>OY292447.1:2975613-5375613 GCA_958496245.1 Perizoma flavofasciatum
CGTTTACTCAATATAGGTAATTAAGAAGCTACCTAAGTACAATTTCTCCCTAAAGTTCAAGACAAAATCACTGAGTAAGTAATACGTATATGTGTACCTACATACATTTGAATGCAACTATACCTATGGATAAGTACGAGCTAATAATTTATGTATCTACATATACCTAGTCACTAATTATGAAAGAACCAAGATACAAAATAACTTACCTACAAAAGTTTTTTTCCAGCGAATCTTTGATGACATCAAGGTTTGCTATATGAAAACTTAATTACATGCCTACATTAATTAACATTGAATCTACACTTACAGAATAGATTAATTAATTAACATTGAATCTACACTTACAGAATAGATTAATTAATTAACATTGAATCTACACTTACAGAATAGGTTTGTTGCCTAAATATAGTCAAGCACGGCTGAACAGATTAAGATGATATTCAAAATGAAATAAGTATTGTTCGTGGTTGACGATGAATAACAGGCTACATTTTGGCAAACGCGTGCGAAGCGTGGGATTTATATAAAAATCTGAAGGATCTACAGTACTAAATTTTTGTAATTTATCCTTCCTCCAAATAACGTTCATTTCATCACTAGGCATTTTGTTTTGATTTATCTTTATTTAATAAAATACAACTGAATGATTTTGTCGAATATACTAATTAGAAAATAAATCGATAAAAGACTTTCTTACATTGATTTGACAGACTTCAAAAATAATGAATTTGTCGCGGCCAGACACCGCTTCAGTGCAAGCAAACGCCTACCAAACATCGACACGCAAAATCGTATCTACTAGTTTTTACAGACAACCGTAGCTGACCCCAAGAAGCCTACCTACATTAATCACTCATTCGTATTCCATCGTACGACCACCGTGTGAGAGCACACAAACATTGTAATTTAATCATTGAAAATAGTAAAACAAAGATTATTGAATATTTCGGGTTTTATTTCCAATAATATAAAACTCAAGGTGTCTGTGAGCAGACAGAATTGCAAAAAAGTATATATTTAAGCCATAGGAAACGTAGTGAGTTGTTCCTTTAAGATCCTATTATTAGATCTACTAAAAAGCCATGACTCATTCATAAAATAAACATATTTTGTGGTATGTAGGTACCCCTAGCTATCAACAAGAAAAAACTAATATTGATTTCCTTTGATTTTCAAAGTCAAAGTTGAGAAATGTGTCTATTATCCCATACTACTATTATTACTATTTATAAAAAAACTTAAATCTTTTCTAATTGACAGATGCTATTATAATATTGACGATTATCTAGAACAAGCTCAGCAGTAAATTAATTTAACATTGTAAATAATAAAATGAAATTGAAAACTGACATTAAATCTAAATTGACATGAAATAATATGACCATTACTTACAAAATAATGCACTTATACCCATCTCCTAAAGTACCTACTTTGACTACCTACAATTAAAATAAAACCTCGGTCTGCCGCCGTACCCAAATACAAAGTTCATTTGAGAGACTTAACTTTATTAACTGTAGATATTAATAACTAGTTTGTTTACACAAAACCTCGGCCTGCCTACCTATCTGTTGCTATACCCTTAGACAGGGTTCATGTGAGATACCTACCTATAAACACCATCATGTACCTGTGAAAGCAATAAATGTATTGAGTATCGAGTATCCCCATTCATTTCAATTTTTCTTTATGGCCTCTGTGGTTAGGTATCCCCATTCTACTGTACTCGTTGACTTAACATTGACATATCACTGTGTCATTCGTTATCATTTTTTTTATTCAACAAAAATAAATCGTTTTTTTTCGCCGTAGCGCCTCTGCAGCTAGCGCACGTGCGTACGTAGTATCTCCTGGTCTGTGCGCACGTGCCAGCAGAATACTGTTTTTTACTGAAATTTAGTGATTGTTGATATAAATTCCAAGTTATTGGTTTTGTTAATTGGATCGGTAAGTTTTGTGTGTAGTTTATTTGGAAAAAAACTTTCTTCATCCAAGATGGAGGATGTTTTGAATCCTCCCGACCTCCTGACGCTGATAATCCATTATCAATGGATGTAGTCGAGCCTTCGATTCCTAAATCGACTCAAAGCGCAACTAAAAGACGATTCGATGGAGTAGAGCAACGCCCGTCAAGTAAAAAAACAAACACGGAACTAGCTTCGGCTTCGGAAAAAAAAAATAGAAAACTGTTAGTACTGTGTTGTCCTTTCTGTTTGAGATGATGTAATTATTTTGCTTGGATGCAATCAATGGGCTGTATATTTTACAGCACTGTCCTTTCTTCTCTCCACCGGTCATCCTCCTTGCAACGTGACATTGGCGAAATTGCAGACCCCTTAACCCGCAAAGGCCACAGAAGAAGGCACGGCTAAGTACATATCGAACAGGATAAAAGCGAAAGGCCTACAGAAACTGCACTGGTACTGCCAAATGTGCCAGAAACAGTGCCGAGATGAAAACGGCTTCAAACGCCATACAATGTCTGAGACCCACCAACGGCAGCTGTTACTATTAGCTGATAACGCCAACAAGTCTACAGACGAGTTCTCCAACGAGTTCCAGGATGGTTACATGGAGATACTTAGACGTCAGTTTGGAACAAAAAGAGTTAACGCTGATAAAGTTTATCAAGATTACATCGGCAACAGGTAAGTTCCTTGCTTGTCTGGCCCAAAAGATGGGAGTCAGATGGAGAAAACCGCATCCCCTAGAACTAAAAATTAAATAGCATGTGCCTTCAGTTAGTACGAGTGCATTGAGTCATTTTGGATGCCAACTTTTATCCTAAACATGGACGTGTACCAAATGTAATGTTAGACATGCCTCTGACTATTACTTACATATGGTTGAATATAGCTAGCTACGAGCCATGGGGTTAAAGCACCCTTATAATAAACTAGCTGCACCCTTTCACTTATGTGGTTTCATCTGCGTAAGTTTTGATTCCGTTGGAATATCAGGATAAAAAGTAACAGTAAAGTATTGTACTGCTTCATAAATACCCTTGATGATAAAACTATTTATTTGAATAACAATTAATACTATGATACGAATGTAACCAACTTTTGTTTCTGCCGGCGAACTGATTACACTTTAGAACACAGAAGCTGCTATTGTGACTTAACTATGATAGTTAGATAAATTCCCTCGAGTACTTTTTTGTAGGTAATAATGAGTACTTTAATCATGTAGTACATCATTTTTATGTATCATCAATAGTTTTCTCAGCGCACACCAAATAACGAATTTATATGCAAAATTTTGGGTTACATCATTGCAATTTTCTTAAGGATCTCTATTTTTTTGAAAATAAATTATAGCCTATGTTACTTCCTGATAATTTAGCTTTCATTTGGTGAAAAAATGGTTAAAATCGGTCCAGTAGTTTCGGAGCCTATTCAATACAAACAAACAAACAAAAAACATTTCCTCTTTATTATAATTAGATAATTTATGAGAATACCTAATAATAATAATAATGTATAAGTTGAAACAGCCTACTCTGATGAGATTTATCTTTTATTTTCCGATTTCAAATATAAAAAATATTTGTTAGGCTTCTTTGCCACTTTGTTTGTATTAAAAAAAAACAGCATTACAATCAACTTAGTTGTTTCAGAAATTAATGTGATTTTGAAAGTGATCCTTTTGATTTTAATGAATAAATATAAGACTGACTTCAATGGAAGGAAGCAGACCAAAAAAAACCTGTTTCATCATGTCCGGTTTAACTTTTTAAACTATCACAGAACATATTTTTTTTCTAAAAACGAGATAAAAATTCAAACTGACAAATGGACGTTTTCTATATGTTTATTGTACTCACAAAAAAAGTATATTAGTATAGTATATCAGTCATGTAGTTCCCATAACACAAGCTCTGCTTAGTTCGGGGCTAGATCACTGTTTGTCAAAGTGGGCGATGACGGCCCCTTGTGGGCACTGGGGACCTTCAGGGGGGCGGTAGAAGACTCTAGAAGATATCGGGGGCGCCAAGGTGGTATAGAAAGGAAGGCATAGGTTGTTACGTTTAAAAACTTCAGGGGTGCTAGGATTTTTTTATTCTCAAAGTGGGCGGTGGTAAAAATAAGTTTGAGAACCTGTGGACTAGATGATGCTGTGTGAAAAATGACCAGCAATATCATTATTATTATTATTAATAATCGGGTAGATATCACGGTTTTAATTTAGCTAAAAATGAATAAGCGGTTTCTGTTGTTGTAGAGAGCATGTGCGTATGAAGTGGACTCGATGGGAAACGCTGTCGAGTTTCGTGGAGTGTCTCGGACGGGAAGGCAGGTGCCTCGTGGACGAGACAGAGAGAGGATGCTTTGTGACGTACATCGACAGCGATCCCGCCTCTATCTCCGCTTCGGAGGCCAACACTAACAAGAAGAAGAAGAATGAAGATGATCAGGTAAAAAACTGGAGTAACATCGACTGGAGTCGACCTCTGTGGCGCAGCGGGCGAAGGCCCGACTGAGACGCAGACGGTTGCGGGTTCGATTCCCGACGCGGGACAAATGTTTGTAAGATCTACAAATATTTGTCTCGGGTCTGGCTGTTTTCTATGTATGTATTTACAAAAAAAAAAGTATGTAAGTAGTATATCAGTCATGTAGTTCTCATAACACAAGCTCTGCTTAGTTCGGGGCTAGATGATGCTGTGAAAAAAAATATTGGTGGAAAAATGTCCACCAATTTTTTTTTTTATTGACTAGCTGCGCCCCGCTGTTTCACCCGCGTAAGTTCCGATTCCGTGCGAATATCGCGATCAAAAGTAACAGAAAAGTATTTTACTGCTACATAAATATCCTTGATGATAAAACTATTTATTTCAATAAGAATAATCCTACTAATATTATAAACGTGAAAGTTTGTGAGGATGGATGTTTGTTACTCTTTCACGCAAAAACTACTGAACGGATTTTGATGAAACTTTACAGTAATATAGCTTATATATACATCAGAATAACACATAGGCTTTTTTTATCCGGGTACCACGCGAGCGAAGCCGTGGGCAGAAGGTAGTATTACGATAAGAATGTAACCAACTATTGTTTGTATCGGCGATCTAATTACATTTTAGAAGACAAAAGCTGTGACTTAACTGTGTTGTGGAGGTGGGTGTACCGAGGTTGTGGAGGTGGGTGTACCGAGGTTGTGGAGGTGGGTGTACCGAGGTTGTGGAGGTGGGTGTACCGAGGTTGTGGAGGTGGGTGTACCGAGGTTGTGGAGGTGGGTGTACCGAGGTTGTGGAGGTGGGTGTACCGAGGTTGTGGAGGTGGGTGTACCGAGGTTGTGGAGGTGGGTGTACCGAGGTTGTGGAGGTGGGTGTACCGAGGTTGTGGAGGTGGGTGTACCGAGGTTGTGGAGGTGGGTGTACCGAGGTTGTGGAGGTGGGTGTACCGAGGTTGTGGAGGTGGGTGTACCGAGGTTGTGGAGGTGGGTGTACCGAGGTTGTGGAGGTGGGTGTACCGAGGTTGTGGAGGTGGGTGTACCGAGGTTGTGGAGGTGGGTGTACCGAGGTTGTGGAGGTGGGTGTACCGAGGTTGTGGAGGTGGGTGTACCGAGGTTGTGGAGGTGGGTGTACCGAGGTTGTGGAGGTGGGTGTACCGAGGTTGTGGAAGTGGGTGTGCGGATAGAGTGCGGCTGGAAGGAGGCTGACCCCCCGGGGAACTGTGGATGAGAATCACAAGGGATCCCAAACTATGGATATATAAATAGGAGGCCTGCACCCAACAGTGGGGGCAGAAGGACTAGATGATGATGATGATGATGATAAGATAACTAAAATATGTGGCTTTGAAATTTGGTGATGTCATGCAATCTGAATCTGAATCTGAATCTGAATCTTGGTATCGAGATCCTAAAAAAAGGCATATGGCATGTCTGGTTCTGGTTCTGCATGTCGGTTTTTGGTTCTGGTTCTGCATGTCGGTTTCTGGTTCTGGTTCTGCATGTCGGTTTTTGGTTCTGGTTCTGCATGTCGGTTTCTGGTTCTGGTTCTGCATGTCGGTTTCTGGTTCTGGTTCTGCATGTCGTTTTCTGGTTCTGGTTCTGCATGTCGGTTTCTGGTTCTGGTTCTGCATGTCGGTTTCTGGTTCTGGTTCTGCATGTCGGTTTCTGGTTCTGGTTCTGCATGTCGGTTTCTGTTTCTGGTTCTGCATATCGGTTGCTGGTTCTGGTTCTGCATGTCGGTTTCACATTTTACTGTCTACGATTTACTATTTAAGATAATTTATTCCTCAAAAGATTTACAAAATAAATCTCTTACTGAGTTAATCTCAATATTCTTAAACTACTTAACAAGTAAGTACCTACTAGATGCATTTTAGATGCAGTGAGAGCAACATGCATGGCTAGGTAGGTAGGTAAGCAGGTAGGTAGGTAGGTAGGTAAGCAGGTAGGTAGGTAGGTAGGTAAGCAGGTAGGTAAGTAGATAGGTAAGCAGGTAGGTAAGGTACCTACATACAGAAAAAACAATACTCGTTTCATCATGTCTGAAAACCAGCGTAGCTTCACATTAAAATTCATGATTTGGCGTGCGTTGAGAAAACTATTGATGATACATAAAAATATGTACTACATGATTAAAGTACTCATTATTAACTACAAAAAAGTCCGCGAGGGAATATATCTAACTATCATAGTTAAGTCACAATAGCAGCTTCTGTGTTCTAAAGTGTAATTAGATCGCGGGCAGAAACAAAAGTTGGTTACATTCGTATCGTAGTATTAATTCTTATTCAAATAAATAGTTTTATCATCAAGGGTATTTATGTAGCAGTAAAATATTTTTTAATTCATTCGAATCGGACATTTAATTTCAAAGTTATCACGAATATAAAAATGCAACACGCAACCGCCGCGCGACGTTCCCCGCTCGGTAGAGCCCTGCTCGGTAGAGCGGGCGTTGCGTTGCGGAGGAGCGGGAGGGGTTAGGTCTATGCGTGAGGTACCCGCGCGGCTCAGACGCATCTGTATGTATGTACAATAATACATAATACGTTTGTTACTTCTTCACGCAAAAACTAATGAACCGATTGCGTTGAAACTTGATAGGTACATAGCTTTTTTATTCCAATAACTATCGTGAACTTGACCATTCATATTGGAAAAACGGGTATTTTCACGCACTGCACGTGTGTACGTGCACTAGTAGTGCGCGGCGCGACGCGGAGGGAGGAAGTCGCGACCGCTCACCCTGATGAAGATTCTCGGAATGAGTCGAAACTTAGTCAGTCCCTTCCCCGATAGTGAGGTACATAGCTGTTACTTTTTAACCCGATATTCCCACGGAATCGAAAATAACGCGGGTGAAACTGCGGGGCGCAGCTAGTGCATGTATGTTGTGTTCCTTCCTGCCTGTATCCTCTCTGTGAAATTGCGTGTGACAAATAAATGTATTTTCTTTGTTTTCTTTCATACAGAAGCAAGTGAAACGGCATAAGAGGAAGAAAACGAGCGAGGAGAAAGGATGTACAGAGTTTAAAAGAGAAAGCGGTCAGAAGAGACTCAAGCTTAGACCGAAGCGGAAAACGGAAGGTAACTCGAACTCGATATTCAACAACATCGAGAGGTCTGCGGCGAAGAAGGATGCGGGTTCGATTCCCGCTACGGCACAAATGTTTGTATGATCTGCAAATATTTGTCTCAGGTTTGGGTGTTGCGGTACCGTGGTACTCGTAGTTACTGATACCCGCGATACAGGGATGTCCCAGTTGGGTGTTCATTGTGCGTACACGATTCTGAAGTTTTCAGTAAAAAAAAAAATTATTCTATTATTTCAGACAAAAAATCGGAGCCCCTATCAGCCGTCGCAAAAAGTAAAGAGTCTTCTAACAAGATACAGAAGACAGAGGGAGCGAGCAAGAGAACAGAGGGAGCCAGCAGGACCGCGGAGGGAGCCAGCAGGACCACAGCGCTGGAGGAAATCATCAACGTTATTGAGAATTCGTCACACAAAGAAAGAGGTCATTCGAGGAGTTCAGGTAAAGAAAGTCGTAAAACGAGTAAAAAACGTGGACGCTCCGTTACAGACGAAGATGGTACGGTATCGAAGAGGCTGTGCGTGGATGTGAATGTAACTAGTGATGAAGATTCAGAGTTTCCTGGTGATTTACAGGATAAACCTGATCAGAATGAATCGGATAATACTTGTCAAACTAAGGAATACATTCCTCATCACTTGATTGAACTTATGTATCGATTAGACTTGTCGGTGCTCTGCTCACTCAGAGAGTCTGCGTATAAAAATAAATATCCTTTATTAACATTAGCTTTTGGGGATTCAGAAATTGATAAATTTAACGATATCGTCCTTCGTTATGAAAAGAAGTCTATTCATATAAAAATTGAAAATGTAGACAAGTATTACGTGAATGATGGAATTAGTTATGCTAGATTATTCACTAAAGAAAAACGAAGTTTTTCTATCAATAATTACTTTGATAGTTTTGTTAAACATCTGATCTCTAAATCAGATAGTTCATCGAATGATATAGAATATCTTATTGTATATACTAATTCAGGCTTTGATCTTACGAAAGAAAATAATTTGAGAGAAGGAAAATTCAAAAATTTTTATCCTTTTAAATTGGATAGCATGAACATAGAAGAATTTGACATTTTAAAGGACTTTTTGTTTATAAATGACAAAACGCAAGAGAGTGGTTTTTATAGATTTTCGCGAGATAAAACAACAAAAGAAGAACTTTCAAGTCGGTTAGAATTTTCTGCTGCGATGCAGAAAGTAATAAAAGAAAGAAAAAATTCTAAGGAATTTGAAAAAGAAATAAAAGAAGCATTTTTAGATAAATTAGTGTTTGCAGTTAATCAGCCTAACAGAGAAGAGCTGAACAGCATCATTAAAAATGAAATAGAAAAAGACAGCACAGTAGAGGATGATTATATAGCATTACAGGAAAGAGTGTTACGTGATTTAACAGCTCCAGAAAAGGATAAAAAACTCGAGAATCATGTGTCTAGAATTATATATGAATTCAATTTATTAATGCTCTTCTTGAATGACATGTTTTTGGATAAAAATATATTTTCCGTAAATTATGAAGGAATAAACCATGATATATCTAGTAACATTGCCCTCGTTTATAAAGATAAAATGACTTACGTAAAGGCTTACAATACAAACGGTAATATTGGTTATAGTCAGTTATTCCCCTCCAGACAACAGAATATGTTTTCTATCAATAAGTATTTTACTCTTTTTGTTGAAGAACTAAGAGAGAGTCTAGAATACTTTATTATCTATACTAATGCAAATCTAGATCTTACAGAAGAAAAGAAGTTAAAAGAAGGGCGATCTAAAGATTTTTATCCTTTAAAATTTGATGATGATAAAGATTTAAAAGATTGTTCGTGTATTATAAACGGGAATGGTCTTTATCAATTTGTGCAAGAAGAAGCAACTAGAAAAAAGCTTTTAAGTCTATTAAAGCTTCCACCTTCATTGCAAAAAGAAAAAGAAGAAAGAAAACTTTCTAGTCAGAATGAACAAGAAATAAAAGAGAAATTTTTAGATAAACTAATATTTGCAATTAATCAACCTAATAGGGAAGAATTGAATAATATTGTTAAAGATGAGATAGATACATTCGATGTTCCATATAATTACGAAGAATTACATGAAATAGCATTACGTTGGTCAGAATCTCATGAATTTGGCCCTCTTACAAAAGGAATAATGGAAAAGCTTTTGGGAGATATCAAAAATAAAAGATCCAGTTATAAGAAGATTCAAAATAAAAACATTAATAAAGAAATAAAATTTGCTAGAAGTGTGGTTGGTAGAGAGGGAACACCTGCATTTATTCAGTTCTTAAATTTTTTAATTACAGGAAAAGGGATAAAGTGTTTAGAAGTTCTAAAGAGGGAAGGAATAGATCTAGCTTGTATGTCCAGTATTTTGCATGTAGCAGGAGCCAACGCTGTAAAAGCTTTTAGAGACTTATATGATATTTGGTTCGATGAGCAAGGAAATAAAACACAATATTTAAATGCTCTAGAAAAAGAAGAAATAAATCTATCTAATATGTCCAGTATTTTAGGTGGAGCAGGGTCTAATGCTCCTAGAGCTTTTAAAGACTTACATGACCTTTGGTTTGATGTGGAAGGAGGTAAAACACAATATTTAAAAACCCTAGAAAAAGAAGGAATAGATCTAGCTCGTATGTCCAGTATTTTAAGTGGGGCAGGAGCTAACGCTGCAAAAGCTTTTAAAGACTTATATGATATTTGGTTCAATGAGCAAGGAAATAAAACACAATATTTAAAAGCTCTCGATAAAGAAGGAATAAATCTATCTAATGTGTCCAGTATTTTAAATGTAGCAGGAGTTAACGCTGCAAAAGTGTTTAAAGACTTACATGAGCTTTGGTTTGATGTGGAGGGAAAGAAAACACAATATTTAAAAACCCTAGAAAAAGAAGGAATAGATCTAGCTCGTATGTCCAGTATTTTAAGTGGAGCAGGGGCTAACGCTGCAAATGTCTTCAAAGACTTATATGATATTTGGTTTGATGGAGAAGAAAGTAAAACACAATACTTAAAAACTCTAGAAAAGGAAGGAATAGATCTAGCTCGCATGTCCAGTATTTTAAGTGGAGCAGGAGTCAATGCTGCAAAAGCTTTTAAAGACTTATATGATATTTGGTTTGATGCAAAAGGAAATAAAAAACGGCATTTAAAACATTTTATTGAGGACAAAGATGGGAAAAAATGTTTTACACTGCATAACTTATCTGGTATATTAGGTAGAGCAGGAGGTAATGCTAAATATGCTTTTGAAAAGTTTCATAGTGTTTGTTTTAGTGACAAAGGAAAAAGAACAGAACTTTTAGATGATTTCTATAAGGAAGATTTTACGCCAAGTAACTTATCCTCTACGTTATGTGGAGCAGGAACTCGTGCTTCTTTTATTTTAAAAAGATTGCACAGTACTTGTTTTAATGAGAAAAGAGAAAAAACAAAAATTTTAGATGATTTCCATAAAGCAGGTTTTAAACCGCGTGATTTATGTGGTATGTTGAGTGCAGCAGCAGATAGTTTAAAAAAGTTTCATGATTTTTGTTTTACGGAAGATACAAAAAAGTATTTGAATCATTTCTTAATTGAGGAAGAAGGTTTTATACCGAAAAATTTATCTAAGATATTGCATGGATCAGGAGCTAATATTTGTTCTGCTTTAAAAGATTTTCATGATGTTTGTTTTGATGAAACAGGAAACAAAACACAGCTTTTAGAAGATTTTTATGAGGCAGGTTTTAGGCCAGGTCATTTATCTAATATATTATCCCTGGCAGGAAATAATGCCGCATCTATGTTAAGAAATTTTCATAAATCTTGTTTTAATAAAGAAAATTATTTAGATCGCTTCTTAGCCGGGAAAAAACTTTTTACGCCGAAAGATTTATCTAAAATATTATATGGAGTGGGAATTAATATTTGTCCTATTTTTAAAAAATTGCATGATCTTTGTTTTGATAAAGCAGGAAACACAACAAAATATTTAAACAATCTTATCAAAAAAAACCCGCCAAATAAGATAATTGATATATTATATGAAGAAGTTAGAAAATCTCTTTCTACTTTCTTGGATGGACAGAATGTTAGCGAAGGAGACAGAACAAATAGTGTAGGCCTCAAGCCGAGTAGTTTACTCGGTAAAACAAAGCAAAAACAAGATTCAGATGGTTCACAACAAGGTGATTCTAAAGCTAAGAGAAAACCCAGGAAAGGTATCACTAACCGAAGTAAGAACGGACAAGATGATTAAATTTTAGACACAGTAGCAGGGAGCTCAAGAGATTTATCGATTTATTTACCCGAGACAAGGAACAAGGGAAGCGTGGAGTTAAGAATTATGGTAAAGTCTCAAGCTTTATTTTTACAGAGTGACAAACCGTTTTTTAATAATTTTATAATAATTTCGAACGACGACTAGATTCTGTTACGAATAGTTTACCTTCAAGCTCAATTCATACTAAGGGCTACAAAACATTTGGTGATTTATCAAATTACTTAGCTGGAGTTCAGGGTGATTTTGCTATTCATTCAGTAACAAGTAATCACGTAGTTGCCATTTATAGAACTGGTGAGAACTATGCTTATTTTGATAGTAATGCAGCCTTTATTTCTGAGTTAAAAAGTGTTGATCAGCTTATGAAGATTGTAGAAAAAGCAGTGAAGTTTGCTGGTTATAAAATAGAAGAAAAAGGTTTTCTTGTTGAACACTTTTATGTTGGTAAAGCTAATAACCTACTATCTAGTGAAGATAAACAAATTTTAGCAAAAGAAATTAAAACAGAGAATTAACTTATAGCAGAGCAAGATAAGGAGCTTGGTCTTATTAAGATTAATGGTCAGGAATTATCTAGAGTGCAGTTATATGACTTTGGAACAAAGATTAATGTGGAAGGTAGTGTACCGTTGCTTATCGATGCTGATACGAGTATAAAAACTTCAAGACCATCTAAATAAAAAAGAAGTAATTATGACGGCTTGAGAATATTTTGATAGCTTTAGAAATAGTAAGAACATAGAAGAAGTAGTACAAGCAACCAAAGTAATTCCTTTTATATAGGTATAGATTCAAAACGTGAAATTGAAGAGAGCATACACGTAAGCCGAAACTATCTTTATTAGAACAACTAGTTAAAGGAGTCAAGTTAGTCGATTAGAAAGCCAACTGCCAGTAAAAACAGACAATGAACCTCAAGCTTATTTAAATTATCCAACTGTGGAAAAGCAACTACAAAGATCATATCTGACAATTTCTTTCTGAAGTTGTTTAATGTCATTCACAGAAAGGTCGGTGATTTCATCAATAGATACACCGGCCTTTAATGAGTTTTTTGCAACTTCAATTTTACCATTTTCTTGACCGATAAGGATGCCTTCTTTTCTACCTTCTTGTTTAGCATCATAGAGTTTTTGAGCAAGTACAGCCTGTTCATCACGAATACGCTTGCTCTCTTGTTCATAGGCAATAAATTCTCTTTCTGACCAGTTGAATCTATTTAGTTCTTCATATGCTCTTTTAATTTTTAGATCACTTCCTATTGTTCTCTCTAGCTCTTCTTCATCTACATATCTAAAGAAGTAGACCCATTTTTCAACTATACTTGAAAGCTGATCTTTCTTAGTTTCGGAAAATTTAGGCAACTCAATAATATATATTAACTTCATATTTATTTATTTATTTATTTTTAGGAAAACCAACAGCACATATAACAGAAAGACATAATAATATAACACAGAAGGCCAATAAAAGATTTTCACGCATAAAAATCTTTTAAATCATGTTCATTAGTATCTTCGTCCCGAATAGTGTGTTTTGATTTATATTAATACTTATCAGGAAATTAAATACAATCTGCTACAGCAATAAAGATAATTTCCTTAAGGTCATGATATTGATGACCTTGCCGAACCACTAACCCGACCAGCAGACGGGGCCTCAGCCTTAGTTTTGATAAATAAAACTTGATTTTTAAGATTTACTTATTCCTATTGCTAATTTAATATATTTATTGTTCAGTTGTATTATTTTTTTGTTATAAATGTACCAACCTCGGCGGTCGTGGAGTTGACTTGCCGTTGGACTCCACTGAAAACCAGCGCTGGGTAGACACACCAGTGTTTATCCAGCACAACGCTGAGTGGAGGCCATATTTGCTTCTGACTCTGCTGCGCACACAATAAAGAAAATGTATATATTTAGTAGGTACCATAAGTTTTGTGTAGTAGTTTTTACAACACAAAAGTACACATGTCAATACACAGAAGTAACAAGAATATGTACAAAAGCTAAGGAAGAAATTAGGTTTATGACTAATGGAAGAACAATCAAGTATGGTGTTCCGCAAGGCAGTGTACTGGGACCATTACTATTCTTAATCTATATCAACGATTTACCCCTAGTCACCAAACATCCTATGGTCCTCTTCGCTGATGACAGCACTGCCATAGTAAAATGTGCATCATTTGATACGTATGAAACCGAAATTAATGACACTTTACGTAATACAATAGACTGGCTTGACAATAATAATTTAAATGTAAACCTGAATAAGACAAAAATTATGCATTTCTCTCAACGTTAGCCTATAACTCAAATAAAAACGATATACAAAAACCAAATAATAGAGAACACAACAAATACAAAAATTCTAGGTCTTATAATTGACAGACAACTAAACTGGAACATACAAGCTGAAGAGCTATGTAAGGCGCTTAGTAAATTCGCATATATGCTCTACAAACTCCGGAAAGTAGTTGGTCTAGACGCGCTGAAAACGGTTTATCACAGCTATGTTTCTTCTAAATTACGCTACGGCATTATGTTTTTCGGAAACTGTACTGAAAGAGAAACAATCTTTAAGGCGCAGAAGCGGTGCATAACAGCAATGTATGGCCTGAAGACCACCGAATTTTTATAGTATAAATGAATTCTTCGAATATAAATTATAACTGACTTTATTTTTGATGTTGCATGATTAGGTAAATTTTGACATGTTTTTCTATTATTATTAATTCTTTTTGATTTGTGACATTTGCACGGAATGAACATTAATTTTAATTCAATATTATATTCATACGCCTGTAAAGGCTGGTTTTGGTAGTACCTACTATATTAATTTTAAGATCTATATGTAACCTGAAATTTTATGAATAAATTATGATTATGATAGTTGTTGATCCTACTTCTTATCTTCAAATATAATTATTAACAGTTCCGGCACTGTACATATATGAAATGGCTGTCTTTGTGAAAAGCAACAATAATCTGTTTGAAAAGGCAATGAACACACGCAGTGGACGCGACCAACAACGCCTCTGCTCTACTAGTATTCAACCCGCATTGCTTCAAAAAATAAACTGCACAAAAACATAAAGTTGCTACCATTGACATTATTTAAAAATAAACTACTGACATCAAAATGCTATTATAATATAAATGACTTTTTATTAGATAAGAACATAAATATTGATGAATCAGCGAAATGAATGTATTAATTAATTATTATTTAACCAAAGATTAACTTTAATGTATTTTGTAATGAATATTCTTAATGTACCAATTTGCAACATATATTTTTTTCTTTTTATCTGTAACGAGTTTCTTCTATAGTCAGAATAATATATTATGTATATTTGCATGCCCTCGATTTAGACAAAACATGTATGGTGCTTACCCTTTACCATTCTTCCATCTTTGCGACCCATATTTGCAAATAAAGAATTTGATTTGATTTTAAAAGAAATAAAAATGCAATTTAACGATGAACGTTACAATAGTAATGTTCTTGTTTTGCTTTTCAAACCACCATTTCCATTTTACGACCTCACCAAAACTGAAAGAAGGCAGGTTAGTTGGATTGAGAGAAATAGAGGAATATATTGCAACCAAGGTTTCATGCCCTACAAAGACCATAAAAATGTAATTTCAAAAATTATAATGAAAAAAGAGCGTGTATATGTATACTAAAGGTGAAGAAACAGTGAGATGGATCAAAGAAATATTGAATGTATACAATATAGGAAACTGTTTATAACTAAGAAGATAAGAACTGTATCAATTTTGTACAATTGTACAAGGAATATGACCAAGGAAACGACATTTTTAGTGTATAATATCATAATAATATTATGTGCCTTGAAAAATGTACTGTGTTTAAGAAAATGGTGTCTTTAAAATATTTATTAAAATTATTGATTATTATGAATTTGTTTATTAGACTCCCCTGCATTAATTTATAAGAAGGTACCTTGTTAGATAAAAGAGTATCTATTATGTATACTTGATACATAATAGATAGATATTCACCTGGCTCCGCTAGCTTAGTGATTGGAGAAGATCACTCGTGATAATTGAATAGATGAATAAGGAAAAATGGGGGAGGGCTGGACATCCTACCTAAATTAATGTACGAATAGTTGAATAACTGAATAGATATTAAGAGAAAGGTATACCTATTTCACTTAGTTACTTTGCTTGCTCAGAGCCAGATTGATTCACTGGTTGTGATTGAAAATATGAATAATTAAGGAAAATTGAATAAATTATTGGGTGAAAACTGGATATATTCATATCCAGATGCCCCAATTTTCATCTACTTCTAGCGACGGCGCTGCGATGCAGATTCCCTCTTCACCGGCGCGAGCGCACGATATTAAAGTAAGAAAGGTAATAGGGAGTGAGTAACCTTAATTGAGCTAATACATAGATGGCGTTGCCAAATGTATTACTGATTTGAAATCTTCTATCTATCTATACTGTATATAATAAGAATGTAACAGGTGAAATTCTGTACATTGAAGATATTTTAAAAAAAAGATTTCGAGGGCATTCTATGATCGATACTGAAGCCAAAAACGTATTTTTTTTTAATCTTGTTTGTCGTCTGTCAGTATCTGCAACACGCCTAACGCCGAAACTAGTAACTGAATGAATTCATAATTTCATTTATTCATGCCTAATGTCCTACATACAATGGTTAACCTTAGGTCTAGTGTAGCTCCAAGTAGGTTGGTAGGTACATTGGCAAATGAAACTTGGCATGATTTGATTTCATACTACGGGTCTACGGACGGACTAGGACATTTGAGGGAGTGGGAGTGAATTCATTCGACGAATCGGCGTAAATTCTTTTTAAAATTTTAAATTCACCTATTAGATTTTAGGTTAACGTTTTTATATGATATATAACTAACTTTATTCTAAAATTGAAATAGTCACGGCCATATTGTTGTTGGTTTTTATTCGTATACTATTGCGCTAAAAAATCTAGCGGAATTCGGCGGAATATTTGATATTAGTTGGCAACCCAATAAGTTACTAAGTATTTGGCTATTTCTCGTCCGAAGCGTTACTATGTTTATTGTTTTGTCTCCCTTTTTCACTCAGGTATTATATAGCTGTCTCGCTTTGCTTTTTTTTTGTCTAAGTTTAACTAACCGAGCAGAACTGGTTTTTCTTATTTTGGCGTAGGCTGATCATTCGGCACGGGCATCTGGAAGTGATGATGATCACGAAGAGAAGACGTAGTTGAATTGTTTAATTTAGTTGATTGATTTAGTACCACATATCAGTTAAATAAATAAAAATGTCCTTGAATTATGACATTTTTTTATTTTTTCCATAGATATTAACAAAATAAAACTAAGCGGAATTTATTAGATTTCAGAAATAAGATTTTCGTGAAATTTAGTACAATTTTGATAAAGCATTTTTTATTCTTTATACGGCGACACTGGCACGCAGTGTAAATATTCGTTCCACAGAATGCTACACAGTCTACTCCACATTACATTAGGGATGTCGGAATATAAAAAAATATCGATATAACGATATTTATTAAAATATCAATATCGACGTCGATATCTCGACGAAAAAATATCTGCTCTTTACATGCTCTGCTGTCAGCCGGCTCCTATTGTTAGAAACCTCCAGATTTACGGCAGAAGCCATTCTCTCTGAAGGTATAGAGGAAGCCGTAGGTGTCAAGTAATTAACTCACGAATGAAAGTGAAGTGACGTAACGAAAGACAGCCGCACACATACACGCAACGCAACAAAACACTAGTCAACAGCCATAGATATTTTATTTTTTTATTTTAGTTATTTTTTTTCCGTTCGGTTTATTTTTGACGTGATAACTTCTTATAAATCGATGAACACCGGCTGCACGCACGAAAAAGTGTCACGTTCCGCCTGAGCCTGAGCGTGCAAGCGAGAGCGCGGAGCAAGCGATAGAGAGGTACGATCGGCCCAAGCGTTGGCTTGTGACAAGCGTTCTTTATGACGTTATCACGTAAAACTATCGTTAGTAAACCGACTTTACAGCAACCATTTTTTTTTACGGTTTTGGATTTTAGCGAGTTTAGTTACATAAATAAAAAAATATTCGGATTTGATACAATTTTCGATATTGAATATTTTGTATCGATATATCGGCTAATAATATCGATATTTCGTATTAAAAATATCGATATATCGATACTTTTTCAACAAACCTACATTACATACGTAGGTAGTAATAACGTAAACAATTTTCTTCCCTCCAAAAGCGAAAACTGATTGCAATCTATATCCTGCAACAAGCTAGTGCGTGTTGTGTTGTGTGCGGACTGTGCGGGCAGTGAGGTGCGATGTCAGTGTCGCTGATGGTGCACGCGGGCGGGCGGTGGCGCGCGGTGCCGGCGGCGGTGGCGGGACGCGGCGCGGTGTGCGTGGCGCGGCGCGGGAAGCTCCTCGCGCTGCGCCATCTGCGCCCCGACAAGCTCACGCTGGGGCCGGCGCTGCCCTACAAGTACGTACCGCACTACGTCTACCGGTGGAGGAAACTCCTCTCTGTTGGATGCTCTCTGCTAATTCACGAGTTTTAGTTTGAAAGAGATCCGTCTGAAGCGAAACAGACTTAATTATCATCTCCCATCGAAAAATGCCCCTATCTTCCTATGTATGCAGAATTTACTAACTACTTAAATTTTACTTTGAATATTATGTATTACTTTCCAGGGAATAAAGCTACAGAATAAATTAAGGTGGAACTATCACATTGGATAGTCTGGCTTATTATGCTTTAAAAAAGATATTGTGCGGGCCAAATGCTGCCAAAACTGTGTACTTTTCTTACTTATATAGCATTATGATCTATACTATACTAATATGAAAGCGTGGCCAACTCTTAGATAATTTTTCATTTTGAATTTTGACTAGTGTGTACCTCCACCGATGCCTCACATATGTAAAAAATAATATAAAAGGTTTTCCCACCTTCAATTTTACCTATTCCTACCAAACAAAGCAGTGTGGCAACATCCAGTGACCAATTCATAGGTTAGCGAAAAGTTTTCCTTGTAATTGAATGTATTTTTTTATAAATTAGAAAAAAGCCTCATGTGAAATGAATGACGACATCTATAAAAGTAAATTGAAGTTGATTTTGACCAAAAAGAGCTACAATTTGTGGGAAGCTCTCAATGATGACTCCATGATGACTCCATGATGACTCCATGATGACTCCATGATAGCTCCATTGCAAAGCAAACTACATATTACAGTGAATGCCATGTTTTATTTTAATTTTTGAGATAAACATATTTGACTTAACAACATTCATTCTGCTAAAACATCTGACATTATACACACAGCTACACTATTATTGTATTTAATCAGTTTCTTTCCAAACCATAATTGCCAACATAGAATCCAATAATTTGAATATAATAAGCTCATTGAACTGGTTACCAACTTACCAAAGAAATGTATTCTATAGTTGGTTCCTACTGTAAATGTTACGTTTGAAAGTAGCATCTGTGGCGGAAAAGTTGAGGAGTAATAGGTTAGGATGGTACGGGCATGTCATATTACGAGAAGAGTGTAAAATATGAATGTGGATGGAAATAAAAGCAGAGGTAGGCCAAAGAGATACCTACCTATAAACACTATCTATGTACTCATGTATGTGAAACCAATAAATGTATTGAGTATTGAAAGAAAAGATGGATGGATTGTATGAAGAATGACATGGTTAAGAAAGGAGTGAGTGCTGAGATGAAAGCTGATAGAAGAGAGTGGAAGAAGAAAACATGTTGTGCCGACCCCACGTAATGTGGGATAAGGACAAGAAGATGATGATGAGTTGGTTCCTACTGCTAACAGGGTTTCATTATGTACTACATTTATTCATACAACTATGTGCAAGTACATATATACAAAAAATACTGCACCGGATCTAACCGATGTCCCCGACAGATGACATGACATGGTACTTTACATTGCCTCATTTATTAATACTTGTTTTTTTTTGTTTGACTTTGTTTAAACTTTCTCTTATTTTACCTATCAAATTTTTATTTTCTTTGTTGAATAATGCTCCTTTACTGCAGAAATTTTACCGATCTTCCCTCGTATTTAACCTTCTTCTCCTCGTATAGTAACCTGATTATTTGATATTTATTTATTTAATTATTTCATTATAGTTATATAACATTGGCATGTCAAAGTTTACATAATCATGTTCTTAATCTAGAAATGTCAACATGTACATAAGTTCTTAATCTAGAATATTCCACTATCCATGCAAATGAGTTGTTCATTTTGAACAACTCATGTATTCATTAATATCATAAAAAGGGTGACATTCAAGGAGGATTAATGATGTGAACATTTATAGGTATGTGAGTAAAATACTCGCCTGTTTCTAGCACCCGTCCGAATACCTATGATGTAAATTTTAACCTAGTCCCAAGGTTAAAATAAATGAGTATGCAGTTGGGGTACTTGCAGGCTCGCACCCCAATCTACATTTCTATTTCAACATTTGGGCATATTTTCACATATCTAGTTGAAAATTAACCTCGGAGAGCTGTAACAATCTGATGTAGGTATAGGTATAGTTGGTATTTGTAGAAAGTGAATAGATTTGTTTTTGTTTTACACAGTTTGGAGACAACCTGTACACTACTCTTATCAACATTATAATAATATAATAATGCTGGTAATTTTTCACACAGCATCACCAAGCTAAAATTAAGCAGAGCTTAATGTATGGGAACTTGACAGATATACTACGAAGTAGAGGAGATAACATCCTCTGGCAGTCTGTTCCAGGCTGTGGAGCACACTGTTGCTGAAGAAATGGTTCGCAGTTTGCAGGAGCATGATCAGGATGTCTAGACAAATACCATTTTCTTCTGGCGTTAACGCCTGCGGAAAGATTGAATTGTATCGAAGTGATGTGAAGCGTGAGGTATTTGTCTAGAGACCCTGGCCTGACTTGGTGTCCACGTGATGGTCCGACACCTTTCCAAGTGAGGATACCATTTATCGGACATAAATGGTATCCTTGATCAGATCGTATTGGTGCCATCGTTTTGTAGGTTTCCATGTGGACGTCTTGTCTCGAGAGTAGTGAGGCGTAGAGCGACTCATCTCTCTTTATAAGATTTACGATGTATGTATAATTATGTATGTATGTATGTGTTCAGGTATCGCAGGCCGAAGTCCGCGAGCTCGGACAGTGACGTCAGCGCGGAGCCCTCGCGGACCAAACACAAGTAAACTATCCGACACACATCTATAGTGCATTAGCTCCTGCACGCGCCGCTGTGTCGCCCGTCTTATTCTAGATCATTCACAGTATTCATTCCTAATCTCATCAAAATCGATTCAGCCGTTGTGGAGATTATTAATTTATAGTTACTCTTTAAACAAGTAAGAGTTTATTTGTTTGTGTGTTACCATTTATATCTGAAATGTCTGAACAGATTTACAATAGATTTGTCATATCTTCAAGGATGGTTCTTCGAAAGGATGGTTCTATACCGACAAAGTGAATGGGAGGCGCTGTAATCGAGCATGGGATTACACGACTGCTGTTTAATAGTACAAAAAAAAAAAATCGTTTATTTCGATGCGATTCGATCAAGAATCACGATCTGAAAATTATATTCAAGTTTTTGGGACGCTTATTGCACGTTAAGGGCATGGTTGTCCGCCAAAGCGTTGAGTTATATCTCTTTCAGAAGCAAACGGCGTGCGAATATTGAGAAAGCAAGCGTCGCCGTGCAATGCGAGGTGGAGTGCGACTCCTCGGGGGGCGGAGTCCCCCGGAGGGGCTCCAAGCGGAAGAGGAGCTCGAGCTCGGAGGCGCCGCCCCCGCAGCCGCGGACTCTCACCACACTAGCCACCGTACATGCAGACATACATCAAGAACCTAAAAGACACAAAATTGAAGCACGTCAACTGAAAAGAAAACGACGGAGCACGAGCTCGGATGATTTACCTCTTAAGGCGTCACCTAAAAGAAGTCTTAGTTTAAAACGTAGATTGGGTCCGTCGAAGCGAACCAGTCCGAGCAAAGAGCACATTCCCATCGTACCATCGAGAGATATATCAAACCGAACGAACAAACTGAACAGAATACAGTACAACCAACGAGAACAACACAAACACATTTTAAAATGTAAGGATGCGACGTCTTCCTATGAAATCACCTCTCAACGGAGGGACCGACAGATCATGAGGCTTGTGATATCAACCGATGAATCAGATTTTGAAACAGTAAAAATTAAGAAACAAAAATCAAAGTCTTCCAACGCTGATAAGGCTGTTAAGCATAAACTCTGCCCCAACAAAACTCAAGATAGATCCTCTACGGATCAACCGATAAAACTAGCCGCTACTAGAGCTATAGATAGGTCTTCAACGGACGAGGCAACTACACTAAGACATAAGAAAGCGGCTTCCATAGATGAGCCAGTCAAACGTAAACTACAGCCTAAAAGAACCGTCGATCATTCGAGAAAAGAGCAAGCTCAAATAAGCCCTAAGAAATCCATAGACAGGTCTTCTACAGATGAGCCTCTTGTAGTTAGAAAACTCCCCACAAGAGCTAAAGATAGAACTACAAAGGAACCAGATCCTAAGAAAGTGATAAAGAGTCACAACTCAGCCACGATCGAAGAGTCACAGACCAACTACAGAGAGCTGGTGATCGATGAACGAGACGTGGAGATCATACGCTTGTACCTGCAGAAACATCACTCCGATGAAGAGCTGCAGCGATTCGATACGGACAATGAGTACAAGACGATGTACTTCTTCCGGATCAATCCGCTCGTCAACGTGGAGCGGTGCCCGCGGATCGCGAGGATGATCCGCTCGGCCAGGCAGCGCCGCCTGCTCCACTTCGCCTCCAAGCTCGGCCTCAGATCCGTCTCCGAGGCCTCTCCCACCAAGAGGTACAGGACTCGGAGGAGAGAAGAGAAGAATGACGTGCTCGATAGCTCCGACGTGGAGGATAAAGAGAATATTGACAAACGGGCTCCGATCAGCAGGACTGTTGAAAGCGGGAAGGTGTTGAGAGAGACCTTGAACAAAGGACTGAATAGAGCGAGAGAGAAAAAAGAGAGAGTTGAAACGAAAGAGAGGGAGAAAGATGGTACGATGGAGACGGTGGTGTTGAGCAGCGCAAATGAAAGTGACTATGAAAAGTACGCAGAGAGGAAGAAGGACAAAAAACCTCAGTCGACGAAACCAAAAGTGATGAAACCTAAAGTGATTTCCTCCAAGCGGTGAGTTCAAGGCAAAAAGAAGTGTCGTCAGTTTTAGGATATGCTGGTTGTCCTACGATGTTTTCCTTCACTATTTATGGACTCGTCTGCAATGAAAAGGCAAATATTGTGCCGGCAACTGATATGAAAGCAGTTAATAATTTTTATTTGTTTTCGATCTCATGACATCATGACACAGCCTCTGGGAAAGGACCAAATCCCATCCTAAGGACCAAAGCATTCTAAAGTATCTCTTGTCACCATAACGCTGTTGTGGTAGCATGGTGCTCGTAGTCCCTGATACCCGCGTCCCAGCGCATGGCGGGGCGTGCTCAGGATTGTGTTATCGTGTCCAGGGCGGGCTGCAAGGAGTACTCCAACTTGGAAGACCATGCGATCGTGGCGTGGGTGTCGACGGGCGCGCGAGCCAACTGCGTCAACGGCAACCGCCTCTGGAGGCAGCTGCAGGAGCAGTACCCGCGCCTCACCGGACACGGTCAGTGAGCCTCTCCTCTAGCCCCTCGCCTCGCCTCGCCTCATGCCAGCAGCGACCGCCTCTGGAGGCAGCTGCAGGAGCAGTACCCGCGCCTCACCGGACACGGTCAGTGAGCCCCTCCTCTAGCCCCTCGCCTCGCCTCGCCTCATGCCAGCAGCGACCGCCTCTGGAGGCAGCTGCAGGAGCAGTACCCGCGCCTCACCGGACACGGTCAGTGAGCCCCTCCTCTAGCCCCTCGCCTCGCCTCGCCTCATGCCAGCAGCGACCGCCTCTGGAGGCAGCTGCAGGAGCAGTACCCGCGCCTCACCGGACACGGTCAGTGAGCCCCTCCTCTAGCCCCTCGCCTCGCCTCGCCTCATGCCAGCAGCGACCGCCTCTGGAGGCAGCTGCAGGAGCAGTACCCGCGCCTCACCGGACACGGTCAGTGAGCCCCTCCTCTAGCCCCTCGCCTCGCCTCGCCTCATGCCAGCAGCGACCGCCTCTGGAGGCAGCTGCAGGAGCAGCACCCGCGCCTCACCGGACACGGTCAGTGAGCCCCTCCTCTAGCCCCTCGCCTCGCCTCGCCTCATGCCAGCAGCGACCGCCTCTGGAGGCAGCTGCAGGAGCAGCACCCGCGCCTCACCGGACACGGTCAGTGAGCCCCTCCTCTAGCCCCTCGCCTCGCCTCATGCCAGCAGCGACCGCCTCTGGAGGCAGCTGCAGGAGCAGTACCCGCGCCTCACCGGACTCACGCCTCACCGTACTCGCCTGTATATAACGCATGTTAATTGTTGCAGGTCGCACCTGGCACTCTCTCCGCAACCGCTACCTGCGCTACATCCTGCCCCGGCTTGCTGCGCTCGCGCTCCCGCACGCGCAGCAGGCGCGCCTCCGCGCCGCCGCCGCGACCGGTCAGTCATCCGCACATACACACATCCGCACATCCGCTACTTGCGCTACATCCTGCCCCGGCTTGCTGCGCTCGCGCTCCCGCACGCGCAGCAGGCGCGCCTCCGCGCCGCCGCCGCGACCGGTCAGTCATCCGCACATACACACATCCGCACATCCGCTACCTGCGCTACATCCTGCCCCGGCTTGCTGCGCTCGCGCTCCCGCACGCGCAGCAGGCGCGCCTCCGCGCCGCCGCCGCGACCGGTCAGTCATCCGCACATACACACATCCGCACATCCGCTACCTGCGCTACATCCTGCCCCGGCTTGCTGCGCTCGCGCTCCCGCACGCGCAGCAGGCGCGCCTCCGCGCCGCCGCCGCGACCGGTCAGTCATCCGCACATACACACATCCGCACATCCGCTACCTGCGCTACATCCTGCCCCGGCTTGCTGCGCTCGCGCTCCCGCACGCGCAGCAGGCGCGCCTCCGCGCCGCCGCCGCGACCGGTCAGTCATCCGCACATACACACATCCGCACATCCGCTACCTGCGCTACATCCTGCCCCGGCTTGCTGCGCTCGCGCTCCCGCACGCGCAGCAGGCGCGCCTCCGCGCCGCCGCCGCGACCGGTCAGTCATCCGCACATACACACATCCGCACATCCGCTACCTGCGCTACATCCTGCCCCGGCTTGCTGCGCTCGCGCTCCCGCACGCGCAGCAGGCGCGCCTCCGCGCCGCCGCCGCGACCGGTCAGTCATCCGCACATACACACATCCGCACATCCGCTACCTGCGCTACATCCTGCCCCGGCTTGCTGCGCTCGCGCTCCCGCACGCGCAGCAGGCGCGCCTCCGCGCCGCCGCCGCGACCGGTCAGTCATCCGCACATACACACATCCGCACATCCGCTACCTGCGCTACATCCTGCCCCGGCTTGCTGCGCTCGCGCTCCCGCACGCGCAGCAGGCGCGCCTCCGCGCCGCCGCCGCGACCGGTCAGTCATCCGCACATACACACATCCGCTACCTGCGCTACCTGCGCTACATCCTGCCCCGGCTTGCTGCGCTCGCGCTCCCGCACGCGCAGCAGGCGCGCCTCCGCGCCGCCGCCGCGACCGGTCAGTCATCCGCACATACACACATCCGCACATCCGCTACCTGCGCTACATCCTGCCCCGGCTTGCTGCGCTCGCGCTCCCGCACGCGCAGCAGGCGCGCCTCCGCGCCGCCGCCGCGACCGGTCAGTCATCCGCACATACACACATCCGCACATCCGCTACCTGCGCTACATCCTGCCCCGGCTTGCTGCGCTCGCGCTCCCGCACGCGCAGCAGGCGCGCCTCCGCGCCGCCGCCGCGACCGGTCAGTCATCCGCACATACACACATCCGCACATCCGCTACCTGCGCTACATCCTGCCCCGGCTTGCTGCGCTCGCGCTCCCGCACGCGCAGCAGGCGCGCCTCCGCGCCGCCGCCGCGACCGGTCAGTCATCCGCACATACACACATCCGCACATCCGCTACCTGCGCTACATCCTGCCCCGGCTTGCTGCGCTCGCGCTCCCGCACGCGCAGCAGGCGCGCCTCCGCGCCGCCGCCGCGACCGGTCAGTCATCCGCACATACACACATCCGCACATCCGCTACCTGCGCTACATCCTGCCCCGGCTTGCTGCGCTCGCGCTCCCGCACGCGCAGCAGGCGCGCCTCCGCGCCGCCGCCGCGACCGGTCAGTCATCCGCACATACACACATCCGCACATCCGCTACCTGCGCTACATCCTGCCCCGGCTTGCTGCGCTCGCGCTCCCGCACGCGCAGCAGGCGCGCCTCCGCGCCGCCGCCGCGACCGGTCAGTCATCCGCACATACACACATCCGCACATCCGCTACCTGCGCTACATCCTGCCCCGGCTTGCTGCGCTCGCGCTCCCGCACGCGCAGCAGGCGCGCCTCCGCGCCGCCGCCGCGACCGGTCAGTCATCCGCACATACACACATCCGCACATCCGCTACCTGCGCTACATCCTGCCCCGGCTTGCTGCGCTCGCGCTCCCGCACGCGCAGCAGGCGCGCCTCCGCGCCGCCGCCGCGACCGGTCAGTCATCCGCACATACACACATCCGCTACCTGCGCTACCTGCGCTACATCCTGCCCCGGCTTGCTGCGCTCGCGCTCCCGCACGCGCAGCAGGCGCGCCTCCGCGCCGCCGCCGCGACCGGTCAGTCATCCGCACATACACACATCCGCACATCCGCTACCTGCGCTACATCCTGCCCCGGCTTGCTGCGCTCGCGCTCCCGCACGCGCAGCAGGCGCGCCTCCGCGCCGCCGCCGCGACCGGTCAGTCATCCGCACATACACACATCCGCACATCCGCTACCTGCGCTACATCCTGCCCCGGCTTGCTGCGCTCGCGCTCCCGCACGCGCAGCAGGCGCGCCTCCGCGCCGCCGCCGCGACCGGTCAGTCATCCGCACATACACACATCCGCACATCCGCTACCTGCGCTACATCCTGCCCCGGCTTGCTGCGCTCGCGCTCCCGCACGCGCAGCAGGCGCGCCTCCGCGTCGCCGCCGCGACCGGTCAGTCATCCGCACATACACACATCCGCACATCCGCTACCTGCGCTACATCCTGCCCCGGCTTGCTGCGCTCGCGCTCCCGCACGCGCAGCAGGCGCGCCTCCGCGCCGCCGCCGCGACCGGTCAGTCATCCGCACATACACACATCCGCACATCCGCTACCTGCGCTACATCCTGCCCCGGCTTGCTGCGCTCGCGCTCCCGCACGCGCAGCAGGCGCGCCTCCGCGCCGCCGCCGCGACCGGTCAGTCATCCGCACATACACACATCCGCACATCCGCTACCTGCGCTACATCCTGCCCCGGCTTGCTGCGCTCGCGCTCCCGCACGCGCAGCAGGCGCGCCTCCGCGCCGCCGCCGCGACCGGTCAGTCATCCGCACATACACACATCCGCACATCCGCTACCTGCGCTACATCCTGCCCCGGCTTGCTGCGCTCGCGCTCCCGCACGCGCAGCAGGCGCGCCTCCGCGCCGCCGCCGCGACCGGTCAGTCATCCGCACATACACACATCCGCTACCTGCGCTACCTGCGCTACATCCTGCCCCGGCTTGCTGCGCTCGCGCTCCCGCACGCGCAGCAGGCGCGCCTCCGCGCCGCCGCCGCGACCGGTCAGTCATCCGCACATACACACATCCGCACATCCGCTACCTGCGCTACATCCTGCCCCGGCTTGCTGCGCTCGCGCTCCCGCACGCGCAGCAGGCGCGCCTCCGCGCCGCCGCCGCGACCGGTCAGTCATCCGCACATACACACATCCGCACATCCGCTACCTGCGCTACATCCTGCCCCGGCTTGCTGCGCTCGCGCTCCCGCACGCGCAGCAGGCGCGCCTCCGCGCCGCCGCCGCGACCGGTCAGTCATCCGCACATACACACATCCGCACATCCGCTACCTGCGCTACATCCTGCCCCGGCTTGCTGCGCTCGCGCTCCCGCACGCGCAGCAGGCGCGCCTCCGCGTCGCCGCCGCGACCGGTCAGTCATCCGCACATACACACATCCGCACATCCGCTACCTGCGCTACATCCTGCCCCGGCTTGCTGCGCTCGCGCTCCCGCACGCGCAGCAGGCGCGCCTCCGCGCCGCCGCCGCGACCGGTCAGTCATCCGCACATACACACATCCGCACATCCGCTACCTGCGCTACATCCTGCCCCGGCTTGCTGCGCTCGCGCTCCCGCACGCGCAGCAGGCGCGCCTCCGCGCCGCCGCCGCGACCGGTCAGTCATCCGCACATACACACATCCGCACATACACACATCCGCACATCCGCTACCTGCGCTACATCCTGCCCCGGCTTGCTGCGCTCGCGCTCCCGCACGCGCAGCAGGCGCGCCTCCGCGCCGCCGCCGCGACCGGTCAGTCATCCGCACATACACACATCCGCACATCCGCTACCTGCGCTACATCCTGCCCCGGCTTGCTGCGCTCGCGCTCCCGCACGCGCAGCAGGCGCGCCTCCGCGTCGCCGCCGCGACCGGTCAGTCATCCGCACATACACACATCCGCACATCCGCTACCTGCGCTACATCCTGCCCCGGCTTGCTGCGCTCGCGCTCCCGCACGCGCAGCAGGCGCGCCTCCGCGCCGCCGCCGCGACCGGTCAGTCATCCGCACATACACACATCCGCACATCCGCTACCTGCGCTACATCCTGCCCCGGCTTGCTGCGCTCGCGCTCCCGCACGCGCAGCAGGCGCGCCTCCGCGCCGCCGCCGCGACCGGTCAGTCATCCGCACATACACACATCCGCACATCCGCTACCTGCGCTACATCCTGCCCCGGCTTGCTGCGCTCGCGCTCCCGCACGCGCAGCAGGCGCGCCTCCGCGCCGCCGCCGCGACCGGTCAGTCATCCGCACATACACACATCCGCACATCCGCTACCTGCGCTACATCCTGCCCCGGCTTGCTGCGCTCGCGCTCCCGCACGCGCAGCAGGCGCGCCTCCGCGTCGCCGCCGCGACCGGTCAGTCATCCGCACATACACACATCCGCACATCCGCTACCTGCGCTACATCCTGCCCCGGCTTGCTGCGCTCGCGCTCCCGCACGCGCAGCAGGCGCGCCTCCGCGCCGCCGCCGCGACCGGTCAGTCATCCGCACATACACACATCCGCACATCCGCTACCTGCGCTACATCCTGCCCCGGCTTGCTGCGCTCGCGCTCCCGCACGCGCAGCAGGCGCGCCTCCGCGCCGCCGCCGCGACCGGTCAGTCATCCGCACATACACACATCCGCACATCCGCTACCTGCGCTACATCCTGCCCCGGCTTGCTGCGCTCGCGCTCCCGCACATAGATTCGTCCATCGCTCAGCGAACAGGTGACACGATGTCGATGGCGGGAGCGCATTTCATTATTGTAAAGCTCGAGTAAGAGGTGAGTTTCGACGCGCAACGTTACACACTGATCACAGCGCGGCGCTGCCAGCAGCCGGCACTATTCCTGTATTTCGGGAGCAGACACACTTACAACTCTGGATAATCCGGGTAGTCTGAATCACCGCACACTATCTGACAAGCAGTCACCAGTACATTGTAGGTACAGAGCCAAGCCTCTAGAGAGTTGAAGCCCAGCGCACCAACTTAACATATTGTGTAGTAAAGAAACAGATAATATCCATTGATCTTCTTGTACACAACCGCACATTCCCACATTTGCACATCCACACATCTGCTTATACACAAAACCCCATATTCACACATCTGCTTATACACACAACCCCATATTCCCACATCTGCTTATACACACAACCGCACATTCCCACATTTGCACATCCACACATCTGCTTATACGCAAAACCCCATATTCACACATCTGCTTATACACACAACCCCATATTCCCACATCTGCTTATACACACAACCGCACATTCCCACATTTGCACATCCACACATCTGCTTATACGCAAAACCCCATATTCACACATCTGCTTATACACACAACCCCATATTCCCACATCTGCTTATACACACAACCCCATATTCCCACATCTGCTTATACACACAACCGCACATTCCCACATTTGCACATCCACACATCTGCTTATACACAAAACCCCATATTCACACATCTGCTTATACACACAACCACATATTCCCACATCTGCTTATACACACAACCGCACATTCCCACATTTGCACATCCACACATCTGCTTATACGCAAAACCCCATATTCACACATCTGCTTATACACACAACCCCATATTCCCACATCTGCTTATACACACAACCCCATATTCCCACATCTGCTTATACACACAACCGCACATTCCCACATTTTGTCACGTTACAGCCCTACCCTAGGTTTTCAAGAGAAGGGCTGTAAGCGGCAAGTTAAATCTTAAGAAAAGAAAGGGTATTAAAGATTTTTAACAATATTTAATCCAAAATTATAACCTACCTACCTAGTGATGATTAATGATTTAATGGACACTACACGACGTAATACCGAAGTATAGCGGAGAGAAGACCGACGGGTGCAGTGCGAAGCGTTGACTGGAGGTGAAGTGTAGTTGACCTGAAGAAATGATGTTGTTAAATTTGTGGAGAATATCTTTAGGGCGAGGAGGAAGTGGACCCGCCCTGATGTCAGACTGATTACAGCTCAGTCTTCAGAGCCCAGCAGGTGAGGTCCAAGCGGAAGTATGAGGCTAGCCAGAGTCCTCGGCTTTCAGGTCGTCAGCCTCTGGGTTCTGCTTCAGGGTCCAGTGTCAGTGTTTAGCGTCAGTGTCCAGAGTCCTCGGCTTTCAGGTCTTCAGCCTCTGGGTTCTGCTTCAGGGTCCAGCGTCAGTGTCCAGCGTCAGGATTCAGCGTCAGGATTCAGCGTCAGGATTTAGCGTCAGGATTCTGACCAGGGTTGAGGCTCTTCTAGATTCTAGGTATTCTGATGGTTCTAGAGTCAGAGCTCCACTGCAGCTTCAAGGTATAGGCTTTTCTAGGTCTTTATGGTTCTAGAGTCAGAACTGAACTGCCGGCTGAGTCTGCTCAATGCCGTATTTATAGGAAGTTTTATGTTTGAATTTGGAGTGTGAGTGGCTAGTGTTATTCTAGACTGAATATAGAGGTTCTATTAAGTTTCCATATATAACCTTCTGCAAACATTCGTTTTTATATGCAAACTTTCACAAAACAACCAAATAAAAAATAAAGTTGTGATGAACACTGACAGAAAGTGTCAATCTGTCAATTAGAAAACAAACATTTTTAGCTAAAAATAGTGCTTAAAAATGAAAAATGGTTTTATAGTTTAGATCAGAAAATTCTGCTCTTTCTTCTCATGTAATAATGTTTTTGAGGTGAAATACGCCGAAACATGGATTTTCCGTCGATTATAGCTCAAAGGAGGGCTGGAAATTATGAATGAGTAATTCTTTGGAGCAGTATCTTCCATCCTACGTGGGTATTTACAAGAAATCATTCCTATAAAGAAAGTTAGATATAGAAATATACTACAATTTGCACATCCACACATCTGCTTATACACAAAACCCCATATTCACACATCTGCTTATACACACAACCCCATATTCCCACATCTGCTTATACACACAACCGCACATTCCCACATTTGCACATCCACACATCTGCTTATACGCAAAACCCCATATTCACACATCTGCTTATACACACAACCCCATATTCACACATCTGCTTATACACACAACCCCATATTCCCACATCTGCTTATACACACAACCGCACATTCCCACATTTTGTCACGTTACAGCCCTACCCTAGGTTTTCAAGAGAAGGGCTGTAAGCGGCAAGTTAAATCTTAAGAAAAGAAAGGGTATTAAAGATTTTTAACAATATTTAATCCAAAATTATAACCTACCTACCTAGTGATGATTAATGATTTAATGGACACTACACGACGTAATACCGAAGTATAGCGGAGAGAAGACCGACGGGTGCAGTGCGAAGCGTTGACTGGAGGTGAAGTGTAGTTGACCTGAAGAAATGATGTTGTTAAATTTGTGGAGAATATCTTTAGGGCGAGGAGGAAGTGGACCCGCCCTGATGTCAGACTGATTACAGCTCAGTCTTCAGAGCCCAGCAGGTGAGGTCCAAGCGGAAGTATGAGGCTAGCCAGAGTCCTCGGCTTTCAGGTCGTCAGCCTCTGGGTTCTGCTTCAGGGTCCAGTGTCAGTGTATAGCGTCAGTGTCCAGAGTCCTCGGCTTTCAGGTCTTCAGCCTCTGGGTTCTGCTTCAGGGTCCAGCGTCAGTGTCCAGCGTCAGGATTCAGCGTCAGGATTCAGCGTCAGGATTTAGCGTCAGGATTTAGCGTCAGGATTCTGACCAGGGTTGAGGCTCTTCTAGATTCTAGGTATTCTGATGGTTCTAGAGTCAGAGCTCCACTGCAGCTTCAAGGTATAGGCTTTTCTAGGTCTTTATGGTTCTAGAGTCAGAACTGAACTGCCGGCTGAGTCTGCTCAATGCCGTATTTATAGGAAGTTTTATGTTTGAATTTGGAGTGTGAGTGGCTAGTGTTATTCTAGACTGAATATAGAGGTTCTATTAAGTTTCCATATATAACCTTCTGCAAACATTCGTTTTTATATGCAAACTTTCACAAAACAACCAAATAAAAAATAAAGTTGTGATGAACACTGACAGAAAGTGTCAATCTGTCAATTAGAAAACAAACATTTTTAGCTAAAAATAGTGCTTAAAAATGAAAAATGGTTTTATAGTTTAGATCAGAAAATTCTGCTCTTTCTTCTCATGTAATAATGTTTTTGAGGTGAAATACGCCGAAACATGGATTTTCCGTCGATTATAGCTCAAAGGAGGGCTGGAAATTATGAATGAGTAATTCTTTGGAGCAGTATCTTCCATCCTACGTGGGTATTTACAAGAAATCATTCCTATAAAGAAAGTTAGATATAGAAATATACTACAATTTGCACATCCACACATCTGCTTATACACAAAACCCCATATTCACACATCTGCTTATACACACAACCCCATATTCCCACATCTGCTTATACACACAACCGCACATTCCCACATTTGCACATCCACACATCTGCTTATACGCAAAACCCCATATTCACACATCTGCTTATACACACAACCCCATATTCACACATCTGCTTATACACACAACCCCATATTCCCACATCTGCTTATACACACAACCCCATATTCCCACATCTGCTTATACACACAACCACATATTCCCACATCTGCTTATACACACAACCACATATAGCGACTGAGCGGACTGAGCTCAGTGCGGGCAGATGCCGCCGCCGCCGCCGCCGCCGCTGCCGCTGCCGCTGGAAGGCAGCTCTGTTATCTGATTCCTGTCATTTCAATCAATATTTCAACTATATACTTAATATATAGGATATACTTAATATCAATATTTGAACATTATCTCTGAAGGCGAGCTGAAGGCGCGCAAGAAGGAGTCTCGCCGCAACTCCATGTTCCCGCTCCCCGCCCGCGGCGCCTCCTCCCGCCGCCCGCGCCCCTTCGCCGTTACCTCTCACGCCGAACGCGACGGAGAACCGCCCGAAGACGACGCAGGTACCTTCTTTCATCACAGACAACAAATTGTGAAATATGCCGGTTTTATCCCGACTGCCCTTAGGGGCCTCCTCTAGGAGGGTAATTTTATAAAAAAAAACTGATTTCCGCAGTACGTGGGTTCGAACCTGGCTTGAGGAACCGATGTCTTTGTGCACTCAAATAATTGTATAACGACGCAATTTTCACGTACCGTATCAGTGTAGGCTCCGGCTAAGTTTCGAGTCATTCCGAGAGTCTTCATCGGAGTGAGTGATCTCCCTCCGCGTCGCGTGCCCGCGTACTTGAACTGCGCACGTGTTACTAAATCATGTTTGTGCTCGAAACGGTGACGGAAAACATCGCGAGGAATTTGGACTCCCCGGTTGCTGACCAATTTAACCAACCTCTAAAATAAACTGTTAACCAACTTATAGTATATTCATACAATAGTGACATAGACATAACATGTATTTAATGTACATTTATATGTATTCGCAGACGGTGAGCGCTCCCCGCGCTACTCGGCGCTCACGCGGCAGTTCGCGCGCGCGCAGGCTGAGCGCTCCGTCGGGCGCTCCACTGAGCGCTCCTCCGCGAGGGAGCCCTCTCGCACCGAACACAGCTCGCTGACATCCACCAGAAACAACGATTTCAACAATATCCGCAAACCCAAGCGGGCATCGCCGAATCGACGGAACTCACCGCACGCGCCGAATCGACGAACTAGAGACGGACAGAGTCCGTCGCCCCGGAGGCCGAACAGCCGCAGATCCAGCGACACCACGAGGAACAACTCGCGCAGGTCAACTCGGCGGAAAACGAGCGAGTCGACGACTGGCATCGACTCGTCCGAAGAGTCCAGCGAGCGGCGCTCGCCCAGACATACCTCCACGAGACGTAACTCACCGCAACATCGAAACAGACGTAAGTCGAATCGACGCAACTCGCCCGTTGAGACAAACAGGCGTAGGTCGAATCGACGGAATTCACCGACCTACTCGAATGGGAATACGTCGAATCGACCCAACTTTGACGAGCCATATGGAACTACCGACAGGCACAACTCACCGATTGAGACGAACAGGCGAAGGTCGAATCGACGGAACACATCGCATGAGATAAACAGGCGTAGGTCGAATCGACGCAACTCACCGATTGAAACCAACGGGCGTAAGTCGAATCGATTGCCTGAATCATCAAGCGATTCCTCTGCGTCCCGGGGGGAACCGGTGGCCACGAGGCGCCGCACCCTCGTACGGACGACGGACACCTCGTCCACCCGTCCGCTCACGAACAAACACACGAACACTACAACCTCTCCATCGAGACCCCCTCGCCTGAGGAAGCTCTTTAACCACAAAGCTGTATTCTGAGACTCTTGAATTTTCCAACTGTTCCCCTTGGAGGGACAACTAGGAGTTTAGTAAATGACCATTTATTCCCATTAGTACGTTCGCCCCACTGGCTTTGCTGGTGGGAGCAAGCCGGTGGGGCGAACAGGAATTCCGAACGCGCCGTTCCCGTTCGTCCCACCGAAGTGTGTAGGCGAACGGGTTACACTTTTATTGAATGTCTGTGTTAAATGTCATCGTATAGTTGTTCAAGGTGGAACAGATGCCGCTTCAGTTAAATGTCATCGTATAGTTGTTCAAGGTGGAACAGATGCCGCTTCAGTTAAAATCTAATATAAACTCAAAAGTGATGCAAAAAGAAATGTTTTGTTATAATTATCTGAATTATTTGAGGAATCATGTTTTGTTGATCGCTCGTTAGGATAATTAAATAGTAGGACCCATTGTGTGGTTGGACTATGGGCCCCCGTTATTATTGGACTATGGGCCTTCGTGTGGTTGGACTATGAGCCCCCGTTATTATTGGACTATGGGCCTTCGTGTGGTTGGACTATGAGCCCCCGTTATTATTGGACTATGGGCCTTCGTGTGGTTGGACTATGAGCCCCCGTTATTATTGGACTATGGGCCTTCGTGTATTTGGACTATGAGCCCCCGTTATTATTGGACTATGGGCCTTCGTGTGGTTGGACTATGGGCCTTCGTGTGGTTGGACTATGGGCCCCTGTTATTATTGGACTATGGGCCTTCGTGTGGTTGGACTATGGGCCCCTGTTATAATTGGACTATGGACCTTCGTGTGGTTGGACTATGGGTCCCTGTTATTATTGGACTATGGACCTTCGTGTGGTTGGACTATGGGCCCCTGTTATTATTGGACTATGGACCTTCGTGTGGTTGGACTATGGACCTTCCTGTGGTTGGACTGTGGACTCCCGTGTGTTTGCACTGCAGGCCTTTTGTGGTTCTACTGTGGTCCCTCAGGGGTTGAACTGTGGACTGTGTGTAGAAATACTTATTTAAACATTATGTATAAAAGTGTACTTTGCTGCAGGATATGTAAAGATGTGTTGTTTATGACGAGTTCTGATTTAGAGTAATAAGCGCACATTCACGAAGCTAAAGCTGCTTCCACACAGCTGCCAGTTTGATCGTTCAATTTAATGAAAACAGTTACGTTTTTTGTTCAAAATAATTTATTGTTTTATTTAAACTACAGGTTCTCAAACTTATTTTTCCCACCGCCCACTTTGAGAATAAAATAAAATCCTAGCTCCCCAAAGTGTTTAAACATAAGAATCTATGCTCTTCCCTCTAGAGCTACTTAGCGCCCCCAATATCTTCTAGAGCTTTCTACCGCCCCCCTAAAGGCCTACAGCGCCCGCAAGGGGGCGTTATCGCCCACTTTGAAAACCAGTGATTTAAACGATCACCATCCTAATGTACAACGGGGGGAAATGGAATAAACCAAAATGATGAGTGGGATTTCTGTACATTTTTTTACATTAGGGTTCTGTTTTCCCCCCTGAGAAGATTATCTTAGAGGGGAAAACTGGAATAAGAAAAATGATTACAGTTTAACGTTAGAATACAGTTTTCCCTCCTAATGGGGATTTGTGGAGTAACCCAACAAAACTAATTAATTAAGTTACAAAAACCGAGCGCCATTTTAATTAAAGATGAAGACAGTATGAAAATAAAATAAACTTACTAATTTTTAATCATTCAAAAGTCCATTAATTTTTAAACGAAAACGTTCACTCGTTTCATCCAAGTGAATGATTGAACTGAGCGTGGTGTGAGAGCAGCATCATTATTTATTAATATAGTGCTATAAATCACAAAGTAATTTTTTATCTGTGGAAAGTGTCATTTTATAGTTCTAAAGTAATACAGATGAAACCTTACAGGGGCGAATCCAGGGAGTGGGCACGCCCTCCCAGACGTATCAAATAAAACTATTATAGTCTAAATGGACTTAACGCTGAATAAGTACTGGATATTTTTATAAGAAAACAAAAGAAAATTACCAAGTATTTTTTTTTATCACCGTTATACCAAGTGTTTTATTTAATTCGTTGATTGGGTTAATTTTTGTATAGGTACTTATTGTTTGTCATTGATAAAGAATACAAGAACAGGGGGGACACTGTACTTGTAATAAATCCTGGATCCGCCCCTGGCGCTGTACTTAGTAAGGATGGTGTTAGAAAGTGCCTTTTTGAGTGTCCCCGACGTGTAACGCCATCTAGTACGCTGCATGGAACTAGCCTAGACACAGATAAAGAATATCTCAATCATTGTAAACTTGAGACTAAGTTGGTAAAAGCAATGAGAATAAGGTTGATTCCGCGCCGACTGATGGCGACTGATGGCAAAGTGTAGCGGACTATGCGCGTGACATGTCGACGTCAAGCTGATCGGCATACTATTTGTTGCTTAAGAGCTTTAGCCGGCATACTTTACGTACATCACTTTTTATTTTTAAAGTTGGCGGCGTGTATTCTCGTCTTGGTTGTTAAACTATACATTTTGTAATATTGTTAGCGCTAGATGGCGCCTGTGTGTGACTCCGTATCTGGTGGGAGGATGTTCTGTTGTTGTTTTATAGTTTATTAAGAGACATGTTTTCAATCATTGAACTGATTTTGTCAAAGATAAGTACGGTAAATAATATTTTTGACATTTCGTGTTTTATAATTGTCTATTGTATATGAATCCATAGGCTCCTGAACTAGTAGAAACTGTATTTCAGGAGCCATTGGCTTCTCCCAAAGGTTCTAAATATTATGTCGTACAATAAATAGGTATTGTAAGTAGGTACCTACTTACAATTAATTAACTACATTAAAAAAAACAACCATTGGTAACAGAACTGACATAACGTGAGGAGAGACAGTTCATCTGCACTAAACCACACTAAATTTAGGTAAGACTTAGTGTTGTGCTACTCACATTCCATAGAAATCTCGTATCCCAGAACAAATTTCAATCTATCTACCTACTCTGATACCTGGGGGGCTAAGGGGTTCAAGCCCCCCCAAAATCATTTAGGTCTAGCCCTGATAAACCAAACTTGATAAAGCCTACCTTAACACTACAAAATCCTGGATTCGCCACGGCTAGATGGCTCCTGATGCCGCGGGTATAACACTACAAATACCTGATACCGCGGGTATAACACTACAAATACCTGATACCGCGGGTATAACACTACAAAATCCTGGATTCGCCACGGCTAGGTGGCTCCTGATGCCGCGGGTATAACACTACAAATACCTGATACCGCGGGTATAACACTACAAAATCCTGGATTCGCCACGGCTAGATGGCTCCTGATGCCGCGGGTATAACACTACAAATACCTGATACCGCGGGTATAACACTACAAAATCCTGGATTCGCCACAGCTAGGTGGCTCCTGATGCCGCGGGTATAACACTACAAATACCTGATACCGCGGGTATAACACTACAAATACCTGATACCGCGGGTATAACACTACAAAATCCTGGATTCGCCACGGCTAGGTGGCTCCTGATGCCGCGGGTATAACACTACAAATACCTGATACCGCGGGTATAACACTACAAATACCTGATACCGCGGGTATAACACTACAAAATCCTGGATTCGCCACGGCTAGGTGGCTCCTGATGCCGCGGGTATAACACTACAAATACCTGATACCGCGGGTATAACACTACAAAATCCTGGATTCGCCACGGCTAGATGGCTCCTGATGCCGCGGGTATAACACTACAAATACCTGATACCGCGGGTATAACACTACAAATACCTGATACCGCGGGTATAACACTACAAAATCCTGGATTCGCCACGGCTAGGTGGCTCCTGATGCCGCGGGTATAACACTACAAATACCTGATACCGCGGGTATAACACTACAAATACCTGATACCGCGGGTATAACACTACAAAATCCTGGATTCGCCACGGCTAGGTGGCTCCTGATGCCGCGGGTATAACACTACAAATACCTGATACCGCGGGTATAACACTACAAAATCCTGGATTCGCCACGGCTAGATGGCTCCTGATGCCGCGGGTATAACACTACAAATACCTGATACCGCGGGTATAACACTACAAAATCCTGGATTCGCCACGGCTAGATGGCTCCTGATGCCGCGGGTATAACACTACAAATACCTGATACCGCGGGTATAACACTACAAAATCCTGGATTCGCCACGGCTAGATGGCTCCTGATGCCGCGGGTATAACATTACAAATACCTGATACCGCGGGTATTACACTACAAAATCCTGGATCCGCCACGGCTAGTTGATTCCTGATATCGCGGGTATAACACCGCCACTAGATGGCGGTGAGTGTTGAAAGTGATCATTTCAGTATGAATGAGATATATAAAATGTTATTTTGATGATTTATAACCCTTCCCATTGTATTTTCGTATGCAACAGGGGCGGTGATTACATGTAAACATCATGAGGAAACCGACATGCCCTGGAATTAAGAATTGGAAGGCTGCGCCACCAGCGCTCCAATGAGCGGCGACGGCCTTGCAACCTGTCATTGGGAATGCTATTTACAAAAACACGGTCATGTGCTTAACATAATGTTTGGACGTGCCTCTGACTGCCCCCTATTTGGTATCCTCAAAGATTTACGCGTTGAGTATTGTCGCGGTCAGACACCGCTTCAGTGCAAGCAAACGCCTACCAGACATCGACACGCAAAATCGTATCTACTAGTTTTTACAGACAACCGTAGCTGACCCCAAGAAGCCTACCTACATTAATCACTCATTCGTATTCCATCGTACGACCACCGTGTGAGAGCACACAAACTTTGTAATTTAATAATTTAAAATAGTAAAACAAAGATTATTGAAGATTTCAGGTTTTATTTACAATAATATAAAACTCAAGGTGTCTGTGAGCAGACAAGTATGTATCAGAGGATGTTCATCATATGGAATAGAGTCGTGTTTGTTTGTTTTGACGTCTCTCGCCACATGGTTGAGCTACGTATAATCTGTGGTATAACGAACTACTGGTACCTATACGAAGCATAGCTGCTTCGCTACATGTACCACATACAATCCAGAGATGGCGCTCAAAAGAGTCAGGGTGTCTACACAAATACCTCACGCTTACTTTTCCTTTCACGTTAACGTAAATTTGTCAAGGTAAAACTTGGCAGCTGTCACGTGACATTTCTAATGTCATTTCACTATTCAATCTTTCCGTAGGCGTAAACACCAACATAAATTGGTCTAGACAAATGTCACTTTCTGTTGACGGGTAACGCCTGCGGAAAGATAAAATAAAAAAAATATATACCAATATATATATATAAACCTATCCGAGTCAGATCTGCTCAGCAAGGATTTTTCAGTTGTGCCAAGTTGTGTCTTAAGGAACTAATATTTGGCAGGTGTTCCGATGACATAACTAAGTAGTTGTGCATATACTGCTTGGTCCGTGAGGACCTCGCTCTTACGTTTGGAGTCACCAGAAAGTTGTTCTGTCAGTTGCAAATAAAACATCAGTTCAAGAATCACATTTATTGGCGCGGCCGGTCACGGACTTCACAATACAATATCACCTAGTTCATACAAACATACATATACATACTATGCTAATTACAGTACGCGAGTTGCGAGGCAGCTGGGCCGCCCTGTATGTAGCCGTAAAGGCCCGGTCAATCAAAGTGAAACGGTTGTCAAAGATCACGTGCAACCGCCTCAGTTCAACCGAGCCTTAACTTATGTATAGTCCATTTTTAAGAAATATAATGTTTGATACAAGTTTTAAATAATAAATCACACTAAAACGCATTATTTATTTCCAACATCACGAGTTCCAGCATGTAGACATTTTTTATGACATACCGTCATCAATATTTAATTCATTATCAATTTGGTGTTAACCTGTGAGCTTACTATTTTTTGAAATAAATAATATCATAAACGGTTTCAGGGCGGCCCTACTCTAGTCAGCTGAACTTTCCTCTATGACATACAACACGACTTAGCTTAAGGCAGGGACAGACTGCGAACACAGGAACCGATAACACACGTACGATAAATCAAAGTCATTATCTGTTATTTATTCATTGAAATCACAATGATCATTTTTAAAATAGTTGACTAGTGGAGCCAGCAATTGAATTTATGAATAGACTGTATATAATTGCCTTATAAGAAAGTCAAACTCGATAATAAATTGAGGTAGGTACCTATTGTTTTGTAAAAGGATCATTAAAATGAATAACCAGGCTTGTTTTGTTGCCTTTCTTTCCTGGCTTGGTCGCGGAGGAACAGACAGTAGATAAAACCGACGACGTTTCAAAGCGATCTTCGTATTTTAATGAATAAATAAATTAATTTGACTTGACTTCGACTTTGACATTTAAATATTAACGAGGTAGAGCTTTCAAGTCGGAACCTACAGGGTTTCCTTCTGATAATTCCGGACATCGAGTAGAAAGAAATAAATATATATATATATATATATTACTATCGCTTAAACTATTTCACCGTAAAGAAAACGGAGATAAGCGGACAACGATCTAAATTCTTCCTTCTAGGCGTCCGGACAGACGACATATTGAGTGTCACAAATCGCACTAAAGTTTTAAATACTAATAGAAATCTGTCCCTAAGACATGCTTAAGTCTTTGCCTAAGTTTAGTGCAGACAGGTCTATCACACACAAAGCGAGACCGGCTCGCGCTGGGGACACGTTGTAACACACTTCAACGACACGCATATCCGAAAAACTCGTGAAAAAAAACATTATCACCATATCGGATGATCATTATCAGATAATTATATTTTGACAACGAGTATATATTATTATTTTAATTGAGATTAAAGAGAACTGTCAAAATGTTATACATAATTTCTATGTAAAGGCCCGGACAAACTGACAAAGGGTATTCAAGTGGTTGTCAAAGCGCGTGTATCGTCAGTTTGAGCGAGCCTTAAGGTGCCACGTCGCGTCGCGTCGCGTGCTGGCAATGTGTCCCCTGCTTAACGTGGCTACAGAGGGTACCCCACAATCACAATTCTATTTCTATCTACTCGTACAATACAGTCAGTCCGGTTGATTTCACAAAAACACCAACTAATTCAGTAAATGTTTATAAAATTAAAATCATTTCATGACCAAATATATCTTAAAATAATGATATTTACAAAATAAAATGTCGTCACAGACTGGAGCTAAACCATAACTATGCACCTACTTATAAGTAGGTATAGGAAGAATGAGCTATACCGACTTACTATAACCTAGGTTAAGTCGTATTTATAGTGTACTAGCTTCTGCCCACGGCTTCGCCCGCGTGGTACCCGGATAAAAAGTTGCCGATGTGTTATTCTGATGTATAATCTATATTACTGTAAAGTTTTATCAAAATCCGTTTAGTAGTTTTTGCGTGAAAGAGTAACAAACATCCTCACAAACTTCAGCGTTTATCATAGTAGTAGGATGACAGAGGGTATTTATCATTCGGGTATCTAGTCTTAGCTAGTTATTAACAAATTAAGAATGGCTTCCGGTTGCGACTATAAAAAACGTTTTAATAGAACTCGCTCATATTCTCTCCAGCTGTTGATTAGTTCAAGTAATTAAGCACGACAACGATATTTACGATATTTACAATTAAAACCTGTCAGCTTTATTTATAATAATAATTTGAGCGAATAGTATTTACAGAGTTAGTTAGGGGTATTCTGCAGGTCGGCGCTCGAAGCGATGCGCACTCGATTACATTTCAATGATATCGTACTCCAACGCAAGTAACCTGATTCCACTAACAAAATGACTATGGGTTAGAATATCACGCTGAGGCAAGGCCTTTTTGTCGTACTGCAGCACACATACACATTTTACCTAGATTTTAATTATATTATTGATAATAGTTAACTGTATTTTATTATTGTTTGTTTTTACTGATGTACTGCTTAATTGTTGTAATTTGTGTGTGTGTGTGTGTGTGTGTGTGTGTGTGTGTCTGAAGTTGCAAATAAAGTATTTTATCTATCTTATCAGGCATTGCAATGGGAATGAGCGCTATAGCATTATGCTGAGCATGGAACTTTTTTTACGAAGACTTGATTACTTGAAACCTCTGTGGCCTCAGACGCAAAAGGTTGCGGGTTCGATTCCCGCCGCGGGACAAATGTTTGTATGATCCACAAATATTTGTCTCGGGTCTGCGTGTTTTCTATGTATAATATGTATGTATTTACAAACAAAATATGTATATAAGTAGTATATCAGTCTTGTAGTTCCCATAACACAAGCTTCGCTTACTTTGGGGCTAGATGATGCTGTGTGAAAAATGTCCAGCATTATTATATTATATACTAACTAACAAAATGGATTGTACATTTTACTGTTCAAAATAAAAAACGATTTTATTTTCATCGTTGAAGGACTCTTTAGTTCTAGTGTGGTGTCCCATTGTGCCGCGCTCTCATAGCCATAACCATTTTGTTAGTGCAATTAGGGGGCTTGTCGCTGACCTACCGCAGTGTGCCGTGCAGTGTGCAGTGTGCAGATACCTTCAGCACAGAATACCTTTATACTAAAACATTGACATTTTTCATACATTAATATGTAAATACATAGTAGGTAATAATGCATTCATAAAATATAGCATCGCGGACACTCAGCTCTGAGTAACTCTCCTCTCTCTCTCTCTCTCTCTTATTAACACTAACACTTACTATTTCTATTCTATTTGTTTATAAGATTGAAGAAAACAACTATTTTATAAGATCTCAGAGTGACATGAGCATGGTACAGGGTGTGGCCGGATAATAGGACTCGAACAGGATTTAAAAAAATCCAAAAATGTTCTCATTATTTTAATCAACAAATGATTGAATGAATGAATGAAAACACTTTATGGTACATCAAAAACCAAAATAAAAATAATCGTATTCTTATTAAGGCAATGAGCGGTCTTATCGCTTAGAAGCGACATTCGGAAGACGAGGATAAAAAGAGATTGTAGATTGTTTTTTCTATACTATTAAAGAGGCAAAAATAAACTAACGGCTCACCTGTTGGTAAGCGGTTACCGTAACCGGCCTCTTACAAGAGGTATCACTCACGCGTAAGGTTAAGGGGATAAGTACTTAGCGAGTATTTACATATTTAAAGTCAAAGTTCTATTCAGAAACAAACAAAATCCTTTGATTGGAAATTATTTAAATGCCCTTCGATTATTAAAAGATAAGGGCCTAATAAAGATTTTGAAACATTAAGCCAGATGGTAACACTAGATTTTATAATTTAATGTGTTAGTTATCAACTGCTTTCAAATCTTTAAAGCGAAGCCCAAGATCTACTTAAAAAGTAGTTCAAGTCACTTTATTGCTTTGGCACTTCAACGTGGCCTCTTTTAAAAGTCATATATGACAGTCCACTGTCAGCTGTATTCTTTAACTAAACAAGTGTTAGTCTGATCAAACGTACATTACATCAAATTATACTCAGATTTAAAAATTAGTCAAAAATATTCATATCAACAATTCAAATTTCTGTTGTTAAAGTTTCTTTAAAAAACTAAATACAAGTTTTATAAAAACGTACTTAATTATAAAAAAAAAAAAATCTTGTTGCGGTACGTCATGATCGACTGACATTGCGATTTGACAGTTGTATCTGTTCACAATCAAAGCTCAGGTAATGAAGCTGGTAACCTTGGATTTTACTTTCATGTCAAATATTTTATTAGAAAGCCGTGTTAGCCTAGTGGGTGGTACCCCGACTCCTGAACCGGAGGATGTGGCTTCGAACCCGGTCGTGTACAGACGCAACTGTGAAGTGATGAGCACAGGCGGGTGTAGAGTACATTGTCAGTGCTTAGTAGAGGGGTAGACAGTGTGCTAGACGAGCTCCAGCACCTTGATGGTCCCCTGGCTGTTAGCTGCTAGCACGGCAGGCGCATGCGGCGCGGCACGCCAGCACACCGCGGACACGAACTCCGAGGGCTCCTCTTCACGTCGCTCCCCCCCGCCCCCCGCGCTCCCCCCGCCCCCGCCCCCGCCCCCGCCCCCGCCCACACCACCTGCCAATAACAATCAACATTCAGTATTCACCAGCGCAGAGGAAACTAAACGCGCCTTCGCTCCGGGGAGCGATTGTAACTGTCTAGTTGTTTGTAACTGTCTAGTTGTTTCTAACTGTCCAATTAGTGTAGTCAGAATAATTGTAACCGCTCCCACTCGCCTGAAGGGAGTGAACTTATTGTAATAGAGGGTAGGCTACATAAATAAAGGCAGTATTGGATTATTACCTGCGGGGTGCACGCTCGGCAGGAAGGGTCGGTGCGCATCGAACCTGCCGCGAAAAACACATTCTTTTAACTTCAAAACTAACAAAGAAAACATACATTTATAAGTTAAAACAATATAATCAGTTATTCTCACTACATACCTGTATTTTAGTAGTGACCTTTAGTTTAGTAGATACCTGTAGTTTAGTAATATTCTGTAGTTTTTAGTAGTGCGCTGTAGTTAAGTAGTGACCTGTAGTTTAGTAGTGCCCTGTAGTTGAGTAGTGACCTGTATTTTAGTAGTGACCTTTAGTTTAGTAGTTACCTGTAGTTAAGTAGATACCTGTAGTTTAGTAATATTCTGCAGTTTATAGTAGTGAGCTGTAGTTAAGTTGTGACCTGTAGTTTAGTAGTGCCCTGTAGTTGAGTAGTTACCTGTAGGTGAGCAGCGGGCGCGACAGGCCGGCGTAGTAGACATAGAGTGCGTTGTTCTCGGAGCCGCACGCGACGTAGGTGCCGTCCGTCGCGAGACCCACAAAATTCTTCTCGTTCGCGTGACCCGTGAACGAACGCACGCAGCGCGGGGAGTCCACGCGCCAGAGCTGCGGCCGACAGTGCCGTGAGGGACCGATACATGGCACATGCAATGTACCGCCCAACTCATAGGCGGAACATTACATACAGGGCAAATTCATATAATTATTATATGAATATAATTATATGAATATATAATAATATTAAATAACCTCTATATTTTAGAATTGATTCTTTAAGAATCCTAGTTTTTAATGTGGATTTAAAGGGATGTTTTATGAAATCACTAGTGATTATAATGAGGTGGTGTAGGTACCTTCAGCTGTGAGTCCGTGGATGCGGAGACAAGCGTGTTCGCGTCGAGGAACTTGACGTAGGAGACCGCCTTGCGGTGGTCGCGGAGCACCTGCAGCGGGCGGCGAGGTGCCCGCAGGTCGTAGTAGTGCACGCAGTGATCCGCCGATCCGAACGCCAGGTGGCACGACGAGCGCGGGTTGAACCGCACGCAGCACACGTTGAACTGCAACACCACACGTGCAACGATAATACTTTATTTATTTATTTTAGGAAAAACCAACAGCACATATAACAGAAAGAAGATAATATAACACAGAAGGCCAATAAAAGGTTTTCACGCGTAGATATAGGGTAAAGATACATAGAGAGTGTGAGCTGGACAGGAAACAATACAACAGAATAAATAGAAGAAATACAAACAGATAAAAATGAGAGCAAAAATAAATATGAATTAACGATTGAACCTCAATTTCGAAAGGCAGAAAAGAAATCTCCGCCGCGCCGCCGCCTCATGGTTTCGACACTGGAGTAGAAGAGATCCAGGTCATTATGCTTTTTTGATAGCTCATTGAACTGGTTACCAACTCGCCAAAGAAATGTATTCTGTCTATAGTTGGTTTCTACTACAGGAATACTTATAACAGGATTAAATCTTAGTCGTTTTAGGGTAGCGTTAAGACTAATTTTACCAAGAAGGTCAGGACAGTTGACGTAGTTGTTAGTTATTTTAAGCAAAAAGGATATATCACCTAATTCGCGTCGCTTGTTGAGCGGAAGGATATGGAACTTACTGCAAAGCTCTAAATAATTATTAGAGTCATAAGGGATTTTCAGACGGAAGTATAGAAATTTAATTAATTAAATTTGGATATGCTCCATCCTTTCTATGTAGGTATAATATAGAGGATTCCAGATTTGGGAAGCATATTCAAGTATGCTGCGGACAAAAGTGCAGTATACGATTTTAAACGTTTTCACTCGATTTAAGCTTGCAGAACTTCTCATAATAAAGCCAAGAGCCTTTGATGCTTTACCGACGATCAGGTCAATATGGGAGTCAAAAATAAGCTTGGAATCGTGTAGCGCTCCTAGATCTCTGACAACACTGCCTCGATCAAGAATCTGTTGCTTTAATAAATATATAGATGTTATTGTAGTACGTTTACATGTGAATGTAATCACTGAACATTTGGATGGATTTAGGTCGAGTTTATTATCAGCACAGTAGATCTGCTTGTAAATCAATCACATCTGAAATTGTGTCGATAGTTTTGAATAACCTCATGTCATCAGCGAAGCAGAGCAATTTACTGTTAAGAAAGCAGTTTGAGATGTCATTGACAAATACGAGCAGAGGTCCTAGCAATGACCCTTGAGGGACACCACTCGGAATAGAAACCCAACTAGATATATAATTGTTGATAACAACTGCTTGAGACCTGTTATTGATGTAGGAGGCAAACCATCTGAGTAAGTCACCTCTGATTCCCATCATAAATAGCTTAGAAAGTAGCAGCTTATGATCTATCCTATCAAACGCTTTACTGTAATCGGTGTAGATTACATCAACCTGGTGGTCATTATCCATAGCATCCGTCAATAACTCATTAAAGAGGATAAGATTAGATACAGTTGACCGCCCTTTTAGGAAGCCATGTTGAAAAGAGGAGAAAGATTGATGAAGTGCAGCATAAACCTGTTTATATACAAGCTTTTCGAAAAGTTTAGCAAGTACACAAAGTTTGGAAATAGGTCTATAGTTGCTTACCTCTGACTTTATACCTTTTTTGTGGATTGGCGATACAAAAGCAGATTTTAAGATTGGGGACAGAAAAGTTGGTATTATACATCAAGTAATATTTCAGCTTATCGAAGCAGCGTCGGAGCCCGACGCCAGCAGTTTCACGTCAGCGCAGTTGAAGCGCAGCGACGGCATCGCTCCTGTACCTTGGCCTCGAGCGTGGCGACGGAGCGCTCGGCGTTGAGCGACCACAGCTTGACGCGCGCGTCGTCGGAGCCCGACGCCAGCAGTCTCACGTCCGCGCGGTTGAAGTGCACCGACCAGCATCGCTTGTCGTGCTCCTGCAATTACATTCTTGCGTTACTTGCACGACCTGCATATGTGGACGACCTCTGTGCCGCACTGCCCGAAGGCCCGTCTGACTCGCACAAGGTTGCGGGTACGTCCCCTTTGTAAACTATACAAGTATTTGTCTCGGACCTGGGTGTTTATACAAAAAAAAAAGTAAGTAAGTTGTATATTAGTTTGGGACTAGATGATGCTGTGTGTATGACTTTGTTTGTTCGTAATTCGTATCAAACTGTGATCTCCATTTTGGATACAAAAACGTAGTGTAAATAAATTGATCAGGGGATTTCTAGAACTCTACTCCACTCCTTTGCTTTCCTCTCGAGCGCCGCAAGGGGATTGTCGAAGGGGATTGATGGAATAAGTTCCGACAAAAAGGATAGTTACCATGAGTGCTCGTGTGCGCTGTCCCGTGCTAGCATCCCACACGGACACCGCGCCCTCGCAGTCGGAGGAGGCCATCACGTGCAGAGTTGTAAGAAGGATAGTTACCATGAGTGCTCGTGTGCGCTGTCCCGTGCTAGCATCCCACACGGACACCGCGCCCTCGCAGTCGGAGGAGGCCATCACGTGCAGAGTTGTAAGAAGGATAGTTACCATGAGTGCTCGTGTGCGCTGTCCCGTGCTAGCATCCCACACGGACACCGCGCCCTCGCAGTCGGAGGAGGCCAGCACGTGCAGAGTTGTAAGAAGGATAGTTACCATGAGTGCTCGTGTGCGCTGTCCCGTGCTAGCATCCCACACGGACACCGCGCCCTCGCAGTCGGAGGAGGCCAGCACGTGCAGAGTTGTAAGAAGGATAGTTACCATGAGTGCTCGTGTGCGCTGTCCCGTGCTAGCATCCCACACGGACACCGCGCCCTCGCAGTCGGAGGAGGCCATCACGTGCAGAGTTGTAAGAAGGATAGTTACCATGAGTGCTCGTGTGCGCTGTCCCGTGCTAGCATCCCACACGGACACCGCGCCCTCGCAGTCGGAGGAGGCCAGCACGTGCAGAGTTGTAAGAAGGATAGTTACCATGAGTGCTCGTGTGCGCTGTCCCGTGCTAGCATCCCACACGGACACCGCGCCCTCGCAGTCGGAGGAGGCCAGCACGTGCAGAGTTGTAAGAAGGATAGTTACCATGAGTGCTCGTGTGCGCTGTCCCGTGCTAGCATCCCACACGGACACCGCGCCCTCGCAGTCGGAGGAGGCCAGCACGTGCAGAGTTGTAAGAAGGATAGTTACCATGAGTGCTCGTGTGCGCTGTCCCGTGCTAGCATCCCACACGGACACCGCGCCCTCGCAGTCGGAGGAGGCCAGCACGTGCAGAGTTGTAAGAAGGATAGTTACCATGAGTGCTTTTGTGCGCTGTCCCGTGCTAGCATCCCACACGGACACCGCGCCCTCGCAGTCGGAGGAGGCCAGCACGTGCAGAGTTGTAAGAAGGATAGTTACCATGAGTGCTCGTGTGCGCTGTCCCGTGCTAGCATCCCACACGGACACCGCGCCCTCGCAGTCGGAGGAGGCCAGCACGTGCAGAGTTGTAAGAAGGATAGTTACCATGAGTGCTCGTGTGCGCTGTCCCGTGCTAGCATCCCACACGGACACCGCGCCCTCGCAGTCGGAGGAGGCCAGCACGTGCAGAGTTGTAAGAAGGATAGTTACCATGAGTGCTCGTGTGCGCTGTCCCGTGCTAGCATCCCACACGGACACCGCGCCCTCGCAGTCGGAGGAGGCCAGCACGTGCAGAGTTGTAAGAAGGATAGTTACCATGAGTGCTCGTGTGCGCTGTCCCGTGCTAGCATCCCACACGGACACCGCGCCCTCGCAGTCGGAGGAGGCCAGCACGTGCAGAGTTGTAAGAAGGATAGTTACCATGAGTGCTCGTGTGCGCTGTCCCGTGCTAGCATCCCACACGGACACCGCGCCCTCGCAGTCGGAGGAGGCCAGCACGTGCAGAGTTGTAAGAAGGATAGTTACCATGAGTGCTCGTGTGCGCTGTCCCGTGCTAGCATCCCACACGGACACCGCGCCCTCGCAGTCGGAGGAGGCCAGCACGTGCAGAGTTGTAAGAAGGATAGTTACCATGAGTGCTCGTGTGCGCTGTCCCGTGCTAGCATCCCACACGGACACCGTGCCCTCGTAGTCGGAGGAGGCCAGCACGTGCTTGTGGTACGCGTTCCACGAGATGCAGGATATCTTGTGGGAGCATTGCATCTCTGCGCACGGATAGTGCACATCCACCGCGTCACGTACCACAGACTCCCACTCGAACACCTGCGGTGGTCAGGTACACGTGAACTATTTTAGTATTATTAGAGGTCCTATTTTGTTTTCAAAGTAACATGTGGTATAGCGATCCCCGATAAGCGCTTCAAAAACGGAAAATAAGTATGTTCCAAGCTTTACATTTTCAAAGGACATTTTTAAACAAAAGGTTTCCGACATTCTACGTAGTGATTAATACTTAACTACTCTGTGGTAGTTATTTCATCTGTGGTACTACGATTCTAACATACAAATAGTAGATTGTATCACAAGGGACCAAAATAATGTATTGAGAGCGAGAGCGATTGTTTGAATCCAAAGCGAAGCGAAGGATTCTAGGGTAGAATCCTAAGCGTAGCGAGGGATTCAAAGTACGTCGCTCGAGGTTAAATCATTTTGGTACCGTGTGGCACACTCTGCCTCTCACCCCCCTCTATGAGAACAATAAATAAGAGATGCTTTTAGTAGTGACGAATATTTATATTTACATAACCAAATTACAAATACAAAAATGACTTTTCTTTATTTTTCCATGTAATTAAATTTTCATATTTAGATATTTTTCTCTCGATTTGTTTGGTAGTAAATTGTTTATGACAATTTCTGCGTTTAATTTTACACTTTCTGGTGTTAATATTCCACTTTCACTGCTAGGACTCATTTCGATTTGTGTGAATCAAATTAAAATTGACAGTAATATTTTGATAAAAAGTAATAAAAAAACGAGTAAGAAGTTCCCGCGGTTTCTTTTTAAATTTAGTTAACCAATGCCGCGTCGACTGGCGCGCTTTTTTTACTATCAGCCAGGACTTTTATCGAAGCGAATTGCGTTCAAACTTTTAACTTTTAAAAGTTCAAAAGATTGGGAAGAAAGTTTTTGTTCCAAATTCAAAAGTAATTTCGTCACTGTTATTAAGTGCGCCGGAATGACCCATTCTGCTCGCACTTATCAAGGAATCCTTCGCCTCTTTTCTAATAAATGGGATGAAAAAGTAATTACTAATTGTAATACTTGTAGTAAGACCTCTGTGGCGCAGTGGGCGAAGGTCCGCCTGAGACGCAGAAGGTTGCGGGTTCGATTCCCGCCGCGGGACAAATGTTTGTATGATCAGCAAATATTTGTCTCGGGTATGGCTGTTTTCTATGTATAATATGTATTAAAAAAAATGTATATAAATAGATATCAGTCACGTAGTTCCCATAACACAAGCTCTGCTTACTTTGGGGCTAGATGATGCTGTGTGAAAAATGTCCAGCATTATTTTTTTATTTGAATTTTGGCGCCATGCAAGCCAATAGCTAGTACACTTATGATAGGATAGGTTAGATGTCAAACGAAATGTCATACTGACACTTCTCTCTGTTTCTGTTTCCGTTCTTGGTTGGTCTCAATAATCTAGTAATTGCTTTATCAAAAAAATATTTTTACTCAAGTAATAAATCTGAATGTTAGTTTATTATAAAATGATGTTAATTATATAATTAATAACAGAATTATATGAAGAAACTCCTTATTATTAAAATATATTGTTCACTTTTTACATATATCAATGTCAAATGACACACGCGTGTCAGTGTCAGTTTTTTTATTAATTTTTTCATGGTATGTTTACTCATTCATTCAAAAAACAACTTTCATCGTTATTGTTTCGAGACCGTCGAGAGAACAACCTTTTTGTCGATTTTTTATTCTTTGTTTTCTCACACGTTCTATTATTCTCTTGTTATCGTTTCAATACATAAACGAATGTTAATTTCGAAGTGTATTTGGTGTTGAAACAAGAATTGAGCTCATACCATAGCTTTGTCCGGAAAGTGTTTCTGGGTAAATTGAGGCGGATTTTGGTAAGTCGATGGATGCATTATCTAGCTGAAAGGAGCTCAGTGCACGTGCCTACGGCTAGAGTACACGCAAAGGATCCCCTTGCGCAACAGGTCAGTGAAATTCTACTGTTTTAGCCCATTTCACATGTCTTTTCGCTTTTCGTGAAGTTAACAGTTTTATGTCATAATTCAATTTGCGTTTAATTTAAAATACAGGACCCTCTTATTCTAATCAATATGGTATAGATATTGATAAATAAACTTGGAACTATCAGTGAGAAACCTCCCATACAATTTGTAGCTCATAAGTATTATTAAAACTGTTTGTTTTATAACTATGTATAAAATAACATAATAAATGTTTTTCTACATTTCTTATGAAGAAATATACCAACAAGGTGCCGTTGGATGAACCTACCTCTACATACTCATCCATTTAACTTCTAGTGTAGGTATTTTTATAAATTGCTATTTTATGTGTATCACTAACATTAGTCTTCAGCTGTACCACAGACTTACAAAAACTATGGATGAATTATCTGCAATAAAATTAATTATTATTTATTATTACAAATGTATGAGTGTGTGTAAACGTGGCCAGTTGAGCGACAAGTTTTTGTTCCTGATCCTTTGCCAGGATCATGATAAAGGATCAGGAATGATGGTCGATGGAAGCTTCAAATGTCAGTTTTTGTCCTGATCCTTTGCCAGGATCATGATAAAGGATCAGGAATGATGGTCGATGGAAGCTTCAAATGTCAGTTTTTGTTCCTGATCCTTTGCCAAGATCATGATAAAGGATCAGGAATGATGGTCGATGGAAGCTTCAAATGTCAGTTTTTGTCCTGATCCTTTGCCAGGATCATGATAAAGGATCAGGAATGATGGTCGATGGAAGCTTCAAATGTCAGTTTTTGTTCCTGATCCTTTACCAGGATCATGATAAAGGATCAGGAGTGATGGTCGATGGAAGCTTCAAATGTCAGTTTTTGTTCCTGATCCTTTACCAGGATCATGATAAAGGATCTGGAGTGATGGTCGATGGAAGCTTCAAATGTCGGTTTTTGTTCCTGATCCTTTACCAGGATCATGATAAAGGATCAGGAGTGATGAGTCCGTCACCGTGTTATGGTGGGTACCTTGATCTGCTTGGTGACTCCGGCGATGGCGAACAGCTCCTCGTCCTTGTCGAACTCGATGGTGGACACGATGGTGGAGTAGTTGATGGCGTCGCTGCAGTACGACAGCGTCGCCAGCGGACGCAGCGCCCTGACACACACACACACACATCAGCATACACTGTATGTCACCGTTGTAACTTACACTGTATAACACTATTGTAACTTACACTATATGTCGTCATTGTAACTTACACTGTATGCCGTCATGGTAAATTACGCAATATGTCATTACAGTACATTACAAAATATGTCAACATGGTAATTACACAATACGCCACAGATCTCTGTGGTGCAGTGGGCGAAAGCCCGCCTGAGACGCAGAAAGTTGCGGGTTCGATTCCCGCCGCGGGACTAATGTTTGTATGATTTACAAATATTTGTCTCGGGTCTGGATGTTTTATATGTATAATATGTATGTATTTACAAAAAAAAGTATCTAAGTAATATATCAATCATGTAGTTCCCATAATACAAGTTCTGCTTAGTTCGGGGCTAGATGATGCTGTGTGAAAAATGTCCAGCATTATTTATTTATTTATATTAGTGTACCTATATGAACATCAATGTATGTGCAATTTATGATTCAACTTCCTAGTTATTTAATCGATAGATAAAAAATTACACTTTCAAATTATAGATAAATGAAATTATTGTTTTATAAAAATACTATTGACTATTTAATCGTTAGATCCTTCGACCGTCGCTGTATTTTCGAGGGTTTTATGTGGAAACATGTAGCGACCTTTGAGTTGTCATAGTTTATCGGGCGGGGGGCCTTCGTGCACTGCGTCGTCGGATCCGCGGTCGTCGGTTCAGCGAGCTACATCATGTGATCGACCTGCACCCGCACCTGTCCCTGCAGATGTCGTACCTGTATCTGGTGAATGCGACGAGGTCCTCGCGGAAGGCGTCCAGCCCGCGCGAGTGCGCCTGCGCCGCGCGCGACGTGCCGGACTCCTCCCCCGCCCCGACCCGCTCACCGCCCCGCTCACCGCCCGCGCCGCTCGACGGGGGGCGCTCACCTGCTATACCTGAGGATGAAATAAATTAAGGATTTAATCTTTTATTGGACTCTATCTGCTTCCCGTATTATTCCTGAAAAAAATAAAGTTATTTAAGAAGGGATTTTTTTTTCAAACCATTGAATTCAAAATATGAAGTTTGTGTGTCTGCTAGAAGTACCTTCGTTGAATAAGAATATACATAATGGACTTTTCATCAACTTCCTTATATTTAATTCGGCTTTTTATTTTACCTTAAAATAACAATTATACATATTATATTATTGGAATGAAATTAAATAATTTATTGATAACTCACGTTACAGATCGCGTTAGATAGGTATAAATATTACCTAATTAATTAACTATACATATTTTTACAAATTATTAGTAATTTTAGATTTCGGGTAACAGGTAAAACTCGTTGAGTAAAATACGTGTCCTAGTAACCACTTTTTTAATCTTAGTTTAAACGTCCCGGTGGTGGGAGGTGCATCACGGATAGCGGTCGGATTCTGTTATACACAGACGGACCCATTATATATACGGACCGACCGGACTTGGCGAGCCTGTGTGCTGGTGTCACAAGACGGTCTTTGCGACTGTTACTCCGCATGGCTCGTGTTGGATTTATGCCCTTACGCTTAAAAGAAGCAAGGTGCGTGTGAGCGTACAGGGCTATATGAAAGATACACTCACATGGTAGTGGAAGGACCTTGAGTTCCTTAAATAGGTCACGGCAGGAGACGTCACGGGGAACCCCAAAAATAGCGAGAACTGCGCGTTTTTGCATGATAAATGCTCTCTCCATATCCGCTGCTCGTCCCCACAATTCTAAGCTGTACGAGCGCACTATGGCTCGAGTGGCGGTGAGTGCGAGCCGCTTCAGCGCATAGCAAGAGCGTCCAAGTTTCCCGCACAACCGCTCTATATGAGATTCCCATACAGGGGCACTGTCGATTTCGAAGCCCAGCAGCTTAGTGCTCCGGACCTGTTCGAGTGCAGCATCACCAGCCCTTATCTGTAGCGGTTTCGGTGTTTTACCGTTAAGACTAAATGTTAAGTAGCAGGTCTTGTCTCGGTTCAGTGCGAGCCCATCTGACCTAAACCAGACCTCAAGTTCGTGCACCACCAAATCAATCTTAGATCGTACCTGCACCTGCACCTGCATCCTGCACCTGCACCAGCACCAGCACCTGCACCTGCACCTGCACCTGCATCCTGCACCAGCACCTGCACCTACACCTGCACCTGCACCTACACCTGCACCTGCACCTGCACCTGCACCTGCACCTGCACCAGCACCTGCACCTGCACCTGCACCTGCACCTGCACCTGCACCTGCACCTGCACCTGCACCTGCACCTGCACCTGCACCTGCACCTGCACCTGCACCTGCACCTGCACCTGCACCTGCACCTGCACCTGCACCTGCACCTGCACCTGCACCTGCACCTGCACCTGCACCTGCACCTGCACCTGCACCTGCACCTGCACCTGCACCTGCACCTGCCACACCACCTCGCGGACAAGACCCGTGCGGTACGCGTACCGTCTATCTGAAGGTATGCCTAGACTTCCTATGTACGCGAGGAGTCGCTTGTTGAGTTCCACCTCAAAGATGTTGCTTATCGCGGGTACTAATGATATCGGACGGTATGACTTAACTTCACTTTTTTTACCTTTGCCTTTGTAGAGGGGGCTTATCTTTACTCTTTTAAGAGCGTCAGGGTATGCACAGGGTATTATCGCGGACGCACACATTGAAAGTGCAGCTGACAATGTACGCTAGTGGAGGTATTGCGCGTCTGAGTAGGTTTGCAGAGAGTCCGTATAAGTCAGTGCTGTGTTCGGGTGCGATGTCTCTGATGGTAATCGAATAGATTTGGAGGGGGGTGAAGGGTATTATCCTCATTGCTACTATGCTGACGCACAGTTGAGCAGTCAGAGCGGTGTCTGCGCGCGCCGATACTAGGTTTAGGGCGTTCACTACATCCCTTTTGGACGCGAAAGGTATGTCATTTTCATCTCGCATGAGATCGATGTGATCCACCTTGTCACGGTCTCCGCGGCCCGTCTCCATGTTTATTATGTTCCACATACATTTGGACTTATTTGGATTGGGATTGATTAATTCTGGAGTAATATGATGTGCGTTTATCTTTGAGCAGCGTGTTATATTTACGAGTATACAATATGCACTTATCTAGGAATTTATCTTTCAATTGTAGAAAGTCGAACAGGAGGTATTTAAAATTAAAAATTTCCTCCTCATCCCAGTGTTTACAACGGGAAACCGATCGCTTCTTTATCGGGAAGCACATGCTAAATTTATAGGTAAAGATAAAACATTGATTCGTTGCTACAGACACACACCGATATACATTTTATTATCGATGAGTTTGTGTTCGTGTGTGTTGCAGCACAACAAAAAGGCCATGGCTCAGTGAAAATTTTTTGCTTAAAAGCAAAAACACTGATTTTCAGCCAAAAACCTGTTGAGAGCAAGCAGAAATTTGTTCATTATAATTGTCATGATGGTCTCAGTGAATTGGTTGCAACATTTATTTGAATTTGCTATGGTTTGGAGCCAATCAATGTAATCTAAGCTTAGAGTTCGTCGACATTGAGAGTCGGTGGTCGAGGTGGTCGAGGTGGTCGCTGAGACGCTGAGACGCTGAGACGCTGAGACGCTGAGACGCGTGTCGCTCCGCGGGGATGTTCATGTAGATATGGTCAAGTAATGTACCTTTGTCATATTCGAAACGGGTAGGAAAATCAACCAATCAGGTGAAGTTATAAATGGAGAGTATATCAGCTATTTTCTTGTGTAGACTCGAGTTATCCAACAGATCCATATTTATATCACCCATAATTATACAACCCAAGCCTTCGTCTGTTATTTCTGAGAGTAGATCCTCAAACAGTTGGAGACAATCAGAGTGTCTTGTCCGATCGGACTGAGAAACAGCAACAGCAAGCAAGTGATCGTGTAAGATTAGTTCTTGAGCTGGGTCGCAATAGTCGTGCCCTGACCGGGAGTCGATGCCGCTACCACCGCGATCTATACGCTCTCTACAGCTATAAGATATCAAATTAAAATTATATTAGATTAATAATATTGGAGTAAGATATGGGAATACCTTGTGCCGTGGTGGGTCGCGAGTCCGGCACGAGGTCCGCGTCCATGGAGGTGAATGCGGAGGAGACGTCGAGCGGCGGCGCGGGCGCGGGCTCCAGCGCGGCCGCGGCGCCGGGAGGGAGCGGCGAACTGCCGGGGAAGTACAGCTCGTCGGCGCGGTGGGCGAAGTAGCACTGCATACAAACATAAGTGTTTCAATATATATATACAGAATGTCCCGGAATGTGTATATAATGCCGGAAGGAGGTCATTGACACTGTGGCGGGGAACATTCTACGCTCTACATTGTTTGTTCTACGACTTTTTGGATTTCCACGTTTTTCACTCATGAAATGAGCATCAAAGATTTTTTTTTTTTTTTTTAAACAGCTGTTTAGTTGACTTTTGAGTGTGACGTGACGATGACCTCTTGTTACACATTCCGGGGCACCCTGTATATGTATTCTTATTCACAAAAATAATTTGATCCTCTTTCCGTCATCACTCTCGATAAAATTTACGAAACAAACGCGTCGTAATCACCACATGCAAGGTTTATGTCAGTGAACGGTGCTGCTGTGTGTGTGAGTGTCAAAGATTATTTCCTCTTCCTCCTCCGCCGCCTCCGCCGCCGCGTCAGTTTGCGCGGGTCCTCGTTAACGGATGTGAAGAAGCTGCAATGAATGTTCAGCACTCGCCTGCACGAAGTCGTCGAAGTGCGCGGAGAGACGACGCCAGCGCGCGGCGACCGCCTCCCCTCCCGCCGCGCCCTCCCCCGCGAACCCCTCCTCCTCCTCCGCCTCCGCCTCCACCTCCGCCTCCGCGCCCATAGCGACACCTGACAACAACACACAACAACATCACCAACAACTTCAATAAGCGGGACTCGATCCCGCGACCTCCCGCCTGCTACATCTATTATTCCCCCTATGTGACCCCTGATACTCATCTCACGTGACCCCAGATGCTACTCCTCAAGACATCCACTATCCACCCACGTGCTACTCCTCAAGAGTCAAGACATCTCCAATATGCCTCCATGTGACCCCCTAAAGCTCACCACAGGTGACCCCCTGCGCTTCCCCCCCTTTTCTCACCTTCTGCAGTGTCGTCGATAGTACCGGCGAGCTCCGCCCCCCCGCCCCCTCCCTCTGCCCCCCCGCTCAGCTTCTTCAGCACCCCGTTCACGTACTCCATGTCCTGGAATGAAAGCACCTCTGATGACGCGTACCTACCGTATTATACCTCTATTAAAGTTTCCTATTCGTTCCTCCGTAACTAGTTTCTTTAAATTGACACAGATGTGTGTGGAACATAACATTAAAATATATTAAATTATATTATAATTATAATAGAGTACGACATCTGTGGCGCAGTGGAAGAAGGCCCGCCTGAGAAGCAGAAGTTTGCGGGTTATTTCAAATTCTTTATTTTATTTTACAAAATATAACATAACGGGTGAAACAAAATGTTACATAAACTAAAAACTATATACATATATATCGGGTTATGCGGGTTACGTTGCGGTATAATACAAGCTCTACTAAGTTAGGGGCTAGATGATACAGTGAAAAAAAAAAGAAATGGAAAGAAGATGATTATCAATATTTTTTTTGTTAAACAAAAAAGTTGGTCATTTTTACACAGCATCATCTAAGGATCCACACAAACTAGACGGATATGATATATCTGATATACTTATATGATATACTACATATAATACATTATTTTTCTTTATTTGTGTTTATGAATGAATACGAAAGAATTCTTTGTTGAACCGGAGGCTTCGTACGGATTCCCTGAATTATTTGCCACCATTCCTACAGTGTACCATCCCGCAGCGAGAATCGAACCGGCACCTCTTGCGACTCAGCCGAGTACTCGTCGTATCTGTACTCGATGTTCAGTGTCAGTACCTTCTGCACGAGCTGCGTCTCCCTCATGAGGTTCCTGAGCTGGTGCGTGCGGTGGTTGTGCAGATGCGTGAGGAAGTGCAGCAGCAGGCGATGGTGCGCGGTGGCGCTCTCCGCCCGCAGCGCCCGCTGTCTCCGCGCCAGCACCGCCAGCAGACTCTCCACCTCCCCCAGCGCCAGCCCCCGCGCCTGCGCCGTCACCAGCGCCCGCAGCGACCCCGCCTCGCCCTGCGCCCCGACACCCGTCGCCTCTCCCGCGCCTCCCGCCGCCCCCCCGAGCCCCGACGCCGCCGGCGCCGGGCGGCGAGCGCGGCTCCGTCGCATCGCCACCTGCATCCGCGGACAGAACTATGAGGTGGATACTTTTATTACAAGATGTGGGTTCTGACAAAACCAGCTAATTCATTACTCAAAATATTTTGTCCTTGCGACGAGTCAATTTTGAGCTGATTAAACGTTTTTGTTTCAGGGTATGATGGAGCTCTCGTACCATTGTCTGGTAAAAATCCCCGATAAATATTGAGGAACCATCCTTGAAATCGTACAGCTCGATTGAAAAAAAAAACATATTTCAATAGGATAAGTAGAATGAACTGACGGGCGAAGTGCTGTGCTTAGTAGACCAGTCCAGTGAGGGAGAGAAAATATGGGGACTTTACGATAGAACTACATATTTACAGAGATGATATCATCTCTTAGGGCTTCGGTTAGGATAACCGACCATGGGAGAGCGGAAACCGGACCCCCACAGCACTTCGCCAGCGAGCCCCAACTCCTCCACAGAGAGACTCACCAGCTCGTTCAGCAGGAAGTTGGGGAAGATGTGTTCGTTGGAGGGCAGCGCGGCGCCGCACTTGGGGCAGCGGCGATGCAGCTCCACTGCCTTGGCGATGCAGGCGAAGCAGAACGAGTGTCCGCAGCGCGACACGTACGCCTCCTCGATCAGCTCGAAGCACACCGGGCACAGCAGCTCGCAGTCCTGCACCACCCCATGCAACATTTATCACATCTCTGCACACTGGTTACCATTGACCAGGGTGTCTAAACAAATTACACTTTCTGTTGGCGTTAACGCCTGCGGAAAGATAGAATTGTATGGAAATGTCACGTGACTAATGTCAAATTTTTCCTTGACAAATTTGCGTAAGCGTGAAAGGAAACTAAGCGTGAGGTATTTGTCTAGACCCCAGCCGGCTTAGCATGAGGACCAGAAACAACGGTTTTAAATGCCAAAAAACCGACTTCCTCACGTGCTCGAATAAAAAACAAAAGTAAAAAAGACCACAAAAAATGTTTGCGGGAAAAGTAGCCATCCCTCAGGAATAAAACTTTAATGGATCAGCCATTTCATATATCTAATATTAGCAGATTAGGATAATTGTATAATGTTACATACCTTATCCTCGAGAGACCCCCCCAGCCCCCCGAGGGCGGTGGCCCCCGCGCTGGACCCCGCGCCCAGCGGAGGCCCCCCACCTGGCGCTCCCGACATCTTGCAGCTGTTAAACAAATTATACATTTAAATGTCGAGGGTCTCTCCAGGTGGAAGAGACTGTGGAGCATGTGCTAATACACTGCACCGCCACAAATGAAGTCAGGACGAAGACGAGACTGCAAGAACTGACAGGAGGTCAGGGATACTGGAACACTGTCAGCAATACAGAGTCCTTCTCCGCTACTTCAAGGAGTTGGGCTGGTTGGGGTCAGGTTAGAAGGGGGATATAATGCACAATACATCCCAATGCGGGACATTAGTAGTCTTAAGCCTGAATTCATAGTCGAGGGTTGAACAGTCTCCCAAAATCCATCATTCAGCATTTGCCTTATGTCTGGGTGCATAAAGATTAAATTTACACTTTAATTTTTACTTAGCGCCTGAACAGTCCCCTAGGGGAGCCCCTATTTGACTATGAATTCGGGCCTTAGTTTCCCCACTTACAATTAGAATTAGACTGAGAACGTATAATGAGTCTGGATCCCAAGCACACTGTATCCTTCAACCCATACACTTATATTGCAACAGACTGCGGCTCCAATGATGAACAGACTGCGGCTCCAATGATGAACAGACTGCGGCTCCAATGATGAACAGACTGCGGCTCCAATGATGAACAGACTGCGGCTCCAATGATGAACAGACTGCGGCTCCAATGATGAACAGACTGCGGCTCCAATGATGAACAGACTGCGGCTCCAATGATGAACAGACTGCGGCTCCAATGATGAACAGACTGCGGCTCCAATGATGAACAAAAAAAAACACATACATATACCTTACTATTACAGTAGTTACAATTAGGATTTATTTATTTCTTTAGATGTTACTTAACAGTTAACACCAATACGCAACTATCTTTACTAATTGACAGATTAAAATTATCTTAACTAAAACTTAAGTACACTCTCATTTATTTATTTATTCAGAATACATTATTTATTCTGATTACAGGTTTTTTTTAAGCCTGTATCGATGAAATATGTAAGCATATAGTATAGAATATAATATATAAGATTTGTAGACTAATCTATAGTTTCTAAAACTTCCTGTGCTAATTGTAGGAGTTTCGGCAGTTTATCATAAAAAATATCTACGCTGTTCGCAGACAAGATATTGAGCAGATAGATAGCGAGTGACATGGGGGCAAACTTAAGCAGATTAGTCCTACAGTTGGTACATATAATCATAGATACATTTAAGAATATTGTTAAAGATAACTACATGTTGTAACTCTACAACATGTTATTATATATGTTATATCTAGAACCATATGCATTGAAAACATTAAAAAAAACTTCAAATTATAAAAAGCTCTCTATATTAAATTTTGGCTTATATGTGTTTTTATATAGCTTGAGGGTAGGTGCTGATACCTATCAAACAGGATACTTACTAACCTACTACTTACTTACTAAGCCTACTTTTAAGTGTTATTGTAAAATGATTAAGGTGCAAATAAAAATAATTTTCAATTCTATAGCAAACAATGGCCAATACATATCCAAATATGTTCTGGAAAGAATGAAATTCATTATTTGTCCTATTGCACAAAAGTTGAAAAAAAAAACTAACAAAAACAGGTTAAATAAAACGAAATGTAAACTAGACAAACTCAGTTCCTAAATATTTTTATTGTGCGGGATCCCCTTACTGGCATTATGCTGCTCCGACAGCTAGGTAGGTAAGGTGCAGTGCTGGTATTCAGATAGGGCCTTTGTTATGACACGAGGATCGGTGAACAACCAGATGCAGAAATTATATGAAGGAACATGATATTATTTTAAGAGACAATAGCAATTCATCTCTTAAAACACTAACTTTATTAGTCCCTGATAGTGCTGTTCTCGTTGCTGCCCCTTAAAATAGATCCGTGGCGTCTATGACGAGGGTTAGGGCTTATTTATAGACAATCAATACAATATTGATCAAAACACTAGAATGCTGACCCAAAAGTGAATTCAAGCAGAAACTACGACAAACAGCATTACTTACGAGCGGTGGACGAATTATGATAAATAGGTCACAAAGAAAGCATGTCCGATTGTATTTTTTCTTGCAGAAGCCTCCAAGAAGGTGTTCTTCGACCCTCAATCATCAGCACAGCTACAACTCAGCAAAAACAACTTTCATGACTTGCAACGTAAAGTCAGTAATTTTGCACCAACGCGTAGTGTTTATTTTGTTTATAAAGTAATCATTTGCACAAAAGTTCATGGTTTATTTACTAGAAATAATAATTTAACGCATATATTTTTTGCTTGACCCACACTACCATCGCTCACGCACGACACGACAATTTTGACAAATTGGTTGACAAACCAACCAAAGTTTTACAAATTGAAATTGACAATTGGTTGACATGTGTCAATAATTGGTGCCGCCCGCTTGAACTTTCATGCGAGGGCACTACAAATAGAAGACCAAGCTTTGCGCGGAAACTAGGTTGACCCCTTAAACATCCTTGTGGTTTAATCTAACAGAGTGTTGGCGGAGTAAATACATGTCTGCTTACCTGAAATCCTGCATGATTTTCCTGTATTGCGTGGCTGCGAGTTTGTTGTTAGTGAATTGACCTAGCTATATAATTAATTCACCTCGATTCCTCAAAACATTCGGTCCTGTAGATTTTACTAAACTAAACCATTCTCAAGATTTTCGTAGGTTTTACAGTCAAACAAATGGGCATTACTCTGCAGTTATACATTTTGTAAGTAGATACTATAGACTTAGTAAATTCTGCTAGTTTTAGGCAAGAGGTAGGTTGACAGACTTTTAAAAATATTTCAAATCGTACGTTTGGATTAGTCATGTATATGTATGTTAACCAGCGTATTTTGTATCTACTTTATTAAGGTAGTAACTACTGAAGTTAAAATAGGTATCATGTTACTGAAGTTTTGCTGTAAAATTAATTAAAATATAGGAGAGGTGTCCAAAATAATTGTTATTTGCTGGTGCTTGCTTGCTGTAGCCTGCCAGTTTTAGTCCTAATCAAATTAAAATAGTTCTAGAAAAGGTAGCGTCAATGCCAAGCCGGCAACATTTCTGGAAATTCCTGAATAGCGACATCTGGTATCAATGTTTCCAACTATGTGATGAACTGTTGCACCGACACTGACATACCGACCGATATTCTAGAAACTGCTTTACCGTCATATCAAATCGCCATTTTGCCATTATTGCAAAAGGTTGCATTGCTATACTTTCGTCAACAATGTAAAGTAAAATGTTTTATGAGATTTTACTGAGATTGTGATGTGTAAGTGCAGGGCTTAGCCCTGATATAAAATCTAGGACAATGGAGGAACCTTTCGAGCCGCACAATGTCGTTCCCGGTAAGCCTAGAAAACTGAGCTCGAAAATAGCAATGTCGTTTGTATGAGGTCTTGTAATGGTAGCTTTCCCGATTTCAGAACTCTACTTTCTGATAGCGAAATTTCTCTCCGGCGGCCCGCTTAAAGAGACTGCGAAGGTAAATTGACTCCAAGTCTATCCGTATATTATTTAGCTTAGTTTTCCGAGAGTAACCGAAGATGTTTTCTGTTACAGACATTACTGAAAGAGCTTGAAAGTGTAGAGGTATGTTCTGAGCTTTTCCTACCGGGTTGGTGTGTATTGTTGTTATGATAACGCACGTGGATAAAACTGTCAAACCGCTGAAACTTAGTTGAAAAGTTGATAAAAAGTTTTGGTTTTGTGGCAGGTGCTACCGCGTCGCACGGACTGGGAGGGCGACCAACACGCCCAGTCTTACGATGAATTGGTGAGTTTTCCTTATTATTTATCACTGAAAATAATGTTTCTTGACATTTTTGCGCGAGAAATGCGAAGAGAAATGATAAATTGCTGAAAAAACTACAAAATAACTTAAAATGTGTTTCATACAGAAATGACCGTAAAATTGCAGTGGAAAGCCGCAAAAAATCCATTTGTGGTGTTTCAGTGATATTTTGAGAATTTTCACGGAAATTCAGAAAAAGTTAGATCATGCAGCAAAATGGCTGGCCGTCGGCCGACGGGCGGTTTCGCCATCACTCATTAGATTCGCCGTCTTGTTCTGACCCGCGGGAGTGCTGTGCACGAAGTACTTCTGTCTCGCTCTATCGCGCGAAGCTCAGTCGGAGCGAAGCGCGAGTAGCCGGCGCGAGCTCGATAAAGGCCGAGCTTCGACGAATAGCGTGACGTCACGCACGCGCCAAACGTTTGAAATCTAGTCCCAAATTGTAAAACCAGTCTATGCATTTATAAAATAAAATATATATACATATCTTCGGTAGGTAATACTTATCTTGATCTCTTTGGGCGACTGTAAACACTGTTGTTTATAATAATATGTAGGTATGTACTTGTTATATGTATCTCATATGAGTTTGTAGGTTCTTCTTTATGTAAAGAACTTTTTTATTATTATTTGTTTCACAACTTGAAGATAATGTGCTCATAATATTCATAACAGGACACATTAAATTAGTAAAATTTTCGGTGTAATTTCTAAAACTAGTGAACACAGCATGTAGTCTGTGGACAGTGTAAAAATAAAGGTACATAATTATTAAAAAAATATATATATTACATTACGATTCAAATTAGTTTGGATGAAGTGAATGTAAATTAAAACAAGTAAACATAAAAAAAAAAATCAACTATAAATAAATTTAAAAACACTTGCTTGTGATTGAATTCCATCATACCAAGAACACATTCTATACAAAGGAGAGTTGCACGCCATTTGTTAGACAGTATGCAAATCTGAAGCTCTTTCTGTTTATAAACTGGCTACCAGATTGGGGAACTTCTAATTGTCTGTGTGCTTAGACCTCGGGGCAGTCTGCTCAGCTATGTATTAATTTATTGAGTAACAATATATTAGATATCTTACATCATACACAAGGTTTTTTTAAAAATGTTTATTCCCATAAAGACATAGTCACTTACATGAGAACATAAATATCTTTAAAAAATCAAAAGCAGTTGTTTTAGTAGGTATAAGTTAATAGGTAGGCAGTAAAATATTTAACCCCTCCAATGCATATTTAGGTAGGTAATGTCTTTTTATTAATAATAAATTGTGCGAGTTTTATTTTATATATGTTGAAAGAGTTTTTATTTTTTATATCTGAGGGTATTTTAGAAAGAGAGAGATTTGCACAAAGAGATTTTCAGTTATGATGAAAACCAGTAAATGGTTATATGATCTGCAAATATTTGTTTTGGTAATATGAATCTAATACACTTTGTTTTATTTTCATTTAGTAGAAGATTGTTTACATTGAACCATTTTACAACCTTCGAGATTGCATTGTTTACATCAATCATCAAAATCGGTTTTTCGTCGCTTTAATTTGTCATCTGCATATATGTAGTACAACCTCATGATCGTCCCTCACTAGATGGGGTAGGTGGTGTATCAGTCATGTAATTCCCATAATATAAGCTCTGCTTACTTAGGGGCTAGATGATGCTGTTTAAAAATGTCCATCTAGCATTATTGATTAAATATTAAATAATATTAAATATTTTACTCATTATTATCAACAGACTACAAATTAATGTAATCCTTTAAAAATACTCTGCTTTCCGATGTTCCATTGTTGGAATCATTTCTTAGATTTTTTTTTAAAAGAAATCTCATAGTTTTTGTTGGGAAGTTTTAGAGTTTTAGTTATGTTTTGCATAACTAGATGGCGTTGTAAAATGTGTCCAAAAGCTAGAACGCGCTATCAATGCGTTCTAGCTTGTGCATAAGTAAACTTGTGATTTTTATAGAAAGGGTCTACCTGAATACAGCAATATATAATCTATTGACTTGTATTATTTTTGAAGTAAGTAGCTAGCACCTGGAATCATTCTGTGAGATTGTTCAGTTCGTATACTGCTGTTTCTAATGATCCTTGTAATATCTGTGAATAAAAACTATTGAATATATCTTGGAGCATTCTATTTTCTTTTCAAAGATTAGATTCTGAGTCATTTGGTAAAACCTTGAAAAATATATGAATGAGATCCTACAGAGTAGTTTGTATGGGCGGTATTGTGACTGTATTTCTGTTGCAGTCGGCGCAGTACGGGGAGATGCCGTGGCAGCGCCTCGCCAACGTGTGTTCCCGCGCACTGCGCCTCGCCTCGGCCGAGCGAGCGCCTCGCCTCCGCGCGCGCCTCTCCCTGCTGAGCGACTCACTCGTGCAGGCCGCGCCGCGCCTCGCCTTCCACAAGCAGGACCACTCCATCGGTAACTATGTGCCCCTTCAGCTCATTGTCAACGTGTGTTCCCGCGCACTGCGCCTCGCCTCGCCTCGGCCGAGCGAGCGCCTCGCCTCCGCGCGCGCCTCTCCCTGCTGAGCGACTCACTCGTGCAGGCCGCGCCGCGCCTCGCCTTCCACAAGCAGGACCACTCCATCGGTAACTATGTGCCCCTTCAGCTCATTGTCAACGTGTGTTCCCGCGCACTGCGCCTCGCCTCGCCTCGGCCGAGCGAGCGCCTCGCCTCCGCGCGCGCCTCTCCCTGCTGAGCGACTCACTCGTGCAGGCCGCGCCGCGCCTCGCCTTCCACAAGCAGGACCACTCCATCGGTAACTATGTGCCCCTTCAGCTCATTGTCAACGTGTGTTCCCGCGCACTGCGCCTCGCCTCGCCTCGGCCGAGCGAGCGCCTCGCCTCCGCGCGCGCCTCTCCCTGCTGAGCGACTCACTCGTGCAGGCCGCGCCGCGCCTCGCCTTCCACAAGCAGGACCACTCCATCGGTAACTATGTGCCCCTTCAGCTCATTGTCAACGTGTGTTCCCGCGCACTGCGCCTCGCCTCGCCTCGGCCGAGCGAGCGCCTCGCCTCCGCGCGCGCCTCTCCCTGCTGAGCGACTCACTCGTGCAGGCCGCGCCGCGCCTCGCCTTCCACAAGCAGGACCACTCCATCGGTAACTATGTGCCCCTTCAGCTCATTGTCAACGTGTGTTCCCGCGCACTGCGCCTCGCCTCGCCTCGGCCGAGCGAGCGCCTCGCCTCCGCGCGCGCCTCTCCCTGCTGAGCGACTCACTCGTGCAGGCCGCGCCGCGCCTCGCCTTCCACAAGCAGGACCACTCCATCGGTAACTATGTGCCCCTTCAGCTCATTGTCAACGTGTGTTCCCGCGCACTGCGCCTCGCCTCGCCTCGGCCGAGCGAGCGCCTCGCCTCCGCGCGCGCCTCTCCCTGCTGAGCGACTCACTCGTGCAGGCCGCGCCGCGCCTCGCCTTCCACAAGCAGGACCACTCCATCGGTAACTATGTGCCCCTTCAGCTCATTGTCAACGTGTGTTCCCGCGCACTGCGCCTCGCCTCGCCTCGGCCGAGCGAGCGCCTCGCCTCCGCGCGCGCCTCTCCCTGCTGAGCGACTCACTCGTGCAGGCCGCGCCGCGCCTCGCCTTCCACAAGCAGGACCACTCCATCGGTAACTATGTGCCCCTTCAGCTCATTGTCAACGTGTGTTCCCGCGCACTGCGCCTCGCCTCGCCTCGGCCGAGCGAGCGCCTCGCCTCCGCGCGCGCCTCTCCCTGCTGAGCGACTCACTCGTGCAGGCCGCGCCGCGCCTCGCCTTCCACAAGCAGGACCACTCCATCGGTAACTATGTGCCCCTTCAGCTCATTGTCAACGTGTGTTCCCGCGCACTGCGCCTCGCCTCGCCTCGGCCGAGCGAGCGCCTCGCCTCCGCGCGCGCCTCTCCCTGCTGAGCGACTCACTCGTGCAGGCCGCGCCGCGCCTCGCCTTCCACAAGCAGGACCACTCCATCGGTAACTATGTGCCCCTTCAGCTCATTGTCAACGTGTGTTCCCGCGCACTGCGCCTCGCCTCGCCTCGGCCGAGCGAGCGCCTCGCCTCCGCGCGCGCCTCTCCCTGCTGAGCGATTCACTCGTGCAGGCCGCGCCGCGCCTCGCCTTCCACAAGCAGGACCACTCCATCGGTAACTATGTGCCCCTTCAGCTCATTGTCAACGTGTGTTCCCGCGCACTGCGCCTCGCCTCGCCTCGGCCGAGCGAGCGCCTCGCCTCCGCGCGCGCCTCTCCCTGCTGAGCGACTCACTCGTGCAGGCCGCGCCGCGCCTCGCCTTCCACAAGCAGGACCACTCCATCGGTAACTATGTGCCCCTTCAGCTCATTGTCAACGTGTGTTCCCGCGCACTGCGCCTCGCCTCGCCTCGGCCGAGCGAGCGCCTCGCCTCCGCGCGCGCCTCTCCCTGCTGAGCGACTCACTCGTGCAGGCCGCGCCGCGCCTCGCCTTCCACAAGCAGGACCACTCCATCGGTAACTATGTGCCCCTTCAGCTCATTGTCAACGTGTGTTCCCGCGCACTGCGCCTCGCCTCGCCTCGGCCGAGCGAGCGCCTCGCCTCCGCGCGCGCCTCTCCCTGCTGAGCGACTCACTCGTGCAGGCCGCGCCGCGCCTCGCCTTCCACAAGCAGGACCACTCCATCGGTAACTATGTGCCCCTTCAGCTCATTGTCAACGTGTGTTCCCGCGCACTGCGCCTCGCCTCGCCTCGGCCGAGCGAGCGCCTCGCCTCCGCGCGCGCCTCTCCCTGCTGAGCGACTCACTCGTGCAGGCCGCGCCGCGCCTCGCCTTCCACAAGCAGGACCACTCCATCGGTAACTATGTGCCCCTTCAGCTCATTGTCAACGTGTGTTCCCGCGCACTGCGCCTCGCCTCGCCTCGGCCGAGCGAGCGCCTCGCCTCCGCGCGCGCCTCTCCCTGCTGAGCGACTCACTCGTGCAGGCCGCGCCGCGCCTCGCCTTCCACAAGCAGGACCACTCCATCGGTAACTATGTGCCCCTTCAGCTCATTGTCAACGTGTGTTCCCGCGCACTGCGCCTCGCCTCGCCTCGGCCGAGCGAGCGCCTCGCCTCCGCGCGCGCCTCTCCCTGCTGAGCGACTCACTCGTGCAGGCCGCGCCGCGCCTCGCCTTCCACAAGCAGGACCACTCCATCGGTAACTATGTGCCCCTTCAGCTCATTGTCAACGTGTGTTCCCGCGCACTGCGCCTCGCCTCGCCTCGGCCGAGCGAGCGCCTCGCCTCCGCGCGCGCCTCTCCCTGCTGAGCGACTCACTCGTGCAGGCCGCGCCGCGCCTCGCCTTCCACAAGCAGGACCACTCCATCGGTAACTATGTGCCCCTTCAGCTCATTGTCAACGTGTGTTCCCGCGCACTGCGCCTCGCCTCGCCTCGGCCGAGCGAGCGCCTCGCCTCCGCGCGCGCCTCTCCCTGCTGAGCGACTCACTCGTGCAGGCCGCGCCGCGCCTCGCCTTCCACAAGCAGGACCACTCCATCGGTAACTATGTGCCCCTTCAGCTCATTGTCAACGTGTGTTCCCGCGCACTGCGCCTCGCCTCGCCTCGGCCGAGCGAGCGCCTCGCCTCCGCGCGCGCCTCTCCCTGCTGAGCGACTCACTCGTGCAGGCCGCGCCGCGCCTCGCCTTCCACAAGCAGGACCACTCCATCGGTAACTATGTGCCCCTTCAGCTCATTGTCAACGTGTGTTCCCGCGCACTGCGCCTCGCCTCGCCTCGGCCGAGCGAGCGCCTCGCCTCCGCGCGCGCCTCTCCCTGCTGAGCGACTCACTCGTGCAGGCCGCGCCGCGCCTCGCCTTCCACAAGCAGGACCACTCCATCGGTAACTATGTGCCCCTTCAGCTCATTGTCAACGTGTGTTCCCGCGCACTGCGCCTCGCCTCGCCTCGGCCGAGCGAGCGCCTCGCCTCCGCGCGCGCCTCTCCCTGCTGAGCGACTCACTCGTGCAGGCCGCGCCGCGCCTCGCCTTCCACAAGCAGGACCACTCCATCGGTAACTATGTGCCAGCTCATTGTCAACGTGTGTTCCCGCGCACTGCGCCTCGCCGAAAGCGAGGTTATTAAAATTTGAATTAATATTTTCATAACACAGTTTGTTGCTTAAAATAAACTTTTCCCGGTTTCCACCTTGTTTTTTTTTCATTTTAAAATAGAAATAAGGATTCTTCATGGAGATATTTCACTGTAACATATCATGAAGGCCTCGTTCTATTTTCAGATTGTATTAACAGAGCAGTTTTCGAGTGAACTCAGAGCATGAGTGATGAAAACGTCATTGAATTGTTTTGTGTTGCGTGTGTCAGTGCGTCGCGTGGTGCGGCGCGAGCTGGGCCTGGGGGCGGCGTGGGGCGCGGCGGGGTCGGAGGCGGGGGCGGGGGGCGCGGCGCTGCTGCCCGCGCGCATGCTGGCCGGGCTGCAGCTGCAGCGCCGCACGCTGGGGCATCTCTCCGCCGTCTACTGCCTCGTGTTCGAGCGCAGCGGCCGGTACGTCATCACCGGCGCTGACGACCTGCTTGTCAAGGTACACACCACCGCGTCACATGTTCCCTGACATTTAAAACAACAATTTATTAATGATCGATTCATATCGAGCTTCCGAAAGGTGCTCCGTATAGTGTGGTGCGTTTCGATCAGGTGTGGAGCGCGGTGGACGGGCGACTGGTGGGCACGTTGCGAGGCGCAGCCGCGGAGATAACGGACGCGAGCGTGTCGGCGGACGGGGCGCTGGTCGCGTGCGGCTCCGTGGAGCGCCTCGTGCGCGTGTGGGCGCTGCCGAGCGCCGCGCCGCGCGCCGTGCTTCACGCGCATCACGGTACCGCCTCCCCCCCCTCACCCGCTCCCCCCAGCCTCGAGCCCTGCCTGCGTGTAGCGGTGTCGTACAGGGTTGCATGTTGCAGGCACGATCACGTCAGTGGCGTGGGCGCCGCCGGCTCGCGCGGACGTACGCTGGCTGGCCTCCACCTCCACGGACGGCTCCGTCGCCTTCTGGACCTGCTCGCCCGACGGACAGTTCCTCTCGCAGGTCCGTACGCGTTCTGACGCAGAGGAGGGCCGACAGACGATGCAGTGTTGTTGATCCCCCTTCTGATGCAGCGTTGTGTGTGCAGCCGGTGCAGTACGTGGAGCGCATGCGTCCGGGCGCTTGCCACATGATCTGCGCGGCGTGGTCGGCGGGCGGCGCCTTCCTCGCCGCCGGCAGCGCCGACCACCACGTGCGACTCTACGCCGTGCAACACGAGCCCACCGGCCCGCGCCGGGTGAGTCCACACGACCCGTCACAGAACGCAACCATCTTACATTCATTCACAGAATATCACCTGAACTTAAGCTTAAGTACACTTAAGATACTTATAGATAGATTTTAAAACATATATATGTCTAAATATTGGAACTCTTGCAAAAAAATCATTCAAAAGTAGTAGGCGCATTGTTAGCTGATGCTTTCTTGTTGCGTGACAAACGAAAAGCCGGTGACGACGACGCGACGTCACACCTCTTATGTAGTTGTTGGGAACGTATAGGCCCGAATTCATAGTCAAATAGGGGGCTCCCCTAGGGGACTGTTCTGGCGCTAAGTAAAAATTCAAGTGCGCATTCAACCTTTATGTACCCAGCCATAAGTCGAATGCTGAATGATGGATTTTGAGGGGCTGTTCAACCTCCGACTATGAATTCAGGACATAGAAGAGGGCTGCTTAGTACGGTCGGATTATCAACTTTGTTTCGCAGTATTACGCATTACTGATATAGTGATGTCTGCAGATTCTGGAGACGGCGGTGCACGGGGACGCGGTGGACAGCATTGCGTGGGCGCATCGCGGGCTGCGATTCGTCTCCGGCAGCAAGGTAACTCGACGAAACTGTGAGAATTCTTGAAATCCCTGAACAACGCTCGAACGTCGTTTAAAACTCAAGCTCGGATTTCTATTCACATTTATTTTCAAGAATCCTAAATGATAACATGTTTGTATTTTAAAGTAACATGTTTGTATCAATATGTTCGCTGCTCAAAGTAACATGTCTGCTGTTCAACGTAACATGTTCGGTGTTCAAAGTAACATGTTCGGTGTTCAAGGTAATATGTTCGGTGTTCAACGTAACAAGTTCGGTGTTCAAGGTAACATGTTCGGTGTTCAAGGTGACATGTTCGGTGTTCAAGGTGACATGTTCGGTGTTCAAGGTAACATGTTCTGTGTTCAAGGTGACATGTAAATGTGATGTGTGCAGGACGGCAGCGCGGCGCTGTGGACGCTGCACGCGACGCAGTGGCGGCACTCGCTGCTGCTGCCGGCCGAGCACGTCGCCGACGGGAAGCGGCTCAAGGTAAACACAAGTTTTATACTTAGTTAGAGCAAGGTACTTAGTATTTGACTGTATGTACATCATACAAGGTTTTAAGTACATTTATAAGCACTAATGTCTCATTTAAGGCCACAAAATAAAACTAATTACATTCTAAGTGTACCAATGTAAATCTTTTTTGAAAATAAAAATATTCTTTATAAGGTAACATAACCCCCTAACAGCCCCCCCCCCCCGTTTTTTTTTAACAAGAAATTGGTATAAAAATGGAATTTATTAAGATTTTTTTACTGCATTTTGATGAAAAGTTATGTGTTATTCTCGGGTGTAAACGATCAATTACACCCTCGAACTTTAACGTATTGACTGACGTTACCTATAGTTGTCTCAAATTTTCAATTTCTATTGCTGTGCTTCGGTCGTAATACCTATTTATGTGTGTTCATACACATAAAAAGGTTTTAGTTGAAATATAAATTTCTGAATTTGAAAAATATGATATCGTAATGTATGTTGTTGCAGGTGACGATGGTTTGTTGGGACTGCAGCGACGCGTACGTGATCACAGCCGTCTCGGACTGCACCATCCGGGTACGTTCGCACACTCGGACAGTTCCTCGGAACGGTGAAGGAAAACATCCACCGAACCATGAGTTACATGACTCCATAGATTTCTCAGAATCCTCTCAACAGCGGTTCTTTCGCCATAAATTCCACTGTTTCTTACCTTTTCAAGTAACCATATTGAGTTTAGCGAGTTCAGCTCTCCGGTCGCCGAGAGCGGTCGAGAGTCCGGGTGTTGACGTGTGCGGGTGCAGGTGTGGTGCGCGCGGAGCTGCACGCAGCTGAGCTCGCTGCTGGGGCACCGCGACGAGGCGTACGTGCTGGAGGCGCATCCCTTCCTGCCGGGCGTGCTGCTCTCCGCGGGACACGACGGCCAGCTGTTCGTGTGGCGCGCGCCCGACGCCCGCCCGCTCGCCGGCTTCCACAACCACATACCGGGACAGGTGAGCGACCGCATCCCGCATCCCGCATCCCGCATCCCGCAGCGCACCACCTCCGCACCGCCGCACCGCGACGAGGCGTACGTGCTGGAGGCGCATCCCTTCCTGCCGGGCGTGCTGCTCTCCGCGGGACACGACGGCCAGCTGTTCGTGTGGCGCGCGCCCGACGCCCGCCCGCTCGCCGGCTTCCACAACCACATACCGGGACAGGTGAGCGACCGCATCCCGCATCCCGCATCCCGCATCCCGCAGCGCACCACCTCCGCACCGCCGCACCGCGACGAGGCGTACGTGCTGGAGGCGCATCCCTTCCTGCCGGGCGTGCTGCTCTCCGCGGGACACGACGGCCAGCTGTTCGTGTGGCGCGCGCCCGACGCCCGCCCGCTCGCCGGCTTCCACAACCACATACCGGGACAGGTGAGCGACCGCATCCCGCATCCCGCATCCCGCATCCCGCATCCCGCAGCGCACCACCTCCGCACCGCCGCACCGCGACGAGGCGTACGTGCTGGAGGCGCATCCCTTCCTGCCGGGCGTGCTGCTCTCCGCGGGACACGACGGCCAGCTGTTCGTGTGGCGCGCGCCCGACGCCCGCCCGCTCGCCGGCTTCCACAACCACATACCGGGACAGGTGAGCGACCGCATCCCGCATCCCGCATCCCGCATCCCGCAGCGCACCACCTCCGCACCGCCGCACCGCGACGAGGCGTACGTGCTGGAGGCGCATCCCTTCCTGCCGGGCGTGCTGCTCTCCGCGGGACACGACGGCCAGCTGTTCGTGTGGCGCGCGCCCGACGCCCGCCCGCTCGCCGGCTTCCACAACCACATACCGGGACAGGTGAGCGACCGCATCCCGCATCCCGCATCCCGCATCCCGCATCCCGCAGCGCACCACCTCCGCACCGCCGCACCGCGACGAGGCGTACGTGCTGGAGGCGCATCCCTTCCTGCCGGGCGTGCTGCTCTCCGCGGGACACGACGGCCAGCTGTTCGTGTGGCGCGCGCCCGACGCCCGCCCGCTCGCCGGCTTCCACAACCACATACCGGGACAGGTGAGCGACCGCATCCCGCATCCCGCATCCCGCATCCCGCATCCCGCAGCGCACCACCTCCGCACCGCCGCACCGCGACGAGGCGTACGTGCTGGAGGCGCATCCCTTCCTGCCGGGCGTGCTGCTCTCCGCGGGACACGACGGCCAGCTGTTCGTGTGGCGCGCGCCCGACGCCCGCCCGCTCGCCGGCTTCCACAACCACATACCGGGACAGGTGAGCGACCGCATCCCGCATCCCGCATCCCGCATCCCGCATCCCGCAGCGCACCACCTCCGCACCGCCGCACCGCGACGAGGCGTACGTGCTGGAGGCGCATCCCTTCCTGCCGGGCGTGCTGCTCTCCGCGGGACACGACGGCCAGCTGTTCGTGTGGCGCGCGCCCGACGCCCGCCCGCTCGCCGGCTTCCACAACCACATACCGGGACAGGTGAGCGACCGCATCCCGCATCCCGCATCCCGCATCCCGCATCCCGCAGCGCACCACCTCCGCACCGCCGCACCGCGACGAGGCGTACGTGCTGGAGGCGCATCCCTTCCTGCCGGGCGTGCTGCTCTCCGCGGGACACGACGGCCAGCTGTTCGTGTGGCGCGCGCCCGACGCCCGCCCGCTCGCCGGCTTCCACAACCACATACCGGGACAGGTGAGCGACCGCATCCCGCATCCCGCATCCCGCATCCCGCATCCCGCAGCGCACCACCTCCGCACCGCCGCACCGCGACGAGGCGTACGTGCTGGAGGCGCATCCCTTCCTGCCGGGCGTGCTGCTCTCCGCGGGACACGACGGCCAGCTGTTCGTGTGGCGCGCGCCCGACGCCCGCCCGCTCGCCGGCTTCCACAACCACATACCGGGACAGGTGAGCGACCGCATCCCGCATCCCGCATCCCGCATCCCGCATCCCGCAGCGCACCACCTCCGCACCGCCGCACCGCGACGAGGCGTACGTGCTGGAGGCGCATCCCTTCCTGCCGGGCGTGCTGCTCTCCGCGGGACACGACGGCCAGCTGTTCGTGTGGCGCGCGCCCGACGCCCGCCCGCTCGCCGGCTTCCACAACCACATACCGGGACAGGTGAGCGACCGCATCCCGCATCCCGCATCCCGCATCCCGCAGCACACCACCTCCGCACCGCCGCACCGCGACGAGGCGTACGTGCTGGAGGCGCATCCCTTCCTGCCGGGCGTGCTGCTCTCCGCGGGACACGACGGCCAGCTGTTCGTGTGGCGCGCGCCCGACGCCCGCCCGCTCGCCGGCTTCCACAACCACATACCGGGACAGGTGAGCGACCGCATCCCGCATCCCGCATCCCGCAGCGCACCACCTCCGCACCGCCGCACCGCGACGAGGCGTACGTGCTGGAGGCGCATCCCTTCCTGCCGGGCGTGCTGCTCTCCGCGGGACACGACGGCCAGCTGTTCGTGTGGCGCGCGCCCGACGCCCGCCCGCTCGCCGGCTTCCACAACCACATACCGGGACAGGTGAGCGACCGCATCCCGCATCCCGCATCCCGCATCCCGCAGCGCACCACCTCCGCACCGCCGCACCGCGACGAGGCGTACGTGCTGGAGGCGCATCCCTTCCTGCCGGGCGTGCTGCTCTCCGCGGGACACGACGGCCAGCTGTTCGTGTGGCGCGCGCCCGACGCCCGCCCGCTCGCCGGCTTCCACAACCACATACCGGGACAGGTGAGCGACCGCATCCCGCATCCCGCATCCCGCATCCCGCATCCCGCAGCGCACCACCTCCGCACCGCCGCACCGCGACGAGGCGTACGTGCTGGAGGCGCATCCCTTCCTGCCGGGCGTGCTGCTCTCCGCGGGACACGACGGCCAGCTGTTCGTGTGGCGCGCGCCCGACGCCCGCCCGCTCGCCGGCTTCCACAACCACATACCGGGACAGGTGAGCGACCGCATCCCGCATCCCGCATCCCGCATCCCGCAGCGCACCACCTCCGCACCGCCGCACCGCGACGAGGCGTACGTGCTGGAGGCGCATCCCTTCCTGCCGGGCGTGCTGCTCTCCGCGGGACACGACGGCCAGCTGTTCGTGTGGCGCGCGCCCGACGCCCGCCCGCTCGCCGGCTTCCACAACCACATACCGGGACAGGTGAGCGACCGCATCCCGCATCCCGCATCCCGCATCCCGCAGCGCACCACCTCCGCACCGCCGCACCGCGACGAGGCGTACGTGCTGGAGGCGCATCCCTTCCTGCCGGGCGTGCTGCTCTCCGCGGGACACGACGGCCAGCTGTTCGTGTGGCGCGCGCCCGACGCCCGCCCGCTCGCCGGCTTCCACAACCACATACCGGGACAGGTGAGCGACCGCATCCCGCATCCCGCATCCCGCATCCCGCAGCGCACCACCTCCGCACCGCCGCACCGCGACGAGGCGTACGTGCTGGAGGCGCATCCCTTCCTGCCGGGCGTGCTGCTCTCCGCGGGACACGACGGCCAGCTGTTCGTGTGGCGCGCGCCCGACGCCCGCCCGCTCGCCGGCTTCCACAACCACATACCGGGACAGGTGAGCGACCGCATCCCGCATCCCGCATCCCGCATCCCGCAGCGCACCACCTCCGCACCGCCGCACCGCGACGAGGCGTACGTGCTGGAGGCGCATCCCTTCCTGCCGGGCGTGCTGCTCTCCGCGGGACACGACGGCCAGCTGTTCGTGTGGCGCGCGCCCGACGCCCGCCCGCTCGCCGGCTTCCACAACCACATACCGGGACAGGTGAGCGACCGCATCCCGCATCCCGCATCCCGCATCCCGCAGCGCACCACCTCCGCACCGCCGCACCGCGACGAGGCGTACGTGCTGGAGGCGCATCCCTTCCTGCCGGGCGTGCTGCTCTCCGCGGGACACGACGGCCAGCTGTTCGTGTGGCGCGCGCCCGACGCCCGCCCGCTCGCCGGCTTCCACAACCACATACCGGGACAGGTGAGCGACCGCATCCCGCATCCCGCATCCCGCATCCCGCAGCGCACCACCTCCGCACCGCCGCACCGCGACGAGGCGTACGTGCTGGAGGCGCATCCCTTCCTGCCGGGCGTGCTGCTCTCCGCGGGACACGACGGCCAGCTGTTCGTGTGGCGCGCGCCCGACGCCCGCCCGCTCGCCGGCTTCCACAACCACATACCGGGACAGGTGAGCGACCGCATCCCGCATCCCGCATCCCGCATCCCGCATCCCGCAGCGCACCACCTCCGCACCGCCGCACCGCGACGAGGCGTACGTGCTGGAGGCGCATCCCTTCCTGCCGGGCGTGCTGCTCTCCGCGGGACACGACGGCCAGCTGTTCGTGTGGCGCGCGCCCGACGCCCGCCCGCTCGCCGGCTTCCACAACCACATACCGGGACAGGTGAGCGACCGCATCCCGCATCCCGCATCCCGCATCCCGCATCCCGCAGCGCACCACCTCCGCACCGCCGCACCGCGACGAGGCGTACGTGCTGGAGGCGCATCCCTTCCTGCCGGGCGTGCTGCTCTCCGCGGGACACGACGGCCAGCTGTTCGTGTGGCGCGCGCCCGACGCCCGCCCGCTCGCCGGCTTCCACAACCACATACCGGGACAGGTGAGCGACCGCATCCCGCATCCCGCATCCCGCATCCCGCATCCCGCAGCGCACCACCTCCGCACCGCCGCACCGCGACGAGGCGTACGTGCTGGAGGCGCATCCCTTCCTGCCGGGCGTGCTGCTCTCCGCGGGACACGACGGCCAGCTGTTCGTGTGGCGCGCGCCCGACGCCCGCCCGCTCGCCGGCTTCCACAACCACATACCGGGACAGGTGAGCGACCGCATCCCGCATCCCGCATCCCGCATCCCGCAGCGCACCACCTCCGCACCGCCGCACCGCGACGAGGCGTACGTGCTGGAGGCGCATCCCTTCCTGCCGGGCGTGCTGCTCTCCGCGGGACACGACGGCCAGCTGTTCGTGTGGCGCGCGCCCGACGCCCGCCCGCTCGCCGGCTTCCACAACCACATACCGGGACAGGTGAGCGACCGCATCCCGCATCCCGCATCCCGCATCCCGCATCCCGCAGCGCACCACCTCCGCACCGCCGCACCGCGACGAGGCGTACGTGCTGGAGGCGCATCCCTTCCTGCCGGGCGTGCTGCTCTCCGCGGGACACGACGGCCAGCTGTTCGTGTGGCGCGCGCCCGACGCCCGCCCGCTCGCCGGCTTCCACAACCACATACCGGGACAGGTGAGCGACCGCATCCCGCATCCCGCATCCCGCATCCCGCAGCGCACCACCTCCGCACCGCCGCACCGCGACGAGGCGTACGTGCTGGAGGCGCATCCCTTCCTGCCGGGCGTGCTGCTCTCCGCGGGACACGACGGCCAGCTGTTCGTGTGGCGCGCGCCCGACGCCCGCCCGCTCGCCGGCTTCCACAACCACATACCGGGACAGGTGAGCGACCGCATCCCGCATCCCGCATCCCGCATCCCGCAGCACACCACCTCCGCACCGCCGCGCGCGACGGCCAGCTGTTCTGCCAGCGGGAGTTATACGAGTTGTGTTGTCTGGTGCAGGGCGACGGCGCCATCTTCGACGCGAAGTGGTCCGCGGACGGCGTCTCGCTGGCCGCCTCCGACAGCCACGGCCATCTGCTGCTGCTGGGCCTCGGGCAGGGGCACAGGCTGCTGCGCGAGCTGCCCACCGAGCTGTTCTACCACACGGACTACCGCCCGCTAGGTCAGCATCTCGCGCCCGGACCGACTGCTGCAGCGGATATCGAAGATAAATAAAAAATATAAATTCCCCGCAGACAAATGGTTCTGACCCCACATTAGAATTATTTGTGTCATCGGTATCAGGAACTACGAGTTCAGATATCCGCATTGCTAACATTTGTCTCGGGAATCGAAACCGCAGCTTTCTTCTCGCCCATACCGCATAGCACATTTTCTTAATCTAGCTCGCTATATTTATGGATCTGACATGGATCAAGGCAACCATTTAATTTTGAAGAATTTCACTAGTTTAGGATTTTCCCTAGGCACTAACCAAATCGCTTTTTGTAATTATGTATAGTGTTGTTATTGGTTATTGCGTGTATCAGTGCGCGACGCACTGGGCGGCGCACTGGACGAGCAGACGGAGACTCCGCCGCACCTGATGCCGCCGCCCTTCCTCGTGGACGTGGAGGGAGCTCCGCATCCGCCCCAGTTCCAGCGCCTCGTGCCCGGTCGCGAGAACCTCGCGCTCAGTCAGCTCATCCCGCAGGCCGACGTCGCGCCCAACCGCATCGACATCATGATCCAGGTGCTGGCTGCCGAGAGGTCACCTCCAGGTAACTGACTGTTCACTCCGACATACATCCGCCCCGGTTCCAGTGCCTCGAGAACCTCGTTAACCCAAGGAATTGTTTGAAATAGCCCTTATCTCTACGTATTTCTTTAGAAGATATGGATATCTGATGATTATCAACGATTTTATAGGGTTCAAGTCATGTAAATATGTCTCGTATCCGCACGAGATGAAGTCGCGTTATATCGCGGCACGCATGCTATCCGAGCTGGGTCGCAAGTGCCACTATGAATATGTTCATCCGCCATCATGGATTATTGTCTTAAATCCAAGATGGCGTAACGAAGCTTATTTCAAATAGGGATCCATTTTAAATTCGTTTAAATACCGTCCGGTGTAAATATATTTAAATGTTTTATGTTTTGTTGAAATGTTTATGAGTGAGAATTTAATTGTTTTTGTCTGTATGTTTTTCCTAAACGTCGTGATTCTACCCTTTAAAGTCTACCAAGTATTGAACACCAGATTCTCCACAATTTTTCAATGTACACAGCCGATTGAAAACTTGGAGCGAAAGTATTTGAATTACCCCCTCTCGGGATGAAGCACATATTCAGGGGCACCCTGCACTTATTACAGTAATCTTAGGTCGCCATCTGCTTTAATTAAATTCATCAAGATGGCGGCCCAAGAAGTATTTGTCTATATATAGAAACACTTGACAGTGCTTATATGCAAACGTTTTTATATATTAGTAGCAGTTCTTCAAGATGGCGGCCCAAGAAGTGTCTGTCTAAATATACAAATGCTTGGCAGTGCTTATATGCAAACGTTTGTATATATGAGCAGCCGCTCCGATGTGACGTTGAGTATGGGCCCCTTCAAACTGACGCGGTGGGTGTGGCTGAGGCGGTCCATACATATCCACGTATTTGATAACTATATCTCGCTACCGCGTCAGTTTGAACGAACCATTATTTTCGCTGTATATTTTAACATGAACATAAGACTTTCAACTTTGTCCGTTTGTAGGACTTTGAAAGACTCGCCAACTTTGCAGGAGTTGGAGGGCACGTTAAAACGTTTATCCCGGCTTACGATCTTATATTATTATCTGCTGTTCTTTATTTTTATATGTTTCTTTGTAAAACGACTCATTCAAAGTGTGGAGGACGCAAAACAAGATGGCGGCTTTCTCGAAGTGTCTGCCAAATATGCAAACGCTTGGCAGTGCTTATATATGCAAACGTTTGCATATTTCAGCAGACGCTCTCGTAACATCATCACTCGCCTTCCGACGCGACGCGACGCGACGCAACCTTGAGTAAGACAAGCTTTGTTATTTTCATTGTATATATCATCCTGATATTGTAATTAGCTCGCAGAATCGATAATTATTGGGAAAAAATTCTCGGCGCCCACAAACTGGAAGGTTCATAGAGGAGGTTTTAGACCGCTCGACGTGGCATTCCTAAGCGGAGATCCGTGACCAGCATTAGGCGTCGCTTGATGGTCGTTACAGCTATATTGTAATTGTAAATAATATGTAAATAAATTTAAATATTTCTTACGAACGCTGCCTTAACGGTAACAGCTACTTTTTATCGGGTATAGAGCGGGCGAAGCCGTGGGCAGCAGCTAGTCATTAATATTGTACGATTGTGTGGTTCCAGGTGAGAACGGTTGGGGAGGTCTGGAAGCGAGGGGGATCTGGAGGAACGAGGGGGTGAGACACACCGCGGGGTCCTGGCAGCGCGGGGAGCCGCTCCTGCCCACCACCTCGCGGCCCATGGTGCCGCCGCTGCCGCCCAAGCAGCGGGAGCGCATCGAGGAGACCAGGTATGTAGCTGTACCCGGGGACCTGGAACGAGGGGTGACACACCGCGGGGTCCTGGCAGCGCGGGGAGCCGCTCCTGCCCACCACCTCGCGGCCCATGGTGCCGCCGCTGCCGCCCAAGCAGCGGGAGCGCATCGAGGAGACCAGGTATGTAGCTGTACCCGGGGACCTGGAACGAGGGGTGACACACCGCGGGGTCCTGGCAGCGCGGGGAGCCGCTCCTGCCCACCACCTCGCGGTCCATGGTGCCGCCGCTGCCGCCCAAGCAGCGGGAGCGCATCGAGGAGACCAGGTATGTAGCTGTACCCGGGGACCTGGAACGAGGGGTGACACAGCAAGGACCTGTCGCTCATAGGACAGCGTCCGTTGACCCCCGCACACGGACGGTTCATAGCATTCGCTTTCTAAGCTCCCCCGTCGTGTGCCAGAGCCCGTCACGATCATACAAACAAATTAATGTATGAACTAAGCAGGATAGCACAATTTAAATAGACGAAGATTCATTTTTTAGATTGTGTAAAGACTTTATGAGCAACTATTCCAAAGTGGAAATCCGGGAACGCAGATTTCTTTTTATCAACAATCTGTTTTGAAAATTAAATTTTCATAAGGCTTTTATTTCCTTGCATTTGTTATTAAAATGTGTGTGTTATACTCGGGTGTAAGAGATCAATTACACCCGGAACTCTTTAGCGCGTTCGCTCCCAGAGGGGTAACCAGTATAGGTGACACACACCTTACACCATAAAACTAAATTCGTAAATGGGCATACCACCTGTTGGTAAGCAGTTACCGTAACCTATGGACGCTTGCAGCACCAGAGCTATCACGGATGAAAAGTCTCGTGTGCCGGAATTCTCAGCGTACATCCCCGGACGAGCTGGTTCACAAGCAGCTCTGCTATTTCATGTAACGTATCGGTGAAGGCACCGACTAAGTTTCGACTCATTCCGAGAGTCTTCATCAGGGTGAGCGATCGTGACTATCTCCCTCCGCGTCTTGTCGTGCTCTGCTAGCTTAGTTTGGGGCTAGATGATGCTGTGTGAAGAATGTCTAACATTATTTGATGTATTGTTGTTTCAGTGCGGAACTGAACGCGATGGAGCAGAGCTGGTACCGACGCGAGATGCGACGGAGACCGCTCATGATCAGCACCGCGCCGCCCGACGCGACGCCCCAGCGCCGCGCCCGACGCCCGCCCCGCGCCCAGACCCGCCCCCAACCCCGCCCCCAGCCCCGCCCCGCCACGGTATGTACGTCGTAGCCAGAACGTATAACCCGCTCGTTTACATAACGCCAAGCCGCTTTATAAAACAGTGTTGTTTTCTGATATGTTTGCGATATGTTTAACAAAATGCCTATATTTGAAAGCAGAAGAAAAGTTAGGCTCTTAACCTTTCTTCTGCTTTCAAATAGTGAAATTGTGTGTTTTTTTTTTAAATAACGAAACTGCGCTCCAATTCGTAAAACGGTCAACGGTAAACAATTTGTAATCTTAATTTATTATTTCCACATTTAACTTAGTAATAATGTTAAATTTTGCATTTTCATTTATAAATTTAACAAAATTTTATAATGTTTAAATACAACATTTTGAAATTTTAACTCATTTAAATGTCTAAACATTAAAATTTGTTAAATTTCCACAAAAATGTTCGAATTTGGAATTTAATTTTGAAATTTAATTGAATCTTTGCATAGTTTTTTGTCTTCACATTTAAATTCGTGAAAATGTTCTAATTTGGAGTTCTTGTTATGAAATTTAATTAAATCTTTGCATCAGAATTGCAATACAATTTGAATGAGTATAACCTGAATGCCAATGAGAATGTAGATAGTATTATGTATATATGTTGTTTGTTTGTTTGTTCGTTGGTATGTCAGATAGCGCGGGTGGACGAGCCGGTGGAGTCGGAGCCGTGCAGCGACACGTCCGACTCGTCCGTCCGACTGTCCGGCGCGTCCTACCGCCGCTCGCGCTCCTACCGCTCCTCGCGCTCCTCGCACTCCTCGCTCGACCTCACGGACTCCTCCAGGTAACCTTCTTCTACATTCTATGATTATGAGATCTTGATCACCGAGTAAACTATACAATCTCTGCGGCGCAGCGGCCGAAGGCTCGCCTGACACGCAGAAGGTTGCGGGTTGAATTCCCGCCGCGGGACAAATGTTTGTATGGTCTGCAAATATTTGGGTCTAGGTATGTTTCTATGTATTTAAGTAGTATATCGGTCATGTAGTTCTCATAACACAAGCTCTGCTTAGTTTCGGGCTAGATGATGCTGTGTGTGTCCAGCATTATTTATTTATTTTAATTTGATTGTATAAATGTAAATTGTATTTGTGTTGTTTCAGTTCGACGTCGTCTCAGTACTCGGACTGGGAGGCGGGCGCTCCCCCGGCGCGGGCGCGACGCCGCCCCGCGCGGTGCTCCCCCGCCCCCGCCCCCGCGCCCGCCCCCGCCCCGCGCGCGCCCCGCCCCGCCGTGCCGCCCGCCACGCCGCCCCCGCCCTCGCCCGACCTCGACCCCGACACGCACGCTGACCCCCCGGATCGGTCAGTGCACGAACATTTTTACTATATTTTAAAGTAGCTGTGCCACGGCCGCCCCCGGCCCTTCACCTGCCGCATCGCATCGCCCGCCCACTATTACTTCTTTTGCTCAGCTCCTGAGGGGTGATGGGTCTTTTTACACCCTGTATTAGCTGACCTGGTCCTAACAAAATGGCACGTCTCTAAACACTTTTTACATTCGTTTCAGTCATAATAAATTATTAATCTGCAAAAAATACTTCGTTCAGGAACTAGAACTCATCGCAGTAGATCAAATCCGTGACTTTGGAGTAACTATGTTAGGACATGTCCCTGCCTATCCCATACTTCATGGGGATGGCAGTAGTGAGCGTTTTTGTTAGTAAACATACGCGTGTTGCTGTTTTAGATTGCGGCCGAGTACGAGCGTCGCATCCAGCGTAGCGGAGTCGTTGCCGGAAGCGTACCGCGTGGGCGAGTGGCTGACGAGCGTGGCGCCGCGCAAAGCGCCCTACCATCCGCAGATGGGGGACCACTGCCTCTACTTCCGACTGGTGAGAGCATGCTCATTGATCATTCTTCATTCGTTACTCAGACAAAAACTTAGTTGTGTCTTACGGACATGTTTTATAAGACAAAAACATATAACTAAGTATATTTATATTCAGGGTCACCAGAGGTACTTCGAGGCGGTGGCTGAGAAGGACCTGTACAAGATCAATCCGCGGGACAAACCCTGGGAGAGGACGCACATACACGTGAGTGCACGCACAACTGCCGCACACCACGCACTATGTCGGCTAAGAAACTTTGCAGGTCTCTGAGCGGTCTCTAGATGCCTTCCGATGTCGACAGAATATGTGCAGAGGCATGCGGCATGCGCTGTTGAATGATAAAAGCGCATAGTTGCAGTGATGAGTCGAACATGGTTTTGTTCGGTTCGCTTGATACCACACTATCTATCTATCTATCTATACTGTTACAGACTAGGGTACGGGATAAAATAATTAAGTCCAATTGTACACTTAAGGAACACTGTAATAGAAAATCACAAAATGATATTTACAAACTAAATAACACAACTAAAACAAAACCACTATAATTAGGTACAACTCTTTTTTTTTTGTCGGGGGAAACGACCACTCATTTCCCTTCCGCTACGGGGCGAAAGGGGGTATGTGGGACTCTAACCTACTAAAATCCCCCCCCGATTAACAGTCGCCCGCCGTAGTGGGGCAAGATGGGGTCGCGTTAACATTCACCATCTTACCCCGACGGGTGGCCCAGGAACCACCCGGGCCCGGCCATGTGCGGGGCCGTGCAAGCCGGCGGAGTCCCCCGATCTCCGCCAGTGACCCCACACCCGCGCCCTGAGAAGGGCGCCCCCTCCAGTTTACGCTGTCCCTCACTCCAAGCTTGACCGGTATGGGTAGCCCTGTCGGTATAGCCTCGAAGGTCATCGGGACGCGTAAGCCGACCAGAGCAGCGAAAGCCGCCCCGGCCCTCCCTCCACAGTGCGAAAAGGGCACACTCCGTCCGCCAGACGGGCCATAACGAGCCACGCCGAACCCACGTCCGCGCCCTTAAAAGGGTGCCCCCTCCATGGTGCTCCTCCACGAGCCCACCATGCTTGCCCCATCCGCTGTGCCCCATGCGGCTCATAGGGACACGCGCAGGGGCCCCTCCGGTCGGTCCATTAGTTGCTCGACAATAAGATCCCACGTATGAGAAGTTATTGTCGGGCTTTAACTCATTCACTGTCACCACGATTTTCTTGAAGTTCATCGAGATGCCGCCGTATAAAACTAGGGACACTCGGCACTACAAAAACATTTTTTTCGTAAAAAAATCTAACTAATTTTTTAAGGTGACCCCTTCAAAATGCCATAGCCTATCCCTTAAAAATGATGCACTAATAATTTTAACAGAAAATCTGGCTTAGTTTGAGAAATATTACCGAAACATTAAAAACAAGCCTGGCGTGTTCTTGGCGTAGAGACGTAGATTAGCCTGAACACGCGAGGCGTGTCAGTGGCAGTGAATGTGTTAACGAGGCGTCGTCCATAGGCTTCCGTTCACCTCGGATCCGTCTGATCCATAAGCGACAAGAGCCTACAGGCACACGAGAAGGTTGACCGACAGGCATCCCTATTAGGTACAACACTAGCACAACTGTCACTGGATATCGCTTCAAATCTTGAACAGAACTATCTCAACGGGTTGCCGCGATTATATATCCGTCATAAACAAGGCCGCGTTCCTTCTAGAACTTTCTCGTAGGGCGTTCTTTGCACGTTGCCTCGCGCTGCCTCGAAAATTCGAGACACATTACTTTCTTTATCAGTGCGGTTAGTTCCTCCAGACGATACTAGATGGCGGTCAAATAAGTAGTGTGTCCATTTGATTAGAGCTGGCGCTAGCGTACATTAATTAGGTAACCGCGTACGTCACAATAATTATAAAAATCGTTTGTGCTGACTGACTGGTCTGTCAACGCACAGTCAAAATTACTAAGTCTAGAAAGATGAAATTTTTTACGCATGTGCTAAGATTTTTTGGGGCAGCTATGTATATAAGTCTTTGTTCTTTGAGATTTGAAACATATAAATTTGAGTAACAGCTACTGAGCATAAAATGAAGACGTTCTTCAGGGTTTTTGAATTTTTCACATTTAAAGGGGGGACATGGGAGGTGTTTTTCTTTTTATAAACCAGCAGCTAGCTACTTTTACAACAGGTGGTATAACATATAGTTTAATGAAGGGTCATATAAAGAAACAAGCATAGTTTGTTACCGCGTAATTTCACTTTTTCACTTAAAATTTAAGACTTAACAAGAAAACAGACATTAAATCTAAATTGACATGAAATAATATGACCATTACTAACAAAATAATGCACTTATACCCATCTCCTAAAGTACCTACTTTGACTACCTACAATGAAAATAAAACCTCGGTCTGCCGCCGTACCCTAATACAAAGTTCATTTGAGAGACTTCACTTTATTTACTGTAGATATTAATAACTAGTTTGTTTACGTAAAACCTCGGCCTGCCTACCTATCTGTTGCTATACCTTTAGACAGGGTTCATGTGAGATACCTACCTATAAACACCATCTATGTACCTACCATGTGAAACCAATAAATGTATTGAGTGTTGAGAAAATTTAAGAATGTTTTAAAACTTTGTCCTTTACCTCTAGTTACCTGTAGACATGTGTCCGTTTGTTGTTGCAGGAGTGCGAGCTGGTGAAGGTGGTCGGCATCAAGTACGTGATAAAGCCACCGCGCGTGGCGAGCGTTCGGCTCTCGTGCCTGACCCCCCCTCCTCCCCCGTCCTCCGCCCGCGTCCCCCTCTCCGCCCCCGCCTCCGCCCCCTCCCGCGCGCGCTCCTTCACCGTGCGCTACCACGACATGCCGGACGTGATCGACTTCCTGGTGCTGCGACAGCAGTTCGACGTGGCCACCAGGCGCCGCTGGACGCAGGGAGATCGGTACGTCGCAACTTCACCCGATCACTTACATTGACCTTTTCTCACTTTAACCTTGTAGGAAAATCATGCTCTTTTAGAAGCTTGACCTTGAAGACAGATCATGCTTTTTTAGGAACTTGACCTTGAAGACAGATCATGCTCTTTTAGGAACTTGACCTTGACTAGGTTGGTAGTTATATAGTTTGTTAATCTGTCGCTAGTTTTCGCTGCATGATCGACGATTCGTGGTGGACGGGCATAGTGCTGGAGCGCGTGGGACCCGCGCCCGGCGCGCCCACGCCCACGCCCACGGGCGACCACGCGTGGGCGGCCGAGGCGGCCTCGCACTTCCTCTCGCTGCGCGTGCGCTGGGACAACGGGGAGGTGGAGCGTCTCAGCCCCTGGGACCTTGAGCCGATAGACCCCGAGAGGTGAGTACCACCTCGGGAGACGTGAACCTAGCTTACGACATCTTCGGTGGCGCGGCGGCCGAGTCGCCGGCTGAGACGGAAGAGGTGCGCCGTAGGACATAATTATGTTAACATGACCTACTGATATTTGCGCCCGTTGTATCACCACAACTTTAAAGAACAAAGACTTTCATACACAATCCCCCCCCCCCCCCCTTCCCTCCTCCCCTTCAAATGGTAATTTCCAAAAATACTTTCTTAGCACGTGCTTACGTCATAAAAAAACCTATGTTCCAAATTTCAGCCTTTTGACTTGGTAGTTTTGGCTGTGCATTGACAGATCAGTCATTGTCTCTGGTTTGTGTATTTTCTTTGTATAATAATGTATGTATTTTAGATATATATATAAGTAGTATAAGGTCTATTAGCTGTTTTGTTGTTTTCGTCCGTTTGTTGGTTGGAAAGTGATGATGCATTGCCTGTCCGCGTCAGGTTACCGTCGGAGGCTGGGGGCGCGGTGCCGGTGCTACCCCACGAGCTGGAGGCGGCGCTGTACAAGGCGGAGCCGATGGAGTGGGGGGAGGGGGGAGAGCGGGGGGGAGCCGCCTGCCGCGCCATCGCACAACACATCTCACAGGTAACAACAACACAGCAACAGCAGCAGCAGTGAGGAACAGTGGCTTCGTATGAACATACTCTGTTAAGCGCTACTCCTGCTGGGTCCTAGCTACCTACACAGTTGGGCGACACCTCTACGACAGAGCTACGACAGCTACGACACCGCTACGACAGAGCCATGACACCGCTCCTCGGCCCGTTCATAAATGACGTCACGCATTAAGGGGGAGGGAGGGGTAAATCGTACTCAGGGGAGGGACTAGGATGCGAGGATGACGCTAGTTTATATTTAATCCCAATTATATTAATGGATTGAATATATTGTTCATATGTCAGGTGATGACGCTGTCGGTGGCGGAGCCGTTCTTGGCGCCGGTGGACCTGCAGCTGTACCCGAGCTACGCCAGGATAGTGCCCTACCCCATCGACCTCGCCACCATCCAAGCGCGGTTCCACAACCTGGTGAGTACAGGTTCCTGGCGCCGGTGACCTGCAGCTGTACCCGAGCTACGCCAGGATAGTGCCCTACCTCATCGACCTCGCCACCATCCAAGCGCGGTTCCACAACCTGGTGAGTACAGGTTCTTGGCGCCGGTGGACCTGCAGCTGTACCCGAGCTACGCCAGGATAGTGCCCTACCTCATCGACCTCGCCACCATCCAAGCGCGGTTCCACAACCTGGTGAGTACAGGTTCTTGGCGCCGGTGACCTGCAGCTGTACCCGAGCTACGCCAGGATAGTGCCCTACCTCATCGACCTCGCCACCATCCAAGCGCGGTTCCACAACCTGGTGAGTACAGGTTCTTGGCGCCGGTGACCTGCAGCTGTACCCGAGCTACGCCAGGATAGTGCCCTACCTCATCGACCTCGCCACCATCCAAGCGCGGTTCCACAACCTGGTGAGTACAGGTTCTTGGCGCCGGTGGACCTGCAGCTGTACCCGAGCTACGCCAGGATAGTGCCCTACCTCATCGACCTCGCCACCATCCAAGCGCGGTTCCACAACCTGGTGAGTACAGGTTCTTGGCGCCGGTGGACCTGCAGCTGTACCCGAGCTACGCCAGGATAGTGCCCTACCTCATCGACCTCGCCACCATCCAAGCGCGGTTCCACAACCTGGTGAGTACAGGTTCTTGGCGCCGGTGGACCTGCAGCTGTACCCGAGCTACGCCAGGATAGTGCCCTACCTCATCGACCTCGCCACCATCCAAGCGCGGTTCCACAACCTGGTGAGTACAGGTTCTTGGCGCCGGTGGACCTGCAGCTGTACCCGAGCTACGCCAGGATAGTGCCCTACCTCATCGACCTCGCCACCATCCAAGCGCGGTTCCACAACCTGGTGAGTACAGGTTCTTGGCGCCGGTGGACCTGCAGCTGTACCCGAGCTACGCCAGGATAGTGCCCTACCTCATCGACCTCGCCACCATCCAAGCGCGGTTCCACAACCTGGTGAGTACAGGTTCTTGGCGCCGGTGGACCTGCAGCTGTACCCGAGCTACGCCAGGATAGTGCCCTACCTCATCGACCTCGCCACCATCCAAGCGCGGTTCCACAACCTGGTGAGTACAGGTTCTTGGCGCCGGTGGACCTGCAGCTGTACCCGAGCTACGCCAGGATAGTGCCCTACCTCATCGACCTCGCCACCATCCAAGCGGAAACGCAAATTTTTATATTAGCAACAAACTGTTATGAAAATTCTAGACCTTAAACTAAAGTATTAAACAAAAATATTGTAAAATTGTAATTGCCTAGTATTAGTGATGAAAAGTTATATATAATTCTCGGGTGTAAGCGATCAATTACACCTCGAACTTTTTAGCGTTCGCATTCACTCGTTCGTACAATAAAATATGTCGGGTGTAGTTGATCGCTTACGGGACTTGTTATAACAAATGACTATTATTGTTATTTGAATTATTGTTGTTTAATAATTGAAATATTATTTTTATCATTTTTTTATGTTACGTTTATTATTTTATCATTTTTTTCGAACCCATACGTTTATTTTGACTATTATCTGGGAAAATATCATTAAAGGCAAATATCTCTGTCGTTTTAAGTTGGTATGGGGTATGTGACGTTATGTAGCCGCCGACAGCTGGACGAAACCCGCAGCATTATTAGTACTATTTGCTGGCACATCCAGTATATTGCAGCGAGCGAGTATACTAGAGAATAGAAGTATAATAATGTATATTCGTGAGTGATGTAATGTATCGTTGTTGTGTACAGTTCTACCGGCGCACGGCGGCCGCGCAGTTCGACGTGCGATACCTCGCCACCAACGCGGAGACATTCAACGAACCGCACGCGACCATCGTGCGCCAGGCGCGCCTGCTCACCGACCTGCTGCTCCACATCATCAGGTAAGTGCGCATACAACGAACCGTACTCTACACATTCAACGAACCGCACGCGACCATCGTGCGCCAGGCGCGCCTGCTCACCGACCTGCTGCTCCACATCATCAGGTAAGTGCGCATACAACGAACCGTACTCTACACATTCAACGAACCGCACGCGACCATCGTGCGCCAGGCGCGCCTGCTCACCGACCTGCTGCTCCACATCATCAGGTAAGTGCGCATACAACGAACCGTACTCTACACATTCAACGAACCGCACGCGACCATCGTGCGCCAGGCGCGCCTGCTCACCGACCTGCTGCTCCACATCATCAGGTAAGTGCGCATACAACGAACCGTACTCTACACATTCAACGAACCGCACGCGACCATCGTGCGCCAGGCGCGCCTGCTCACCGACCTGCTGCTCCACATCATCAGGTAAGTGCGCATACAACGAACCGTACTCTACACATTCAACGAACCGCACGCGACCATCGTGCGCCAGGCGCGCCTGCTCACCGACCTGCTGCTCCACATCATCAGGTAAGTGCGCATACAACGAACCGTACTCTACACATTCAACGAACCGCACGCGACCATCGTGCGCCAGGCGCGCCTGCTCACCGACCTGCTGCTCCACATCATCAGGTAAGTGCGCATACAACGAACCGTACTCTACACATTCAACGAACCGCACGCGACCATCGTGCGCCAGGCGCGCCTGCTCACCGACCTGCTGCTCCACATCATCAGGTAAGTGCGCATACAACGAACCGTACTCTACACATTCAACGAACCGCACGCGACCATCGTGCGCCAGGCGCGCCTGCTCACCGACCTGCTGCTCCACATCATCAGGTAAGTGCGCATACAACGAACCGTACTCTACACATTCAACGAACCGCACGCGACCATCGTGCGCCAGGCGCGCCTGCTCACCGACCTGCTGCTCCACATCATCAGGTAAGTGCGCATACAACGAACCGTACTCTACACATTCAACGAACCGCACGCGACCATCGTGCGCCAGGCGCGCCTGCTCACCGACCTGCTGCTCCACATCATCAGGTAAGTGCGCATACAACGAACCGTACTCTACACATTCAACGAACCGCACACTACACATTCAACGAACCGCACATTATTCAACTATGTTCTACCTATCATATCACACACTCAGACTAGAATTAGTTTTCTTATGACTAAGTGTGTGTGTGTGCGTTGTGTTACAGTAACTGGCGCGATGCGGACGTTATGTCGAAGTACCACGAGCTGACCGCCGCGTACCGCTCCTCCGACGACGAGCCGCTCGCAGCGACGCACCGCACCAAGGTACCTCGCAACATCGCTATACTGACAATATAGTTTATTCTTTTCAAATAAATGTTAGTGAATAGATGAGATGTTGATAATAACACAGTGTTGTGTTCAGTCCCGGCGACGTCACGGCGGCGACACGGAGTGGGTGTCTGTGTGCGAGGGCATCCTGATGGAGGTGATGTCCTCCGCCGACGCGGAGCCCTTCCGGAGCCCCGTCTCCGCGGACCAGGTGCCCGGTGAGATTATTATCATCATAATAATAAGAAATATATACAGGGTGTAAAAAGACTAGTCAAACTGCGCACTAAACCTTGATTTGACAGGAGTAAAATTCTTGCCATCTCTTTCTTGCGTATACTATCAGTAAAAGAGGACGACATTTTAAATTTAGTTTAGTCAGTGTACTACAGAATCGAGGCCAATAGCAGCTTTTGTGTTCTAAAATGTAATCAGATCGCCGCCAGAAACAAAAGTTGGTTACATTCGTATCGTAATATTAATTCTTATTCAAATAAATAGTTTTATCATCAAAGGTATTTATGTAGCAGGAAAATACTTTTTAATTCAATCGAATCGGACATTTAATTACTAAGTTATCCCGAGTATAAAATCGAAACTTACGCGGGTGAAACCGCGGGGCACAGCTAGTAAAATATATATTGATTGATTTCGTCTTGCAGATTACCACACGGTGGTGATGAATCCGATGGACCTCGGCACGGTGGCGCAGCGACTCGCACGGCGCGAGTACTCCTCGGCCGAGCTGTTCACTCGCGACATGCGACTCGTCTTCTCGAACAGCCGCCTCTACAACACCAACAAGCGGAGCCGGGTGAGTGCTGCCTTCCCGACCGCACCACTGTCTCACAGACCCCGTCTATCCCGCACTACTGTCTCACAGACCCCGCTCTCCTGTCTCACATATCCCGCTCTACTGTCTTACAGGACCCGCTCTAGATGCTCCGCAGATCCCTCACTGCTGTCTCACAGACCCCACTCTACTGTCTCACAGACCCCGCTCTACTGTCTCACATATCCCGCTCTACTGTCTTACAGGACCCGCTCTAGATGCTCCGCAGATCCCGTACTGCTGTCTCACAGACCCCACTCTACTGTCTCACATATCCCGCTCTACTGTCTTACAGGACCCGCTCTAGATGCTCCGCAGATCCCGCACTGCTGTCTCACAGACCCCACTCTACTGTCTCACAGGCCCCGCTCTACTGTCTCACATATCCCGCTCTACTGTCTTACAGGACCCGCTCTAGATGCTCCGCAGATCCCGCACTGCTGTCTCATAGACCCCACTCTACTGTCTCACATATCCCGCTCTACTGTCTTACAGGACCCGCTCTAGATGCTCCGCAGATCCCGCACTGCTGTCTCACAGACCCCACTCTACTGTCTCACAGGCCCCGCTCTACTGTCTCACATATCCCGCTCTACTGTCTTACAGGACCCGCTCTAGATGCTCCGCAGATCCCGCACTGCTGTCTCATAGACCCCACTCTACTGTCTCACAGACCCAGCTCTACTGTCTTACAGGACCCGCTCTAGATGCTTCGCAGATCCCGCACTACTGTCTCACAGACCCCACTTTACTGTCTCACATATCCCGCTCTACTGTCTCACAGACCCCACTCTACTGTCTCACATATCCCGCTCTACTGTCTTACAGGACCCGCTCTAGATGCTCCTCAGATCCCACACCACTGTCTCACAGACTCCGTACTTGTGTCGTATACCCCGTACTGGTGTCACACAGATCCCGTACGCGTCTACTTCGTAATATTGTCCCACAGACTTCGTACTCGTGCCTCACTCACCCCGTATCCATGTCTCACAGACCCCGCACTGGTGTATCATTCCGCGTAATAAAGTTAAAATTTCGTTTAACCGTTAAACCGCTAGATAAAATTAAATTAATGAGCATTTATTAATTATTTAACAAATAGTTTATATCATGTCTACAGACGATGTATTGCATGTTTTGTTTTTTGTCTGTGTATTAGCAAAGAACGATCTTGTCAGTTTTATTTATATTTGTAAATTCTCTCTCTCTCTGTGTGTGTGTTTGTGTGTGTGTGTGTGTGAGAGAGAGAGAGAGTGTGTGTATGTGTGTTACTTACAACATTATAAAGTGTGTTTGGGAGAGTTTGAGTAGTTAGTTTTATTTTAACCACACCAACACACACCCACACGCACACTCCGGTATCTATTAAATGAGTGGATGTGTGTGTGTGTGTGTTTGTGTGAGTGTGTGTAGTTTATTAATAGTGTGTCTGTCTGTTGCACCCACGCATCTTGTAACAGGACTTGAATGAGGTAAACCTGCTTTTAGCCGAATATTATTTGGAACGCTACAGCGAGAGATTTTCTATTTGATCTGTGGCGAGTGGCGTTTTATAGTTCTCCAGCGTCATATAGATGGCGCTGAACCTAAACTTAAGAAAAAATGTCTTTCCCTGTCTTCGTCCGCGTCTTTACTATTTTATCACAAACTATACCTGATCAAAGTTTCATTAAAATCGGTTTAGCCGTTACGGAGATTATTAGCTGTATTAGATAGTCTGAAAATCAGCGCTGGTTTACACCCAAGGTGATTTACATCCATGGTGATTTACACCCATGGTGATTTACATCCATGGTGATTTACACCCATGGTGATTTACACCCATGGTGATTTACACCCATGGTTATTTACATCCATGGTGATTTACACCCATGGTGATTTACACCCATGGTGATTTACATCCATGGTGATTTACACCCATGGTGATTTACATCCATGGTGATTTACACCCATGGTAACAGATGAAATAGAAAACCTCTCATTGCTGTAGGTTAGGTGACCGAGAGAGAACCGAAGACACGGCGAACGGTCGTAATACAGCCTCAGAGGAGGTTCTCAATTTGTCTGCATGCTTTTTTTCTATTTGTTTCGCGATATCTTCTCCGATTGTGAACCGATTTTAATGATTCTTTTTTTAACTATATATGTTAACTTCAAAGGTGGTCCCATATAATTTTCTATACCTAAGGGTAAAAAAATGAGGGGATGAAATTTCGTATTTGACTTTTTATCAACTTCCCGCTATCTGAAGTCGGTTTTTATTTTTCCTGATAAAAAATACATTTGTCGACAGATATACTCGATGACCGTCCGTCTGTCGGCTCTGTTCGAGCAGCTGTGCGCGGAGCGCATGCCCGGCGCGGATCGAAGCACGGATCGAAGACCGGATCGAAGAGTGGATCGCTCCGTGGAGCGAACTCGCCCGAGGCGGTCTCACCGACCGCGGAGGCAGAGGAAAGGTTAGTATATTTTCTTTTCACACAGCATCATCTAGCCGCAGCATCACAGATACAAACATTTGTCCCGGTGCGGGAATCGAACCCGCAACCTTCTGCGTCTCAAGCGAGACTTCGCCCGCTGCGCCACAGAGGTCGTAAATAATAATTATGATAATGATTTGATGCTTGCTTGTTTGTAACAGTGAAGCGCATGAACGGTCACGCCGAGCCGGACTCCTCCGAGTCCGAGTCCGAGACCCTCGCGGCCACCTCGCGCCGCGTGCACGGACTGCGGCGGGCGGCGGCGGCCGGGGGGCGGGCGGCGGAGCGGGGGGCGGCGGGGGGCGCCGACTCCTGGGACAGCGACGTGCCGCTGCACACACATACCAAAGGTATTTATATGTGTATATCTCCGAGAATGCCGGTTGTTATGCTCGCTCGCCCGCGGGACCTTTCCAACGGACAGGATTTTACAACGTGCCATCTTACTGATAGTTGAAGTGGAAATATATACTTTTTCTTTTAATAATGTTAATTTATTACATGTTGGCAAACAACAGACGTCCCTCCTGTTACTAACCATAGGATTGTGTTAAAATGATTCGCTTCGGATTCAATAATCCGCTCTCACGGAAATATACTGCTTGATGATGCGATCTGCTATTTCCGAGAGTACGGGCTAGGCTTACCTATCGGTAAGGGGTTACCGTAACCTTACGCGTTGCCGACCCTGAGACGATAACGGGTGAAAAATTTCATGTAATTTCACCAGCACCTTTAAAGTGAAACCTAGAAATGTTAGCATTACTGGTTGCTTGGGTGTTTGCGAGGTGAAGTGAATGAGTTTCGTGTGTCAGGCAAGGGCATCGGCAAGAAGAGTAAAAGCAGCTCCGCGAGCGCGGAGGCCGGCGCCTCCACGAGCGCCGCTCCTCCGGGCTCCGCCTCCGCCTCCGCGGCGGGGGCGGAGGCGGAGGCGCCGCGGCTCGGCTCCGGCTCGGAGTGGGGCTCCTCCGCGTGCACCAACATCGAGGTGCTGGAGGAGGAGCTGCTGGACGACGTGCATCTCACCTACACGGACAACAGCGACCAGCACGAACATATACAGGTGACACACACACATACACACACACACACACACACACACACACACACACACACTGAGTGGCGGCCGGTCAAGCTCAATGTTTTTTAATGACTAAACGTACTGACTGACTACTTTAAAATAAAAATATAAAAAAGAGCTTTATTTCCTTAACACTATACACAAAATATCTGACTCATTTATGTGACACAAAATAAACGTTTTAATAATTTGCTAGGAAACAATGGAGGAGGAGGAGGAGGGGGACGCGGTCACCGCGTCTCGGCGCAAACGAGCGCGACTCGGCGGCGGCTCCAGCGGGGAGCGGTACGAGAACACGCGGAGACACAAGAAACCACGCACCAACCACAGACGGTCATTATATTATATTATATTATTATAATCTATCTATAAGAATGTAACAGGTCAAATTCTGTATATTGAAGATAATTAGATTTTTTTTTGAGGGCACTCTATAATCGATACTGAAGCCAAATCTTTTTTTTTTATTGTCTTTCAGTATCTGGACCGCTCATTGCACCGAAACTACTGAATGAATTCAAATGAAACTTGGCAATATTCGAGTTCATAGTACAGGGTCGGACATAGGATATTTTTTATCCCGAAATCCAGCATGGTTCCCTTGGGAGAGGGGATGAAATTCAAAATGTGTACTTAGTTGTAATTCATTAACGCGTAGTCCGATTTCATTCATTATTTTTTTTGTAAGAGAGAGAGAGAGAGATAGAGAGAGAGTGGGAGACGGAGACGGAGTCGGAATGAGTCGGGAGTAGTGGACGGCAACTCATCACCTGACTATGATTTGATTTGAATTTGAGTCAGAATTGTCAGGTGCCGTTTCATCCTACATAGCCCAGCAACCATTCCATAAGCATTTACTCATGCAATAGCCTAGTATATACTAATGCAATAGCCTAGTATATACTAATGCAATAGCCTAGTATATACTAATGCAATAGCCTAGTATATACTAATGCAATAGCCTAGTATATACTAATGCAAGAAATGCGCCGGCAATGTTTGTTGTAACTCCATTGCCGGCGTGCTGGATGCATTCTCAATGCACCCAGCACGCCGGCAATCATCACTACGATATAACTTTTTCTTTGCTTGTTTCATTGGAATATGTATCTCTTTCATTGAACTTGATATAAATAGGTTGCTCAGTGTCGCCAAAGGTTTTTATAATTGACGACCGATGTGGCGCGGTGGGCGAAGGTCCGCCTGCGAAACAGGAGGTTGCGGGTTCGATTCCCGCCCTGGGACAAATGTTTGTACGATCTGCAAATATTTGTTCCGGGTGTTCTGGGTATTTTCTATGTATAATAAAAAAAATATCTATCTATGTAATGTATTGTATTAAGTATATCAGTCATCTAGTACCCATAACACAAGCTCTGCTTAGCTTGGGGCTAGATGATGCTGTGTGGATTGTCCGGCATTATTTATTTATTTATTTATTTATAATTGGCTGTAAAGCAAAAATCTCGATTCCGTAATTTTGATTATGAATACATAAATAGAAATGAGTTCCAAAGGTTCACCTTAATAAACATACAAAAAATATAATAAACATACAAAAAATATAATAAACAAAATAAAAAACAAATTGCTTTCAGAACGCGCGAGAGATTCGAGGAGGTGAGCTCGTGCAGTTCGTCGTCAGCGGCGGAGGGAGGTGACGTTGAGGAGGCGGAGGGGCGCAGGTACGAGTCTGACCGCTCGTACCGGCCGCGGTACTCCACCGACGAGGACGCTCCGCTGCATCTGTACAGGTGAGCCTCTCACCACACCGGTCCTTTCACATTACTTCACTGTACAAGATAATCTAATACTTTATCTATACTAATATATTAAAGAGGAACGATTGTAGTTTTCAAAAGTTATATTTAACAATATAATTGTTAAAAAACTTGTGTATTATTTCAGACGGAATAATTTACCTCGGATGGACGGCAGCGACGGAGCGGGGCCTTCCCGCGCCCCCACGAGGCCTCGACTCAACGGACACGCCCGGGTGAGGCCAATACACTACTACATACAAACATTCCACTAACAAATCATGCACTCAAACAAAAATAAAAAGCATATGCAGCAGTGTGGCCACGAGGAAATATATGATTCCTAGTGGACTCACCAGTATGTCAATATTGTATGTCTTCATAATAGACACTAGTCAAAGAAGAAGCATAAGAATGTTCATTGAAATATAATTTAATTCCTCGTAGAAATACCATTTACTATTCGTCCTACTAATGTGTCCATGTGTTGCCACAATCACGGATCGATCGCAGCGGTATGGCCATTGGAAAACAAAATTCTCATTCGCAATTCCACACACCTGGTCACCCCGGTATGTCCACAAAGAATCATACACCATGTCAAATCACAATCACAAATGACGCAGCAGTATGGCCACGAGGAAATGTAGTTCCTCGTGGACACATTGATATAACCAACTGGCACACCCATCAAAACACAGAGAGCGGCACATGGAATTAATGTTGTCCATCAAACCATTCGTTGCACTTCGCATGGAAATAAAGGGAACTATATACTATACATTGGTAGGTGTGCATCATAAAGGCGCTTGTCCATCAAAGCAAAGGATCAATCAACTATAGCCTTCGACTCTCAAACACGTCATTAGTGTTATGAGCTAGAGATCCAGATGAAGTCATATTAAAAAAAATTATTTAGAAATCCATAGAATCCATTACAAAATTAGTATATTTGTATAATAATCTTAACAAATAATGTATTTTAAACGGTAAAAAAACAACCTTCAAATAACGGGAAGTTGATAAAGAATCCAATATGAAAACTAATCCCTATTTTTTACCCGTAACAGGATTATTTCATAAAATTGATAAGGGACAGCCCTTTTAGTATAACCCTGTCCATAAAAAAACGCATAAAAGTCGTACAGACCAATCGAGAACCTCCTCCTTTCCCCCCTTCAGCTTGTCAAGCTGAAGACAGGGCGCTATGGCGCTTATTAGGGGAGGCCTATGTCCAGCAGTGGACTAATATAGGCTGATGATGATGATGATGATGAGGAGTTTATCTATTGAGAAGGGAAGATCCCCCTTCGGGCTGGACCAAATGATATACTGGTCCAAGCTCTTCGCGAACGAAGAAGAGAAGGATTCTGTGACATAGCGATGGATATATTAGTATTAGTATTGGAGTGGAGTTGAGTTGAGTCGAGTTGAAGGCTAGGGAAGGCTATAGTTGTTGGATGATGAGGTGATGTTCCACCTGCTTGCTTGACTAACCTGGGGGGTGCACAGGGAGGAGGGGTGTCGCTGCGAGCGCGGAGTCCGAGACGATACAACGAGGAGAGCGAGGAGGACTCCGCAGCGGTCATCAGCAAGCGGACGCAGCACCATCGAACCCACGACCCGCGCCGCCTGCAGCTGCGCCGGCAGCGACATGCCACCGGCACGCAGGTACCACTCCCCCCCCCCCCCACGTCACGCTACAAACTCGCTTTACCATCGCATAGATCACCTGCTCATACAACCTCCTACTGAATAAACTATTCCTTCTACTGCATGAACTAATCCCCCCACTTATTTTTTCTTCCCCGCCCCCCCCCCCCACTACATAAAACTAGATAATCTTACCCCTCTCCTAGATTATAAATTACCAACTGTTACAACAAATTCATCGATTAATAAGTATATTGATGTGCAAGGCTCGTAAACGATCACTTACACCCGAGTTATTCTAAAGAGTTCTTGGGTGTAACTGATCACTTACACCCGAGTTATTCTAAAGAGTTCTCGGGTGTAACTGATTACTTACACCCGAGAATAACACGGAACGTTACATCACAAATGCGGGGAAATTAAAATCGCTAAAAATATTTTTCGCTCTTCCGTTTTTCGCCTTATTTATTGTTTTTTAATAAATAGAAATAGGTGTTTGTCATGGAGTTAGCATTTCATTGTAGTTATTAAGCTGACGGGCTCTGTGGCGCAATGGGTGATGGCCCGCCTGAGACAGCGAAGGTTGCGTGTTCGATTCCCACCGCGGGACAAATGTTTGTATGATCTATAAATAATTGTCGAGTCTGGTTGTTTTCTATGTACATTATGTATGTATTCAAAAAATAAATAAATTGTGTAGTATATCAGTCATATAGTTCCCATAATACAAGTTCTGCTGTTCGGGGCTAGATGATGCTGTGTGAAAAATGTCCAGCATTATTTATTTATTTATTTATATCAAAACATGCTGACTATAAACACGAAGAAAAGCGGCACGTAAACTGATTTGGCAGCAGCACACGGCACTAAAATTGTATCTATCTCTTTCTTGCGTACACTATCAGTAAAAGAGAGCGATAGTTTAAATTTAGTTTAGTCAGTGTACTACAGAATCGAGGCCAATATTATATATGACATATATGATTGGTTGAGCTGTCGATGTCGTAGGTAGTTAAATGTAGGGGAAAGATTAATGTTCACATTGAATGATCGTAATCTGGTGCTACCAGCGAAGACCTGTTATTGGCTACCTGTATCTATTTAGACATAGACATAGACATAGACATAGACATAACATGAAGCTGTTTAATCTGACAGAAACAGCATAGTATCGCAGTGTTGTCTTGCTCTTTTACCGACGTATTATAATGTGTATGTGTATTTATATATCTATATATATATATATATATATGTATATTTGTAGTAAATCTGTAAGTATGTATCTTAACATATTTATTATATATATAATAGTTATTGTATTGTGTAGTTAATATTATTATTTTGTTGTTATTTGATGTACACCCACTCTCTCCCGCCACTCTCATAATCTCTTACTAGCCTCTCCATCCGAAGGTTGTCTGGAAGAGATCGCTTCTGAGCGATATGACCGCACATTGTACTTTCTCTAGTATAATATTTTGTTATTACGTTTTTTGGTAAAGGTGTACAATAAAGTATTTTCATTCATTCATTCATTCATTAACATTCATTCTTTCATTAACATTCATTCATTCATTAACATTCATTCATTTATTAACATTTATTCTTTCATTAACAATAATTCATTCATTAACATTCATTCTTTCATTAACAATAATTCATTCATTAACATTCATTCTTTCATTAACATTCATTCATTCATTAACATTCATTCATTCATTAACATTCATTTCCTACCACGATATAAATTATCAATTTTATAAATGGAAATTAACAACACGTTAAAAAAAGGGTTTAACTCACTTAAGGCACTTACATAATAAATAAGAAGATGAGCAATGTCAGGTGCAGTAGCAAATTGCTGTAGACTCAGCAAAATGCCCTCCGCCAACAACATCACTATATATAAGTATCATTAAGGACATTGTGCCTTTACCCGAGAGGAGTCCTAACCATAAGAAAATGATATATATATATATATATATATATATATATATATATATATATATATACAATAATAATTATGCAATATTAAATTAATTAATTAAAACATAAATTATCTAGATAAATTAATAAATTGTAAAATTGTATTTTTAAGTTAAGAAATAAACAGGCTTTTTTATTTTATTTTATTTTATAAGGACATTGTGTTAAAGCTGTTGGTTTTCCGAATGAAATAAATAAATATAATCATATATATCTGATCGATATTAAGAATTGTTTTTTTATTATATAACTGTTTGTAAATCATGATATATTTGAATTTAAATTAATTTCAATATACTTTCAGAACATGTGTATTGGAAGTCTCGTGTTCATGTTTTAGATTGCTTGTGTCGCGTCACGATACGACTCCCATGTATATCCGTGACTTTAGATCAATGTATGTATGTATTGTGTGCACAGAACATGGGTCTGGAGCCTGCGCCGGCGCACGCCGACCACAACTACTACAACGGGCACGCACACATCAACGGACACAACTCCGGTAACTCACACACATATACAATATTTGCGGAAACCAAATTAGTTCATCATCATCATCGGCCTGTAGAGATGTACACGTGCCTCCCCGAAGCGTGCCTACTAACGATCCGGGGCCATTGATTCTTACGTGTCAAATAGTGTTTTTATTAAAAATCATGTTCATGACCATGAAGGTTTCATAAGGGATATATCCTATTTCTATTATAAACGTGAAAGTTTGTGCGGATGGATGTTTGTTACTCGTTCACGCAAAAACTACTGAACGGATTTTAATGAAACTTTACAGTAATATAGCTCATAACATCAGAGTAATACATAGGCTACTTTTTATCCGGGTACCACGCGGGCGAAGCCGTAGGCGAAGCTAGTGTAATTGTATATGTGAAAAAAACCAGTAGTAACCAGAGAGTAAAATTTAGTTTTTTTTTTGTTAAGAAATAATATCCTTTTACTTCTCTGTATTGTAGGCGTATATATTAATTATAAATATATATCTATATATTTAAAGATATATATTTACCACCGCCTATTGTGTTTATAGTTATATAACGTTTTTGTTTATTTTGTTATCTTGTGGTGTACAATAAAGTATTTTCATTCATTCATTATATTTACAGCGAGCAACTCGTCGGGTGCGGGTGTCGCGGGGAGTGGTGCGGGTGTCGCGGGTGGTGCGGGGGGCGCGGTGTCCATCTCGTCTCGCGGCCGCGTCAGGAAACTCACCGCCAAGGCGCGATCCCTGCTGCCTGACTGAACACACACACACACCAACACACACACACACACACACACACACACACACCAACACACACACACACACCCCAACACACACACACACACACACACACCAACACACACACACACACACACACACACACACACACCAACACACACACACCAACACACACACACACCATACAAACACACACACACACACACCAACACACACACCAACACACACCATACAAACACACACACACCATACAAACACACACACACACACACACACACGCACACACACACATACACATGCAAAAACACACCCCCACGCACATACACATTGCTACAGTGCGCCACACCACGCTGGGTGACCAAGAAAGAGCCACTGACGCAACGAAGAGAAAAACTGTTAATTCTATCGATAACTACAACTTTAGCCAATTCTAAACTTATAACTGTAACATACAATGTTTAACTTCAGTTATTTATAAACGAAACTGTAACTGTAAATTAGTATGATTATCTACAGTTACAGTTTTTTTTTAATGTTTTAAGAACAAACTAACTAACAGATTCCTACAAAGTTTCCCCTGTAGGTGGAGCCTCGCCGGTAACGATCTCATGGCTGAGTTGGTATAGCACTCGCGTAACAAGCGTGACTACGCGAGTTCGAGTCTCGCCGATGTTATATTTTTGGGATATATTATAATTTCTTGGGTACTTTGAGTCCAAATAACTATAATATACTTTTTAAAATGTTGCCAATTTCTAAATTATAACTGAAATACCCTCGAATCATGCTTTAGAATTAATAACAAGGCAACGCCGATCAAAAGCGAAGGTGCGGGTTCGATTCCCGCTGAATAAGAACCTCGGAAACGCGCTTTAGCTCACTTAATATTATTGGTGTTAATTTTAAGTGATCAATTAGTAAACTTTACTAAGACTGATGAGATTTAAGTGTAAATAAGTAACACTGGAAATTATTCTTTAATGAAACTCTAATATAAGTACTTGATAATTTAGAACTTAATTAAAAAAAACAACAACAAACATGCTCACGAGTAGGGGTAGCGAGAGGCACGTCCAACATTATGTTTTGCACATGCCCGCTTTTTGCATGGGTGGTGGCATTCCACGTGACAGGTGGAAAGAACATCGCCTTAAAATAAGAAATTTGGTCTAAGACTAAAATGCAAAAGGCGGACATTTTAACGTAATGTCTATATTTCTACTTAAACTTGCCAGCTCTCGAAACTAAGTCGGGTAATATTATTTTTATATACTTGTCTATATTAATGTAAGTTAATTATTAAAACATGCATTTGCTTCGCCACAAATCTGCATCGTGCCACAGTGCGCGCTTAACGAACAAACTCACGTTATTTTAGTTTAATGATTTTTTTTAATAAAGTTTACTGTCGCTATTAGAATCACGGTGGAAAATGGGAACTTTCTACATTGCATACAGCGCCATCTATCCCGACGATAGTTAACTAATGAGTAGCTTCTTACCCTCTTATATTCATAATCACTCACTCACTTTAGCAGAACGCTCACTCTAGCCCTGTCCTTTTCTAACACTATATAAAGGATAGAGGGAGACGACTCTCATCACGCTGCTTTCGTAAAAAGGTCGCTTCCACACCGCTCCGGTGGTGTTAAGAAATGAGTATAACTATGGACTACACTATTGAATTAGGAAAGCTCCCGTCAAAATGGTTGTTATTTGAAACTAATAAAAAAAAAAAAAATATAATTTATTTTTGTATTTCATTTTCTGTGTTTATGATGTTTATCTGATCTATATCTGTAGTAAACGAATATTAATAAATTTAGGGAGTGATTATGACTGTCCCGCCGTCCCCGTCCCCCCTTCCAAAAAGAGACAGATCGACACTTTTTTTCCCAACTGTCACCCCAGGGGGACAGCGCAGGGTGACAGATGGGAATAGCAACCTTAGTAAAGAAACAAAACAGCTCTAATCAAAACCTTTTTTTTATATTATTAGGTTGTTATTTTAGGTTACTTGTTTGATGTAAATAGATAGCTTTTAAACAATGGTTCATACCTGATTTCACTTGCATATAATTTAATTTCTGACTTAATGAGAAGTTGCAAAATGATTCAGGGAACATGAAAAAGTTTGATTATATATATTTTTTGCAACTTTCAATTATTATATTCTAATTCCCTAAACACATTTGGGGAAACGGTTGAAAACGGTTACTTTTAATATGTTTTTTTGTAAATATTTCAAAATGTACGGCCAGTGTAAGTATATTTGGTTCAAGAATCAATGTATTTCAAGAAATCTTTTGGAAATAGCTCAATTCTTAGAAACATAAGGTTCAATTAGGTAGTTTTATTCATACACAGTTCTGTTTAAATGATTGATGTTTTGAAATTCAATGTTGTCCTACGTGTTTATTTTGTTTTGAACTTTGTATTGTTAGCAATAAGGTATTATTTGCAATGGTTGTAGTTAGATATATGTATACTGTACATTGGTATGTATGTGGTGTGCGTCGCGCACACAGTGATAATAGTGTACATGTGGAATTGTCAAACCAAACGAATAAATATTTTGTAAAGATATCCTGGTTTTATTTGTGGACAGAGTTGATTCTGTACATAAAGTGTCACTGCATAACAGAAGAGTTCAGCCAGGTCAAACTGACGCGGTGGCGGGCGGTGGCGGTGGAGATCAAAGGGAAATGTATTTGTTAACTCACACTCACAAATCATGGTAAATATCCCGTTTTTTAGTAAAAATTATGTTCAAAACTATGATAGTTTCATAAGTTACAAAGGGAAATGGTTGGAGTAAGAGCTGACGACTAAAAAATTGAGTTCCTCACGGATCAACCCGGCTTATTCCACTAATCCCCGTTGACAATCCCCATCAACGGGGATAAGTGAACTTTTTGTTCATTACCCGTATGCACAAATAGTTGTGCCATCGCAAATATTAGTTCCGTTAGACACAACTTGACAGAACTAAAAATCCTTGGGCGGGGTTAGGTTGTTAGATTCTTCTTATGATCACCCAGAATAGGTGATGTCATATATGGAACATTTCTTAGTAAGGCAGTTATAGCAACTATTTGTGCGTACTGTCCGTAACGAACACTTGACTAAAACAGCCAGGTAAAACTCAGGAATTAATTTACCTGAGGGGCCCTTTTATAAAAAACTTCAATCTGGCCGCACCTAGTGGATCTAGGTGCTATGTAAGGTGGGAAAATATATAATTATGTAAAAGTATCATCATTCGTATCTGGTGCAAACTGCTCAGCAAACTACGTTTGAAATGCACCCAAAAAAATAAAGTAAATCGATTGGTAGGAATGTGTCACTAGCCTTAATTATAATTTTAAATAATCAAAGAATTTTTCGTTATATTTCCACCACTGTGAGCGAGCAGCCGGCTGATACGCAAGGGTTCGGTTCTCGCTGTGAGACAAATGTTTGCATCTTCTGCAGAATTATTTCCCGGTTCGTGGGTTCGTGGGGTTCGTGGGTGTTTAACTAGTTTGTAATTGTACAATCTATAATTAATTATTGTTGACATCGTCCATTACCACAGATTAGTTAGAGATACTACGTTCTTTAATGAATCTACTGGTTTGACTAATGATGACGTGGCATAAATAATTCATGGGAGCAATAAAATTATCAACGAATCGTAGGTACTTCTTACTTCTTCTCTCTTCTCTTCTTCTTTTCCTTTCTCCCTATTCTACCACATAAAATAAAATAATCTGTGGTACTAAAATAACACGTCATTACTGATTGTCAAAATTACCAAAATGTCAATGTCAAAACTATGATTTGTTGTCGTTTTGAAAAAACTAGACGAGAAGATTCGCGGAGCTCTTGAAATTGTTATTTTACGAATTTTCTAGTAGTCTGTGTACGAATTGATCTGATAGTTCAGCTAGTTATTACATTCCAGTCAGTGTTTGATTTTGTAAGTTGTTCATAAAAACAATAACAGAGTTATTATAACCAAATAAGGATGTGTTTGGTAATCTCCTAGGATGTGGTGTAATACTTTATTTATCATTTTTCCCGTTTTGTTCAAGGCCTGTGCATAAAATGGACCCGCTGGTTCAAGAGGGGGCGGTGTCGCCAGCGGCCAGCGTGTTTAGCTACATTTTCTATCCAATTACATTTGGTAAGACTTTTGGAGACCTAAACTTTTACGTATGACTTTTCTGTTTCTAGAACCCTCCCAAGTACAGTGTAAGTTTTGTAATAACTTTATTGACGTTACCAGGTGTTCTCTATCTTCCTAAGGTATGAGTATGAGTAACTAGCTGTGTAACGGCCGCCCTCGGTCACCGACCCACCGCGTCGCATCGCCCGACCGCGCTATTACTTTGTTTTCACTTAGCATTCTTTTGACTTTTTTCTGTTTGCTTGGCTCCTAAGGGCTGTAGCGTGATGTAACATGTTCAAACAAACAAACTTTTGAAGAGTTTTTTTATATTAGTATAGATTAGAGATTTTTAATGGGGCTTTCCTTGCACAAATTGAAAAGCCTTGCTATATGATATTTTTACTCAAACTCCCTTGTCAGCTATGATTGTTGATATGTTCAAATAATCTGATACATGAGGATTCCGATACTATGTATAATATATTGTATAATACAATACATTGTATTGTAAATTACACATTCTAGGATTATGTTGGCTGCTGTTTCTTCTTCAGTTAGAGGTAATGGTATACAATAAAAAACACAATAAATTTCTATGTAAATAATCTACGGGAGGGTACAATAGAACTGACATAGTCGAAAAATTATAGATATAAAAAAAAAATACTATCTAAACCCGCAGTTCTTCAATTCCTGGCTGCATACGGCTGGTACCTGGTGGGAGCAGGTATCGGCGCCGGGTACCTCTTCAGCAAGCTGAGACCGCGCTACATCAAGTGGAAGCAGGCCAGGGAAGATGCTGAATACCATAAAGGTATGTTCATGTTCAGTGTGTCACTGCTTCTCCGTGTCCCACTGCTTCTCCGTGTCTCACTGCTTCTCCGTGTCTCACTCCTTCTCCGTGTCCCACTGCTAGGGAAAGGTCAGCACCAGTTCTTTCCTATCTTTCAAAATAGTCCTATGCAAGAGCGAAATCTCCTGTGACAAGTATTTTTTGGTTTATTCCACAAATCCCCTGTGAAGGGGATTACTGGATTTTTCCCCAGAAATACCCTTCCGGTACTCAAAGGTGAAGCAAAAGAGTTTTATGGACTAGAGTTCCAGAAATCCCCTGAACATTTATTTGCACTGTAATATTTTAAAATCCAATACAGATAACTAGATAGGTAATCAAAGTAATTATAAGGAGATTTCATAATTGCTAAAATTATGTATCATTTGGAAACAATTAAAACAAGTTTTAATATGAACTTTACATTCACATTCACTCATTTACATTCACTCCACATGAATTATTCATGTGGAGTGACCTACTACAAAATATAATTTTAAATATTTGCATATTTGTTTAAGACCTACAACTGTAACCTACATTATGTACAAGCAAATAAATTAATCTTTATATTTACGCAAAAAAATCTTTCCATCTGCCTCTATCGTTGGCTGTCTGAGGACGGAAGGTGATGTGGATTGGCCACGAAAGTGTTTTCGTGACTATCTATTTATGACTAGCTACTGGGCACGGCTTTGCCTGCGTGGTACTTGAATAAAAAGTATTTATTAACATTAAGGCGAATTTTAAGTATTCTTAAAATTCGATATCATAAATTCTTTCCCCAATATACAAAATGTACCTTCAGGGTGGACATAGGCTGTGTTATTATGACGACCTCTGTGGCGCAGTGGGCGAAGGTCCGCCTGGGACGCAGAAGGTTGCGGGTTCAATTCCCGCCACGGGACAAATGTTTGTATCTGCAAATATTTGTCTCAGGTCTGTGTGTTTTCTATGTATATTATGTATGTATTTACAAAAAAAAATGTATATAAGTAGTATATCAGTCATGTAGTTCCCATAATACAAGCTCTGCTTAGTTTGGGGCTAGATGATGCTGTGTGGAAATGTCCAGCATTATTATTATTATTATCCTGTTCAAATAAAAGTGCTTTTGGTGGAGACCAACCTTGCAATGTATGTCGATAAAGAAACGGTGGAGCGAATGAGTTAACGATAAAAGCTACCTATTATTCGGGTACCACGCGGGCGAAGCCGTGGGCGGTAGCTATAGCTAGTATGATGTGTATCCTACTACTAATAAAAACGCGAAAGTTTGTGAGGATGTATGTTTGTTACTCTTTTACGTAAAAACTATTGAACGGATTTTGATGAAACTTTACAGTAATGAGCTTAGTAACTTCTGCCCACGGCTTCGCCCGCGTGGTACCCGGATGAAAAGTAGCCTATGTGTTATTCTGATGTATAAGCTATATTACTGTAAAGTTTCATCAAAATCCATTCAGTAGTTTTTGCGTGAAAGAGAAATAAAAATCCATCCTCACAAACTTTCACCTTTATAATATTAGTAGGATACATCAAAATGACACATAGGCTACTTTTAATTCGAGTACCACGCGGGCGAAGCCGTGGGCATAAGCAAGTATATTATAATGTGTGTGTGTGTGTGTGTGTGTGTGTGTGTGTGTAGACCCCGACAAGGCGCTGGCGCGCATGGAGGCGGTGCAGCGCGCGCGGGAGCGGCAGCAGGAGCTGCTGCAGGAAGCATCGCAACGTGCACTCCGACTGCAGAAGGAGGTAACACCGAGCCGCTCCGCTCTGCACCAAACTAACAAACACACTCACGCCTCTTACATACACAATAATGTACATATGAATTCTTTATTGCTTAAGATCTAATAATTTAGAATTTATATTTGAGAGCCGTGTTGGCTTAGTGGACGATAAGTAGCTCCCGACTTCCGATCCGGAGATTGTGAGTTCGAAACCGGTCGTGCATCGATGGATTAACATATGCTCAAAACGGTGAAGGAAAAAAGTGTCGCGACGAAACCGGCAGTTTCTAGAACAAACAATTCGAAGGCATGTGAAGTTAATGTTCCAATGAGCTTGGAACACTAACTGATGTTACAATGGTTAACTAATGTTACTGATGTTACAATAGTAAACTGATGTTACAATGGTTAACTGATATTACTGATGTTACAATGGTTAACTGATGTTACAATGGTTAACTGATATTACTGATGTTGCAATAGTTAACTGATGTTACTGATGTTGCAATAGTTAACTGATGTTACTGATGTTGCAATAGTTAACTGATGTTACAATAGTTAACTGATGTTACAATAGTTAACTGATGTTACTGATGTTGCAATAGTTAACTGATGTTACTGATGTTGCAATAGTTAACTGATGTTACTGATGTTGCAATAGTTAACTGATGTTACTGATGTTGCAATAGTTAACTGATGTTACTGATGTTGCAATAGTTAACTGATGTTACTGATGTTGCAATAGTTAACTGATGTTACTGATGTTGCAATAGTTAACTGATGTTACTGATGTTGCAATAGTTAACTGATGTTACTGATGTTGCAATAGTTAACTGATGTTACTGATGTTGCAATAGTTAACTGATGTTACTGATGTTGCAATAGTTAACTGATGTTACTGATGTTGCAATAGTTAACTGATGTTACTGATGTTGCAATAGTTAACTGATGTTACTGATGTTGCAATAGTTAACTGATGTTACTGATGTTGCAATAGTTAACTGATGTTACTCATGTTGCAATAGTTAACTGATGTTACTGATGTTGCAATAGTTAACTGATGTTACTGATGTTGCAATAGTTAACTGATGTTACTGATGTTGCAATAGTTAACTGATGTTACTGATGTTGCAATAGTTAACTGATGTTACTGATGTTGCAATAGTTAACTGATGTTACTGATGTTGCAATAGTTAACTGATGTTACTGATGTTGCAATAGTTAACTGATGTTACTGATGTTGCAATAGTTAACTGATGTTACTGATGTTGCAATAGTTAACTGATGTTACTGATGTTGCAATAGTTAACTGATGTTACTGATGTTGCAATAGTTAACTGATGTTACTGATGTTGCAGTAGTTAACTGATGTTACTGATGTTGCAATAGTTAACTGATGTTACTGATGTTGCAATAGTTAACTGATGTTACTGATGTTGCAATAGTTAACTGATGTTACTGATGTTGCAGTAGTTAACTGATGTTACTGATGTTGCAATAGTTAACTGATGTTACTGATGTTGCAATAGTTAACTGATGTTACTGATGTTGCAATAGTTAACTGATGTTACTGATGTTGCAGTAGTTAACTGATGTTACTGATGTTACAATACTTAACTGATGTTACTGATGTTGCAATACTTAACTGGTATTACTAATGTTACAAACAATGGCTTGCAACCTGTCACGTGGAACGCTAACCGCTTGCAGAACGCGGGCATGTGTCAAATATGTATGTACTCTTTACCGCGATCGGACTCAAATTTGGTCCGTCATGCGTGGAGATACCGATGTTTGTGCAGGTCTCTGACTACCCCTACTGTGTATCCTCTAGAGTTTCCTCCACTGAGTATGGATCTGAGCAGGGAGCGCGGAAGTACTCCGTGATAGGGGGCAAATTTATTTGGTCACCCCTTCAATCTCCAGCCCTGGCTTGGTAGGCGGGTACCTATATGATTTTAGGGGGAACATTTGGGCCCCTTTGCCCCCCCCCCTCCCACTTCCGCGGCCGCTGGATCTCAGGAAGTCCATCATGGGGTATAGAGTTGTGAGCGTGTTTTTTTTTATAATAATATTATGTTTGTTGTAGCGTGAGGAGCAGAAACGGGCGGAGACAGTGGAGCGGCTGCGGAGGTACGGCGGAGACAGTGGAGCGGGACAGCGCCTCGGAGCCGGTGACGGTAAACACCATCTGCAAGAACATAAATATAATGTTACTTAGGGACTAACCTTGAGACTCGATACAATCTCAATAAATAATATTGCTGGACATTTTTCACACAGCATCATCTAACCCCAAATTAAGTAGAGCTTGTGTTCTGGGAACTATATCACTGATATACTACTTATATACCTTTTTAATAGGTACATAAGTAACTTAAGTAAAGTAACTTAACTTGAATAACTAGTTTTAGTTAAAAAACAATAGTGGCGCCAATTCTCTTGTACCTCATACTAACTAAACTTAATATAAACTGTGACGGTTAGTGATAGTGCAAGAAAGAGATGGCAAGAATTATATTCCTTTCTCTGTTCACGTGTCGCTCTCCTTCGTGTCTATAGTCAGCATGTTTTCAAATCAGACTATAAACTCGTATGGAAAACGAAAATTAGAGTGACTAGACAAATACCTCACGCTCAGTTTTCCTTTCACGCTAACCCAAATTTGCCAAGGTGAAACTTGTGGTGTGTGTGTGAATGTTTGTTACCACGTATCTCCGTAATTACTAAACCGATTTTGATGAAATTTGGAATGTAGATAGTTTAGGATCTGGAATAACACAGACTAAACTAATTTTCAAAAATCGACCCCTAAGGGGGTTAAATAGGGCGGTAAAGTTTCTATAAAAAAAAAATTGTTTCATTCGCTCAAAACTCAAATTAACTTTAAAGTAAATAATGAAACACGTATTTTTGATTTTTTCAAAACTACCCTTTGAGGGTGTGCGATTGAGTTCTAAACTTTGTATAGATTGTAATCCTTGGTTCGATTCATTCAAAAGTTGGTGGACATAGTTTGAAGCCTGGAGACGGTCATATGCTACTTTTATTAACATACCACGCGGGCGAAGCCGCGGGCAACAACTAGTTTGTATAATATATTGTTGTAACGCCTTATTGGCGTTAACGCCTGCGGATAGATTGAATTGTATGGAAATTACATTAGCTGTGGAAATGTCATGTGACTGCTGCCATGTTTTTCCTTGACAAATTTGCGTTAGCGTGAAAGAAAAACTAAGCGTGAGGTAATTGACTAATTTGACGACGATAAAATTATTGCTATCTCTTTCTTTTGTAACTGTCAGTAAAAGAGAGGGATAGATAAAATTAAGTTGGGGCTGACCACTAATAGTAGTACTAAAGACGTTTTTTTCTTCCTCAGATTATCTTCCTCTGTCCGGAGGTGCCTCTGCCTCCTCCTACCGACCTCCCAAGAAGTCCAAATGCGGGGGAGGGGGCTGCGGACGGTAGACACGAAGAAAAGGGAGGGGTGGGGGGGATCTTATAGGATGGAGATTTTAAAGGATGGGGGGGGGGGTGGGTCTTAAATTAAATTAAAGTTTGTTTATTTAACTATACAAAAATTGAGTGGAGAAGAAGTGTGGGGGTCTCACAATATGGGGGGGGGGGGGGGTCTTACATGAAGGGGGAGTTAATAGATCTTAATGTACCAATATTTAACAGCAAATTAACTCTTATCGATTTTTTTACTTAACTAAACTAAACAATTTAACTGAATTTTTTTTATAACATCAAATTTTTTTTTGTGCCTGTATACTTATTTACCATTGGGTACCTTATGTAAGTTAAATAAACTAAATTATTAAAAGTCTAGATGCTGGTTTTATTTTCGAGGTACGATCATTAGTCATTGGAAGACCACTACGGATATAGGCCTCCCGGAGAGTGCTATGACGAATGGTCTCAAAGCATCTCTACCCACTGACTTCCCATACCAACCTTTGACTTAGAATAGATATACAATATTTGATTAGAACATATATATTTTGAGCAGAATTGTGAACTACACATCTTAATACATAGATAGGTAGTCTTCGTTGTGTTACAATTGAATGGCTTAAGATCAGGTGTTCCTCACGGACCAACCGGTACGCACAACTAGTTGATAGTTCCGTTAGACACTTGGCATAATTAGTTGTGCTATAACTGATCCTTACATAGAAATGTTTTATAAATGACATCACAGTAGCCTATGCGCGTATAAGCTATATTACTGTAAAGTTTCTTCAAAATCCGTTCAGTAGTTTTTGCGTGAAAGAGGAACGAACATCCTCACAAACTTTCACGTTTATAATATTAGTAGGATTTGTTTTGCCAAGTTGTGTCTAACGGAACTAATAGTGAGGGGCTCGCTCTTAGTATAGGTATTTTGTTGTAAACGGGCGAGTTCGGCAAAATTAAATAACAAGGGTGTGTGGCGAAATCTCTCGCGTCATCATAAAAAAAAATGTCCAGCATTATTTAAGAAAACAAAGTTAGTTCAAAAAAATCTCAATAGATAGTGTTATTAGTACACACACACAGATAATAGAACACAAGTAAAATTGAACATGCCATTTATGTTATGTTTTAGGACCTAAATTTGTTATTTGCCGAGTTATTCTCAAACTTTAATAAAGCGTATAGGTATCTATAACACCATCTATTGAGATTTGTCCGAACTAATCTGTTTTTCGTAAAGATGAGACCCCGTCCCAGTGTTATAATATATGCGGCATAGCGTAGCTAACATGCTGCCCACAGATGGCGCTCGAATATTTGTCAAAAGGTAAGAATCGGGCTTATGATAATATTCGGGAATTAATTATTCTAAAGAGGTAAAGTTGGAGGTAATCTACAAAACTACTCGTGTGAATTCAAAAATTATTTCACCAATATTTAAAATGAATTCAAGGTGGACATTGTATATTATAATATATGTGGTATGGCTGTATATTATTCTGTACCACATATATTATAATACCCTGTACATATTAGGACTTTTCACGGGTGAAGTCTCAGGGTTGGCAATGCGCGAGTGATCACTCGCGTATTGCCAACACTAGTGTTAATTTCAGGGGCCAAACTATGAAGTCTTATAACGATTCAGTTTAGGCAAAGATGCCACTTTCCGCTTTGTGATTGAGGACGCTATGGCCTAGATAAAGCTTTGTCATTCGCAAAGCGGGATTTAAAATCTTTGATTGAATTGAATCGCAATAAGACTTGATAGTTAGGCCCCTGTGCTCTGTTGTTACAAGCATGTTACGGTAACTGCTTACCAACAAATGGGCCCTGTCCTTGTTTGTCAGATGGGTAAAAAAACATAAAAATGTTATGTAAAGTATTAAGGTTCTTCAGTTTTAAATACCATGAAATAATAGCTATAAAGCTCCGGCGACACGACAATGGTGTATCAGACGTCATTGTTGAATCAACATCTCCTGTTTATGTTACGCTCGTCTTATGTAGTAGACATTGCAAATAAGATACCCTATGCAGAGGTAGGTAGTTCTTCGTTCGAGATTGAAAATAAAGCTGTCCAAGACGTGTCAAGACACGATATGTTAACGTAGTATGTACTAGTTTAGTATTATGACATTTGTTTGTTTACATTTTTAACACCGAATCATAAATCAGAGCATAGATTTTTTTTTGGCAAAATGTAATTTTTAAGAAAATATAGTCAGCAATAATCATGCACCAAAAGAGTAACTATGTCCAGTCTGTGGCACATTCTTCTAGTGCTCTGGTCACTAGGAATCGCTGATCACTGATCACTGATCAGCCACATGATTGTTGAAACTTTTTTCAATTTACTTTATTTTCCATTTTTCCACCTGACTTCGGATCCATAAAAACGATAATATTATCTTAGACCTCATTCAGTTAGCATTGCTCGTATCGTATGTGTTTCCCGGAGCTGTTTGTCAGAGTTGAATGAAATGAAGAATGTTGAATAATGAGACTAACATTGGGTTCATATTCCTTTTACCTACTTTCCTACTTAGTTTATTTCCAGAAAACGGTACGTAGGTATAACTTCAACAGAAAGTGCCGCAGTCGCGCAGTCGCTTAGTGCCACACTACAGTGTGTACCTACACCGGAGCTAGTTCAGTGATTCCATGCTCTGAAAACATGGCACTTGCTTAGTAAGTACCTACCTATCTGTGGTTATTTAGTTTTTAAATAATACAAGAATCTGTATAATAAAGCTGAATTTGTTTGCACTAATCTCTGATCAGGAACTACCAGTCGGATTTTAATGTTATTTTTGCATAGATAGCCCAATTCTTGACGGAGTTTAAAGGCTATTTAACAACACGCTTCGATCCTTATACGAGAAATAAAAGTAACGCTTGATACGCGGGGGCTATACCAACTAAGCCACGAGTTTGATAGGTATCAGACTGGTCGAAATTCGTAGGATGTATCGGCTCGAAGCGCCGAGGCTCCACCTACAGGAGAAACTCTTGTAGTTTTCCAAGCTTGTTCAATGACTAAAGTTACATTTAGTACCTACAATTGACGAGAGATGTCGCTTTGAATAATCAATGTTTATTTCATTTTAAAAATGTTAACCCACACTTACCTTCACCTACACTTACACTTGAGTACATACTGAATAATATTTCGTACAATCCGTTCCATCCAAAGGTTGTCCGGTAGAGATAGCTAATTAGCGATAAGACCGCACATTGTACAACATTGTCAAAGCTTGCAGTAGGTAGGTTGAGTTGGTGTGTTATTTTACCAGCAACGCTGTATGCCACCGATGGTAAAAAAGAAAATTAAGTTCAATCAAAACGAAATACTATGTTATTGAGAAGGAAAGTAAATCACAGGTATCAAACCTGTGATTTACCCGTTCGATAGATATCATAAAAATACATATTGTTTTTTCTGTCTCATTGAGCGGGATACTTGAGACTCTTTAAAATCTTTAAATGTAGTATTATGACCTACATAATACTACATTTAAAGATTTTAAAGACTTACTTTAAAAAATAAAGGAAAGGTTAAGTTAAACTTCCTTACTTCAATATTTAATGTAGGTACTCGTCCTCCATGTAGCATGTCCGCGGCACACCTATATAATATACAGGGTGTAATACGACCAATCAAATATTAGGTACCTATCTATTATATTAAGATTTAGCGTAGAGTAGGATAAAGGTGTACTTCCCAGAACTCTTTCCCAAAGGAGCTAAAACTACTTAACTGTAGGTAACATATCTTTAACTCTGTTCCAGTTTATTGTTGGGCTTGGTCGCTATGTATGGAGTATATTGGACTGTTAAATACATCATGCTGCCACCTCAAGACGGAGACACTGCCTCAGATAAACCACAAACTAAACACCCAACTAAACTCCACACAACTAAACCCACTCAAACTAAATCCCAGACAAGTCCAACTACTACATCCCCAACGACTAAAGGATCCCAATTATGTGGAAAATCTGGTGAGTTGAGTGCGAGGCACCTCCTTTATAACACGCTTAATAAGCTTCACTTGTAACTAATTAAAAACAAACAATGTAATCCAATCTTGAAAGTATTAACTTACTTCTAACATAATTAAGATGATAATAATCTTCTGGCATATGTTCAAAATGGATGTAGGGCTGGGTCTCGCGGTACTAAGGAGCTTCTCATTGATACAACCTCTCGGCTGCCTGGATTGACTATAAAAAAGCCTATGATTCGATACCTCATGATACCTCATGATACCTCATGGCTAGAAAGAGCTTTAGACTTGTATAAAGTTCATCCAACTTTAAAGTTCTTCCTTGGATCGTGTATGAAGTTCTTCGTCGTCCAGGTAGCCGAAGATCTGATTAAGATAAAGCGGGGTATATTTCAGCGTCTGAGTCCTTTTTGGTTTTGCCTAGCCTCGAATCCTCTCAGTACTCGTCGTAAGAAAAACATATATTTTAAGTTTATGTAAAATAAGGACTGTGGATTTTGTTAAACAAATAAACAAATAAACTCTGCTGAAGGATTCAGGTCTTGGCTATTGACTTCGGAGAGGGGTAGATGTACTCCAAACTGTTTTCACTGAAAACAACAGAGTTGGTGACGCTGTTAAATATTACACAGACATTCAGCAGTGCTACCAGCATGGAATTTGGTGTAGAAAAGTGTGGTATCATAAGTGCAGGGTAGGCAGTTGTAAATTCTACGAATCTACGAATTTCCCAAGATAATGGCCTCGATTCTGTAGTACACTGACTAAACTAAATTTAAACTGTCGCTATCTTTTACTTATAGTATACGCAAGAAAGAGATGGCAATTTTACTGCTGTGTGCTGCTGTCAAATCAGTTTCCGTGCCGCTTTTCTTCATGTTTATAGTCAGCATGTTTTGAAATCACGACTAAATTTGTATGGAAAACTTAAATCTGACTTATTTGACAGCACTAAAGTTGTGGCTCTCTCTTTCTTGTTTGCACTATCAGTAAAAGAGAGCGACAGTTTACATTTAGTTTAGTTAGTGTACTACAGAATCGAGGCCATTGGCCTAGATTCTGTAGTCGGTGAAGGATCGCTTCTTTTGTCGCCTGACAAAAGTACTGAACAGTCTTTTGTCGAGAGGTAACAAGGTTCGTGCCTTCAACGGCTGGGTTATGCCCTTGCTCATTTACACATTACGGCATACTAAGATGTACTCAGTCGGAATTACTTCAAAGCTATATACAATAAGGTGTGAGTCGGTCGCGGAGGATACGAACGCGCGCGTACACATTTCATACCTTGTAGCTCTGAGCCGACTGTTTGTTGCTAGCTAGGCGCTCGTCGCGATGCGCGGGCGATCGCCAGTTTTGGCGAAGAGAGCCGAGCGTAGCCGATGCGACGGACTACCGAATATAAACGACTTGTTACAAGTGTCATAATAATAATAATAAGCATTTATTTATTTACTCTCACAAAGGTTTTATGAAGGGTTTTTTGTGTTAAACTTATGTAAAGTACCTACTTGATAACCTGTTTTGTGAGAAAATCTGTAAAAGGGGTTACCAGTAACGACAGGTTGCAAGCTCGTTGCCGCTTATTGGAACACTGACTGATGGCACATGCCGCTTTTTAGTTCTTTGGCATGCCGGTTTACTCTCGATTTTTTTGAAATAAATCGTTCATTCATTCGATGGTTTTGAGCACGTGTTAATATTCGAAATGGATTAATGTGTTTTTTTGCTATTGATTAACTCACAGGTTCTCAAACTATTTTTTTTCCACTGCCCACTTTTAGAATTAAAAAATCCTAGCGCCCAAAGTTTTTAAATATAACAACTTATGCTTTTTCCTCTAGATCGCCATAGCGCCCCCAATATCTTCTACAGCCTTCTACCGCCCCCCTGAAGGCCTCCAGCGCCCACAAGGGTGCGTTATCGCCCACTTTGAGAAACAGTGGATTAACTAATCGATGATTGATTAACAAATCAATGGCAAAAAACACATTGTACGAAGTAAAAAGGAAAACTTTTACAGCAAAGTAGGCTTTACAAGTTAACGAGTAGGTAATAGTCAACCAACTTATAAAATGTACCTACTTGGAGAAGTAAAACGGTAAATTTCGTACAAATTACATTGAAAATTACTTAGATGAAGTTGTAAGTTGCGTGAAACACGTACCTACCTACTTACCGCATATTTTGACGACCTCTGTGGCGCAGTGGGCGAAGGCTCACCTGAGACGCAGAAGGTTCCCGCCACGGGACAAATGTCTGCAAATATTTTTTTATGTATAATACGTATGTATTTACTAAAAAAAATATAAAAGTACCTAGTATTTCAGTCATGTAGTTCCCATAATACAAGCTCTACTTAGTTTGGGGCTAGATGATGCTGTGTGAAAATGTCCAGAATTATTTATTTTTATTTATTGTGACGGGCAACTACGTAACTCTACACTGCGTGTGGCCCGACACGCACTTGGCTGTTTTTTATTCACTTAAATATTTTACTTGCTTTGTGTTTGTGTTATATGCGCCCTTTTCGAATAAGAGGGCAATAAGGGTCTGAAATTCTGTTTAACCTATTCGCAGGTTACGAGCACGATAAAAAAAGCGGATATTGCTATAGATTCTCGACGTCCCCTCTCACTTGGCCTGAAGCGAAGACAGCCTGTGAAAAAGAGAACGCTACTCTAACCATCGCGCGCGTTCGTAATGACCAGAATGCATCTGAGGAATTCATCCAGAACCTCTTCAGAAAGCACAAGGCATCAGATATAACTGGAGACAACAAGAACTACGCGGCAGTCGGCTTATTTGCAACCAACAGGGACCCAGAGGGCGGTAGTACTGATATGAAGTTAGTGGATGGTAAGTACCTAATGTTGTAGTGAAGTGTGGCCGGGCCGGGGATCGACTGTATTTACAGCACCGACCGTGGACTATTTACAATATTATTAAGACTTGTGACAAACAGTAACTTTCTTTTCGTAAGGGAATCCATGATGAGTTCCTCCCCCCACCCCATCCAGGCGGTATCCTACTTACTAAACCCTCACTAGTGTTCCTCCTTGCACCTTTGCCAGGGGATCACGGGTACGCCCGAGCAATCTTCCGCGAGCTCCCGCGATGATAGCCCTGATTTCGGCGCCCCAACCAAGAGATGAGAGTCAACCACTAATGAAGCGCATGCCGGAACAGACGCACTGCCTCCGACCTGTGCCTCATATATAGGACAGCTTATGGGTAAAGAAGAGCACCGAAGGCTCTTCTTCTTTGTCCCGAACGCCTGCGGCGGATCGGGTCAGTGAATAAATTCTCCCTTTCCCTTTCCGCCGCCTCCTTCTGCAGAAGTACGTCTTCGTTGGTGGCTTCGACCGCCTGCCAACTTTACTCACTGTCAGCCATATCTTTAACTATAGCTGGCAAAGAAAGATCACCTCCAACTACAGCGCACATGTTCCGTCGCTGCACATTCCATGTAGAACACTCTTAAGGGTGTGCAGGTGTGCTGAGCCGTGTCTTCGGAGCCATTACAATTGTGGTATCTCTCTGAATCTTCCCTTCCGGCAATGCCTCCCGGACCTACCTCCCGAAATAGCCATGTCCCGAGAGGACTTGCGCCAACCGCAAGGTCAGCGCTCCATGTCTTCTTTCAAAGCACTGTGAGAGCACTGGTCGGACCGCCTCGACCGTTCTTTGACCGGCACTTGGACACACCATTTTCGTGAGCCACGAGATCAGCCAGCTCTTGATCGACCTCGGATGTTCGTTGATTGACCTCCCTCTGTGCCGCACGCTGACCCTGTCCCAGTTCCTCCTCTTGCCAATAGTAACTGGCCGAGAGAATATCAGCGACTGGGACTTTTCACCGAAACGGGTGAAAAGTCTTATGTGCCTGTAATTTCATTGGGATATTTTTTTTCTACGAGGTAGGTACCTATTCTATACCTGGTAGGTAATCCATTTGTTCTGGAGATATTGAAGGTGAAAGCCTCAATCTATTTTTTGAATTCTTTACGGAAATGAATTCAAGTGTTATTATTAAACTTTGGTCCTAACAAACATTAGGTACCTTCCTTTTCGAATTTTCTTAACAAATTACGAATTTAAAATCCTGATTATATAACTCGGCTGGCACACAACGGCATTATCTCGTGCGTGTGTCGGTCAGAGCACACAAACGTGCGGTCAGCTGTAACCGCTAGAGGTCAACGACCGCCAAGCCGTCGCTCCCCGCCTCCGCGTGGTGCCACAGTCGATTTGCATTACATTGCGCGCTACGAAAAAACAGCATTTTTTAAACCTTAATAAAAGTCGCTTTAGGCGTTTCCCTGCAATTATTTTTCCTCAATGATACTCGTTAAGATTAACAGTATGTGTGGATTTCAGCTGATTGGTCTTACTTATTACACCCTGTGGACACTAGGATTATGGTTTTTCCAAACCAGTTATTGTCGATTTTTGTCGTTTTCATCTTAGATTTTTTTGTATACTACAACAGCAGTGTTCACAATAAAAGGTTGAGAAAGATAATTCAAACTCACAAACCATGGCAATTATCGCTTTAACTAAAATAATATTTTTTATTTTTAGTTACAAAACCAGACAGTGATTTATATATTGAGGATGATATAAAAATATCATTCGCACACCATCCCAAGCTGACAGATATTAATTACACCTTCACTAAACATAAAATAGATAATCAAGACTGGGTGTTCATGAACCGGAAGGGACAGCTTATTTATTTCCCAGACGATTTCAAAGGTCCGTTCATCTGTGAATATAATGCTAGCATACACAGTATGTAGGTTAACCAGCTTCCAGTAGCTTGCACTCAAATATAATGCTAGCATATACAGTGGCCTCGATTCTGTAGTACACTGACTAAACTAAATTTAAACTGTTGCTCTCTTTTACTGATACCTAGTGCAAGTTTAGTTTGTGTACTACAGAATCGAGGCCAGTATGTAGTTTAACCAGCTTCCAGTAGCTTGTACTCAAATATAATGCTAGCATATACAGTATGTAGGTTAACCAGCTTCCAGCAACTTGCATTCAAAGCTAGTGAACCTACATTAACAAACAAACACGCCCTACGTTTCTCAGGATGGACCTTAGTTAAATCTTGTATTATAATATCTGTGGCTAAATTGAACTAAGATCAAAATTTTAAAGTACGTCCGTAACGGACGAGCATTTGTAACTTTTTAAAAATACCCATTTTACAGCAATAAAGATTTACTTCACGTTCATCCTCTGAAATCAGAAATCAGGATATTTATTTGTGTAGCAAGTCGTTTTTATTCGGCACCCCTTGGTAGTCCATCGCATTGGCTACGCTCGGCTCTCGTCGCCCATTTTGGCGGTCGGCCGCGCATCACGACGGGCGGCTAGCAACAGGATATCGGCCCAGAGCGAGAATGCAATGTGCTCGCGCGCGTTCGTCTCCTCCGCGACCGACTCACATAATTTTTGTCACGTGTATAAAGTAATTCTGTATCTGTCTGTATATATTCCATTTCCGTGTTCTGTGTTATTAAATTATATCATCTGTTTAACGACCTGTGTGTGATTGTGGAATCCCGAGTCCCCATAGGCCTCCGTTATATTTGTATTATAGGTTAGATCAAAGTCAAAAATCAAAGTCAATAGGTTTTTATTCATTAAAATCACAAGGATCATATAGAAACGTCAGCTTAAAAACGACATTGTTTGGATAGATTACACAGCACTATCTATCTCTCTAAATTATGTATGGTATATGTATGGTATGTCATATAGTATCTTTATATTTATATAAGTTTATTTATTTTTTGAAAGTATTGTTATATTATTTTCTTTCGGTAGGATCGTCTACCGCTATAATTACCTCTCTCTAGCTCAAGGTTTGCTGGAAGAAAACTCTTTTTAGGGTTAAGCTCGCCTTTGTACATGTCATTGCATCGAATAAATATATTATTACGTGCGGAGATTTTAATGTTAATTTACTAGAAATTAACTCCTTAAATACTAGAATAATTAGTTTATTTCAATCATTTGATTTAAAACCTCAATTTATGGAGCCTACTCGAATAACCGACATTTCCAGTCTCTACCAAAAAATCCTTAAACTCCTCTCCCATAGAAGCAGAGTCATTGTTAAAAGAAAACTTAACAGAATGTAAAATACAATTCAAATTTGATTATGTAAATAGTGATGACATCATAAAAGCTTTCAAACTCATAAATATTAAAAAAAACCACGGACCTCTGGGGCATCTCTGTTTGCGTTGTGAAATCAATGATTGGCATAATTGCGCCCGAACTAGCTTTAATATTCAACGAGTGTATTGAATGTAGTGTGTTCCCTGATTTAATGAAACACAGTAAAATAACTCCACTTTTCTAATCGGGTACATGTTCTGACCCTGGTAATTTTAGACCTATATCAGTACTTCCTACATTTAGTAAAAATTAAAAAAAAAACTAATTTTAAATCGATTGCAAAGACATTTTAAATTAAATAATTTACTGCACAATAAGCAATTCGGATTTAGTAAGGGTCGCTCAACCACTGATGCTGGTATTGAGTGAATATCGCACATATTTGATGCCTGGGAGGAATCTCATGACGCTTTAGGCGTTTTTTGTGATTTGTCAAAGGCATTTGAATGCGTAGACCATGACACATTGATCAGGAAACTACACCATTATGGTATTAGGGGCGTTGCTCTAGACTTTCTCACTTCCTATTTAAGTGACAAAGTACAAAGTGTTGACGTGAATGGGAAACGGTCTCCGGAGTCTCTGGTTACTATCGGCATAATTCTTGGACCATTTTTGTTTTTAGTATACATTAATGATCTACCCCACCTTGTAAGGGACGATCATGAGGTTGTATTGTTTGCAGATGACACGTCACTTTTATATAAATTAAAGCGACGACAAACCGATTTTGACGATGTAAACAATGCAATCTCTAAGGTTGTAAAATGGTTCAATGTTAACAATCTCCTACTTAATTAAAAGAAAACAAAGTGTATTAGATTTATACTACCCAATGTTACACAAGTTAAAGCAAATATCAAAATCAAAGATGAACAGTTGGCTCTTGTGTACACCACCGTATTCTTAGGTGTCACCCTAGATAATAAGCTTCAATGGGGTCCTCACATTGATAAGTTATCGAAGAGACTTAGTTCTGCGGCATATGCAGTCAAAAAAATCCGTCTTTATACAGACGTTGACACAGCTAGACTAGTTTACTTCAGCTACTTCCACAGCATTATGTCGTACGGTATACTGCTGTGTGGGAGTGCTGCTAATATCAATACCGTTTTTGTGCTGCAGAAGAGGGCTGTTCGAGCAATTTATAATATGGGCCCCAGAGAGTCACTTCGCGAAAAGTTTAAAGAAATAAATATAATGACATTCCCTTGTCAATACATCTATGAAAATCTGATGTTTGTTCACAAAAATATTAATTTGTTTAAGAAAAAAAGCGATAATCACAATGTTAATACTAGAAATAAAGATAAACTCGCTGTTGCCAGTTGTAGACACCATAAAGTTAGTAAATCGTTTAAAGGGCACGTTGTACGCTTTTATAACAAACTCCCAAGAGATATACAAAAATTATCAATTAACAAATTTAAAAACGTAATTAAACAAAAGCTTTATAAAAAGTCATACTATAAAATATCTGATTATTTAGATGACAAAAACTCTTGGGATTGAAAATGCTCCAACTCGAACCTATTGTTTTATAAAAGGATCATTAAAAAGAATAACCAGCCTTGTTTTCTTGCCTTTCTTTCCTGGCTTGGTCGCGGAGGAACAGGCACCTAGATAAAAACCGACGTTTCAAAGTAGTCCTTGTGATTTTATTGAATAAATACAAATAGAAATACTTTATTTACAAAAATAGTGTGTGCCTAGGTTACAACTTTAACAATGAGCTCCGCACTAGGTCTAGCCTGTATCGCGGAAGCTCAGATACCATTTGACAAACAAATATATGTAATAAGAGATAAACAATTGCAAGACAAACATTTAAATTACTTCTTGTGAGTACAAAATATCCAGAGAAACATCGCAAAAATAGTTAAAAAAAAAGACAATTAAGTTAGCCGGGCAGAATTAGGTTTGATGGGTCAGTGAATGTGTGTGAATGAATTTTGACTTTGACTTTTATTTAATTCTGTCATATTTTATGTGTTTATTTGTGTGTACAATAATAAAGAAAAATAAAAATAAAGAAGAATTATGGTAATAGGTGTGAAAATGACAATTGGTTATAATAATAAACCTTAGATATAGGTAGGTACAGTGTGTTCCACGACCCTGCTACATGGAGGACAAGTACATTAAATATTGAAAATATAAAGTTTTACCCAATAGAGTCTCTATTGGGTAAAACTTTATATTTTCAATATTTTTTTTCCTTTATTTTTTAAAGTAGTTAAGTACCTAAGTAATTTTGAGCTTAAAATTACTTAGATACTTACAAATAGAGCTTTACTACTACTTCTTATAAAATATCTTAGTATTATATTGGCCTCTTGCTTGCACTATCAGTAAAAGAGAGCGACAGTCTAAATTTAGTTTAGTTGGTGTCCTACAGAATCGAGGCCATTCTGTAGGTTCATATATTATGGAGTTATTAACCTATTTTATATACTAGCTTCTGCCCACGGCATCGCCCTCGTGGTACTCTGATAAAAAGTAGCCTATGTGTTATTCTGATGTTCAAGCTATATTACCGTAAAGTTTCATCAAAATCCATTCAGTAGTTTTTGCGTGAAAGAGTAACAAACATCCATCCTCACAAACTTTCGCGTTTATGATAGTAGTAGGGTGTTAGTATAATATTATATTTATATAGCTCCCGGAAAATATAGTTTAAGCGCTATTTATTGTATTATAATATCTGTGGTGTAGATATATTTGAGCGTCATCTGTGGGTTGTGGCACGTGCTAGCATCTAGCTACGCTTTGTCACGAAACAAAGCGTAGCAACACTAGCGATTCGCTACTCGTCGCTCTGGGTTGATGTGATGTAACGTAGTTCAATGATGTGGCAAGAGATGTCGCTACAAGCAAAATATAATACAGCCCCTAACTTTTATATCACGGATCTGTGTCTTATTGTCCTTATCCCACATTACGTGGGGTCGGCACAACATGTTTTCTTCTTCCACTCTTTTATCAGCCGTCATCTAGTATTCACTCCTTTCTTAACCATGTCATCCTTCATACAATCCACCCATCTTTTCTTTGGCCTACCTCTGCTTTAATTTCCATCCACATTCATATTTAACACTCTTCTCATAATGTGACATTCTTCCCTCTTCATGACATGCTCATACCACGTTACGTTAACCTATTTAACTCTAACTCCTCAACTTTTCCGTGACGCGTGCTACTTTCAAACTTCCCCTGAACTCAACTCATTCCTTATTTTGTCCATTCTAGTAACTCCACACATCCATCTCAACATTCGCATTGCAGCTGCGTGCACTCTTCTTTCATCAATCTCTTTGGTTGCCAAACACTCCGATCCATACAATACGACAGGTCTTAAGATCGTTTTGTAAATTGTACATCATTAATTATTCACTAATCTCACGGATCTGTGTACTGATAAAATATAGTAATTCATATCTGTGGGAATGAGTATAAATAGACATAGTATTTTATCTGTGGTACTAAGTATGGACACCGTATTATAACATCTGTGGACTGGATCGGAGGATGTCATAGTATATTATCTGTGGTACTGAGTATGGACACCGTATTATGACATCTGTGGTCAGGACCAGAGGATGTCATCATGAGGATTGCAGTCGTTAGTGGTACTTTGAATGTTTTGATAATTTGTTACTCATATTAAATTATAAGTTTAATATTAACAGTTTTAAATTATTATATTGGTCATTTAATTACCTATTTTGATTTTATTATAAGTATTTTAAGTAGTTAAGGTATTTTATTTTATTTTAATTGAAAGTAATTTGACTAATTTTTGTTACACAATTGTTAATCTATTAGTAAATCTTTAGTTAATGTAGTTGGGAAAATACAAGTGTTAAAAGTATTATTTACTTATTGAACACTGGTATTTTATCTTCAATTTTATCTTAGTATGATCTTGACGGTGAATGAAGCGAAATATGTATACTAGGATCGTACCTACCATGTGAAAGTCTGTAGTCTTTGCCTACCCTTCCGGAAAACAATGTACCTACCTATTAATAAATTTAATTGCATCCTATTTATACAGAGGTTGCACTTTAAGTTCTGTAGTTTTATCAAGTTGTATATATTTCTTTAATTGTTTCTACCTACATACTAAGTTCACTATCTTTGTGGCCCATGCCGAATTAAATAAAATTAAATATGTTGAATAAAATTGTTTTTTGATTCATTGGAATATTATAAAAACTTCTTCAAGGAATATGTTTAAAAATACATCATTCAGAATAAAAAGAAAAAGAAATAATGTTTATTTTGTTTTTTACAAACATTGGAGTTTTATAATAATTTAACAGTTATTAAAAGATAATTATGTTAAGAATCAAAAATGATTGCAAAACTTTTTTTGTGTAGGTATATTTTTTTTTTTCGAAAATGGGTTTGTATAAAGATGTTAAATTAATAATATAGTATCACCAAACAACTTTCTTCATGTCTTAAATCTAGACATTAGTAAAATACCAAATAAAAAGATTCATTTAATTTCAAAATGACTAACCTATTGATGAAAGTACGTGATTAAATTAAAATAACTATTATTAAAACAACTTATTAAACAAGATTAAAATATCGATGTCATTCATAATTTGATTGAGTCATTTAAATAATAATTAACTATAATACAATTTTTCGTGCAGTAGTTTTATAATTTTCTTCTTCAACATATTAAGAGTCTGTTTCCAGAGGTACGTATATGTGTGTGGTGTATCTTCTGTTTTACTGTATTAATGATTTTTTCATGAAATAAAATGGTTTTGAGTTTGGTTGTGTTGTTATTTTTATTTATTTATTTTAGACTGGTAATTTTTGAGGTCTGCAGGATCACTTTTTGATCCCGATACAATTTTTGAAAGAGCTCGGTGAAACGGCAAATAGGCAAATTGGTGGTCTACTGACAGGATACGGATGGCGCGAAGAGTGCGAGAAGTTAGACACGCACTTTTTTTTTCAATTCTGATACTTGTGCTAACCTATTAAGTTTTGGTGCAGCATAATGCTGAGACGGGAACCTATTTGACCCCACGCAACACAAAATTAGGTACTTTGTTTGTTCGTCTCGTTTCGCTTTCTGTTTTGTGTTTATTATTATTTTGTGCTTAACTCTTATGTCAAGAGGACAAATAAATGTATTTTCTTTCTTTCTTTCTTTTCTTTTGCTGAATTGTTCTAGGTTGTGTTAAGTGGGGAAATCACTTCTCGCACTCATCTGGTCGTCTAGGTGAAAAGAAGATGTTGAGATCAGATCAGATCATGTATTGTGTATGTATATATTTATTTACATACACAATACTACGTATATTATTTACGTATATTTATTTGTTTTATCTTATAATTCGATAAAACAAATAAAGGTTGTCTCGTAGAGATTGCTATAAGCGACAAGACAGCCCATTGCACTTCCGCGATTAGCTTGTAATATGCTCTGTTTGAAATTGTAAATAACATATTATGTGGTGAACAGTTAAGAGTTATCTATCTATCTATCTTTCATCTAATTAGCTCCTGGGCACATTCCCCGAAAAGTAATCTGTAGAGTAGATATAGGTATATAGGCAAGCCGCTTTAAGACGGTGCTCCAGACTCTGGATCTTAGTTTCCGCCAAAATAAAAGTCAAAGCCAAAACTTATATAGGTAAAAACGGTAATTTTCACGTACTGCACTATCGGTGAAGGCACCGACTAAGTTTCGACTCATTCCGAGAGTCTTCATCAGGGTGAGTGATCGCGACTTTCTCCCTCCGTCGATAGTGCATTAGGTACGTGAAAATTCCCGTTTTTACAATATGAATAGTCAAGTTCACGATAGTTTTTGGAATAAAACTTTTAAAGGTATTCATTAAAATCACAAGGATCACTTTGAAACGACGATTTTATGTATTGCCTGTTCCTCCGCGACCAAGCCGCGAAAGAAAGGTAAGAAAACAAAGCTGGTTATTCTTTTTAATGATCTTTTACAAAACAATTAGGTACCTACATTTTTTCTCGAGTTGGAGCATTTTCAATCTCAAGAGTTTTACTACTATGAAAGCTTTTCGAGTCCTTATAAGTACCTACATAATAACTGCACACACTTTATTCCTTCACTAACAGAAAAGAACGATATCATCCGGTGTTTATTAACGATAAGCTAATCTATACTATAATATACTATATCTATACTAATATTATAAAGAGGAAAGATTTTTTGTTTGTTTGTATCAAATAGGCTCCGAAACTACTGGACCGATTTTAACAATTTTTTCACCAAATGAAAGCGAAATTATCAATAAGTAACATAGGCTATAATTGATTTAAAAAAAATTAGAGATCCTTAAGAAAATTGCAAAAATGTAACCCAAAGTAGCAAAATTTTGCCTATAAAATTCATTATTTGGCGTGCGCTGAGAAAACTATTGATGATACATAAAAATTATGTACCTACAAAATGATTAAAGTACTCATTATTACCTACAAAAAAGTCCGCGAGGGAATATATCTAACTATCATAGTTAAGTCACAATAGCAGCTTTTGTGTTCTAAAATTTAATAAGATCGCCGTAAGAAACATAAGTCAAATAAATAGTTTTATCATCAAGGGTATTTATATAGCAGCCAAATACTTTTTAATTCATTCGAAACGGAAATTTAATTTCGAAATTTCCACGAGTATATAATCGAAACTTACTCTTACTGTACGCGTCAGCTCTATTATATACTTAGGTATCTAATTGGTGATTGTCATTGGAAAGTGTTCTGATTATCTACGGCTCCGACTATCCGTGACTGTGGTTACAACAGAAGAGGTATTTGTATCTAGGTATCTATCTACAGTGAAACCATCGCCATCGGCTGTTGCCAGAGTTAGTCAATAATTGCGAACGATTTTCCGTCATGCTGTAGCGAGACTACCTGCCTGGGTAGCTAGATAACTCAACGCGTCGTTTTCCTTTCACGCTAAAGCAAATTTGTCAAGGATAAACTTGTCACGTGACTTTTCAATAGCTAATGTCATTTTCATACAATTCAATCATTTCGCAAGCGTTAAAGTCAACGGAAAATTGTATTTGTAAGTAGATCAGTAAAAAAAGAAAGAGATAGCAACAATTTTAGTGCTTTCAAATTCATTTTTAATTGAGTCGTGAGATTAAAACATGCTGACTATAAACAGGAAGAAAAGTGACACGGAAACTAATTTGACAAATTCTTCCCATCTCTTTCTTGCGTGCACTATAAGTGAAAGAGAGCGACAGTGTGTGAAATTGTGTTTAAATGTACTTGAGAATGGACGCCATCTCATATTGACCGCATCATTGGCTCGTTGCTCAGCTGACTTCAGGGTTAGGGTTACCAGACGTCACGATTTTTAAGGAATAAGGCTTCCGTTTTTTTTTAAATTACATGATTTTTTGGTGAATTAATGAAATTTCTAGGTACTAAATAAGTTTGTTATTGTTTTATTTGTTACTAGCTTCTGCCCACGGCTTTGTACGCGTGGTACCAGGATAAAAAGTAGCCTATGTGTTATTCTTATGTATAAGCTATATTACTGTAAAGTTTCATCAAAATCCGTTCAGTAGTTTTTGCGTGAAAGAGTAACAAACATCCATCCTCACAAACTTTCACTTTTATAATAGTAGAATAAAATAACGATAAAAAAACAATCGATATTTTTTTATTTTTTTTTACTACCGGCACTGTCAAGTTATTTAATATTCTGTGACACAGCGTCGTTCGGTTCGTGGTCAACCTACGAGAAACTTCCCCGAGCGGTTGTCGGTTCTGCACATTTACACTTCAACTTGCTGATTATAGGATCTATGTGACTTTAGTTCTACGGATAACAAGTACAACTTCAAGTAGATATATTAAATATTATTTCATGGATCGACAAGTCCAACTGGCAGGATTCTGGAAAAAACTTTATGACAAAAGTGATCAATTCAATTCAAGTCCATTTTTGTCACAAAGTTTTTGTTAGCCCCGAGTTCCAATCAGCCTTAAAATTATGACATTAGGATTACATTAGGTGTGTCACGGCCGCCCTCGGCCCCCGACCGACCGCGTCGCATCGCCCGTCCGAGCTATTACTTCTTTTGCTCTGCTCCTAAGAGTCGTAGCGTGATGATAAATAGCCTATATAAATAACCATCACATGAAATGGGCTATCAAATGCAGAAATATTTTTTTCAAATCCGACTGGTAGTTCCAGAGATTAGCCCGTTGAAACAAAGATACAAAAAAAAATACTCTTCTGCTTTATTATGGGAGATAGATAGAAGATAGATAGATATACATTTTTACAGTTTTTGATCATCCGTCTACGGCTGTTATTTAAATCCGAACTGAGAATCGAAGTTGCTAGGTAATAAAACGAGAGGGAGCTAGTAGACATTATAACAGACCTGGGGCCTAACCATGAAGTCTTATTGCGATTCAGTTCAGGCACAGATGACACTTTCCGCTTTGTGATTGAGGACGCTAAGACGTAGCTAAAGCTTTGTCATTCGCAAAGCGGGATTTGACATCTTTGCCTTAAATGAATCGTAATAAGACTTGATGATTAGGCTCCTGGTCTAACAGGTCGCAAAATGGAGAACAAGGTTTGTAGTATGTCGTCCATTTGCAAAGTCGAAGATCTACCACCGGAGCTGATCCATCTGGTCCACTTGCCCGGGCTCCTAGGACCGACAGTTGTTTGGCAGAGGTATTATAAGATGTTCAGATTGCGTTCAAACTCCGCGAATTTGTTTTATGTAATGTATAAACTTCGATGGCCACCTGTGTACTGTATGTGGTAGCTTATTAGTATATAGTTCGTCAGTAGCTCGTTATCCTTCGCTCTGCGTTGGTGTAATGTAGTTCAATCGTGTGGCGAGAGATGTCGCTACAACTAGATTTGGACATAGATTTTGATAAACTCATATCAAAAACTAGTTGGAGATCTAATGAGATACCTACTATTACCTATTATGGGTATTCACTAACTAGGTACTGAAATTGCCTACCTGGGTTTGTAGGTAGATAGTTATCTCATATCTCTTCTCACGCGTATTATAAATATGATGGAACTTATTGTTCACGTAAACAATAACTAATATTTTTTGTAGTGAAATGTTTGTTCTTTGATTAATCATAGATCTGAGATAATAAGGTACCTTTTACCTACTAACAGGATAATAAAGAATCCTACTAAAATAAATGGTAATTTTTGGATTTTTGATGCTAATAAACTTCGTTATACCTAGCTGGCCCGATTTTGATGAAATTCGGAACACTTAAACCTAGTTCGTGACCTAGAATAACACAAAGGTATATACGGGTACCACCTGGACGAAGCCGTGGGCGGAGTGCTAGTTATACAGAAGGTATCATAATCATAAGTATTTCCTATTCTACAGGTATATACTTACCTAGATAACTACTAGGTAGGTAGGCATGTTAATAAAAAAATGCTGCGTCATCTAATGATGGGACATAAAAAAATATCAAGGCCATTATGATGGAAATTTGAAGGCGTAGAATGAAGATTGTAAATTATTTGAATATATTTTATTTTTAATAAAATACCTAACCTATTTAGAAGTACTCGTAAGTATACCTACCTAGGGTATACCTTATACTAATATTGTAAAACGTCATAAAATATATTTTAAATCTTAGTTAAGTAAGAGATTTTTAGTAGGTATTGTTAAAAATACCTTGTGTTTTATTATTAAATTATTTAATTGACCAAATTATATCATGAATCGAGTGATGCCGAGTCTGAATTTATTTGATACTTTCTATTACCTACCTAGGTATAGCGCTGATCGAGTGTGTTCCCTATTCAGTCGATTCGAGTGGAACTCTGTCTGAGAACCTACCTTTAGTTATTTAGGAATCTATCTGACTACCAGCACAGTACTGACTTATCTATTTGTAGGTACCCTACCTACCAAATAACCTTATGTTTGTTTTAACGTAAGTCATGGATTCCAGACAGAGCTACTTCATGTGTGTAGGGTGACAACTAAGTGGAAACTATTGAGAGATTTGTCGAGTTGCAATTCTGTCAGTATCTGATCGAAAAACTATTGGCAATATTTTCAAGATTCTAGATTTACTAGCATATCTCGTAGGAAAGGAAAGAAGTCGTAACTTCCTAACACAAAGAATATAAACCCGGTGTATTACAGCCGCATTGTCTATGCGTGGTGTGCGCCGACAGTGGCTTACCGGGGACCGCGACAGCGGAGCGAAGCCCTACAGTGTGAGGGGGCTGACGAAACCCTTACCAGCCGCCGTCTCCCTCCCCCACGCTACAACAGACAGGGACGGAGCAGGCGAGTTCACAAAAAGCGGTACGAACGATGCGAAGCCTCGTTCCGGGCCTGACGTCACGGGGCGAGGGAGGGGCAGGGAGGGGCGCCGCGCAGCCGGCTCGGCAGTGTTCGGCCGGCAGCCGCACCGACCGCACGGTACACAATGAACACGCGGTGAAAAAAACAAATTCGCGATGCTGTTCGAGAGTCCTAACGCGAAACTGTTCCCCGGGTTCAACATCCCTCCGCCCGTCAGGCTAAGGTGAGCGTCCAGTGTTTACCGCCGACCCCCTCCCGAATCCTTGCATCCACAGTGCTTTCAAATCTAAAAGTGCGAGTGATAGCCGTAATTTTCAACCGAAGCCATAAAAAATGCCTATAAAGTGTTCGACAGGAGAGTTAAGAGCGACATCGATGCGTTTGTAACGCTCGGGCGAAGAAACGTCAATACAAGATCGCCTCTTTACATCGAAGGCATCACGAGAATCCTGTGCGGTTGCAAACCACAGAACGTGAATGGAGTGCACGCTTTTCCTCAATTATCTATCAGATATTTCAATCCCCGCCAGGAAGCGAGGCTATAGCAAGAAAGCAAAACACTGCATTCCACAACCTTTGCAGCGATTAAAATCGATCGAGCCGTGCAGAGGTTAAGTTCGACTCTCCACTCACACGTTTTTGTGAAAACACTCGCTCGTGACGAATCGATTTCGATTCATGTCCGGCCCTTGATTGCAATCATGATCTTCCAGTTCAATATCTAGAGTCAAGGTCTTTGTAAACATGAAATTATGGGAATAGTTTGCGTCGGACGAGTTATTTCTAGCACAATTGCGAGCCATCGATCAATTGCTCGATTGGAGTCGTTAGAAGCTGTATTGACGGGACCATTATAAATAAGATCGAATATCGACGCTTCGTAGAAGCGAGACAGACGACCGCGGCTGTAAACAAAGGTGGCTTCCTGTTGCTCTGAACCACATTCCACTTGAGGCAAGAGTCTTTAGATCTTGACATAGGATGATACTAGATACTCACAGTAAATCAGTGTATGCAGCGAATGTCAGATGACCAAATTTCAAATCTACGAGTATCTTCGCTGTCGCTGTGTCATTCTTAATTAGACTAAAAATTGCTTGTCGTGTCGACATTTTTTCCAAGTGTCTGATCTGGAATATAATTTGTTATATTTCCTCAATGTCCCTGTTTTACAGCCTTCTCAACTGTCACCATGTTGAGATTTGAGAACTAGAAGATCATAATGTATGTTCTGCTTCCTCGATTCTGCTACGTTTATGACTTCTGGTGGTTGTGATTCAATTTGATTACTTATTGGAAGCTTTTGAAGTTGTTACACAACATTCATTCATCACGGCCCAAATAATTCTCAAAGGTAATTAAAAATAGTGACATTCGAGTAGTTTTTACTCAATTCTATCTCACATCATCATCGTCATCATCATCATTAATATCAAAATCGTAAGGTTTGCTCCAAGAAATTACAATCCTCATAAACAACATTAATAATTTACATTTAACCTTGACTGAAATTATAAGTCTAATTTCAGTCAAGGTTAAATCAATGAGTAAATCAAGCTTTGCGACTCAAATATTGAATTATGAAAAGGGGTAAATAGCCTTCATTGTTGAACCAAAAAATACTCAGGTAGACACTATATATAAAGCCCATGCCGAGAAAAATGAAATTGCAAAGGTATTTTAGAAAACCATTTATAACTGACAGAAACTATGTATCAAATTCATTGAAATGAGTTTGAACGAGTACGCATTACAACATTGAAAAGACGGGCGACAGACGCAGTTATTGATTTAAATCGGAGTAAACTAGCTACGAACGAACTGCGAGCATTCTGTCCACTTTGGTAACAAAGTCAACTTTTGACTTTTGACAGAAACCTATCTATGAAAAACGTGCTATTATGGACTCGATTTTAACAGTGATCCAAATTTGATACTTTTTATTTTTTGTCGCGAAGTAAATAATTAAATATAGTCTTGATTTAGTGTACCAAATTAACCTACTTATAGAAACATATAATACAGTTTAATGATAACACACAATTTTCAAAACCACACGTTCATCCTGGATCAATGATTATGTTCCTAGTTTCGCTATTGTTCGGTTTCGATGTTCTTTATTCTTTATTGTACACACAGATAATACAGACAAAAGACTTACATATAGGACATGTACAAAGGCGAGCTTAACCCTAACAAGAGTTAGGGTTAAGCTAACGATGACACATTTTTGCCACTTTCCGACTTCCACTCAAGAGTTGACGGAGCTGAAAGTTGCTTTTAATCAAATTCAAAGTCAATATTCATTCAAATCACAGGACTCATAAAAAAACGTCAATTTAAAAACTACGCGAATTTAAAATTTTAAAGTGTAATTACGGCGATTCCTCGCGCGCGACTAAATCTAGAAGAATCAGGGCACAAACTCTGCTTGGTAATTTTTTTTGATGATCCTTCATTCAGCTTTAGTTTGGTGTCAATCGAACGAGGTGAACTTATTTATAAAAAAAGAATTGACCAGGTAAGGTACCTACGTCAGGTATCTAAGTTAAACGCACTTCAAGTTACAAAATTTCAATGAAACTGCTACAAGTGTCGGTTTGTTTTATGTAACATCATACATACAATATTTAGTTCAGCAATGATTGAATTTCGTCGATACGAGGTCGAAGGAATCAAAGATTCATAAGGTTTACTTAACATTAATGTACCATTGATTTCCTTTGATACCGAACTCTTTATACTTGTTTACGTAAAACTGAACCGCGTGTTTTATAATGTGATTCAAGCCAGATGAATGACGTTTGAAAACTTTTTTGAATTCATTCAAAACAATTTCAAGAGTCACATTTTTGTGATGGTGATTGTATTGTTCATGAAACACAGATGATTATGGTATGTTCCATTCCTTCGTCGTTCTCAATAAAGGTGGAATCGAAATGTTTAGTGCGAATTTTATTTCAACAAAGTTAGTTTAATAACGTTTTATGAAGACATGCCTTGAGGTTAACAAATAACCTCAAGGCATGTCTTCATTCCGTAGAAATCCTTATTTCATGAAACAGCACATTTCCACATGATATCAGGAGCAGCAATGATCAGGGGAATCCAATTTGTGAAATAACCATTTAGTACACGATCCAGCCCCTTTCGGACTCTCGACCTCGCTCGACCCTTATTTCTCACCCTCATGCGAGAAATATTGAAAACCCCTTTTTCGTTAGGACTATATCCTGTAATTTTCACGTACTGCCTTTAGTAACCATTGATGATTGTATTTTGTTTTTTAATAAAACTGGACATTTTTCTAACAGCATCATCTAGCCCCAAACTAAGCAGAGCTTGTATTATGGGAACTACATGACTGATATACTACTTATATACTTTTTTCTAGTAAATACATACATAATATATATAGAAAACACCCAGATCTTAGAAAAAATTCTCCAACCCGCAACCTTCTGCATCTCAGGAGGACCTTTGCCCACTGCACCACAGAAGTCGTCAATTCATAAAAGTATTTTACGTTTAACGTTTTTTAAAACGTTTTTGATATGACAGTAGTCTGACATTGACATTGACATTGTGAAAGTCGTAATAGCCATTATACTAAAGCTTGGTATTGCATAAACATGTAGTTAAGATATGGTCTGTGGTTATGTGACACGTTTCGTAGTATTTTAGTGAATCACTTCGACCTTCTTTCCTTGTAGATGGATAACGGTATGTTAAAGATGGAGGGGAAAGATATATGTTTGCTTTGCAATGTCTCTCCTGCAGTTATAAATCCTCATCAGAAATGAAAACGTTTATAATAACATTAAAAAAAAACATGTTTATTTTTTTAAACACGTTAAGACGCAGGTACTTTTAACGAGGTAAATAATCTCTTTAAGAGGCGCACGGTGAAGGAAAACATCATCAGGAAACCGGAAATACAAAAGCATGTGCATGCAAACTGTTAGTGGAATGATAACTACTTGTAAAATGCACGCATGTGCCAAACATAATGTTAGGACGAGCCTCTGACTACTCTGTATCTGAGGATCTGCGTACTAATTATGTATCTGTCCGTGTTGGGGTATAAAGTCATGAGCGTGTTTATTATTTTTAGGAGACTGTTTTAAGAGGATCTGTTTTGGAGGCACACTCAGTGCTTAAAAGTTGTAGGTACTGATTGAACTGACGTCCTTACCTAGCACCAATAAATTTTGATCCTCTAAAAACTAATAAACATAATAATTTGACGACCTCTGTGACCCAGTGGGCGAAGGCCCGCCTGAGACGCAGAAGGTTGCGGGTTCGATTCCCGCCTCGGGACAAATGTTTTTATGATCTGCAAATATTTCAAAGTCAATATTCATTTATTCATTAAAATCACAAGGATAACTTTGAAACGTCGGTTTTATCTACTGCCTGTTCCTCCGCAACCAAGCCAGGAAAGAAGTCAGAAAAAAGATTTGTCTCGGGGTCTGGGTGTATTCTATGTATAATTTGTATATATTAAAAAAAACTATAAGTAGTAAACAGTCATTTAGTTCCCATAATACAAGCTCTGCTTAGTTTGGGGCTAGGTGATGCTGTGTGAAAAATGTCCAGCATTATTTATTTATTTATTTGAACAAAGTAAATTACATATTAGTGTTCTGTACTCTAATGAGTAATTAGAGTACACTTTTGTCACTAAGCTTGCCCACATGCATAGTTTGTGACAAAACCTGTCAATTGTACATGCCAATCCATGACAAACCTGTAATTATACACTGGAATTAATACTGATTTATACTTAGTTCGAGTTCAGTTTTGTCACAAAGTTTTTCATTGAAACTTTTATTTTTAAATATACGAAAGTTCGTATTCATTGGCATTATTTATAGTTTAAAGGCCTTCCTATTTCGGCCTTATCGTCACAGACCGCAGAGGCTCAATACGAAAGTCTACAATTATTGCGTGTTGCCAGAAATCCCAGTGGTGGCTCGATAACTTGACCTATAATTACATAGCTATAAGTCGCGCTGCGGACTACAGAGAGCGCTATGCTTGAAGTTTTTTTAACGAGGAAATCCGTTGTACTTAAGTCAAGAACATAGCTCTCTCGGCCATATTTTTGTGACTGTATTTTTTACTAAAACTGTACATTTTGCATGATTTGTGAGTTTTAATGTTTCTCGATATTGTGGCAAATAAGCGGCCTCATGTTGGTAAGCGGTTATCGTAACCTATGCACGCTTGCAAACGCCAGAGGTAACACTCACGCGCTGCCGACCCTGAGACATAACCGTTTATAATGTACATTACTGTGTACATTATATTATGTATCAAGTGGCAGACGAATCGGTCTACTGAAAATACTTTGATAAAACTAAAAAAAACTCAGTCATTGGAATTTCGGTCACATATAGTGCTAATTTTATGCAAATTTTGAGCAAAATAAAAGAGAAGTCATAAACAGATGCGTCGCTCGCGACTGAGAGATCGTTATCTTATGGTACTTAAATGCTGACGAAACTTACAAATGCCAAGAAACAAGGTTGTACTGCATTAACAAAGGTTCCTTCTAGAAACAATTTTTGCGGTTCAAGAACCGTTGAAAGAGCTATTTGTTTCACCAGAAAAAAAAGGTGGGAAGTATTTTTTATTTTTTTTTGTTTTTATTGTCACTGTCTTTTGAAATAATATGATCTGTGGTAATCACTTTGAATTTTTTTTTTCTGTGTGAAATTTTATATTACAGAAGATAAAAAAATACTACTAAGGTACATATACAACTAATAAAAATCTTTATAGGTAACGTCCTTAGTTCCAATAGATAACTATTTGGGATCGGATGATTCCACAACGTTTTTGTTACGTGCTCTAAACTTTAAAATGATTAAAATAAAACCTATCAATAGATTGAAGAGAGTCAAATTCAAAAAGTTTTTATTTATTAAAATCACAAGGCTCATGTAATGGAAACGTCAACTTAAAAACTCCGTGAAATTAAAATGTTGAAGTGAATCTACGCGCGACCAAACCTGGCAGAATCAGGCTGCAAACTCTGCTTGGTTTATGGTATTGGTCTTGATGGCAAGAATAAAATTAAATAATCCATCTTGCTATTCCAGTGTTGACCTAGTATTGAGCAACATTGTTATTTCGTTTAAAATACAAACTCATAATTATAATGGCTGGTTTACATGAAGCCAGACAGAAAGCTGGTAAGTTGCGCGCATAACTTACCAGATCGATTTTAGTCAAATTCACAACTTATATGTACAGGAACTTTATGGCCGATTGCAATAAGTATTGACAGATCATAATTATGTTCATTTCTAGTGTTAGGAATCTATAAAAATACTGTCACTAAGACGTTCCTAAGTCTCTGCTTAAGGTTTTTGACTTCGGTGCAGATGAGCATTACGAAATTACAAAAATATTAAGGTATTAAAAATCGTACATAACATGATATGTTATCGTACTTATAGTAAGTTACATACACTATGTACATTTAAATTGCAATGCAATAATCCTATCCTAATATCCTACTACTATTATAAACGTGAAAGTTTGTGAGTTTGTGAGGATGGATGTTTAATACTCTTTCGCTTATACATCAGAATAACACATAGGCTACTTTTTGTCCGGGTAAAATGTGGACGAAGCCGTGGATAGAAGCTAGTAGACAAATAAATCAAGAATAATTTCTGAACATTATTACAGTCATAAGTCGATAAAGTAGATCTGAAAATCGGGTTCCATCATGGGGAAAACGGTCGTGAATATGTTTGTTAGTTTTATTTTGAAAATAGTCAGCATGCTTAGACTGAGTACTAAGACGACCGTTTTTCTAGAATTAGTTCTAAATACGAGTCTTAGGAACGGAGGAGAATACAAAAATTACTTCCGTTTCTCCTCTCTGACATACAAAAGTGATAGAGAGAGAAAGAAAGAGGGAGAGAGTTTTAAATGTTGTCTTCCATAGACAAAATCCGTTGTATTCGGTATTCGCTACTAGTGCAAGTAGCTAATAAGTTGAGTGCGCAACTTACCAGCTGTCTACTGTCAGCTGTCTGTCTTCGTGTAAACTAGGCTTATACCAAAACATTGTCGCAATAATTGTGGAATAGGCAGTAGGTACCTACTTTCGCCGGCTATCGATTAACGATTCGTTACCGCGGCGGAAACGTTTTTTATTTATATTTTTTCAGCATCATTCAACCGTTAACACGATACTTTCTAAAATGCTGGTCACTAAACGTAAACATTTTTGCCCACAATATTAGTATTTACAAACAAACCAAAAATATTTTAGGTCAGTAATATCATCAACATAAGTATCCATATCATCATCATCTGTAGATGTGCTGAAAAGGCTTGTACATAGTATGAATATTGTATATTTTATTTCTGTAAAGTTAATAAATGTTACTTAGGTACTTTGTCAATAGTTCAGAGACATGAAATCAATAATAATAAACGCCCAACAGACACATAATTAGTTGTGACCCCACTAGGATCCCCTGTGTCGTGGGTATCAGGAACGATGAGTACCGTGGTATCACAACACCCTTCATCTCTTCATCTCAGCATCTCTTGCGTCGCAGCATACCATCAAGGTTGTCAAACATTAAATCAATCATAAAATAAGTAGGTAAATATATATTTAACTTTTATCATCGCATTTTGATGAATCGTTGAGATTCTCTTGTGAATTGCATAAACAAAGCTAACTAAATATTATAGATCGCACTGCGGCGGATTCCCAACGCGCGCGCAGCCCAGCCCTTACTATGAAAACCAACATTCGCTCCATTCTCACACGAAAATAGTAGTCATCATCATCTTTTTGTCCTTATCCCACATTACATGGGGTCGGCACAACATGTTTTCTTCTTCGACTCTACTCTATCAGCCGTCATCTCAGTACTCACTCCTTTCTTAATCATGTCATTTTTCACACAATCCATCCATCTTTTCTTTGGCACACGAAACTAGTAGTATCCAATTAATATTATGACATGATTCCAAAAACTATCGTGAACTTGACTATTCATATTGTAAAAACGGGAATTTTCTACTGCACTATCGGTGAAGGCACCGACTAAGTTTCGACTCATTCCGAGAGTCTTCATCAGGGTGAGTGAACGCGACTTGCTCCCTCCGCGTCGCGCCGTGCACCCGTTCTTACAATATGAATATTATGACTTTTATCACTTTTAAAATAACATTTAAAAAGGGCGTTTCTAAAGGGTGGCAATGTGCGTGTGCATAGACAACGGTGTCAGTAACCGCTTGCCAACAGGTGGGCCATATGTTTGGATGCTACCTTGGTGTTGTAAAATAAGCATTATTGTTTAACAAGTCTTAAAAAGGTGGCTTTTAACATGAGCCCTGGTCGGGAAATTTTCTCTGCTCATTTTACAAGTTACTATTTCTAGTATGCGAACTGTTAATCAAATCAAATCAGATCAAAAGTTTTTATTTCAGTTAATATTGGGCGTTTTATATATTGGAAAAATTGCGATCAACGTAACTAGGTATATTGAGTGTAAAATTTTATAAAAGTAAGAGGGTCTCTCACACAAACTTTGGATCGAAAGTAAAAAGTTTAGATAAAGTACTAACTCTATTGAGCTCCAATAACAGTCGTAACCGGGTAACCGGATGACGATACCTTGTTTTTCCTTCATAATAATTATGTCAAAGTTTTGACACTATTTCATAGCAAAACGTAACGTAATCAATATGATTTATCTACGTGTATAATTGGAACCAAAAATGAACAACTACACTAACTGAGTTTTCGTAAACATAAGTGAGTAACTTTAAGGTGACTTTGTATCGTATCGAGTTCCAATAGTGCGGCGAGGCGAGGGCGCGCGCCCCCGACCATCCGCCGCGTTGCCGCTCCTGCGCACGGAGCGGCAACGTCGCCTCTCCAGTTACCAGCTAACTTACCACTATTGTTTGTGGTCAGACAAAGACAGCAGGTTTTATTATGTGCAAGAAGTTGGTCCTTGGATTTTGCAGGTGAATATAAAGTCCGGGAATCCATTATTTTCTCGATGTCAGGTCGTTTAGTGATGTCCGTGTTAGTTAAAAATATTATCGATTCTATTATCGATACAATTCTTGCATAAGTGATTTGCGATAACTCAAGGGTTTTCCCGCATAATGTGGAAATATGCATTTTATTTTCCCGGATCTTGTGCAGCAGGTAAAAAAAACTAAGTGGCTCTAATATTAGGTAGGCATCGATATGCGATAGGGCAATATTTCATACCATACTTACCGTAATAATGTATTTTTACGGAAATAAAATAATATTTTTCCAGTACCTACATACCTACTTAGGTACAGTCGATGATAATATTATTCGTTATTATTATCGAGCGATGTAGCTACGGAAATTAACGTAGATACCTACCTAACATGAAAAAAAAACATATCTTTCAATTTCTAAATAACTACCTATGCTTCCTACCTATTTTTAGCGATGCTTCTTAAACTAGGAATAATCGCACAGGGCTTTTGTTACCCATTACTGTGGATACCTAGGTAGGTAAGATAGGTATTTACTGGATATTTTTCACTCTTTAACACTCGTAAAAGTAGATCAAAGCATCCAGCGAAAACAAAATGTCCGCGCGGGCTGCGGCCCGTTCCTACTGTCATCACTTTAATAACCGACATTTTGAACTTTTTTCACCCACTCCGGACCTATCAACAGAGACGGATTAATTAGGTCAAAACCACGGCAAAGCGCCATCTAGTTATAAACAATACTACTAATGTACGAGACGACCCTTCGAACTGGCTTGTTTTTACAGTTCCATTGTTTGAGAGGTTCGAGCCAATTGAACCACTGGCTCGACTTCGGCACAAAACACGCCTCTATTCGCACTGAGGCCAGGCCAATCGAAAGTTACATACGTATTATTAAAAATGAATAACTTAGAATTTAATAGGAAACTTTTCAATTGGCTTTGCAACAGATGTTTTTATTTAATTAATGACTACCTATCTCAATAATAAGCTTGCATGACATGTTAATGGTAAGACTAAGTATTTCAATTCTAGTAAATTCTATTACGGTCCACCTGTTGGTAAGCGGTTACGGTAACCTATGGACATTTGCAATAGCAAAGGCATCACAGATTACATATAGCTAATGATATAATATCTGTGGCTATCTAAATGAAACAATTACTGAACGAATTTAAACGAAAACTTTCATTCAATTTTCTTTGACTGACTGTCACAATCCTTATGTCAGTCAGTCGGCGGTACCTACAATCTGGTTACCTCTTTGGCGCAGTGGTCGGAAGGCCCGCCTAAGACGCAGAAGGTTGCGGGTACGATTCCCACCATGGGACAAAAGTTTGTATGACTGCAAATATTTGTCTCAAGTCTAGGTGTTCCTTATGTATGATAATATGTATGTATTAAAAAAAATATTAAGTAGTAAATCAGTCATGTAGTTCACATAATACAAGCTCTGTTTAATTTGGGGCTAGATAGTGCTAAGTAGAAAACGCCTAGCATTATTATTTTTATAATCATTGAATGCACAGAAAAAGTGAAATTATTATTTTGTATAGTTTTGAACGAAAAAGTTTTTTTTTTAATTCAAATTATTGAGTACCGCCTGCAGTGTGAAAGTCCTACAATAATGTTGCCAACACACCGCGGCAGTCACTTCATTCAATAAGATGAAAAGAGTCGTTTTTCTATAAAAGATAATGAATAAGCTTTCATAACAAACTCCCAAGAGATATACAAAAATTATCAATTAACGAATTTAAAAACGCAATTAAACAAAAGCTTTATAAAAAGGCATACTATAAAATATCTTTTTATTTAGATGACAAAAACTCTTGGGATTGAAAATGCTCCAACTCGAACCTATTGTTTTGTAAAAGGATCATTAAAAAGAATAACCAGCCTTGTTTTCTTGCCTTTCTTTCCTGGCTTGGTCGCGGAGGAACAGGCAGTACATAAAAACCGACGTTTATAAAGTGATCTTTGTGATTTTATTAAATAAATTAATCTTGACTTTGACTTTTTATGAATAAATGCATTAAAATTTACTAGCATATTTTAACAGACTATAAGTAAGTTATATTTATATAACTTACTTATAGTCTGTTATAATATTAACGTACTGAAGGTTACGTATTGAAAAATTAAATAAAATATGAATGGACGAGTAACTAAATTAATTAAAAGTGTGTCTTAGTCATATTTTATAAAGCGTGTAAAAAAGTTGTCTAGCCGAGAATAACATCCGGACTGGATAAACACATGTCCCTCCTTCCGCGCAGTAGGACAAAAATAGCTGAGCAGAAACTAAAACTAATTTAAAGAAAAAACTTAAATTGTCTTCCTTATTTTGTAGGTTTTCTGGAAACTTAATTTAAATTCTAAATGCAATTACTTATGTAAGAACTTATTATCAAAGTTTTTCACTATTATTAAGTAACCTCGGTGGCGAGGCGGGTGAATAGCCATATGCGACACAAGAGGTGCGACTTCGATTCTCCCGAACTGAGCAGAGCTTGTATTATGGGAACTACATGACTGATATACTACTTATAATAATTTTTTTTGTCAAAAACTACATTATATACATAGAAAACACCCACACCCGAGACAAATATTTGCAGATCATATAAACATCTGTCCCGCGGTGGGGATCGAACCCGCAACCTTCTGCGACTCAGGCGGGCCTTCACCCACTGCGCCACAGAGATCGTCGTCGAGTAGGTTTTCTCAAATCCAACTGGTTCCAGAGATTAGCGCGGAAACAAACTTTTCAGCTTATAATTTCTGTGATCATAAGTAGTTACCTACCTACTTACCTTACCTACTTAATGAAAAGTTTGTCTTAAACATACCCTTCCGATTCCACAGTCGGATAAAGTTAGTTCAATGTGTTTACGGTACAGTCAGCTGCAATATCAACAAACATAGCGCGCTAATGTAAACATGGAGTGGAATTTTTATTATATCGACTTCGTAATGAACTTCTAGTGAATGATTGTTAAATATAACGAGCCAATACATCGCATTGAATCCTTTCATCACGCTGGTCATCTATATCTATATCTATACTAATATTATAAAGAGGTAAGACTTTTTGTTTGTTTGTACCGAATAGGCTCCGAAACTACTGGACTGATTTTAACTATTTCTTCAGTAATAGAAAGCAAAATTATCACAAAGTAACATAGGCTACAATTTATTTTCAAAAAAAATTAAATTCTTAAGAAAATTGCAAAAATGTAACCCAAACTAGCAAAATTTTGGCTATAAAATTCATTATTTGGCGTGCGCTAAGAAAACTATTGATGATATATAAAAATGATGTACTACATGATTAAAGTACTCATTATTACCTACAAAAAAGGCCTGGAGGGAATATATCTAACTATCATAGTTAAGTCACAATAGCAGCTTTTGTGTTCTAAAATGTAATTAGTTCGCCGGCAGAAACAAAAGTTGGTTACATTCGTATCGTAGTATTAACTCTTATTCAAATAAATAGTTTTATCATCAAGGGTTTCTGTGAAGCAGTCAAATACTTCATAAAGTCGAAACTTACGCGGGTGAAACCGCGTGGCGCAGCTAGTTTTACTATAAACAAGGACAAAGTATAGAGATTCCTTTGAGAAAAAGCTCTAGGTACGAACGGGTTTCAATAACGTTCTCTCGTCCAAAGATTTTGCTTTTGAGAAATCTCTTTCTAGTAATAATGATAATAGAAAGATCTCTCCTACGATACCACGAAGAAGCAGCGATTCTTAATACATGTACCTAGAAATGTTTTAAAGTTTATGCAAGAATACCCCTAAGGCTCAATTCACACCGAGATGTAAGAGGCAGGCAGCGAAAAAAAAAACATTAAATAATAAGGTACTCTTGCTGTTGGCTTTGAAAGGGCCAGATACAATGTCGGAGATACTGAATAAATAATAAAAATTATAAAAAAAATAATTCCAAAAACTATCGTGAACTTGACTATTCATATTGTAAAAACGGGAATTTTCACGTACCGCACACTATCGGCGAAGGCACCGACTAAGTTTCGACTCATTCCGGGTGAGTGGTCGCGACTGTCTCCCTGCGCGTCGCGTCGTGCACTCACGACGCTTTTTTTACTATTAATCTCATTAGCATTGTCATTCAGCGTGGCATTGCGGCCGGTATTTTAGGAACGCTTCCGTCTGGTAGTGATCTGGATTAGTTGAGCTATCTATAGATCGTTTTGCGATCTTTGGATAGCTGGCTGATTTATCTTTTATTGTAGGTATATACCTACTTGTTCATAGTTGTATGAATAAATAGTATTTTAAAAGTATAAAACATTGATTTTCTCCCAAAAACGTTTCTCAGAAGTTTTTATAGTAAATAGGTAGGTTTTAAGGTTAATAATTAAAAAAAAACTCCTTCAATTGTGATATGTGTTTTCAAACTACAGACAGCTGAAACTCTCATAATTCGTCCGCCATCTTGGAATGAGTTTAACGCATTCGTAATACGAAATTATAAATGAATAGATCAAAGTGGCCGCGATTCTGATCGCCAGAAATACTGACCGCGGTCACACCGGCGTGTAACACCGAATTAATCAAAGACAATGTTAGGTTTTTAGAGTTCCGTAGTCAACAAGGAACCCTTATAGTTTCGCCTTGTCCGTCTCTCTATCCGCGGCCTTGCGCAGAGACTCATAGTACTAGAAAGCTGTAATTTGACATGGGTATACATATTAATCACGCTGAAAAAGTTGTACAATATAAATCTTATTTTTTATCTCCCTGCTCGTAAATTGGGTCTGATTTTTTCTCGTCTATCCCATGGTGTGGGATATCGTTGGATAGGTCGTTCAATAATATTGCGGGTGTGTGAAAGCCATTTTTCGATCTAGGGATCCTTTTTTTGTGTGATATTGAAGATCACAGTCGCATTGTTTTTTTGGCCTCTTTTACAGTAATGATTCCAAATGTCATTATAAAATTTTCGTATCAAATAATTTTCTAAACAAATTACGCATTTGAAGTTGCAGAAAGGCAATGAATATCCAACTCAAACGCACACCACAGCTTGGACTCGTACGTGCGCTGACAGAGAACGCACACGCGCGGTTAGTGTGCATTATAAAAAAAAATGCTGGACATTTTTCATACAGCATCCTCTAGCCCCAATACATTGCGAGCTGCAATAAACATAAATTTTATGTCTAAAATTAAAAGTGGTTTACCAGAAATTTTTCCGCAATGTTACTCGTTAAGATGAACAGTATGCGTCGATTTCGGCTTAGTGAAGGGACTTTTTACAGCCTGTATATAACGAAGTTAAAAGGAAAACTATCACAGCTTAGTAGGCTTTACGAGTTAAGGAGTAATAGTCGACCAAAATTCGTACAAATTCCATTAAAATTACTAAAAAGTTGTTAGTGTATAAAACAGATAGTAAATAATAGATTTGTTTCTGGGCAACTACGGAACCCTACACTTTGCGTGGCCCGACACGCACTTGGCCGGTTTTTTATTTAATCAGTACGTGCATGCTTACTGTGCGCCGGCTACGCGTGAAACGCAAGCGGCACAGGTTTGATTCCCGCTGCGGACATTTTTTTTAAAAACATTCTTTCAAACAAATCTCCTATACACTTCAACAGCATATTTTGATATATGAATTCAGCCAGTCGTCAGATTTCTACAAAAAAGCGGTATAATTGACCTGAAACATCCAGGGCGCTGATTACAACTCTTTGAGAGCGAGAAACTCATCAGAAAGCATACTTTCCTGTGAGATCTTAGATTAAAAATGCAAACTTTCTGAACAACGAACAAATCACACGAAACTAGGAGTGAGGAACCGCCGAACCGGATGAAGGATCAAAATTACCGTCCTCATTCTTCAACACTAAGTAGTAGTGGAGCTGCTTGTGAAAGAACTCATCTGGGAAAGTACTATCACCATATTTCTGTTACTGTTTGGTATGGACCAAACAGATCCTTTCTTTTTTGAGGGGGGAGAGAGAAATGCCCACGCATTTCTCTTCCGCCACGGGATGGCGAAAGGTGGTATGTGGGACTCTAACCCACTAAAACCCACTCGGTTAACAGTCCCCCGTCAAAGCGGGGCAAGATTGGGTCGCGTTAGCATTCACCATCTTACCCCGACGGGTGCCCAGGAACAACCCGGGTCCCGGCCATGTGCGGAGCCGTGCAAGCCGGCGGAGTCCCCCGATCTCCGCCAGTGACCCCACACTCGCGACAACAGTCTACAGGCATACGAGAAGATTGACCTGCATGGCACCCTGGACCAAACAGATCCTGTCTCAACTTAATTAATTAAGAAATAACATCAGTATAACTTAAGCCTTTATTACAAAATCAACGGATAGTCAAGTCTATTTATTATGGTGATTGATGACAGATTTCTATGAAAACATTGTTTCAAAAAGTCTTAATTAGGACCTAACCGCCCGTTATTGTGTTGGTGAAATCGGGCCTTAGACCGGCGCGGTGGTGTGGTCGCTTTATACAAAGTTTATTTAATTTAATAAAAGTTTATTCCAAATAGAAGACAACAGTTACCTACCACTAATCTCGTTATTTCAATCACCTTAAACACTAGCAATCTGTTTCATAATCACTCGCAAACTTAGTCAGTCGCTAAATCTAGCCCTGTTCTTTTCTAACACTAAACAGAGGATAGAAAGGCTGTCAGTCAACTAGCACGCTGCTAAAGTGAGCGAGTGATTATGTAACAGAGGGTAAACTGATATCGTTACAGACACGAAATATATAGAACTAGCTTCTGCCCACGGCTTCGCCCGCGTGGTAAACGGAAAAAAGTAGCCTATGTGTTATTCTGATGTATAAACTATATTACTGTAAAGTTTCATCAAAATCCGTTCAATAGTTTTTGCGTGAGAGATGAACAAACATCCTCACAAACTTTCACGTTTATAATATTAGTAGGATTACAGAACGGTCTGACTTTAGCCACTCTCTGTCGGGTATGTAGGTCAGGGTTATTAAACTATTGGTTAGTTATCTCAGACGACTACCCCAAAGCCGAATTAATTAGGGAATTTTTCGTGATATTATCAGATAATTCTTGGTCGGCTTTTTAGGAGAGTGAAGATGAAAGCTTTGGATATGAAAATCAATATAAAGTGATTCAGTTCAGATATTTTCAAATATCTAGGTACTAATAATAACTATTAATTTTATATAAAATTTATCTGGTTTAATCCTATCCTACTAATATTATAAACGTGAAAGTTTGTGAGGATGGATGTTTCACGCAAAAACTATTGAACGGATTTTGATGAAACTTTACAGTAATATAGCTTATACATCAGAATACCACATAGGCTACTTTTTATCTGGGTACCACACGGGCGAAACCGTGGGCAGAAGCTAGTGTTCCGATAAAATAATAATATTGTTTGCGAATTAATATATGAATGAATTTGATGAGTCTAAGTCGAAGTTTTATTCATTGAAATCGCAAGGGACATAGAGAAACGTCAGCTTAACACTTGACACTTATTATCAGAATAACAATGTTATCACTATTTATGTCAGAAACGATGACTGCTGTCAAAAATTCGGTGGCGATTTCAAACCCTTATTTAAGTTATGGCATGTTTAAAGTCCAAACTGACACGGGGCCGGGCGGTGGCGGACTCGCGAGATTATTAATAAAAAAAAATATTAACCTTAGTTTACACTAAAATGTAAACTTATTTAATAAATTATCAATGACGGGATGTCATTGAAAATGTATACATGTTGGAACTCGTACGTGAAGGCTTTAAAGTTAGCGTCCTTAATATTTATTTATTTATATAATAAGAACGGGACAGACTAAATTACACGAATTATTTAAAAATCATAGGTATTCACACAACACAGAAATAATATGAAAATTGAAAATAGAAAAAAAATACATTATGAAGAAAATGCAAAATTAAATTACCTACTATTAGAATTAAAATTATTTTGAATTATATGACATTGTCAAATACATACAACCACTCATAACTAATGAGTAAGTCGTTACTCAGATCAGGGTCTAGACAAATACCTCACGCTTACTTTTCCTTTCACGCTAACGCAAATTTGTTTTGGTAAAACTTGGCAGCTGTCACGTGACATTCCCACAGCTAATGTCATTCCCATACAATTCAATCTTTCTGCAGACGTTAACGCCAACAGAAAGTGGTATTTCTCTAAACACCCTTCTGGTCACATGCTATCCTTGTTTCGAGTAAATTGTATGTAACTCAAATAACCAAAAAGAATTTAGTCGGATAGAGGATGGGTAATACACAATATACATTCACGAGGACTTTGACAGCCACTTGACAGTCATTTGCCTTTGACAGCCGTCACCGTGACAGTTTGACGGGGCTCTTAGTCCTTTGAGCTTCATTAGAATCTCCTCACAAATATTTTTATCACTCTGTCGCCGACCTGTCTGCGTTTAACGACGCATAGTATATCTGTAATATCTGTGGCGAGGCGACCCTCAATGACTTCTGCTCAAGGTCTTATGACGGCTTTCTTGAGGCACATAATTATCTTATAATATCTCTGTGCCCGGATAAATTAAAGAACTCCGAAATTTTACTTTCTTCATAATTGACCTTGTTCACGAGGTTAGTTTACGTAAATTTTCTTTAAAAGGTTACGGTAAGTGTCACCATTAGTTTTCCCTTTGGGGTTTAAATATTTAATGTAACATGAGTATCTAGCACAACAATTTTAGGCTTATTTTTCATTATTGTATAAAAAAGAAGTATATAGGTAAGTATAGTATATAGTTCTAGTATTTCCCATAACACAAGCTCTGCTTACGTCGGGGCCAGATGATGCTGTTTGATAAATGATCAGCATTATTTATTCATTTATATTTATTGTTTATTTTAGTCTAAGGTTTCTAAGAGTGTTATTCCAAAAACTATCGTGAATGTTATTATTTTTTTATTAAAAAACGGGATATTTACCATGATTTGTGAGTTTGAATGTTTTCCGATTTGACGATGTGACGAATGTGACAGTGGAACCGGTGGTAGTGGTATTTTTCGCAATAAAAGAGTGAGTAAGAGGGTAGATCGATTTGTCTGCCATTAACATTCAAAAACCCGCAAAGACTTCAGTTCCTCCCGTGATCATGGTACATGCAACTGTGGCGAAATATCGAGAAACATTCAAACTCACAAATCATGGTAAATATCCCGTTTTTTAGTAAAAATGATGTTCAAAACCATGATAGTGTCAAAAGTTATATCGTGAATTTTATTGTTCATATTGTAAAAATGGGAATTTTCATGTACCGTACTATCGGTGCAGGCATTGACTAAGTTTCGACTCATTCCGAGAGTGTTCACCAGGGTGCGTGATCGCGACGCCTCCGTGTACGGACTCACGGTACGGAACTTGAAAATTCCCGTTTTTACGGTATGAACTTGTAGGAGTCCTTCAGAGCAGGCACTTTATTATCCTCTCCATCTGTCATCGGTTGTCTGGAAAAGATCGTGGCTAAGCGATATGACAGCTCATTGTACTTTAATGAGGATACGATTTTGTTTTAACATACGATGATTTAACATACAAAACGATATATCACGCCTAAAAAGATGGCAAATACTAGAATTAGATCAGAGAAACTAAGTAGTTTCAAGCAATTTACGGTGCTGTTTAAAGGAACCGAACCCAAACATACCTCATCCCAGATGTTATCATCTGATTATGGCTGAAGAGCCGATTGCAGATATAAAAAAAATAAATTATTTGCTTTTGGAATGCAATAAAGTATTTTCATACATTCATTAATTCATTCTTTAGCAATGCCCGTCTCTCTTGCCTCTCTCTTTTGTTTGACAGAATAGACGACAGAAATAGTTTTTATCTTCTCTTTCGTAGACAAAATGTTATCTAGGGTGCTCATGCTAAACGGGCTGTTGGTGTTAACGCCTGCGTAAAGATTTAATTGTATGGAAATGACATTAGCTGTGGAAACGTCACGTGATTATTGCCAAGTTTTTCCTTGACAAATTTGCGTTAGCGTGAAAGGTAAACTAAGCGTGAGGTATTTGTCTAGCCGGTGTTGCAGATGTCATAGGCGATGGTCCCCCGCACCATCAGGTGGGACGTAAGTTTGCCTGTTTGCCTCGACCCTCGAGATAACATAAAAAATGTTTAGAAATATAACAGTCTCTACGAGCAAAAACATCAATCCTCAAACCGCAGAGGGGCAATCTAGTTAATCACGCTGACTTTATATTCATGGTACATAGGAACTTACATTTTCTGTGCTACTAGAAGATAGGAATAGGAAAATAATCCCCTAATAATAACATATTATAGTGATTTTTTCAAATTTATAATTTACTAGCCTCTGCCCACGGCTTCGCCCGCGTGGTGCCCGGATAAAAAGTAGCCTATGTGTTATTCTGTTGTATAAGCTATGCTACTGTAAGTTTCATCATTGAATCCGTTCAGTAGTTTTTGCGTGAAAGAGTAACAAATATTTTCATCCTCACAAACTTACGCGTTTATAACATTAGCAGGATTCTTGTCTAACGTTTTAATTAAACGTTTTAAGCACTGTTAAAGACGAGACGACCTGTTAGTATAAGGCACTTAATAAACTTCCTCTACGCCTCATTGGAAGTTTAATTAAACTATAATTCGAACGCGAATTCTTCCACACGTGACATGGCGTCGCCATTTTATTAAATTCCTTTCCCGTGTCGTAATGTCAATGCTGCTGTCATTGTCACTTACAATTTCATTATTATTTCATCGCCGAGATGTATGGAAATTGTCTCTGACTTCAATAGAAACCTTTATTAACTACTAACTACATTATTTTATTTATAGCTTATGAGAGAGCGCTCTCATAAAATCAACGGACCATGTAAAATAAAACTGATATTTCAGTCAATGTTTGTTACCATCTCTAGTATGTCTGTGTTTGTTTCGGTAGTTGCCCATCACTAGTAATGTCATTCATTATGCAGCTAACTAGTGTGACAGTGACAGTTAGTAAAAATATAATTTTTGGCGGTTTTTCGGAGTGGCAAGTTAGAATGGACTTGAATTACGGTAGCGAAATGGAAACAGAACCGACCGAAAGCGTTTTCCAAAAACAAATAAATAAAATAAATAATGATGGACATTTTCACACAGCATTTTCTAGCTCCAAACTTATGTTATGAGAACTACATTATACACTTTTTTTTTGTAAATACCTCCATTATACATAAAAAATATTAAATTTTAGAATGTGTAGTGGAGTTTATGCAAGGAGGTGATTAATGCTGAACGCAATGTTGAATGAATGAGATGACGGCTGGTAGAGGAGAGTGGAAGAAGAAAACATGTTGTGCCGACCCCACGTAATGTGGGATAAGGACAAGAAGATGATGACGAATGTTGAGTGAATGAGAAAAATTAATGCAACGACTAAAAGTTTGATTTGTAGTTTGTAGTAAATGTCTGGATATGTACCTAAGTATGCCGGTTAGTTCACGCCCTGCTACTGTCATATAATCTGTGGCTCTGCACGCACCACCGAGTAGGTAGGTAGATAGGTATGATTTAAGTGCGCGTTTATCACTCACTGGACTGTGAAGGAGGCCCGTATTGTGAATTTGTGGGCTAACGATTGACATCAAAATATCATTGGCCAAGTTTTTGCCAATTAATTTCAATAAAACTCGACCATATATGCGCAGCTACGCCTCGTTTGAGTCTCAAAGTTATGCTCCTATTATCATTAATCGTAGGTAATCAATAAACAAACAACTAGATAATTATTACGAATATAAAACGTACCTAACTACTTTACTCTTCTTCTGCTGACGTTTCGTTGACCGCTTATTCAGCATGCCACAAATAGGTTCTGTCTGAAAACCAGGGTAGCTGTCAGGGGTCACATCCAGGTGATGTGGAGTTGCATAATTATGCTGAGACAGAACCTATTTGGCCCACGCATTGCGGAGAGGACTTTATATTATTGTATGTCAAATAAATGTATTTTCTTTTCTTATTTTTGTATTTTCATATCAGTCCTTCATGTCAGCAAGAATAGCAAAGAACGTAGTATAGTCATGAAAATATCTTTAAATGTTACCACAGTCTAGACGAATACCTTACGCTTTTTTCCTTTCACGCTTAGGCAAATTTGTCAAGGAAATACTTGGCAGCTGTCACGTGACTTTTCCACAGCTCATACCATTTCCATACATCTTAATCTTTCTGCAGGCGTTAACGCAAACAGAAAGTGGTATTTGTGTAGAAAAATCTTGGGTCGAACGGGGAAGCACTGAAAACGATAATTTGCTATAACCAGAATACGAATGAATACATAGTCTATCACGGTAATAACTGTCTACGTATACAATATATCTATGATAATCTGATGTATGTACACAAAAGTATTCATTTGTTTAAAAAAAATAGCGGTAATCACAATGATACTAGAAATGAAGATAAAATCGCTGTTGCCACTTGTACACTCCATAAGGTAGTAAATCGTTTAAAGGTAAGGTGTATGCTTTTATAACAAACACCCAAGAGATATATACAAAAATTGGCACAAAAACAAATTAAAAAACGTAATTAAACAAAAACTTTATAAAAATCGACGTTTCAAAGTGATCCTTGTGATTTTAATGAATAAATGTTAATGAATTTTACTTTGACTTCATAGGCTTTCATTAATTTTAAAGTCCACAATATTTATTTTACATTTCATCTTACAAACGTAACCGCGTAATGACTTTACCTTCCTGTTCAACGATACCTAAAAACGAGCACCTAATCTTTTACCGTAGATACTTATAAAAGTTTGTTTTCTAACCACACACGCAAAATCTAATAAAAATATCGCTTCCATTTTATAATGAAGTGCAAAACAACCTACTGTCTAATCCAATTAGTTTTCCATTTCAGCCACAACAATAAAACGAAATGTTCATTCTCACTTTCGATACGTGAAAGACAGAACGTGTTTCTTCAGTCTACACTTTTAATAATGAGTCAGATAAGATACATTTCTAACGAAAGCAAAGGTTTTATGTTCCCACAACATATTTGGGGAGTTCTAAGTGAAAGTGATGGTCACACTGGATGATTTTTAAACAAGATTCGGGAGATTAAACGCCTACAGTTTATTTTGATGTCAATTAAAACACTATCTATGGCAGCGGTTCTTAAACTTTTAAGGCAACGGAACACTCAACAAAGCCTTTTTATTTTATGGAACCCTAAATCAAATGATTATAAACTAGCTTTTGCCTACGGCTTCGCCCGCGTGGTACCCGGATAAAATTAGCCTATGTGTTATTCTGATGTATAAGCTATATTATTGTAAAGTTTCATCAAAATCCGTTCAGTAGTTTTTGCATGAAAGAGGAACAAACATCCTCACAAACTTTCACGTTTATAATATTAGTAAGATATATATATGTATAGTAAGATTAACGAAATAAATATTTTCGAAACATTCGTTTTTAATGTGAATAGAACTGTTTCACTGTTTCATAAATGCCTAAAACGATTAAAGACACATGTAATTTCGCGAAACCTTTGTGACTTTTCCACTGAACCCGTAAAAACTAGTAAAACATTAAAAAAAAAATCTAGTTAGATAGTCTATGGATTCATAGCCTATGTCTGGAAACCTTGGACATTACTCAATAAGATGTAAACATTAATCTGTAACACCTGTTTTGGCAAATAAATATATTCTTATTCTTATAACATATAATCAGTAACATTATAATATGTCAAATAAATATATTTTACTTTAAATTACTATATGTGGCTATGATAATGCCGTTATTGCATTCAACCTCCTGACAAGCTTCGCATGTTAAAAAATACTAAAACTTGAAAATGGGACATTGGCCTCGATTCTGTAGTACACTAACTAAACTAAATTTAAACTGTCGCTCTCTTTTACTGATAGTGTACGCAAGAAAGAGATGGTAAGAATTTTACTGATGTGTGCTGCTGTCAAATCAGTTTGAGTTGATAGTCAGCATGTTTTGAAATCACGACTAAATTTGTATAGAAAACTTAAATCTGACTAATTTGACAGCACTAAAATTGTAGCTATCTCGTTCTTGCTTGCACTATCAGTAAAAGTGAGCGACAGTTTAAATTTAGTTTAGTTAATGTACTACAGAATCGAGGCCAAATTCCGACCAAAATTCAGCAAGTTGTAGGAGTTTTTGATATTATTAAGACTTATAATAAAAGCCTATCATAATAACAGTCTAAATATAGTCACATTGACAACAGCATAATGAAGAACTAAGTACGTTTCTACGTTTCAAAACACGAAATCTGACGAATCTCGTCCCAGGTTTTTAATACCTACAGATTTTTCAACTTAACATATTTTTATGTTAAGTTGAAGTAATATATTTGTTCATATAACTACGTACAGATAGGTTTATACAACAATACAGATGAACAACCAGCTATCTCACGACTGATGCAAACGATCTATAGATAGGTCAACTGATCCAGAGCACACCAGACGGTTGTTCTTATGTTAGACTTAATTGTACTTTATTTATTTACAGGTAAGCATCACTGTTATATCCCAGATCTTCAGGTAATTATACCAACACAAAATAATGAATTTGACAGCCTCTAAACAGACAGCCTCTGTATGTACACATAAACCTTTATTTATAGGAATCTATAAATAAAGGTTTATGTGTACATACATAGTGTACCTATAAAAATATTTTTTTATTTAGAGGACAGGCAGGAATAAATAGTTCTGTCTGTCCCCCCGTCACTAACAGGGGGACAGACAGAACTTTTTAAATTAATAAAAGTTATATCTGTCCCCCCGTTGCAAAAAAGGGGACAGATCGAACTTTTTTGTCCCAACTGCCACCCTAGGGGGACAGAGCAGGGTGACAGATGGGAATAATTCAACATCATCGTATACAAAGGCACTACCGCCCCGCACTCTTCATTACACAAAGGTTTGCTTGAAGAAAATGCCACTTAACATTAAGTTCGCCTATGTGCTTGTATTATCTCAAAAACAAAAATATGATTGTTGATTATTTGATTGTTAAGCAAGATGTATGTTAAATCAGATACCTGCTTTGTTTTTGCTGAAATAGATATTTTTTTTGATTTTGATCATTAGAGCATATGATTATTCTCTCTATCTATTAAGACTAGCTATGCTGCCGTCATCGCCCCGCGCTATTAATTCTTTTGCTCGGCTCGTAAGGGTAGTAGCGTGATGTTAAATAGCCTTCAATCTTCCTAAAAAACTATGTGAAATAAAGTGAATTTACGGCGAGTCCTCGCGCGCGACCAAGCCTAGAAGAATTAGCCAACAAACTCTTTGGTACCTCAAAAGCCCAGTACCGGAAAATATATCAAAAATAAAGAACTTCCCAGCCAACAACAGCGGGTATGGGCCCTTTAAGCAATTGGTGGGCCATATACTTTTTTGCCACTTTAGTGGTATAAAAAAAGTAAATTGAATAAGAATGGTAAAGTACGTAGTATTTTCGTAATAATATCGTAAAACATTAGCAAATGTCTATGGAGACGATTCAATGGCAATCAGTTTGACAGCTTCAGCAGAGTACAAAACTTCTAAAGCAAAATGGGAAAGTTAGTTTCAGAAGTGTCGCATTTGAGTGGTTCCATAAATATCATTTTATGAGAGCAATTAGGGGGTAGATCTGTGCAAATGCTGACCATGGGTTTGTAATATTTATTTTGTGGACGTCTACTATCTGATAATAGGTTTTATTTTATCCGTACCTGGTTTTATTTTCCTGGTAATAAATATCAGCGCTGTATGCCAAGAAAGACACATTTTTGACAGCCATCCCTCGGCTGTTCGGTACAACGCCATCTATGTGATCTTCAAGAACTAAATATAAAAATTTGCAAAAAAGAAAAGTTCTCATTGTAAACAAACAATTAGATACAACCATTGATCTTCGTGATGGATTCACACGTCGCCTCTCTAGAACAATGCTGTTAGAAAAAATATCGTAAAAACTGGTGCAATGACGTCATTCTACCCATTACTTACCTACTTATGTCTTACTGTTGTAAGGTTAAAGTGATTATTTATCTTGCCCTCGAGATCTTGAGATCGATTTATTAAAATCTGTTTTTGTTATTACCTCTTCACAGTTTATAAGCCTCTTAAATGGGTTAGGTACCTAAAACAATAAAAAAACATTGTACCTCCTTACAGAGGTACCTACCTAAAACATGGACAGCTTGTTGTACTCAAATGCCAGAGATGTCTTGTGCTCTATGTATGCTTGTTAGAACACAATTCATTTAAAAACACGAAAATACGTTAAGTAACTAAAAAGGCATTCGAATTTCAATTTTGTGAATTTAAGACACAAAATAAAAAGCAAACGTAGAAAACTGAAACAAGCGAGTTAAAAAATACACCAAAAAGATTGATTTATCGTAGAAAAATAATGGTCACAGACATTCAAACTTACAGTTCTTCCATTGCGTAAAAAACATTTGGCAGAATGCACAAACCATTCAATGCTTTGTTATAAATCTCAGACTGTCACAAAATTAGAAGTCAATGGCCGAGATTTTCCCTGGTTATTGTCAATGTTTATCATAGAGCAAGTCTAGCGTACACTCGTAAGTTTTTTTTAATACCTAGCCGTCTAGGCCCGAGATCTTGGCACGGCTACATCAGATGTGCGGACAGGTAGACATTTAGGTCACTACAATAGCTGGCCATTTCTGTACCTACTTGGTGATTGAAGATTTATCAACATTAAGAGCCTCATTTAAATCCACTTCTGAACAAAAGAACACCCAAGGCCTCCCCTAAAAAGAGCCATCTTGGAAACTGAATTTCTATAATATAACTATTCCCTAGGTAGATAGGTATATTCTTATTTTTATCGAGATTAGGAAAGCAAAAATATTGATTAGTTTATATATAATGTTTTTCGTGCGAATGTTGTGAAAATAAAGCTTTTCATTTTATTTACATTATTTTCACATTTGTAGGTACACAGATCAAAACATTTTCATCATTCGCATTTTGAACCGTAAAAAATTTGCCGTCCCTTTTCAGGCAACCGACCGTCCAAAATTGCTGGCAATACTGCTATTCCCGCCTAATAACATAACGTAGTATCCTTAGCTGTGACAACATTAAAAAAAATAACGTTTGTTCGAGGGTATTTTTCGGGGGCACAAAACTTACCGCACTTCATCAACGCTACTAGGCCATGAGCGCTTCATATAATGCGATGTGATCGCAGACTCTTGGTCCAGCGCGGGCGCTACTCAGCCGTACAACATGTCGGCATTGAACCTGGCGGTCATTGACCCATGCGGACCGGTTCCTACTCTGTCGCACTCTGTGGTCTCTTTGTACTCATGTTGTCCTGGTACACGAGGATTTTGTTTTTTTTGTGCTTGCAACTTTAAACCACACTTTATCGCATATCTATGTACATAAAATATCAGATGTAGTTGTGTTACTTAATTAAATAATGTACTATTAGTTCGATATTTATATCGATAAAATCAGTTCAACATTACATAATATTGTTTATCTGCATTATTTTTATGTTATCTGTGGCCGTGGTAAAAAACGGGAGATATTCTGGGCTGATGAAGGAAAAAGATGGCTGTAATTTTGAGAGGTTTTGAGTATAAAAGGTATTAATTATGTCTAACTTGGTTCTGATTTTAACAGTTGTACCTACTTAAATACTTAATTTGCCTTTAAGTAAAGTAGGTAAGACATGGGTCGGTACTTAAAAGCTATATCAAAACTTTTAAAAATAATAATTAATTGGTCTTCCTGGTACCAAAATAATAAATTAAAATCCTCCATTTATCTTGGTATTCACAAGTATTTTTTTAAGTTTTTGCAAACTAGCTACTTAGTAAGGCATTTTTTTTATGGAACGCCAACATCTCAGGTACCTATCTCCATTCTCCTACACATTGTTTTTGTCTAAACAATAGCGAACATCATTGACTAATTAAGTACCTACATACCTACCTAGTTAAGTAAGAACTTTAACAATAAACTATACGAGTATGTACTACTATAGGTAGCTATAGGTAGATTAAGTACTTAAGAGTACCTAATAAAAAGATGTCGATCTCTGTGGCGTAGTGGGCGAAGGTCCGCCTGAGACGCAGAAGGTTGCGGGTTCAATTCCCGCCGCGGGACAAATGTTTGTATTACCTGCAAATATATGTCTCGGGTCTGTGTGTTTTCTATGTATAATATGTATGTATTTACAAAAAAAATGTATTAAAGTAGTATATTGGTATACGAAGTAAGTGTGTACCTAATATTATGCTGAAAAAAAACCTTTTTGAAGTCGGCATAAAATACCTAGTATTAAAATATCTGGTATTGTTGCGTACGCCATACTCATTTTGCAAAATCTTTTTAGCTAACTTGACCTTGAAGACAAGAAACCAAATTATACAATTTGCTTTCTTTCATGTAATAGGTAGTTGTGTTTTGGTTAGTTTACGTTAGGAAAATGAAAATGACTGATCCTGATTCCTGTTAGATCCTAGGTTTCTATATTTTACTTGCTGATAGTTCCATTGCCTACTAAGTCAACGTCAAAATTCATTTATTCATTAAAATCACAAGGATCACTTTGAAACGTCGGTTTAATCTAATGCCTGTTCCTCCGCGACCAAGCCAGGAAAGAAAGGCAAGAAAAAAAGGCTGGTTATTCTTTTTAATGATCCATTTACAAAACAATAGGTTGTAGAGTTTTTGTCATCTAAATAATCAAATATTTTATAGTATGCCTTTTTATATAGTTTTTGTTACGTTTTTTAATTTGTTAATAATAAAGTTTTGTATATCTTTTGGGAGTTTATTATAAAAGCTTACACTTTGCCCTTTAAAAGATTTGATCTTAACCGGCAACGAGACGTTATTAAAAATAAATATAATCAATTTTAATTCAATATTATTATTAGTATAGATTCAAAAACTATCGTGAACTTGACTGTTCATATTGTAAAAACGGGAATTTTCACGTACCTACCGCACTATAGGCGAAGGCACCGACTAAGTTTCGACTCATTCCGAAGGTCAGGGTGCGACGATCGCGACGTTAGATAGAACGTAAATAGTGATAGAACTTCCCAATAGAATTCCCGTTTTTACAATATGAATAGTATAGATTCAATTAAATATGTGCTAATTCTGAAATGCCATATCTCGTATCATTAAAATCCTCGCAATTTCGCAAATTTTGTTACTTGCTTTCTTTCCTGGCTTGATCGCGGAGGCGTAGGCCGTAAAAAAATGACGTTTCAAAGTGATCCTTGAGATTTTGATGAATATTTCAAACAATGAAATGAAAAACAATAACAATAAATTAATGTTAATTTTGACTTTGTTTCTATCTAAAGATTTACCATCAAATACATACCGGTTTAGTACTTCTTGCGATATAGATATTCCATCTATTTTTAGCTGCAAACCGAGAGGCACTGCATTACCGTGCCCGCGTGCCCGGGTGGTACCGGTTTGAGCGGATTTACAGAGCGATAGTAACATTACATAGTCTCGTGACGAAGTCGTCGCGTTACTGATAAATTATACTACTATACTACCTATTATAAACGCGAAAGTTTGTGAGGATGGTTGTTTGTTAATCTTTCACGCAAAAACTATAGGTACCGAACGGATTTTGATGAAACTTTACAGTAATATAGCTTATCCATCAGAATAACACATAGGCTACTTTTCATCCGGGTACCACGCGGACGAAGCCGTGGGCAGAAGCTAACAGACATAATATTTGAAATGTACTACTTAACATTTTTAGAGTTGACTGTACTTTGCGATTTTTAACGTTGAAAGCCGTGGGTGTGGACGGTCCCTTCTAGGAATGAAAATAATATGAATTTCAATACCTATAATCAAAATATTTATTGGTTTCACATGGTAGGTACATAGATGGTGTTTATAGGTAGGTATCTCACATGAACCCTGTCTAAGGATATAGCAACAGATAGGTAGGCAGACCGAGGTTTTGCTTAAACTAACTAGTTGTAAATATCTGCATTAAATAAAGTAAAGTCTCTCAAATGATTTTTATATTAGGTGGCAGACCGAGGTCTTATATTCAAGTTTGAAAGTTTCTCTATGGCCTCGCAGTCCATTTTCCAAGCAGTCCCTAACGGTAATAAATAACCCATTGACTTAAAGTACCTACTTATTTGTTTATAGGGTCTTTATTTATCATAACGAAATACAAATTCAATATATAACAAAGCAAAGCATATAACTCAGCAAGTTTTGCATAATTAATATATAGAGGTAGAAGAGTTACACTTTTTGAAACTTATTTTCTACTAGCTTCTGCCCACGGCTTCGCTCGCGTGGTATCTGGTTTAAAAGTAGCCTATGTGTTATTTTAATTTATAAGTTATATAACTGTAAAGTTTCATCAAAATCCGTTCAGTAGTTTTTGCGTGAACGAGTAACAAACATCCATCCTCACAAACTTTCGCGTTTATAATAGTAGTAGGATGGTTTTGCAATAATTGGCATCTACATACGACTATTGTGAAGCCCGCGGCTTTGTCTGCGGTAAGCGGTTACCGTAATCTAAAGACACTAATCGTAACTTCCGAAATTACTCATCCGATGGCAAAAGTACATTCACCAATATTTGAGAATGTACCTTCAGAGTGGACATAGGCTATATTTATACCGTTAAAATACAAGGGAAAAATTTCGTGGAGACAAATTTTGCAAAGTAAGTTGACGAAAAAACGGTCGAGCGAACGGTAAGAACGGTAAGAGCTACTTTTTATCGGCTTCTTTTTATAAGGGTACCTACTATGCGAGCAAAGTCGTGGGCATTAGCTAGTCTACAATAAGTGCATAGCACTCCCCGCAGTCGGGTAGCGTGCATTCTTCACAGTTCGTCGACCACACGGCCGGCAGTGACACGGTACATGGTCACTATACATAACCATACCTATCTACATAATAACTACATAACAACGTTTAGGTACCTTTACGCGGTGAATATGTGCTTAATACAAAAACACGCTCACAACTGACAGACAGACCCATGACCGACAGACCCATAACAGACAAACCCATGACAGACAGACCCATGACAGACAGATCCATGAGAGACAGACCCATGACAGGCAGATCTATGACAGACAGACTCATGACAGACAAACCCATGACAGACAGCCTTAGATACACATTCAGTAAATCTTTGAATATACCAAGTAGGGGTGATCAGAGACACGTCCATACATGACATATTTACATGCCCGCGTTATTGCAAATACATAAATGCCCGGTTTTTGGGTATGCTGGCTCACGATGTTTTCCTGCACCGTTTTTGCCTATATTTAATACGCACATACATTTTTCGATTGGAAAAATACATTGATCTTTCCATTAGTACACCCCCAGCCATTATTACAATCTTATTAAATGCTCTTCATCCAAAGGTTGTCTGGAAACATCGTTTCTAAGCGATAAGACCGCCCATTGTACTTTTTATAGTTTTGTTAAGTTATATCTATTTGTCTTATGATGTACTAGCTTCTGCCCATGGCTTCGCCCGCGTGGTACCCGGATAAAAGTAGCCTATGTGTTATTCTGATGTATAAGCTATATTGCTGTAAAGTTTCATCAAAAACCGTTCAGTAGTTTTTGCGTGAAAAAGGAACAAACATTCACACAAACTTTCACGTTTATAATATTAGTAGGATAGGATAGGATTAAGTAGGAAGGATAGTAGGATAATAAAGTATTTACATTTTATTAATTGGTCCATCACCACCTTCGGATCGGAAGCCGTGCTACCGCCCACTAGGCCAACACGGCTCGCTATTATAAAACTCCTTAATATTTTACCGACCTACAATTTTTTTTAGGGATTTATGCTCATTACTATCTTCTTTATTAATTAAAGAGCCCATTACACTTTATATGTTTCTGAATTCCTGAATTTTTCTATTTCTCTTTGGTGTGAATTAGTTAATTAAAGAGTTATTATTATAGACTAGCTGTGCTACAGCCGCCCTCGGCCCCCTATCCATCGCGTTGCATCGCCCGCTTGCGCTATCACTTCTTTTGCTCGGTCCCTAAGAGTCGTAGCGTGATGTCATAACTTTCCTAAATAATTGAGCTATCAAATGCAAAAATATTTTTTCATATCCGACTGGTAGTTTTGATATTGATATTTATTTATTTAACCATTTCGTTATAGTTACATAACATTGGCATTACATAACCTAGTTCCAGAGATTGGCGTGTTTAAACAAAAAAACTCTTATTAATATATAGATTTTGACAGAAGTTGCCAGTACTAGCTGACATAAGACTTTAAGGAGACTGTAATCAGCCTCAGGATGAGGTATGTTTGTGTACAGTGTTCGGCCGGTGGATTATAAATAAATAATTAGAGGACAGACAGGAATAAATAGTTCTATCTGTCCCCCCAACACTAACAGGGGACAGAAAGAACTTTTTAAATAATATTAAAATTTTATCTGCAAACAAAAAAAAAAAATAGTTCTGGACATTTTTCACACAGCATCATCTAGTCCCAAAGTAAGCAGAGCTTGTATTATGGGAACTACATGACTGATATATTACTTATATACTTTTTTTTTGTAAATACATACATATTATACATAGGAAACACCCAGACCCGAGACAAATCAATGCGGATCATACAAACATTTGTCCCGTAGCGGGAATCGAACCCGCAACCTTCTGCGTCTCAGAAGGAGACAGATCGTACATTTTTCCAAACTGTCACCCTAGGGGGACAGAGCAGGGTGACAAATGGGAATAATTATTTTTTCGCACAGCATCATCTAGCCCCAAAGTACATGACTGATAATATACTTATTATCAGTTTGCGGTTACGTAAAGACTATGATTACCTTTTCGATTAAATGTATTTGATATTAAAAAAAAATACGGAGTATGTTTTTTGGAACTCTTGTCCAGAAATCCCCTTTGCTGCCGTAGAGTGCCGGAAGGGGATTATAGCAGGGGATATGTGGAATAAGCCACCTCTTTTTTGTAAACATATTTTACATAGAAAACAATATTGGGAACGCTTCCGTCTGGTAGTGATCTAGATCAGTTGAGCTATCTATAGATCGTTTGTAACGGTCTTTAGATGGCTAGCTGTTTCATCTGTATTTTTTGTATATACCTACTTGTAAATAGTTGTATGAATATATATAATATAGCTTCTAGAAAACACCGAGACAAATACTTGAAGATAATAATTATCAAACATTTGTCCCGCGGCAGGAATCGAACCCGCAACCTTCTGCGTCTCAGACGGGCCTTCGCCCACTGCGCCACAGAGGTCGTCATGATTCAGCGATCCATTTCCTTATTTTACGGGAAGTATCATGCATTGTTCTAGCTCATATACTTACACATATATACACATACATATGTACATATATACAAGGCAAGCGCTTTCTATTCCTGATCAGTCAGTGCTAATAAACGCACTCACCTATACAAGAACATTCGCACTATGTAGTTCCGTACATTTACAATTCGGTTCTATCCACTGCGAATCTCTCTGCGGAACTCTAATTTGTAGGCCTTTAAAGAGCCGCGGGGCAAGTAAGTACATAAATGCCCATTTTTTTTAATACCTTTGTGGCGTAGTGGGCAGAGGCCCGCCGGACGCAGAAGGTTGCGGGTTCGATTCCCGCCGCGGGACAAATGTTTGTTATGTGCAAGTATTTGTCTCGAGTCTGGGTGTTTTCTATGTATTTACAAAACAATAAGTATGTATGTAGTTCACATAACACAAGCTCTGTTTAGTTTGGGGCTAGATGATGCTGTGTGTAAATGTCCAGAATTATTTATGTTTTTATTTATTTGCGATAGATATATAAACTCTTCGATGTAAGATCGATATTGCTAGCTAATTCTCATTTGTAATGTATTTTCAGTCAGTGTCACCAACTGCTCACATTTCAGGGGTAAAAAATTAAATTGATTTCTCGTATATTTTGCTAAATCTCAAATACAAAAAAATATCCTTAAACTAAATTCTTAAGTAATTATGAAAAATCCTACCAATCCCATCCTACTAATATTATAAACACGAAAGTTTGTGAGGATGGATGTTCGTTACTCTTTCACGCAAAAACTACTGAACGGATTTTGATGAAACTTTACAGTAATATAGCTTATACATCGGAATAACACATAGGCTACTTTTTATCCGGGTACCACGCGGGCGAAGCCGTGGACAGAAGCTAGTAATACTATAAACACCAGACGCATACATAATCCTGACCCCACACTTCTATTCCCTGTGTCGTAGGTATCAGGAACTATGAGTAACGTGGTATCAGAACACTCGGACTCGGGTTTGTTAAAATCAACGGTTCCTTGTGATGTGTAGGGGTGCACTGAGATTTATCGAAATTCCACCTCCAAGGTTGCAAGGGAAGATGAAGATTGGAAACCCCTTGGCTTTGTCCGCGTGAGTTGTAACCGACTTAAAAAAACCGGAGGTCACCGGATACTCTCGGTATGAGTCGAAACTTAGTCGGTGCCTTCGCCGATAGTACGGTACCTACGTAGAAATCCTATTTTTACAATATAAATAAATAAATGCTGGACATTTTTCACACAGCATCATCTAGCCCCGAACTAAGCAGAGCTTGTATTATGGGAACTACATAACTGATTAACTGATATACTACTTATTATACTTTTTTATGTATATACATATTATTTATATATTATATAATATGAATAATAAAATTCACAATAGTTTTTTGGAATAGAACCTCCTTCTTTTTTAAAGTCGTTTAAAAACTCACGCGGCCGAAGCCGAAGGTAATATCTGGTAGCCCCAACCCTTAATCAGGTTTACTCAAAGCGCACTCAGCGTAGATGTTGTTTAACCTGATACAAACTAGGTTATTCCATCAGGTTCTAAGCGGGTTATACCTAGGTCACAGATTATAATACTATTACTTAGGTCGAAACCTGTTCGACCTAGAACCTGTTGGTATGCTATCGAACTGAAAATAAAGAGATGCACACGTATTTTTAATTGAATTCAAGGAGGAGTATATTTACACTAAGAATTAAATAAATAATCAAACATATAAAACTGACTTAACCCTTGACCACCTGACCTATGTTTTTGTGACACAACTATCTACCCCCGGTCTGACAGATCGCTATTATATAATTCGCTTTTTATGTAATTTATAGATACGTGGAATATATGAAATTAGAGAAAACACAAGTTCAGTTTTTTCTATTATATGATCACAAAAATCAACTCTTAACTTGTAACATTATAGCGAAAATATAACTAGTTTGCGTTTATATGAAATTAAGAGACAAATATACTTATCTAAACAAAATGAGATCAGTCACAAAAATAACAAAATCAACTTACCCTGATGAAGACTCTCGGAATGAGTCGAAACTTAGTCGGTGCCTTCACCGATAGTGCAGTACGTGAAAATTCCCGTTTTTACAATATGAATAGTCAAGTTCACGATAGTTTTTGGAATAAAATCAACTTGGTTTTTTCGACATATTTTAGTAATTTCAAGAGTACTTAAAGGTACACAATCAATTCATAAAAACTAACAAAAATGGCTTATTTTTGCAAATTTGCTAGCTATCAACTTTTACAATTTTTCCGAGCATTTATTGCACACTGTTTGAGAAAATTCCAAGCAGATTGGCTTCCGGCATGGAAAACAAATATTTTGTCTTGCGTTTTTTTTTATAATCGCAAGTTGAATATGTCTTCCGTACTTCGAGCCTGTTTTTGGGATGTTTTTCGTTTTCCCAAAAGTCATCTTCACCATCTATTTCGGAGCTAGATTCACATTCCTCTATCAGCACATAATCATTAAGTAAATCGTATTCCACGTCACTAAAATCTTCGTTTGGAAAGTCTTCCTCATCGGAACACTCTTGTAGCCACTGCCTGATATTTTAATCCATTTTGACACTAAAACAATGTAAAATAAATTCAAACATAAATTCGAAAACACTTACGTAAACACCTACCCGGTTGCCCATACAAACACCTACCCGGTTGCCCATACAAACACCTACCCGGTTGCCCATACAAACACCTACCCGGTTGCCCATACAAACACCTACCCGGTTGCCCATACAAACACCTACCCGGTTGCCCATACAAACACCTACCCGGTTGCCCATACAAACACCTACCCGGTTGCCCATACAAACGTGATACCAAAATCATTTGTAATTAGAGCTTATTTCCACCATATTATGTTATTATTTGCATTCGAATAGTATTTATCTAAGTACCTTACTACATATTTTTTCAAAATACTTACCTAAAATGAAATGTAAACGAATCGAATTTTGGATATTTTTACGTCATACATGACATGTTTTCTTCTTATTTGTTTCATATTAAAAACAAAAATACCTTACGTATAGTTTGGTTAGGTACATAGATTATATTGTCTAGTTACAGAATAACAACACAATGTCCAACTCGAACCTATTGTTTTGTAAAAGGATCATTAAAAAGAATAACCAGCCTTGTTTTCTTGCCTTTCTTTCCTGGCTTGGTCGCGGAGGAACAGGCACCTAGATAAAAACCGACGTTTCAAAGTGGTCCTTATTTTATTTATGATATTTTATGTGATTTTATTGAATAAATGAATTTTGACTTTGACTTTGTGAAAAATACAACAAGTTTTCATTCATCATTTTTGGTATTACGGAACACCATCAAATTTATAACTAATTCTGAACGGCTAATATTGCTATCGCGCAAGCACGGGCGGGCCTGCATCAGTCAAAAAGAGATAGCTATATTTTTGGACGCGCGTCGTTTTTAAGTTATGAGTGATGTACGCCGGATCCTTAACTTAATTTACTGTAGATATTAATAACTACATAGTTTATTTAAGCAAAACCTCGGCCTGCCTACCTATCTGTTGCTATATCCTTAGACAGGGTTCATGTGAGATACCTACCTATAAACACCATCATGTACCTACCATGTGAAAGCAATAAATGTATAGAGTATTGTGCATAACGCCTATTGGAAGCGGTTACTGTAACCCATGGACTCTTGCAACAGCAGAGGAATCACCGTCGCCGACCCTGAGATATAACGGGTGAAAAGTCTTACTTGCTGTAATTTCACCGGCACCTTCATACCGGAGCACAGAAATGTTCTCATTACCGCTTGATGGTAGAAATTGTTACAGTACTTCCCCAGATGAGTTCTTTCAGAAGAAGCTCTACTACTTTTAAAATACAGTCGTGGTAGTGTTTGTTTGTTTTTTTTATAATTTACTAGCTGCGCCCCGCGGTTTCACTCGCGTAAGTTTCGATTCCGTGGGAATATCGGGATAAAAAGTAACAGCTTTTTGTTTTTCAGCAAATTTTGTTTCTTACGGCGATCTTATTAAATTTTAGAACACAAAATCTGCTATTGTGACTTAACTATGATAGTTAGATATATTCCCTCGCGGACTTTTTTGTAGTTAATAATGAGTACTTTAATCATGTAGTACATAATTTTTATGTATCATCAATAGTTTTCTCAGCGCACGCCAAATAATGAATTTTATAGACAAAATTTTGCTACTTTGGGTTACATTATTGCAATTTTCTTAAGGATCTCCAAATTAAAAAAAAAAAATTAAAGCCTATGTTACTTTCTGATAATTTAGCTTTCTATTGGTGAAAAATTGGTTAAAATCGGCCCAAAAGTTTCGGAGCCTATTCAGTACAAACAAACAAAAAATATTTCCTCTTTATAATATTTGTAAGTATAGATTAGTGTCATGTATAGATAAATACCTATGTCTATATCTAGAGAGATAGGTAGTCATGTACTTACAGATAGCTGATCAAGGCAGGAGGGTCTATTTCATTGGTACAGGTCTTAGGGTAGGTTTGGTTATAATTAGCCGCCGCCTCCCTGACGCGGCAATCGCTGGATCGACCTCTCATTTAATCAAGCAGGAGGGATGATTGTACCTACTTACTCGTATTTACTAAGGAAGAGGGTAGCTTTGCTGATAATGGGTTCAGAAAGTTCAACGGGGGATCAGAAAATACCTAATTTAGTGTTCCTACGGGCATCGAAGTAAGTGACTGGTACTTGGATAAAAAGTAGCCGATTAAAATTAGCTCTTACAGGTAATCATGCTAATCTAGATGCAAAAAATTGTGAGGATCGATGTTTTTTAATCTTTCACGCGAAAACTACTGAACGGATTTTGATGAAACTTTACAGTAATATAGCTTATACATTAGAGTAACACATAGGGCACTTTTATCCGTGTACCATGCGAGCGAAGCCATGGGCAGAAGCTAGTAATATTATAAACATGAAAATTTGTGAGGATGGATGTTTGTTACACTTTCACGCAAAAACTACTGAACGGATTTTGATGAAACTTTACAGTAATATAGCTTATATATTAGAGTAACACATAGGGCACTTTTATCCGTGTACCATGCGAGCGAAGCCATGGGCAGAAGCTAGTAATATTATAAACATGAAAATTTGTGAGGATGGATGTTTGTTACACTTTCACGCAAAAACTACTGAACGGATTTTGATGAAACTTTACAGTAATATAGCTTATATATTAGAGTAACACATAGGGCACTTTTATCCGTGTACCATGCGAGCGAAGCCATGGGCAGAAGCTAGTAATATTATAAACATGAAAATTTGTGAGGATGGATGTTTGTTACACTTTCACGCAAAAACTACTGAACGGATTTTGCTGAAACTTTACAGTAATATAGCTTATACATCAGAGTAACACATAGGGCACTTTTATCCGCGTACTACGCGGGCGAAGCCGTAGGCAGATGCTAGTATCCTATATAATAATTTGAAATAAGACCACAATATCTGCTCTTATTTTATTGGCTGTTTTTGAGGCGCTTATCAGGTATCAAGTACCACATATATTGTAATACTTAGTAGTATGGTTGATGGAAGCCTCGAGGCAAGTCATTAAAATAGCAACGAGGCAAGTAGATACGAGTCGCGAGGAACCGGGTCGGTGGATTGATAGCAGAGCTTCCGGTCGGGAGAGCTGGCCCACTTACACCTTGTTATAGACCTTGTGGCTAGTTAGAAAGCGGATATGTGCCTTATATTAAAAGCTATAACGTACTTAAATCCTACTAATATTATAAACGCGAAAGTTTTTGAGGATGGATGTTACTCTTTCACGCAAAAACTACTGAACGGATTTTAATGAAACTTTACAGTAATATAGCTTACTAGCTTCTGCCCACGGCTTCGCCCATGTGGTACCCGGATGAAAAGTACCCAGCCTATGTGTTATTCTGATGTATAAACTATATTAATGTAAAGTTTCATTAAAATCCGTTCAGTAGTTTGTGCATGAAAGAGTATGCAACATCCATCCTCACAAACTTTCGCATTTATAATATTGGTAGGATACATCAGAATAACACTTTTGGTACGTTTGATCCGGGTACCACGCGGGTGAAGCTGTGGGCAGGGGCTAGTGGCGTGTATAAAGGTGCTCTGATTTCTCTGTTGGGTAGTATTTTAATATAAGTGGTTGGGTTAACTCAATAAATACCTACAGACAAAATGTACCTCTAAAAACATACAATCGTTTGACATATATTTGCAGATCATACAAATATTTGTCCTGCGGCGTGCACCGAATCTGCATCCTTCTGCGTCTCCGGCTGGCCTTCGCCCACTGCGCCACAGATGTCGTCAAAAAAATTTCCAGACATTTTTATCACATACAGTGCCATCTAGTTACGTTTAAGGAACTAGCTCGGCCTGTCACAAATTAGAAAAACAACCGGTCTTAACTACCTATCAGAACCCTCTCATGCCAATAAAAAAAAACTATTACAATCTATGATAACGAACAGGCGGTTTCCCGCGTCGGAAGTGGTAACTATTATGTATTTTACACCGGAAGTAAGGAGAGTTCGTTTTAATAGGAACAGCGCCATCTATCGACGGTCCTTAGTCGCCAGGAAAACAGACTACCGGGAGAATTTTGATATCGAATAGCGACAACAAAATGGCACCCACCTGATAGAATATTTAATTTTTACCATTACTACAGATATATTATAATACTATACTATACTATACCTACTATACTATAATTATATATAAGTTCATTTGAGAGACTTAACTTTATTTACTGTAGATATTAATAACTAGTTTGTTTACGCAAAATCTCGGCCTGCCTACCTATCTGTTGCTATAGCCTTAGACAGGGTTCATGTGAGATACAGCTACCTATAAACACCATCTATGTACCTACCATGTGAAACCAATAAATGTATTGAGTATTGAGTATTGAGTATTGAGTATATACTATCATATCCTATCCTAATCCTACTAATATTATAAACGAGAAAGTTTGTGAGGATGTTTGTTCCTCTTTCACGCAAAAACTACTGAACGGATTTTGATGAAACTTTACAGTAATATAGCTTATACATCAGAATAGCATATAGGCTACTTTTTAACCGGGTACCATGCGGGCGAAGCCGTGGGCAGAAGCTAGTACTGTAATATATCATTACAGTTTGCATGGTAATTAACTAAGGTCAATTTATTGTTTTAAATTCTAAAGTATTTAATTCTTGCAACAAGTTTTAATAATAATTAAATTAATAACTGGCGACCTCTGAGACGTAGTGGGCGAAGGCCCGCCTGAGACGCAGAAGGTTGCAGGTTCGTTTCCCGCCGCGGGATAAATGTTTGTATGATCTGCAAATATTTGCCTCGGGTCTGTGTATTTTCTATTTGTAATATGTATTCACAAATAAAAATATATAAGTAATATATCAGTCATGTTGTTCCCATAATACAAGCTCTTCTTAGTTTGGGGCTAGATGATGCTGTGTGAAAAATAACTAAATATTAAAAAAAAAACCATACGCATATTCAATATGACAGAACTATGACATAAGGTCCCCATAATGATGTGTCAAACCTACATAATGGCTCTACGGGTAATGAAACATGGGTTATTTTTGTTGCAGGCAAAATTTCCCTGATATTTTTGGTATGTTTGTTCCACAATAAAAACCCAGAAATTTATTTTAAACTACTGAAAAAACTTAATAATTTATATAACTATTTTTTGTTTCAGGTATGGACTGGTCAAAGATAGTCAGCCTACGTATCTACAGATGGTACAAAATTGAATAACAAAACTGTCAAACGTATTTAAAGAGTATTTTAAGATAACTTTTACGAGAACGAGGCGTTTAAGACGCCTCATTATGAGTCATACAAACGTACTGCAAACTTAGCGAGGCTTATTTTATTTTAGTTCTTGTTCATTTCACTTTAAAGTACCAAATTTTATAGGTACGTTTAAAACTTGCGTTCTATGTTCAAATACAGAAACGTTAATCAGATTTGAGTGATGGATGGTTGGAAAGAGATGGCGCTTTATAAATGACTGCGACTGCCTGTGGGTTTGTCCACCGAGTACTAGGGTAAAAAGTAGCCGAACCTTTAACCAATATTACCTTCCCTTAAATTACCTTTTTTTAACCAAAATTACCTTTTACTGTTACTGGCAGCGTTCGTAAAAAATGCATTAGCTCGAACGTTGTTTCGACGACTTACGTTTCAAAATTGGCTTCTAGAGATTACATACTACATACTTTATTAATTAATTTATTACATCAAAACTTTAAATTTTCTTAACTATTCCTCATCAAAATATTATTAAATAAACAAATAATGCTGGACATTTTCACACAGCATCATCTAGCCCCAAAGTAAGCAGAGCTTGTATTATGGGAACTACATGACTGATATACTACTTATATATTTTTTTGTAAATACATACAGACATACAAACATTTGTCCCGCGATGGGAATTGACCCCGCAACCTTCTGCGTCTCAGGCGGACCTTCGCCCACTGCGCCACAGAGGTCTTCTATGTCATATTGTACCCGTCTATTCAACTAGAAGTGCATTTGTATGAAAAGAGCGTAATGATGAGTGCCTATAAAAAAATGATTGCTCAAAAACGAAAAGTGAAATGTATACAGATTCTTTTTTGAAATATCTCGTGCTGTCAGTCGCAGATCGATTGCGCATAATTTATAAATATATTTTTATTAACGTCCGTTCGCACACATGAATTTCTTAGTGCAAAGTAATATTTAGCCAGCTCTAGAACGTAATTCGTTATGAACGGTGTGTCTTTACGTATGAACCGGTTTTTATTAATAGAACAAAAATATTTTACACTTTTTGTATTTTTTTAGAATGATACATAGTTTTCTTATGATACTTATTTTATTTATTTATTATAATGTAGGTGAGTTGGCCATAAACCCTTTGTACGTGGTTCATTTACGAAATATTTTATCAAATAGGTATTGCGAGTAACGTGCTTCTAAAAAAAAAGTACTTCTCTTTTCGCCCTAAGGTGGATTTTTAAGGGGGGAAAAATGAAGCATGTTTTTGATTACAGTTTTCCACCTTAAGGGGGATTTCAGGGAGGAATTCTAGAATATTTTGATTTATGATTCCAGGGGGGCTTTGTGGAATAACCCAGAAATTCATTGTATCTCTTGGTGTTTCTTAGTCGTAGAAATAAAATTATTGTGGTTTGGTATCGTTTTAGAATTTTATGAGGAAGGACCTCGAAACGTCAGCAGGAGACGAGTACTTTACTCGTCTCCGTGGTATAATCGTAATAATATTCTAAAATAAGTTTCTTAGTCGGTTACGAAAAGTAATTGTATCTCGTAGATACCGATTCGTATCATAAGTACATAACTTGTAAATATTACTCTAAGATCGTAGCTGTACTCGTAACTTCAACCGGAAATAGAATAACGTGTCTTGCATCTCTCTCACACAACAGTACCGTACGACGCAGACAGAGAAAGAGATAGTGATCTATTTCGAGCAGTTTTGAAATATGGACATGTAGATTTATGGAATGATAAATATGTTTTCAGGATTAGCTTGATGTCAAATTTAGAACTAATTGTTTTATATTATTGGGCGATGAATTTGGTATTGATCACACCATTATTTTACAGTATTTAAAGTTTTAAAAGTGTCAGCGTGAACTTTAGCTACGTTTTACATGCAAAACCAAACATTTATCTATTTAATATGTTAAGATGCGTTCTTTTAAACCACCAGATCTCCTAATATTAACAAATACAAAAGAAAGTACGTACCTAGCTACTAAGAGTATTTAAGGATCCCATCCTACTTATAAAAATGCGAAAGCATAGACATTTGTCGCCGATAATCGGCGTAACGATTGCACCAATTTTGATAAAATTTAGAACAAGAATGTATCTATACTTTATCAAAATTATACTTCGTGTGTTAATATTTAAAATATCAAAATTTTGCTGTAAAGATGTTGAAAATTTTGTTGCAAATAATCTCCGTAACCGCAGGACCGACTCGGATGAAATTCGGAACAGATATAGTCTGTGACCTAAAATAAAACATAGGTACCTATATTCAATGGTTATTTAGATATTAAAGTGGCAATCCACATTTAACGACTGATAATAATTAACTTAACTTGGTCTATGATGGGTTTAAATTTTTATAGATTTAAAAAAAACCCAAAAAAATTTACCTTAAAAGGTTTACTTAAAACATTGCGGACGAAGCCGTGGCTATGAAAAGCCTTGTATTTTATAATTTTTTCCTTCGACTACCACGTAGAAGCTGATAAAAATAAGCGGTAATCTTACCTTCAAGTATCTACGTCTGTTCCTATAGAGAGTTCTATTTTCATCTTAGCAAAAAGCCCTTGAAACGTAAGCCGCGGTTGCACATTGATCCGCGTCGATGCGTCCATTGTAGCGAGCATTGCGGGGGCTGTGGCCATTGTGGCTGCACTCTGAGAAAGTGCCTCTCTGCGCGCGTGCCTACTCTATGATGTATATCGATGGCTCGGATACTTCGCTGAAATACCTACCTGTGTATGCGGTTAAGCGTTGGAATGCCCTACCTCATGTCATTTGTGATTGTCCTTCAATCGATGTCTTCAGGAGAAAAGTTAAAGAGCACTATCTGTCTCTCTAAATTATGTATGGTATTTGTTTTGTAATATCTATATATTTATTTATATATACATGTATATTTATACATATATGTTTATTTATTTTTTGTAGTATTGTTGTAGTTTAAGTATTATTTTCTTTCTGTACACGTTCCTACCTCTATAATTACCTCTCTCTAGCTCAAGGTTTGCTGGAGGAAAACTCTTTTTAGGGTTAAGCTCGCCTTTGTACATGTCATTTAATTCTGCCTTTTTGTAATTGTTTATTTGTGTGTACACTAAAGAATAAAGAATACCTATACTTTTGACTTCGAATGAGGAGATACCGTATAAGAATAGGGTGGTCCGATGATATATCCCGGAAGGGGCTGATTCTGCCCACAAGCTAAGAAGTTTTACGAAAAAAAGACAGAATCAAAAATAAAAACTCTTTTCGATTTTGTGATGCCAAAATGTTTGACGAGACAAGGATTGTTGTGTTTACCATTAACTAAATCTTACATTAGTACCTACCTAATGTGTATCATCTTTGCCAATAAATAATTCTGATTCTGATTTGACTATGTACCTATCTACATTCCCCAAGCATGAAGGTAAAACAAATAAGATTTTGAGTGTCAAAATCTCAAAATCTCAAAATCGAGTTATCCGATACAAGCTGATTTTTACAATAATCTTCTAGACAGCCGAACTTTTTAAAGTTGACCCTTATATAAATATTAAAATAAAATAATACTTACATTATGTACCTAATGTGTGATTATACTAAAAGATGCAAAAAAAAAAACAAATCCGACTGGTAGATCCAGAGATTAGCGCGTTCAAACAAAAAAACGAAACCTTCAGACATATTATTATTTAGATATGTAGTTTATTTAAATATTATCCGATTTCCTCGCGAATAATATCAAAATATTAACTGTAATTCTTTGCATAAAAGTATACTATTATTATACTGTGGCTTGGCTCGGGTTCCTCAAACTAATCTATAAACTATATCCGTCCGTCTGTCCGCGGGCGAGGTACGGGGGACAGTAGGGCTGCCTCAACTCACTACACCAATATATAAATCAAAATGTTTAATATCCTACTAATATTATAAACGTGAAAGTTTGTGAGGATGGATATTTGTTAGTCTTTCACGCAAAAACTACTGAACGGATTTTGATGAAACTGTTCAGTAATATAGCTTATACATCATAATAACATATAGGCTATTTTTTATCCGGCTACCACGCCGGCAAAGCCGTGGGCAGAAGCTAGTAGATTTTAGTCTTTTAGTGAAAAGCGAATCTTTTTGTAATTCTGTGATTCATTGAAAAACTTTTTTTTTGTTTTTTAAGTGTATTCGATTTTGGCGATTCATAAAATCGTAGGTACGAATGGTTTTTATGAAACTAGGTATTTAGGCACACATCTTCCCATATTAATTAAAAATACGTTGAAACTGTAAACCCCATGATGGTATGTTCATTATGGCGGTAGACTTATACTCAGTATGTAGATTCGTAAAGATGTAGGGGTAGTCAGAGCCAAACCAAACCATTTCGCACATACCCACTTTTTGCATCCATCATGAATTTAAAAGATCATTTAACAAACCTACCTTAACACCATCTATGTAACTAGATAGGTAAATAGATAGAAATTTTCCACCAAATAATAATAAGCCTTTTATATAAAAAAATATCCTCCAAATTTTACAATATTAACATTAACACATTTATATATGTATATATATTTAAATTACCAATTTGATTTTTAAACTAATTCAATTATTATATCACATGTGATAGATGCATTTTAAATTATAATTATTTCTTATAAATAATATATAAATATTTTTTCTTTTTTTTTTAATTCAGGGATCTCGCTTTGAGTAAAGGCCTCACCAAATATTTCAGCTTAAATAAATAACACAAACTTTATCAATGTTCTACAATGGGCGGTCTTAACGCTAAGATATGTGTGACGATATTACATACCACGTGAAAGCAATAAATGTATATAATATTGAAGATTTACAAAAGCGCTTTTATACCAAAATAATCATGAAATACTGGCAACCCTAGCGCCCATTCCTAGATAAAATTTGATTTACTTCACCTCCGTTAATTGCCAGACATACATACTGACTGACATACTGATCTATTTATATGTATGGACAACACGTCTCATTCGAGACAGATATATTATTGACAGATGTGTCTAGAGAAATACCACTTTCTGTTGGCGTTAACGTTAAAGATTAAATTGTATGGGAATGACATTAGCTGTGGAAATGTCACGTGACAGCTGTCAAGTTTTACCAAGACAAATTTGCATTAGCGCGAAAGTAAAAAATTTATGTATGTAAAAAATGTATATAAGATATAGTATATCAGTAATTTAGTTCCCATAACACAAGCTCTGCTTACTTCGGGGCTAGATGATGCTGTGTGAAAAATGTCCAGCATTATTTATTGAGATTTCGTCGTCCGAATAAATTATTGCAGGGGAATCCACAGAGATGCTAAAATTATAAAAAAAAAAAAAAAAAAGAGTGAGGTATTTGTCTAGACCACAAGTCACTGAACTAAAGCGGGTGACTAAAAAAGAACCGGTGATACAAGACAAACGAATACTATGCAGTAAAATTAAATTAAATTCAAAGTATTTTCAATTTCTACTAATATTATAAATGTAAAAGTTTGTGAGGATGTATGTTACCCTTTCACGCAAAAACTACTGAACAGATTTTGATGAAACTTTACAATAATATAGCTTATACATCAGAATAACACATAGGCTACTTTTTATCCGGGTACCATGCGGGCGAAGCCGTAGGCAGAAGCTAGTAAAACATAATCCAGTCCATGTCAAAGTCAAAGTCAAAGTCAATAGGTTCTTATTCATTGAAATCACAAGGATCATATAGAAACGTCAACTTAAAAACTACGTGAATTTAAAATGTTAAAGTGAATTTACGGCGGTTCCTCGCGCGCGACCAAGCATAGAAGAATCAGCCAACAAACTCTGCTTGGTTATTGATTAATCCTTCATTCAGCTTTAGTGTGGTGCATGTAGAAACAAAAAAAAGATTAATTTATCTGCTTTAACATACCTAATGTAGGTTACAGCTGTAGATCTTAAAATACTATTAAAAAACAACTAAAAAGTATTAACTAAAACTGTGTGGATAATTGCTAGAGTATTTAATACGTCTGGCTGTCATAACAAGATGGCCACCGATATTCTTGAAATAACAGTCTTTTAGTTTTTAAACGTAATTTTCATTGACGTCATATAATTTTATTAATGACTACTGCCCACGGCTTCGCTCGATGAAAAGTTCTTATCGTTAAGGCAGCGTTCGTAAGAAATACTTTCACTCGACCGTTTTTCCGTCAGGTTACATTGCAAAATTAGTCTCCACGGAAAGCTCTTCTATTATAAGGAGACTAGCTTCTGCCCACGGCTTCGCCCGCGTGATACCCGGATAAAAGTAGTATATTATGTGTTATTCTGATGTATCCTACTAATATAATAAATGCGAAAGTCTGTGTGTATGCATGTTTGTTACCACGTATCTCCGTAACTACTAAACCGGTTTTGATGAAATTTGGAATGTAGATAGTTCAGATACTGGAATAACACATAGGCTAATCTTATTTTTGAAAATCAACCCCTAAGGGGGTTAAACAGGGTGGTAAAGTGTCTATGGAAAAAAAATTGAAACGTGAAAAAATTTTTTTCACGTTATTTTTTCAAAACTACCCTTTGGGGGTGTGCAATTGAGTTATAAACTTTGTATAGATTTTAATCCTTGGTTCGATTCATTCAAAAGTTGGTGGACATAGTTTGAAGCCTGGAGACGATCATATGCTACTTATATTGACATACCACGCGGGCTTAGCCGCGGGCAACATCTAGTAAGCTATATTACTATAAAGTTTTATCAATCCGTTCAGTAGTTTTTGTGTGAAAGAGTAACAAACATCCATCCTCACAAACATCCATCCTCACAAACTTTCACATGTATAATAGTAGAAGGATTATATTATACAGTCTATGTCGATTCTGAAGTTCCATTATATGTATCGGTGAATTGATTTTTGAAATCATATGACTAGTTTTGGATATTTCTCCTAAATCCTAATACTAGTGCGAAGACGGATTTGAAATTAACGTGTACCTCATACAGGCCACATACATAAAGTATAGGGGGTAGGCAGGTTGTCCGCATCGTTAGGGGAGGCGGTCATTTGTCAAGTTCAGACGCAGGTGCTCGAAACAGGACATGACGTCACAGTTGTTCGCTTATGTAGATACGTCGCAGAGATAAATAAGCACGTATTTACTACCTTATATGCTGACGAGTTGGTGGCACGGCGGCTGAGAAGCTGACTGCGGCGTTAGAGGTGTGGGGTCGATACCTGTACGGGACAAATTTTTGAATGTTCTGTCGATATTTGATTCTAAAAAAAATCTAGTTTTGGTTCAAGGGCATGTCGGTTCTACGCGTTTTTTTCTTTCATATTGGTATATAAATAAACACCTGAGCTGTCCCCACACTATGTCATTGGTATCAGGTATCCTGTGTCATTGGTATCAGGTACTATGAGGACCGTAGAATTGTGAAGATTATTTCAAGGTTTATTCGCCACACGATTGCGGAAACAAAGTTTTAAATTTTTACTTTTTTAACTTTCATCGCTACCAAAAATTAGATAAAATGATAGAAAATGCTTTATTGTACAAGATAAAACTATTATATCAGCGAACTTAATGCTAATTAGCATTTTCTTCTAGCAAACATTTGAGTAATGAAGAGTGGAGCCTACAATAGAGCCTTTCTATAGAACACTAGCTTCTGCCCACGGCTTCGCCCGCGTGGTACCATAATAAAAAGTAGCCTATGTGTTATTCTAATGTATAAGCTATATTACTGTAAAGTTTCCTCAAAATCCGTTCAGTAGTTTTTGCGTGAATGAGTAACAAACATCCTCACAAACTTTCGCGTTTATAATATTAGTAGGAAGTAGGATTTTCATCAGATATTTAAAAAAGTCACACTGAATTTACTCGTAACTTCATAATTTATCATAGACAATAAGTTATAACGGCAGTATATTAAGATATTAAGCCTAAGTTAGTGCCGAGGCTGTAAAGAGTTATTTACAACTTGGGACGGAGCCTGGCAGGTTTCCAGCGCACTCTCGACACAGCCTGCGAGGAATAACTGGACATGTTGCCTGCTTTAGCCAAACCTGAGAACATCAGGGTACCTTATATGGAGAAAATGCTTGGTGGTGTCTCCTCCATTTGGCGTGGGGAAGTTCTTCCACGAAGCTGATCCATCTGGTCCACTTGTCCGGGGTTCTAGTACCGATAGTATTTCGACAGTTCGTAATTTCGACATGTCGCTATCTTCGAAAAATATAGTTCGATTGAAATTTCATTGTCATTGTTTCGATTGAATATACTTCGACAACACACACCTTCGACAAACCCTACTTCGACATGCACTTGTTCGGCAGATCATTATTTCTACAGAAACATACCAACTTTGACACTTTTCTTGTAAACATAATTTTTACTAAAAAACGGGATATTTACCATGATTTGTGAGTTTGAATGTTTCCCGATATTTCGGCACAGTTGCATGCACCATGATCACTGAAGGAACTGAAGTCTTTGCGGGTTTTGAATGTTACCAAACACAGGAATTCCAATAGAGAAAATGGTTTTCAATTATCTGGAGTCCGGAATCCTGTGGTGAGATTGTGCAAAAATCTAAAAAACATGATACCGTCAGGATATTGTTAGTGTTGTGTGTCGGAGCCGAGATGTACTCGAATGTGACAGTGGAACCGGTGGTAGTGGTATTTTTCGCAATAAAAGAGTGAGAAAGAGGGAAGATCGATTTGTCTGTCCTACATTCATAACCCGCAAAGACTTCAGTTCCTCCCGTTATCATGGTACATGCCAGTGCCGAAATATCGGGAAACATTAAAACTCACAAACCATGGTAAATATCCCGTTTTTAAGTAAAAATTATGTTCAAAACCATGATTGTTTCAAAAGTTTTCTTGTGAATTAATCTATTTTGTTGTTTTCAAACTAAGCAACCATTTTTATTCTCTAATGTAAACACAAATGAACACTTACAAAGAGGCAGAACGAAATGACATGTACAAAGGCGAGCTTAACCTTAAAAAGAGTTTTCCATCAACCTTGAGCTAGAGAGAGCTAATTGTAAAGCTAGGATTGTGTACAGACGAAAATAATGAAACAAACAATACTTAGGTACTTATTTAAATCTACAAAATAACTATTTAGCCGTAGATGTCGCTACATACGATAAGACTCAACCTCAGACTGTTTTTAGAGGTCTTAAACTCAAAAGGACAGACAGACAAAGACGATTTTTGGTCTGTCTGTCTGTCTGGCAAGACCGTTTTTCTCAGACACGGTATCATGTTTAAATTTATATCAAATAGGTTCTTATGTCTGCGATCTCTTGGAGCTGTTAAATAATCAAGCTTCTAAATCAACTTAATCAAAAATCGGCCATTTATATTTTGCAAGTGTGCTGATTGCACAAGTAAACGAAAAGATCCATAAAATCGTCGTCTATAGCAGCGCCCCCTAAAGACTCGTGGCGAGAAAATCTATCAAAGAACAACCCTGGAAGTCATACAAATCGATTGCAAACATCATCTCAATTGGATGAGCCGTTTCGAAGATTAATAATAATTATAAATAATGCTGGACATTTCCCACACAGCATCATCTAGCCCCGAACTAAGCAGAGCTTGTGTTATGGGAACTACATGACAGATATATCTCCAATTTATATATTTTTTTATTGTAAAACTTTGTAAAAATGCCTGAGAAGGTTGCGGGTATCGAATCCGCAACCTTTACAGGCGCCTCAGGCGGGCCTTCGTCTACTGCGCCACAGAGGTCATCAAAACTGCCGCTCCTTACAAAAATGTAATAAAATTATAAACGTAATTGTATATATAATTTGAGATAAACCTATATTATATACTTATATTATGTATGTATATAGAATAGTATGTTATTTATCCTTTTGTGTCCACGTACCCACCTCTATTTATCAGCTACCCGTATCCTCGAAGTTTTGCTGGAAGAAAACTCATGTCAAGGTTAAGCTCGCTTTAGTAGGTGCATGTCTTTACTGTTATGTAAGTTTTACGTCTGTATTTCCTATTTGTACAAAAAAAAACTAACTTGTTTGTGCTGATTTTGTGAGGATAGACCCAGCCTGTGACCCAGCTATTTGGCTCAGCTGTGTAACCATCGGGACAATTAATTTTCGCGCCAAATTAAGAATCCAATTTGAAGGTAGGTGGTTGCTTACGGTTCTGAGTGGGAAATCGACTCATACGTTTTTATATTTTTTATTCATACGCCCGCCCGTTTTATTACTTCATTTACTCGGCTCCTAAGGGCCTAGCGGATGCTAAATAGCCTATCTTCCTCATGAATTGGGTTATCTAATGCGAAGAATTTTTCAAATCCGACCGGTGCTTTCAGAGATAGCGCGTTCGAACAAAAAAACAGAAACAGAAACAAAAAATTCTTCAGCTTTATTAAAAATGCAACTATAGGGCCCGGTCCAACTACCACCATCGCCCTCACCGTCCGCGCCACCGCCCGCGCCACCACCCTCCACCGCCCGTTCCACCGCCCGCGCCACCGCCCTCCACCGCCCGTGCCACCGCCCTCAACGTCCGCACCACCGCCCGCGCCACCACCCTCCACCACCCGTGCCACCGCCCTCCACCGCCCGTGCCACCGCCCTCAACGTCCGCGCCACCGCCCGCGCCACCGCGGCAGTTTGACCGGGCCCTTAGCCATGTATTCACTAGGCAACAATAGTCGTGCAAAATATTGCTCCACAGAACAATGACGCACAACTTTTGTTTCGATCCGCCTTCTGATTTTCTACCTACATTATTTATTTATTTGTACATTTTAAAGAAAATTATTTTTCCTTGGTACTCCTATTTCCTTGTTACACCCAGTAAACTCAAAGTCAAAATCATTTATTATTCATTGAAATCACAACGATGATTTAAAAACGTCAACTTTGAAACTCTATTTTCATTGAAAACCTCTGAATCGAATGAATGAAAATACCTACTTCAATTGTACACATTATAAAAATACACAACAACATATGAAAATTACTACAATAGACGGTCTTGTTGCTTAAAATCTCTTCCAGACTACCTTGTGTTATCTACCTAATCGACTACCTACCAAAACTGGATTTCATAACTCAGTAGTGTGAAATTAACTCACAAGTGGCGCCCTCACAGCAATAAATAACGGCGTCGCCCGGAACTATGCCAATATAATTGAAGTTGCAACGTGCAGGCATTGCATGTGTATAATGTAGCGTTCTGACGACCGTCGAGAGAAGCTGCTAGACGCTAGTGCGGGTTTTATTCCAGTTTCGTGACAAATACCTATTCGTTATAGGTTAATATTATATTGTTTCGGACTCTTGGGCATTGAAAATGCTCCAAATTGATAAAAAATGTAAGGTCCCTATTGTTTTGTAAGTGACAAGATGATTATATGATGTAAGATATATTCCCTCGCGGACTTTTTTGTAGGTAATAATGATTACTTTAATCATGTAGTACATAATTTTTATGTATCACCAATAGTTTTCTTAGCGCACGCCAAATAATAAATTTTATAGGCAAAATTTTGGGCTACATTATTGCAATTTTCTTAAGGAACTCTTTTTTTTTGAAAATAAATTATAGCCTATGTTACTTCCTGATAATTTAGCTTTAATTTGGTAAAAAAATGGTTGAAATCGGTCCAGTAGTTTCGGAGCCTATTTGATACAAACAAACAAAAAAAATCAGGCAGTAAATAAAACCGACGTTTCAAAGTGATCTTTATGATTTTAAAGAATAAATGAATTTTGAACGGACATAAAGTTACCAAACAAAACAACCTCTTACAGTAAACACATATGTATATAAATTTTACTAGCTACTGCCCACGGCTCCGCCCGCGTGGTACCCGAATAAAAAGTAGCCTATGTGTTATTCTAATGTATAAGCTATATTACTGTAAAGATTCTTCAAAATCCGTTCAGTAGTTTTTGCGTGAAAGAGTAACAAACATCCATCCTCACAAACTTATATAATATTATAGTAGTAGGATTATGCGTCTGGCTGCTTGTTGCGGATTATGTTTTTGATAAGAAAACGAAAGATTGTAATTTCAAAATTAATTTTCTCGATAATTTTAAATTAATTAAAATCGATAAGCTTAGTAAAAGGCTTGCGAATTGAAATGTTTAACTGCACCAGGTTGAACATAGGCTGTATAATTATTATCCACTAGCTTCTGCCCACGGCTTCGTCCGCGTGGTATCCAGATAAAAAGTAGCCTATATGTTATTCTGGTGTATAAGCTATATTATTGTAAAGTTTCATCAAAATCCGCTTAGTAGTTTTTGCGTGAAAGAGTAACAAACATCTTCACAAACTTTCACCTTTATAATATTAGTAGGATAGGATTAAAATAAAAAGGACCTTTCGTGGAGACGAAAAAACGGTCAAGAGAATAAGTTTCTTACGCATTCGCACGTCAGAACTATTTTTCATCGGGTACCAGGCGGGCGAAGCCGTGGGCAGTAGCTAGTACTGTTCAATTTTGTAAAATTCATCCTACTATATTATATTACTATTATGAACGCAAAAGTTGATGAGGATGGATGTTTGTTACTCTTTCACGCAAAAACTACTGAACGGATTTTGATGAAACTTTACAGTAATATAGCTTATAGATTAGAATAGCATATTGGCTACTTTTTATCCGGGTACCACGCGAGCGAAGCTGTGGGCAGAGACTAGTGATTAATAACTCCAATGTCATAAATCTTGTTTGGCAGTCGGCAGGTGGCGCTAGTGGTAACGGAATAGTGATTAATTCTTCGCCAATCGAATACACATGTGAGCAAGGGGTTATTGCCACTCATCGTTGCATACCGAAGTAATAATTGAGAAAAAAAAAACTGAAATATCATACATTCATCTCCAGTCAGTACAGTTTTTAAAATTAAAATATGCTCTGTTATATTTTAATTAATAAAACGGAGAGCGAAATACAAATAACTATAAAAGTGTTATAAGTTATTCATGCTTACATAAAAAAAAAACAAATAAAAAAAAATATGATCGACTTTGAATTAATATTATTAAACCTAGACTATGTCTTATTCTACATCACGAATGACACTTGTTCTTAATTTCAGCCAAATCGGTACAGCCGTTACAGAGATTAGTTTATATTTTTGAATATTTATTTACCAATAAATATTCAAAAATATAAACTTTCTCGTTTACACTTATATTATAAAACACTAAAGCTATATTTTTATTAATATTAGCTATATATTTTTTGTAAATACAAAAATATTATACACAGAATACACAGAAACATACCCGGTTTGAAATAAGTGAATAAAATGTAAGAAAGTTGGCTTTCGATAGTTTTACAAAAAAAACTGCGACATTCATATATGTACATAAGTTAATATTTCAGCCACAGTATATAACGATTTTTATGTTAGACGTGAAAGAAATATTACAAGGTGAAGTTCTGATATGGATATGGTTTCCAAGCTTATTGCCTATGATTTTTTCAATAATGGAAAAGTTTCAGAGATAATGTGAAATGAAGACAACTAGGTATTGTGGCGCTACTGGCAGTGTGAGTGCTTGGATGAAGGGGGGGGGGGGGGGGGGGGGGGAGGTGAGGGGCGAAAGGCACTCATATTAACTACCTGCGTCAGCGCGGACGAAGGCGCGGCGAAAAATGTCATCTTTGATTTTCAATTTAACCTCATTGTTAGTTATATTGTATAGTTTTTAAGTTGACGTTTCTATATGATCCTTGTGATTTCAATTAATAAAAACCTATTGACTTTGACTTTGACTTTGATATTGCCATAATCAGTCTCTTCAGATGAATTTTTGAACATAAAATTCGTGTTCGCCATGACACAAGGAAAAAGGATGAAACGGGGGACAACAGGTATATAAGTTCCCGTTGTCCTCCGATGGGGCCAAAGATGGGGGGCAACGGGAATAACCTGATTTACCAGACAGATGAAACGAACTCTCGACTTATTTTTCCAACAGCTATTACAGATCACTGCTATTTCAATTCAATTCCCAACAAATTTTAACTACATTTTCCTATTTCTGTTGTGAAATTTCAATGAGTTCTAGAAAATAACACAAAACATTCTTACAGCCTCGAAGATTGTAGGCTTCATTTCAAATAAAAGCCGGTAACCTAGATTTTAGCGATAAAAATAAAACCTAGAACATGTTTTCGGTATAGTTTCAATCTGACTAAGCCTTTTCTTTCAAAACACGAAAGCGTTCAGTTCTAAATCTACAATTCTAATCTATTTAATCTGTATCTATACTGTGGCGCAGTGGGCGAAGGCCCGCCTGAGACGCAGAAGGTTGCAGGTTCGATTCCCGCCGCGTGACAAATGTTTGTATGTTCTGCAAATATTTGTCTCAGGTCTGGGTATTTTCTATGTAGAGGTATAATGTATAATAATACAATAAATGCGAAAGTCTGTGTGTATGCATGTTTGTTACCACGTATCTTCGTAACTACTAAACCAATTTTGATGAAATTTGGAATGTAGATAGTTTAGATTCTGGAATAACACATAGGCTAATCTTATTTTCGAAAATCAACCCCTAAGGGGGTTTAACAGGGTGGTAAAGTTTCTATGGAACAAAATAGTCCTTGGTTTTATTCACTCAAAACTCGGTTAACATAAACTTTTTAAAATAAATAATGAAACACGTATTTTTTTTTTCAAAACTACCCTTTGGGTGTATGCAATTGAGTTCTAAACTTAGTATAAATTGTAATCCTTGGTTCGATTCATTCAAAACTTGGTGGATATAGTTTGAAGCCAGGAGACAGTCATATGCTACTTATATTAACATACCACGCGGGCGAAGCCGTGGGCAACAACTAGTGTATAATATGTATGTGGATCCTTTGCTATATATTCGAGCGCCATCTGTGGGTTTTTATGTGATATTTAGTATGGAGTTCATTGCTCTTCGCTTTACATCGATGTTATATAACGTAGTTCCATCATGTACCAAGAGATGTCGCTAGAAAGTAAAGAAAGTTTTTCAAATCATCTAAGCTGAAGTTCGCCATTGTGAGACAACCGCGACGCGTCGTATTGTGGTACCACGGTACTCGTAGTCCCTGATACCCACGGCACAGGGATTCCTAATGTACGATCATGTGTCTGTAAATATTAATTCAATTATTTATTACGTAAAGTCTAAACAAACATCCTCAATGGCCATGCTCCACATATTTCACGAGCCATAAATTAATTTCAAACAATAATTAATTATAATTTATCGCATTCCTAACTAACCCACGTTCATTCATATCTTTTCAATGAGAGTGTTACCCACCTACAAAAGGGGGTGGTATGCACCGCTTTCAATGGTCGCCTTTGTCTGCATACCCTGTTAAAAGCACGCCGTGATGATGGATGCTCCTATCAATTCTCTTAATTGTAGTCCAGCGTTCGAAGCTTACCCAACCGCACCGAAGCTTGGAAAATCCATATTCTCCTCAATACATCGTGCGCTCAGAACGGTGATGGAAAACATCGGCAAACCGGCATGCCTTGGAACCAAACATTCGAAGGCACATGCCATCGGTTATTGTTCCACTATGTGGTGGTGGGCTTACAATCTTTCACGTAGAAAGCTACTGTCAAAACGCGAACATAAGCCTAATATTTGGACGCGCCTCTGACTATCCCCTGCTTGGTATTCTCAAAGATCTATTGAGTATTTATCTGAGGAATCACGGGGAATACATTTGTTAACGTGTTTGTTTCTTTTTTATTCCAAAAACTATCGTGAACTTGACTATTTTATTGTAAAAACGGGAATTTTCACGTACTGCATTATCGGTGAAGGCACCGACTAAGTTTCGACTCATTCCGAGAGTCTTCATCAGGGTGAGTGATCGCAACTTTCTCCCTCCGCGTCGCGTCGTGCGTCGTGTCGTGTTTGTTTTATGTGTTTTAAATCGTTGAAGTAACATTAAGAAGAGACCTGAAATATCTGGAGGGTAGGTAGGTTTTAGTGATTTTCTTAGGTAAAATTCTAAGATGGGATTGTTCAAAATTCCACTCTAGTTTTTTTATCATTTTTGAGAAATTAAATACCAATACGTTTAAATACGTTTTTCTTTTTTGTTAGACATGTGCCGTTTGCTGCATTCAATAGTATATATTGCTTCTTTCTGTTCTGCTAATCTGGTTTTAGGAATCACCTTCATCTATGATGGACTAGCCTCTGCCTACGCCCACGTAGTACCCGTAGTAAGCCTATGAGATACCTTTTCCTAATTTCACCGAAGTTAGTACAAAGTTTTTAAGCATAGCACCAAACATCGATACTTTTCGTTTGATATAAGTATTATACTTAGTGCCCAAGATCTTCAAGATACGAACTACATCGAAAATGGCACCGCATTGCCGATTTGGCAGGTGCAGGTTCGAATGCCAAATGGGTCTAATTTCGTACCGTAAATCAATTCTCCGACGGTAAACGACATTGTGCAAACGCGAATATCTTCCTATTGAATGTCCTAAATAATGGTGGCCATTGAACGAAGACAAAAGGAACTCTGGTAATTAATTAATCTAACTGCCTCCGTGATAAATGACTAACAGGGGGGTCTACCCTTGACACTGAATACAATCTCAATACAATTCTAATCCAATCCAGCTTCGTTCTTTAAAAAAAAAACAACATCTGACATTACAATCGTACTCTACTGCAATCTGAAATGTCAACGTCAAAATCACGTCAAATTACCTAGTAAATTGTATATTCGACTCACCCGCGTAAGTTTCGATTCCGTGGGAATATCGGCGATCTAATTAAATTTTGGAACACAAAAGCTGTTATTGTGACTTAACTATGATAGTTAGATATATTCCCTCGCGGACTTTTTTGTAGGTAATAATGAGTACTTTAATCATGTAGTACATAATTTTTATGTATCATCAATAGTTTTCTCAGCGCACGCCAAATAATTAATTTTATAGGCGAAATTTTGCTACTTTGGGTTACATTATTGCAATTTTCTTAAGGATCTCTATTTTTTTTAAAATAAATTATAGACTATGTTACTTCCTAATAATTTAGCTTTCATTTGGTGAAAAAATGGTTAAAATCGGTCCAGTAGTTTCGGAGCCTATTCGATACAAAAAAAACAAAAAATCTTTCCTCTTTATAATATTAGTATAGATTTCATTTTAGTTCCATAAAATTCCACCAAATACTAATTCCAATCGTGTGTGTGTAGACCAAGGGTACCAAAATGCACGAATAATCCCGAATCGCGAATAAAGTGTCGATAGCCCCCATCAGGGACGAGGCCGTATCTAGACAGCTCTATTATGCGAAATATAACCATTCGTATCTTGTCAATACATATATACTAGCTTCTGCCCACGGCTACGCCCGCGTGGTACCCAAATAAAAAGTAGACTATGTGTTATTCTGATGTATAAGCTATATTAATGTAAAATTTCACCATAATCCGTTCAGTAGTTTTTGCGTGAAAGAGTAACAAACATCCATCCTCACAAACTTTCACGTTTATAATATTACTAGCTTCTGCCCACGGCTTCGCCCGCGTGGTACCCGGATAAAAAGTAGCCTATCTGTTATTCTGATCTATAAGCTATATTACTGTAAAGTTTCATAAAAATCCGTTCTGTAGTTTTTGCGTGAAAGAGTAACAAACATCCATCCTCACAAACTTTCATGTTTATAATATTATTTGGATTATTTTGACAACTAAACAAGAACTGTCAAAGACTGTCAAACAAGAATGCGGCCCACCTTTAAGTGAGTGGTTACCACCTGACCCTCAGACATTATTAACATCTTATAGAATAAAATAGAAAGTGGTTTATTGAACAACAACAGATCACATAAATAACAGCAAAATAACAAAAAAATAGACACTATTAAATTTAGTATTGTTTTTAACAAAAACACAGAGACAAAGAGGAAGATCTTTGTGCTAATTAGTCTTATCGGGGTCTAGACAAATACCACACGCTTACATTTCCTTTCACGCTAACGCAAATTTGTCAAGGTAAAACTTGACGGCTTAGATGAAACCCAGATTGTATTTTTCAGGAAAGACAGATGGTAGTGTGTTCTATTCCTTCGCCATTCACATTTAGAGGTGGAATCGAAGTTTTTAGTGCGAATGGATGGTATACTGACAAGTGCGAGTATGACTCGCGCACCGAGGGTTCCTTACAAGCTTGTTTATAGTGTTCCATCTAAAATAATTACTAAAAAAATAACTAAACAATTCTCAAACTGTGTTATTTTTCATTGTGTTGACTTGGAAACTGGATTTTTTACAGTTTCAAAGGACCGCAGATGTCTTACTATGTTGTAACTTATGTTAAGACTTATGTGTATGTATAGATAGATAGATAGACAGACACCCACGCGTTCCTGAAAAAAAGTATGTATATAGATCCTCCATTTAAAATAATTATCATTATTCATCATTATTTAAAATAATTATTCATTATTCTCAAACTGTGTAATTTTTGATTGTGTTGACTTGGAAACTGTTTTTTTTATCAGCTCCAATTGACCAATGTAACTAAAATATTATTTTCTTTCTGAACACGATCCTACCTCTATAATTACCTCTCTCTAGCTCAAGGTTTGCTGGAAGAAAACTCTTTTTAGGGTTAAGCTCGCGTTGGTACATGTCATTTAATTCTACCTTTTTGGAAATGTTTATTTGTATAATAAAGAAGAATTAAAAAAAGGACCCGCAGAAATAGTATTCGATATTAATTTCAACTTAAAACCTCCACGCGTTCCTGAGAAAAAGGGTCCTTGACAGACAGGCAGATAGACGGACAGCGAAATGAACCTAAAAGGGTTCCTATTTTCATTTTGAGGTACGGAACCCTAAAAGTGACTATAGAAGTTCGTAATAAGGTTGCTGCCATGTCGTATATTATGCGAGGGCGCCACAATGGAGGAAGAAAGCAATTTATGAGCGAATCCAATTTGCAATCGAGATTTTTGGTATTGAGCTGCGGTAATAGAATTCCCCTTGTTTGAGGTGCTGGGTGCGTATTCTCGGATAATTCTCGTCCGTGAGATTACGCACATCTCGCATGATGAGAGATTTCTTCTGCCTTGCAGCCGACAATAACTTCTAGATATTAAGGTCTCAGCTTCAATGCGTATCCTTATATTAATATTATAAACGTGAAAGTTTGTGAGGTTGGATGTTTGTTACTCTTTCACGCAAAAACTACTGAACGGATTTTAATGAAACTTTACAGTAATAATTATGCTATATTATAGCATATAAATCAGAATAACACATAGGCTACTTTGCGTTTAATTTTATATTTGGGTTGTACGTGCTCAAAACGATGAATGAAAACATCGTGAGGTAACTGGAATGCTCTAAATCCCAACATAAAACATAAGCGTGCAATAAAATAAAAAAAAAACATTGGCACCATTAAATACTTCACGTCAAAAATGTCAGTTCGAATTCGGTATCCGTAGGGCTGCCAAGCGATAACAATATCTACCGCAACTTCGGAAATTGTTAAAATACCTGTTATTTCCGCGATGAAAATTCGAAACAGTTCCAAAAAATACTCGGTACGTTTTGAAATGTGTTTGATCTCGGCGAAAAACATTTATTACTTATTCAGCAGTCGAGAGAGACGCGGCCACCATCGCTATGATTTTTTAGGATTCCGTAACTCATAGGGAGAAACGGTAACTACCTAATTTTGATTTAATTTGCTATACATGGGTTGATGTTATGGATGGTATTATAGTGTACCTCTAAGTACAGCCATAAACAACCAAAAATAGCATGTAAAATTCATAAGATTTAGTAGGGACTTAATGACACCGTGATTATTAAACATCATGTAATCCCTATTAACATAATTAGGTAGGTACCTACATAATTCGGCATGTCAAACTAACACAGATATGCCAAACTGATTAAAATACCAAGCAAAATAGAAATAATGGTGGGTCTACGTTTGTGACGTATCAACACAATATGTTACTCCATGACCGTGACCGTGGTAAAAAAACGTGTCAAAGTCATAGGTGTGGACGAATTTTGTCACCCTGACATAAGACCAATACGGCGTGTAAACGGTACCTACGGAACCCCAGGGCGCGCATCTACTTACACTTGGCCGATTTATTTTAATTATTAAACTAGGTTGCGTCCGCGGCACTCGGTAGCTGAAGTGTTTTGTTTCATCGCATATAATTTAATGTTTCCTTTAGTTTTATGACGGTTGGACGGAGTATTTACATTTTTTGGGTCAAAACGTCACTTAAGAGCATATCTAGCTAATCTTAAGTTTAACCTACTACTCGTCTGCACTAAACTAAGGCTAAGAAACTCATTTTCAAGTTCTTAATTCTCACAGTAAATGGTTCTAAGAAACATTGTGAATGAGTTGAATTTTACACCACAAGGTAACAAAAAATAAACAAATATATAATATAACTACAAGTACAATGGGAGATCTTATCGCTTCAACTGTAACTCTTCCAGACAACCTTGGGATGGAGCGGATCCTATGTAATTGTAAGAATGGTTGCCGGTTAACTTAATAATGAAAACAAGAGGAGAGTTGAATGCGTTAAACAAACTACTTGCTAGACAAATATAATTAAAAATATTTACTTAAACAATAGAAATAAACGGCACACATTGTACTCGTACACTCTCTCGTGTTGGTACTCGTGGTTACTGATACTCACGGCACAGGGAATCCTAATGTTGTATCCTAATCCAAATCCTAATTATGTATACCATCGTCTGGTAGCTCTGTCCTTTCTCACACTTGATGACCTTGATGGTGTGACGGGCAAGGAGCCGTTGGCGACGCAAGAAGTGCTGGTTCGATTCCCGCAGCGGGACAGATGCATGTTCTGCTGATATTTGTTCCGAACATGGGTGTTGTGTTATTCGTAGTTAATGACACAGGGGACCCTAGTATGGTGTCTATTTATAAAATATGTGTGGTTCCATAGTTATCTCAGTTCTCGATTACAGATTGTAAAATTGTCAAAAAATGATGGATCAACTTTATTATCACAACCAATGCCTATTGTTCGTGGTGTCCCGCAAGGCTCTATACTTGGTCCTCTTCCTTTTATAATTTATTGTGCGGATTTGTCTAAGGTTATCTCTCATTGTAATTACCACTGTTATGCAGATGACGTGAAGGTATATGTATCAGAGGCACCCGACAAATTAGCACAAGCTGTTCAACTATTGAACAAAGATCTGAACGCCATTGCAGACTGGTCCTCGCACAATGCGCTCGTATTAAACCCAACAAAGTCACAGTATATGGTTTTGGGTACCAAAAACCAAATTGACAAGCTAAATGGCGACCCTGACGTAACAATCCTCGCGACTCTAAGGTAGGTAGAGTGGATGAAGCTAGGAATCTCGGAATTACAATCGACAGTCAACTCAGATTTGAGAATCATGTTCTTAATTTGGTAAAAAGTTGTTTTTACCGCCTAAAGATACTTTACAAAATTAGAGAACAATTGTCTGAAGCATCTCGTATCATCCTTTGTGAATCGCTAATCATTTCTAAGCTAAATTATGGGGATATTGTTTTTGGTCCTCGGTTACTTGCGAGAACCCAGCGCATGATACAAAGAGTGCAGAATGCTTGTTGTCGCTTTTGCTTCAATATTCCACCTCGTAGTCACATAACACCGTACTTGAATAACATGTCCTTATTAAACATGGAATCACGTAGGCTACTGCACCTGGGAGGACTGCTATTTGACGTTATTAAGTTCAAAAAGCCTGAGTATCTGCACTCAAAACTTAACTTCGTCTCTGGTGAAAGGTTACGGTCAGTAAGATCTGCACTTTCCTATCACAATCACAAGACTGCAGCTTTCAGGGGAAGTTTTAGGTATTCGGCAACGAAGTGCTGGAACAATATTCCACCCCCTATACGCAATGTTAAAAATAAGTATACTTTTAAAATAAAGTTTAAACAGTTTTTATTACAAAAGCAAATAGCAGGTATTCCCAAGCACTTCGTATGCCTAAAATAAAGCTGTCGTCAGTTGTTTATTTATTTAGTTTGATTCTTCTCTTTTAAATATATGAACGCTACTCGCAACACAACTACAATCATTCGTAGCTAGGTACACTTGCAGCTCGCTCTGCTTGGTCTCAACAGGTTTTTGGCTGAAAATCAGTTTGCTTTTATGCAAAAAAATTTTCACTGAGCCATGGCCTTTTTGTTGTACTGCAACATACACAAACACAAACTTACTGTCAATAAAATGTATATTGGTGTGTGTCTGTAGCAACGAATAAATGTTTTATCTATCTATCTATCTATCTATAAATAAATAAATAAATGCTGGATATTTTTCACACAGCATCATCTAGCCCCAAACTAAGCAGAGCTTGTATTATGGGAACTACATGACTGATATACTACTTAAATACTTTTTTTTGTAAATACATAGATATTATACATAGGAAAACACCCAGACCCGATGTACCTGTTATATTATGTATTCTATAGTTTGTATACTGTATTCTAGTGTGAGTTGTGAGATAGCTCAGCTCTTCCACGCACTAATTACCCCGCCCTACATATAATTAATAATTTCCTCCATTAATCCAGAGCACCTGCTTCTCGTGTCAGTCTCCATAACTACATAACATCCTACTACTAAAACGTTTGTGACGATGGATGTTTGTTACTCTTTTACGCAAAAACTACAGAACGGGTTTTAATGAAACTTTTCTGTAATATAGTTTATACATCAGAGTAACACATAGGCTACTTTTTATTAGGGTACCACGCGGGCGAAGCCGTGGGCAGAAGCAAGTAACTTATGATGCGCGTTGGTTTTGCTGAGCTATAACATGGCACGCTTCAAATAAAAATGAGGGTATTTTAGAGCCGACAACACCAACGCATCAGCAATGCATCTGGAACTCTTGGGTTCCATTATAAATATCCAACAAAAAAAAATCTTTTCAAATTAATTTTCTACACAATGTAATGTAACATAACAAAATAATTCTAAGCGCTACTTCTAAAGACAAGTACTTACCTATAAATATATGTAGATAAACATAACAAACATGTTTAAATAATCTCATACCTACAAAATTATATAGAATCTATTGCCTACTACAAAATTCAATTCATACACTGCATATGTGGGAATTAAATTTTGATGATTACTTAGGTACTAACCCAGACGAATGTTATTTTCTTTCTACATGACATTAAATAAAAACACACACATAGGTAAGTTCTGAACCCACGCTAGGATTAGCCTACTCTAGACGATAGTCTACGGAATCCTATCATAATTATGCATACATAATTATGATTTAAATCCCATATCTAAATTTAAAAGTATTTTTGTGGCTAGTGATCAACATTACGTAACATCTAGCTGTTATTTGACATGATCCAATTAAAAATCGATTTCGTCGCGATGACGTAGTATCCATCGATCATACGACGGATATCGCGATAAAATACCAGCTATAAATACCAGGTATCATTCGCATAGCAGCTGTGATCGGCGGGGACGAGACTTGTAATTTTTGGTAAAGGGTGGTTCTCACTGAGTACAGACAGGCCAATGCTCCATCTAGGTATACTAATACTAATATTGTAAAGAGGAAATATTTTTTGTTTGTTTGTACCGAATAGGCTCCGAAACTATTGGACCGATTTGAACCATTTTTTTACCAACAGAAAGCTAAATTATCAGAAAGTAACAGACTATAATTTATTTTCAAAAAAAATAGAAATCCTTAAGAAAATTGCAATTATGAAACCCAAAGTAGAAAAATGTTGCATATAAAATTCATTATTTGGCGTGCGCTGAGAAAAGTATTGATGATACATAAAAATTATGTACTACATGATTAAAGTACTCATTATTACCTACAAGAAAGTCCGCGAGGATATATATCTAACTATCATAGTTAAGTCACAATAACAGCTTTTGTGTTCTAAAATTTAATTACATCGCCGGTAGAAACAAAAGTCGGTTACATTCGTATATATATTCAAATATTGTGTTAGTATGTACAAAATATGTTTGTTACTTTTTCACGCAAAAAGTACTGAACCGATTACGATTAAACTTGATAGGTATGTACATAGCTTTTATTTTTTATCCCGATATTCCCACGGGATCGAAACTTAAGCTTACTAAGGGCCTGGCCAACCTGACGCGGTGGTGCGGTGGCGCGGTGGTGGCAAACAGGGTTCTAGACAAATACTGCTTTCTTCTGGCGTTAACGCCTGTGGAAAAATTGAATTGTATGGAAATGACATTAGCTGTGGAAATGTCACGTGACAGCTGAAGTTTTAGTGTTTTTGAGATAGGTACCTTATTTAATTCAATGTTTGTAAGTCTAAAAGCAGAATTTAGTGATACAAATTGTTTAAATTTACCACCTTGATGTAACACTTTTCTAAATTCACAAACAATAAATGATTTGATTTGAAAAAAGTTTTACCTTGACAAATTTTTGTGAGCGTGAAAGGAAAACTAAGCGTGAGGTATTTCTCTAGATGCCCAGTATATTCACGCGATTTGAAAACCATTTCCCTTTGATCACCACCGGGACAGTATGACCTGGACCTTATATTTAAAATGTTACTTAAATCACTGAGGACTACGAAACGGATGAGTTTCTTTGTCCGATTGTAACGAGTACCTAATATTTATCTCCATTTATAAATGGATTTTCAATCGACTTGTATAACTTCAAGGATGGTTGTTAGACAGGTTTTACAGACACAGATAATTTATTCATAACACCAAGTTACAAGTCAAATATTATCTAGGTATAACAAATACACTAAAGTATAACCTAATTTAATATAATATTGATAAAAATAACATAAAAATAGATACATTTTTGATTTAATAACTCAATTCAATTCAATAATTTTTATTACAGATTTCAAAACACGATATCAAAACACAAAATTAAGTCAATTGTACCTATATAATTGGTAAAACATAAAACTCGTCTACTGAGTAAAATGTGTTTTGAAGTAGCCACTTACTTACGTAGTCTACCTCTAGATTAGATTTACAAATCGCAGTGGAATTTGTTTTTTTAATAGAGTCTGACAGCCGGTTATATACTGAAGGAAGGACTTTTTAGCTTCTGTGTTTAGCTTTAATCTTCACAAGTCACTAGGGGGCGCTGTGATCAATTATTAAAACACCGAATAAAAAAAAATTGAAACAGTGTAATGAATATTAACGCCCATTGTAAATTTTTATTGTGTTTTATTATGTTTTTTGTATTTCATACTATAAAATGGTGTATGAACTCTAAAATGAAAAATCTATCTATTTTTTTAAACTCGTGTGCTCTCTCCTTTATCACAGAATGTGAGGTATCACGCGCGTGTCGTTGGTGTTTTATAAAACACATTCGTCACTCGATTCGATGGCTCAAGGCGATTATCTCGATATACATTAGACGAATATCGGGGCCGTAAAATCGATTCTCAATGTCTAATTGAAGATGGCAAATCACAGGAAACGCAGAATTTCACTCTGAAGTTACGGAATGTAAATCCTACTAATATTATAAACGCGAAAGTTTGTGGGGATGGATATTTATTCCTCTTTCACGCAAAAACTACTGAATGGATTTTGGTGAAACTTTACAGTAATATAGCTTATACATCAGAATATCACATAGGCTACTTTTTATCGGGTACCACGCGGGCGAAGTAGCGGGCAGAAGCTAGTATACTATTATAAACACGAAATTTTGTGAGTATGTTTGTTCCTCTTTCGTGCAAAAACTACTGGACGGATTTTGGTGAAACTTTACAGTTTCATAGCTTATACATCAAAATAACAGATAGGCTACTTTTCATCCGGATACCAAGCGGGTGAAGCCGTGGGCAGAGGCTAGTTTGTTACAAAGCCGTCGGCAGTAGCTAGTATATATTAATAAAGTGCGTACGAGTAGATAGTGAGTTCAGCGAGCTGTGAGCCAAGAGAGCTATCGCGTTCCGTTTCACTGCGCCACGTCAGACTGACTTCACACACACACGTAGTTCGGATTTATTCGCACAACCAGACTGATAGCACCACTGACACTGATGAACTACCTAGACTTATCTTTATGAGGAGCTCGGTGGCGCGACGGAGAATAGCTGGTTGGGACAAATATTTGTATGATATACATGATATGTATGATATACAAATATTTGTCTTGAAAGAAAGAAAGAAAGAAAGAAAGTTATTTATTTGACAACAACAAAGCACAGAAAGGACAGGATAAATAGACACAATAAATACCTAAGATTTTAACAAAAACATAGTGAAAAAGAGAAGATTTTTGTGCTAATTAGTCCCATCTGTGCCGTGTGGACCGAACAGGTTCTGTCTCAGCTTAGTGCTGCTCCGCACAGTACTGAGAAGCAGCGTTGATTCTCGGACAGGGCCTAGGAAACATGATCTCACAAACGCGGAAGACTCCAGGGCTACCACCATTTAAATTGTAATAATAACAAGAATAAACAAAGTAGGAAGGTACATAAACACAGTACATAAATTACATTAAATAGAGAAAACAAGGACCTGGGTCTTGGGTCTTGGTGTTTTCTATGTGCACACATCGAAAGTGTCTAGAATCAACCACGTTTTTGCTACTAAAAATCAGATTTTTAATTATATTTTTGGTAACTCCTAAATATAATTAATAAATTTCATTTATTGAAAATTATGAAATTCGATCAAAAAATGAAAATCTTCTGTCGATCCGTATTCTTTAGTTCCGTCGCGGGACAAATATATTTACATAGAAGATAAATATTTTCAAATCATAATATTTGTATGATTTGAAAATATTTATCTTCTATGTATACTATGTATGTATTTAAAAAAAAGAGCACCTTTAGTAGTATATACGTAATTCAGTTTCCATAACACAAGCTCTGCTTAGTTTGGGGCTAGACGAGGCTGTGTAAAAAATATCCAGCATTATTATTCCTCTTTATTTATTTATTATTATTATTATTATTCTGCATTATTATTATTATTCTAATTATTGTTTTAATTTGTTTCAGGTACAAACGAAATAAACGCATCATTTATCAACATAACAGGAACATTTCAACAAGTATATTTCAGTTTACAGTATTTTCCTCGAAACTACAAAACTATAAAAAAATATAAAAATATAAAAAACAAACACGCCCACTACTATATGGGCATCTTCTGATACATCCTCAGTGCGTAGATGAGGATACCAAGTTTTTTTTTTAAATTATTTACCTATTCGAAATAGGAATTACGCGACACTATGGAAAACATATCTACCAAACTATATCTTCACACAAATCGAAGAGACAAAGTACGTAATAAACTTATACTTTATAAAATAATACCAAGTTGAATCTACTTTCTTTCTTTCTTTCTCATATTGTAAAAACGGGAATTTAATGTACCGTACTATCGGTGAAGGCACCGACTTAGTTTCGACTCATTCCGAGAGTCTTCATCAGGGTGAGTGATCGCGACGTTCTCCCTCCTCATCGCATCGTGCTTCTTTCTTTCAGTTGAGGGAGAGGGTAGTCAGATGTTACTTTAAGCAAGTTATGTTCAAATAATAAAATAAATAAACAGATGTACGTTCCAATGTGATATATTGCACATGCCCGCATTTTGCAGTTAGCATTCCACGGGACAGGTTGCAAACCCATCGCGACTATTGGAACCCAAAGACGCATGCCTTAAAAAATTTCAATATAGGGCATGCCAGTTTCCTCACGATGTTCCCCTTCACCATTCCGGGTACGTGGCTTGGTCGCGGAGGAACAGGCAGTAGATAAAATCGACTTTTCAAAATGAACCTTGTGATTTTAAAGAATAAACATAATTAATACTAGCTTCTGTCCACGGCTTCGTCCCCGTGGTATCCGGATAAAAAGTAGCCTATGTGTTATTCTGATATATAAGCTATATTACTGTAAAGTTTCATCAAAATCCGTTCAGTAGTTTTTGCGTGAAAGACAAACAAACATCCTCACAAACGATTAGCGGCCGATGCGCTTGTAACCTCTCATATGCAAAGCTACCTAGTGGCAAAACGCGGGTCAAATGTTATATTTGGACGTGCCCCTGACTATCCTCTACTTCGTATCCTCAAACATCCGCACATTGAGTATGTATGTGCAGATGTCTATCATAGTGTTTGTTCCCATACCAGTCGTCAGTGTTTGTTCCCTAAATAATGTGATTATGAGAACCGTCCCGATATCCTTGTCGGAACTTATAAATCGGATATTAGAGCGAATTATATTTAGCGACGGGTCGTGAGTTCGAATTCTGAGTGACGGGTTGGCACAACAGCACGATTATCCTATTTCATAACTATTTAATGAGTTCAGTCGTGGGTATTAGGAACACAACATCTATACCCGAAACGTATATCTGCAGAACATGAAGAGTTAAAATAAATAATCAATCTATACTATAATTAAGAGTTTGTTGATTTGTTTGACCGAGTTTATCTCTGGAATTACTAAATATATTTGAGAAATTCTTCTTGCATTTGATAGCTCAATTCTTGAGGAAGATTATAAGCTATTTTACATCACGCTACGACTCTTAGGGGCCGAGCAAAAGAAGAAATAGCGCGGGTGAGTATTGGGTCGGTTTGTGTCCGAAGGCGACCGCAGCTAGCTAATAAACGCCCGAAAAAGGAATACATAGTCCTGATCCAATACTAGCTCTGTGTCGTGGGTATCAGGAACTAATAGTACCGTGGTCACAACATCTAGACCCGAAACGAATATCTGCAGAACATGCAAACATTTGTCCCGCAGCGGGAATCGAACCCGCACGTTAATTACATTTTTATATTATAAACGTGAAAGTTGGTGAAGATGGATGTTTGTTACTCATTCACGCAAAAAACTATTGAACGGATTTTGATGAAACTTTACAGTAATATAGCTTATACATCAGAATAACATATATGCTACTTTTTATCCGGGTACCACGCGGGCGAAGCCGTGGGCAGAGGCTAGTATAATTGTTTGTTTGTATCGAATAAGCTCCGAAACTACTGGACCGATTGTAACCATTTTTTCACTAATAGAAAGCTAAATTATCAGGAAGTAACATAGGCCATAATATATTTTCAAAAAATTTGAGATCTTTAAAAATATGCAAAAATGTAACCGAAAGTAGCAAAATTTTGCCTATAAAATTCATGATTTGGCGTGCGCTGAGAAAACTATTGATGATACATAAAAAATATGTACTACATGATTAAAGTACTCATTATTACCTACAAAAAAGTCCGCGAGGGAATATATCTAACTATCATAGTTAAGTCACAATAGCAGCTTTTGTGTTCAAAAATGTAATTAGATCGCTGGCAGAAACAAAAGTTGGTTACATTTGTATCGTAGTATTAATTCTTATTCAAATAAATAGTTTTATCATCAAGGGTATTTATGTAGCAAGAAAATACTTTTTATTTCATTCGAATCAGACATTTAATTTCGAAGTTATCACGAGTTTAAAATCGAAACTTACGCGGGTGAAACCGCGGGGCAGAGCTAGTCTTATATACAGAATTTATTTTAACTATCGGCTAAAAATCGGTCTGTGGTTTAATATGGCGTATAGTATTATTATATCTTAACTTGAAGTTAGGAAGTGGAGTAGGTGGCGCTGCGCTCATATTGGGCAAATTCACAAAAACTCATTTGGCTGAAAGCCAGAATAAATACAAAAGTTTTACGCCGGAAAAGTACAAGTATTTTCAAACAAGTTGGGATTTGCATCTAAAATGGAGGTGCCATCGAAATGTCGAATATGTTTTTTCTCTCTTTTGGTACGCGGGCGCGCTACCGCTGAGCCACCGGGTCAGGGTGCCTCTTGATTACACTTACAAAATGGTAATGGGATGGTGACACGTTTAGCAACGTCCAAAAATCTAAAATATAATGAATAAATGAAAATCCTACTAATATTATAAACGTGAAAGTTTGTGAGGATGGCCGGTTGGGTCGATCGGGGGCCGAGGGCCAAGCTAGTACTATAAAGACTGGCTGCGCCCCTCGGTTCCACCCGCGTAAGTTTCGATTTTATTTATACTCGTGATAACTTCAAAATTAAATGTCCGATTCGAATGAATTAAAAATTATTTTAATGCTACATAAATACATTTGATGATAAAAAAAATATTTGAATGAGAATTAATTCTACGATACGAATATAACCAACTTTTGTTTCGATCTAATTACATTTTTGAACACAAAAGCTGCTATTGTGACTTAACTGTGATAGTTAGATATATTCCCTCGATGATTTTTTGTAGGTAATAATGAGTACTTTAATCATGTAGTACATAATTTTGATGTATCATCAATAGTTTTCTCAGCGCACGCCAAATAATGAATTTTATAGGCGAAAATTTTGCTACTTTGGGTTACATTATTGCAATTTTCTTAAGGATCTCTAATTTTTTTAAAATAAATTACAGCCTATGTTACTTCCTGATAATTTAACTTTCTATTACTGAAAAAAATGTTAAAATCGGTCCTGTAGTTTCGGAGCCTATTCGTTACAAACAAACAAACAAAAAAATCTTTCCTCCTTATAAAATATTAGTATAGATTAGTATAGATAAAATGTTATACATCCGATTTTTTAAACTCTTCACCAATATTTGGAATGGACCTTCAGGGTTAACATAGGCTGTATAATTATCCCGTTAAAATAAAAGCGCTTCTTCTGTAGACCAATCTTGCAACGTAAGACGAAAAAACGGTCGAGCGAATGCGTTCTTACAAACTCTGTCTTAACGGTAACAGCTAATTTTCGGCTCCAAACTTTTCGACTTCATACTTTTCGGCTTCATACTTTTCGGCTTCATACTTTTAAGCTTCATACTTTTCGGCTTCATACTTTTCGGCTTCATACTTTTTATCCGCATACCACGCAGGCAAAACCGTGTGCAGTAGCTACAGTCTAATTTAAAAATCGCTTATTAAAATGCCTGTCAAACGTTTCCGATTTAAAATTCTAGATAGTCCACGTACTAATCTAACTCATCTTTATTCAATAACGCTTCACAGAAGCACCCTTCTCACTTGAGACTCAGCGGTCCAAAGAGTGCTTAAACAGATGAGATACTTCTTCCGTCCAAACAATACGTGCTTATGATAGAAGAGACACTTTTTAAGCCGGCTTCTGATCGTACTGAGCGTCTTGAAAAACTTAAAAAGAAATATTTTATCTTTAAAGCGACGCGTGGACAGAGAGCTATATGTAGAGGTAGATATGCGATGTAGCCGGCATTTTGGGAACGCTTCTGTGTGGTCGTTACCTGGCCTATGCCGAGTTCAAACCTTGTAAATTTTATATGGAAATCATTTATCGTGTGTGTTTGTTACTTGATATAATATACACTTTTGATGATTCTTTTGTACCAATAACTATCGTGAACTTGACTATTCATATTGTAAAAACGGGAATTTTCACGTACTGCACTATCGGTGAAGGCACCGACTAAGTTTCGACTCATTCCGTGAGTCTTCATCAGGGTGAGTGGTCGCGACTTCCTCCTTCCGCGTCGCGCCGTGAAAAAATATAGCAAGGTACATAGATAAATACTATTCGAATGCAAATAATAACATAATATGGTGGAAATAAGCTCTGATTAAAAATGACTATGGTATTACGTTTGTATGGGCAATTCATCCAACGCAGGCCTCTTAAGCATACAGCTGTTTTGTAAGAAGTGAAATAAAGTTATTCTTATTCGTAATATAAATTTGGAAGTGTAATTCTCGCCGCCATTTTGTAATAGTCTCTCGATCGTGTAAAGTGTTGAGTCAGGTGTCGCGGGACAATGTCGGATTATGCGGAGAGGCACTCGAGGCCCCGTCAATGCCGTGGAGTAGATACTGATGCGGTTTTAAGACTCAGCAAATCATATTTTGAAGGAGAACTTCTGAACATTACTTCTGGAATAAGTTGTAGATTTTTTTTACGTGACTAAAGTACGTAAGATCAATTATTTAAACCACAAGTTTAATTTTCTATCTTCGAGTATTTTATACTAGCTTCTGCAAACGGCTTCGCCCGCGTGGTACCTGGATAAAAAGCAGCTTAGTTTAAAACACTAGTTTAATCTTCCATCTTCGATTATTTCATACTAGCTTCTGCAAACGCCTTCGCCCGCGTGGTACCTGGATAAAAAGTAGCTTAGTTTAAAACACAAGTTTAATCTTCTATCTTCGAATATTTCATACTAGCTTCTGCAAACGTCTTCGCCCGCGTGGTACCTGGATAAAAAGTAGCTTAGTTTATACTACTAATTTAATTTTCTATCTTCGATTATTTCATACTAGCTTTTGTAAACGGCTTCGCCCGCGTAGTACCTAGATCAAAAGTAGCTTAGTTTAAAACACAAGTTTAATCTTCTATCTTCGAATATTGCATACTAGCTTCTGCAAACGGCTTCGCCCGCGTGGTAAATAAAAAGTAGCCTATGTGTTATTCTAATGTATAAGCTATATTACTGTAAAGTTTCATCAAAATCCGTTCAGTAGTTTTTGCGTGAAAGAGTAACAAACATCCATCCTCACAAACTTTCACGTATAATATAGTAGTAGGAAGTTCAATGGTAGTTGGTTACATCGATTAACTTTTATCGTAGATTTACGAAATCCAAAGTTTAAATTTCTGTTGATCTTAACTCTATATATTAGCTTAGTTTATGTATTGTTAGAAAATGTCTTATTGCACAAGATAAAATAAGTAAATAGACGAACTTTATGCTAATTCGTATTTTCTTCTAGCAAACCTTTTCGTAATGAAGAGTGGGGCGGTAATGCGTTTGTAAAATATTATCAAAACAAGAGAAAACTTGTTAATGAATAAATAATAAATAAATAATGCTGGACATTTTCACACAGTGTCATCTAGTCCCAAAGTAAGCAGAGCTTGTGTTATGGGAACTTAATGATTAATATACTACATATATATATTTTTTGTAAATACATACATGTTATACACAGAAAACACCCAGATCCGAGACAAATATATGCAAATTTTAAAAATATTTGTCACAGCGGAAATCGAACCCGCAACCTTCTGCATCAGGCAGGCCTTCGCCCACTGCGCTACAGAGATCGTCAAAAAGAACGCATAAAAAAATAATATTTTAAAAAAATATAACGAATGTATACATTATTCTTTGGCAATACGATTAGAATGACCAAATTTCCAAAGCATTTACTTGTTTCTTATTAAACAGCTCATAACTCGAGGCACATATCTCTGAAGTTTCATTAGGACAGACAGACAGACGCGTTAAATCCATCTCGTTTTAATTCTAGGACGAAATGCCACCTGTAGGTACCTACGTGACACAGAACAGTTCGTTAAGTCTCGGTCATTAATTTGTGGAGGCGCGCTGTGAAATTCAATATGTCTACCAATAGAGACGCGGATGTCATTAAATGAATATAATGTTTAGTTAAAATGAGTTTGCAATCTGTCACGTGGAATGCTATCTACTTGAAAAATGCGGGCATGTGCCAAATGTAAAGTGTGGGCATGCCGCTGACTACCCTCTATTTGATATCCTCAAAGATCTTTGTTTTCTGTGTAAAATATAGTATAAGTATTTTTTTTGTTCTGGGACAACCTGTATTGTTATATACAAAAGTTTTGTATGTTTATGTCGCAGTCAAATAGCTTAATTAGCCTTTCAGTTAAAAGCCTAGTAGCTTTACAAAACAGTGCTGTTTTCTTATGATCGAAAGGCCAAAAAATTTAACTAAAACGACAAAACGTTTTTATTATCAAAAAAAAAACCAAACAACATAAGCTACTCATTCTCATCTGTTTACAATATTGATAATAAAAATGCTGGACATTTTACACACAGCATCATCTAGCTCCGAAGTATGCAGAGCTTGTATTATGGGAACTACATGACTGATATACTATCTAATATTATTATTTTTCTAAATACTCATACATACATACTCGTATTATACATGAAAACAGCCAGACCCGAGACAAATATTAGCAGATCATACAAACATTTGTTCCGCGCCGGGAATCGAGTCCGCAACCATCTGCGTCTCAGGCGGGCCTTCGCCCACTGCGTCACAGAGGTCGTCATTGGCAGCCCTTTTTTTATTTTGTCAAGACTGGACATTAATACGCCGGATTACAAAACAGTGCTGTTTTGTTGAGCATCTAGGCGTCATGTAAAAGAACGGATTATACGCTTAGGCTGCGACATATATAACAAAGGTGTGAAAATACAGACACCGGACGACGGACTCCATTTCTTCCTGACAATGGACTGTCATTCTTTGACACTGACAATAGTAACTGAATACGGGAGGTATCTAACACCCGCTTAACCTAGTTTTTACTGACTGATATATTATATAAAAGGTACATAATTATGACATTATCCTATCCTACATAATATTATAAACGAGAAGGATGGATGTATGTTACTCTTTCGCGCAAAAACTACTGAACGGATTTTGATGAAACTTTACAGTAATATAGCTTATACATCAGAATAACACATAGGCTAGTTTTTATTCGTGTACCACGCGGGCGAAGCCGTGGGCAGAGGCTGGTTATATGCGTAAATTCACTTTAGATATATCAATAGTAAACCTTTTTATATGTCATATACAAATACGGCACAGACAAGTATAAGAAAACCCAGTAAATAAAAAATAAAATAAAAAAAGTGGTAAAAAATTATAAACAGTAGAATTATAGGTAAGTACCTACTAATTGTATACCAGTGCTCAAAGTCAAAGTCAAAGCCAAAATTTGTTTGTTCATTAAATCACAAGAATCATTTCAAAACGTCGGTTTTATCCAGTGCCTGTTCCTCCTCGACAAAACCAGGAAAGAAAGGCAAGAAAACAAGGCTGGTTATTAATTTTAATGATCATTTTACAAAAAAATAGGTTCCTAAATTTTTATCGAGTTGGAGCATTTTCAATCCCAAGAGTATTTATCATCTAAATTATCAGATATTTTATAGTAGGTTATATATTATTATAAAGAATTATTATAAAGTATTATAAAGAAAGGGTATTATAAAGAAAAAATCATTGTCAATTTCATAATTGACAATGATAACGAGGATAAGGGACGATCATGAGGTTGTATTGTTTGCAGTTGACACGTCACTTTTATTTAATAATTATATATAATTAAAGCGACGACAAACCAATTTTGACAATGTAAACAATGCAATCTCTAAGGTTGTAAAATGGTTCAACGTTAACAATCTCCTACTTAATGAAAATAAAACAAAGTGTATTAGATTTATACTACCCAATGTTACACAAGTTAAAGCAAATATCAAAATCAAAGATGAACAGTTGGCTCTTGTGGACACCACCGTATTCTTAGGTATCACCCTAGATAATAAGCTTCAATGGGGTCCTCATATTGATGGGTTATCGAGGAGACTTAGTTCTGCGGCATATGCAGTCAAAAAGATCCGTCTTTATACAGACGTTGACACAGCTAGACTAGTTTACTTCAGCTACTTCCACAGCATTATGTCGTACGGTATACTGCTGTGGGGGAGTGCTGCTGATATCAATACCATTTTTGTGCTGCAGAAGAGGGCTGTTCGAGCAATTTATAATATGGGCCCCAGTGAATCACTTCGCGAAAAGTTTAAAGAAATAAATATAATGACATTCCATTGTCAATACATTTATGAAAATCTGATGTATGTTCACAAAAATATTAATTTGTTTAAGAAAAAAAGCGATAATCACAATGTTAATACTAGAAATAAAGATAAACTCGCTGTTGCCACTTGTAGACTCCATAAAGTTAGTAAATCGTTTAAAGAGCACGGTGTACGCTTTTATAACAAACTCCCAAGAGATATACAAAAATTATCAATTAACAAATTTAAAAACGTAATTAAACAAAAGCTTTATAAAAAGGCATACTATAAAATATCTGATTATTTAGATGACAAAAACTCTTGGGATTGAAAATGCTCCAACTCGAACCTATTGTTTTGTAAAAGGATCATTAAAAAGAATAACCAGCCTTGTTTTCTTGCCTTTCTTTCCTGGCTTGGTCGCGGAGGAACAGGCACCTAGATAAAAACCGACGTTTCAAAGTGGTCCTTGTGATTTTATTGAATAAATAAATTTTGACTTTGACTTTGACTTTGACTTTGATAGTCTATGCTGTAGTGATATGGGTCAAAAAGGTCTTATCTCAGCTTATTTCGGTTAGATACTTAAAAAATATATTCCCTAACATGCTTTCTTCATTTCGTTTATATTATACTGATATTGTGGGTTTATTATTTATACACTTTTGTGTAATAGGTACAATCCAAGACCTTCGGATCGGAAGTCGGGGTACCGCCACTAGGCCGACAGGCATATTAACATTTAGTTAATATAACATATACATTAAGTAAAATAAAATAAATAAATAATGCTGGACATTATGGGTTAGAGATGCTGTGTGATAAATTACCAGCATTATTAATTACTAGCTTCTGCACACGGCTTCGCCCGCGTTGTACCCGGATAAAAAGTAGCCTATGTGTTATTCTAATGTATAAGCTATATTACTGTAAAGTTTCATCAAAATCCGTTCAGTAGTTTTTGCGTGAAAGAGTAACAAACATCCATCCTAACTTTCGCGTTTATAATATTAGTAGGATTATTTTCACACAGCATCATCTAGCGCCAAAGTAAGCAGAACTTGTGTTATGGGAGCTGACGATATACTACTGATATACATTAGTTTTTGTTGTAAATACATAAATATTATACATAGAAAACACCCAGACCCGCGACAAATATTTTCCGATCATAAAGTCAAAGACAATAGGTTTTTTTAAATTGAAATCACAAGGATCATATAGAAACGTCAACTTAAAAACTACTTGAATCTTTAATTTGAATGTGAATTTACGTCGTTTCCTCCTGATTTCTTACATATTGTTCCCGCGGCGTGAATCGAGTCCGCAACTTTCTGCGTCTCAGGCGGGCCTTCGCCCACTGCGCCACAGAGGTCGTCATACTAATATGAACGAATAGCTCATATCTCGGTATAACTAATTGGAACAGCATACTGGAATGACGGACATGCGTGATTGCACGCGCTTTGCAAATGACGCTCCAATCATTCTGCCTCCGCTGCCTAGTTAGAGCCTAACAGAGCAACTGATTTGTGGGATTGCTTTAGTGTTTAGACGGGACATTAGACATTTCAACATATACCTAGATTTGTTCTTGCCTGCGGCATTTAAGATGTGGAGTCGTGTTATAAAAAATACTTTTTTCTAATAATTCCTTTTTAATTTTCAAAATGTGAAAATCGATAATCTATGTTAGTATGCCGCCGATGCATCTTGCCGGTGGACGAGCTATGGATTTGCAAGGAATTCTAGACTTCGTCCTTTTAGATACCACTTTTCCCCCCTTAAGTGGATTTTCAAGTGGAACAAGAATTTTTTTCGATTCCAGTTTTTCCCCTTAAGGGGGATTATCAGGAGGGATTTCTAGACTTCTTTTTTTTAGATACCACTTTTCCCCCTAAGGTGGATTTTCAAGTGGGAAAAGTGGAACAAGTATTTTTTCGATTCCAGTTTAACGCCTTAAGTGGGATTATCAGGAGGGAATTCTAGACTTTTTTTTAAGATATTACTTTTCCCCCCTAAGGTGGATTTCCAAGTGGGAAAAGTGAAAAAAAAAAGTTTTTTTTCGATTCCAGTTTTCAGAGTATCAGGGGTGAATTCTAGATATTTTTTTTAAGATTATTTTTTTCCCCCCTAAGGTGGATTTTCAGTGGTGATTTGTGGAATAACCCTGCTTCTTTTACCGTCTCGAGACCACAGTAAGCACCCTCCAACTGCAATTACCTAGATATATCTGCCTCAAAGGTTTGCTGGAAGAAAACTCTTGTTAGAGTTAAACTCGCCTTTCTACATGTCCTATATGTAAGTTTTATTGTCTGTATTCCATAATAAATTATATTAGATTTTAATATGATTAAAAGTCCTAAAACCAAAAAAAAATACCAATTCTTCTACAGAATTGTACCTATTTTGGGAACGCTTCCGTCTGTTAGTGATCTGGATCAGTTGAGCTATCTATAGATCTATTGCAACGGTGTTTAGATAGCTAGCTGTTTCATCTGGATTTTTGTATATACCTACTTGTACATAGTTGTATGAATAAATGTCTAAAGAATATCTCAAAACACGAAAGGGAAATTCTGCATACGAAAGCGTATGTCCGAAAGAATGAGATTTCAAAAGTTTTATTTAAAAAAGTAGGAATGGTAATGTTGATTTCACCACATTATGGGCTCGATAAAGAAAAATCACTTTTTTTATTCCAAAAACTATCGTGGACTTGACTATTCATATTGTAAAAACGGGAATTTTCACGTACTGCACTGGCGGTGAAGGCACCGACTAAGTTTCGACTCATACCGAGAGTCTTCATTAGGATGAGTGCACTCAACGTGCACGGCGTGACGCGGAAGGAGAAAGTCGCGACCACTCTGCGACGTGAAAATTCACGTTTTTACAATATAAAAAATCACTTTTATCAATAAGATCGTCCATTGTACTTTATAAGTTTTTAAATTCCTGTGTTATATATATTTAATTTATGAGCAATAATTGTATATAATATTTATCTTTACATCGTTCTACTATTATAAACACGAAAGTTTGTGAGGATGGATGTTTGTTACTCTTTCACGCAAAAACTACTGAACGTATTTTGATGAAACTTTACAGTAATATAGCTTATACATCTGAATAACACATAGGCTACTTTTTATCCGGGTACCACGCGAGCGAAGCCGTGGGCAGAAGCTAGTACCATATATTCGATATCAATATCATAGCTATCGTAGCATAGTGCTACAGGGTTTATAGTGACGTCATAATTCAGCTACGGCGTAGGCGCGTGTCTACGCATCTGCTACGACACGACAACGCTACGAGAGTTATGAGTACATAGCCCGAAAATCGTAGCAACAGACATCGTAGCAGTGTGCTACGGGTCTTATACTGACGTCATAATTCAGCTACGGCGTAGGCATTTACATGCTACGAGAGAGAGTAATGGATGGAAACTCTACAGAATGTTACGAAAACCTGGACCGATTCGATAATATAGATAGATAGAAGATAGATAGAAAATACTTTATTGTACACCAAATAACATATCAGCTTAGTTAAGTACTATCAACTTTAACTATGTTGTACAATGGGCGGTCTTATCGCTAAATAGCGATCTCTACCAGGCACCCTTTGGATGGAACGGACTGTAAGAAAGTTTAAAAGGGTTTTATTTGGTGTACTTACCACATATTATGAATATATTCTAATACACATAATTTATTATATACAATATACCTACATATTTACATATTATATACGTTATAACTTATTATTGTCATAATGTATTATGTATTAAATATCGTTTTGCAATTACGTAAAACGGTAATTTTACTTAAGTTTCATAAATATTTTAATTTAATTTAAATGTTGAAAAATACATGTCAAAAGGAAATGTACATAAAACATTATTTATAGTGCATACCACCAATTTACAGTACAAAATTTAAAAAAAAACGTACGAAATTAACAATGAGCGGTCCTATCGCCGAAAGCGATTTCTTTCATCATAATGTAGATGTTTTTTTAAAAATGTATTTGTTTCTTGTTCTTAGACTTTTTCGTAATAATCTTACTACTATTATTAACATGAAAGTTTGTGAGGATGTTTGTTGCTCTTTCACGCAAAAACTACTGAACGGATTTTGATGAAACTTTACAGTAATATAGCTTATACATCAGAGTAACACATAGGCTACTTTTTATCCGGGTACCACGCGGGCGAAGCCGTGTTAAGAAGGTAATGTTTTAGAAATTGAAGAAATTTTTAGATTTTAAAAATTCTCGTTGAAGTAGCAATATATACCTTCAAATGATCAGACAGGGTTTTTGTTACATACTGTATTCTTTAGGTCTGTAGGGACGATAGAGCTATCGGTTTTAATATCAATAAACTAAAATGGAAAGATTGGCAAAGTCTCTACGGCATATTTTCATATTTACTTCTAAATCCCTAGAAATATATCTCCGCATATAATCTGCTTCCACGCAGTAACTCTCCTGTCGCTGTGTTCCTGCTTGAAGGGTATGGACGCCGGTGGAATTACAGGTACATGAGACTTCCTCAGCAATGGCCCAGGTGTTGCAAATCCATTAGGTTACGGTAACCGCACCGGGCCGAATGCCTGTTCGCCATCATACCTTCAAGTAATATTTGGAATGCAATAGTATGGATAGATGTTTCAAAGTTTACTTATATGTACAGAGCTGGCTCTTATATGGGTCAATGCATTAGCATTGCCATTCAGCGTGGCAATGCGGCCAGTATTTTAGGAACGCGTCCGTCTGGTCTGGATCAATTGAGCTATCTATAGATCGTTTGCAACGGTCATTAGATAGCTAGCTGTTTCATCTGTATTTTTTGTATATACCTACTTGTACATATTTGTAGACAAAGAATCAATGTTTTTATTTTTTATCCTTATATGTATTTATTCCTTTATGTACATGTATAGTTTGTACCGTGAGTTCAATCACGCAGATGTTTGTTACAAAATATTTAATTATATAATAATAGATAGATAGATAAATTATTGTGCATATCACCAATTTACAGTATAAACGCAGAAACGTAATAAAAAAACAAAAAAAGAAATGCACAATGGGTGGTCTTATCGCTGAAAGCGATTTCTTCCAGACAACCTAAGGATGGAGAGGACTATTTAAAAGAATGACGGTTGGTTTTAGGTGTCCTATTTACAAAACATAATCAAATTAAATAAAATTCATCTAGATCACTGTTTCTCAAAGTGGGCGATAACGCCCCCTTGTGGGCGCTGAAGGTCTTCAGGGGGCGGTAGAAGGTTCTAGAAGATATTGGGGGCGCTAAGGCGGTCTAGAGGGGAAAGCATAGGTGTTAATGTTATTTATGTTTAAAAACTTTAGGGGCGCTAGGTTTTTTTATTCTCAAAGTGGGCGATGGGAAAAATAAGTTTGAGAACCTGTGATCTAGATTAATGTCCACAATAGTCGGTCAATTTTATATTTTTAGTACAGTAAAAAAAATATTTTATACAACTAAAGAGACAATCAAATAGATTAATTTGTTTATGGTAGGTAGGTAATTAGCACCCCAATCTTCAAATCCCAGAAGAGTAAGCAGTTGTTGACGCTGAATGGCCCTACCTACTACCACTGTGTAAAACACTATTAAAACACCGCTGTTGCTAACTAAAAGATGATCTTGTACAGTTCTATGGTTTCCATCTTTATTGGATAAGGTTTCTGTAAACAGGAAAGGTATATAAACGTACATATCACATCCACATAGCCATTGACATAACGTAGTATGTTCAGGGTTGTTTTTTAACGAGGTAAATTTCATTTTGATAATGTGGGGGGCGATGGCCTGCATGAGACTCGGGACAAATGTTTGTTTAATCTGCAAATATATGTCTCGGGTCGGATTTATATGTATTTACGAAAAATGTATATGTCGGCGCAAAGGCGTTATTTTGCTTCTAAAATGAGTAATCGGCGCAGAACCACGAATTATTTAACAAATCATCACTTAGATTGTCAAATTACAGTGTGAAAAGTTATTATTTTGACATTGTTTACCTTCTAAAACCATTTGTAAACCTAAATGATTGTAAATGTAGAAATTCAAAAGCTTGCAAGTAATTTAAATTTGACAAGTAGCTTGCTTGAGTTTGTGTTTTTGCATAAATACGGGCGACGGACCGAGTACGATTCTTCCGCCTACTCACGGTACAGATATGTACCGGGGCGTTTCTCTCCTATTCCACCCCCTCTGGCAACGGCCCAAGCCGAGGTCCGTACCTAAATGGTGCCCTTGTGCTAGTCGCCCCATCCTAACTTTTTACAGGCTGAGCGCCTTCTGCGCTCGCCGTAGTCCGGTGACGCTGACCAAGGCCATCTGCGGCCCTGCAGCATTAAAGTCCATTCAGAAAAAAAAAAAAAAAAGTACGATTCATTCTCGCTCGAGCCGTCGGACAGTACAGACCTAGAAACCCTCTGTACAACGAAGAATAAATTAGAAGAACATCTCCTGGAGTTTACTTTCGTCGTCAACTACAAAAGCATTGCTGACGACACACTTTCTTAAAACCACCTTGGAGCAACCTGCTCCGTCATAATATAAGTAATATATCAATCATGTAGTTTCCCATAACACAAGCTCTGCTTACTTTGGGATCGTTAAAAAAGCCATGATCAAGAAGTGAAGTGAAATAGCCGGCTCTGTGTCACCGAGAGTCGGCTGTGTCAATTTTACAACCTGATGGATCGGTCATATAAGTACTTTGGGGCTACGATGTGTGAAAATGTCCATAACATTATTATTATTCACTAGTTGTTGCCCGCGGCTTCGCCCGCGTGGTATGTTAATAAAAGTAGCATATGACCGTCTCCAGGCTTCAAACTATGTCCACCAACTTTTGAATGAATCGAACCAAGGATTACAATTTATACAAAGTTTAGAACTCAATCGCACACCCTCAAAGGGTAGTTTTGAAAAAATAAAACGTGTTTCATTATTTACTTCAAAGTTTATTTGTACAGAGTTTTGAGCGAATCATACGATTTTTTTTTATAGAAACTTTACCGCCCTTTTTAACCTCTTATGGGTTGATTTTCGAAAATTAGATTATAGCCTATGTGTTATTCCAGATTCTAAACTATCTACATTCTAAATTTCATTAAAATCGGTTTAGTAGTTACGGAGATACGTGGTAACAAACATTCAAACATACACACACAGACTTTCGCATTTATTATATTAGTAGGATAATTATGATATAGCCGTGTTACCTGATGGGCTATAATCTCAACTATAATTCCTATCCGAAAATACGATACATATAACGATATTGCTTTTTAAATATTACAAGATTTTACTTGTTTATGTCAGTAAATAAACTCAAATAGGATCGCCACAAACAATTAAATTTTATAAAAACAATTGAAAGCCAACGATATCTACATTTCAAGTCTATATTCAATATAATGTGTATACTAGCTTCTGCCCAGGGCTTCACCTGCGTGGTACCCGGATAAAAAGTAGCCTATGTTTTATTCTGATGTATAAGCTATATTACTATAAAGTTTCATCAAAATCCGTTCAGTAGTTTTTGTGTAAAAGAGTAACAAACATCCATGCTCACAAACTTTCACAGGATAGGATTTGAAGTTTTGAACCAAATAATAATAAAAAAAATCTACTACAGCGCCCTCTACTGATGCGTGGCACGTGCTAAACAATGTACAGTACAAAAAAAAATGTGGAAAATAATCTACCAAACAACGTCCAACTACATAACAAGCTCATTTCACATTAATTTACGTCATTTTAACACCATGTATGATACCTGTTATAAAAAAAAACCAGTTGTGTTGATTTGATTTCGGTTAGTCGTTCGTTATATACACTCTAACATCATCTAGTTCGCGCACATGGGAGTTGACAGACAGTCGTAGAAATGTATAGCTAAGTACTCAAACTTGAAAACAGAAATATATGGGCAAACTTGAAAACAGAAATACTTCAACGCCTGCGGAAAGCTTGGCTTGTATGGAAATGACATTAGCTTTGAAATGTCACACGTGACTACAGCCAAGTTTGTCCCTGACTGCGTGTGAAAGGAAACTAAGTGTGAGGTATTCGGTAGAGCCTGGTACTCAATATGTATCGTTTACGACAGTGAACTCCCGCCTCTCATGGGTCCATGTTAGCTCAAGAGCATTCAAAAACTATAGCCATCAATTGTGCAAAACGTCACATACAGAGTGAGGGCGGGAGAGCCCGTCCGTCTCTGCCTCGCGCAGGCCTAGGGCGCCGCCTACAACTGCGGGTTTGTCGCCTCCCTGTCTTGTTCATTGCACGTATAATTTATATCTTATCGTATAGGATTTTAAGGGACTTTGGTTCGGTACACATGGGTCTAAACAAAATATAATACAGTAGGTAACAAAAATCTCGACCGATCAGAAAAGGTAAGACAAGATATCGATATGCGATCACGTATTGGCCTTTTATGTGTAGAAATCTACACTAATATTAAACAGAAAAGTTTGTTAGTTCGGATGTAAGATGTAATCTCAGTAACTAATCATCCCATTTCAAAAAATATTTCACCAATATTTAGAATTGACCTTCAGGGTATAAGCTGTATATTATCCCGTTGAAATAAAAGAGCATTATGTAAAGACCAATTTTGCAATATAAGTCGACGAAGAAACGGTTGCGTTACTAGTTAAGTTGCATGTTTACTTATAGGAAACTTCATTAGTTGGTAGCCATGGTAACGGGCTTATGTTAGTTCAATAGAACGACGGAATTTTGTATGCCCTCAAGATATCCTAACGTTTCATCGTCACACGTCACACGCGCTGCAATCAAGTCAAGTCAAAATTCATTTATTCTATAAAATCACAAGGACCACTTTGAAACGTCGGTTTTTATCTACCTCTAGGTGCCTGTTCCTCCGCGACCAAGCCAGGAAAGAAAGGCAAGAAAACAAGGCTGGTTATTCTTTTTAATGATCCTTTTACAAACAAAAAGTTCGAGTTGGAGCATTTTCAATCCCAAGAGTTTTTGTCATCTAAATAATCAGATATTTTATAGTATGCCTTTTTATAAAGCTTTTGTTTAATTACGTTTTTAAATTTCTTAATTGATAATTTTTGTATATCTCTTGGGAGATTGTTATAAAAGCGTACACCGTGCCCTTTAAACGATTTACTAACTTTATGGAGTCTACAAGTGGCAACAGCGAGTTTATCTTTATTTCTAGTATTAACATTGTGATTATCGCTTTTTTTCTTAAACAAATTAATATTTTGATACGTGATGAAAATCGTAAGGATTTTCAAATTATGTAAAAATTCTTATAAACGTATTATCTACCTCTATTAATTAGCTGTGATGGACAACTGTGATACGAGTTGCCTTCTGAGCTGAAATATAATATGCTCGCCGAAGTTTCAAATAAAATGTTAAAGAGTCGTTCAGAGCAATGCCCCAGATGTTACAAATGTCAATAGGAAAGAAAGAAAAGAATTTATTTGACACACAATTACACAGAAAGGATATAGGTATAGACGTATATAAATGTTTCGGCCGTAAAGTAATAGGTAGGTACTGTGATAGGCTGTACGCACAAAATACCTAGTCCTCTCCGTGATGCTTGGACCAAACAGGTCCTATCTCAGCATTTACGCAGCTTCACGTAACCGGGATGTGTGCGCTGATTTTCAGATAGAACCTATTTATAGGTATATTCTATTAAGTTTTAGGACGATTTATCAAAGCGAGTGATCAGAAAGCTGGCTCTTATCTGGGTCAACGCATTAGCAATTGCCATTCAGCGTGACAATGCGGCCATTATTTTGGGAACGCTTCCGTCTGGTAGTGAACTGGATCAGTTGAGCTATCTATAGATCGTTTTCAACGGTCTTTAGATAGCTAGCTGTTTCATCTGTATTTTTTGTATATACCTACTTGTACATAGTTATATGAATAAACTAGCTTCTGCCCACGGCTTCGTCCACGTGTTACCTGGATAAAAAGTAGCTTATATGTTATTCTGATGTATAAGCTATATTACTGTAAAGTTTCATTAAAATCCATTCAGTAGTTTTTGCGTGAAAGAGTAACAAACATCCTCACAAACTTTCACGTTTATAATATTAGTAGGATGTAATTTCTTCTGTTGAGTATAATTTCTATTTTTATTATTATTATTCTATTATTTATATATAATGGGCGACGATAACAGCGCATTATCAGGTGATATGCCAGTCCCGTTTACCACAAAATTAAAAAAAACATGTTCTTGTCAGGGTGTACCTAACAACTGCGTTATTTAGTTGGCTTATACAAATATACAGATAGATAAGTGGGTAGGCACGTGCCACGTCGACATACTTCTACAATGGAAACGCCTTCAAACTTGGATGTGGGTCATTTGGACCGACCGCTGCCGGAAGCTTCACTAACTTTAGTTGCCTACCTACTGAAATATAAACCTAAAATACACAACCAATAGATACATACATAGTCCTGACTGCACACTGGGATCGCTGTGTCGTGGGTATCAGGAACCACGAGTACCATGGCACCACAACACCAATACCCGAAATAATTATATACGAATTCCGCATCGGTAAGCGTACCCGCACCCTTTCCGTTGCAGCTGACTACTCGTCTGCCACGCCACTTACAAAAATACATCACTAGAATTAAAATCACTAGCAGCTGCCCACGATTTCGCCCGCTTGGTAATAAATCTATCCTATGTCATAAACTATATACAACATCAAAATCGGTCCAGCTGTTAAAGAGATTATAAGCAACAATTTTAACCATCTAAACTTTATCATTTTTAATGTACGAGTATCTAGATCTGATTAACACGACCTGAGGATGATAATGGGCATCATCACGGGACACTGTGATCTGAATCACCATCTCCTTAAGACAGCGGCCACAGACAGTAGACTCTGTCGAGGTTGTCTCCAGGTTGAAGAGACACTGTGATCTGAATCACCATCTCCTTAAGACAGTGGCCACAGACAGTGGACTCTGTTGAGGTTGTCTCCAGCTTGAAGAGACACTGTGATCTGAATCACCATCTCCTTAAGACAGTGGCCACAGACAGTGGACTCTGTTGAGGTTGTCTCCAGCTTGAAGAGACACTGTGATCTGAATCACCATCTCCTTAAGACAGGGGCCACAGATAGTAGACTCTGTCGAGGTTGTCTCCAGGTTGAAGAGACACTGTGATCTGAATCACCATCTCCTTAAGACAGGGGCCACAGACAGTAGACTCTGTCGAGGTTGTCTCCAGGTTGAAGAGACACTGTGATCTGAATCACCATCTCCTTAAGACAGGGGCCACAGACAGTAGACTCTGTCGAGGTTGTCTCCAGGTTGAAGAGACACTGTGATCTGAGTCACCATCTCCTTAAGACAGGGGCCACAGACAGTAGACTCTGTCGTGGTTGTCTCCATGTTGAAGAGACACTGTGATCTGAATCACCATCTCCTTAAGACAGAGGCCACAGACAGTGGACTCTGTCGAGGTTGTCTCCAGCTTGAAGAGACACTGTGATCTGAATCACCATCTCCTTAAGACAGGGGCCACAGACAGTGGACTCTGTCGAGGTTGTCTTCAGGTTGAAGAGACACTGTGATCTGAATCACCATCTCCTTAAGACAGTGGCCACAGACAGTGGACTCTGTTGAGGTTGTCTCCAGCTTGAAGAGACACTGTGATCTGAATCACCATCTCCTTAAGACAGGGGCCACAGACAGTGGACTCTGTCGAAGTTGTCTCCAGCTTGAAGAGACACTGTGATCTGAATCACCATCTCCTTAAGACAGGGGCCACAGACAGTGGACTCTGTCAAGGTTGTATCCAGCTTGAAGAGACTGTGGAGCATGTCGTAATACACTGCACCGCCACAAATGAAGTCAGGTCGAAGATGGAAGATGGGAGCTCATCAACTCATGCTCTCCGTCATCATTATCTGACAAGAGGTCAGGGATACTGGAACACTGCTGTCATCAACCCAGAGTCCTTCTCCACTACTTCAAGGGGGCTGGTTGGAGTCAGGTTAGAAAGGTGATAATGCACAATACACCCCAATGCGGGACGTCAGTGCAGACCTTAGTTCCCCCACTTAGAATTAGAATCTGATTAACAATTAAGGCACAACTTAGGGACATTATTCTTCCTATGTTTATTGTATCGAGCTTTCGATGTAAGTAGGTAGGCATTCGTGCTTTCCTTTACCCTATAACTAAATTAATCTATTTAGTTATAGGGTAAAGGAAAGATGAATTTGGTAAGAACAGACTAGTTCACTATTTAAGTAGATACAGGCTATATTTTCATGATGACACCGGGGTCATTTCCTTGCACAACAAAACGAGTAGATATTTCAATATTGTCAAAACGTGGACCTGTTTTCTATATGGCAGCGGCTTCTAGTGACTTATGGCTTTAAAACCTATATAAAAAATATCTTTGAAGATGCAAATCGATTGAAAAAAAACACATTTCAACCAGATCTGTATTAATCTGAGATAAAGCTAAAGTAAGAGCAGAGATAAATCCTTCTATCATACTAATATTATAAACGCGAGAGTTTATGAGGATGGATGTTTGTTACTTTTTCACGCAAAAACTACTGAACTGATTTTGATGAAACATTACAGTAATATAGCTTATAAATCAGAAAAACACATCGGCTACTTTTTATCTGGGTACCACGCGGGCGAAGCCGTGGACAGTAGCTAGTGATTGATAATAGACAAACATATGACATACGCATATACGAGTTTTTTCGGCGCTAGTAAAAAAAGTACACGACCTCCTTTTCTGGACTGAGTTAAACCGAGATTGTTTTAGAGCCTATTTTCGTTAAGCTTCGTGGAATTGTAAATTGAGCGGTGGCAACACCAGAAATAGCTGCATGTTACTTCCGGTGCGAAATCTATTGATCCGCTAGTTTCCACTAAAGAACATGGTAGGATGGTTTTACACAGAGCACGAGGATTTTGTGATACTGGCCTCGATTCTGTAGTACGCTAACTAAACTAAATTTAAACTGTCGCTCTCTTTTACTGATGGCAAGAATTTTACTACTGTCAAATAAGTTTACGTGCCGCTTTTCTTCGTGTTTATAATCAGCATGTTTTGAAATCACGACTAAATTTGTATAGAAAACTTAAATCTAACTAATTTGACAGCAATAAATTATAGCTATCTCTTTCTTTCTTGCATTATCAGTAAAAGAGAGCGACAGTTTAAATTTAGTTTAGTTAGTGTACTACAGAATCGAGGCCACTGTCAAACGTGGCCAAAACGGAGTTCAGAAAAGCCGATTACCAAAAATAAATCTATGGAGTTTCACTAATCGTGTTTCTGTCCTTGATTTTTATATTATATTTTCAAGTTATCAATGTCTGAATATCTATCAGGTTTATTAATTTGATAGTTACTGAGGAGACATGATGTAAATTAGTCGCTAGAGACTTTAGCCCTGTATTTTAACATTCGTCTTTTGTGCTACGGAAGTGCGCAGTTTGACTAGTCACTTGTCCTGTTTTATTTTTATTTTGTTTGAAGGCATCGGGCCATTTGATGATGAGTATTTGCCGTTGCCTATTGCCATCAGAAATACCAAGAGCATTGGGGAATAACAGGGGCAAAGTATAAAGGATTTAATACACACCATTAAATCAGAAACACGAATAAACTCCACAGGTGTCTACAGAAATAAAGTAGCTCGTATGACTTTCTGTAATACCGCGAATACCGCCAATTTCAGGGAACGACATGCAAACAAAGATGGCGGCATCCGGCGTGAATCCTTCTTTATGCCGACAGAAAGTTTAACGAGAAACCTTGTTTATGTAAATAGGTCTGTATTGAATAAAGATCCGAACGTTTTGATACTTTTACTTTAAAAAAGGTCGAAAAAACATTTTTTGAAGACAACTAAGGCATGTAAGTTTGAAGTCGATGGTGTGGAAAGCGAGTAACACAAGAGGTGCAATTTCGATTCCCGCTGCGGGAAAATTATCTGCACGTTCTGCAGATATTAGTACCTACCGGGTGTGGGTGTTGTGGTACCACGGTACTGTAGTTCCTGATACCCACGACACATAGAATTCTAGTGTGGGGTCAGGACTGTGACGTAGGCACCGATCAGTTAACCCCGAGAGGCGTCATATTGAATCACACTTTACTGTCAACTCATCAGTCTTTTATGACTGATGTTGGCAAACGCGGACATTGTCATTGTCATTGCGTCATATTGCCTGCTGTGCTCTGATTGGTTGAAACTGCAGTCTCGACCAATCAGAGCACAGAAGGCGTGGCAGGACTCGGACGACAGTTGACAGAATTGTTTTTTTAAATTATGAAACATTGCGTCCCTTGAGGCTGTCTACTTATGGCCGTAGGTGTTTTGGGTATTTATATATAATGTAGTTAACTCAGGAATTTTGAATGAAGATGTAGTAACGAGAGTTGAGAAAGGTATGTTGAGATAGTTTGGGCATATAGAAAGGATGGACGAAAGTAGATTAAAAAAACAAGTATACAAGGCGATCGTGAATGGGATAGTTGGGAGAGGAAGGCCTCGGCGAACGTACTCTGACCAAATTGGAGACATTTTAGAAAAAGGCCAGGTCAGAAGTACACTAAACCGCCGAGCCTGTATGAAGAATGTGATGAGGATGAATGAAGCGAAAGAGGTATGCCAGGATCGTAGCAAGTGGAAATCCTTGGTATCTGCCTACCCCTCCGGAAAACAGACGTGACTATATCTATGTATGTTCAAAATGTCTGCATAATGAGTTTTGTTGAGCAGACCGTACTGAGTCCCGAGTTTACAACACTATAACGGAAAGAGTGGTTAGGTCCTAATCAAAGCTTTTTGACACATATTTTTATATAAATCTGTCCTTTTATTTTGTTGGTGAAACACGATGCTGCATCAAGCTGAGATAGGGGCCTATTATGACCCCAAGCAACATATTTTCTATAAGCTAATTCTTTTCCAGTTTTTTACCATGTTTGTGTTTTTGGGCTCAAATAAAAATACTCTTTCTTTCTTTTCTTTCTTTCTTAGTACCTACATCATTATTTTAGTCAAAGAAAATATAAGTCAGCAATATTTTGTCCATTAGTTAATACACAAACTAGCAGATGGCGCTATCATTAACAGACAATTTTGTCGTCTTGAGACAGGACTCGCGTCTTGGCATTTTTTGCGTAAATTATTTCGACATCAGAGAAATTTACATTAATTTGCTGAGCTGAATTAAATGAGCTCTCTGGTTGGCATAAAAAGTGATAGAACCTGTCATTGAGGCTAGGATGTTGAAGGTCTGTGGTCCGTTATAATATTTCTTATTAATATTTTAAGAATCTATATCAGAAAAATATTTTTAAAATTTTTCCCACCATTGTCGCATAGGACACTCCTTACTTTGCCGATTTCGGGACAAATGTTTGTATGATCTGCAAATATTTGTCTCGGGTCTGGGTGTTTTCTATGCAAATGTATATATTTACAAAAAAAAGTATATTAAGTAGTATATCGACTGATACATACATACATAAACTCACGCCTGTTTCCCGGACGGATAGGCAGAATCTAGAGATTTCCACTCGCTACGATCCTAACATAACTCTTTTGATTCATTCACTCTCATTTACATACTACTGTCAGCTGAAGTGGCAATGGGCTGGTCATATATGCCGAAGAACCGATAACCGTTGGGGTAAACGAGTTCTTGAGTGGAGACCGCGTCTGGGTAAACGTGGGGCGCCCCCGGGCTAGGTGGAGCGATGACTTAAGGAAGGCAGCGGGCAGTAAGTGGATGATAAGAGCCGAACACCGGGATCAGTGGCGCATATTGGGAGAGGCCTATGTCCAGCAGTGGACTGATGTGGGCTGATGATGATGATGATGATGACATACTCACTGGTACCTACTCAAGAGTAGGTACCCTAACCTCAAGAGTAGGTACCCTATGTACTTAGGTACAGGTTAAGACCTGACCTTTCTCCGGAACGTCTCCAATCTGGTCAGACTACGTTCACTGGAGTCTACCCTTTCCAATTATCCCATTCACGCTTCCCTTATATACCTACATTCCTATCCTACTTAATATTATAAACGCGAAAGTTTGTGAGGACGGATGTTTGTTTCTCTTTCACGCAAAAACTACTGAACGGATTTTGATGAAAATTTACAGTAATATAGCTTATACATCAGAATGACACATAGGGTCTTTTTATCTGGGTACAACGCGGGCGAAGCCGTGTGCAGAGGCTAGTTGATTATAATTATAGTTAATTTTTAGCCATTACGTTTCATCCTTTCTTAGATTAGTTTTATTATATTAAGTTATTTCCTTAACATATTAGTTTAGTGTCTGTTTATTAGTGTCTGTTTCTAGTGGTTACATTCTACTCTTTTGGATTATGCCTTCCTTATGTCGCAGTTCAGTAAATTATTCTTTGTTTCTGCTTTCGGCTCTCCTAATAGATCGATAATTGGCTTGCTTGGGAGATATCACGGCATGGCGTGTCTACTTCGCGATGCTAATCCGATTTTACTTTATTCATTTCATTTTGGATTTTTTGTGGAGGTATGTTCGGGACTGCGAAAAGCTATTAATTTTAAGAGTTAGAGTTATTTTACGTCATTTATTTATTGACAGAAATAAATAAGTAATTAATTATGTAGACAAATGTAACTCTGTACAAGACATGTACAAGATAAATATGATATTTAATATGATTATAGGATGAATGATTGTATGAAAATACTTAAGTAGGTACTTTATTGCAAATCATAGACAAATAACAAACCTTTTGATATTAAAGTACAATGGACGGTATCGTCGCTTTGATTTATAGTTTTTTTAATATGTACGTAATAACTTTTGTCGCTCATAAGTAGGTACCTACCTTCTGATTTCTGGTATAATGTAATAAAGAGTTATATCTGTAGGTAAGAGTATGTAGGTATGAGTTTTGTTTCAAAGTCATTGGAGATCTTTGTATATCTATCATAATATTATATATAGTAATATATTTGAGGAGACCGGGTAGGGGGCAGCCAGAGGCACAACCAAACATTATATATTACATTCGTTTTGAAAGTAGCTCTCATTTCAAGAGACACGTCGCATATAGCAACATCTAGGCCCAAAGTAAGAAGAGCTTGTGTTATGGGAACTACATGACTGATACTATAAGTATTTTTTTTTGTATACATAGAAAACACCTAAACCTGAGACAAATATCTGCTGATACAAACATTTGTCCCGCGTCATTTGCGTCTCAGGCGGGCCTTCGTCCACTGCGCCACAGAGTTCGTCAAGCATTAGTCAGGTACCAGGAAAACATAGAGATAAGGAGATGGAATCGATACATGCAGACATTCCGGCGCCTTGCTGATCTCGGAAATAATAAAAATGGCTGTTTGATTTTCGCGAGAATGTATTTCTTGTGTCTAGCGTGTTTTTATGAGCTTATAAGGACGATATTATGGTTTATAAAAAGCTCTATAAAACAATGTGTTTGACTAAGTATGTTTCATTATTGTATTCTTACGCTTTAACGATTTGAGACAAAAAAGATAAGCACATCCTGTTTCACCTTGAATCCCCGCTTAAAATGAAGAATGAATGTAAAAATTAAAAAAAAATAGCGCTAGACGGCACACTTAATCCAGAGTTTTTACCCGATATTTACATAAGAAATCACAAAAGTTTTCGATCATTTTTTAATTTAATAGCATAAATTGATAGTGATGTTATACTAGCTTTTTCCCACGACTACGCTTGCGTAGTATCCGGATAAAAAGTAGCCTAATGTGTTATTCTGATGTATACTGTAAAGTTTAATCAAAATAAATAAATACATCCATCCTCACAAACTTTCACGTTTATAATATTTGTAAGATATTAAAAATTATATAAAGAATTATTTCCTTGTTTTATACCACATTTAAATTAAAAACTAACCATTTTAATTCATTGTTTTTATGTATTAAATTAATTTAGATCATTCCTATGGAAAAGTTGAATGGATTAAAAGGAAAAGGACATTTTTTCAACTTTTCAAAATAATCGCGTCCTTTTTTTATGTACGCGATTAGATACCTACTTAGAGGAATTCGCTAGATCGATTTTTTTATTATACAAAGCCTCCTATTTTGTAGGCACTGTCCGAGTCGAATAATAGAAAATATCGGTAAACATACTTAAAAATACATATAACCACCTCCTTCTTTGAAGTCGGTTAATAAGTAGGTCTACTCGTATGAAATAGGTTTGTTTCAGCTCTTTTTACCCTTAGGGAATAACAAAATGGAAACAAAAGGAGTTTTATTCCAAAAACTATCGTGAACTTGACGATTCATATTGTAAAACGGGAATTTTCACGTACTGCACTATCGGTGAAGACACCGACTAAGTTTCGACTCATACCAAGAGTCTTCATCAGGGTGAGTGAACGCGACTTGCTCGATCAATTCCCGTTTTTACAATATTAATACCAAAGGAGTTGTTAGGTGTTCTAGGTTTTATTGGAGCGTGAAACTTTGAAAGTACTAAAATGACAAGTTTGTAACTTTAATTTTTAAGACAAATTAAAGTTAAAAAATCTGTCATTTTAACCGACCTTCTTAGGTCACGTTCAGTGTGAGGCCTGAGGTAGAGAAAAATGCCTAAAGTTCTCAGAAACCTTAACGAAAAAACAATATAAACATGATATGAGCGAGGAATATGATTTGCTACTAAGCAAAAAATATATAATCTGTAAGCAATGTAAAAGACCCAGTCAATATTTTTATTGTCAATATTTTGACGACCTCTGTGGCGCAGTGGGCGAAGGTCCGCCTGAGACGCAGAAGGCTGCGGGTTCTATTCCTGTCACGGGACAAATGTTTGTAGATCTGCAAATATTTGTCTCGGGTCTGGGTGTTTTTCTATGTATGATATGTATGTATTTAGAAAAAAAACGTATATAAGTAGTATTTTATCAGTCATGTAGTTCCCATAATACAAGCTCTGCTTAGTTTGGGGCTAGATGATGCTGTGTGAAAAATGTCCAGCAATATTTATTTATTTTATTATTTTAATATGAAGCGAGGGCGGTGTCAAAGTTCCCGTGAATGTAGATACTGATCGCAAATAAACAGTTGGGACTGCCCAATGTTCACGAAATATGGATATCCTGCCCAGAATTTCCGACTATAACTCTTGCTATCATTATCTAAATGCGACCGCTGATATCGAGTACAAAATGAGCTAGGTTGTATCCGTGTATTTCCATTACTCAAAATGACAGTGTTGCTAACATCAAAAAATACCAAACCTATCTTTGTTTACCTTATTATGATGAAACAGAAAAAGATACCTGCTATTTTCTGACTCCCTGTAGTGATAGGCAGGTAAATAGAGTCACACAAATTGTTTTAGCTTTATCTAAATAGCTCTCGGACTTTCAAAGTGCTAATAATACACAGGAAAGTCCGCGTATTCAGGATCGGATGGGACAAACCAGCATTAAACATCATAATTGTTTTTATAATCGTTTTGGGGCAGTTCTAAATCCGTTATCTACATACATATCTACATAATTCTTAGTGTTCGAGCTGAAGTTGGGCTAAACATAAACTAACAATAATTTACAAAAAAACTGAGAATTTGGCAATATAACGTAAACAGTACGTTACTTTTAAATATTATTAAAAAAAATAGCTTTCAACTCTCATTTTAATGTCACTGTCAATCCGTTCTGACGGCACGTTTTAGCGCGAATTTCTTTTTACTTTTTTACGGCAAGGGTAATTCCCATATCCTAATCGCCGCCCATTACCGACACATGTCGTTTTATGCGAAAAATATTCTAATTCAACGGCTACTGCGTCCGGTTCTCGTAAATCATGCTAAGATTTGCCGGTAAAATAACGACTCATGCATGTTTTCCTAATTTTTGACACCTGACGCATGTGGAGATCGTTAGGTTGGTACTACGGGGCGGCCGCTGTCGATACACTGATGATCGGGAAACCAGTAGCATACTAAGTAGATGGTGTATAGCCGGACTAAATTAAACTTATAGGTAGGTAATAAGTAGAACGGTATAAAAATATTTCGGTACTCTTGTACTGCAGAGCTGCAGCTCCAAGCATGCATGATTCTGCCTGCTCCCTTGATCTGTCGGCTAGCTGGAGCCGAGGGACACTTGTTTTTCTCTTGGCTCCAGCTAGCTGGAAAAATCCTGTCTGTTCCGTAGATTCTGTCAGGCATCTCGATAGAACAAACACATAAAAATCCTGTTCAACCTGACTTTAGCTAACAAAAAACTCATTCCCCTTGATATGTCACCTCGAAGGGAAGAAACAAGAAAAAGTATTTTTTTTGTGCCGTAGAGTCAGAGAATACGTACGAAATTATAGGTATTACAAATAGTACGCGCAAGCTATCCAAGTTGAAGCAATAATGTCAACTTCCTAGCATTACCTAGATGCTAGATTCTAGCATCATAGCCACCTATTATACTTAGTATAAATGTTACATAGAAGTATGTAGACGCTACGCACGCACAGGCTTGCAAAGACACGCGCCCTCATAAACCCTCTGTCTGCTATCGTAATTAGATCGAGTCCTCAAACATATCAGTTGAGATAGTTTACCATTACCGCGAAACGAGCGGTACATCTATAAATGTACGGCTTTGGATTTTAGCTGTTAATTTACATGTTTCTGAATAACCAGCGACTAGTGTTGAGAATTTGAATTTAAGTAGAAGGCTGTTCGATGCAAATAAAAGTATGCAATTGGAAACGCATACCTGCAACCAATGACATTGGACGATAAATGTTTTAAAAGTTACCAAAACTGGTAGGAAGCAACTCTTCGTGTAGGTACCTGGTCTACCTACCTACAAAGGCAGGCACCTAAATGTCCGTAAACAAAAATGTGCTTACGTAGAGATTGTACCTAACAGTAAAGTTCAATGATTTCACGACTAAATTCTTAGTGTCAATTATTAAAATAAAATCAAGTTCTACTGAACTGTAGTAATTAAAATCTTTCAGTAAATGGGCAGACGTCCCGAGATTGTCTTTCAAAGAAAAATTCCACCCCCAACCCAACACCCCGCGAAAGAGAGAAATCAATAAATATGTATTGTTCACTGGTTTTGTATTGCGCCATCTGACGGAAATTGTTCGTACTAGCTGCTTGAGTACCTTTGACATCTTGTTTGAGTATATGAAGTGTAGGTGGCGGTACTACGCCCGCTGGCGATATGTACTGTGTTTTATTTTTTGCTAAACAATTTTTTTAATTAGTACGTATTGTCATAACTTTAGTTCAATTTACTATCTTCTTATAATTGTTTTATTTTGTTACAGGTAAACTACAATAATAATGAGGTGAAGAACAATCACTGAAAACCGGAAGTAAATCATTTAAACGGGTGGGAAACTTTAAAGCTTTGGACACCATATGTTTTTTTTTAGCTTTTATTTTATTTAAATTTTCCTGCTTTATGTCGTATGTAGTATATTATAATATAGGCCGCGCATTATAATTTTGTACGTTTACTGGTTCGTAAATCAGGACATTAAATCGTCCTTTATTACTGAAACAGAATCGTTTCGAAAAGTCATTAGCAGAATCGTAAATAATAGCATTCGGGAACTTTCCTTTCAGTAGTTAAACTTCGGTCGCGAAATTACATCATCAAGAGCAGTTAACATTATTTATTAATGATTTGGTAGAATGAAAAAACCATGTTTTGCCATTGCAATAAGCGCCAAATTTTTTTTTTCGACCGAAGACTACCGTAGTACGTAACATGATTACGCTTTAGAAAAGCGAAGACCAGAACCACTGACTTGAGTCAAATGAGTAATTTAGCAGTAACGCTTTATCAGTACTTTCCAAGCTATTAAACCGGATATCAAACGCAGCGCTTGTTCAATGGCTGGGGTTGGGTTATGATGTATGATTTACTGAGCTGTCATATTCACGGGCGACCATAAAATGCAGAGATCGTCGACAATACCGGCTTTATGGTGCTAACTGCTGCGATGGTTATCTTTTGTCTCATGTTCGCGAGTGACGGGAGTGTGAATAATGGATGATTTAGTTGTTTCTCTTAGATCAACAAGGGTCACAGACTCAGCTTTAAAAAAATGCTAATACAATTTAAAAACACTGACCGATGTGCATATTAACTTTTAATTTCCTTTAAATATATTAGGTATCTTCCACTATCTTACCTAAGTAGTTAAAATCTTAAGAGTAATATTTTGAATGATTCAGTTGTTTAAGTAGGTACCTATATTTTTAGAATTCGATAGGCATCTAAGCCTGTTTTATCAATGATGGGAGAAACTATAAACTAATACTGTTTTACTTAAAATATTTGAACATCATATTAAAGATAAGTAAGACCTTATGATAATTACCTACATGGTGTATAATGATAATAACTGTCAATGAAAGTAGGTAATAATACCTTTTCTATTGTAGTTGGAAAATTTCGCAGGAAACATTACTTATGAAAATGTTACATTTTTTTTTTGGAAACGGTAGCTGTTATAGCCAGTTTAAAAATAGGTGGGGCTCAATCGAATTTGCTGTGATTGAATATTTTAAATTCCCTCGAGTTTAAATCAGTAAAATTAAGCTGCAGCCTCACTATTTCAAACCAATAAATGAACTTAAAAGTGACGACACCCAATCAACTGGACGGCAAATAATACATTTTTCTCCGCTAACAGCTCAGCATGAACTCAACAAAAACGAAAAAACCAACCGCCTACGTCATCCTTTGAAGAATGTCACCGTAATAACGCAATTTTCAATCTTACTGCTGTCTGTTTAAAGACTGTCTGTGAAAACTTTCTATTGAAGATGGTTTTCCTAATGAAGCTACGCTGAAAAAAGCTCGGGGACAAAAACTAGTAAAACTTAGTAATGAGCTGGAAACTGATGTGTCATCTGTAAAGCTATTTAGGTTAGGGTTTTTTGTTCAAAGGTTCATCCTCCTGCGCTAATGGTATTAGCTTTTTTAATCCGGGACTTTTGCGGCTATTTTGCGGGATTTTATTACCGATTTGTTGCAGAATCTTTCTCATTTAGAAAAGCTACGTTTGAAACCTTCAAAAAATCGTGAAAAAAAAATTATGGTGTAAACGATCGTGTGTATGTATTTAGTTTAAATAACTAAAGCTCTATTTACTTTTACAATGAATCTGGTGACAAGGGTGACATAATATTTAGTTACGCCTAGTGTACTTTTGACGGTTTTTGCCTTTCCTCGAGCATTCAAGTCATTTATTTTGTTCATTTAGGCTGTCAGCAGGCCATCATTGATGTTTGGTTTTCTTTTTATATGTGACTTTGATACTTGGCCAGATCAAAAATAAATAATTTTATTCAGATTGATTGCTGAGTTGTCTAGAATGGATTGTTTTTAGCAAAAAGACCGCTGCTGTGGCGTAGTGGGCGAAGGCCTGAGACGCAGAAGGTTATGGGTTCAATTACCACTGCGGGATAAATGTTTGTATAATCTGCAAATAATTGTCGTTACAAAATATATTATATCTGTCATGTAGTTCCCATAGCGCAAGCTCTGCTTTGGGGCTAGATGATGATGTGCAAAAATGTCCAGCATTATTTATATGTTGCGTTTTATTAACTTCTTTGTTTTGTACTTTTTGTGTACAGTAAATAATCAACTATCTAGGTTTATTATTTTATGAGTTTTGACATTCAGATCGGTATCACATTCAGATCCTCGGTGATAATAATAAAATTATGCTTTTACTGTCAAGTCCATTCCATTAGACTCAAGAGTGTCGTATGAATATTTTTGTAACTTTAATAGTTTAAATAACGGGTTCAGGGAAATCACAGATATGTAGAGGACTTTTTAGGATTTGGTCTTTAGCAGGCAAGATATCCAGCAATGCCCCTTGGGTTACATAAACTCATCTAGCTATGATAACTGCTTTCCATCTGGTGGGTGGTCGCATTTTGCCTCTAAATATCATAATAAGAGTAGTAAAGCTTCTCCGAAAGGTTTTTTCCTGGGATGTGCTAACACCATGCCTATTTCTGCAGCCAAGCAGTCACGTTTTCTTTGCTGTGTTCCGGTTTGAAGGGTACGGTTGCCGGTGAATTTACAGGCATATGGCTGAGATCTTTCATCTTGATATATCAGGGAGGCAACGCGTGAGTAACAGCTTCCACCAGGTGGGCCGTTAGTTTGTTTTCCTCTTTAGTAGTATTTTTTACTTAAAAGGAATATCATCATTGTTAATATTAAGTATCTTTGGAAACTCAATAAAACATTTGTATTTGTATTGCATTGTAGTAGTGTGTAAAAATTATATGAAGTTTATTCCTGGTTGGATTAAGATTATGATATAATTTTTGTACCTACATGTTTGGTAACATAAAAGAAAAAACAATAATGAAACATCTCGGCAAATTAAAACAAAGTGTGATGCTCTCCATTCGCCAGTTTTCACGATACGAAAACAGCTTTTTTTCTGCTCTAGACACAGACAGATCGTTCCATCCACCCGTCAAAGCTTTTAGCGATGTAGGCTAATGGCAGGATACCTACAGTTTAAATTGAGACAGCGTTTTGTTAGAACCTAACCTAGGTACCTACTTGTTATTATGGCTATATAGGCTTTATAAGACACTTCTATAGCATAAAGTCTATAGCATCAACTTGTAAATTTAATTAATGAAAGCGTGGCACGTGACGGATCTGGAGTGACCAATTTTAATGTTTTAGTATATTCTTGTAAATTGATTGTTTTATTTTTGTTTGCTTCGATTTAATCAGTATCGATTACGGATCATGTAGTTTTTTATGGTATACTAGCTACTGCCCACGGCTTCGCCCGCGTGATACCCGATTACTTTTTATCCGGGTACCACGCCTGCCTATGCGTTATTCTGATGTATAAGCTATAATACTGTAAAGTTTCTTCCAAATCCGTTCAGTAGTTTTTGCGTGAACGAGTAACAAACATCCATCCTTACAAACATTCACGTTTATAATATTAGTAGGATAGGATTAAACTTAATTAAATGTTTATTATAGATTAGATAGTTTAGTATCTAATCTATAATAAACATTTAATTTCATAAAGTTGCTAGTGAGTTTGGTTCGTGGAATTATGCATATCCTAATCAAATTAAAACGACATTATGGTACCTGCATTTTGGTATCTAATGTGTCGATTATATTTACGAGTATCTGAAACAAAAGAGTTGCCTTTCAAGTCCAAAAGTCCTGAGTTCAAATTAGCGTAATCTTTTACAGAATATACCAAATGCCTAGAAGCATGCACATGTATAACATTAGGAAGTATCTTTCAAAAGAGATAAAATAATTATTATGCGACAGTCTAGTTTTATCCCCTTTTAATTTTTGCAGCGCAGTTTACGGCCCTAGGCTATGGATTAAAACAGAAAACTCCATTCAATAAGTACAAAACGCTTGCATGAGATTCTGCTTTAATATCCCTAGAAGAGAACATGTTATACCTTATTTAGTTGAACATAACATACTTAACATGAAGTCTAGAAGAGAGCTCTACCTAGCCTGTACAACACAAAAGATAGTTTGGAGTAAAAACTCAGAGTATTTATTTGATAAATTAACTTGGATTAAAGACATACACGCTGCTAACACACGCTCTAAAATACTCAACAAGCTATTACTCCCAAAACACAAAACAGTAGGTTTCAGAGGATGTTTCAAATATAGTGCATCAAAAATATGGAACAATTTACCACCGCCACTTAGCAAGAAAATAAGTAACGCTACATTTAAGGTCAAATATAAATTAAAAAAAACAACTTGGAAAGTTCATTTAAAATTATTAAAAGAAAAAATAATTAAAATTTTGATTCTAACTGATAAATATTAACAGGAATAATTAAACTCATAACATTAACATGACAAAGAAACAGAAATATTACACTCACACATCCAATCAATATTTAATTTACAAACTAATCAACTCAAACACATACACACATGCGTGGATTTTCCGTACATACAAACATTTACACACTCAACACCCCCCCCCCCCACACACACACACACACACACACGCACACACACACACACACACACACACACACACACATACACACACAAATTAGTAACAACGCCATTTAACTTTAGGAATATTACTGGAACTTGTAATGTAACTTGAAATCATAATGGGAGCCAAAAAAAAAACCAATTTTTCTGCCGTCTAACATCTGTCGTGCCTAAGGGTACACTGAAAATCAGCGCTGCGCCTTAGTCTGCCAGCATTTTGCTGAGTGTGCTCCTTTTGCCTGAATTTAATCATGGCAATTACTTAGTTAGATATAGTTAGTTTTTTATATGTAACCTGATGTTGTTATGGTCATAATTTCAGGCAATACATATTTTTTCTATTCTATTCTATTCTATGTGGAGGCAGTCTTTTGGTAAATGCTCGTGGGTAGTCTGGTTGTGTTATGTATGGTATGATCGATGATAGTTTTAGCGATTAGATATATTATCCCATCTATCGTATTCTATTATGTTATAGCAAACGAAAACTTTTACCCTAGTAGGGAACCAAAACTTGTGGTGAGTTTATTGATTTCATCCTTAACTCGTTCCCTCAAAACGCCTCTGGGCCATCGTCCTTTAGTAGGCTTGAATAAAATGTTTATAGAATTATATGTTCTGATATATTTTATAATTTATCACTACTGAGAGACATTCATAAGAAAAACCATTAAAATAATTATACTTATAATTGTACTTCTAGATTTAAACTTAATAGAGAGGTGTGGAAGAAAGGAAGAGAGGCCTTTGCACTACAGTTGGACACTATAGGCATATCTATTAATAATATCCTATACCTATTAATGGACCTATTAATAAAAATAGACGTTCCGCTTTGGGGGTAGTTAGAGAAAAGTCCATACATTATATTTTGGTACATGCCCGTGTATTGCATAAAAGTTAGCATTCCGCATGTCAAGTTACAAGCCCACTTCTGCTTATCGGAAGACTAAACAATTGCCTAGAACATGCCTTCGATTTTTTTTTGTAAGTCGATTTCATCACGATATTTTCCTTCATGTCTTAAGCTCACATTAAATTGTAAAAATCATTGATGCACTATAGGGTTTGTATTGTACCCACTACCTTCACATCGGATGTCAGAGTACAAGCCAAAACGACTCTTAAAAGAAAATATAAAAAAATGGTGAATCAACCTGGTAATGATGATAATTATAAATTACTAGCCTCTGCACATGGGTTTGCCTGCGTGATACCCAGATAAAAAGCAGCCTATGTGTTATTCTGATGTATAAGCTATATTACTGTGAAGTTTCATCAATATCCGTTCAGTAGTTTTTGCGTGAAAAAGTAACAAACATTCATCCTCACAAACTTTCGCGTGTATAATACCTAGTAGTAGGAATCATGTAGAAAGATTGATATAGCTGTGTATATTGAAATGGGGTTACTGAAAAAGGTACTTCCGATTTCATGGGTTCGATCGAGGTCATGACCCCGCTCGTGATACATAAATATCACAGTCATCAACATGAATATAAAGAGCTTTAATTATTTCACTGGGAATCAACCGGGCCCCAATTTAACTTAAACAAACAGCCAAATATCTAAAAAGTTGCTATTTTGAAAAGACACAGGCGCGGGTCACAGCTAAAATCAATTTTATCAGAGAAACAAAAAAGCACGTTAGCACAAACGAAATAAGACCGATTCTTCAACAACGAGATAACACCCCCGGAATTTTATTCGCGATCATAACCCCCGGTTAAAATGGCCGTGCGAGTCAGATGCAGCCAAAGAGGGCGCGCGCATGCGCCTTCATTCGCTCGATACATGCACCCTCCGGATAACCGTGATATTAATCACCCAGTTTCCTAACTGGGTCCTCAAAAATTCTAAAATGTATTCACTGAAATCTCACTATCACTGAACACTTAGGTATGTCTGGCTTCGCGGAGTTTCATCAGCCGCTCCCAAAGCTTGCAGGTAAACCTGTGAATCAAAACACTTTAGGATACTAAAATTCAGTTGCTGGATGGATATAATGCAAATGCGTATCTCCGAGGGTCTGGAGCTGGTGAGGGTGCTACGCCACGGCCGGCTTGCCCGGACGCAGCAGTAGATAGTAAACGTACTGCTGTGACAGGACAATATGGTCGCGGCGCGCGAGGCTGGCGGCTGGCGTCAGGCGTGTGAGCCCGCGTGGCCGGCCGCCGCGCCCCTAACCACGCGCACGCGCGACGCTCCTCGGGATGGGGGCGTACACACCCTCAATGAACACCCTCAATCACCTATCGATTTTCCTCCACAAAAAAAATACTTAATTCATTACTGTTGCATCCTACTAGGAGATGAAAACTCTAGTTTTGAGTTCTATGACCTAAGAATGACCTCATCATTATTTTTTTACACAGTAGTGTTCCCGGCTTTGCTCGCGTGGCTTCTATTTTATCACACTAAAAGTGGAAGTCTATTTTAATACGTTTTCAAGGTCTAAATTCATTCAAATTTCCTTGCAGTTTCGTTGTTACATTATTAACCATTATAATGGTTGTGATGATATCCAAAAATGTTCCACATAATTATGCATATATACGTGATATTTTCACATGCAAAGTACGAGTATAATTTCAATATGCTAACATTTTTTTGTTTTAGTTCTAGTTAGGTGAGTATTCAAAGTTTATCGAAAAAGGTCAAAGTAATGAACGACTCACATAAATGTTTTTACAAAACAGTCTGTAAGAAAAACTGTTATGCTTAGCTGCATTTCAGAGCAAAACTCTTGGAATCCCATTTATCAATTTCTGTATTGTAACCTAGATAAATCTTTATTTGCACTCTGATACTTAATACTTGCATCAAATATCCTTATTGGAAAATGTTGACGTCTTACGACGCTGACGAGATTATTCGGTTAGTACCCAAGAGTTACTAACTACGATCTACTAGGAACAACTTTTGAAATCAGGTGCAGGGATGTATACTTTTATGACATGCGAAAGCATTTACAATACTGGGTAGATATTGTAGTTCTAAATAATGTTGATTTGTAGCTTGTTTTAGCATAATGATGATCCTTTCATCACGCTGGTTTTACTACCCAATTTTACTATGTAAAGTTATTTTTAGAGCTGAATCATGCGTTAGAAGTCCATTGTTTTCTTCCTTGGTTCAGCATTTTACTTTCGTCGAAAGAGGTTTAATCGCTACACAGCAGGCGGCTGAAATCACAAATCACTTAGCTCCTGCACGTGGAAAGCGTCGTGTTAAATTTACAGCTATGCTTTTTACGCTGAAATTAAAAGTCGGAATTTTAGCATGGAATTTTATTTCATTTTCGCTACACGATTTTATATCATCTCACATACCGCGAGTCCGCGAGGATATTATGAAAATGCTTTCAAATTATTTATACCTGGTACTTTTGGTTTTGTGGACACAAGAATGTTAAAACGAACATTTTTCTGTTAACAATAGGTAAATTAAATTTAAATTTGATTTCTACTTAACAATAGTGAACCATTGTATAATTTTGTGCTCAGTAAAACGTTAACTTTCACAATAAATAACAGTTCAGTCGTAACAAAGTTGCAAAAAGCGCAAACGTTGACAAATTACCCGCTCTCACCTTTGATATCGATACGGAATTAACGAAACAATCCGCCAATCGGATAGACGTAAAATATAAGTAAGGCTTTTAACCGGAAACTACGTTTCATTTGATGAGATTGTGTTGACACATTTTTTTCCAATTAATTTTAGTAAGTAGGTACTTAATCAGTTAGTAATAAACAAATTTTAATCAGCTAATTTATTTATTTCACCACTCCTAATTTAAATAAACAAAAGCCAAAACGTTAAATTTTGAGTATTATAATAATCTGAAATTGAAGTGTCTGGTTCACAAGTATTTACAAAAGCTGTAGATCTGTAGACAAAAGTAGACATATCCTGACGATCTCTGCACAATTCTACCCAAAATGTTGGGTCCATTGTCAAGGAATAGTGGAACGCAGACCCAGGATTATGTGTGAGAGATAAATTACCAACGTCCACCGTGATTTACGAGGCTGCCGAGGAAATTCTCAAGAATAAAAATTGTTACCCTCCGAAACGCATTCATCAAGTACGTAACTTCGCATCTGTGGTTTTGTTGTAATTTTTGAATTAATCTTGCTCAAGAATTAGCGTACACACTTAAGTTAGAAGTTTGACCTAGTCTTGTGATTTATCGAGTGGCTTTAGATTTTTTTAATAAGAGTTTTGCCACAAGGCTTCTTCGTGAGATGTAACGAATTATGAAATGGTTTAAGCAAAATATGTCAGAGTTACTGAAATACTTATTTATTGATAAACCAAAACCAAATATTTGAAATATAACTCGCGAAAACGCCAGCGGCCACGGCCGTAGGCTGATTATGCAACCTTTTATGGAGCCTAGAAATTCAAAGAGGTCACACCAGAACAAAAGTGAGGCTATAAAAATGTTTGATGGAAATGCTAAGAAAAGAGATGTTAGAAAAGCTTTGTGTATGAATGGGATAGAGTTCTAAAATATAATGCGGAACTCTGTGTACTATTTCCGTGGGGCTGGCACCTGTATACCTAGTTAAGGATAAATTTCAATAAAATAAGAGTTTTCCCGGCGCCGCCGTGCCCAAGTTTTCTATTAGCTTGAGTCGGTGGGGAATTCACGTGGGTCGATTTTCATCGTTGGGATGATCGCTTGCCAAATCAACTCTCAAAGCCGCATATAACTACACCTCCATTTAACACAATTGCCTAAAATCACAAGTGACTTGCGGAAAGACACCTCTAAATGTAGAGTGATCAATGATAAGAGTGAGACTGCGACTGAGCATTGTCACGATCTATTTAAATCATCCGCCACATGTGGCCTGAGGGTCTAAACTGACTTAGATTTTGTAAGTCAGGTCAAACGATATGTTTTTAACTTAAATACATATATATTGCTGAGTTTAGCAACATGTTTTGACATGTTGAAACTCGCTACTTTGTCGTTTGCAATTTTTGTCATTTGTTGTCTAGTTGATTTGCTCTTTACGTAGCCAATTATTATTGCCGTGTGGTTGAAACACAATGAGAATCCCCATAAGATACATACATATTGAAAAAAATTAAAAATTATGCATTAATGGCGTACTTTTGTTGAGAGCGTAAGCTTTCAATTATCAATGAATAATTTAAAAATATGAATTTATTATTTCAACTGATATACTGATATTTACAATTTGATTTCCTAGGTAGGTATATTTCTTGGTAAATTTTATTATTATTGCAATTGAAATGTTGGGAACGAATTTTTCGTTTTATCGGGTCGGGCGGATTTTTAAGCCTATTTAACCTAGACTTCAACTTCTGGTCAAATCATGTTTGTTTCTGCAATTTTATAAAACAGACAAGTAGACCTACCTGTTATAATTTTTCTGAGCTGTCGTGTCCCACAGCTGGGTAAACGTCTCCGTATTCCGTATAGAGATATTATAGAAGTATATATATTCTCATTAGATTTATGTTGAAGTGGAAACGAAACAATTAATAATTTGTTAAAACAATACATTGGAAAGAAGAATCAGATTCTGTCTACCAATTAGTCTATTATTAAATCGTAATAAATTACGTTCTAGTGTTGTTGGATGTCATCAGTCATTCCATCGGTTTGACAATGACAATGATTGTTTGAACCATAGGTACTACCAAAACAAAACAAAAAGATTCAATTTCATTTTTTCAATCAACCTTCAATGGCTGTTTGCTATTTAATAATTTGTTTTGAATTTTGTGATTATTTCGTCCAGCTACCGTCATTTCCAGATGTTTGTTGCATATTTTGAAATGTAAATATAATTAATCCAAGATTGGTACCTACCTACTTACCTATTACCGCAACATGTTAGCTAATTATTCTAACCGGAGCGATGTACAAAATGAACTTTGTATTTACGTGTGGTCGAATTTTGTGGAAGAAACAGGTAGGGAACCTGTTTGTTCCACGAAATTCGACCACTCAGCCTATTTCGTGCTAAAACCATCAAAAAGTTCTCCCAATAAACATCCGACCTGAAAATACTGAAGTTGGGATTTGAAAACCGAATGACGCGCGACTGTCAATTATTTTTTACGGCGTCCCGCCGTTTTCAAATACTTTTCCGATAGTTTTCCGACGCGGATTATTCCAAAACGTTTGACTTTCTCGAAAAAAAGCAGCCAATTAGGCTGTGCATAGTAGGTAGTTAATTATTTGTATCATAAGTGTGTGTGAATATGTTGGGACTGTATTCCAGCGGAGCGCTCGGCGTAGGCGGTGTGGAAGTGGTGGATGGCTCGCTGGTGGGTGGAGAGCTCACGGCACAGATGCTGAGCGCTCAAGCGCACGCCGCCGCCACGCAGCAACAGCAAATGCAGCAATTGCAACAGCAACAAATACAACAGCAACAGATGCAGCAACAGCAGATCAATATCAGTAAGTCACTACATCCTACTTCTTAATCTAATACAGATGTTCCATTTCACAATGTTGCTGATAATCTTTAACAGGTGGGCTGATTTGATGAAAACTGAATCCTATTGTAATTAAAAATATCAAAATTTAGATGATTTTTTTTATAATAATCTCCATAATCGCTGGACCAATTTAGATGAAAATATGGAACTGGTATAGATTGTGACCTTGACTTAGGCTACTTTTTATTTAAGTACCACCTTCATGCAGTAAATTTTATGTAGGTAAGCGGGCAGGTCATGCACCAATGGATTTTTCAGCTCAAAAAAATATGCGCATTTACATGTGCCCAAAACAGTGAAGGAAACATCTTGAGGAAACTGACATGCCCAAAAGTTCTAACATGCATGATGGGCTTGCAACCTGTCATGTGGAATGCTAACCATTTGCATAGCGCGAGCATGTGCCAAATGTAATGTTTGGACACCCCTCTGACTACCTCTACTTGGTATCCTCAAAGATCTACTCACTGAGTATGTATTTGAGGATGTCTATCATGGGGAATTCAGTTGTGAGCGTGTTTGTTTATTTGTATTTAGTGGGCCGGTGCTAGTCAGTTGTAAATGCCACTTGTATTTCACCCAGTTTCTAAAAATGGAGTGTTATTTTTTTTATATATTTAGGATACCCAACAGATTAGCCACAGTAATTATCCATTGTAAAATAATGTGGTCTTAATTAAATCTTCGTGCTACCCCAATTATGGGATTTGTTTTGCGAGTTGTTCAATAAACACTCTTAGGCCTGAATTCATAGTCAGGGGTTGAACAGTCCCCCAAAATCCACCATTCATCATTCGCCTTATGGCTGGGTGTATAAAGGTTGAATTTGCACTTGAATTTTTACTTAGCGCCTGAACAGTCCCCTAGGGGAGCCTTTAATCAACTATGAATTCGGGCCTTAATATTCATGAAGGACATCTTTTCATCTTTTCTCAGTTTGAAGATTTATAAGGACAAGTAAGGGAAGTAATAAGTAAGGGAAACATGGATAGATATATAGATAGACAATTCTTTATTCCACAAAATAGTAGTATATAGGTGAACTTAATGCTTGAGCATTAAGTTATCTGGAAGAGAATGGTTTTAAAAGCATTCTCTGCTAACCTTTATATATTGTGGAAAAAGATGTCTTGGAGATGGTAGTGCAGAGAATGCTTAAAACAAAAATAATATGTAGTGATTATGTAACGCAAATGTTTAAATACACCCAGATATTTGATAGTAATATTTAAATACTAGGAGTATATTAAAAATAAAATAAAATATAAAATAAATGAATAACATACATAACATAGTAAGTACATAATATATATTAAACATAGTCTAATCTAAGGCATGTCCACACATTATTTTGGCACATGCCCATGTTTTGCATAACAGTTAGCGTTGCTTGTGACCAGTTGGTTGCGAGCCCATTGCCACTGATAGGTTCACTGACTGATGCCTTAACCACATGCCTGATAGGTTCACTGACTGATGCGTTAACCACATGCCTGATAGGTTCACTGACTGATGCCTTAACCACATGCCTGATAGGTTCACTGACTGATGCCTTAACCACATGCCTGATAGGTTCACTGACTGATGCCTTAACCACATGTCTGATTTTGGGTATGCCAGTTTTCTCAATGTTTTCCTTCATCATTTAGTGTATTATACTTGCCTTAGTTAGCCTAGCTCCTTGAAATGTCCTCAAAGTCACCTGACTTGCAAAAGGTGCAGGTTCAATACCAACTGCGAGACAAATGTTTGCATGTTCTGCAGATATTTGAATGAATGAAAATACTTTATTTTATACAACATGAAATAAACAATAATATATACAAATCAAAGATAAAATGGACGGTCTTATTGCTCGAAAACTATGACTTCTATATAGAGTCTTATATAAGACTGCTGACATCCAAACAACTTTTGAAGTGGCCAAGAATTGTACTTTATAATTTGTGTATTTGTTACGAGCCTGGGTGTTGAGGTACCATGGTACTCTTAGTTCTAGATACCTATGACACAGAATCCTAGTGTGGGGCTTAGACTGTGTACATGTGTAATTTGGATTATTTGTTTTGTATCAGAGAGGGCCTTTGATGGCAACATTCTTATGATACAGCAATTCAGCATGCATCGATGGTAGATGATTGGGGCAAAAAAAAACCTTCCTAGAACCTAAGAGAGGTACCTCCCTTGGTTGTCGTTCCCAGTTAAGTATTTCCAATGCTAACATGTCTCTTCTCTTCCTCAGAAACCTCTCCATCATCAGGTCGCAGCACGCCGGTCCCCAGCTCGGCGCCCGTGGGTTCCACCTCCCCCTCCCCCTCGAAGCTGTTTGTTGGAGGGCTGAGCTGGCAGACCAGCTCGGAGAAGCTGCGCGAGTACTTCGCGATGTTCGGCGCGGTGGCTGACGTGCTAATCATGAAGGATCCCGTCACGCAGGTGAGCTGGGAGGAACGGTGTAGGGTGAAATGCTATTCGTTTATCTGAACACACACTCCAACTGAAAGAACTTTCTCAACACAAAACTACACACCCACACTCAACACAACACTACACACACCCACACTCAACACAACGCTACCGCACCCCAACACTTTACACACACCCCAACACTTTACACACACCCCAACACTTTACGCACACCCCAACACTTTACGCACACCCCAACACTTTACACACACCCCACCATTTTACACACACCCCAACACTTTACACACACCCCAACACTACACACACCCCGCCACTTTACACACACCCCAACACTTTACACACACCCCAACACTTTACACACACCCCACCACTTTACACACACCCCGCCACTTTACACACACCCCGCCACTTTACACACACCCCAACACTTTACACACACCCCACCACTTTACACACACCCCACCACTTTACACACACCCCAACACTACACACACCCCGCCACTTTACACACACCCCAACACTACACACACCCCAACACTACACACACCCCAACACTTTACACACACCTTTCCCTCCTCGCCCCCCCCCCCCCCCCACACCTTCCCCAACCCCACATCATGCACAAAAGCACACCCCCTCTCCTCTCTCCTCTCTCACACACTCATGCACATTTTGGAACAGAATAAAAAAAAGGTACTATGTACAGGGTGTGCCAGATTATGTATGCTATTCTGAAATGGCACACCTTGTATTGTACCACCATTTTTCTATTATGTTAAAGTGCTCCATTGACACTAATATTATGTACCGAAAATCGGGCATTTCACCCCACATAATTGCATAATTTGGATTGTTTCTGAAATAATGTTCTGTATTTGCAAAATGTTGTTCTAACCATTTTTTTTTAATGACAAAATCGTTTTGAAAAATTTAACTTCTAGTAGCGCACCTTACTGCCGCACCTCAAGTCAAAACTAAAAGCTAAGTGAGCGTATTCCACCGCTTTAAAATTTCGTAACAGAACTATATTTTGCAAAAACCGATTTAAACGAAACTTCTAAATAAACATAAGATTAACATTATATTTTTTTGAAGACATTCCTTAGACCGTTTCAGACGCCGCAGTGCCAAATATAAGGGTCAGTTTATTTGGTCTCTAGGTAGTTTGTAGGTATGTGTGCGTTCAGTGTAAGGTACGCTGTCGACTGAAGTGCAGTCTCATAGACCGCGAACACCATATTTTACGCTCGATGTATGTCTCATTGTCGCTTTATTATCTAACTGAATACCGAAACGTTCCGGACGGTTAAAAAAAATATTGAAATTATAGGAAAGTATAGATTTTTCGCCATTATATTAATTCTTCATATAGGGAAGTCAAAGCCTTTTTATTCACTGAAATCCCAGGAATCATATAGAAACATCAACTATATGAATTACGTGAATTTAAAATTTGAAAGTAAATTTACGCCTATAAATTGTAGTATATTTCGACCAATGGAAGACTTTCAACACACAGGGTGTTGAAAGTATTCAGCGCACCTTTCACGCGTAACAGGCGTACATCTAGCGTAAAATGTCGCGTCTATGCGTCGTCGCTTCAGCGGACTGTGGCCTGAATGTGAGGCATAGACATTTTTTTTTATATTGCGATACTGATCCCTTCAACTCGCTTTACGTATTTTATGAATATTCAAACTAGTGTCTCTAAGCTTGACCTATTTTCATAGCTTCTAAGAGTGAAGTTTTATGAAAATTAAAATTCTGTACGCTATCTTGCTAGTTTAGTTTAAAATTTGAAAATTTGCTTGTTTTTGGCAACGTAAAAAGTAAAAAATAAATGAAACTATGAAACTCTCCCACCAGATGGTCCGCTTACCGTTGGGACATCTATGAACACTTAGTTTCTTGAAGTTTTGCAAGGTAGATAATAATAATAATTAATTATGACATAATGTCTTAATGTCTGGATAATTATTAGTTTTTTTTTCACCTCCATATAAAAAAAAACTAAATATTTATATAGTTACATTCATTGCTAGTCACAGTAATACTTAGAAGTATTCTTTCTATAGTAAATTTGAATGGGATGTGGTCTATGAACCAATAGCTATACGGTTTTCAGATTTGTATTGGTTTACTTCAGCTTATTTATTTGTTTATTTATTAAACAAACTCTTTTCTAATCATGGAATTGATATTATCGTGTTTTTTTATCATTTTAGAATATACCACGTACTTTACTAATCTGCTGACGTTTCGTTGACCGTTTAGAAACGTCAGCAGAAGATAAAGTACGTGATATAGTCATAATAATATTCTATTTTTTTTTAGATTTAACAAAATAATAATTTATTTTGTAGATAATTTAATTCTTGTTTAAAATTAAAGTTACTTTTCTAGATCTTTGGAATACAATAATGCAGTTTGATCGCCAGGAAATGTTTCGTATTTTATTGTTTTTCTTTTTCTCGGAATTTGTCTATGTAACACAGTTCTGGTCGCACACAGATAGTTGGGCTAAGGTTGGCATAAAGTATTATTTACTAATTACCATGAAATAATAAATAGAGTTTAGCATGCTAGAGTCACTCTGCTCCTTTATTAGTAAGCGTTCATAGCCGGGCTATACAGGATGCTCCAGAGATTACTGTCAAACGGAAGCACGGAAAAGCTTATCACTATACGAATGATCTCTCAAATGCTCTAGGATTTCCTTACATTCTTCGTTTTATTCCAAAAACTATCGTGGTCGCGACTTTCTCCTTCCACGTCGCGCCGTGCACTAACATAACGTAGTGCACGGCGCCACTCACCCTGATGAAGACTCTCGGAATGAGTCGAAACTTAGTCGGTGCCTTCACCGATAGTGCATTACGTGAAAATTCCCGTTTTTACAATATTCTTCGTTTTGTATTTTTTTTGACTTAATGTATTTTACTTCTATGTAAGTTATTTGAAACTTTTATAAAATATGTTATAAATGCATAGATGTTTTGCTATTTGTTACTGATACTTCGTAACGGCTGGACCGATTTTAATGAAAATTCAATTAGTATCAAACCGTTGGCTACTTTCTATTCGGGTTCCACGCGAGGTTAACCCGAGGGCAGTAGCTAGTTTATATAAAAAAAAACATAGCTTCCAATAAATATAACGACAACGATAAAAAGTGTGACTTTGTTTGGTCATAAGACCTACCTCTTGCTTCTCTCTTGATACTTTTTTCTTGACCACCCTGTATAGTTAATCCATGGCTATACAACCTTTATCAATAAAGGGGCTAGTAATGCGTTAGGTATTATAAAATCTATTAAAACTATTCTACTTTAGATCCCTCCAGTGTTGTTTTGACAAAACTATCTAAATCCTGTCTTATTGTAGATATAGTCAAAGTACGTAGTTTTCTTTGATAGCTAGAAAACTTATTGTCTAGGTATGCAACATTGGTCTTTCTAACTCTTGTGGTATTCAGAATCCACGCAGTGCAAATGCATTCGAACCCTGGCAAGTTCCAGAATGGAATTACGAATACTAATATAGGGCGTGGCATGATATCGGAACTTAGGAAGCATCATTTCTTTTTTTTTTAAATAAAATACGTAGTTTTATTTGGAAAAATACTGGTGAAATTCGATGAAAATTGCGGTTGCTTTTTGTGTGGAAACAAGGGGGAAAATGAATTTTAACACTTAATAATTATTGACTGCTTGAGTTCCAACGTGTAAGTTAAGTGTTAAAAAGATTAATATTCATAAAATCGTATGGAGTAAAAATAGTGTTAATGTCTTGACTTTAAGTTGTCTGGGACTTAAGGTGTGGCAGTCTAAAGAAACCTAGGATAGTTTCCTAACAGAAAACAATGAGAAAATCATGAAAAGGTGAAATTTTGACCAAACGCTTAAACGCTTAACGCTTAAAAAGAAAGAAATAAATAAAAAACTTACCAAAAGAAGGGTAGACGTATTAATTTCCCCTAAGGTCCCAATTTGCCACACACCGTATAGTAGAAATTATTCTAAATTCTTTTCTGGTAAGTTCGATCGATTTAAATTGACCGCTCTAATGTTACCGTTCGCCTACGCCATGGATTTTTTTAAGAAATAAATTGTCCACTGCGCAGGTAAAGACCTTACCCTCATTTATAATCACTCACTAACTTTAGCAGCGTGATAATAGTTGTCTGCCTCTATCCTTTGCTAGTGTAAGAAAAGGACAGGACTAGATTTAGCGTCCTGCTAAAGTTAGTAAGTAATAATTAATAAAAGGGCAAGTTTATAGCGGCCAATTTTATTGTTTGGAATGTACGAAAATAGCCTTAATCTATGACGTTTTGCACTGCGTGGTTCATGAATACAGCCCTTAGCTACCTATCACAATAGATTTAGGTACCTACTTTATTGATTAGAATGAGGTATTTGCTCTCACGATATAGTTTTTTGGTACACTAGGGTAATTTTTGGTACACTAAGGTATACGATTGCTAATAGAAGGAAGTGCTAATCAATTATAGTTGATACGTCGTTACTTTCGCATAGAACAGTTTTGAGAGTGTGGCCATTTTATAGAAAACGTAAAAAAAATACAAAAATAAAAAGGTTTTATAAGTTTTTTTATCGGAACCGCGAGGTTACTCTAACACAGTACTGTTGTCTGCCGAGGAGTTCCGTCGTCCACCTTCCGTCTGCATCATCAGATCAGCTGTCACAGTGATAACATTCTCAGTGAAAATATGTGGTTAAAATAGAATTACGTTAATTTTCCAGAACACATATTACGAACTATAAGGGGTTCTGGATAAATTAGTCCAATTTGTACTCCAAATTAACACTATTAACAAAATCACGCTATAAAATCTACACCAAATCAAGCAACATAACACAAATAAAACGAAAACATTATAATTAATTCGCATTCAAAGCTTGAACTGAACTGGCGGTACGGGTCGCGTGACGCGTTTATATATGCCGCCAGAGCGCGGCCTCGTTCCTTCCTAGTAATATGTCGTACGAGCGAGGTGTTTCTTGCCTTTGCTTTGCAAGCTATCTCTTTCTAACAAATTACTGTTTCTTACTGTCGCGGCTAGTGTTTTTGTTCTGTACTAGATGGCTGTCTAACAGAAAATTTGTCTATATCCGCTAAGAGATGGCGCTAGCGTGCCTTGATGAGCTAGCCGCGCACGTCACAATATGTTCGATAAGGTCTTAGACTAATCTTAGATTCTTAATTACGTATTATTAGGTTTATTAGGTTTTTAATGTTTGTATCTGAAAATATTTGTCTCGGGTCTGGGTGTTTTCTATGTATAATATGTATGTATTTACAAAAAAATATGTATATAAGTAGTATATCAGTCATGTAGTTCCCATAATCAAGCTCTGCTTAGTTTGGGGCTAGATGATGCTGTGTGAAAAATGTCCAGCATTATTTATATTATTTATTTTAATTACGAAGGTGAAACGCATAGCCTGCTCGTCAATGTCAAATTCCGATGACAGTGCATATAATCTGGTGACTATCTGATCTGATGATGAGATGGAGGGTGGACGGTGGTCATCCTCTAAAGGTAGCAGTGGACTGTGTTTAGGCTCATTTCAACTTATTATACCGTTGGTCAATTTCATAAACTTTTCGTTAAAAAAGTTAATTTTAGAAATATATAGTTGCTATTTTCTCCAAATGGTCACACATAACTCTTAACATAATTATAGAAACCACCAACGCATTATCGCATGGTACCTATCCCTTCAGTATAGTAGGTCTATTAGGGGTGATTGAACAAGTAAATAACGTACTTTTTTTAGTATTAAGTTGTACTAAATCATTAATTTCCTGTTATAATGTGATCATTGAAATGAATGTCTGGAATTATTTGCTCAGTTGCTAGTTTTATCGACCCACGTAAAGAAACTGCTCCCCCAAAATCTGTCATTTCTAAAACATACTTTGTTTAATATGTAAAGTGATTATTATTAATAACTCAATTTAAGCACTTTTCCATTAATCGAAGTACCGTGATTACCTATACATAAAAATGACAAGAGAACTTCTTCAAAATTCTTAAATTTACTTTGAAAAGTCTCACTAAGTATTTAAGATTATAACATCAAGCTATCACTGTGTAAATATCAAGTTTGTAACTCTTATAGTTACCGAGATGTGATCCAAAGCAGTGACCCATAAACATTAACAACGCATCTCGGTCATTTGATTTTTAACCCAAACTTAAGAAACATTCCTAGAATTCATGTTATCCCAAAAATTCAACCTCAGCGGGACTCTTAAGCGACTCCTAACCTAACTCTAGCCACTCTAACTGAGCGTTAAGTTAATCATCTAACTCTTAAAAGAAAAACTCGTAAAAGAGTTTCGTCATAAACCAGACATCCATTTCGTAACTCCTTCAGCCCCCGTGTAACGGCAGCCGCGCGCAGAGATCGCGCGGCTTCGGCTTCATCACATTCCAGGAGGCGGCCTCCGTGGACAAGGTGCTCGCGGTGCCCGTGCACTCGCTGGACGGCAAGCGCATCGACCCCAAGCACGCCACGCCCAAGTCCGCGCCGCGCCCCGCCAAGACCAAGAAGATCTTCGTCGGCGGCGTCGGACAGGACACCTCCGCCGAGGAGGTCAGGGCGTACTTCTCGCAGTTCGGCCTCGTCGAGGACGCGGTCATGCTGATGGACCAGCAGACGAAACGCCACCGCGGCTTCGGCTTCGTCACCTTCCATTCCGAGGAGGCGGTCGAGCGCGTCTGCGACATACACTTCCACACGATCAAAAATAAGAAGGTGGAGTGCAAGCGCGCCCAGCCGAAGGAGGCGGTCGCTGCGGCGCCGCTCGCGCTCGGCAAGCGGCTGCTGCTGCGGCCGGGGCGCGGGCTCGTGTACGCGACGGGGGCCGTCGGCGGCGTGGGCGGCGTCGGGGGCGTGGGCGCCGTGCCCGCGGTCGGGGCGCACGCGTACAGGTACGCTCCGTACGCGCTGCCGGGCGCTCAGGCCGCGGCGCTGGTGGCTCCGCAGCCGCCGCAGCAGGCGCAGCCGATGCCGCAGTTCGGAGCGGCGTACTCGCTCGCCGGAGTCGACATGTCCTCGTTCCAGGGCGTGGACTGGGGCGCCATGTACGGCCTGCCGATGGCTTACATCTAAACCGACCCACCGCGAGAGATTTCTCTTTTTATTTTCTCTTACGAGTTCCTAGTTAAGGCCCGTGTTAGCTGATCGGCTCGTTTCTGAAGTCTGGATTGAGAGTGGTCTGAATGTCGATGTCGAGGTGAAAGGTCGTTTGACCTTCGTTTCCGAGATCGAAGGGTCGAATTTTGACCTGACTTATAGTTTGGCAGCTCTCAAGCTCGTCCTCAGAGTTGGGTCGAGTTCGTTGATACGGGATTGAGTCTTGCCGCGTTAGCCGCGACCAGTATTTGGGATATATTTACGGCTGCGGTACGCCCTGCCTTAGGGCATCAAAGATGGCGCATTTGAAACGTTTTTTTTTATTTAGAAGTTAGATGAGGTGACCCGACGCTCGGATGTATGCTTTTGGGTTACTAGATTTGATTTTAAAGGATGTAAGCATGTCTGGTATGAGCATCACCTCGTTAAGGCGAAGATCTCAAGTAATTTAGTTGCATAAAAACACTATTTTTTTTCCTTTTTGTTTTTCTTGAATTTTGTAATTAGTACGTAGTTTATAGTGCACGTTTTGGCAATACGATATACTTATTACCTAGTATTATACATTTATATAACGACTGTATGAATCTCATTGCAGCTATGTATTATTTATATTATAAGCGAACATTATACTTAATTATATTGTGCGGTTTGAGTGACGTCGTGTGACTATAACTTAATAAAATTCAATATGGTACGAAAATGCAGTAGATATAAATTAAAATTAGGAAATGAAATAAAACAAAATCATTCCAGTATTTAATTAGTGCCATTGTTTTAACTAAATTGTGCCAAACGTGTGAATATAATCGGGTTATTGATTTTTACAATCTATCTCTATACAAATCTCAAGTTATTTTTCATTATGTTGGATAAAACTAAAGTTCTGTACGAAATAGTCGTTAAACTCTATTAATATTGTCTGATAACGTCTTGTTTATTATGATGACGTCAAGTATGACACTACGCCACACAAACTGTCACTCCGTCACGCGACATGACACATACATATACGTATCATTGTACTATTGATGACACTTCGTTGCTAAAAACACAAGGAGCTGGACTTGTTCTTTTTCGTTCAAATGCACGTATTTTAATGCAAAGTAATGTATTTTTTTTTTAACTTTTTTCCATTCGTTATATTGTGACCTTTGAGTGCTCCTATTTGGCTAACGAGCGTCTGTAGCCGGCATTAGTAACACGAAGTGAAATTACGTCACTGAACGCGCCACTACGCCGCGTGACGTACGTCACATTACGTCATGTCACACGACGTCACGTCACCCGCATCACAGCTCACAGTACTCGTTCATACATATCCAAATTAAGCGGAAAAGCAATCTCATTACACATATTATTGTATGTATTGACTTGTAGTTTTAAATGCCCTAATGGTGGTGGTGATTTTTGAAACTTCTGGAATGTTATATTAATACAAACCTACTTACTTTATCATGACCTATTTACTAAATAGCTAATCTACATACAGCCAGTCAATGAGATAAACGAAATATATATCACTTAAAATTTACGGAGGGCATCCATTTAAAAGAAAATGGTGGATGACATTTATGCAATTCTTCATCTTTTAAGTGATCCCTATTTTCTATAAGAAAAAAATACAATTTATGGTTTGATGTGATAAGCTCATCATACCATAAATTGTATTGTTTTTAAATGGTCTGAAATTCAGCTTGTAGAGTCTATGGGAGTTTTACGTAAGTAATTTTCGAATTTGCAATATTTCATTTTAAGTCTTAAACTTGTCTTGACATCGTTTGTAAATGCTTTCTAGATTTAGATAGTGACTAAATATACTTATCTCAACATATAGTAGTTCCCATTTTTCTAATATTATTAAATTCTTCCATGAAATGACAATATTGCCATCATGCTCAATACAAATTTAAGTATTTTGACAATTCTTCCATGTTTTCGTAGATAGTGTCATCAATCTCTCACGTAATGTGAAGCTGTTGAAACTTTACATGACCCTTTTGATTAGAAACTACGTTTTGTGGTCAAAAAATCGATCATTTTTTCTTGAAGCTGATATAGCACATGGTGAAGTGGCACTTCACCATCTTCAAGATATGACATGGCACATGTCAAGCTGTTTCGTCTGACTGCTGTCAGTATTATTGATTATCACTATAAAGTAGTATATAGGTAGGTATTGCTTCAAAAATCGCCATTACTCGGGCTATTAGCAAAGTATTAATATTAAAACCTAGTATAGTTTGAGGGAATGCGACTAACACCCCAGTGTTTTGACAATAAGCTAAGTATGGAGCCGCTGTAGACTTGTAGTCTGTCTTTGTCTGGATTTATTTAGATTTTTATTTACCTTAATAATATTATACCTATACACGCACTAGACTCTATAGAGAGTATACGTGATGCCTAGCCTAAGGAGAAAAAAAATCCTTGCTGATTCTGCAAACGATATGTCCATTCAGGTTGGCAACATTATAAATTGCAGTAATCATCTTCTTGAATCTAAAAATACAGTCTATACTGGCAGTCTATACTGCCTCTATAGACAGCTTGAATCATAAAGAGCACTGCAACCTAAAATACTTAATGAATGATACCGGTCGAATGACATTTTCGGATTCGTGAGGTTTAAAAATTATTGTTTTTTTCGCCCTGGTCACATAGAATGCATAAAATGGCGTTGAATTTCACTAGAAATAAACCTTTAAATATTCCAGTTCAAGTAAAAATAAAGTAGGCTCAATTTTTATAATTAAAAAACTGACAATTTTCTAACGTTTTTAGGAATTATTTTCGAATTGAACTCAATTTTATAAAAGTATTTATAATAATATTAAAACGTACTTAATTTATACTCTAATACTTAGTCTAATATCGTTCTAAAGCAATATTTATTATACCCTGTGATTAGAGAGTATTATTAATAAAAGACAATTAAGGTTGTGTTGGTGCAATTCCTAGAATTAAGATGGTCTTTCTGGACATAGTCCTTTTAAACCTTCAGTATTATAATCTATTTGGAACATAAACCAGCTGGTTTGGCATAAATTAATATAGGAAGAAAGTTCCTCATAGATCTTTATTTATGCATCAATATTTATTTATTTTGTACTTAACGACACAAATGCTTTTTTTTAAGTTCAGGCAAAGACAGACATAGTGTAGTGCAGAATGCATGTGGTAGCTTCGTCGGCTACATTCCCCGCCAGCCGGCATCTGATGTAACCTTGACGTGTGGATACACCTTTACCTGTCAAACCTATCTAACCGTAAAATTTCCCCCAAAAAAAATCACTATCTATGACTTTTGCCAATGGAATCTTTTCTAATCCCATAATTTTTATCCCATATTGTTTTTGGGATCCTATTCAATCCCCGTTTGTTTATCCCAGAATTGATTTTTTTGTTTCCTCACGTCACGGCTACGTATTGCTAAAATGTAATACTTACACCTAATTAATTGTAGCAGTATTTTTAGCATAAGTAGGATTAGAACCTTCTTGAGATTAACCGCGGCCACCGCAAGTTGCTCGTCGCCATATTTGATTTCAATCTACTACTAAACTGAATGCAAGTTATTTTTCTTCGCAGCGGCAGCTCTGAAATTAATCCTCATCCAAGACGAGATACATTATTATTTTCTGAACTTGGTTGATATGACACATGGCTAGATTTTGAACAATTTGTTCTACCATGACATTATATTACGTGGTTTTATGAACCTTTCGCCCTTGAATTATAGAAAATGGGAGCAATTTGCGACGGCCGCTCGCACAGAAGTCGACTACACCTTTTGTATATTAGCATTTCCTTGATTCAGTATTATAACGGTTGACTATGATTGTGATTTGTTCCGCCACTCCGCTTAACGACTTGCCAAAATTTAACCACGCCTTGGGGTGGCGTTAATTTGTACTTAATTATTTTTTTTCTTATTAATTGTAGTGTTTGAAGTCTTTTAGATTTCCATGCGTCCTTTTTTCACCCTTGTATTAGTTACATTTGGTAACTTGGTTTTTTTGCCGGCGTCCGTTGCTGGTTGTTTCGCAGCTGTTGCTTTTAATCCATTTCTGAAGTAAGCCTGACTCGTACTTAAATTGTGTGGTGTGGTTACTATGTCTGAGACATTCTGTTTTAATGGTTCCTAAATCAACAATTGCGAAGACCGTACAGCTTTTATTTTTTGGCAACGGATGTCGACCGTAGGCTATTAGTAGTATGTACTTAGATTTTGCCCGTTGTAATGGAGCACCATAGACGTACTCAATGTGTCATTACATGGATATTAGAATAAACGTGTGTTTTATTTAGCTCTCGGAGCGTGGGGTAGCAACCTGGGTTTCGGTTCATCACTCATTGTCCTTGAATAGTTTGCACGTTAGAACTTTGTGTAGTCGAGGCCCCGTGTCGGGCGCCAGTGGTGGGTGGTGTCAGATATATCGGTAAGTGCGATGATTGAGGCATGCGAACTTGAATTGTACAATACAGTATTTACAGTAGCTGTACCTTGCGACTAACTCGATATCTCGGATAGGCGTAAGGCATGTTTGGCATGGACTTATACGTAATTATATTTCTTCCATAATCACTGTCAATTTCTAAGGCGGTACGCCACACGTTGGTTGTGATACGTGCTATTTAACCGATATTCCTTTTGAAGGTAAAATAGTTTTAACTCTAAAAGGAATATTTTACGTAGACACGTAGTTTATACCTTGTAGTGTCGCTTCGCTTGAGGCCTACGGTCTTCCCGGATGAGAGATTAAATTGCCAAATTGCAGGCCAAAACTAGCCAAATATCTATTCTTTTGCTCAATATTGTGAGTCGCGGCTTAAAACTGCCCTGTGACTTTGAGGGTAGGTTGATATTCGATGCCAAGTAAGGCCTAACCAAGAAACGTATTATAGGGGAAGTGATGTAACACTTACATGAGATTATTGTGATTTCTAGGATGAACATCCTAGTGAATGTGATCAGTAGAATCTGGTAAAATACTTGTATCTAATCTAATCTAATCAGTGTATATCTTTCTCGATATTCTGTCGCTGGTGTATCTAAAAGCAATTTATGAGTGATATAGTTGCGTTTGTGTGTCAAAAGCTGCGAAGCCGAGTTTAACCAAAACAGCAACACGCAAATAGCATAAGGATGTGACAATAATTCAGTGGACAAGCCAACAAAGAAGCTAATCTACTTTATTGTCGATCGAAACATTCCTTTCTAGTCAGTTTTTAGGTTAACTATCAAAAATATTTTTTGGCGCGAAATACATAGTCTAATCTTGCTCAATACTTCTTGCTTCTCTGTAGTTATCGTTAAAGGTAAGCTTGACGCAGTAGTGATGTGCCATACACTCGATACGCAATAGCACGCGTCTAGTGACGCGCCTCGCTTTCCGCTATTCCAGGCCGACTGGACCAAATGTTTCACAGAATTCAATCAAATATATATTCGTTAGTTAAGATAATACATTTATTATACAATTTTTGATTAAATATAATGGTTAAACAAAACTATAACTTATGTTGTGTGTTTTAAATGTATGGCAATGCTAGAGTAGTGATGTAGTTTAGTAATTTTGAAGTTTTACATAAACTATGATAACGTATGACTAACCCAAAGCAATAAAGTTAATATAATGATTACTTACAGCACGCGCGCGCTGCGGGTGGGTGGGCTGTCGATGGGAGGGTGTGGTATGAATTTGGAATCATGAAACGTCAAAATGCGAACGTGAAAAACGTTAACGTTTTGACGTTTCCGTTAAGCGTGATGTTTCGCTCGTATTGTATTGTTATAAGCACTTTGGCTAGGATTTAGTGATTGGCAGCGCGCGCTTATACCTGTTAGAATCTAATATTATACACTCATGGCATACAATATTGAATATTACAATATTTTTGTATTATAGGTATCGGTGTAATCTGTAGTGAGTTGGTTCTTGTATTTTAACATTTAATGCGATGACTTGAATGATATTGTGATTCACTTGTTTATAATCATTTAGGACGTATAATACGTCTGTGCTTTAGGGCGTGCGGCCAATTTTCCTTTTATTTTATCAAACTTGTGTTTGACAGGCAGCGATACAAATGACTACACGAAAGTGCCTCGACAGGCTTTAATATTTGAAAAATCCGAGTAATAATACACTACACGGATTTAATTAATTGTCAATTCAGCTGTTTCATATTGGCTTCACGTCGGGAAGTATTTTTTTTATATAGGTCGCTTGTCAGACAACAAATTTTCATGAAAGGTATACTTGGTGGCACTGTGGTTATAAATTTTCGAGCATTCACTTATAGATTCCTCGCAGACTAATTTTTTGAACATTCCTACTTATGTATGAGATTCTGCATTTTATTAATTGTAGTTTTAAAAAATAGATTCATAGACAGTTAGATATGGGCTGTTTATTATTAACACCATAATGCTAGTATTTATTGTGCAAAACTGTATTTTGTTGGGAGGTGGCCGTAGATAGGGTTTGGGTTTGTAGATTTAGTTCAGTTAAAGAGGTCTTGGAACCATAGACAACGTATTATTTTTAATTTTCCGTCTTTAATCCTTTTTGTAGACAAAACGCTGTTGATGCTTTGCAGCGGAGAGTAATTGAATGTTTTGTATAATGGTAAAAAGTCGTCATGTTTGTAGTTATTTTTATGTAATCAAGAAACGGCGCCTTTTTAGAAAACATTATTCTATAAACTGAATGACTACCTACGTATTAATCGTAGGTATTAAATATTAGTATTCGTTAATATTATTTTCCATAAAAGGTACTCAAAAAGGGCGTTTAGTACTTAGCCGATAGTTTCGGGCTAACTAGCGCCCTTTAGCTAGTGGGCATAGTAAGTTGCTGGCGGCCGCGCGCCTCCTATAATGCATTACAGAATATCTATGGTTCATCTTCACTTAGAACGAGTCTTAGAAAAATAAAAAAATTGGTGACACAGTTGTTTTTCATTTATTGCTTATTCGTACCTTTTTAGTTATAGATATTTTCCGTAGTATAGTCGAAGCTTCGGCCCTGCGTTGGGGCGCCTATATTTGTTAGTAAGAAGTGAGGGTGTAGATTTACGTGTAGGTGAAAGTTGTTGGAAGTAGATGCATGACGACGTTTTGGAGCTGAGTAGCGGCGCTGCATGAGATCGGTGTCTGCGGTGTTCCCGGACCTCGAAGATCGAAGAATCCACACCTTGTCAACGGTGAGACAATACTGAACATCCTAGTTGAACCATCTCTTGACATGGATTTCGATAGTTTTAGTGGTGAAATATTTTCAAGAGTTAAGCAAAACTAGTACGATCATGCATGGCAAACAAATTAAAGGATTTTAGTATTGTCTTCACAAATGCTGTTGATTTATCTGCTTAGATTTTTACTACCCATTCAGTAAAGTGCATCCCAGTACATAATAGTGTAGTTATAGTTTCGGGTTTTGGGAGCTGGGTTTTATTGATACTTGTAGGTACTGTAGCTTAGATACAAACTGCTAAGTCTGGTATTGACTACCATGGGACGTATAAGTTTTGTCGAACCGTAGGCGAATATCGTTTAGAAAGATCTTTATGTGGATGATGTCATCTGCGGCGTAGCTAACGATTTATCGCTATGCGTTCGAGATCTTCGCTTACGCTTCGACTTCAACATTAGCTAGCGCCTACAGTTGGTTGTTTTTACGGCCGGTGTCTGGTTCGCATTCAGTTGTTAGTTTTTATAAATACCGTATTTAAAAGAATTTTGAAATGTGATAACTCTTTGGAGCTTTTTTTTCGATCTTGTGTAGTGAAGCGTAGTCTATTGTAGCTAAAATAGAATCGAATTATAAAGCATATCATCTGAGAGACCTACAGACAGAGACACAATCGTATTGTGCCTTATTTTTTTTTATTATAAAATAACATTTTGCTTTGTGGTTTAAACTGTAGAAAAGATAGAAAAGTAGAAAACGGACCAAAGATCGATTAATTGGAGAAGTAAAGAAAATATTTTTTGTACCAATTTTAATTTCACTGTTGAGATCGAAAAACGTTTTATCTTAGTACGTACTTGCCTAGGTAGGTACTCTTACATCGTAGTGTACTCGTAACTTAGTATGAGAAATTATTGGAGACTAACAAAGATTGAACATTTTGTAGAAGTACAAATTACGAAGTAATTAAATATTTTGTAATGCATTTGACATATTATTGTCTTCCTTTAAAAACTATAGACTGACTAGTCACCCATGTATTTATTTGAAATCCCGTTTACACTGGGATGCACTAGATTCTGTAGAACCTAATAAAAATGTATGAGCACTTTTTGGATCGGACTCTATTCATTGTCTATGAATATATTTTTACGAGTACTTAACAGTTGTTTTTTTATTTATAATTTTATTAGTAACCTACATAAAAAAATCGGAGATACAAAAATGTTTGAAAAGATTTCTAAAAGTGCTCCTTTGTAGTTGAAAGTGTTCAGTAGATTATATAAACCCCTGTACAATGAGTACAACAGTGCCTGTGTGTGACAATATCACGTATCACACTTAATTTTGAATTTTCTCATAGTCACTTCCGGATATGGCAAAAGTTTCATAGTTGGACCCATAACCTATCTTAGGATAGTACTACTAAACGTATTACTGTAGGTTAAAACTTTTCCGTAATTAGGCTAACATGGTATTTTTGTATAAACAATTTGTAATAACCTACTCTTTTAGCTAGATTAGGAACCTACACCATAGTCATCTTTAAGTCGATTTTATTTTATTTATTTAGTAAGTACCTAACAATAGGTTAATTTTGTACGAAGCTTGAATACGAAGGTAGGTGATGAATTACTTTTGCTATATCCGATATTTTGTTAAAAACTATACCAGTTAGTATTTTCCAAAGTGACTTGAAGTTGTTAGCAAGTATGATTATAGTCTAGTCAACATTTTTATTTAATGTGACTCCCATATTTATTCAAAGGGGGTCTTAATGCAATGTTAGTTGTTTTTACATATTTGTAAATAATTTAGAGTAAGAAATTGTTATGTATCGTGTATTTTATAAACGTACCTATTGTAATTATTTTCGGGGTGACTTTAGCATTTCTTAGATATTTCTTATTAACTCTTCTCTATGATATTTGGTATTTAAAATCTTTCTTCGATTTGAACGTAGTGTTATTATATCCTTGTTAGTGAACTTAATTTGTATTTATTTATTTTAAGTTAATCCGTTTAACAATCAGCAAGATAACTAGTAGGTAGGCCTAGTTGTATCAAGTTTCGGCCAAGCTCATCACCATTTAGTCAGCACTTGTGGTAAAATAAAATATAGATAGAAGCCACAAAGAATACCTTACTTAATGCTGATTATTAGCATTTTCTTCAAGCCAACCTTTGTTATGTAGAGTTGAGAAAAACTTCTAGACTCAGTTTGATCCTGAACGATTTTCATAATTTTATAGTTGTAGGTAGGTCGAATTTGGTTCACTAACAATCTTTTCTGTATCAATTGAACATTGATAATATTAAAACAAGTGCCCCACGAATTTGTATAGTAATTAAGCTCATAAAAAATAATACGATAACATCATTATTTACATCATTTATTTAGACTTAGCTTTGTGATTTGTATGATAATTATTGGAATGTATAGATTTTTTACTATTAGGCACATACATGGACATTGAAAAGCATCTAGTCGAGATATTTACATGGCCATTGAAATACTTATACTGCATCTTTTGTGTAAGTTTTATTATTTTACAACTCGAGTGACCAGATTAATTTATTCATTTATGTAGATAGGTTGCGTAGGTACCTACTATATATTTAGTTCAATGACAAAACTGCGCTCTTAAGTGTTTTAGTTGGATGTAAGTACTTATTATAATATTTATTTTTCTACCCATAAAGAAGGTATTTGCTTAGATCGACTTCCAGCCTTCAGATAGTTGACTTCAGAAATTCTGCGAAGAATATAAATTTCTGAGAATATAAATTTCTGATTAAAATAGGTAGCCTACCTTACATAGCAACGTTCACCACGTGTTGGTGCTCTATATTTTATGTTCTTTGCCTACCTTCTATACTTACCTACTTATTTCGCCTTAGGTATTCGTTTTGTTACTTCTAATAGTTTATCAAATGTATCAGCCTGAAGTGAATTGTGCTAATTTGCCTCCAAATAACAGCATGTTACTCCACTACTGAACATAGCTAAGCCTTCTCTTCTATCTTCATCCATCTACTTTCTGCCCCTCTATGCAGGTTCGATTCCCCCTGCGGGACAAATGTTTATATTTGTTCAGGGCCTGAGTTGTGATACCACGGTACTCGTAATTCCTGATACCACACGGAATCCTAGTGGGGACAGGACTATGTATGTCTTTTTTTTTAAATCGCTGGATTACATATATTTATGGCCATGTAAATAAATATTTTTCTTATTTAATTTATTCTATCGATGGTAGTGTTATTGTGAACAAGAATTAAGTACCTACTCGCGTATACCTACTTTGTAGGTAGAAAAGAAGGGTTGGGTGCATAAGGACGTTATCGCAATTAAAAGGTATATATATCGAAATGCCCACTATCTCAAAAATATATAGATCTCGGAATGACCAGATAGTACCTATAACGTCCAAGTCTCAAATAAATCAGATCATAAAAATGACTTAACTCCAAATGACTTGTACCTACTATCAATAGGCTGCCTGCGTACCTACTTTAAAATAGACCAAAGCCCATCTTTTGATGTTGCGTACCTACTGCCCAGGAAGGAGTTTTCAGTTGTGCCAAGTTGTGTCCGACGGAATTAATATTTAAGATGGCACAACTAGGGACTTGTGGTCCGTGAGGAACTCGCTATCAAAAAATCTTTATCTACCCTACAAATGCTTCTCTTTGAAAAATGAGAGTAATTTGTTTAAGTTTTATCTGCACAATAATCATATTAGGTTGATCACGAATAAATGAAATTAAGTAGGTACTTACACAAATGGTATCTTATAATAAGTCGTTTTGCTACTCGATCATTCGAGACGCAGAAGGTTGCGGGTTCGATTCCCGCCGAGGGACAAATATTTGTATACCTTATATGCTGATATTTGTCTCGGGTGTGGGTGTTTTCTATGTATATGTAGGTATGTAAAAGTACCTAGTATATAAATTATGTAGGTATTGCCCATAGCACAAGCTCTGCTTACTTTGGGGCTAAATAGATGATGCTGTGTGAAAAATGACCAGGATTATTTATTTATCTAGCCGGTTTGTTTCCTAGTCAATTCAGATATTAAGTGATCTAGTCCTGTTGCGATCGTCTTTCTGCGCTCGTCCCTTCATTGCTTTTTTTAACTGTGCGTTCTGTTAGTGCGCACGCGCCGGCCGATGGGGTCGACGGAAGCTGCGATTTGAACTTAAAAGATTGGAAAACAATTTTCAATAAATGGTTTACAACTTGAACATTTTTTTATTTCCTCCCTTCACATAGGTAGGTACCTATCTTTTTTTCTGTAAGTTTAAACATAATAATGCACCGCTCGTGCGGCGAAATCCAGTTATTATTAGTCTGTTTTAGGTATGACTGTTAAGGAGTTTACACGGCGGCGTGGTGGTGGAAGCAAATGGCCTGGAAATAGGGATGCAACTTGCACTGGCTTGAAACTAGTATTCACACGAGTCCAGTTGCAAGACAGCGCTGGACTGGGCACTGTACTGACATCGTATAAATTAGGTATTGCTGATTCCATTTTTTTTTGCTGCAGTAACGCACAAAATGTAGGTAGGTAAGCAGATTGCTGCTAATTAGGTATTGACCTAATTTATACGATGGTAGTACAGTACCCAGTCCAGCGCTTACTTGCAACTGGACTTCATTTTGTAGCCAGTTGGGCAGGAGTGTCACTCAGGTTATTCCCCTGTGAACGTGTGGTCCGATAGCGTAGTCCCCTCGTTTGGACGACGAACTCTTTTTTCCCTCATTGGCCATATTAACCGGACATAAAGAAATCACGAATTCTCATAGTTCCGAGTCATTATTCAATAAGGACTAATTCCCTGCATAGATAATAAATCAAAATATATCTAGCGGTGTTCTATTTGTTTACTGCAATTAGACCTACCTACCTAATAATTAAAAGGGATAGATACCTATATCTATCTACATACACTGACAGTCTTACGGCGCGGTGTGGAGACTGTAGGCTAACCTGCAATATTAGAGCCGTTTTTTTTTTTTTTTTTTTACTCGAAATACATACTCGAAAAAGTTTATCCATGCAGGAAATAAATACAGGACGAAAATTTCCACAACCACACATACTAATGGGACTACAAGAAATAGTTCTCCCTCGTGGTCCCATTAATGGGACAAAATAATGGGACCACGAAAAAACGACAAATATTAGGTAGATACCAATCATAATAGTCTGAAGTACTAGTTTAGTAAGTATTTATATAATCTTTAGTCTAAAGATGACCCTGTAATGACTAGTTTAGGTACACGAAGTAAGCAACTGTATTGCCTGGTTTGCACGATGCCGCCACCCATTTTCATTCCTCTTCTGTGATAGGTAGTACTAATGAAAAAAGTGAAAAAATTAATCTTTAAACCCCCAAGGGGTAACCAGGCAGACTGTACCTCGTAGCTTTTTTCCCCACCTACTTACTAGTAGGTACGTCAAAGTCAAAAGGTTCTTTATTCATTGAAATCGCAAGGATCATACGTCAACTTAGAAACTACGTGGAAAATTTGTAAGTGAGATAAGCCTATGCCGATTCCTCGCACGCTACCAAGTCTTGAAGAATCAGGCAGCAATCTCTGCTTGGTAATTTTTTTGATGATCATTGATTCATCGTTTGTGTGGAGCCAATCGAACGAGGTGAACTTATCAACCTACCGAAACTAAGCAACCAAACGAGTTTCTTAAGTTGTAGTGTAGGAACCTACCTACCTACTTATTAGTTATAGGTAGGTATATAAAACTCATAAATATCTACATTAAGTAATTTCGTATGTAAAATTTTGTCCAACACAAGGGGATGGACTCAGGGTCGCTGTAGGCGGTAGAAACAAAGTAACTAACTACACTTAGATGTACTTATTCCCCACAGAAATGTATATGTATCTACCAACAATACAATAACTTTATTTGTTCATGACATAGGTATAGGCACAGTAAGGTCTTAATATCTAATTGAGATCGTCCATCTTTCGACGTTTAACTCGCGTACATACACATAACAGTTTAATTTACCAAAGTGTATTAGATTTATACTAATAGGTAGGCTTACCTAATGTTACACAAGTAAAAGCAAATATCGAAATCAAAGATGAACAGTTGGCTCTTGTGGACACCACCGTATCTTATGGTGGGTACACACGTACGTACATGCTCATCGAGCAAGTCTCATTGAAACAAAGCTGTTCTCCAACATGTTCCACCTTGCGTCTACACCTAAAAAGCTTGCTCGAACAACATGTTTAGTGTGCGTTGAAACTCTTCGAGCAAAGGACGATTCGTTGTTTTGTTGGATGGGCATCGCTTGCTACATTTACTGTCGGGGGAAATCTACGTGAAGAAGGCGTCGTCGGCGTTTGGTTAGCCCAATGTTGCAAGATGCTCTTAGAGAATTTATCTTTTTAATAACTCCGTTCTTGTCAGTATTAGGTTCAACAGTTTTGTACAATAAAATTAAACGTTCATAAGCTGCGTTTCTTTTACCCTTATCACTATATCATTTTAACGTAGTTTTCTACAAGCACTTTTCCTCTCGATACATATTTATAAATTGTTCCTCAAAATCCCGAGAAATGAACGAAAGTCCGACATTTTAGCTACGCACGCACACCCTCTTCACAAAAATATCAATCACGACTAACATGCTCACCGTCGTGGCTACACGTACAAACATGTTTGCTTCGAACATCGAGCAAGAATTATAGACGTTTGAATCTTGTTCGAATCGAACATTTTGGTTGGCTTCGAGCATTTGTCTTAAGACTTGTATGGTACACACGTTCGTACTTGCTCGAGATCGAGCAAGTTTGTCGAGCATGTACGTACGTGTGTACCCACCATTAGCATCACCCTGGTAATGAGCTTCAATGGGGTTCTTAGAGTCCTCACATTGATAAGTTATCGAAGTGACTTAGTTCGGCATACGCAGTCAAAAAGATCCGTCTTTATACAGACGTAGACAAAGCTAGACTAGTTTACTTACCTTAACAGGACTTACCTACTACCTGTTTTGCACTAAAAACTTCATCCAAGTAATTTTCAATGGAATTTGTACGAAATGTTCCTCTCCAAGTACATTTTATAAGTTAGTAAACTATTACTCGTTAACTTGTAAAGCCTACTAAGTTTAATATTTCGCAAACGGATCCCGAATCGTAAAATGGTTTTCCGCCATGTTTTTAAACAAACTATTTAACGACACCACACAATGGGAAAGATGAGAAAAAAAAGTACGTACGGTAGCCTGAAAAAATGTAAGGTACCTAGTTCATATTTATTCATTAATAAATAAATATATGAAATATTTCGCGAAGAACCGATAACCGCTGGGGTAAACGTGTTCTTGAGTGGAGACCGCGACTCCGCAAACGTAGTGTAGGACGCTCTCCTGCCAGGTGGGATGACGATTTGCGAAACACTGCAGGTAGATGCTGGATGCGGCAAGCTGAAGACAGGGCGCTATGCCGTTCATTAGGGGAGGCCTATGTCCAGCAGTGGACTAATATAGGTTGATGATGAAGATGAAATAAATATGAGAAGACAATTTAGCATGGGTATTTGTACATTATATTATTTATTCATTAATAAATTACATAATATACCCATGCTAAATTACAGTTTTCTAGTACTAAGAGTCTCTGAGCTAAGCCACGGACGGATAGACAGACAGACAACATGGCCAACCTATAAGGGTCCCTTGTTGATCACGGGATCCTAAAAACTACGTGATATCACAATTGTGAATTGAATTTACGGCGATTCCTTCCGCGCGACCAAGCCTAGAAGAATTAGACACCCAACTCTGCTTGTTTTTTTAAGATCGTTCATTTAGCTTAGTGTGGTGCCAATCGAACAATTTCAACTCATTTATTGAGAAACAATATTAGTCAAAGATTAAATAAAGTCTACAAATTATCAACCAAAGTTCTTAAGACATTACATTAAATAGATATGCCCCAGAATACAGCCCTGTCTCTAGATATACATAAACATAACGTTAGCACAGATAATATAATACGAGTAACGTTAGTATAGCCACAACAAACTATAAAGTAGATAGCATTAAGTAGGTATGATCAGCTGTATAACAGGAAAACCGTCATATTACCTGAGTGGCGGCCGTTTAGTAAAGATGTGTCGATTTATTTTAATCTCGGGGGTCATTTTCCTTGTTCAAATATTCGCAGAAAGTCTCCCAGAAGGTAAGACCTTTTTTAATCCATTAACGCCCATTTTAGATGAAGACAGCCAGGCAGTTGGTTAGTTGAGTTCGCTACTTGACCGTACCTACAGTAGGGGGTCCCAAAAAATCCAAAAGGTGTACAAAAGTATCCCTCGAGGTAAAACGGTTCCCCACTATTTTAAACGAACTACGTGTCATCTATCTGATTTATCCGCTAACGTTTACCCGTCCAGCGAAGTATCGTTACAGTGTGACCATTGTGTGTTGTGTAAAGATAAAAAACAGAAAATCAGTATGTTTGTTCTAAATTAAGCTTAAAATCAATGTTATCAACTGACATATTGTTGTTTTTGGTAGATGGCTGTTAATATGCTTTTTCAGTTTTGCAGTTTCTATTGATATTCAATAACATTTCAAGCATGTTTTGATAATCATTAAAATAATAAGGTTATTTTTGAACAAGTTTTTCAAATATTATATGGGTCAAACGATCCGTTTTTGTGGGGATCATTTTACCCTATTCGTTTTACATCTAATAATGACAAAGGTGGAAAAACCGATCCCTTATAAGAAAACTAATGGAAAAAGAGTTTGGAATGGAAAACAATCAAAACAAGAAAAATTAATGAATAAAAAATATATACCACACCCACAATCTTTAATTAGCTTTTTTATAAATAAATATGATTATGATAAATAAGAATTTTATTTGAACTTGATGTGCAAAATGATCCCTGGGATCGTTTCGCCCCTACCGCGGTGATCAATTTATACACCCAGGTGTACAAAATGATCCTTTAGTAAACTTTTGGAAGATGTTCAATAAATCTGAACATATTAAACAAATTGAGTAAAATAGTACGCTAATTCATTACTAAAATTATTTATCGAAAGCTCCTTCAATGTTTGATTATATTCAAAGTCAAAGTCAAAGTCAATAGGTTTTTATTCATTGAAATCACAAGGATCATATAGAAACGTCAACTTATTTTGGACGCAGTAAACATTTTCCCTTAAGGTGGTAATTTTGTAGGCAGTATGCAAATATTATTGACTAGCCGATGCCCGCGGTTTTACTTGCGTAGGATAGATAATTGATAGGTGCATCAAAAATAATTACATGCCTTGCACCCTTAAGGGCTTTTTGAATACATATTTAGTTCTTTTGTATTTTAAGTATCCAAACTAAGTTTACAGCAAATCGCACCACGTGTTAAATTTTTTTTAAATAAACCTAACATACCATCCTACCCGCTTTGAGAGGTAGTTTAGAAAAAAAATATGTATTTGTCTTTTATCATTTATAATAAATAATATTTATGCCAAGTCTCAAACAAATTGGACCATTCGTTAATAAGGGTAGAATTTTTTAAATTCCTTTATATTGCACCCCTACACCATAAGAGGAATATACCCTCCAAGTTTCATGCTTCTAAGGCTTATGGTTTAGGCTGTGCGTTGATTCGCCAGTTAGTAACGGAACAGTTTTATATACATATACTTATTGATAAAGTATATACCTATATTAAAACTAAACTGGCGAGGATGCGACCTTCATCTGTGATTAACACACATCTTATAAAACGAAAATTTGAATATTATAATGCAACTAAATTACATTGACTTTTAGTTAAATTAGTTAAATTAATTCAAGGTGCTTCATGTTTCGACGGCAACAAAGTGGCGGGAACTTGCAGGAAAGCGAATCTATGTGCTTCCTTCTCGTTACTGAGGCATATGCAACGCCCGGAGGTAAGTTGACACTGAACCCAAAACTGCTACCCGAATCTAGAACCGCTGTAACTTATCAATGCGAACCTGAAACTCTTAACTTAAACGAACCCGTGTCTAAATACAAATCTAGGTACCTGTGGTCTGCCTTGTCTTGTCTTGTCGAATAAGTTTGATAACTCTAAACTCAATCCTCTGCGTCAGAGACTCCATCAGGAAAAGTGGTCAATGCAGCTATAATTGTATTTTGCAAAGAAGTACTTCAAAAATGGGTACCTATTTAGCGATAAGACCGCCCATTGTACAACATCGTTAAAGTTGATAGTACTTAACTAAGCTGATGTGTTATTTGGTGTACAATAAAGTATTTTCTATCTTCTATCTATCTATCTATCTTCCTATTTTTGAAAAATAACTCGAAATCAATGAAAAACACTGAAACGCAACTACCAACATCTTCCTCTCAGACTATTTGAATTGACTATTAGTTTACATTTTTATATTATTGTACCCTACATTACAAGTATAATAATCATTTTTAATACTCTCGTGTTGAAACAATGATTTTCATAATATACCGTTTCATTGTTACCTATTAAGAAACATTTAACTACTTTTGGCAACTTTTTGAGTAATAAAATCGGGCAATCTAGCAACTTTTCGCAAGATATCTAGCTACTGGCTAAAGGTATCAGTAAAGTTGGCAACACTGCCGACCACTGGCGGTTGTTGAAACAAACGCTGAAATATTAACAAGAACAACTACATACACCTACCTTGTGTACCTATATACTATTTAGATCAATAATTCACGTAGGTTAATATAGCAATACCTATGTAAGATAGGTATTAATTATTTCGGTAAGTCTATGTAGGTGTGAAAACCTATAAGTAAAATCAAGCCGATCTGTTTCATGCCAATAAAATTTAGTAGGTATGCCACAAAAATCACCTATTGTTTTGTATTTTTTTATTCATTTTTTATTATTACGTATCATTCTTACCTCAAGATACACAAGTTTTTTTGCCTGAAATAATTTTATATCTCAATATTTACAGATCGCTTTTAGTGATAAGACCGCTCACGTATGTTTATTTCCTGTATTATTGTATTTTTCCAAAAAAGAGTTTATCTATCTATCTATCTTGACTGCAATTAATTACTAACCGAAATCCGTTACTAGGTATGGACCTAACTTTGACTTTGACTTTGACTTTAGGCATTTTGCTTAACCGCAGTGGTTCGGGTTCCGGTTCTGAATTCCCGGAATCGTACCTGCACTTCTTACAGCGTTTACAGGGTTAGTTCATTATTCCAGGTTACATTTTGCTCCAATGATGATGAGTCTATCGTTTGCTGTACGGACTGTGAAAACATCGGCGCCCGCGCAGCCGCCGGCGGCGTGGGGTAAGTCAGAAAGCGCATAATTACCTAAGCGGACTTCAGGAATTTATTAATTCTTCAGTTTATTCATTTACTAGCTTCTGCCCACGGCTTCGTCCACGTGTACCCGGATAAAAGTAGCCGAAGTATTATTCTGATGTATAAGCTACATTACTGTAAAGTCTCATCAAAATCCGTTCAGTAGTTTTTGTGTGAAAGAGTAACAAACATCCATCCTCACAAACTTTCACGTTTATAATATTAGTAGGATAGGATTTATTTCAACGATCAAAGAAATAATGTACACCAAAACTAATTTGAATTACGTTGCAAAACAAAAACAGAAAGGTGAAGACAGGGAGAAGGTTATTTTAAAGTGTTAAGAAAAAAAGAAAGTTAATTTATAAAGTTGTAAATAATAAACACATAAAACAAAACACCTGTTGGTTAAAACAAAAAACAAAGTTTCTACCTAGTATTATGTTGTCTGGGGTCAAATAGGTCCCCATCTCAGCAAACCAGCCTTCAAGGAAATCACAAGATTTTAGGTATCCCAGTTTGAACCTCACGGCCTCGGCGAGACTCAAACCAGCTGCCTCCAGCTTAATATGCGGGGATAATACCAACAAAGCCACAATGATTACCCCAGTCTGCTCGAAATTCTTGGGAAGTTCCGGCTCGAAGTTGCTAACGATCACGTGGCTTAGTTGGTATAGCCCCCGCGTACCATACATAAGGCTTCTACACCCGTTGGTAGACCACCGTTTTTGTCGAGTTATCACTTCGCTGCGTTTTTTAAAATAATTTGGGTGAGTTTTTAGAAACACACATAATTCTCTAACATACATGGTAGAGGCAAAATATTGCATTTCATAAAAAGGGGTTTGCAACTATCAAGGAACCAAGCCTTATTAATTACTCGGATGCATCTCTTCTGCATCTTAAAAACTTTCTCTACATCTACCGAGTTACCCCATAGCAAGAGACCATAGTTCAGCACTGAGGATACGTGTCCGTGGTTGCCACGGCTGCTTGAAACGATATGGTCTGACGTATACTACTTCCGGCTATGACTTCTTCACAAGGAGCTATAGTACTACTAAATTTGTTTATATAACTCGTAGTATATCAGTCCCATAACACAAGCCTTGTGTAGTTCCCATAACACAAGCTCTGCTTAGTTTGGGGCTAGATGATGCTGTGTGAAAATGTCCAGCATTATTCATTTACTAGCTTCATCCTACGGCTTCGCCTGCGAGGTACCCGGATAAAAAGTACCCTATGTGTTATTCTGATGTATAACTTATATTACTGTAAAATTTCATCAAAATCCGTTCAGTAGTTTTTGCGTGAAAGAGTAACAAACGTCCATCCTCTCAAACTTTCGCGTTTATAATATTAGTAGGATATGATTTATTAATTATTTTTTTTCAGCGAGGCTGCATTTACCTTAGACGGCTTAGTTTGGAAGACTGGGGGTGCCAGGAAATCATATGACAGTAAGTTTCGATATGTATTATTTGTACATAACGAGCCCCCTTTAATTACCTAGTCTAGCAAAATGTCAATGGTGACGAGATAATGGCACGTACAGGGTGTAATAAGACTACTCCCGAAAACTTCGGGAGGTGAAATAATGGGGAATAATGGGTAGATTCTTAAGTAAAGCTGTTCCGTACTAAAGTTCAGTACCTACTTGGCTGAAATGTATGGAATAACTGATTTTTTTTCGCGTTCACAGTGTTGGTTCCATATTAAAAGTTGTTCGTATTGATGGGTACTTTCACCTCCCGAAGTTTTCGGGAGTAGTCTTATTACACCCTGTATTTATGATAATTACTTAGATAAAATAATAAATAATGCTGGACATTTTCACACAGCATCATCTAGCCCCAAACTAAGCAGAGCTATGGCTGATATATTTATAGACATATTGTTTTTTTTTGTAAATACATACATAGGTATAACACCCAGACCTGATTATTCTGATTATGATTATTTATCTTTCACCCCTTGCGCCTTTTACTATAAGAAACCTCTCGTCATATTTCAGAATGCGTAGACTACGCATCCAGCCTGCCATACCCATGCAAAAATGGTAAAACTGTTCTTCCGGATAAAGTTTACGACGATGTGAACAAATGTCACCAAATACAAGTCAGACTGGAAAATGGCCACGTTCCGGAGGAAAAGAGGATCGATTTTCCCAGTCTTGTTAGTATACCTACCTTCACTTAGAGAAAAAAAACAAATTATAAGACATAAAATGTCAAAAAACCTACTTCAAATAACAGGAAGATGATAAACAGTCCAATATAAAATGTTATCACCGATTTTCTCACCCTGGGTGGATTTTTTTCTTAAAATTAATATGGAACCAGGAACACCCTTGAAGACCCTATCCATGAAAAAAAAAGAATAATTGAAATCGGTTCACAATTTGCAAAGATCTCGTGTAACATTAACACAAAAAAACCGGCGAATTGAGAACCCTTTGTGAAATCGCTTGAAAATAAATCAGGCTAGTAGGTAGTCGGGACAAATATTTACATGTTCTACTAATATTTATTCCAGGTCTGTGTGGACCAGGTCCCGTAGATCCTGATACCCACGACACAGGGAATCCTAATCACTGTTTTTCATCGTTTTGTTGACGTTTCGTAGCTTATTTAGGGACCGGTCAAACGACCAATACATTCATGAGAACTTTGATAACAACTGGGACCGGTCAAACGACCAATACATTCATGAGAACTTTGATAACAACTGGGACCGGTCAAACGACCAATACATTCATGAGAACTTTGATAACAACTGGGACCGGTCAAACGACCAATACATTTATGAGAACTTTGATAACAACTGGGACCGGTCAAACGACCAATACATTCATGAGAACTTTGATAACAACTGGGACCGGTCAAACGACCAATACATTCATGAGAACTTTGATAACAACTGGAACCGGTCAAACGACCAATACATTCATGAGAACTTTGATAACAACTGGGACCGGTCAAACGACCAATACATTCATGAGAACTTTGATAACAACTGGGACCTGTCAAACGACCAATACATTCATGAGAACTTTGATAACAACTGGGACCTGTCAAACGACCAATACATTCATGAGAACTTTGATAACAACTGGATAATTATTTCCTTTTGATCGCCATCGCTGGTACCCGCGTTAGTTTGAACGAGCCGTAGCTCTTTATTATAGGCATCCCCACTATCACTTTAAACAGTAAATTGGTGTATTTTCATTTTCACCAACTCCAAAAAAGGAAGTTTATTCATTTATATGTTTTATTCCAAAAACTATCGTGAACTTGACTATTCATATTGTAAAAAAGTATTTTTCACGTACTGCACTATCGGTGAAGGCACCGACTAAGTTTCGACTTATTCCGAGAGTCTTCATCAGGGTGAGTGGTTGCGACTTTCTCCTTCCGCATCGCGCCGTGCTCTCATTTATATGTTTTTTGTGTAGGCTTGTAACGCGATATCTTCGTCAATTATGAACACTTCTTAATGATTCTTTTTTTTATGAGTAGGGTGTACTTCAAGGGTGACTATATAAATATTATGGAAAATCCCACCCCTAAGGGTGAAAAATGGAGGATTAAATTTCACATTGGGCTTTTTTATCAACTTCCGGATACTTTAAGTTGGTTTTTATTTTACTTGTTTTATGATTTCTTCCAACTATGATAGTTTCAATATCGTCGGCTAGCTAACAACACCGCTTAAATCGGTTTTCGTAACTTTTCAGGAGAAGCAAATAACTGTTTAAGCAACACTGCGCAAGTCCACAAAGTTGAAATCTCTAACAGTTTTTATGTATGTAGAGGTTAGAGACTTGGGCGCTGTTTGAAAACCTTGCAGACTTCGCGGTAATTCTTGTTTTTGAAACTGCCTGTGATTGATTGAAATTAACTGTTTGTATTGGTGGACAGAAGCTTAGTGAAATGATCTATCCAATGGCATCAAAATGTTAAAACTGCAATATTTTGACTTGAGCTATGTTGTTTGCTAGCCGACGATATGACATTTGGGATGAAATAGTTCTTCTGTAAATTGTACCACAGGTTCTCCTGGGGTACACTCTTGACAAGCAGGAGTCCGGGCGAATCCAATGGTTGTGTCAAGGCTTCATTATCAGCGAGCGTTATATCATAACCACAGCACACTGTGGTGACTTTCCAGGGTACGTATCTTATAGCTATTCGCCCTAAACTTAGGCGAAGACCTAGGCAGGTCTTGGCAATAAACAGGTCTTAGTCTTTGCTTAAGGTTAGCTTATTTTGCTTCAGCTGACGGTCATATTTTGTTGCCTAAAATAAAGATTATTTTATGATTGAGATGTTTCTTATAACACAGATATTATAATACTAGCTTATAATAATATAATCTTTATAAAGCATTTTTGACTATAATGCACACAGGCGCTAACTTAGTATTTATCACAAGTTTGTATGGTTATTTATCTCTTTTACCCTTTTTTATTATAAGGAGTTTTTAAAAATAAGTATTTATCTTTAAATAGTATAAATAGTAAACTAATAAAAAAATGTTCGATTGCCATCACAATGAAAAAAATAAATAATAAAATAATAAATAAATAAATAATGCTGGACAATCCACACAGCATCATCTAGCCCCAAGCTAAGCAGAGCTTGTGTTATGGGTACTAGATGACTGATATACTTAATACAATACATTACATAGATAGATATTTTTTTATTATACATAGAAAATACCCAGAACACCCGGAACAAATATTTGCAGATCGTACAAATATTTGTCCCAGGGCGGGAATCGAACCCGCAACCTCCTGTGTCGCAGGCGGACCTTCGCCCACCGCGCCACATCGGTCGTCAAAAAAAACAAAGCATATACTGCTTTGTTTTGTAATAGTTATCTCCATCCTAAGGTTGTCTGGTAATAATCGCTTTCTGGAAGAATCGCGATAAGACCGCCCATTGTGCATTTCTTTTTTTTTTGTTGTTCTTTTTTACGATGTGTTTGTGTTTATGTAAATTGGTGTTATGCACAATAAAGAGTTTATCTATCTATCTATAAGCAGAGTTTATTGCCTGATCCTTCTAGGCTCGGTCAAATCACTTTAATACTTAAATTTCAATAAAGCTGAAGTTTCTATAAGTATAAGTGTGATTTCAATAAATAAAAATCTATTATCTTTGACTTTGACAGCGGCTCATTGGACTTCGTAGCGGTAGGCGTCGACAAACGCACCACAACCAAGACGCCCGCCAACTGGCAGCAACACAAGGTGAAGAGATTCCTCAAGCACCCGGAGTATCGGAGACTTCATAAATACAACGATATCGGTCTACTGGAGACTGAGACCGAGTTAGTACATCAGTCATCATCATCTTCTTGTCCTTATCCCACATTACGTGGGGTCGGCACAACATGTTATCTTCCACTCTCCTCTATCAGCCGTCATCTCAATACTCACTCCTTTCTTAACCATGTCATTTTTCACACAATCCATCCATCTTTTCTTTAGCCTACATCTGCTTTTATTTCCTACATCAGTCATGAAGTTCCCACAAACCTCTTACACTATTATTTAGACGATCTATTTGGTGCAGTGGGCGCAGGCCCGCCTGAGACGCAGTAGGTTACGGGTTCGATTCCCGCCGCGGGACAAATGTTTGTATGATCTGCATATATGTGTCTATAAGCTTTGTATCGTAGTTTATCAGTCATGTAGTTTCCATAATACAAGCTCTGCTTAGTTTGGGGCTGGATGATGCTGTATGAAACTGTCCAGCATTATTTATTTAATATGAAGTCCAGTTATAGTTCGTAAATTCTTGTATTTTAACAGGATTGAATTCGGCGTAAATGTACTACCAATGTGCCTCAGCGAGATGTCTGCAAACCCTGAAACTGTGAAGGCAGATGTTTTAGGATTAGACCAGGATAATGTAAAGGTGAGTGAATGAAAAGTTACACTCATCCTCTCCTACATACACTTAGGACAGGCATGGTCTGTTTTGAGAACTCGCTTCTCTGGATTAGGCTAGTGACGTGATAAGGAGCCTTTGAAGAAACTATTCCAAGAAACGCATTAAAGAACATTAACATTTATTCTTTTTTAAATATTTATTTATTCATTTCAGACTAGCTTTCACCGATATGTTTATATCATACAGTGTTGGATCAAAAGTCTTGTTTTTTTAAGTTTGGTTCACTTTTCTTAGCAATGAATTGTTCTTAAATGCGTTAACAGAAGTAGCAGATACAACATCCTCCGGCTGTTTGTCCAGTTGTGGACTACTCAATATACCAATATACACAAATAATAAAGGCAGAAAACTTACTTAAGGACATGTACAAAAGCGAGCTTAATCCTTACAGGAATTATCTTTCAGTAAAAAAAATCTACGCTCGTTCACGCTTGAGTTTTTATCTTCAATCATTTTACTCTTGCAGGTACAAATCCAGATATCGGATAACAAGGAATGCTCAGAAACTTTCCCTGCGAGTCGACATCTGAAAGACGGAGTGAATTTCACCACACAAGCTTGCTACAAAGGCTTCAAAGAAACTGAATCAGCTTGCATTGTATGTATTAAATTGTATATAAGCTTTTATAAACATTCCTAGGAAGTTATAATATAGTAATATGTAGTTATAGTAATCGTTTTCATTGGTGGTAGTGCCGACACTTATATAAGGCAGTGAAAGTTGGGTATCGCAGAAGAAACACGAAAGTAGAATAAATGCAGTTGAAATGAGAGCTTTGAGAAGTATGAGTGGTCTGACTTTGAGAGATAGGGTGAGGAACAGTGTGATAAGAGAGCGTTTTGAAGTGAAAGAAGATGTAGTGACAAGAATAGAGAAAGGTATGCTAAGGTGGTTTGGGCATGTAGAAAGGATGGACGAAAGGAGAATGACGAAACATGTATATAAGGGAAGCGTGAATGGGATAATTGGAAAGGGTAGACCCCGGCGAACGTACTCTGACCAGATAGGAGATGTTCTGGAGAAAGGTCAGGTCAAGAGTACCCTAAACCGGCGAGCATGTATGAAGAATGTAATGAGAGTGAATGAAGCAAAAGAAGTAAGTATGTCAGGATCGTAGCAAGAGGAAATCCGTAGTCTCTGCCAACCCTCCGGGAAACAGGCGTGAGTTGATGTATGTAATAGTTTTCAATAAAACTGTCCAAAAACCTATCCTGATAAGTTTCAGCTTAAGATTCGTTCTGAAAATACGACTCTTATTTTAGATTCTGTTATCAAAAACTTGATTTGATTTTACAATCCTACAGAATGTTATAGAATATCAAATGATTGATGTATTTTCAGGGTAGCAGTGGTCGCCCTATCTACGTAGCTGGCGACCTGAAGTGCATGGACTATGCTGTTGGATTCGCATCGTTCGGGGTTACGTGCAGTTTATTGGATGCTGCCTCAGTCTACACGCGGATCCCACCTTATTTGCCTTGGATTGAGAGCGTCGTGTGGTCTTAGATACCTTATGATTACTTGGAAACCTTTATTATTTGTGAATCTAGATTTTATGAGATGCTAAACTTGGTAATATATCTAAAAAAACACTATATCGTAACAGTCAATTAACTAACCAGACAATCGGATAACAGCATGACTTTTCAGCATAGAGAGCCAATAAGTTGATCTCATCAGAAGCCCAAAATCGAATCTAAACAGAATTCTCCAAGTTTTTTCAATGTTTCCAATAATACCAAAACATCGCAACTATTCGTGTCACGAATGCGCTCTCTATCAATGAATAATACCTAGTACACAAAACGTCGTAAGATTTGAAAAATAAACTGTGGGTATACACTAAAAACAGATTTAAAATACCAAACACGTCTGAAATGTAAGTGCTATTTTTTATTCTTTAATGTGCTTCATTTTATTTTTAATTACCACGCTTATGCACAATTTTTTTAGCTTCACTTGTAACTAACTAACAGTGCAATCAAATCTTGGAAGCCAATTTTAATTTACTTATAATAAAAATGTCGTAAATACAATAGTATTGTCATCCGAATTACATATACACACAAAGTTTCATTTCGATACGACATTAAATAATAATAATTTGATATCTTGGAATTGATCTGATGATGAAGCTAGGAGATGGATAGTGGAACTCCTCAGTGGCAACTAGTAAACCTCTTGAGTATGGGCTCATATGATTCGTTTTAACGAGTCCAGTAGATTGCACTTGGTGTCTAGGATGATGGAGCCAGGAGATGGATAAAATAATTATTTTTAGAATTTTTAGTGCGGAATAAATGAGTGTTTTTTAAATTAAAAATCTTATTATATACTTATTTGGCCAGTTTCGTATTCTAGGTAACAAATCTTACCGAGAGGAGTTTACCGAATTTACCTAATTTGGAAAATTTACCTCGGAACCCAAATAAAAAAATTATATCATTGTATTTACCTGTTTCAATCATAGTTAAGAAAAAATACTACTTATTTACCCTATTTAGGTAGTTATGTAGGTACCTACTTATATTATGCGTTCTAAGTAGCAAATATAGCTTTCAAGGGCAAATTCAATAGGTTTTTCCGGAATATATACAAAAAATAAAAAACTAGATAAAACTGGCGAGATCTCGTTTTATTTCTATATTACTTTACAAAGTTGTAGGTTAAGTAATATTAGCTAATTAAAAGGGTTACTTAAACTAACAAATAAAATAAAACTGCTTATTTCCTAAATACAACATTTTGGCAGTCGGAATTTTTTTCCAGGACAAGTTTCATTTTCATGGGCATAATCACCGCTTTTACATAATGATCTGGCTCACTCTGTATATAGACAACGATTTTAATATAATGTATGTAAATAAAAAAAAAACCTACCTACTTTTTCATAAAGTTAACAGTATCACGGAGTTGTGCGTATATTTATACATAAACATTAGTGTCGCATAGACATATTTTTGCATATAAGTAGATAAATAATGTCACATAACATCACACATACTGCTGCATATACCTACATAGAGTCGCATATATATATTATTACATACAGGGTATAGGTAATATGACTAACTGTATGCATATTGATACTGAAAGCTAATTACTTTCAGTATTCGGGGGCTGTCCTGCTACACCCTTTACATTACAAATCAAAAAATTTGTAACCAATTCAAAATTATACTGGATAATACAGAAATTAAAAATTCGAATTCTACTTAAATTACAAAATTTCCTAGTTTAACAGGTTTAATTGTTTTATTTTCCTAGTTTAATATAAGATAGTTACATTTAAAGGGCCGACGAACAAAGTACTAATATTGTCCTCGTGATAGTTTTTTTTTCACACCCATAAAGCCAATCTAAAATAATACAAAAACAAGGAAAAAGTGCGTTTTAAAACAAAATCGGACTTGTCCAAAAAAGAAAAAACAAATGTAGGTAAGTGTTTTAAACCGACTACAAAAAAGGAGCAGATTCCCATTGGTGTTCTGTATGTTTTTTTGTGTTTATATAACGCGATATCTTCAATAATTGAACCCATTTTAATGAATACTTTTTCAATGAGTAGGGTATACGTCAAGTATACTTCAAGGGTGGTCCTCCTAAAAAATGGGAGATGATATTTTGGACTTCTTATCAAAATCCCGTTATTTGAAGTCGATTTTTAAATTGCTCCTGATAAAAAAATATGATTAAAGGTACTTAGTTTTATTATTCTGTTGTATAAATAATTATGAGCATAATAACTAGCATAAAATATAGGACTTATTTTAGCTTAATTTTTAAGCTAAAATAAGTCCTATAAGTCAAACAGACTTATAGGACTATCATGGTTTTGAACATAATTTTTACTAAAAAACAAGATATTTACCATGATTTGTGAGTTTGAATGTTTCCCGATATTTGCAACTGTGCCGAAATATCGGGAAACATTCAAACTCACAAATCAAAGTAAATATCCCGTTTTTTTAGTAAAAATTAGATTTATTAAGGCCAAACAATGCTTTCAATCCAGTTAAGATACGGCAACACCTTGGTGTAGATGCCCGCCCCCCCTGTGAAGCCGCAGGCACGTCCGAACGACGTCACCCCCACCACGTACTCTACGCATGACCGACCCCCCCACATTTGCAGGGGGCCACCGCTGTCCCCCTGAAATAAAATAATAAAAATAATGCTGGACATTTTTCACACAGCATCATCTAGCCCCAAACTAAGCAGAGCTTGTGTTATGGGAGCTACATGAATGATATACTTTTTTATTATTATATACACTATATAAACACCCAGACTCGAGTCTAATATTTGTAGATCATACAAACGTTTATCCCGCGGCGGGAATCGAACCCGCAACTTTCTGCATCTTAGGCCTTCGCCCACTGCGCCACAGAGGACGGTAATAACCTCCGTCACATAACTTGTCTGGAAGATATCACGTTAAATAAGTTTTGGTTGAAAGTTTGGTCTTAGTGTTAGTTCTTTGAATTGACCACAGTAGTTTTATGTTTATGAATTCCTGTGTGTTGTATTTTGCTTTGGTGTGCAATATATAGTTTATCTAGAGAGACTCGTAGCACAGCAGCATATATAGATGGATATATTATATATATGCTGGAGTGGTACGAGTCTGTTAGGTGTTTATAAAACTTGTTTAACGGAGGCGTATGGGGACTCGGGAATACTCGGGATTCCACAGTCACAACAGAATGTAAAAGTTTATTTAAGTACACAGAACATCTAATATTAGATTATACAAAAATGATATGAGTCGGTCGCGGAGGATACAAACATTGCTTACAAGAGGGTCGATCACGCTAACCCATGGATATCGAGATGGCAATCAATTTCGACACTAGTTCCCCATTTTAATGGTCCATCCTAGTGGTGGGTCCTCAGCACGTGTGGCACCACTTTTGTAGCTACACACTTTCTCGAAACAAGGCCTCACTCGTTTCGTTCGGATGAGCTAGCACACCTGAACACCAACACAGTTGCACAATCGTGCTAGGCGCGAGGCGCGAGACGCGAGCCGAGCCGCGAGAAAAGATCGTGTTGGCTCGCACAATGCATCTCGCACATAGCACTCCACTCCATTACCACACAACACGCACAGTACACACTGTGTTCCCAAGACTGCCTCACTCAATTACGTTCAGAAACTGCCTCGCTGCCTCGCCTCAATTGTGGTACCACAGTGTGCTGGCTCTGTTGTAAAACTGAGCCCCACGCACGATCCTCATTTACAAACAGTGTGCTACCCATGACTAGCCCATCCATCAAATTGCGATCACACTGATTCCCCATCGCTTGATTCCCATACCCCTCCCAAGGCCATGGACCGTCCATGAACGAACGAAACTTGTGATTTTGACAAGTAATCGAATCACGCTAATGCGCGGGCGAGCGCCATTTTTGGCGAAGAGAGCCGAGCGTAGCCGATGCGACGGATTACCGAGGGCAGCCGAATAAAAACGACTTGCTACACTTGTTTATAGAATTTCAAACCTGGCAGGTGTCCTTGTTCTCCTTGTGGTCTCCGTAGCAGACCTGCGTGGAGCGATCTACTCCCCGCAGCTGGTGGCGGTGCTCAGGGTACAGGGAGTCACACTCCTCGTCGCTGAACTTCTCCAGCCACGCCTGGGGAAAATGCCGGTGGAATTACAGGCTCATGAGGCTGTAGTGAGAAAACTCTATAGGACCAAACCTTTTTGAGTTAGTTTAGTGGTTTTGTGTAATGTAGTGAAATTTGTGTCAGAGCTATATAAAGAACATATGAACAAAGTATCTTCCCCTTTTAAAAAGACAGTAAGAAACATGTTAAATGACACATTCTTAACAATACTTTATTTTATTAAATTAGGTCAATTGTAAATTACTAATTAGCCTAACATAGGCCAGATTGTAAAATTACTAGCATATATTAATTTATTTTAAGTATAATAATGTAATCTGGATTCTTTACAAAAGGGGGGGGGGGGGGGGGACAATGAGAAATGGAGTAACATAGCGACAGCGTGGTGCCCAAAATATTCTAAAAGAAGACCTAATACAAGGTGGAGAGACGAGATTAATGATTATGAAGGCGTACTGTGGTATCAAACTGCAAAGCATAAGAAAGAATGGAAAAAGAAGGGGGAGGCCTTTGCCCAGCAGTGGGATGAACTTTAAAATATATTTTGTATGTAATAATTATAAATTAAGGTTAAACAACTATTTGAGGCTTAATTAGATTAATAAATAAATGTCATCTGGACAATAAAAAACAATGAGGCTGTACCCTATGTGCAATAGTCTGTGCTGTTTTTTTTAATAATGAGCACAGACCAAACATGCAAACCAGCTTAAGAACCACTTGTTGGTAAGCGGTAACCGTATCCTAGGATCAAAAAAAATTAATCTGTGCGCCTTGGTCAGGTGCTTCATGAGGAGTGCTTACTTTTAAGGATTATTAGTATTTAAATTACGGTATTTATTTATTATTTTTGTTAAATGTTAAATTATGGCTTATAATTAATGCTGAAATAAAAAGTTGTGAATCGAATTTGAATTGTAGTCTATGACTCTTGCAACAGCAGAGGTATCACATGGCCATATTGATTGCAACTATGTGCAAATGAAAATAATTTAACTTGCCAAATGTTCGTCACCGAGTGACTTTCAGTTATAGAATGGGGGGGGGCGATCTAAACACATTGGATGGCCATCTGTGTACTCTATGTGGTAGCTCTTTGTATATCAATAGTTCGTTGATCTTCGTTGATATGTGGTGTAACGTAGTTCAATCGTGTGGCGAGAGATGTGTCCTACCTTCCGCAAGCCGTCCGAGACTTGTTTGTTGTGTCCCTCGGCGCCCCATCCCTCCGCCTGCGCCCTGCTTTCGTTCACCGCGCGGTCCACCAGACATATCGGCAGCACTACGGGACTGAACTTTATCCTGGGGGCATTCAAAACTTGAATACATAACTACCTAGTCTACCTACACTTAAACTTACTTAAGTGCTCAGTGACATTTATCCTGAAGACATTAAACACAGGGTAATTCCCGATTCGTACTTTTATTTTCCATACCTTTGATTCTCGTCTCGTACATTTGGGTCGTTAAGGTTGAAATTTGAGTCGAAAATATTGCAGAAAGACTGTCGCGGATAAGTGTTAGTTGCAAATATTCAACCAGACCGGTTTAGGAACACAAGAAAGAGATAGCAATAGAACTTTTATATATTTAAAGAAAGAGATAGAAATACACTAATGACCGAAGCCGCTTAACCTCGGTCAGCAAATTAGCATAGCATGAATTTTCAACGAGAAAATGTCGCCAGCCTTTTGGTTACTCTGCCTGCGATTCTATATTTTTTGATATTATATATTTATTTATTTAACCATTTCGTTATAGTTACATAACATTGGCATGTCAAAGTATACATAATCATGTTCTTAATCTAGAAATGAAAAGCTGAAGCCGTGTGATATCTAATGGCAATTTATTGTACATATCGAGCATTTGACAGATACCCAGTTTATATGTCTTGTGGCGTATCCGATTGCCACTGGCAACATTCATAAGGTTGGCAACTCTGCGGCTCGGACTACTTCCGATTACTGCCGATCTGTCACTTCCATTTTGAGTTGCTTTTACGAGACACGCAAGGACGTGCAACTTAGTTATTTCTGTACTAAATACACTGTATAATTTCCTGAACCAACATTAAATACGTGTGAGCAATACTAGTGGTTTCAATAAGCTGAACAGCAAGTACATCAACTCTTCAGTCTTAACAAGTCTGGTTTTTGGAACGTGTAATTTTTCTTTGTTTCGGGTGTTATAATTTTGTATGTGTTTTTTTATGGGTAAATCGATGTTTTTAACTTCTCTTTCTTCCTGTAGTTCATAAGTAGTTTAATATTTATGTAGATAGTTTAATCAAAGTCAAAGTCAAAGTCAAAATTCATTTATTCAATAAAATCACAAGGACCACTTTGAAACGTCGGTTTTTATCTAGGTGCCTGTTCCTCCGCGACCAAGCCAGGAAAGAAAGGCAAGAAAACAAGGCTGGTTATTCTTTTTAATGATCCTTTTACAAAACAATAGGTTCGAGTTGGAGCATTTTCAATCCCAAGAGTTTTTGTCATCTAAATAATCAGATATTTTATAGTATGCCTTTTTATAAAGCTTTTGTTTAATTACGTTTTTAAATTTGTTAATTGATAATTTTTGTATATCTCTTGGGAGTTTGTTATAAAAGCGTACACCGTGCCCTTTAAACGATTTACCAACTTTATGGAGTCTACAAGTGGCAACAGCGAGTTTATCTTTATTTCTAGTATTAACATTGTGATTATCGCTTTTTTTCTTAAACAAATTAATATTTTTGTGAACATACATCAGATTTTCATAAATGTATTGACAATGAAATGTCATTATATTTATTTCTTTAAACTTTTCGCGAAGTGATTCTCTGGGGCCCATATTATAAATTGCTCGAACAGCCCTCTTCTGCAGCACAAAAATGGTATTGATATCAGCAGCACTCCCCCACAGCAGTATACCGTACGACATAATGCTGTGGAAGTAGCTGAAGTAAACTAGTCTAGCTGTGTCAACGTCTGTATAAAGACGGATCTTTTTGACTGCATATGCCGCAGAACTAAGTCTCTTCGATAACCCATCAATATGAGGACCCCATTGAAGCTTATTATCTAGGGTGATACCTAAGAATACGGTGGTGTCCACAAGAGCCAACTGTTCATCTTTGATTTTGATATTTGCTTTAACTTGTGTAACATTGGGTAGTATAAATCTAATACACTTTGTTTTATTTTCATTAAGTAGGAGATTGTTAACGTTGAACCATTTTACAATCGTTTCATTAAACACTCGTAGCCTTCCTACCTATTCTACCTGCAAATTTAAACTGGTGAGGTAGCGGGCTCAGGGACAAGTTGATTTGTTACTAGCTACTGCCCACGGCTTCACCTGCGTGACATTAGTAGCGGATACTAGTAGTGTTCGTAAGAGACGTATTCGCTCTACCGTTTTCGTCGACTTACGTTTCAAAATTGGTCTCCACGAAAAGTCCTTATATTTTAACGGGATAATATACAGCCTATGTCCACCCAAAAGGCTATTCTATATATTATTATTAGATTTTTGGCTTTTTCAAGTGTACTATATATAATGTATCTTTACATTAATTACAATGAATTGGTGAAAGACTTTTTGAAATCGGATGAATAGTTTGGGATATTACCCCCTACATACAAACTTATGCACAAGCTTTACCTGTTTATATAAAATTAGTATAAAGTATGACTTTTTTTAGTTTTACAGCTACTTTGAACCTGATTCCATAACAGCCATAGTAGAATCTATGGGCCCGGTGTTGTTACTGTAGCGATCAGTACATTCACGAGAACTTTGACCACCACTTGTCAAAGTCAAAGTCAATAAGTTTTTATTTATTGAAATAATATAAATAATATCATGAAAAACGTTAGCTTGAAAACTTAGTGAATTAAACATTTTAGAGTGAATTTACGGCGATATCTCGCGCGCGATCAAGCCTAGAAGAATCCTTTTTTTTTAATATCCTTCATTCAGCTATATAGTTTGGTGCCAGTCGAACAAAGTTAACTAATTTATTGAGGAAAACTAAAGAATATTAGCCAAAGAATTAAATAAAGTCTGAAAAACCTAATACTGCCCGACTCACCAATTTTGGATGTTATTCGGAATTTTGTTTCTTTTTTTTTAAGTACCTTTTTTAAAAGTTTGCCCAGCATTTTTTTCATACTTAATCAAGGCTTTATACACACTAAACCTAGAGCGGATCTCAATTGTCGAGCTTGTAATTGAGGCACATTCTATTTTGACCACCATTTTCGTTTGAACGCCGCCACCGCGTAAGTTTGGCCGGGCCCTAAGAAGTCTTACTCAGAGTCAGTCTCGATAAGTGCAATATCGTTGTATTTAGCTGGAGGCTTGTACTCCGGATGCGAGAGGAACCTCTTCACGCGATGTCGCTGCCACAGGTTCGCGGGGTCCGAGCGACGTAAGATGCCGACCGCTACGAAGCTGACTCCACCACTAAATAAAAAAATGTTTTAATACCAAATAAAAAGTAATAAAATCGTTTATTACGATAGGTTAGATCATAGCAAGAAAGAGATAGCTACAGTTTTAGTGCTGTCAAATAAGTCAGATTTAAGTTTTCCATACAAATTTAGTCGTAATTTCAAAACATGCTGACTATTGTTATCAAGTGCCACAACCACCATGCCATACACCAACACACCATAGTTATTGGATTATTGGAAACTATGCCTCTTCATTTAGATGAATATAAATTAGCCACAGATTTAATGATAACCTTTTGTCAATGTTCAATAATCAATCTTTGTAATTAATTCAAATGTTAGATTCATATTTTTATAGTGAGAACACTGATTTGGTGGTTGACGTGTCGGAACGTCTAGAAAAAAAGGATGGTGGTTTTGAAATTGAAAATATAACGAAAATGTGAGATTATTAGCATTGAACATAAAATACACACTGGATATATAAATATTCGTCTTATTTCGAGCCATTCTTAAGAACTGTTTACATCTCAGAAGTGGGATACCAAAAATGTCCGGCCCGTATATCAAAGGTCTTGGAAAAAGAAAGCGGAGATCGAGTGATTCTTCTACAAACTCCACAGGTGACGAAAATGGCGAATTTTTTTTCCTTGATCAATCAAGTACTCCAGAATCTGCAAATAAGCGACGGCATATAACACAGATGGATGCAGAGGTGATACCAAAGTTTCGTCCGGATGAAAAAACCAGTAATGTTATAAATTGGTTACACAAAATTGACCAACTTGGAGACGTCTATGGCTGGAATAGTAAGGATCGCCAATTCATTATGCAACTACGTCTAAGAGGTTCAGCTAGAGAATGGTATGATGATTTGGAAGATTACAACCTGACTTGGAATGATTGGAAACATGCACTACAAACTGCATTTCCCCGATCTACCGATTTTGTTGATCGCTTGGAAGAAATGTTACGTAAAACAAAAACGAACTCTGAAACTATGACGAAATACTTCCATACAAAGATGTCGCTGCTCAAAAAATGCAAGATAGAAGGAGAAGATGCAATTTCATGCATAATTAGAGGTTTACCTCAAGAAATAAGAGCCAACGCTAAGGCATTCAATTGTGAAACGCCTGAACAACTGTATTTTGGATATTTATCGTCGTTAGAAACCTACAAAAGCGTCGAGGCAGCAATTGCAGTCAAAAATTCAACCTGGAGACGTGGCAATAGTGGAAACACTGCTATAGTCGGCACAGCTTTAACCACGACACGGCCACCGTTGTTACCTAAGATCTGCTACGCATGCCGTCGGCCAGGTCACGAGGCACGGGACTGCAGATCCCAGCTACGATGCGAGAACTGTCAACGTTCAGGACACACAACGGTCAGCTGCTGGTTCGGATCGACCTCCACACAACAAAAGACACATAAGGTTAGCGGAATCTTACATATCACTTATAATGTATTTCAAGACCTGTACAAAAAGTCAGTCATGGTAAATGGGTGCAAATTGACTGCGTACATTGATACAGGCAGTCAATTGAATATTATCACACATTCACAAGCCGATAAATTACAACTTAAGCTGGAGCCTTCTGAAGCTACTATGAGGGGGTTTGGAGGTTCTTGTGCCCGTTCTTTGGGTAAAGCTAACATCAATGTTGATATCGATGATCTAACCTTAAGCGGTGACGTCGAAGTTACGGACTACAACTTATCAGAGGTTGATTTAGTTGTTGGACAACCTATGATTAATCAAAATAACATTAGTTTGATTACAACATCAAACTTTGTAACCTTTGTTCCTACACAAAGCTTACAAAATATGCTTAGTGATATTAAATTGAGAAATATTGATTGTATTGACAAATTTCCAGTCTACCTGAAACAAAATGTAAATATACCGCGACAAAGTGATGCTTACGTTAAGGTTTTCGTAGATTACATTCCATGTGATAGAAAATGCACACTTCTAAGCGGCGAAGTTTACTATGAGTTAGGCTGTACAGCGTATTTTATACCACAAACAGTTATCAATGTCCAAAATAGCTATTTAAAAGTCTTCAACGTTGGAGACGATGACATTCAGTGGTCAGTTAACAAGTTAATGACCAGAGCAGAATTGATTGAGCATAGTGATCACAAAATGTTCAACGTGAACTATACAGCTGAGATCCCTCGTGAATCAGTTGCCATAGATATATCAGACTTAGATGTTGGGGACTTGAATAGAGCAGATAAAGTGCGCCTAATTGAGATATTAAATAGGTAGACTTATTCTTTTGCCAGAAGTACTAAGGATTTGGGATGTACTGATTTGATCAAAATGCATATTCGTACTACTACTGATCAACCAGTATATTTCAAACCCTACAGACTGTCTCACAAAGAAACCGAAATTGTCAATAATAAAGTACAGGACCTGCTTGACGCAGGTGTAGTAAGAGAATCAGGATCGGAATATGCAAGCCCTGTCGTATTAGTTAAGAAAAAGGGAGGTGACTATAGGCTTTGCGTCGATTATCGAGCTTTAAACGCACGTACCATAAAAGACCGGTTCCCACTACCTCATATTGAAGACCAGGTTGCAAGATTGGGTGGAAAAATGTATTTTACCACTCTAGATCTTGCGCAAGGTTATCATCAAGTGCCTATGGCAAAAGATTCTATCAACAAGACTGCTTTTATAACACCAACAGGCCAGTATGAGTATGTGAAAATGCCATTTGGTTTAGCCAATGCTCCTGCTGTATTTTCGCGGCTCATAAAAATGGTCTTAGGAAAAGTTGGTAATGACATAGCTTTGTATTTAGATGACGTAATGTTGCCCACGGTTTCGGTCCAAGCTGGAATAGATTTATTAGAGCGGGTTCTGAAGTTACTAACTAATGCTAATCTGAAGTTGAACCTAAGCAAATGTTCATTTCTAAAACAGAGTGCTAACTACTTAGGTCATGAAATAACTGCTGGTACAATTCAACCAGGGCAAGCTAAGATAAATTGTGTAACTGAGTACAAAAGGCCAAGTAACGTTCACGAAGTACGCCAATTTATCGGTCTGGCCTCCTATTTTAGGAAATATGTCCGTGGATTTGCCGAAATTGCACGACCTATTACACAATTAACACAAAAAGATGTTAAATGGACTTGGGGTCCCGATCAGGAAAAGGCGTTCCAAGTGTTAAAGCTAAGATTGACCAAGAGACCAGTTTTGGGTATCTACAACAAAGATGCCGTTACTGAACTCCACACTGATGCCAGCCGGTTAGGGATAGGAGGAATCTTAATGCAGTATCAAGAAGATGGCAGTTTAAAACCAATCGCATACTTTAGTAGGGTAACTAGTAAAGAAGAAGGCTTTTATCACAGCTATGAACTGGAGACTCTGGCTGTTGTAGAATCCTTGAAACGATTCCGTATATATTTAACGGGAATTCCTATCAGAGTAATTACTGATTGCGCGGCGTTACGAACAACTCTCACCAAAAAAGACTTGATTCCTCGTATTGCCCGTTGGTGGCTGATGATTCAGGACTTTGACATACAAATAGAATATAGACCAGGGGAGAAAATGAAACACGTTGATGCTTTAAGTAGAAACCCAGTGACTTGCAACGTATTGATGATAGATGATTCCGATTGGTTGATTACGCTGCAATTACAAGACCTTGGTATTCAAAATATACTTACTCAGCTACAAGAAGGTACCACGAACAGTGATATTACGCCTAATTACTGTATTAAGGACAAAGTACTCTATAGAAAAATTATGGCTGGAGAGCGATTCGTTATCCCAAAGTTAGGTAAATATGGTTTATTACAAAAATATCATGACCAAGTAGGGCACCCAGGATTTGAACGTTGCGAAAAAGCTATAAAGGAACAGTTTTGGTTCTCTGGAATGACCCGTTTTATCCGGAAATATATTAAATCGTGCTTACAATGTGCTTTTGCAAAAGGCAACCATGGCAAAACGGAGGGCGAACTGCATCCGATCAGTAAAGAGCCCTTTCCTATGCATACACTTCATGCTGATCACTTGGGTCCATTTGTCAAAACGCGATCGGGTAACGCTTATGTTTTGGTAGTCATCGACTCGTTTACAAAATTTGTATTCGCTAGATCAGCCAAGAGTTGCAGTTCTGTTGAAACAATTAAACTGCTAAAAAAAATCATAAACCAATTTGGGACTCCCAAAAGAATTATCACTGACAGGGGAAAAGAATTTACAAGTCTTTATTTTAAGCAATATGCTGACGAGGCGCAATTTAAACATGTACTGAATGCAATAGCAAGCCCTCGTTCAAACGGACAGGTTGAACGTGTTAACCGAACTTTGTTGAACGGTCTTAACACTATGTCCGAGAGTGAATGTCTTTGGGACCAGAAGTTATCAGATGTGGTGTGGGGATTAAACAACACGGTCAATGCTACCACTAGTTTTCCACCTTTTAAACTCATGTTCGGCCATAGTAATTCTCGTTTACCCGCTTATCCGGTACAAGAAGCAGAAAATGCTGACTCCCAACAGAGTGAATTGGAAATACGTAGAGCATCTGCAAAATTGCGTATTGATAGGAATATGACGTTAATGAAGGATAGATTTGACCGAAAGCATAAAAAATGTACGAAGTATGCTTTAGGACAACTTGTTTTGTGGAAAGGTGGAATTACTAGAGATAGTACAGCCAAGGTGACTAGAAAACTAACTGGCCTTTATACCGGTCCGTATAAAGTATGTACAGCTGATCACTCCCTTGATCGTTACACTATTGCAAGTATTAAGGGTATGAAAGGGTACAAAAAATTTAACGCGGTAGTGCCAGGGGAAAGCCTTAGACCATACAAAGCAACTATGTCTGACAATGATAGCTCGGGTAGCGACCACGAAGTAGACAGAGATGACCTGATTGATCTTTTAGAGAGCTAGATAAAAATAAATGTTGAGTAGGTACTAAATAACAACAATGCATAGAGTGTAGTAGGTATGATAATAATTGTAAAAATAAACCAGATCTAAGCATCAAGTAACACGTAGTATGTAAAGGTTTATAAAAGTCAATTATGTCAATAATAATTAAGACAACTTACTGTAAATCATTTAATATAATAAATAAGTATGTAAATAGTTACTGATATAATAGAATAAATAAATAAATCAGGCTAAATAACAAAAAAAAAAAAAATTTCCTACTTCCAAACAAAACTGAAAGAAAAATAACAATAAAGAATTGGTTTGTGTGTTTTTCCTAACATAAATAATTAATATCAGAATATGATGTTAACCTGTCATTGTACCTGTATTAATATCAATGTTAACCTGTGTGATGCTGTTAACTGTGTGACACTATTCATCTGTGTGAAACTAATGTTCTGTGTGATCTTATTGCCTGTGTGACACTATTAAACTATGTGATCTAATTAACTGTGTGATCTCATTAGCTGTGTGACACTATTTACCTGTGTGATACGATTAACCTGAGTGATATTTAGTATTGATTAATGTAGCTCTTATTTAGTGACACTTTTAAATTTTATGGGACCGTTTTGGTATTTACAAACAAAATAGCTTGGTTACTGTGTGATCTATATCTACTAAGATAATTATGACTGTGTGATAAAACGAAACTAATAATAATAATAAACATATAGGTATATGGCTATAAATAGATGCTGTGTGATCTGGATGACCAAAAAGGTTGATGAAATGAAATTTGTGTAAATGAATAGAATCAAGTATAAGAGTCAGAAATAACATTGTTTGCATTCAAAGTTTCATAATGATATTTCTAGACTTATGTATTAATGCTGCTAGACATCATACTGCTGCGTAATTTTTTTTCATCTTTTCCAGAACTGGAACAGCAGCGAGAAGAATGACGAGCGGCGCGGGACGCGACCGCAGACTCAGGATGGCCGAATGTTATCAAGTGCCACAACCACCATGCCATACACCAACACACCATAGTTATTGGATTATTGGAAACTATGCCTCTTCATTTAGATGAATATAAATTAGCCACAGATTTAATGATAACCTTTTGTCAATGTTCAATAATCAATCTTTGTAATTAATTCAAATGTTAGATTCATATTTTTATAGTGAGAACACTGATTTGGTGGTTGACGTGTCGGAACGTCTAGAAAAAAAGGATGGTGGTTTTGAAATTGAAAATATAACGAAAATGTGAGATTATTAGCATTGAACATAAAATACACACTGGATATATAAATATTCGTCTTATTTCGAGCCATTCTTAAGAACTGTTTACACTATACACAAAGAAAAGCGGCACGTACTTGATAACACTAAAATTGTAGCTATCTCTTTCTTGCCTGCAGTATCAGTAAAAGAGAGCGACAGTTTAAATTTAGTTTAGTTAGTGAACTACAGAATCGAGGCCAATATGATAGAAGACAAAACTAAAAACAATCAAAAAGTGTGCTGGATGAGCGGTTACAGAAAATACTGTTTATTATGTCTGACTAGCTTTGGACATTTTCAGAAGCACTAAGCTAAGACAGGACCTTTGTGGCCCACACTGCACAGATGGGACTAATTAGTACAAATAAACTTTTCTGTGTTAGGTTGTTATTAGAAAAAGTACCTAAATAAATAATGCCGCAAATTTTCACACAGCATCATCTAGCCCCAGAATAAACAGAGATTGTATTAGGGGAACTAGGTAAATTACTGATATACTACTTATATATTTTTTGAAATTACATAGTTGATTTGCGAGAAATATCTCTTTTATACTATGCTCACAGTCTTGGATGCTGGCTGCAGTGTCCCGCGGTGAGTATGAACCGCTCGCTGATGACGGAGCCACCGCAGGACCACTGAGCTGACTCCAACTCCTCGCCGTATCCCAGCAGTGCCTGACAAGGATCAACAAAATGTCCCTTCATACAAACACTAGCTACTGCCCCTGTCCAACGTTCTGGTACCCGGATAAAAAGCAGCCAATGAAAATGTAGGCAGAAATAAAATGAAAACAATTGTAGAAAACCACCATGTTTTAAAAGTAATCAGTTTATTTATATCTGATGAGTAGAATTCGTAACAGTCACAACAGTAGATAGATAAATAGATAAACTCTTTATTGCACACCAAAGCAAAATACAAAGTACAAAGGAATTTATAATAATATAAGGTACAATAAGCGGTCTTATCACTAAAAGCGATCTCTTCCGGACAACCTTTGGATGGACAGGATAAAATAGAATCAAGAGACGGCGGTGTACGAGTACCTAAACCCATAATAATATATAATAATAAATACCTACATAAATTACATATACACATATCCTATATAATATACATACAAATAATAATATCGTGAGATAATAAGTATGTAATAATATAAAAAACGATTTACAAGCAGCTCTGAGACATTGAAAGGAAATGGTTGTATACCATAACATTAAAAATAGCAAAAGATTTTGATGATCTAATAGAAAAAGGTAGGGTGTTCCATAGTCGTACAGCTTGCACCGTAAAGGAGTTACCATGAAATTGCGAACTATGGACAGGAGTATGAAGTTGTACAATATCCTCAAAACAGTTGCGGAGAGGTGTACCTCTCCTGTGCGAAGACATTTTGTCAATTGTTGACATTTTTGCGGAGGGTGGTCGATCAATGAAATCAATATGATCTCATTGTTTGATCATCTCCCGTCACATAATGTCTTTATGTACATTATCATCATTTATCACAGCAGAATTTACTAACAAAAGGACGTGACTAATTGCATGCCCATCGCCGCTTTTTGGAACTCAAACCTTGAACAGTGGCATATGCCTTCGATTTTTTGATTCTAGAGTTGAAAAGAAGAAAGAAAGAATGTATTCTTCCTCAAACAACACGAAAGTTAAACAAAAATAATAAGAAACACAAAACAGATAGGTACTTAGCTTATAATAAAACAGACAAACTAAGTACGTTATTTTGTGAAGTTCGAAGTTTGATAAGAATTGTAGTACGCCAACCGCTAATCTCAACCAATTAGGTTGGCTGGTAGAAAATGGTTTAGCATTAAGTCCGCCTAGTGTCACTGTGGGGCTCCTGCAGGGGTCGATTGAAAGGAAACCATTTATATTTTGCTCAACGTGGACATATTTCTAAAGTCAGTATTTTTTCCAGAAAACGAATACACAGATTATACATACACACAGAGCTAGCACAGATAATATATTATTTATTAAACTAATGTTAGGGTTGAGTTTTCCACGGTCACTATTGTTAATTATACATTAAAATGTGAGTAAATAAATAAATGCCGTTTCGCATTTTTTTTCATTGTTTTGAACCTAAATATATTTAAGTGGAAAAATCCATTGGTGGGATTCAAACGTGATTACCTTCCAATTAGAGGTTACGGACTTTTTGTGATACAGGGCTTTCTGAAGATGCCTGCTTACCATATGCGGGAACTCTCCTCTCTCCGCCAGGTTCCCAATCAGAAGATACTGCTTATCAACGAATAAGTTGTGGCATTTCTTCTCTTTATCAAAGTCCTTAGACAGCCCGGTCCTAACGCCGACCTTGCAAGAATAAGGCAGCTTTGAGATGTACTCTAGGCAATCTGGAATCAGAAAACAGTACATTTATTTGCAGTATTAATAATTATAGGCCCTGTATTTACCTATACATGGTTATGTATTAATACAGGCCTAGTTTACGTAGTTATAACAAATTTATATATATGTGTCTAAATGATAAGTGTGTAAATTTCCTACACTAACCGAAGCAGCAATCCGTCGCGTCAACGATACTCTACTTAGACTCAAACTACTCATACTACTCAATTACTCTTTTTTTTTATTAATAAATAATAATAAATAATGCTAGATATTTTCACAGAGCATCATCTAGCCCCATACTAAGCAGCTTGAGCTTGTGTTATGGGAACTACATGACTGATATGTATGCATAGAAAACACCCAGACCTGAGACAAATGTTTGCAAATCATACAAACATTTGTCCCGCGGCGGGAAGCGAACCCGCAACCTTCTGCATCTCAGGCGGGCCTTCGCCCAATGCGACACAGAGGTTGTCAACAAAGCATTGTCTGGTAACAGGTCTATTAACCCGAAACACGCTTAGATCTAAATCTTCTAGATAAAACTCTGCTAACTTATTGTATTATTATTGCCTCTGCTCACGACTTCACCCGTGTGGTACCCGGATAAAAAGTAGCCTATGTGTTATTCTGATATATCAGCTATATTACTGTGAAGTTTCATCAAAATCCGTTCAGTAGTTTTTGCGTGAAAGAGTAACAAACATCCTCACAAACTTTTACGTTTATAATATTAAGTAGGAAGTAGGATTGTTGTGTAAGATCGTACTGAATAAACGTTTTTTTTTGTATTTGTTCCTATGAGTAATGTGATGACTGAAATAAATTACCAATTATTATTATAATTATCATCCCAATTGCATCTTATCTCAATTTAATTTCCATCTCATCCAATCTCAAATCCATTCCCTTCACATCTAACAATAATGTCCATCTCATTTTAACCTCATCTGATCTCACTCTCACTCCTCCCATTCCATCCTATCTCAATCACATACTGAAGCTTACTGTCATATGATTTATTAGTTCCCAGTTTCTCCATTACTCCATCCAGCGTGACTACGAGTTTCCTGAAAAATCAATTAAAATCCTTTTAGATTCATAAAACCAGCGAGTCATTTGACGCACTGTTACGATCCCATGATGACTTCTTTTTGCTGACTTTGAGCTTATAGTCTTTTCTCGTAATGCAATGGGGCAGTTTTAGATTCCCAAGCGAAAGCGCCACCGGCGAGCCAGTTCAGCTCGGATCTTTTTTCCAGCATCATCTAGCTCCAAAGTAAGCAGAGCTTGTGTTATGGGAACTTCATGACTGATAATATACTATTTATATACTTTTTTTTTAAACACTTAGGTACATATTACACAGAAAACACCCAGATCTCGAGACAAATGTTTGCAGATCATGTCTCTTCGCCCACAGCGCCACAGAGGTCGTCATTTGCCTCGGCGCTCGTTTGAATACCGAATTTCCCAAAACAAAATATCATTTAAATAAGTTTTGTTCTATTTGGTGAAATAAATATCTTCACATTTAAAACCCGAAATACACTAAATGGCATAACAGAACGCAGCTAAGGACGAAAACGAGATTTCTGTAATTTATGCAAATTTGTTTAACCTATTTACAAATAAAATGGCAAACACGCATACAACCCAACTGAGGGGCTTAGACAAATACCTCACGCTTAGTTTACAATTCACGCTAACGCAAATTTGTCAAGGAATAACTTGGCAGAAGTCTTAGACTTAGTCTTAGCTAAGAATGATCTTACAATTCAATTTTTTTGCACGCCCACGGTGACTGGTAGAGATTACTTTAGCATTCAAGTCTTCGATTAGACATTTTTTAAAGATATTTTTGCAAGTCTTCCTCGCACTACATTGTTTGTGCGGAAGTATAATAAATAAATCTTTCCGCAGGCGTTAACGCCAACAGAAAATGGTATTTGTCTAGCCATACATGTTACACATCATAAATTTAGTTATAGTTTTTGTTTTATTTATCACGCTTGGCTTTATGTGTACCGTATTTATTTATTATCAAGTTTGATTTTAAAAAAGGCGATTTATTCAATCTTCCATGAATTAATACGCGGGCCGCTCCGCTCGCCGATCTTAATCACATATCTCAGCTCGCTAAGTAAATATAGGGATGGCTGGCTCTAATCTTTTTTAATTTTGATGTTTGTCGACTACTATTCGCTCTTTGGTCCTAAATCACAAAATTTTCGTGGCTCGCTACGCTTTCGGGTAGCTTTTATAAGCTGCTTGTGTCTTTCCCAAAGCAGAGAAGTTGAAACAAAAAGGGGTGGTGGGCTCTGAGAAATTACTTGACTTTTTCAGAGGGCGGTAGGCTAAATAATTTTGAGAATCTGTGCCATAATCTATCGACGCTCAAAACACCAGAAGTATCTATCGCGCGTCGCCGACCCTGAGATATAACGGGTGAAAACTGTGAAAAGTCGACCGAAGCCGTGGTCAGTAGCTAGTTATTTATAAAGTTAGATACTAGTCACTTACGTTACGTCCATAATCTTACAGTCAGTGCAACACACGATTGGCTGTTTTCCAACGTACGAGCAAATCTAAAACAATACAGACAAATTCAAAAACATCAATAAATAATCCTGGACATTTTTCACAAAGCATCATCTGGCCCCAAACTAAGCAGAGTAACTACATGATTGAATTTTTATGATTATGGAAACTACATCCTACTAATATTATAAACGCGAAAGTTTGTGAGGATGGATGTTTGTTACTCTTTCACCCAAAAACTACTGAACGGAATTTAATGAAACTTTACAGTAATATAGATTATACATCAGAATAACGCTTTTTATCCGGGTACCACGCGGGTGAAGCCGTGAGCAGAAGCTAGTGATTGATAAACTATATTCAGGAAGGCAGGATGATTTTATTTTTTGTTTATTGACATGATAATTTTATACTAGCTCTAGGTTCAGAAAAATGTAACAAACAAAACTCATCAATGATGATTGCTAATTAAAAAATAACACGCTCACAATTCGATTATGGAGCATCGCGATCATTCACCCCGATGAGGACTCTCGGAATGAGTCGAAACTAAGTCGTTGCATGTCTTCACCGATATTACGTGGAAATACCCGTTTTACAATATAAATATTAATAAATTTAAGAAAACTAGCTATAATCACAATGTTAATACTAGAAATAAAGATAATCTCGCTGTTGCCACACAAGTGACTCCATAAAGTTAGTCATTCATTTAAAAGGACGAGTAAAGTAAAGGACGAGGGGCTAGACAATTACCTCACGTTTAGTTTTCCTTTCACGCTTCTACGCAAATTTGTTAAGGAATAACTTGACAGTAGTCACGTGACATTTCAACAGCTAATGTCATTCTTACAATTTAATCTTTCCGCAGGCGTTAACGCCAATAGAAAGTGTCATTTTTATAGAACCTAAGGTGTACGCTTTTATAACAACCTCCCAAGAGATGTAACTACAAAAACTGTCAATTAACAAATTTTAAAACATAAATGTCACTTACTCTAGTTAAAAATTAAAGTAGATCTAACCTACAATTATAAATGGGTAGGTAAATCCTAATCATAACAGAACGGGAATATAAAATATAGGTACGGACTTTACCCACAGGAAAAAGTTAAGAAAAATAATACGTAGGTTTGTAAGGAAAATTAAGTAAGGTACGAGTATACCTCTATGTAAGATATCATTTGACGTTATTCCTCCGACCATCTTATCCTACTACTAACGCGAAAGTTTGTGAGGATGGATGTTTGTTACTCTTTCACGCAAAAACTACTGAACGGATTTTGATGAAACTATACAGTAATATAGCGTATACATCAGAATAATAAATAGGCTACTTTTTATACGAGTACCATGCGGGCGAAGCCGTGGGCACAAGCTAGTAGTTACATATCCTACTGCTAGGTATTATAAACGCGAAAGTTTGTGAGGATGGATGTTTGTTACTCTTTCACGCAAAAACTACTGAACGGATTTTGATGAAACTTTACAGAAATATAGCTTATATATCAGAATAACACATAGGCTACTTTTTATTCGGGTACCACGCGGGCGAAGCCTTGGGCAAAGCTGAGGAAAACTCATAAGAAGCTTACCGGAGGATGTATAGGATCATACTCTTTCAGATCCACCATGGTCACGGAGGGGCAGTACCTGATGTTGCGGCACGTGCCCTCGACGCCATCATTCATGCAGGGCTCACCTGAAAAAAAGTACCCAACAGACATAATATACTGTGTGGGGTAGAGGTGGGCAAAAGCGTTATTTTCGTATCACCGTGACTGCCGATCCAGTTCCATAAAAGTCACAGTGAAAAATCAACGTGACTTTGTCACGTCGATCACTCAGATCACGAGAAACGAGATGTCTAAAATTGTTTTAAATGATCCGAAATACCAGGCTCACAGGCTCAGGACTGAGTTGCACAAATTGAATATTGGCACTGTTTCACAAACATTATAACATAAGCCGTATGTAGTTAACTATTTCTATATAACTATTTTTTATCTACTTATGTTTATTTTTATTTAGTTAGAAGTTACCGCTAGTCGCGCGTCATTAGAGCAGTCAGTAGGAAGGAACGATAATATATCTTGGAACGGTGCGCGATTGGAGCACGAAGGAACGACATACGTAACGTTGTTCCTTTTCGACAAATCACAGTGATACTATTTGACTTCAGATCACTGTGATTTTTTCATCGTGACGCTATTTATTACTCACCTCTAGTGTGGGGTCAGGACATATCAAACTCTTGGCCCCACTCTAGAGCTTCTTATGAAAGAGCTTGTCCAGGAAAGTACTACCACCGTACTTATTTCAGCCGGCATGCAGTAATGCCCGGATTGATGTGTTCCGGATTGATAAGTATGAATGCCGGTAAAATTACAGGAACATGAGACTTTTCATCCGTTATGTCTCAGGGTCGCAAGCGTCCATAGATTACGGTAGGTAGTGGATAAAAAAAAAACTTACCTTCATCTAAGTCATAATTTGCGGAGACGAATAAAAACGAACCAAATACAACAAGTAAACGAAACATGCTTACACGACGACTCTCAATGAACTGAACTGGTTTGAGAGAATTTAATATTAACAGTGGTCACCGTCGTCAACCTACCTATCGAGTACCAGCGGGGCGATCACACTAACTCATGCCTATCGAGATGGCAATCAATTTTGACACTAATCCCTTATTTTAATGGCCCATCCATCCAAAAAACGGAACGTCCAATATGAAACCAATTTTGTTCATTCGCATTGTCCATCTATGGCTCATCCAGCTTACAAATTAGCGTGATACGATTCATCCCATCCGATGATACCAGCAATGGGAAATTAATGTGATCGCCCCGCTGGACGAGTCATAACAGAAATAAATAAATACCCAACAGAAACATACACAGTCCTGATTGACTTCTGCCCACGGCTTCGCCCGCGTGGTACCCGGATAAAAAGTAGTTAATGTGTTATTCTGATGTATAAGCTATATTATTGTAAAGTTTCATCAAAACCCGTTTAGTAGTTTTTGCGTGAAAGAGTAACAAACATCCATCCTCACAAACTTTCGCGTTTATGATACTAGCTTCTGCCTACGGCTTCGCCCGCGTGGTACTCGAATAAAAAGTAGCCAATGTGTTATTTTGATGTATAAACTATGTATATTACTGTAAAGTTTCATCAAAACCCGTTCAGTAGTTTTTGCGTGAAAGAGTAACAAACATCTATCCTTCTGCCTACGACTTCGCCCGCGTGGTACCCGAATATAAAGTAGCCTTTATGTTATTCTGATGTATAAGCTAAGCTACATATTACTGTAAAATTTCATCAAAATCCGTTCTGTAGTTTTTACATAAATGAGTAACAAACATCCATCCTCACAAACTTTCGCGTTTATAATATTAGTAGGATAACCAACATCGGAAGAAAGAAGAGAAATAAAATAAAAATTGATTGAAGTATCGGCTAGTCCGAAGTAGTAATTAGGAATGCCGCGCCGCGGAATCCACATACATCCACACTATACCTACTTAAACTCAAGCTAGAAATGTATTAAGAGAAATTCATATGTTAATGCAATAAAAGTGTATAATAAATTGCCAAATTCATTCAAAGATTTATCATACAATTTGTTTTAAAATAAGCTGACTAAATGGTTAGAGGACCAATGTTTCTATGACATTAATAATTTAATGAACCACAAAGGAGGCAACAATGGTATTATGACAAATAACTATGAGTGATTTTTATTAGTTTAAGTTGTTTAAGGTAGGTAGGTAATAGTTATTAGTTATTGACATTTTTAATTCAAACATTAGGGCATAAGTTCCAGAACTGCCTTTTTAATAAAGGCAGCCAGCATTTTATAATTATTCTTGTATACATTTATTTCAATCTACCTATTGAAATTTGCACACCATTTGGATGGTAAAATATATAAGGGACTATATAAATTGTAAAATCATGTATTAGCTGACCTATATTCATGCAAATTAATATTCTGATTTAGGTAAAAAAGGGATTTTCCCTTTGTCCCCCGACCTTCGGTCCCATCGAGGGATAACGGGAATGAAACTTATCGTTGTCCCAATTCATCCATTTGCCATCTAGTATGAAATCAATCATAGCAAACACTTTTATATTCAAAAATTAATTGGGATTATTATGGAAATAAGGTAAAGGTGCTGCCAAGTAGCGCCGTTATTTTGTGTCCTTTTTCACCCCATTCATGACTCATCCTGGTACTCAATAGATAGGGTTGAAGACTGTGGCTTCCCGGTCTAACACGTACCTACCTAGGTAGGTATAGGGACCTAAACTACCTGGGTGCTCTACATAAAATTACAATTTAAGGTTCTCGGCCGTACTTAAATGAATGTATGACCTTTTACCATGCTATTTTTATAACATAACCTGGGTGAATTCACTTTGAGGAAAAGAACGATATCTTTTTGTAATTAAGAAATTATTTACCTTATCTACCATTTCTTAAACCAATGGTTTTGGTACTGGCCGTAGGTAATTCTGCTAAATAAGTAACTAAGTTATATATATATTAATAGCCTCTGTCCACGGCTTCGCCCGCGTTGTACCCTGATAAAAAGTAGTCTATGTATTATTCTGATGTATAAGCTATATTACTGTAAAGTTTCATCAAAATCCGTTCAGTAGTTTTTGTGTGAAAGAGTAACAAACATCAATCCTCACAAACTTTCGTGTTTATATATATTAGCAGGCTGTATAATATATCATCTAACACAGTTTTTCAGCGTTTTTGAACTAAGAGAAAATGCTTTATAGCTTAATAGACAAGTACATAGGCGAGCTTAATGCTAATTAGCATTATTTTCCAGCTAACCTTTGTGTTATGAAGAGAGGATAGACGAGTATTTAAAAAGTTGCGTTAATTAGTACGTCACAAATTTATTAAAAAGTTGCTTTTATTTTACATTCCAGAAAGGTTCGCGACCCGACCCTTGTTCCTGACATGACATTTTACGGTTGGCAGCACTGCGCTTTTATTTTGGCGGCGAATTGTGCAACTGTCAATGTCAGAAATGCGCGGGAAGTCGTGTGAAGTAAAGTAGGGGAGGAAACTAGAAAAATAGCAAAGAGTTGTTTTTACATAAGTTGACAAATCCAGTGTTAACAATTTGTCCAGTGTTTACGATTTTGACATGCTCAATTTAGGAACGAATCAGATAGGCTCACCTAGTCGCTACATAGATCCTATTAATTATAATATTAATTAATAAGAGCACATCGACTTCCTGAAGCAGAAAGTGTCTGCGTGGACCGTATTCGTCGTTATCGAAAACGTGTGGATAGATACTGGCAGAATCGCAACTTCCAAAGTGACCAAAGGAAGGTGTACCGGGAAATAAACCCATCGCAGACCAGCGAGCCATCAGAGGGACGATCACATTAATTTCCCATGGATGAGATGAATTGTATAACGCTAATTTGTAAGCTGGATGAGCCATAGATGGACAATGCGAATGAACAAAATTTGTTTCATATTGGACGTTCCGTTTTTTGGATGGATGGAACATTAAAATAAGAAATTAGTGACAAAATTGATTGCCATCTCGATAGCCATGAGTAAGTGTGATCGCCCCGCAGGTCTACGTCATCGAGCACACGTAGGGTGATTGGATTAATATTGTAGAGACCCAGTGTGAACCGATCGAAATGAAAATCGCTTAGAATGTGCTTTTAGGTTGTTCGTATCTTGCCAACTCGGAGTCATTTCATAGACACAACCAAGTATCCAAGATCATTCACCAACATCTTGCCCTCCGATACGACCTTGTCGGACCTGAGGTGAAGAACTGTATGTACGTACGCACCGCAGACGGTTCTCAAGAATGGTTGTGCCACGCTCTACTGGGACCGGTCCATCATCACGGACAGGACTATTGCAGACAATAAGCCTGATATCGTACCAGTAGCGCAAAGCGATACTCGTGACTTCACTATCCCACATGATGCTAATCTTATGAAGAGCCGAGATGGACAAGCTTAGTAAGTATAACTTTTGAAACTATTATCATGAAACAAATCGATATACCCTCTTTCTCACTCTTTTATTTTTCGCAATAAACGTTTGTCTGCCACTGACATTCAAAACCCGCAAAGACTTCCTCCCGTGATCATGGTACATGCAACTGCGCCGAAATATCGGGAAAATATCAAACTCACAAATCATGGTAAATATCATATTTTTAGTAAAAATTAAGCGTAGTAAGTAGCAAGCCATTTGGGATGTGGATTCGACGATTATCATTCCGATAGACGTGTCAGTGAACGGACTGATAGCGAAGAGCCTCGATCAACACCTTGAGAGTTCCACTAGGCTGCTGGATCAAGGGTCAGATTCAAAAGGCGGTGCTCCTGAAGTCGGCGCGCATTGTCAGGAAGTTCCTCTTTCTGCAGCCCTACACAGCGACCGCTTGGGCTCTGCACCGCTGTTTGTGGTTCTTCGTTTTTATATGTTTTGATATAATGAATATTGACTTTGTTGTGAAAAAAATATTTAAGCGAGATTATATCATAAATAAAGTGTCTTGACTTATAATAATAATGCTAGACAATTTAAATATAGTATCTTAATCAACTATGGCAATGCTGTGTTCCAGTTTCAAGGGTTTCAATGGCCGATTAAATTTCAGCATGGAGACTTTTCATCCGTAATGTCTCTGAGTCTGCAACTCGCGCGAGTTTTATAACTAACACTTACTTACCAACCGCATGTTTGTTTGACACATTATAGAGGTATAAAAAAAAAGTACATTCTGCCTTGTTACATCCTCATGTAGGGAAGGAACCTACGTGGGACACTAAGCTAACGTAATTGATTACTTAGGGTTACCACTCCATGTTCTAAATACCTACATAGGTACATCGTTTTTTTTTCATGCCACTCTTTCTCTTAGTATCCTCTCCATCCAAAAGTTGTCTGGAAGAGATCGCTTCTAAGCGATATGACCGCCCATTTTACTAAAGTCAGTCAAAGTCAATAGGTTTTTATTCATTGAAATCACAAGGATCATATAGAAATAAGAATCATATTTATTTTGTTTTTTGTTTATGGTTTACTTTTTTATTTTCATTCATTCATTAATTCATACATATAAAATTAAAATTATAAATTAAAATGTAAATTAAAATATCTGAAACTATAGTTACTTACTGTAAGATTTTTTTAACCATACCTATTTCTCGCAAATAAACCTTTACTTTTCATTACATACATTCACGCCTGTTTCTCGAAGGGGCAGGTAGAGACCACCGACACGATACTGACATAGATATATAGATAGATAGATGGAAAACCCTTTATTGCATACACCAGGATAAAAAACACTTTACAGAGCATCTTAAAACTAGGTTGTGGTGATACAATGGGCGGCCTTATCGTTGAGAGCGATCTCTTCCAGGCAACCTTTGGATCATCATCATCATCATCATCATCATCATCAGCCTATATTAGTCCACTGCTCGACATAGGCCTCCCCTAATGAGCGGCATAGCGCCTGTCTTCAGCTTGTCGCATCCAGCATCTGCCTGCAGTCTTTCGCAGATCGTCATCCCACCTGGCCGGAGGGCGTCCTACACTACGTTTGCTGAGTCGCGGTCTCCACTCAAGAACACGTTTACCACAGCGGTTATCGGATCTTCGCGAGATATGACCAGCCCACTGCCACTTTAGCTTGCTAATTCGTTGAGCTATGTCGATAACTTTGGTTCTCTGACGGATGTATTCGTTACGAATCCTATCCTTCAGAGAAACTCCGAGCATAGCTCTTTCCATAGCTCGCTTAGCGACTTTGAACTGGTGGACCAGCCCTATCGTGAGTGTCCACGTCTCAGCTCCGTAGGTCATGACGATGTCAACCTTTGGATGGACTTGAATTAAAAGAAAGTGAAGAGAGGTGGTGTAACTGCAACAAAAAATAATTATTTGCAGTAGGTAATAAAATAGATATTTAATAAATAATATAATGTATACCTATAAACAATACAGTAATATAATATATAAAACAAATGCAATGACTGGAGCTAAGAAAATGATAATACTTAGTTTACCGAAGCTGCAAAGTACAGTATAAAGATCTCATTTTTTTAAATAGTAAGCGATTTTGCATATCTAATGGATATAGGCTCTTTCATATTACATCGTTTGATTCCTTTTGTTGTCATCAGTAGTAGTACCAACTTTATAAATTTATCATATCTTTGGAATTCTCTTAGGGACTTAGACATTGACTTTAGCTGATTAGCTCCTTTATAAAGTTATCATATCTTTGGAATTCTCTTAGGGACTTAGACATTGACTTTAGCTGATTAGCTCCTTTATAAAGTTATCATATCGTTGGAATTCTCTTAGGGACTTAGACATTGACTTTAGCTGATTAGCTCCTTTATAAAGTTATCATATCTTTGGAATTCTCTTAGGGACTTAGACATTGAATTTAGCTGATTAGCTCCTTCGGAATATACCCTTGTTCTTATAATGTAGATAGGAATTTTTATTGGAACTATCAAACGATAGCCATATCTCGACCTCTGTGGCGCAGTGGGCGAAGGCCCGCCTGAGACACAGAAGGTTGCGGGTTCAATTCCCGCCTCGGGACAAATGTTTGTATCTGCAAATATTTGTCTCGGGTCTGGGTGTTTTCTATGTATAATATGTATTTATTTACAAAAAAATGTATATAAGTAGTAATTCAGTCATGTGGTTCCCATAACACAAGCTCTGCTTAGTTTGGGGCTAGATGATGCTGTGTGAAAAATGTCCAGAATTATTTATTTATATCAAAAAATCAAGAGATCAAAAAGTTATTTATTTAAATTACAGTATAATTACATGATATGGGTTGGCTTTTCTTTTGAGTTGAAATATCCTATGTAAGAAGAGTCCCCTATTTTCTGTGGTCAAATGTACTGTAGATAGATAAAAATAAATATTGATAAGTAGATAATATTTTGAAGAGGAGTGTAGGTAAGTATACATATATATATATTATATAAGATAATGTAGTAATAGATTAATATAGTATAGTATATCTATGTACATTTTTGTTGTTCTATTATTATGTTTCTGTATTTATACTGTAAATTGGTGTATGCGCAATAAAGAGTTTATCTACCTATCTATAAAAACATACATATAGTCACGCCTGTTTCCTGGAAGGGTAGGCAGAGACCAAGGATTTCCACTTGCTACGATTCTGGCATACCTCTTTCGCTTCATTGATCCTCATCACATTCTTCATACAAGCTCGGCCGTTTAGTGTACTTCTGACCTGGCCTTTTTCTTTGTTATTTAAATTAGGTTAGAGAATAAGCCACAAAGCGCGCCCTCGCTCTGATGAAGATGGATTGATGATGTCCAATCCCCAGGTTTAGCGCTGTCTGTGCACAGCTGACCCAGGTGCTACCGAATCTGACGGATACACTAATTGTAGTTTAGCACTGATAAATAGCCTGTTTAGGGAATTACATGACACGTAGATTATATAACAGGTAGGTATTCTCGTGCTAGCTCTACCTCAACTAATATATAGATGTGAGTGGGAACTAATGTATGAAAGAAAATATATTTAAAACCTACTATTAAAATGCTCGTGGATGTGGTTGGGAACTAATGTATGAGAGTTTTCTTTTCCAAGAACAATAGGCTTGGATGTGGTGGGAATGACCCTTAAAGAAATGAATAATGCTGGACATTTTGGCATTAGATACTCGTAGATAGATAGATTTTTATTCGACACATACAATACAGCACAGACAAGTACAAATGAGAAGAAAGACAAACAATTAAAGAAACAGTAATACAGAAGAGTAGGTACAATAAGTGGGTGCTAACCAGTGCTAACGAGGGCAGTCTATGCTGCAATGGTGTGTATGAGTCGAAAAGGTCCTATCTCAGCTTATTGCTGCCCCGCCAAGGCGAAGCAGCGCTGATTTTCAGATAGGACCTAAGAAGTGAGGGATGACCTCACGTTCGCAGTGTTGCAGAAAGAAAAATAGTGAAGAAAAAGTGAGTGTGGACAAAGAGTGTGTGATGAGAAATGGATAGACATTTTGCAACTATGTCACATATTATATCGATCGGATTGAGAGTATCCAAAGGCGGTTCTTGATACCTATGCTTTAGAATTAAGATTCCCTATGATTCCATTAATTACTTTAATCTCTGTAAACAATTCAGTTTTTTTACCAATTAATCGACGTGAGATCACTGATTATTGATATATGTTAAACATTATTTATAATGATATCGATTGTCCGAACCTTCTTGGCAAAGTGCATTTTAATATTCCTCAGAGTACCCTCAGGGACAACTCTCCTCTAAGCGTGCCTGGAGCCTTAACGAACTATAGGAAAAATTCGTATATGTTGCGGGCTACTCGCCTGCAACATATACGAATTTACTGTCAATGATTTCAGTAAGTTATTGGACATTGACCTGTTTCATACGAGTATCACCAAGGCGAGGCGGTGCCTATCACTCAACTTTTTTCGTGCGTAGATAAATTTTCATTGTTTTATATCTTCAGTAATTATTGGTTGAGCTGTCTGTGTCGTAGGTAGGTAAGACGATCTTAAAATGTGAACACTGGTGGTGCTATCAGTGAATACCTACCTGATTATTGGCTACCTGTATCTATTTAGGTAAGTATTTTTAAGGACATTGTGTTATAGCTGTTAGTTCTCCGAATACAAATAAATAAATAATAATAAGATAGCATCATTTCGCCCCAACGTAAGCAGAGCTTGTATTATGGGAACTGCATGACTGATATACTATTTATATACCTTTATTTTATGTAAATAAATACATATTATACATAAGAAACACTCAGACCCGAGGCAGAGTCATACAAACGTAACTTTTCGCAGTACATTATTTTTTTATCCCATGAAAAATAGACTAGCTAAAGGAAAAGGAACATATTTCAACTTTTTAAAATGATTGCAAACTTTTTTCGACGTCAATAGTTTTTACAGTTATTCATAGAGGAACAATACGACGTTGGTATTTGGTATACAGCGTGATTGGTGTTAGGAACAATAAGACGTTGGTATTTGGTATACAGCGTGATTGCTGTTAGGAACAATACGACGTTGGTATTTGGTATACAGCGTGATTGGTGTTAGGAACTAGCTATTAATATTGCTGTGATATTTACTGCAGGCGTTATTTAGCATGCTCTCAAACAAGCCGTAGATCAGCGAATAATGTTTTATGGGATGAATATAATCCTGATAAGTGAATTGCAAAACCAGTGATTCCATGGGAGTAGGTAAGATAAGGGTTAGAGGCATGAGCGGTAGCGGATAGTTTTATCGCAAACCGTGCGGTTATTCTTATGTTTTAGAAAATCAAAAGCAAAATTCAAGTGATGATGATGTGTGAAACATTTTCAGCAGTAAGAGCCTTAGAATACCGGGTATACCTATCATAATATTACGTTTGTTGGTAGGTTTGCACTGTTAGTACCTACTTAGACAACTTCCTAGTGGCGTGGCAACTTTCTTTAGAAAAAACCAACCTATATATTTATTTATTAAAACTTTTTTGCATAATTCACAAAAGTGACAATAGGTGGACTTAATGTTATAGCATTTCTACCAACCAACCTAGGTTGTTGAGATGGTGCATGGATTTTGGGGAGCTACAATTCTTATCAAACTTAAGTATGTGAATATGAATAATATAAGTATTTTATATCATTCATATTCACATACATTTTGTGTTTGTTAGCTTACTTAGATTTTAAATTAGCTTTTTAGTAAGTAGTATATGTACCCTGTCAAGGCGCTGCAAACGAGCTTAAAGCTATTGAAGTGATCATTTTAATTTATCAGTTATTTAATTACATATATGGTGATAGCTAACTTTAGACTTAAATAACTCGTCAGTCGTAAAATAAAATTATGGAATTAAACAATAGAAATAATTAAATTAAATTAATTGTATGACAACAAAAGAAGTCAATATTTATGGTCAGTCAAACAAATACACTTTAAATGTCAAATATTTTAGATCAAAGAACAATTATAATAACAATAATGAAATTAAAATTAAAATTAAATTAAAATTTGATTTATCTGTCAAAAATTCCTCTATATTATTATAACTAACTATAGTGTATCGTAATATGACATTACTTCAAAAATCTTGGTACATACCTACCTATATAATATGTTTATAGACAAGAAAAGTAGGTAAATAAAGTTTGCTTAAGCCTAAGACTCAGCTTTATCTTTATTGACTTTAGTGCAGACCAGCTTCAGGTCTATAAGAAACTCAATATATTAGAAATCTAGAACTAATTTCTAGAAATCGCTCCGCTCAGCATCCGACCCGCCTCCTCACGCTATCTTGTTCACAGGTCATTTAATCGGCCATTTTGTCGCGCCACAAAATGGCTGCTAATGGAATACGGCGGGAAAAATACTAACAGGGTTAATATAGTATTTAATGTAAGTATTTAAGGGGTTATTGGGTCCGTTAACAGAAGGGGACAAAAGATAGACAGTACTTATGTACTTCATAAGTATTAATAAAATGAGGGTATATAGGTAATGGGCCCACTGTGAACTAGTTATGTACCTACCTAACGTTTTTAAATTTTGATTCATATTTATGGTGAACACATTAATGGTATACTTAATATGTCGATTTGCAAAGACAGAGATCTTCAACCGAGCTCATCCACTTTCCCAGGCTCTTATGACGGGGAAGTACCTAGATTACATACCTAAAGTAGGTATGTTTACATTATAATAATCCACCAGAAAATTTCGCTTGCGCGATTCAGACCCTTCGCTTTATGTTTTATATAGCGCCATCTGTTGATAGCATGTAAGCTGCGTTTCACATTATTAGCGTATCACTCCTCGTTAATCTGATGTACGCGTATATCGTAGTTCATTACTATGGCGCGAGATGTCACTATCGGTAGTTCGCCACAACCTATAACCTACTAGCACAGATATAAAGTTTAGTATTATATCAACAAATAGTACCATTCAACAAAGGTTAGTGTTCCGACTAGGTGGCTGTCTGAAAAACTCAACCCATAGTTTAATAAATAATATATTATCTGTGGTAGCTCTGTGTGTATCTATACTCTGTGCATTCGTTTTTCTGAAAAAATACTGATTAAAGAAATATGTCCACGTTGAACAAAATATAAATAGTTTCCTTTTCAATCGACCCCTGCAGAGGCATCTGAACGAACCGATAACAGAGGTGGCAGGAGCCCCACATTAGGCAGTGTTTTTGTCGTAGCCTCTAAAACGAATTTAAATAGATGAGTACTAAAACACAGTTCACAAGCATCATAAGGTACCTATTTTGAATCAAAACCCGCATTAGGTTCTATCGCCATCTATTGGTTTACACTTTATAAGGTTGTTGAATCTACCTACAGCACGAGCTAGATGGCGCTCGTTACCCACCGCTGCTAGCGGCATCTAGCACATATTCATGGCAAACAAAATAGCACGCAAAATAGCCCGAGCTATCCATTTCTTTTGTATGAGATGAGGTATCTGTCTTTACTAGTATTTTTAATATCTGTGGACTCGATTAACTATTCTAACTTATTCCTGCATCAAGGTTCACCGAAAGTGGGCTCATCCACAAAATCCTACTACTATTATAAACGCGAAAGTTTGTGAGGATGGATGTTTGTTACTCCTCACGCAAAAACTACTGAACGGATTTTGATGAAACTTTACAGTAATACGGGGGAGAATGGATCTCGTAAAGCGGTAGTGGGTACAAAGAGGGTCACTTATCAATCACTAGCTTCTGCCAACGGCTTCGCCCGCGTGGTACCCGGATAAAAAGTAGCCCGTGTTATTCTGATGTATAAGATATATTACTGTAAAGTTTCATCAAAATCTGTTCAGTAGTTTTTGCGTGAAAGAGTAACAAACATCCATCCTCACAAACTTTCACATTTATAATATTTGTAGGATCTGTCATGTACTCGTATGTAGTTCCCATAACACAAGCTCTGTTTATTTTGGGGCTAGATAATTCCGTGTGAAAATGTCCTGTATTTTTTTCTAATAACTAATCGAAAATACCGCGTTTAAGTTGGTATCTAGGTACCTCTTATATGACAGTAATTTTAAAAAAGATAGTGAATCTGATTTCACCACATCTTTTTCGCATTACAATCATTAACCTCCTTCGCGTAGTCGAGTAACACGAGCAAGTTTCCCACAGTGCCACAGATTATAAACAGTTACCCAAACAGAGTAATTACGTAGAAAACTATAGAGTCCGTCACCAAAATAAGTAATTTAGTCGTCGAGATGAGAATGGGTGTTTTTACATTGGCCACGGATTATTTTATGAAAAAAAAGAATAACTAGCAAATGTTTTCTTGTCTTTCTTTCCTGGCTTGGTCACGGAAGAACAGGCTGTAGTTCTTCCGTTAACAAGGCAGGAAAGAAAGGCAAGAAAACAAGGCTAGTTTTTTTTTAACTTTTTTTTTCATACATTAGCGCAATCATATATATTTTTAAAAAAATAAGTAAACATTATCTTTGACTATTATTGTTGTGTCCTCTAATAGGTAACGAAAGACTTCGCTACCAAAATAAGTAAAGTCTAACCGTCGAGTTGCGAATGGGCGTTTTTACCTTAGCCGATAGTGACACGACGTTACTGATAATTAATTATAGGTGTCATTACCATACATTTGTGCTGTCAAAGTAAATTTTAAGTGAATTTACGTCGATACCTTGTTTTATTATAATTAATTAGAGCTGAATTTTGTTTTTTATTTTAATATATTTTGTTCAAAGAGAATTTATATGACAGCAAATTTTATTTACCACTTGTAATAACTTGTTTATTCTCATTATTATTCTGACTGTTTTTAGTATATTTTAAATTGGAGTACCTACCTATCATCGACGACCTCGATGGCTTGGCGGGCTGACAATCGGCTGGGACGCAAGAGCTACAGGTTTTATTCCGACGGCGGGACTAATGTTTGTATGTTCTGCAGATATTTGTTCTAGGTTTAACCTAACCTAATGATCTACCTACTATTGACCAGCATTTCGATCCAATGTCACCATCTCCCCCGTGCAATTTCCCACAACTTTAGTCAGTTTTTAAAATGGTGGTACCTTTCTCTCTGGTCTCTGACATAGATTTTTTGTTCGCATGGAAAGTTTCGTTGCGTTTTTCATCCTCTGTTAACGTTTAAAATGCTTCGAGATATTAGTTATTATTTCACCTACATTTTCCGGAACTATGGAACTAAAGGCTCATGGAAATTGCTTAAAGTTCATACCGTTCATACGTGCGTCCATAACTTGCTTATTACCACGCTGAAGTTAATACAGTACGCGCGTGTTCGTGACACACATAATTCATTAGTTACATGTCTCTAATGTTTGATTAGTTTAGTGATGTTACTCAAAATATCTCGCAGTCATATCGTCTGACTGTCCGCATTTTTTTATTCGGTCGGATTATCCGGCAACTTTAATTTTGGACACAAATAAAGCGCTCGTTGTAGAGGTATAATGTAATAAATCACATGCGATCTGAAAATGTTTTATTTCTTCAAGAAGAGATAAAAATTCTTCCCAACACCCGCCTTTGCGATATAAAGTAAAAAATATCAAAATTAAAATACAGCTCTATATAGGTAATTATTAACCCTTAACTACTAAAATCAAGATGAAAAGCTTCTAAATTAAGGCCCATTTACATGGTTTCTCGCACACTTTGTTACAAGATACTAATTTAATTTAAAAAAAATGTCGCATTTATTTTATTGTTTTTTTTTAATGGAAACAAAAAAAATGACTGCGAAATAAAAAACAGAAACTAGAGACTTCCAATATTCAAAGGCGCAGCGACAATTAAGGGTACAACATGAACAAAATTTAAAGTGATGACAATAGGCCATAACATAAAACTGTCGCTCTCTTTTCCTGATAGTGCAAGCAAGAAAGAGATAGCTACAATTTTAGCGCTGTCAAATTAGTCAGATTTAAGTTTTCCATACAAATTTAGTCGTGATATCAAAACATGCTGACTATAAACACGAAGAAAAGCGGCACGTAAACTGATTTGACAGCAGCACACGGCACTAAAATTGTAGCTATCTCTTTCTTGCGTACACTATCAGTAAAAGAGAGCGATAGTTTAAATTTAGTTTAGTCAGTGTACTACAGAATCGAGGCTAGTGTCATAATTCATAATTTCATTTATTCATGCTTAATGTCCTACATACAATGGTTAAGCTTAGGTCTAGTGTAGCTCCAAGTAGGTAGGTAGGTACATCGGCCCTGTCAGGGCGTTGCAGGTAAGTATTATTTTACAATTACAAACATACAATTAAAATAATAACACTGGTGAAAAGGTTTGTATAATACAAAATAATTATACAAAATGACAAAAAATATGAGAAAAACTATGTCAAGAATTATAATAATTGTTAATATAAGAATACGAATATCACGAAGTAGGTAGGTAGCTCAATAAACAATGTCAAATTAAATTAAATTAATGAAAGTTTATTCCAAATAGAAAATAACATAACAGTATAAAAACTAAAGTAGTTATTTCTATCACATATAATCTAAACTTGGACCTTATAAAAACTAACTTAAGTATATCAACATTTGAACTTTTGTACTTACACGCTAAACACAGGTACGGATAAAATATAACAGAAATATATATATAATATATATATATATAAGGTTTTATATATATATTTATTTACCTTCACAATAATTCAGACAGGCTTTTTCAATACACAGCAGCGTATCGGCAAATACATCAGCCTCAGGGTGTAACTTTAAAAGCTGGTTTAAATGAGTTTGAGCACGACAGATGGGTGAGTGTTGTCGTGCGACAGTGCGCGGAGGGACCGGCGCGAACAGTGGGACTCGCCCGGGTCGGAATCTAGCACGCTGCTCAGGTACGCGGAGACGACTCGCTTCGCTCACCAGGCTTGGGCAATCCACCACACCTCGTAACACATGAATCACACACATGAGCTGATTGCACAGCCTACGCGTCTCCAGCGAATTGAACCCAAGTATTCCTTGCAAAAATTTTGTGGGGTACATTGTAAGGGTAGTAACCACGACTTTTTTTTATATAGAAAACGTAGGAAGCGCTTCTGAACTTTTTCTAACATTAAAGCACAAAGGTTGGGTTTTGGGATATTCTACTGTAGGTACGTCATATTTTGTAAGTAAGAAATGTTGGAGAACGAAATGGTCAAGAATATGTCATTTCCATACAATTCAATCTTTTCGTATCTGTCAACGACAACAGAATGCCATTGTCTAGATGCCCAGAATATCAAAGTGTCTACATCTCGTCCGGCAAATTGTCACAGTCCGACTATATCAGCTGTAGAAGTCACTAGTTGCAGTAAACGCATAGGTTGTGAACAATCACTTAATTATGCGGTCTATGGTCTCTTCACACGAGGCTAGACTTTAATTGAATATCGTAAAATTGTCGGACCTTACAGAATCTATAAAATTTGTTTAGACAGTGAGTAGATAGGTTTTCTACTAGGTAGTTCATAATCAGAGAGGGAAGAGTATATCGCATATTCCAAGTCGAGTAGGTAAGAACCTACTCTTACCTACAAGGAAGGAAGGTAGACGTAGACGGTCGCAGTTATTATAAAAAATAATTAGAATCTCTTGAACTTTAACTTTTTAATCAGAAGTATCTATTATTTATATTCTGAAACATATTATTCGGAGATTAAGTTCGATTCATTCCGAGAATCTTCAGTATTAGTGATCGCAAGACCCGACAGGCCGACACCGAGGGAGAGCATCTTGCACAGATTTATCCCTTTTCATTTTATAGAATCAAATGAGTGATAGTTTCTTAAATAAAATTAATTAAAGAAAGTATTAATTAAGTGTACCTAGGTAGTACTACTGTTTCTGCAAGTATACAATTAGCATAGGAATAATTCCTATGTGCCGTTGTTGTGCCGCCGCCCGGTTGGTAGTTATAATATGTTAAAAAAGAGTAAGGTGTATTATAGTAAAAAAGTAAGATGGTTTTTCAGTTTACTCTGCGGTTGTAGTTCCCACCATTTGCCACTAGGATCAATGACACATGTAACCGGACAGTCAAAGCCAAACAAATCACTACCTAATTATTCTGATCCACTGTCCTTGTCTGCAGGGCCCTTAAGTAAACCCAACTCTTTTCTCAGCGTAACTGGCCAGTCGGCTCTGGTAGAACAGCGAGATTGCGCGTGTCCAAATAAAAAAATAAAAAGTTATCGCTTGCCGCGCTTTCGATCAACAAAGGTGGATTAAAAAAGTTGACTGCAGACTATTATCACGTGAGGTTTTTTACTTTTTTTTTGCGACAACGAGGAACTGTTATTTTATTCCTTTTTTCAAAACGAGTTTTTTGATACGCGAACCTGAAGTTACCTCAATGCTTAAATGTGCCTACCAGAAATGTTTTTGGTTGATTTATAGGTAACTATAGCTAGCATAACCATGAGATAAAACTTGCCAAGCGTAAACGATGTTAGATGTTTTGCAATTTTTGCAGACATTTCACTATAAGTTCTTGGTAAAGTGTAATCAATCTAGTTAAGGGACCTATGTTTGTAAACTAGTATACCTACCTACAACAGAGTGACCATCTACTACCTACCTATATACCAGTCATACCTGAGTTCAAAGCTGCGCCTTAAAGTTGCATGATACTATAAATGTAGGTACTTACCTACCTGGGCTAATCAAGGATATATTAGTACACAAGTCAGTAAATACGCAGGTTCCTATCTACAAACGCAGACAATCACAAATTCAAGGTGATGTGATATAGGTACCTACCACATACCTAGGTATGTGTATCTTGGTAAGTACTTTAACTTTTTATGTACATTGAATCAGACTTAGCTAGGTGTAGGTAATCTACATGGATATGTATTGTGTCTGAATGTGAAGTTACAGATATTTTAATATGTGAAGTGTTAAACTTAGGCTTCCTGTACACGGCGCGGCGCCGGAGCCGCACCGTTACCGGACTGTAAGTTTGTGTATGTACCTACACGAAAAAAATAACGCATAAAACGCACCGCCGCCGCGCCGCCGCACCGGGGCCGCGTCTACACCGCATTAATGCCGAGTTAAATAGTAAAGCAACGACAATATTAAATTTCAGTAAAGCATTGAAAACTAAAAAAATAAATAATCATTTAAAATTACAAAAACCTCTTTTTACATTGCTTTTCTTTGTTATCTTCATAAGTTTCACTTGTCTTGTCCCGTAATATACCTCCCTCTCTAGCACTAAATGAGGTACATAGGAAGTTACTTACTTATATAATTACCTACATAACACTAAAATTATTATTTTGTACGTTCGATAACTGATTATTTAATTATATTGTACATATTTAGTAAGGTATTTACTTATTAGATACCTACGTTCGTTTCTAAAAGTTTCTATATGGACACCAGACGTATAAATAGGTAGGTAAGTACTAGATACTTGGTAGGTATTCCACTTTGCTGATTGCAAGTTATATTTCATGTTGGTCACACGAGACAAGTAGCTACAGAACGGTAGATCAAGTTTTTACAACATATCTACAGTTAGTTGAGGTACTCACTCGTTTACTGGTTGTTCATTACAGGTAGACATCGACAAGTAGGTACCATTAAGTATCATGCAACATAATAGGTATTTCACATAAAACATATAGGTATTTAAAGTTTTTTTACTTGCACAATCCTCATACCATTTCTTCAAATGTATTAATAGAAAAATAAATAAAAGTTACCTACTTCAGACTAGTAGGTACCTAGTTAATAATAATAATAATCTTGGAACATTATCGAAATGTCTATGTCGCAGATAGATTGCTTAGTTAGCTGTTTTACATAACCTCTAGCTGTTTTACAAAAAACAGTGCGTTTTCTAAACCAGCGTAATTGACGTCGAGCCAAATTGTAAATTCGTTTTTTTTTAAACCAAATTTTAAAGTTCTTTTAAAAAATTACTCCGCAGCTTCCTTTACAATTTCCTACTTATTTTCGTAACAGTTGAACGACTTGCCCCAACTGACCGATGCAATATGACCTCAATGATTTCGTTCAAGCAAGTCGCGGTTAGATTTAGCCGGGTTTATTCGGCTTTCGACATACCGTCCGGCCGGTAAGATTTACGCAGGTCACATCAGTTTTTTACCAATAAAATCCTACTAGGTTGATTATAAACCTTCTATTATAAACGTGAAAGTTGGATGTTTATTACTCTTTGTGTGGATGGATGTTTGTTACTCTTTTACGCAAAAACTACTGAACATAGTTGCTTGCTGAACATAGCAAGCTTGTGTTGTCAAATACGAGAGTGGCCAAAATTACAATTCATTTTTAATGAACTGTGTTAGATTTTACAATGTTTCGCCGATATATATAACGAGTTTATATGAGAAAGTTAACAAGAAAACTACCTATTAAAAAACAACTAACAGACAAAGGATATTATAACATCAATGAATTTCTTTCTGAACCCAAATATTGGGAAAATTTGCTACTACGCCTATTCGCGTAATTATTCATTTTATTTTGTTGACATGTTTATTTCAAATCTAGTTACCTAAGTACAGTTTAAATTTATTTTTAGTATATATTAATTGTTGTCATTACATATTCTATTCTATTTTATGTTATCTATATTAATGTTTTGATTATTATTGTTTTATTTCTGAGAAATAAGTTGACTTGAAATGAATTGAACGGATTTTGATGAAACTTTACAGTAATATAGCTTACTTACATCAGAATAACACATAGGCTACTTTTTATACGGGTACCACGCGGGCGAAGCCGCTGGCAGAAGCTAGTAAGTAACTATTATTGACACAATTTTGACTGCAATAGATTTTTTTTAAATAAAATTTAAACATTATAAAAAAAATGTTCTGTTTTCAAAATGATCGCAAACTTTTTTTTTCCTTGTCGGATGGCGAAATTGATAAAATTAGGAGGTTTGTCACTGGTCAATCACCTTAAATCGTCCCGCTTAACCTGACCTGTTGTTACGACTAAATTGCTTAGTATGAGAGTTCTAGACTTCCTGGAGGGTCACCTTTGACCTGCTTGTAAGTGACCAGTTAGACATGAGCTGTCGTTTGAAGTTATTTATTTGACGGGACAGGTCACAGCTTTGGTTCTTTGACCTGGAAGGAATGATAAAAATGATTATTTTTATTTTATTTATCTTTGGTTTTTCTACAAAGTAGGTGACGAATTTACACTTATCCGATTGCACGGGAAATTAAATGAACCTTCGCCAGACGTTGTCACAAAGGGACAGTGAAAATCCCCGTGATCCCAGCGAGACGAAACAAGTGAGAGGTATAATCTAAACTTATAAAATCCTTTGTCCTGACTGACTGACTGGTCTATCAACGCACAGCCATAACTACTAAGACTAGAAAGCTGAAATTTGGAACATATTATGTTTGTTTTATAACGTAGGGAGTGGTGTTAAGAAATGAATTTCCACTTTAAGAGGGATGAACTTAAAAAAATAAAAATTAACAGCTACTGAGCATAATACTTATAACGTGTTTCAGGGTTTTTGAGTTTTCCCATTTTAGGTGGAGAATGGGAGTGAAAGTTTTTATGAGAGTATCAGTTTTTTTAAACTGTTACCTTTAAGTATGTATAACTATGATTTTCTATAGGGCCTCTATAGAAAAACTCGTTAGAATTATTTTTTAAACATTCAACTTAAACATACGCAGTCATGACCCCCCCACACTAGGATTCCCTGTATCGTGGGTATCAGGAACTGTGAGTACAGTGGTAAAACAACACCCAGACGACTGGAATCGAATCCGCACTAGCGTCGCTGGTTACTCAACGCCCACCCAACTACCAGGGGCACATAAAACAGAAGGTACTTAATTTATGCTATAAGTAGGTATGAACGGGGTCGTCATGTCAACAAAATGTGATACCCAGTATCAGAATACAAGCTTCAAGAACAAGTTGTGTTTAAGTTTGGAGAAAAGTAAATGATTAAAATTATATTTAGGGCAGTGAGAAGGGTTTGTATATATTTTTCATTATTATATAACCTACTTTATTTATTGATAAGAAATAAGTTACAGGTCAAATTATACTAATTATGAACATTCAAAAAATAAATAATTAGGTAACATTATAGTTTGAAAGTAAGCGTATCATAAAAAAAAGTTAAATACAGCCATTAAAAATTCATAAAAATATTCAAATTCTAAATTACAGAAAAATTAAGTACATTATACGGCAAAAAATCATCATAGTCATAAATTGACTGTTCAATTAGCCACTTTTTAAATTTCAATCGATTGTACACCGTGGGCCCCATCACGTGCAGCAACTTCAATCAATTTGTAGCTATGTATCAACTATTGCAATCATACATAGCTCCAAAATACATAATAATAATAACACATAATATAAATATTTTTTATGTACAAGAAAGAGATCTTTTTGAAGCGATAAAACCGCCCATTGCACTTTTAAAGTATTTTCATTCATTCATCTGCTTAGATTGGGTACATTATTTCAGACACAGAATACACTAGTAGTTTGCCACGAACCGGTGGATGTGCCGCTATTAACCGATTGCCGTAAAAAGGGTTATGAGTATTGCAATTTTTTTCCAAAAATAAGATAACCTTGTCTCAGCGCGATTCAGAACAGATAACATTCTACTATCGAAATCTAGTTTAGTTGTTTTGTAATAAAAAATAACAAAAGACCTAAATGAAATTTAAAAAAACGGCCAAGTGCGTGTCAGGTCATGCGCAGTGTTGGGTTCCGTAGTTGCCCGTCACAATATGCGGTAAGTGCCTGTTAAACACAACTAACAACTTCATCTAAGTTATTATCAATGAAATTTCTACAAAATACGTATAAGTTGGTCGACTATTACTCGTTAACTTGTAAAGCCTACTTATCTGTAATAGTTTTTCTTTTACCTTCGTTATATGTAATACTACCGTTTTTTTTACATAGCCAAAGACAGGGCGAGGTGGGGATACTTAAGTCTAACAAAATTAGCAGTTTAAAGCTTAATTTTTCGAAAACGGATCCCTAAATCTAAAAATAGTTTTCAAACACCCGCAATAAGTTTCCATAAAGCAAAGAGAAACCTAAATGTAACTTTCACCTATCGCACGCTCTCTGTATGACTATTTCGTATGTATGTATGTATGTATGTATGAGAGGCTAAGTAGGTACATTATGTGTAGAGGTAACTATGGGTCAATTGTCCGACGACTTCTTGGATTAGGGTGTGTTTAAAGTGTGAGAGACAGCGGTTAGCGAAAAGATGGAGCGATTTTTTCTAATCTTGCTTTGCTTACAAGAAGAAAGTTTCACTTCGAAAACCTTTAGATAATTTCAGGTTAGTGAACTCATCGAAGCTCGATAAGCCATCACCTAACCTGATTTATAAGCTTTATTACTGTAAAGTTATATCAAAATCCGTTCAGTAGTTTTTGCGTGAAAGAGTAACAAACATCCATCCTCATAAACTTTCGCGTGTATAATATTAGTAAGATAAGATGGCTTCGGGAATAATTTTTGGAATCCGATTGTACGAGCACTGTTCGACTCATGAAATGCCCAAGCGGTCTTAGAGAATTTAGTTCGCTTCGCTCGACCCAATCAATTTATTAACTGCGCTGAAATTGAGCAAATGTTTTTGGATTTCTATGCCTATTAATAGCAAGGTGTTCAGTAAGTAGTCTCTCTGCAATAGTATTTTACAAACTTTCACGATAACTGATCGTGAAAGTACATAATTAGAACCTATTATATTACCTTATGTATTATTTTCATAATTATAATCTTACTGCGCTCAGAAAGCTACCTTACATGTCTTGCTCTGCCCCGCTCCGCTTACCGCTCAGCTTATCACCAAACCCTCAACTCTGCAGTATTCACCTAAGCTACGACGCTTATACGCCATTTTTGTTGTGTCCAGTACAAAACGGTTTAAAATTTCACGCGAAATTGAAACCAAACGGCAAAATCGAGGCGACATACTTTCTAAAATTAATATTGTTTTTGTATACTTAGGTATAGGAAGTAGGTAAAATACCTAATTAAGCTGATACACAATACAATTATAAGGAACACGGCTAGTGGTGTGTGAGCTTATCCATCTGATCCACTTGTCCGGGATTCTATGACCGATAGTGGTTCGAAGGGAAGTAATATAATATAATGTTTAGGTTGCGTTAAAACTTCGCTTGCGCGATCTAGACATTTCGATGGCCATCTGTGTTTTGTATGTGGAAGCTCTTCGTATATCAGCAGTTCGTTGCTCTTCGTTGATGTGATGTAACGTAGCTCAATCATGTCGCTTACACATCTTTTGTCTTTTTTGAAGGAACAGGGATCATATAACAGAAACGTCAACTTAAACCTTAGGGGTATTTCAAACTAGCTTCTGCCCACGACTTCGCTCGCGTGGTACCCGGATAAAAAGTGGCATATGTGTTATTCTGATGTATAAGCTATATTACTGTAAAGTTTCATCAAAATACGTTCAGTAGTTTTTGCGTGAAAGAGTGCCTAACAAACATCCATCCTCACAAACTTTCGCGTTTATAATACTAGCTTCTGCCCATGGCATCGCCTGCGTAGTACCTGGATACAAAAGTAGCCTATGTGTTATTCTGATGTATAAACTATATTATTGTAAAGTTTCATCAAAATACGTTCAGTAATTTTTGCGTGAAAGAGTACCTAACAAAGATCCATCCTCACGAACTTTCACGTTTATAAATAGTACCTAATAGGATTGTCTAGCGAATTTACGTCATACATACTGTTTTCCGGAGTGGTAGGCAGAGACCACGGATTTTCGCCTGCTACAATCCTGTCCTATCACTTTTGCTTCTTCATCTACCGACATAGGATTTAACACGTAGTGAAATTCCGAGCAAATGTCTTTCCATAGCCTGCTGCGCGACATTGAGAGAATGTATGATGCCAATTAGTTGATGATCAAATCTCAATAGCAAAATGGCATTACCTACATCAGGTACCTATTCAATTGTTTCAGAACAAAATGCGGTCCTTATTGGTACTTCTTCTTGTGACCCTGATCTGCGGAGCCATCGCCAAGAACAAGAAATCTGATGATAAAGTAAGTTGAAAAGCTAAATCCATTTGAATCCCTGTGTTGTGTGTATCAGGGACCACCAGGTGCCATGCTTTTTTTGAGGTGGGAAACATGTCTACGCATTTCATGTGCACACGAGGATATGATGGGACTCGAGTCCACTAAAAACCCCCCTGTTGATCAGTCCTTCGCAAAGGTAGTGTAAGATGGGGTCGCTTTAGCATTTATCATCTCGCCCCGGCCGGGGACCGGTCCGGGCGAAGGCCTCATAGAGGAATGGCCTTTCCGTCAAGTCACCCCTCAGACGTTTAGGTCCGTGCCATCGAGCAGTTATTAACCCCGAGAGGCGTCATACTGAACCACACTGTTCTGTCAACACATCAGTCCTAAAATGACTGATGTTGGCTAACGCGGACATTGTCATTGTCATTGCGTCATGTTGCCTACGGTTGATGTTGGGGACTCTAGCCACTGCACCACTTAATCTATCTGCTAAGACTAGGCATGTTGCCGTAACGCTGTCATACTGACCTGTCCGGTCTTTCGTTTCTCAGGTCAAGATAGCAGTATACTATGAAGCGCTTTGTCCTGACAGCAAGCGCTTCATCACAACACAGCTGGCGCCCGTGTGGAGAGATTTCAGAGGCGCTGTTAAAGTCAAGATGGTGCCTTACGGAAAGAGCACGGTGAGTGACCTTTGACTTTAGACCTTTAACCCAGAATGTGACCTTTGACCCTTGACAGCGAGTGTGACCTTTGGTCTTTGACCCAGAATATAACCTTTCAAATCAAATCAAATGTTTTTATTTCAAACAATACAATCCATTTTGTTAGTAGATACTAGGACTATTTGTTAGTAAATTCTGCGATGGCAGGAATTTCCTTTGACCCAATACCTTGTTCATATTAAATATTAAACTATGATAAGAGGTCAATTACTTGGGGCATTTGACTTTTTGTAACCAGAACCTTTGATCCCGTACTGTGTTCAAAATTCTAAATAAATTTTAAGTACGACCTTTGATCAGAGGTCAATAACATGTGATCTTAGAGATTCACCCACAACCTCTGACCTTAAAGATTAATCACGTGTGATCAATGGCCTATGACCTAACAATGGTGATGATATCTAACCTTAAGTGACCTGTAACCTACGACATCGGAAGTTGAAGAAACAGATAACAATAACCTGTGTCACATCCTTCAATATCAATGCACTATGCACTAAGAGGTCAATCATTATGACCTAGAGGTCAATGTATTGTTACCTAAGCGCTCAACGGCTGACGAACTCTGACCTCTGACATCGAAAGCTAAATATCCAAATAATTACGATTACCAATTAAAATTTTCCTAAACCTAAAAAAGGTGACAAAGGTTTTGACTTCATGCGATCAATGTCATCGATTAGTAAAGTTTGACCTTTGCCCTTACGTTTTTTTTACAGCACGACAAGGTCAACGGAAAATGGCAGTTCATCTGCCACCATGGACCTGATGAGTGCTACGGGAATAAGGTATGTCTCCGTCATCATTCGTAATATTGTTTTTTTTATTAAATTAAATTATTTTCAGGTCATATCTATTAGGTATGACTTGCAGCCTTGCTATGGCTCATATAATTGTCACAGATGGATAGTTTAATTATGTATCCGGCGTATTGACGTCGAGTCAGATTGTAATTCCAATGCGTCTGACAATGTAGATATAGATAGCCGTTTACAAATTCGAGCACGCCGTTTTGTAATTTAAAAAAAAACCTAAGAACCTACCTCTCTTCTGTTTACAATATGACCATAGATTAAAAATGATTTGCTCTTAATATGGCTAAACATCGGCAACCTTTTATTTAAACGTATAGCAATGACATTCCGGCTGGACGTCAATACGCCAAAATAGAAAATAGCACTGTTTTATTTCTTTATTCCACGATCTAATTTTCGGTAATGTTCCTCTGCCTACTAATATTAATATCCTTCTTTCTTCCTAGATCCTGATATATATAATTTCCTTAGCTTCTTTCATATGCAGTAATAATATTAACCTGTTATATAATACTAGCTTCTGCCCACGACTTCCCCCGCTAAATACCCGGATAAAAAGTAGCCTATCTGTTATTCTGGTGTATAAGCTATATTACTGTAAAGTTTCATCAAAATTCGTTCAGTAGTTTTTGCGTGAAACAGTAACAAACATACATCCTCACAAACTTTCGCGTTTATAATAGTAGTAGGATATTCATAAACTCCCATAACCCCTACCTAATCCTTTTAATATCCGTATCGAGTAATTTGATATTTTTTTTAATGTTTCCCGAATTTTTTATAATAAAAAAAAAAACAGCACTGTTTTATGTCACGGCTAGTCGTTATATAAAAGAGCGGATGTACGTTTTCGCTGCGACATAAAAACAATTATTTATATAAGCGAATTACAAATGATTCTCCAAACTTCTTATGTTTTACTAGATCCAGTCCTGCATCCTGAAGGACCGCAGCCTCCAGGACGTTGATAAGATGGATCTGGTGATCTGTCTGATGGGACAAGCCAGCCCCGACAAGGCTCTGGACACGGTGAGAATTGAAAATTCTTAGAACTCGTTGGAAGTATCACCACTTTAATGTTGCCCGGCTGGCTGTTCAGGGTATTTATGAATCAATGACACTCAGATGGGTAGGTACACAGTATAATATAGTTTTTACAAACGTTTAAATGTCTTATTACTATCTATGCCACGCTATAAAAGTTCACACACCGAAATGCGAGCCAACTAGGTAGCCTCTGGAAAAATCACTCGTCGTAACGCGCGGGACGCCGCACTTCCCTTTTCTTCCGCGTGAGGGCGCTAGGCGTTGGCGCCGACCTAATGTCACTGTCACTCACGCGGCATGGTCCAACTGATAGGCTGGGTTGGATAGAGTAATTAGGTGAACGAGCAGGGCATCGCGCTACACCACGCCTATTTCATAATAATGTTTATACATCGCTGTGTTCCGATTTGAAGAGTATGGATGCCGGTGAAATTACAGACACAGGAGTGATCAGGAAAGATGATGGAGCAGTAAAGAGAAATGAGGATACATTGGCGAGGTATTCCTAAGACTAGGTATTTAGGTACAACACGTCGAGGGTTATAAATTGTTTTTTTTTTCTAACCTTAATAATCTAACTTACGGCCAATAAGAGATTTACATTTTAGAAAAGAAATTTACAAAAGATGACAGTCTAACATAAACAAAGTCAGGGTAATCAGGATAACTTAAACGAGTAAAAATTACTTGTTTAAGTTACCCGCGTAGGTAAGTTTCGATTCCGTGGGAATATCGGGATAAAAAGTAACAGCTATGTAGGTACTTACCTATCAAGTTTCATCGCAACGTTTGTTGAACCGGCGATCTAATTAAATTTTGTGTGACTTAACTATGGTAGTTAGATATTATTACCTTTTTTGTAGGTAATAATGAGTACTTTAATCATGTATTATATAATTTTTATGTATCATCAATAGTTTTCTCAGCGCACGCCAAATAATGAATCTTATAGGCAAAATTTTGCTACTTTGGGTTACATTATTGAAATTTTCTTAAGGATCTCTATTTTTTTGAAAATAAATTTATAGTCTATGTTACTTCCTGATAATTTAGCTTTCTATTGGTGAAAAATAGTTAAAATCGCTCAAGTAGTTTCGGAGTCTATTCGGTACAAACAAACAAAAAATCTTTCTTGCTTTTATATTTGTATAGATAATTTACGAAAGGGCGAATATGCATGTTGTGTTCATCTGTAATTGTAATTACATGTAAACTTTATTCTTAAATAGCAACTGCTGTAAGCAATTATTCATGTAAATTTTGTTCCTAATAAATAAATAAACTTTGATGCGTGCCCTAGGCGCCATTTTCGATTAGGACGCCTCAGATCTTTGCAAATTATTATTGTGAACCGATTTTAGAGGTTCTTTTTTTTCAATGGAAAGGGTCTTCAATGGTCCCTTATCAATTTTATGAAAAAAATCCCAATCCAAAGGAAGAAAAAATGGGGATTACATTTCCTATTGGACTTTTTATCATTTATCCATTCCCCATTTGTTTGATCGAAGTTTTTATTTACCTGGACGAATATTATCGGGTTATTCCCGTTCCCCGATTCTCGGCCATTGGGAGGCAGCAGTTAGATTTTTTCTGTTGTCTCCTGATTCACACTATTGCCATCTTGTTTGAAATCAAAGATGGCTAACACGTCCTATCCTACTATTATTATAAACGCGAAAGTTTGTGATGATGGATATTTGTTACTCTTTCACGCAAAAACTACTGAACGGATTTTAATGAAACTTTACAGTAATATAGCTTATAAATCAGAATAACACATACGCTACTTCTTATCCGGGTACCACGGCGAAGCCGTAGGCAGAAGCTAGTATTTCATAATGTCATCTCTTCCAGTGCCTGACCCAAGTGAACAAGATGTCAGAATCGGAGAAGCTGAAGCGCTGCGCCTCAGGCGAGCAGGGCGACAACCTGCTGGCCGCTTACGGCGATAAGACCGACCAGATTCTGAGACCACTCGCATTTGTACCCACCGTGGTCATCAATGAGGTAATATATTAGTGTAACGCGGGACATTTGCATTCATTGTACAAGGTCTATGGTTCGGAGATGCTCGGCTTTACTCGTTTTTTTCCATATTATACCTTAAAAAAACTTTAACGCCTGTGTTTGTGACTGTATATCCCGCGTCCCCATAGACAAGTGTTAAATTAGTCATTATCAATCTGTATCAATCACTTGTCATCATTTATTTTTTTAATACTTACTAATAAATGAATAAATGATTATATTATCTTTTTATCTAATACTGACAGAATTAAAAAAAAAAATCTATGTACACATATGTATAACACCTATTACATTAACCATCATTCTTGATCATATTAATATTATGAATAAATCAACATGAACTCGTCATCTTCAATCATTATCAATCATCACCAGTCATAATCAATCGTTATCAACACTTTGCCATCAGTAATTTATCACCATCAAATATAACATCGATTAGGGGGGGAGGGGGGGGGGGGGGTAATGTCCATAATCCCTCCGGCCAGATGGGATGACGATCTGCGAAAGACTGCAGGCAGATGCAGAATGCGGCAAGCTGAAGACAGGGCGCTATGGCGCTCATTAGGGGAGGCCTATGTCCAGCAGTGGACTAATATAGTCTGATGATGATTGATTGAAATATATAATTGTAATTTGAAATAAATAAATGAATGATGAAAAATCTTCAGTAACCCTCATGCTCAAATTGGAAATATTTATCATTATCAATCAACGATCGTTTAGTTTCAATTCATATCAACAAAAATAAGTATATGTTTTGTTTACAGAAATTCGACCAAGCCGTACAAGATGAAGCATTCACCAACTTAAAGGCAGTGATCTGCCGAACCGCTGTCAACAAGCCGTCAGTCTGCTAAAGCCATTAAGGGGCCTAGCCACTAAAACATCTGTCTCAGCATAGACAAACTATATTTTACAGTTTGTTTATGGTCTTAGGCCGAGTTATGCTTATGTCATAGCTAATGCCGAGGTTTCTCGTATTATAAATTAATGTGCTAATCTAGCCGTCCTCTTTAATTGAGTGTTTTAGATAGAGACCGCAATAATTTTAGCGATCTAATATAATAGCGTTTGACGCAGGTGTAGTACCAGCATAATAGGACTCAAGCAATATAATAGGTATAATCTTTGGTATTAGGGCGCTAAAATTGTAGCCGTATTTTTTATAAATGAAATGTTATTTTAGACCTATTGAGACAGGTCAAAAATTATACTAGGATAGGCCCTTTAGCACCAAAAATATGTAAAAACACAATTTCTAATACTTATTCTTAAAGTACAATAACTATCTAATGCACTGGGTACTCAGGAATCACGAATTTAATCCTAACGATACCTATTTATAAGACTCTTTTAGATAGTGACAAATTTTTAGGAAAACTATTAATATTTCAATGTTTCGCGATCAATTTACATATTAATAAATTTTGTAAAGTTGGGTAAATTAATAAAGTAAAAAGATTTATAAATTTTATAGTATGAATCGCTTGTTTGCAGTTTGTATATTCCTAAAAATGTTACAATAAAGTATTTTTTTAAATAAATATTAGTACTTACTTTAAGTGTTTTATTCATAAACCAAAAAGATAAACTTGGGGCCGATTACCTATAATCGTAGACCGACAAAATCAGGTGTTCCTCATGGACCAACCGATATGCACAACTACATAGTTGTGCATATCGCAAATATGAGTTCCGTTAGATACAAATTGGTACAACTAGTCATTAAAAAACCTAAACTATAAATACATCTGTAGCTTAGTAGGCGAAAGCCCACCTGAAACGCAAAAAGTTGTGGGTTCGATCCTGCCGCGGGACATATCTTTGTATGATCTGCTAATATTTGTCTCTGGTCTGGATGTTTTCGATGTATAAAAAGTATGTATTTAAAAAAAGTATGTAAGTAGTATATCAGTCATGACATGTAGTTCCCTATAACCTCTACTTAGTTGGGGCTAGATGATGCTGTGTGAATAATGTCCAGCATTATTTATTCATCCGAGTCAGATCTACCCAGGAAGGATTTTTCATTAGTGCCTAGTTTTTTTTTATAATAATATAATGTCATTTTCTTGTACTCCACAAGATAAAAAAAAACTGAATACAACAAAGTACAATGGGTGGTCTTATCGCTTAATAGCGATCTCTTCCAGACAACCTTGTTGGTGGTGAACGTCAAGACTCATATAATACTAAACTAAAAAAAAAACTAAGTCGTGTCTAACGGAACTAATATTTGGTTGTGCAACTAGTTGTGCATACCGGTTGGTCCATGAGGAACTCGCAACGACGATGCATGTTAAAAATTATATAAGACACGGCGTAGTCTTGTTACAAAACATACTATTTCTACCGCCAAGCGATACTGCTCCCATTGTGTTCCGGTTTTAAGGGGCGGGTGGCCGGTGGAATTACATGACTTTTCACCCGTTACGTCTCAGGGTCGGCAACACCAGTGATACCTCTGCTGTGACAAGCGTCCATAGGTTACGGTAACTGCCTACCAACAGGTAGCCGTATGGGTTAGATGAAGAATCTTAAAATTAAATTAAAAAACAACGCCACAGTTAAGATCTATATTTACAAAATATGTTAATAGATAATTCTAACTAGAAAATACTTTAAGTTTCTTAACTAAGTATTAACAACTTGTTAAAATACTAACTAGAAAATACAGGGTGGTTCAGAACATGTGTTTAATGTATGATATCCCCGGAATGGGTGATTCTAGCCAGGTACAAAATTACAAATGACAGGAAAAAGTTGAATTTCCCGTTTTTTCAGGAAATAACTGACCTTTTGTTTGCAAGATCTGAACAAAGAGTTCTGTCTGTCCCCCCGTTAGCGACGGGGGGGGGGGGCAGATAGAACTTTTTCAATAAATAAATTTTAACTGTCTGTTGCAAAAAGGGGGACAGATCAAACTTTCTAACAGGGAGACAGATATCACTTTTTCAATTAATAAATTTTAACCTGTCCCTCTGTTGCAAAATGGGGGACAGCTCGAACATTCTAACAGGAGGACAGATAGAACTTTTTCAAGTAATACATTTTGATCTGTCCCTCTGTTGCAAAAAGGGGGACAGATCAAACTTCTTTCTTATTTGTCCCTCTAAGGGGACAAAACAGGAGGACAGATGGGAATAATTCGATGCACACCAGGCTGGTTTATTTTCACTCTATTTTATACACACAGGTAATAAGCGGGCGAGCATCGTTGGCAAACCTACGTTAAAAAAAAACACCTATTCTACATGGTGTTTTGTGCTCAAAATGGTGAAGGAAAACACCGTCTAAGAACCAAAAGTTCCCATCGGTTCGTATTCCAACCAGCGCAGCGGCGATCAACGTGCCACGTGGAATACAAACTATTACAAATACGAGAGCATGCGCCAAATTTTTAGACGTGTCTCTGACAACCTCCTACTTGGTACTCTCACGGATTTACGTACCGAAACGATCCGTCGTGGGCATTCAAGTCGAGAACATGTTTGTTTATTTATTTATGGTGATGATGAAGTAGGGTTAACAACAGTGCTTGCCCGGTCTTGGTCATTAATACACAATATTACCTATTTATATATATTATGGTAGAAGCTACCCAAAATAAGTCTAAAAATCAAATTTAAGTATAACTAAAGGTACTAAATAAGTATAAAAAATAAAAGAAAATTCATATCATGATATGAAAGTAATTTTATAGTCTGTCGGCTAGTTGCGTTTACCAAGAAAGAACTTCTTTATCATAAACTAGCTACTGCCCACGGCTCTGGCCGCGTTTTACCCGGATGAAAAGTACCTCTTACCATTCGCATTCGCTCGACCGTTTATTCGTCGACTTACGTTTCAAAATTGGTCTCAACGTTTATTTTAACGGTATATATTTACAGCCTATGTCCACCCTGAAGGTCCATTCTCTAAATTGATATAGGATTTTTGAAATCAGATCAGCAGTTTCGGAGATTAATCCCTTACATATAAACATTACCTGTCTATAATATTAGTAAAGATTATACGGTAGATTTGGTTCAGTAGTTTGTTAATAGCACGACGCAAGAGGTGCGGACTCGATTCCCGCCGCGGGACAAATGTTTGGCATGTTCCGCTTGGCACTACTAGTAGAGTGAAGGGAAATTTTACTTTCCCGTGCCACTACTGTTCTTATTGGCTGATTAAGCGCATATTATAAAATCTCCCGTGGATTACCTCATTACCAATGGCACTACTAATACTAAGTATAATATCAAAGCAAGATAAAAAATATATTTATTTGTACCAAAAATTAAGTCAATGTTGGCTTGAAAAATCCTTCCTAGGCAAATCCATCTCGGATAGGTTAGATTATAAGGTTTTTTTTATTACCACTCAGAAAAAGATGATTTCTATCCGAAATTTACCCAAAAAACTTGGGTTCACCGGTTAGTTTATCTACAAAAAACAGACATAAATAACTAATCTAGAGATTTAATAGCCTTTATATATAGCCCACTCGTGCCACGGGAAATAATATTTCCCGTGAAACTACTGGCAACAGTGTAATGTCACTGGAAATGTACTTTTACCCGTAGCACTACCAGTAGTGTCACGGGACAGTAAAATTTCCCTTCACTCTACTAGTAGTGCCAAGCGATAGTGTCTAAGAAAAGAAAGGTTTTTTTTCCTTATATAAATATTGTTACCACGGTACTCGTACTTCCTGATACCAACGACACAGGGAATCTAATGTGGAACTAAACACATATCTGTTGTGCGTTCATTTATAACCATCATTTTTATTTAAAGATACCTTTCCGTGAACAAGTATACCTGTTCCGGGACACCTCATACACAAGGAAATCACATCAAACCTTATGCCCATGTACAGTATTTCATCATTTTTATTTAAAGAGACCGTTCCGTGAACAAATATACCTGTTTCGGGACACCCTTTTCACCAAATCACATCAAACCTTATGCTTATGTACAGTATTCGATCATTTTTATTTAAAGATACTGTTCCGTGAACAAGTATACCTGTTCCGGGACATCTTATACACAAGGAAATCACACCAAACCTTATGCTTATGTACAGTATTTTATCATTTTTATTTAAAGAGACCGTTCCGTGAACAAGTATCCCTGTTCCGGGACATCCTTTTCACCAAATCACATCAAACCTTATGCTTATGTACAGTATTTTATCATTTTTATTTAAAGATACTGTTCCGTGAACAAGTATACCTGTTCCGGGACATCTTATACACAAGGAAATCACACCAAACCTTATGCTTATGTACAGTATTCTATCATTTTTATTGAAAGAGACCATTCCGTGAACAAGTATACCTGTTCCGGGACATCCTTTCCACAAATCACATCAAACCTTATGTTTATGTACAGTATACCATCATTTATATTTAAAGAGACCGTTCCGTGAACAAGTATACCTGTTCCGGGACACCCTTTTCACCAAATCACATCAAACCTTATGCTTATGTACAGTATTTTATCATTTTTATTTAAAGAGACCATTCCGTGAACAAGTATATCTGTTCCGGGACACCTCCGTGAAAAAGTATACCTGTTCCGGGACATCTTATACACAAGGAAATCACATCAAACCTTATGCTTATGTACAGTATTCCATCATTTATATTTAAAGAGACCATTCCATTCCATCAAATCACATCAAACCTTATGCTTATGTACAGAATTCCATCATTTTTATTTAAAGAGACTGTTCCGATCCATCAAATCACATCAAACCTTATGCTTATGTACAGTATTCCTATGTATTTTCATATTCCGCTTAGTTTTAGCCGCAAAACCACATACCCCACATATATATTTATCCCCCAACTCAGCACATACTTTCTGATGAGTCAACAAATCCTTCTTACATTCCAAATCGAGACCACATGCCCCGCAATTATATATATCAGGATCAAAATCATGTGTCCTCAAATGATACATAAGCGACATGTTATATTTTGATTTATATGTACATAAAGAGCATTTATATTTCTTCTCGTTGAGATGTTTCTTCTTATGTCGTTGTAATTGTGATTTACTTGAGGTTGTGAAGCCGCACTCTTTGCATATCTGATATACGAAAGTAGCTGTCCTATTTGAGGGTAGTTTGGCGTTGGAATGTGTGCGGACGTGCCTCTCGTGGGCGCTCCGTGAGCTGCTGGTGTGGTTGCAATGCATGCAGAAGTAATCCGCAACGCCCACGAGGATATTCTTTACTGTTTCACGTTTTCTCTTCGGTTTTGTTGATTTTCTCTCTCTCTTTATGAGTTTCTGGAGTGGTAGATCGTCTTCGTCGGTCTCATCCGAGACGGAGAGCGTGTCGATGTGGGGCTCTTGTAGGATAACATCGTCTTCGTCACTGGACGTGAGAAGGCTGATCGGGTCTGTGGGTGTTTTCTTCTTGACCCTGGAAAGAGAAAGAGTTTTTTTTTTTTAGATAAGGTATATTTATTAATACAGCTATGTACAAGTAGATATATATAAAATAATATAGATGAAAAGCTATCTATTAAGCGTGAAATTGCTTAAGTTGCATTCAGGGCTAGAGTCTACAATCGCTACCTCAGTGAAGAAAAATATTGAGCAATTTATATGTTCTTACTATTTATTAGTTTATACTAGCTTCTGTCCACGGCTTCGCCCGCGTGGTATCCGCATAAAAAGTAGCCTGTGTTATTCTGATGTATAAGCTATATTACTGTAAAGTTTCATCAAAATATCACACTGGCGGGAGGGGGATTATGAGTTTTTTTAAACAGGACTCCATGCGTACAAAGCCGCTGGCAACAGCTAGTACTCACTACAGACTGCGTATGGGGGGGGGGGGGGGGGGAAGGGGGGTTATGAGTTTTTTAAACACGACTCACGCGTGCAAAGCCGCTGGCAACAGCTAAGCACTCTAAACTATAGACTGCGTATGGGGGGGGAGGGGGGGTTACGAGTTTTTAAACACGACTCAAGCGTGCAAAGCCGCTGGCAACAGCTGGTACTCTATACTATAGACTGCGTATGGGGGGGAGGGGGGGTCATGAGTTTTTTTAAACACGTCTCCACACGTGCCAAGCCGCTGGCAATAGCTTAGTACCTACTCTATACTATAAGTATAAGACTATGGTTTACATTGACGACTCACTTTTCCGCGACGATAGGTACGTCTGTCTGTATGACGTCGTCGTCGTCGTCGTCATCGTCGATGTCGATCTGTTCGCAGCACTCGTCGTCCTCGGCGCGCGCCTCCAGCATGAGAGTGGGGTCGATGTCGCACTGCACACTCTCGAGTACCATTAAACAGTCGTTTGGTTGCTCAGACTCCGGCAGACTGCTGTCTGGAATTAACGAAGAACGAATGAATGAACGAATGGGGGAAAGAATGAATGAAGAGGCGGCAACGACGGAGGAAAGAATGAATGAAGAGGCGGCAACGATGGAGGAAAGAATGAATGAAGACGCGGAAACGATGGAGGAAAGAATTAATGAAGACGCGGAAACGATGAAGGAAAGAATTAATAAAGAGGCGGCAACGATGGAGGAAAGAATGAATGAAGACGCGGCAACGACGGAGGAAAGAATGAATGAAGAGGCGGCAACGATGGAGGAAAGAATGAATGAAGACGCGGAAACGATGGAGGAAAGAATTAATGAAGACGCGGAAACGATGAAGGAAAGAATTAATAAAGAGGCGGCAACGATGGAGGAAAGAATGAATGAAGACGCGGAAAAGATGGAGGAAAGAATGAATGAAGACGCGGAAACGATGGAGGAAAGAATGAATGAAGACGCGGAAACGATGGAGGAAAGAATGAATGAAGACGCGGCAACGATGGAGGAAAGAATGAATGAAGACGCGGCAGTGATGGAGGAAAGAATGAATGAAGAGGCGGCAACGATGGAGGAAATAATGAATGAAGACGCGGAAACGATGGAGGAAAGAATGAATGAAGACGCTGCAACGATGGAGGAAAGAATGAATGAAGACGCGGAAACGATGAAGGAAAGAAATAATAAAGAGGCGGCAACGATGGAGGAAAGACTGAATGATGATCTTTCATCTTGATATCTCGGGGCGGCAAAAGAAAATTTAGAAAATTTAAAGTACTTAAATACCTATTTTAGAAATGTAAATCTGTTGGCCTAGTGGGCGTTACGCCGACTACAGATCTGGATGTCGTGGGTTCGAGCCCGATTGCGCACCAATAGATCTACTCACTGAGTATGTATCAGAGGATGTTCATAGTGGGGGATACAGTTGTGTTCGTGTTTGTTTCGTTTATTACCTTGTCCGACTGACAGTTCTATGAACACCGGCACATGCGGTGGGTCCATTGGTACCTCTTCGAAATCCTGTCAACAAATGAAATACCTATATTTAGGATTACAATTTTATTAACCGACTTCAAACAAGGAGGATGTTCTCAACTCGTCTGCATGTAGTTTTTGTTATATCTTCGAAAATTGGGAACCGATTTTAATTTCTTTTTTTTAATGGGTAGTGTTATAGAATTATAAATATAATGGACTGCCCCCCCCAGCACCCCCCCCCCCCTCTCCGCTTACGGTGAAAAAATGAGAAATGCAATATCATATTTCACTTTTTACCAACTAACCCCCCCCACCCCTCCACTCTCCGCTAACGGTGAAAAAATGGGAAATGCAATATCATATTTGACTTTTTACCAACTAACCCCCCCCCCCCCCCCCTCCACTCTCCGCTATCGGTGAAAAAATGGGAATTGCATATTTGACTTTTTACCAACTAACCCCCCCCCCCCCTCCACTCTCCGCTAACGGTGAAAAAATGGGAAATGCAATATCATATTGGACTTTTCACCAACTACCCGTTATTTGTTTTTTTTTCCCTGAAAAAACTTAGGGCTCCAGCGTCTCCATCAAGGCCACTATCTTAAGTTAGGTGCCCCCTAAAAAAGGGGCAAACTATCTACTCAATATGTGTTCTAATAATAATAATGATAATACACATTTATTTCTGACAATAACAATAAAATTACTCATAAAAAAAAAAAATGCTGGACATTTTTCACACAGCATCATCTAGCCCCAAACTAAGCAGAGCTTGTATTATGGGAACTACATGACTGATATACTACTTACATACTTTTTTTGTAAATACATACATATTATACATAGAAAACACCCAGATCCGAGACAAAAATTTACTAATCATACAAACATTTGTCCCGCTGCGGTAATCGAACCCGCAACCTTCTGCGTCTCAGGCGGGCCTTCGCCCACTGCGCCACAGAGGTCGGCATTTTACATTATACCTTTTTACAAAGTAATAACTTAAAGAGACTTGTTAACAAAATCATGTTATGATCATGTAGAATCTAAGGGACTACCTAGATAGTTAGGTTTCTTCTAACATAAGGGGTAAAGTAACATGGTCACCTGTTCGACGTGCGCTTCGAGAGGCTCCACGGTGTCCAGCATGGCCGCCACCTGACGCTCCGTCTTCAAGTTCGCTATCTGATAGTTGGGCAGATGCTCCTCGAGGTCCTCCAACATCGGCGGTGGGGGTAAATCACTGGAAATAAATAAATAAATAATGCTGGACAATCCACACAGCATCATCTAGCCCCAAGCTAAGCAGAGCTTGTGTTATGGGTACTAGATGACTGATATACTTAATACAATACATTACATAGATAGATATTTTGTTTTATTATACATAGAATATACCCAGAACACCCGGAACAAATATTTGCAGATCAATTACTTATTTCAATGTAGTATTAAAAAGAACAACATAAATAATAGATAAGAAAAGACGAGTTAACTCTTTTAACAATGAGACTAAACGGAAATATGATCACGAGCAAGAAACGTCCGTCGCAACCGAAATAGTGGTGGGTCCTCAGCACGTGTGGCACCACAATTTTAGCTGCACACTTTCTCGAAACGAGGCCTCACTCTTTTCGTTTAGGCGAGCTAGCACACTAGCACACCAGCACAGTTGCACAATCGTGCTAGGCGCGAGACGCGGGGAAAGATCGTGTTGGGTCGCACAATGCGCCTCGCACATAGCACTCCACTCCATCACCACACAACACGCACAGTACACACTGTGCTCCCAAGACTGCCTCACTCAACTACGTTCAGAAACTGCCTCGCTGCTCAGTTGTTGTCTTGTTGTCTAGGAAGTATGCCTCATGCAGCTCCACCACGTTGGGAGCCGAGCCGCGAGGTAAGATCGTGTTGGCTCGCACAATGCGCCTCGCACATAGCACTCCACTCCATCACCACACAACACGCACAGTACACACTGTGCTCCCAAGACTGCCTCACTCAACTACGTTCAGAAACTGCCTCGCTGCTCAGTTGTTGTCTTGTTGTCTAGGAAGTATGCCTCATGCAGCTCCACCACGTTGGGAGCCGAGCCGCGAGGTAAGATCGTGTTGGCTCGCACAATGCGCCTCGCACATAGCACTCCACTCCATTACCACACAACACGCACAGTGCACACTGTGTTCCCAAGACTGCCTCACTCAACTACGTTCAGAAACTGCCTCGCTGCCTCGCCTCAATTGTGGTACCACAGTGTGCTGGCTCAGTTATAAAATTGAGCTCCTCGCACGATCCTCGTTTTTAAACAGTGTGCTACCCATGACTGAACCGAAAGTCAGGAACAGAATGAGCCGAGTTTTTTGTCGAGTGAAGAATCTTGGAACAGTAGATTAATGAACTTTATTTAATAATAAGTTTAATTTTATAATTTATTTGTTTTATTTTAATCCATTTGTAAACAGAACTGACTTGCCTTTTATACAACCGATATGTTATAATATCCTACTAATATTATAAACGTGAAAGTTTGTGAGGATGTTTATTCCTCTTTCACGCAAAAACTACTGAGCGGATTTTGATGAAACTTTACAGTAATATAGCTTATACATCAGAATAACACATAGGGTACTTTTAAATCGGGTACCACGCGAGCGAAGCCGTGGGCAAAGGCTAGTAATATATACTTAAGCACACCCAGGCCACATTCGATAAAAATATGAAACAAACGCGCCGTAATCACCACATGCAGGGTTTTTGTACGTGACATGTTACCGCTGTATGTGTGAGTGTATGAGATTTATTTATTAATTTATGAAACAAAATCCACAGCCCTTATTATAAAACAAATAATTCTTACGAAACATATATAACAGTCAAAAACGGATTTACATTTTATGCAATAAAAAAATTATAAGCAGTCGAATTCTTCAAATGGACAAAATAAATTGACAATGTGTAAGTACCTCCGTTTAATTTTACTTTCCTACTTTATAAAATGTACGTAAATATAAATAATACACAGATATAAATATACAAAAATTCATAGAATATAAACATGAATATATAAAGAAAGTGGTATGCTAAGGTTGGCACCATTCATTTTGATCTATCGCCAGAGCGAGATGGCATGCTAAAACGCTGTCCCGTTCATTCTAGTAAAATCAAAATTTTAAATAAACGTAGTTTTTAAGTTGACGTTTCTATTATGATACTTGTGATTTATATAAATAATGCTGGACAATTTCACACAGCATCATCTAGCCCCAAAGTAAGCAGAGCTTGTGTTATGGAAACTACATGATATACTACTTATGTTTTTTTTATATACAATAATTTCAATTAATAAATAAAATATAAATTAATAATGCTGGACATTTTGAACCTATCGATTTTGATTCATCTGTCCATTCATCGTCGTCATATTCGTCTCCTCCATCGAGGAGTTGCATCATCCATCTTCCATCATCAGATCAATTCGCTATCACCTTTACATTATTACTAAGTATCATGTTTACGAACTTAATTTTCATATTTAAAAAACGGGAATTTTCACGTACTGCACTATCGGTGAAGGCACCGACTAAGTTTCGACTCATTCCGAGAGTCTTCATCAGGGTGAGTGGTTGCGACTTCCGCGACGCGGAAGGAGAAAGACGAAGATAGTTTTTGGAACTTAATTTTCACTAATTCTACAATGATTTGTGTTTTTTTTTTCATTACCACAGTGGAAAACAAGCGTACGGCCCACCTGTTGGTAACAGGTTACCGTAACCTATGGACGTTACAACAGCTTCTTGGTTCTTTGAAAAGGACCTTTTAAAAGATCCTTTTCGAAGAACCTCGTTCTGTAGTCACTTAGGTAACCTCAGTAGGAAGACCAAATTCTGAGTTTCTTAACTTGTTTGGACTTAAGGATCCGGCGTACAGCGCTCATAACTTAAATTCGAAAATATAGCTCTATATTATATCTCTATATCTATATTATATATATATATATTATATTTATCTCTTCTCGTAAATTGTTGATCTAGTAACAAGCCAAAACATATGTTGATCCACCTTTAGAGTGACATTCCTTGGCTCCATTCCGTTCGATTGTGATGAAACCGCTATACGTCAGATCCGGCCGCCATGACGGTGGATCGTATTTGATCGGGAAACAAAATACTCGTCATGAGAAATTTACAAGATTGTTGATCCGTAACGGCTAAATATTTTATACGAATCCGGCATTTCCTCATCCACTTTATATCCAACTCCTAGTTGCCACAAATTACGCAATTTATATCTCTTTTTGACTGATGCAGGCCCGCCCGTGCTTGCGCGATAGCAATATTAGCCGTTCAGAATTAGTTATATATTTGATGGTGTTCCGTAATACCAAAAAAGAACTTTTGTTATTCTGTAACTAGACAATATAATCTATGTATCTAACCAAACGATACGTAAGGTATTGTTGTTTTTAATACGAAACAAATAAGAAGAAAACATGTCATGTATGACTTAAAAATGTCCAAAATGCGATTCGTTTACATTTCATTTCAGGTGAGTATTTTGAAAAAATATATAGCAAGGTACTTAGATAAATACTATTCGAATGCAAATAATAACATAATATGGTGGAAATAAGCTCTAATTACAAATGATTATGGTATTGCGTTTGTATGGGCAATTCATGCTACGCAGGCCTCTTAAGTCTCTGCCTAAGTTTAGTGCAGACGAGTATCGAACTTACCTATTAACACTATCTTGACTACTGCTATCTTCGCTCATCTCAATATGTCCATTCCGTTTAGCGATGGTTTTTCTCATAGGCACCCATTTTTTCTTAACTCTCTTACGACAAACTTTTTCATACATTACTTTATCAACGTTTCCACTATCAACGTCTGCGTTATAATTTGCAACAATTCCACTATCGTTAGCAACATTTTCACTGTCCGCATCTACTTTAGCGCTACCGCTATCAACATTTACGCTATCAACATTTTGGCTATCAAATTTTGCGCTAGGTCCGTTTTCCGTTTTATCTTTAGATGTTTCAACTTGATTGTTGTCATTGGCAACACTTTCATTATGTTTATCAACTTTTTGATTTACGTTATCAACATTTCCGTTATGGTTATCAACATTTCCGTTATTGTTATCAACGTTTACGTTATGATTATCAACATTTCCGTTATGATTATCAATGTTTGTGCGGAGTTCTTGTTTGGCAGTGGCTTCTTGGGATTCTTCGCTGTCTGCCAAGCCTAGGGGATCCTTTAGTGGTTTAGGGGTATGTGCCTGAAAACAATAAAAAAGAACATTGACTTTAATCTCAAACCACAGTGGTTTAACCCTCTCAAGTGTCTTAACCCTCCCCCGCCTAAGTATCTTAAACTTCTAGGTACCTTAACCATTTCAAAAGTCAAAAAAGTTGAAATTCATTTATACATTAAAAAACCAGGAACATTCATATTGTTAAAACGGCAATTTTCACTATCGGTGAAGACTTCTTCAGGGTTTGTGAACGCGACTTGCTCCCTCCGCGTCGCGCGATGCACTGAAGTGAATGAAGACTCTCGGAATGAGTCGTAACTTAGTCGGTGCCTTCACCGATAGTGCAGTACGTGAAAATTCCCGTTTTTACAATATGAATAGTCAAGTTCACGATAGTTTTTGGAACACAAGGATCACTTTGAAACGTCAATTTTACCTACTGCCTTTTAAAATATTCAATAAACAAAATAAGTTACGTATATATTGTAACTTTTCTATCTAGTTGGAAAATGGGCTTTCCAAAAGTTTTTATCATTGAAATTATCCGATATTTTATAGTAGGTAGTATATTTTTATTAAGTTTTTGTTTAATTATGTTCATAAATTGAGTATTTTTGTGTACCTTTTGGGAGTTTGTTATGAAAGCGTACACAGTGCCCTTTAAACGATTTACTAACTATATGGAGTCTACAAGTGGCAACAGCGAGTTTATCTTTATTTCTAGTAAAATTAATATATTTGTGAACATACATCAGATTTTCATAGATTGAAAACCCTCCCGACTTATTAATCTGTGGTGAACCTACTACCTATTATATATACTTTTTTATATAATACACAAATATATATTCAGATAAAACACATACACATAAGTACTTTCATTTACTTTCGCGAAATATCTTATGTTTGCTTGTTTGCGTGCTTGTGATTGTTCTCTATTTTTCATCTTCTATCTACCTATCTCTGACTTTCTGCTTTTTTACTCCTTCCATATACTGTGGTATTTTCTGGCGTATTAAACTCGGGTATTTCTGTGATCCTTTTGAATATCATTATTCCGGACATCGGAGTTACCTAGCTTTTTTACTTGTGATAACTTCGAAATTAAATGTCCGATTCATGAATGAATTTAAAAGTATTTTACTGCTACATAAATACCCTTGATGGTAAAACTATTTATTTGAATAAGAATTAATACTACGATACGAATGTGAGCAATTTTTGTTTCTCCCCGCGATCTAAATAAATTTTAGAACACAAAAGCTGATATTGTGATTTAACTATGATAGTTAGATACATTCGCTCGAGGACTTTTTTGTAGGTAATAATGAGTACTTTAATCATGTAGTACATTATTTTTATGTATCATCAATCGTTTTCCCAGCGCACGCCAAACAATGAATTTTATAGGCAAAATTTTGCTACTTTGGGTTACATTATTGCAATTTTCCTACGGATCTCTATTTTTTTTTTAAATAAGTTATAACCTATGTTACTTCCTGATAATTTAGCTTTCTATCGGTGAAAAGATGGTTAAAATCAGTCCAGTAGTTTCGGAGTCTATTCTGTACAAACAAACACACAAAAAAATATTTCCTCTTTATAATATTAGTATAGATTAGTATAGAAATCCAATCGTTACCTGGTCCCCGAACAGTTTGGGCACCACTTTGCTCTTCAGCCGTATCTTCCCGCGCACGTCCTCGTAGTCCTCTGCGGCGAAGTGTCGCGAGCAGACCCGCGCGTCCGCCGCGACCTTGCCGGCCGGCCTGATGGCGGCCAGCCAGCGCTTGCGGAGCAGCCGGCTCGTCGGGAACCTGCAACAAGGTTCCAAACCTTCTTCTTTTCTTCGTTCTTTACCCGCGAACTGAGAACCTCATATTAACCTCCACCCAAGTCGAGTCAATTATTCATTAATATCAAAAAAATCATTTATTCATTAATATCAAAAGGAGCACTTTGAAACGTCGGTTTAATCTACTGCCTAGTCAAAGTCAAAATTCATTTATTCATTAATATCAAAAGGAGCACTTTGAAACGTCGATTTAATCTACTGCCTAGTCAAAGTCAAAACTCATTTATTCATTAAAATCACAAGTTTCAATTTGAAACATCGATTTTATCTACGGCCTATTCTTCCGCGACCAAACCAGGAAAGAAAGGCAAGAAACAAGGCTGTCAATTCTTTTGAATTATCTTTTTACAAAACAATTGGTACCTTCATTATGAGGGTATTATTATGGGGATTTTTATTAATCCTATCCATTGTTAACCCCCCTTCACCCCTCCCCCGTTTTCTTAATATATTAATAAACCGACTTTGAGGAGACTGGTCTGTATGTAAAGTATTTGTTTTTATACAATAGTTGCATTCTTTTATTATTAATCTTTACATCCCACTATCAGCTATGCAATTTTGGATGCAAATTATGGTAACAGACTAACAAACATACAACCTCTCAAAGCAAATGCATAAATGAGCTCCTGCCACTGCGGATAAAGAAACTGTTAGGACTGTCCATTGTAATCAAGTAAATTACTATGTTATCCTTGTTATACATATCTATTTTTAAGTTATTGCTCAAATGACAATTTTTTAGAAGATATTAGTCAATTAAGTATATTAGATACTTAATTGACTTGTTGAATATTGAATACATAATTCAACCAGTTGTTGATTTGACTAAAAGTTCTGTAGCCAATCAGGGGCTTTCGTTTTTGTCACGTCACATTTAGAGTGGAAGAGAAGTGTAATGTAGAACCCAGTTGGTGTATTCGAGGCAGTCGTTCAGAAGTGTTGAACGGAGTAACAAGTGTAACGAAATATAAATAAAGTGTGAAAGTTTATAATCAGTTGTTACGTGGTTCAATTCCACCTGATCTTTCCCAAAAATCAAATTAACTTTAAACTCACTCGAACAAAGTGACATCTTTTTTGGAGGATATCTCGCATCCTTCTATGCAACATGACCTCATGATTCTATTATAATTCTATGGATACGCCATTACTTATACCTGAAATAAATATAAAACATTTTATTTATTCTTCATTGTAGGGTTAGCATGTAAATACATACAGATATAGATGCAAAAGATTTGATATTTATTGCTGGTAATCTGTGAAACGGCTGAATCAATTTGTATGGAATTTCATACAGGTATAGTTTGTAATATATGGAGAATATGGTTGGTAATGTGTCTTCCAATTGGTGTGGGGAAGATCTTCCACAGAGCTGATCCATCTGATCCACTTGCTCGGGCTCTTACGGCCGACGGAACTAAGGTCTGCACTGACACCCCGCATTGGGGTGTATTGTGCATTATCCCCCTTCTAACCAGAACCCAACCAGGCCAACTCCTTGAGATAGCAGAGAAGGACTCTGGGTTGATGACAGCAGTGTTCCAGTATCCCTGACCTCTTGTCAGTTAATGACAACGGAGAGCATGAGTTGATGAGCTCTTGCTGTCCGTCAGACCGACAGTTGTCTGTCGGAGGGATTATATTCGATTGAACGATCTAGACACTCCGATGCAATGCCATCTGCATATTGACTAGCTCTTCATTGATGCAATGTAACGTAACTCAATCATGTAGCAAGAGATGTTGCTACATAATGTTTCCGTCTGGTAGTGATCTGGATCAGTTGAGCTATCTATAGATTGTTTAATCATAATGGTCTTTAGATAGCTAGCTGTTTCATCTGTATTTTTTGTGTATACCTACTTGTACATAGTTATACTAGCAACATAATCTATTACCAATATTTATAAAATAATGTTTAAAAGTCTTATAAAACAAAGTTTGACACTGTTAGAACTATATGAGTGGGTTTAATATAAAATAAATTTTGGATACTATTAAAACAGACATTTAATTAGTTAAAAACTTCAATATACATTTTTGGAATAAGGCTGCCAATGTCACCTTGTCTGTACATACACAAGCCAGCTGAATTCCATTAGATACCAATTTTTAACTTTGTAAAACAATTTTTTAATCTATTTTGGGGCTAATTGATAATCTGTTTATTATTCAAATCACCCCAAAAAATTATCAAAAATATTGCGCTTCCCAAATCGCCGTAGTCTGAACGTACACAATCCAATAACTGGTAGCGGCCTATTCTGGAAACTCGATATCGAAGTCGCATCGACACAGAACGGGAACCTTATTTCTATAGAGCTAAGGGTCATTTTGCGATATCAACCACAGAAACTCAGCGATTCAAAAACGAAGCGATTTCCATAGTACGCACGCGATTTAATTAATTCAACGCGTTAGAAAATCGATTTTTAATCCAAAAATAAGACACGAAAATAGTTTTCTAATGTTTGTAAACAATAATAAATAGTTTTTGCCCGCGAAAACACCGCTAGAAGGTTAGAATCACGTAAATATTATGAGGTACTTACCCAATTTTTTACAATAACGAGCACTGTTAGACGCCTGAAAACCAGTTGTGAATTCAATTTAAATATTATTCTCACAGATACTGTAGGTAATATCGTAAAAACACGGTAAGATCGAATAAAAGAGGCCGTGAAAATTAAAATAGTTCGCTTAGCTTTTTTCTATCACCAGCTTTTGACTACAGATTATATATGTAGACAAAACGTTTGTTTTGACAAATAGATAGTGTTGTACTTAGCAATTGTCGCTCGACGATCATCGTGAAGTTAAACATGGTACAGACTATAGAAAAACAAACTTTAGTCGATTCTAGATTGTAGTCTGTTGTCGACTCGATTGTCGCTTTCGCTTGGGAACATATTCTCGAATGGCGACCACGAAACGAACGAAACGCAGTGTAGGAAGGTCTCCACCCGATGTGCCATGCACCGCGCCGCGTCGATGACATCTCAAAGGTTGCGGAAGTCGCATGGAGGGAATCAGAGTACTTTTGAGGGAATGCAGGTGGGCCCAAAATCATTAAGTCATGACACTCTATGGGGAGGCCTATACCAAGCTGTGACATTTAACAAAAGGTCTTGCTTTCACAGTGTAAAATCTTACAAACAAAATATACCTAGCGAAATAATAATTATTCATATTGTTAGAACGGTAGTTTTCACGTAAGGCACCGACTTAGTTTCGACTCATTACAAGAGCCCCTGATTAAATATACCTACATACCACAACACAGGGTTTTTTTTAATACTTAATTAATTTGATGTTGAACTCCCTAAAATGTACGTATGTAACTAGTTAGCAACTAGTTTCACCTCTGTGGTTTAAACTTTTTAATGAGTAGGTAGTTATTAAACCTAAGATTTTTTCATCACTAGTTGCGTATATTTTTGCCTTAGAAAAAGAAACAATACAGAGGGTTTAACCAGTTTATGACGCTGACTGTACATACTACCTCACAGGTCTACTAGAATAGAGATGTTAACGCTTAAGGCTAACATATTGGAATTCTTGTTTACCAAGTAGCTTCTTATTTCTGTTAAATTTCTAAATCTAATCTTAATTTAAAGTAGCTAACTGCTAGTAGCTAATTTAAAGTATCTGCCTACCCTCATAAATAATGTTGTTCAGGGCCTACTACTAGCTAAACTATTGTATGTAATTAAGGTAGAACTCTAATTGTAGTTATGTATTGACCTAAGAAGCTAACTGAATAAATAATTCCAAGTTACATTTTATAGTGCTTGAATGACACACAGATAGCACTGTTCTAGATAATTGAAGTTACAAGGAAGAGTTTTCATGTTTACCCCTGACACATTTATTTTAATATCTACCCCTGAGGGGCTAGACAAGTACCACTTTCTGTTGTCGTTAACGCCTGCGGAAAGATTAATTTGTATGGAAATGACATTAGCTGTGGAAATGTCACGTGACAGTTTTACCTTGACAAATTTGTGTAAGCGTGAAAGGAAAAGTAAGCGTGAGGTATTTGTCTAAAACCCTGGTATAAATGTTAAAATCGTGGCTTCTATTGTCATTGGCTAACAGAGCCATCTAGCTAGCGTAAGAGAACTAATCCAATGCCACAGATGAAAAAGGAAACTTATGATAGACTATAGTGTTAATATAATGTGTTATCTACTCTTTTTCAGGACAATAGTATAGATATTTTATTTGAGTGTAATTGTAATATGCTAATATCTATCTGAAATAAAAATTATATAAATTTTATTATTATATTATAATATAGGGGCTTGCTTTGCTCATCACTGCACTCTTTTCACACAGTGTGAGTAGGTACATATTAAGTAGGTAGTCACAGAATAATTACAGAGATTCTTTCTTAATTCTAGCCTCATAAACTTTCCTTAAATGACATTTTTTAGTACTATGTTGTTTGAGTGCCTGCTTATTCTTAAACCACAAATCACAAATCACACAATGTACATTCCTTTCCTTAGAATGTTTATACAGCATGTGATTTTCCAATCCCTTATAGGTAGAAAGTGGTTTTTTGCACAGATTGCATGTATATTTCTGAGTATTGCTGTGTACAGACAAATGTTGCTCGTAAGAACTCTTATGGAAGTACTTTTTGTAGCAAATTTCGCATTTGAACTGCGGTTCTGTTTGGTGAGTGATGAGATGTTTCTTCAATGTCGATTGAATTGAATATGAGCTGAAGCAAATTTTGCATTCGTAAGGTTTTTCCTTCGTATGAGTTCTTAAATGAATATCTCTTTGTGCTGCTAAAGCAAATCCTTTTCCGCAGTAGTAACATTGGAAGGTTTTTAGTCCCGTGTGTCTTACCATGTGGTAATCTAGTTCTTTTTTGGTTTTACAAGTTTTACCACATTCAACACAGATTTTGATTTTCGAGTGGGTATTAACATGTTTTTCCATGAGGTCAGTACGGCAACTTTGTAGACATATTTCACACTTAGCTAAGCTTCCGAAATGCGACTGTATATGATAAGTCATTGTTTTTTTGTTGATGAACATTTTACTGCATTCTGGGCATTTGTAGAGTGAACCGTTTTGATATTTTAACTGGTGCAGGAGAAATTCACTGTGGTCTATAAACGTCTCTTCGCACTGAGTGCACAGAAAATCTTCATCTTTGTGAGCTATTTTATGCTCTATCAAGAGAGTGTTGGAGTCGAAAACGGATGAGCAGCGGGAACATGTGAATTTAATGATAGGATGACGCTTTCCCAAGTGGTTTAAGAGACCCATTTTTGTGGTATAGGTCGTCTGACATTTTTCACAGTCATACACTTCAGATTTGTTTCTCTTGACAGACTTGGTTTTTGGCTGTGGCTTTATGTTATTGTTGCGTTTAATCTTTTTTTTAAATACTTTCTTGACAGGCTCTGAATTATTTGCCGGGGTTCTGAAAAAGGAAAGTCATATTTCATCCACTTAATAATTATCTGTGCATAATTACTATTATTATTATATATATAATAGTAATAATAAATATATAATAAACATCAATCAGACCCATACTAGTCCTGATACCACACTAGGATTCCTGTATCAGGAACTGAGTGTTTGAGGTACTGGTGGTACCACAAACGCAGACCCGAAAAAAATATCTGCAATATAATCTATACCAATAATAAAGCGGGGGACTAGACAAATACCACTTTCTGTTGACGTTAACGCCTGCGGAGAGATAAAATTGTATAAAAATGTCACATGACATTTCTGCAGCTAATGTCATTTCCATACAATTTTATCTTTCCGCAGGCATTAACGTCAACAGAAAGTGGTATTTGTCTAGCCCCCAAGTATTTTTTTGTGTCTAGTTTGAACGCGGTAAGCGTTTCTTTGGAAACCTGTCGGACACTAAAAAATGTTTTTGCATTTGATAGCCCAAACTCTCAAGGAAGGTTATAGGCTAAAACATCACGCTACAACCCTTAGGTGCCGAGCATAAGAAGTAATAGCGCGAACGAGCGATGTGAAGCGGTAGGTCGGGCACGAGTGTGGCCATGGCACAATTTTTATCTTTATCTTTACCTCATTAGTAATGTATGTATATATAAGCCTATTTAATAATTATTGTTTTACACATTGCTAACTTACTGCACAATTTTCTTGGGAATTATTTCCCTCAATCTGTACTTTCTATGGCCATTATCATAGTAATCATCATCATCATTGCACTCTTCCTTCACTTCAATATCAATTTCACGTCTTAATCTCTTTCGCAATGATTGTGATAATCTGCTATAACTCAGTTCAGTCAAACTTCTGTCAGCATTTTCTATCTTAAGACCAAAATTATCAGTACTCGGGTCGAAATCATCAGCTCTCTGATCAACATTATCAGTACTTTGATCAACATTATTAGTAATCAGATCAGCATTATCAGTTATCTGATCAGCATTATCAGTTATCTGATCAACATTATCAGTTATTAGATCAGCATTTTCAGTTTCCGGACCAACTTTAATAGTGTTTTGGTCAATGTTTACTGTCAACTTGTCATCAGTCTTTCTTCTTATTTTTTTCTGAACATTATTCATACACTTCTCAACGTTGATGGCACCTTGATCAACATTATCCATTTGATCTATATTATGAGACCCATCATCAACACTATCAATATTTTGATCTACACTTTCAGCTGCCTGATCAACGTTTTCCGCACCCTGATCAACGTTTTCAGCCCCCTGATCAGCTAAAAACGTTTCTCTAATTTCACAGTCATCAAATTTGGCTGGTAGTAAATGGTAATTTTGTTCAGAATCAGTCTCGGGTTTACTTGTTACAATGTTTGTTATTTCTGGTTCTGCCATTCTGTAAATGAAGGATTACAAAAGAAAAAAAATGAAAAACGAAATTACAAAAACTCTGTTGATTATTTAATTAACCCAAAAATTTTACGAAATATCTATCTTAGTAGGTACCTACTTAGATGTTATAAAGAATGTTCGCTCACTGATCCTAAGTAACCGTTTTCAGATTTAGATCGGCTTTTTTTTCAGAAATTTACACGAAAAAGGTAGGCAATCAGTATTTGTTTACAAATCAAAGAACGAACACGAACGATGAAGATGAACGAATACGTTCAAGTTAAATGATGAATGAACGAAGCTCAAAGTGAAGTGTTGCTGCACTGCGACACTGACAGATCAAATTATTAGTCGATTCATTCGAAGTCCGATATATTTCGTTATCGAATACTTCCCTCATTAAAATAAAAGGGTAAAATCAACGAGTGCGTGCTCGAAGGGCTCACTATGAGTATTGAGTCACATACACAGTTAATAAGTAAAATCAATAGTTTTATCTTCATTGAAATCACAAGGAACATTAAAATCGTCGTGAATGTAAAATATTAGGAAAGATATATGCGAAAATTCGCCTCGCCCGCGTGCTAGATTATATAGAGCAACCTACGACTTATTTATTTAATCCGTTATTGCACATAAACAATGTATAAAATCTAAAATGCTATACAGAACTTTCTACCAGTTGTTCTTAGCGGTAAGAAACAGACTAGAGAGTGGTAGTAGACTCCTATTATTAATAGAAAAATTACTGGCACGGCCTACTGACTCAATTTTCTATATACCCCGGCTCATTCCTGAAATTAGCATCAGCATTGCTTCCACTAATTCCAATATTTGGACTGTAGTTCAGACTGTCAGTGTCATATAGTATAGCAAAAAAAAGAGGATTAGGAAATTATGCAATTGGGAAGTGGGTGGTCAGCCCACAGATTATTTTTTTTTGGGTCAGCCGTCAGTTTACGCGTTGCCGCGAAACAGTGCGGACGTATATGATGGCCTCATTAGCTGTATTTGACTTCGACCGTACTATAGTCCTCGATGACTCTGACGCGACGATCATCAGCAGATTGCGTGAGAAACAGCCTCCACCGGAATGGGAGGCTACCAACCACGACTGGACGCCTTACATGAGCGACGTAAGTTATGTTTACTTTCTTACCCCATTACTTATAGGGATGTAGACCAATTAAGGCGGGTGGGCCCAAAAGTGTGATTCAGATTACCGATATAATCTGATCAGGTGTAGTAAATATACAATATGAATGCAAATTAAAAAAAAGTACTATAAAGACAGGTCTTTTGTGTAAAAAAAACTGGCCTACTCTATAAAATTGTGGTCTTTCGTAGTTCTCCATAGTTTCAGCACGACATAATATTTTTAACGACTTGATATATTTACTATGCACTATAGGTATCTGAACGTTCAAATTTTAAAATACCTAGTTTAATATTTAAATGAATAGATAGAAATCCCCGAAAGATTTTATGCGCTTAGAAATTAATTACGTAACTAGGTACCTAACTGATGTTTTATGAAGAAGCTGATTTGGCAGAACTGTAACCAAAAATTGGTATCAGCGTCGCATTAAACATGTCAAATCCAGATTCCACCCCGTCTTAAGCTCTTCACTGTTTGTTATATATCCAGTAACATGCAATAATATAGATTTATAGACTGGTCTGGTTTTCTACTGTTGAATTTGAACTGACACATAATTATCATAAAAAGAGACAAAGAAGTGTTAAGTTAATCAATGGTTTAAAAATATTTATAAGTAAAAAAGACTGCGCTAACCGCTAGGTTTAAAACCGATAAACAATAATTAGATTAGAGTGGCAAGCACCTATTGCCTATCGAGTTCACTTTTCCTCACTAAGGTGGATTTTGAAGGGGGAAAAGTGGAATAAGATTTTTCGATTCCATTTTTACCCCCTTATGAGGGATATCAAGGGGTAATTTTAGACTTTTTTTTGGTTCCTGTTTTCCCGGATCTATGTCTGGCTTGGGTGTTTTCTACGTCTAATATGAATGTATATTACGAGTATAAGTAGATAGTATATCAGTCATGTAGTTCCCATAATACAAGCTCTGCTTAGTTTGGGGCTAGATGATGCTGTGTGAGAAATGATCAGCGTTATTTATTTGATTATATTTATTGAATGAATCTTCAATAAATGAATTGAATCTTCGAATGATGATTGTAAATTGATCGGATATAACAGGTTATTTTTTTCACGATTGTTTTAGAAAAATCTTTTTTTTTTACACCCACATACCTACATAGTACTGACCCTACACTAGGATTCTCTGTGTATTGGGACATTCAGACCCGGAACAAATATCTACTGAACATGCAAACATTTGTCCCGCAGCGGGAATAGAACCCGCACCTCTTATTGGCTACTCGCCCTCCGCCATCGAGCTCGAGGTGATTAGGTACGTAAGTTAATAAGCCTTGAACATCCTTTTCATCGTGAAGGTAGTCAAGGCTGTTCGTCAAGGCACTCTTTGTGGTGATAAATAAATAAATAAATAATGCTGGACAATGCACACAGCATCATCTAGCCCCAAGCTAAGCAGAGCTTGTGTTATGGGTACTAGATGACTGATATACTTAATACAACACATTACATAGATAGATATTTTTTTATTATACATAGAAAATACCCAGAACACCCGGAACAAATATTTGCAGATCGTACAAACATTTGTCCCAGGGCGGGAATCGAACCCGCAACCTCCTATTTCGCAGGCGGACCTTCGCCCACCGCGTCACATCGGTCGTCAGATGAGTCCAACTGTGGACTTCTTCAAGCTAATCATGATGAGGGGTATCCAAAAATATTGAACCAGCCGATATGATTCTTATCTCAGCAAACTTACCATTGTTTGATCATAATCTTGATAACGATACCTACGTAATCCAGATTGACCAGGTATTTTTATTAACTTGCTAAGTACCTTAATATAATGGGCGCAGTGGATGACGGCCTGCCTGAGACGAAGGTTGCGGGTTCGATTCCCACCGCGGGGCAAATGTTTGTCTCGGGTCTGGGTGTTTTTAATATGTATGTATTTACAAAAAGTATCTAAGTATCAATCATGTAGTTTCCATAACACAAGCTCTGCTTAGTTTGGGGCTAGATGATGCTGTGTGAAAAATGTCCAGCATTATTTATTTATTTCATTTAGTTTCATATTTTTTACTAAAAACGGTATATTTGCCATGGTTTGCAAAGTCAAAGTCAAAGTCAATAGGTTTTTATTCATTGAAATCACAAGGATCATATAGAAACGTCAACTTAAAAACTATACGTGAATATAAAATGTTGAACGAGACTCATTTATAGAAAAAAGTACTAGTCAGAGTTTGCGAGTTTTAAACTCAATGTTCATTTATTTATTTTAATTTTATTAAAACTGTCGATACCAGTTAAAATAATAATAAAAGCTATCACAAAGAAAAATCAACAGTAATTAATAACCAATAGTTTCAAAAGTTAAATTGAGATAACTTTTGAAACTATTGATTATGAATTACTTCTTCGAATCGGGTCATTACCGTTAGGGACTTCAAAGAAAATGGACTGCGGGCCCTAGAGACACTTTAAAATTTATTATTATTTTCATTCCTAGAAACAAGATGTGGGCGTGGATGGTCACATCCTCGCCCACATCTTATTTGTTTTTTTACAATCTCTAATTATATTCTGTACAGTCGTAAACAAAATTCTTATGGAAAACAAGGGACAGGATAATAAAAAAAGAATTGTTTTTAAAATCTAACTATAAAAACTCAAAACCAGCTGTTAAAGTTGTGCAATCAGTCTTATTATTATAAAATCATAGAATCATATGGTATTTAAAAAAAAAGTCTTGTTATTAAAAGTACAAAATACCTATACAAATTTTCTTACAAACTAGTAAATCAAATGACCAGTAAAAAAACTCCCTACATAAAATAAAATCAGAGTTCCTCACATTATAATGCATTAAAATCAGTCTTATTTTACAGAATTAGAACTAACTAATCATTAAATTCTATAAATTACCAAACTATAATTATTTATAATTATAATTTGGTAATTTAACCAATAAAAACCGAGGCACTTATAATTATTTATAATTTTAATAATAATAATGCTGGATATTTTCACACAGCGCAAGCGTCTAGCCCCAAAGTAAGCAGAGCTTGTAATAAGGGAACTACATGAATGCGATATACATACTACGTACATTTTTTCTGTAAATACATACATATTATAATTTTACTTCACATTTAAATATAATTAAAATCTGCCTCTACTTATATAATTATTGTAAAAAGTTTTTAATCAAGCTTACTTTAAGCTTCAAACTTAAACAGGGTTGACTTTTAATGATTTAGTTTGCTTATTATAAAAATATTATCACGTCATTAAGATAATTAGACCTCGTATGTTCCTGTTTATATTTTGTAATTTGCATAGTTTACTGTGAAAATGTTATATTTTGGCAAAAGATCAACAAAATTGCGGAAGTACTGTGACCACAATTTGAAACGAGTCATAGAACCAAAAGTCATAGTGACGTAACTTTTGTGCAACAGAAGTATTTGTAAGTCTCAATGATATGTTTCACTATACTAGATCTTTCATCGGACACAAAACAAATAAACAAGCTCCCGACTTTATTTCCCCATGATGGATTTAAGTAGATTCAGATTCAGATAGTTTACTTTATACAGAAACAGGTAAAAACTGGCCTCGATTCTGTAGTTCATTATCTAGACTAAATTTAACTGTTGTTCTCTTTTACTGATAGTGCAAGCAAGAAAGAGATAGCTAACATTTTTGTACTGTCAAATCAGTTTACATGCCGCTTTTCTTTGTGTTTATAGTCAGCATGTTTTAAAATTACGACTAAATTTCTATGGAAAACTTAAATCTGACTAATTTGACAGCACTAAAATTGTAGCTCTCTTTCTTGCTTGCATTATCAGTAAAAGAGAGTGACAGTTTAAATTTTGTTTAGTTAGTGAACTACAGAATCGAAGCCGATATTATCGTATTCAAGGAGATGGGCCCATCGTATATATGCTTATTGGAACACTATCTGATGGCACACGCCTTTGAATGTAAAAAACTATAGTGCTCTTGGTCCCTGCACTAGGACATTGGACTTAATTTTGTGTGCGGTCGCTTCATAATAATTATGTACTTACAGTAAAGTTTATAATGTTAATTTCAATGCCTACCTTCTTATTAACTCATGTTTTTTTTGTGCAATTTTGTTTGAAATACAGTAACACTTCGAGAACCCAGTGTCTAGACAAAACTAACATAGGTTTTAAGATACTACTAACTAACTATTGTACCTACTCAGTTTGTTAAATAAATAAATAACAACTACCTTATCTACTTAGGGCCTTATAAAGATATACTTATAAAGATTTGTAAACAGTTATTTACCTAAACAGTATTTTGTTTTCTACTGTTGAATTCGACATAAATCACGAAGAGACAGAAGTGTCTAATGATTGGCAGAAGTGTCAAATGACATTTATTCTTAATACCTATTAGATTAACTACAACGCAGTAATCAAGAAAATGCAGTGACAAATGTAAAAAATTCAAATGTCCGGGATTTTTCAAAACTATGGTGACTATGCAACCTTGAGTCTTACCAGGTATCTGGCAATGACATTGAGGACCTCGTTTAAGATTGAGAGCGGATACGTAAGACAATACGTACCTACGTGTTCAGAGAGTCTAGACTAAGACAAATACCACTTTCTGTTGTCGTTAACGCGTGCGGAAAGATACATTTATATGGAAATGATATTAGCTTTGGAAATGTCACGTGACAGCTGCGACAAGTTTTACCTTGACAAATTTGCGTTAGCGTGAAAGGTTATGCGTGAGTAGTTTTAGATTTGTGATGGGGTTGCCGCGTTTCTGCAGCGCGTCATGCATGTTCTTCGAGGTGCATACTGGCGGCTTCCACGCCATCATGAGAAAGCGTTGTGCGTCGCTTTTGAAATGCGTGACAGCCAGCAGTCCCAACGCGCATGCCTAAAGGCATGAGTGTTTCCTCAGTTTTCCTTCACCGTATTTACCAAGTGAAAACCCCATTAGTGCAAAACTGGGTTCGAATTCCAGACCTCCGGATCATAAATTGGAGTGCCACTACGCCAACATGACTCTCACTGAAGACTGGCTATTAAACACCAATTTTATTGCTAAAAAAGTGAATCAAATGTGACCAAGCTTAAAACAAAGATTGTCAATCCAACACTGTGTGATATAGACATTTCAGCGAAAGCTACTCGTCTATTACTACATAAACGCGAAAGTTTGTGAGGATGGACGTTTGTAACTCTTTAACGCAAAAACTACTGAACGGATTTTGATGAAACTTTACAGTAATATAGCTAATACATTCGAATAACACATAGGTTACTTTTATCCGGGTACCACGCAGGGGAAGCCGTGGGCAGGGGCTAGTACTTAGATAAATAAATGAAAATTTTGTCCCGCCCTACTTAATAGATTACCTATGAAATGTAAAATAGGTACCTACTTACAAACTCGCAAAAGTACCTAGTTATTTAGATCAACTTCCTGATAGTGAGCTAATTATATAACCACGTGTATATATAGCGATTAGGGAGGGAAGGAACTGATTAGAGATCTATTTTGAGCTGCGACATTCAAGACACAACTCAGTGATCGAGTGAGCTATTTCAGTTCGCGGTTGAAGGCCGGTGAAGGTGATTAGTGATGTTATGCTCACTATAGAATAAAGTTAGTTATTTTCTCCTATTCAGTGGTAATTCTCTAATGGGGAAATTTATGAAAAATGATATGCGTCGAAGCTAAGGCTTTGGAGCGGGTACTTGTTTATGTTATTTGAGTCCGGGGTGCCTCAGTACCTTAGGAATACGTACATTGACGTAAAAATCTGTTACGAATAAACTAACATGAAAATTCGCTACAGCCCCGCAAGCTTTCGCAAACAATTAACGATCTGGATGTCTAGACAACTATCACTTTCTGTTGGCGTTCTAGATAACTACCTGCGGTAAGATTGAATTGTATGGAAATGACATTAGCTGTGGAAATGTCACGTGACTTCTGCCAAGTTTTGGCTTGACGAATTTGCGTTAGCGTGAAAGGAAAACTCGTGAGGTATCTAGACCCCTTTGTACGGGTTTTATCGCGTTTAGGTATCTTTTTTATTTTCAGCTCGACTGCGAATGATCGTGTGAACTGTAAAAAATATTGAACAGGCTTGGATAACTCCATATTTTTTCCTGTTGGTAAAGCCTCAGCGCTTCGAGCCGATACATCCCACGAATTTCGAAAAGGCTGGTAACGATCTCGGGGCTTCTTACTCAGGCCTGCTTGGTTATGCGTACCCAATCGAATCTCGATGAGGTTAAACACTTTAAATGTTAATAACCATCTAAAAACCTATCCACTAGGAAGCTAATTTAACATTCCCAGGTGTTCGAGCACGCTTTCTCCGCCGGACTCCAGCAGGAGGACATACTAGCTGCAATCGCGTCCATGCGCCCGACTCCTGGCATCGAGGAGCTGTTCGCGTCGCTGGCTGACAGCGGCTGGTCTATCCTGGTGCTAACGGATGCGAATAGCGTCTTCGTGAGCCATTGGCTGAAGATGCATGGGCTGGAGGTAGGATACAATAATAATAATAATAATGACGGAAAGTGATCACCTGCCCATGATTTGATTTGAATTTGAGTCAGAATTGTCAGGTGCCGTTTCATCCTACATAGCCCAGCAACCATTCCATAAGCATATACTACTGCAATAGCCCAGGGTGGCTAGACAAATACCTTACGCTTACTTTTCCTTTCACGCTAACGCAAATTTGTCAAAGAAAAACTTGGCAGCTGTCGTGACATTTCCACAGCTAATGTCGTTTCCATACAAATTAATCTTTCCGCAGGCGTTAACGACAACAGAAAGTGGTATTTGTCTAGAACCCTGTTTATCACCCAATATTTACAATAGTTGCATCAGTCGCCATCCACAAAATGACGTTTTTTAATATTTAATTCTACAAAAAGGCCTCTTAGTGTTAGCTTCGGCTCCACTAATGCCTGTAAAGGCTCCAGGCATAAGCCTGAGGTTTTGAAATAAATAAAGAAGAATAAGAATAAGAAGAAACGCCCAGACACGACAAATTTGCATATCATACAAACAAAAATTTGTCATTTGGCGGGAATTGCACTCGCGACAAGAAATTCAGTGACCAGTAAAAAATTTGGATTCAGTGGGACTCGAATCAACATCTTTGCCTTTAATTGGCGATGCGTTGAACGACTAAAAAAATGCTGGACATTTTTAACACCAGCATCATCTAGCCCCACAGTGAGCAGAGCTTGACTTGTGTTATGGGAACTACGTGGCTGATATTGTACTACTTATATATACTTTTTTAACATACATTATTATACATAGAAAACCAGACCCGAGATAAATATATTCTGACCATACAGACATTTTTCCCGCAGCAGGATACGAAGCTATAACTGCGGCATAACCCATAACTTAACAAGATGAACTTACTTAACTAATAGACATAACTTAAGAGTATGCACTCCTCATAAAGTACCAATTCAATGACAAGATGAATTTCGGTACCTACAGCAATGTTTCAAAATAAATGGAAATATCATGATGGCGTCATAAAACACTGATGTGCTAATTGTCTCCATCACACTCCATAAAACAAGCTAACTTAATTAGAATCAGGTGAACGACGCACCTTTTATCGCGTTATTTCTGTTGTAAACTAGGTAGATGTTTAGTTCTAGGTAAGTATTTAGTTACTAACATCTGCCCACGGCTTCGCTCGCGTGGTACTCGGATAAAAAGTAGCCTATGTGTTATTCTGATGTATAAGCTATTGTAAAGTTTCATCAAAATCCGTTTTGCAATTTTTGAGTGAAAGAGTAATAAACATCCATCTTCACAAACTTTTGGCGTTTATAATATTAGTAAGTTAACGAAGATAGTACCCACAAATCCCCTGCGATAATCCCCTGCGAAGGGGATTTCTGGACTTTTTGCCGCGTAACATATACACAAATAAATTGATAACTTAAATTAAGTAGAATATAAAACACTAGCTGCACCCCGTGGTTTCTCTCGCGTAAGTTTCGATTTTATACTCGTGATAACTCTGAAATTAATGTCCGATTTGTATGAATTAAAAAATATTCTACTGCTACATAAACACCCTTGATGATGAAACTATTTCTTTGAATAATAATTAATACTACTGTGGCGGACGAAGTAGTCTGTAAAAAATAGCATAGTTTTTAAATAGAAACGCGCTTGTTGCGTTAGCGTCTAAGTGAACAACTATTTTTCTAATATAAATAGGAACAATTTCATTGATACAAATCTACCGAACAAGGATCAACAGATCGTAATTTTATAGAACAATTTGTAACCAAGTAAGCAGTAATAAATAAATACAGTCCACTTGAACGAGATCCAGGAGTTTCTTTGCACGACCGCAGTAGGAACCCCACAGTTTTGTGGTCCTATCGAAACCGGATAAACAGCGAGCAGCATCGACCGACTAGCGCCGGAGCACAGGTGTGCTCGAAGATCACCCAACGGTGCGACGGGCAACGTTGTCAAGACCGGCGCCAGGAGCACGGGGTGCTTGAAGATCACTCAACGGTGCGACGCGCTTTGTGGGATTGGGCACAGTGTGCTCGAAGATCACCCAACGGTGCGACGGGCAACGTTGTCAAGACCGTCGCCAGGAGCACGGGGTGCTTGAAGATCACCCAACGGTGCGACGCGCAACGTGGGAGAGGCGATAAGGATCACGCGGTCTCTCCGCGGCCTGGATATTCCGATAACCTTACGGTGTCAGACCGTCGGAATTCCAGGTTAACGCCGTTTACGGCGGTGTGGTGTTTTGTGCAACATCACCAGTCTGTCAAGAGCGCACCAGAGCGCGGACTGAAGTCGCACATCCTCGCCGGTAAGGTGTTACGTGGTACGGGGGCCGGACTGTAGGCACTGCGAATGGTGTCGGAGATTCCTACCGACGCCAAGCGCCCCGTAGTACGTGCATCCCTCTGCTGGGTGGAACCCCCCTTCCCCTCCTCACGATCCATCCCTGAAGGAGCGTATACCGGCCTTAACCACCGGTCCCTCCTGACGGACTGCTAGGGACGATAGGGAGGTAGGGGCGATCAAGAGCCGAAGATGCCGACCACCAGAAGCCAAGCTGCCGCCGAGGAGAGGACCTTACGTGTTTATGAAGACTTTCCCGCGTCGCCGTCCGAAGAACCTGCACCCGCGCCCGCGCTCGCACGAACCGACTTGCGAACGGCCGCCTCCGTTTCCGCAGCCCGTACCGCGACCGATCCGACCGCGAACGCGCCCGCGTCCTCGTCCGCGAACGAGAGAGTACCGCCGCTCCGTCCCATGACAGCGTGCGCTGCACCCTCGGGCAGGTCGCGAGCTCCATCGGTCCGATCGCAAGGATCCAACGCTAGCGCCGTGGCAAGGATTAGACAAGCTGAACTTGAAGCAGAAGAACGACTCGCCGAGATCAGAAGGCAGGATCTGCAGATTCAGGCGCAGCTTATCAACAAGAGACTGGCCGTCGACATCGCTACGATACGCGAAGAAGAAACTGGTCAAACTAGCATCGGAGCGGGAGAGGCCGCAGAGGCAGAACACCGAGTAAGCAACTGGCTCCAACACCATCGATCACGGGGGGAGCCAAGAGAATCCGAACAAGTGGATATGGAACAAGGTACGAGGTATCGTTCGGTGCCAAGAGAACAATTTATGGAACAATGCCCGCTGGTCACACCGAATCGAGTTACGTTTGAACAGCGTCCTAGATCACCTACGCCGACGCGGTCGAGAGACAGAGGGATCGATCGATTAGCTGATGCCCTAGAGAAAATGGCGCGAGGAAGAGCGCCGCCAAGGCAGACGCAGGACTTGCCTCTCTTCAGTGGAACTTCGGGAGATTGGCTACCATTCAAGGCGGCCATGCGGGAATCAACTAGTCTCTACAAGCTCTCAGCAGCCGAGAACATAGCGAGGCTCAGATCATGCCTGAGAGGTGAAGCACGCCAGGCGGTGTCGGCGCTATTGTTCACAGCGACAGAACCATCGGTCATTATGGCAACATTAGAACAATGTTACGGACGCCCAGAAATGATCATTGACAACGCGCTAGAAGACATAAAGAAGCTACCGCGTCTGGGTACGACCGCAAGCGAATTGAACTCTTTCGCCATCAAGTTACAGAACATAGTAACGGTAATCACGTGTCTGGATGAGCGAGGATATCTACAGAATCCCATGCTGGCGCGTCAAGTTACCGAGAAACTTAGTCCGCATGTCAGATCGAAGTGGTGCGACTATGCGGAAGAACACGAGAACCAAGGTGAAATAGAGATAGTCACGCTGTCCCGGTTCCTCATGCGAGAAGCGGATCGAGCGATGCGACATATGTATACGGCCGCGCCATCGCGGGGAACGACACATACATACGCAGCTACGCAGTCGCGAGGAACAACGAACGCCCGAACATCGGAACAACAGCCCCGTGCGAATGATCGCAACCGTGGAGCCGTGTATGCTACAGCAGAAGCCTCAAAGAAACAGACCGAGTGTTTCTGTTGCGGAGCCGAACACGTTACCACTGAATGTGGTAAGCTCGTAGCCATGCCGGTGGCAAAAAGATGGGAATGGGCAAAGGAGGCGCGCATCTGTTTCCGTTGCTTGAACAGCAAACATAGACGTTTCAACTGCAAGAGTAAGCGGTGTGGAATAGACGAATGCCGACACCCACATCACGCGCTTCTACACGTGCCGGAAGAAAAAGTCGCCGCTGAACTGACCAAGAGCGAAGAATCTGTGAACACGGCATCGGCGCATGTATCCGCGGATCAGAACCAGGTTTTACTGAAAGTATGTCCCATCACAATCAAAGGCAATAACGGGAAAGAAGTGAACACGTACGCGTTATTAGATGAAGGATCCACTATAACGCTGGTCGATGAAGAGATCGCCGAGATGATCGGAGCGCAGGGCCCGACGCGAGCACTAAGCATTATCGGAGTCACATCGAGCCAACGAGAACCCGATAGCCGAGTAGTGAACATTGAGATACGAGGACATGCTCAAACGAACTATCAGCAGGTGAGAGCGCGCACAGTGAAGAACCTGACACTAGGAGGTCAAACAGTGAACACCGACCTTCTCCAGCACGCGCACCTGCGGGAACTCCGTCCCGAAGTCGTTTGTTACGCACACGCGAACACAATTGGCATCTCATTGTGACACGGAAACTGCTAACAGGAAAGAGAAACCAACCCGCCGCATCACTTACCCGTTTGGGTTGGATCATCCACGGATCAGCGCCTAGGTGCCTCATAGAACAGGATGAAGCAGCATATGTGCGCAGTTTTGCACGTGCGCACATATCAGGAAACGAACTTTCTGAAACGGCCATCGAACAATCAAGATGATGATTTGAATGAACTCGTTAAGGCGCATTTCGACATAGACGCACTGGGCGTGTCGATGAACCGAAAGCCCAAGCCAGAGGATGAACGAGCCAAGGAAATCTTTAATCTTACGGTAAAGCGAGTGGATGGTCGTTTTGAGGTGGGACTGCCATGGATCAAGGATGATGTAACAATGCCGCCGAGCTATAACATGGCTTTACAACGACTGCGAGGAATTGAACGTAAAATGGATAGATCGCCGAAGTTCAAAAGCGCGTACACTGCGGAAGTAACGAAGTTACTACAGAAGGGATACGCAGTGCGATGTGAGGAAGATCATGACCAGAACCCACGTATGTGGTACCTACCACACTTTGCGGTGACGAATCCGAACAAGCCGAATAAAGTCAGAATGGTCTTTGACGCGGCAGCATGCGCGAACGGAAAATGTCTCAATGATGCGCTACTGGACGGGCCAGATCTCTTGCAGGCCTTGTATGGCGTCTTGTTCCGATTCAGAAAGAAGCCGATCGCTGTCACTGCCGACATAAGAGAGATGTTTTTACAATTGAAAATCAGACCAGAAGATCGCGTCGCCCAGCATTTCTTATGGCGCGGTAACGACCGCTCAGGACCGCCTCAGAAATACATGATGACGTCAATGATTTTTGGTGCAAGAAGCTCGCCGTTCTTGGCGCATAGCGTGAGGGATAGAAACGCAGCGGACTACAAAGACTCGTATCCGCTTGCGTTCAACGCTATCACCCAAAATCATTACATGGACGACTGGGTAGACAGCTTTGATGACGAAGAAATAGCCGCACGAACGATAGCGGAAGTGCAGAAGGTGCACAGTCAGGCTGGTTTTGAGTTAGCAAGTTGGAGTTCGAACCGAGATCACTTGCTAGAAGAGATTCCTGACCAGAATCGAGCGCACGCACCCAAAGAACTAGCTGCCAATGCGCATCTGTATGGGAAAACGTTAGGAATACTGTGGATACCAGCCACGGACGAACTTGCATTCGAAACGGCTATGCATCGTGTACCCGACGAGGTAAAGAACGCGGCACGAACGCCGACCAAGCGGGAAGCTTTAGGGGCAGTGATGTCCTTGTTCGACCCCTTGGGTGTACTGTGTCCATACACGATCACAGCAAAGATCATGCTACAGGAACTGTGGAAGAAAAAAGTGGGTTGGGACGAACCTTTGCCACCTGAAGAAGCGACTATGTTTAGCGAATGGCTAGCTGACTTGAAGAACATAGCCGACCTGCGACTGCCGCGGTGTTATGAACCTAGATCGGATGTAACGCGGCAGCAATTACATGTATTCTGCGACGCAAGTGAACAGGCATTCGCCGCGGTCGCATTCTGGCGCTTCGAAAGAGCGGGAGGCGTTAGCGTAATGTTAGTCGCAGGAAAGGCCAAAGTCGCGCCACTGAAGGCACAAAGCATACCGCGAATGGAGTTGCAAGCTAGTCTGATCGGCGCACGACTCGCTACGGAAATCCTTAAAAGTCACCAGTTGGAATCCGAAGTCATACTATGGAGCGACTCAAAAACAGTATTGCACTGGATCAGAAACGACGCATTAAGATACACTCCATATGTTGCGCACCGACTGAGCGAGATAGCCGAACTGACCCGGCCCGAACAATGGCGATGGGTGCCCACGGCGCATAATGTAGCGGATGACGCGACTCGCGCAGGAAACACGAAGTTACGCAATGACGATCGATGGTTCGTCGGCCCAGCGTTTTTGTACGAACACGAAGAACACTGGCCCAAGGAAGTCGAATCAAATCACGAACAAAACGAGACAATAGTAGCGCACGCGAGAGAAAGAACACCGCTCGTCGATGTCTCAAGATTCTCATCCTATGAGCGCCTAGTACGAACGATCGCTTACGTGCTTACGTTCATAGACAAATGTAGAAAACGCACAAATGAGCTTGAGATGAAACACATACGTGAGGCCGAACGCCTGCTCATTAGACAAGTGCAAAGAGATAGTTTCCCTAACGACTTGGAACGCTTAGCAAAAGGGAAGAATATCGATCGTACCAGCCAGTTGTATAAGCTTGACACGAAGTACGGCGATGACGAAATGATTCGTTTGAACGGAAGAATTAACGCTGCTAATGTACCGGCACACATGAAAGACCCACCTATACTGGATGGAGCGCATCCAATAACGCGTCTGCTAATCCGACGAGAGCACGAGAAAAATCAACACGTTGGTAGAGAGCAGATCGTTAACAGTCTACGCCAACGATATTGGATACTGCGCCTACGGCCGACGGTCAAAACAGTCCTACATAAATGTACTTGGTGCAAAGCCAAACGAGCAAACCCTGCGGTACCGGTAAAAGGAGATCTACCTCAAGTTCGGCTGAATACTCACACTAGGCCGTTTGCACATTGTGGGATCGATTGCTTCGGTCCTATGTGGGTAACGATCGGAAGACGTAAAGAAAAACGATGGGGAATGTTGTTCACCTGCCTGGTGATTAGAGCGATTCACGTGGAACTCATTGCTAGTCTGAGCACAGATTCAGCCATTATGGCAATCAGACGAATGGCTGCCCGTCGAGGAACACCGATTTTTATCGCATCGGATAATGGAACTAATTTTCGTGGATCGGACGTGGAGCTGAAAAGAGCATATGAAGAATGGCTCCCTGCCTGTAAGAACTACGCACTCACCGAAAGAATTGAATGGAGGTACATAGACCCAGGTGCCCCAAACCAGGGGGGAGCCTGGGAAAGAATGATCAAGACGGTCAAAAGTGCTCTCGCCGCGACTCTCACTGAACGAGCCCCAAGAGAAGAAGTGCTAGCCACGCTAATGACGGAGATAGAACATACGGTAAATTCGCGCCCTTTGACACATGTGCCTGTGGATCCTGAGGAACAAGAAGCGTTGACTCCGAACCATTTTTTACTGGGAACGGCAGTTGGCTTGCCATACGTGGGAGAATGTAACGTAGCCGATAAAAGAACTTGGCGCGCCACACAAGCCTTAGCCAACGCGTTCTGGGCACGCTGGATAAGAGAGTATTTGCCTACGTTAGCGCCGCGTGGTGACGTCAGAAGACAATCGAACAACGTAAAACCGGGTGATGTCGTTATCATAGCGGACGGGCTGCTACCGCGAAACGTATGGCCCCGGGGTCAAGTAGAGCGCGTTTATACGGGGCCTGACGGCGTAGTGCGGAGTGCGGAAGTGCGAACGCGAGGAGGAACTTTTAGAAGACCTGTAAGAAGGCTCATCGTCCTCCCGATGGATGGAGGCTGCGAAGATCTGCGCCGGGGGGAGAATGTGGCGGACGAAGTAGTCTGTAAAAAATAGCATAGTTTTTAAATAGAAACGCGCTTGTTGCGTTAGCGTCTAAGTGAACAACTATTTTTCTAATATAAATAGGAACAATTTCATTGATACAAATCTACCGAACAAGGATCAACACATCGTAATTTTATAGAACAATTTGTAACCAAGTAAGCAGTAATAAATAAATACAGTCCACTTGAACGAGATCCAGGAGTTTCTTTGCACGACCGCAGTAGGAACCCCACAACTACGATACGAATGTAACCAACTTTTGTTAAATCTAATTACATTTTAGAACACAGAAGCTGCTATTGTGACTTAACTATGATAGTTAGATATACTCCCTCCAGGATTTTTTGTAGGTAATAATGAATACTTTAATCATGTAGTATATCATGTTTATGTATCATCAATAGTTTTCACAGCGCACGCCAAATAATGAATTTTATAGGCAAAATTTTGCTACTTTGGGTTATGTTATTGCAATTTTTCCAAGGATCTCTAATTTTTTCATAATTTATTTTCAACCATAGCAACTTTTGTGTTCTAAAATGTAATTAGATCGCCGGAAAAAACAAAAGTTGGTTACATTCGTCTCGTAGTATTAATTCTTATTCAAATAAATAATTTTATCATCAAGGGTGTTTATGTAGCAGTCAAATACTTTTAATTCATTCGAATTAGACATTTAATTTCGAAGTTATCACGAGTATAAAATCACAACTTACGCGGGTGAAACCGCGGGGCACAGCTAGTTCAATATAAAAGAATACGATTTCCATCGTATGCCTATTTGCCTATAAATAACATTAAAAAAAATAACTTTAGAATCAAATTGATCCCATCATGAGTGAGTCGAGATATTATGATTGAAACAAAACTTCTAAATGGTTTCTCATGGTCACATTCAACATGATTTCGTTATTATTTCAATATTATGTCACGTCGTGTTTGTGAAAACAACGCTAACTGATTAGTTAATTTAAGTTATCAACCGAATTAAAAAAAAAAGAGGAGCTTCTCAATTCTTCTTAATTTGTGTATATATTATGTACAACTATTGATGATACATTTTTATGTATCATCAATAGTTTTCTCAGCGCACGCCAAATAATGAATTTTATAGGCTAAATTTTGCTACTTTGGGTTACATTATTGCAATTTTTCTAAGATCTCTAATTTTTTGAAAATAAATTATAGCCTATGTTACTTCCTGATAATTTAGGCTTCGATTACTGAAAAAATAGTTAAAATCGGTCCAGTAGTTTCGGAGCCTATTCGGTACAAACAAACTTCCTCTTTATAATATTAGTATAGATGATTCTACTGGTCGCAGTGTGAATGAAGAATAAAAGTTCACTTTCCACTCAGTTCAGTGTAAAGAACATTCGCTCTAACCTTATTAGGTACCTACTAGCTTCTGCTCACGGCTTTTCCTATAGCCTAATGTTATTCTGATGTATAAGCTATATCGACGGCCCCATCGAATAAACGTGTAAAGTAAAATTCGCTACTTTACAGGAGCAATTAAAAACATAAAAAACATTTACCTCAAAGAAAAATGTATATTATAAAAAATATAGATAGTTTTTAAATTATTAATAAAAAAAACCCTTTTAAATTGTTATTCTAGCAAAAACAATGTTAGCGGCTGTTCTTCGTCGGAAAAGTTACTTAAAAGTGTAACATAATATCAAACTGAATTTCTATGGACATTTCAATTTGGTAATGTGGATATTAGATAGTTACATGGTTATTCTAGCTATTGGTTATAAATTTTAAAAGTGCAAAAAAGTATTTTTGAATTCCCTCGAATAATATTACAAAGTAAGATTGCAATAAAAGTGTTAGAGTAGACGGTGTGTAAAATACTTGCAATGTTCGTCCGAGATTTGTATTTTTATTTTCTGTAGAATTAACATTCCAAATACTATTTTATGTAAAAATAATTGAATAATATTTCTGAAAACAAAATAGGTGTATTTTGAGCGGAAATATCCAAAAATGCAATAAAAAAAATACGGTAAAAACCTTTACACGTTTATTCGATGGGGCCGTCGATATTACTATAAAGTTACATCAAAATCCGTTCAGTAGGATTTTAATGAAACTTTACAATAATATCTTACTAATATTATAAACGTGAAAGTTTGTGAGGATGTTTGTTCCTCTTTCACGCAAAAACTACTGAACGGATTTTGATAAAACTTTACAGTAATATAGATTATACATCAGAATAACACATATCCTATGTGTTATTCTTACTTTTTATCCGGGCACCACGCGGGCGAAGCCGTGGGCAGAAGCTAGTTGCTTATACATCAGAATAACACATAGGCTACTTTTATCCAGGTACCACGCGGGCAAAGCCGTGGGCAGAAGCTAGTTATAAGATAAATTGAAAAAAAAAACACATTATGAACAAAACTATTAAATTTATTTAATTTTGTCTAGTGTGGTTTGGGTACAAAGATAGCCAAACAACACTAGACATTCCTAACTACATCCTCTCCTTTCCAGGAGTACATAACAGATGTGATCACTAACCGTGCGTTCTGGAAAAACGGCCGGTTATTCATCGAGCCGTGCATGAACCAATCGGTCTGTTCGCGCTGTCCGAGCAACTTGTGCAAGTCACTGGCGCTAGCGCAGTGGTGCGCCAGTCAGCCGCCGTTCCAGCGCGTGATGTACGCCGGCGATGGTAGGAACGACTATTGTCCCGCTACCAATTTACCCGCACATGTAAGTTAATATGTTTTATACGGGTCTTTACCGCATTTACCTTTTTCAGCTGATTTTGTGGCGATTCGATCGTTTACGTTCACATCACTAGCGTGCGTAATGCCCCCATCCCTGATGCAAAAATGGCCATCTTGTTTTTTCCGCTCCGCTCTACCACAGCTCTATATTATAAGCTGAATCGGCTTCGAAACAACCTTCGGATTAAAGGGCAGAGTCCATCCCTATAGGCCTCTAAAAAATGTTTTTTTTTTAAATGCGCTTGACAGCCGTTTCTTAGTCTAAGAAACAGCTGTTACCTAAGGAATACTATCACCAATCTTCGTTTCCGATTAATGTCATTTGTTTCACAGATAACAAATCATAACGATTGATTATGTCCAAGACACAGCTGAATTAAAGATTTTTTTTACTATTAATCTCATAATCATTTGCCATTTGGCGTGGCAAGGCGGCCAGTATTTTGGGAATGCTTCCGTCTGGTAGAGATCTGGATCAGTTGAGCTATCTATAGATCGTTTGCAACGGTCTTTAGATAGCTAGCTGTTTTATCTGTGTTTTTTTACCTTGTACATAGTTATATGAATAAATGTATTTATCCATATTTGTATTAACTTTTCGAAATAACGAGTATAAATAACGAGTGACTCCTTTCAGAGCACAGTATTCCCTCGTCAGGGTTACCCCATGCATGACCTGATAGTGAAGACCCTGGGTTCCTCCACGCCCCAAGTCCTAGCGAAGGTGGTCCCATGGGAGAATGCTTACAGGATACTTGAAGAAATCTTCCCTGGACGCGCTGTGATATCAACGTAGATTACTAGATTAGATGTGACACTAGAATTATATAGACTTAGTTGTTAAATAAATTACCTATATAAATACTAGTAAAGAAAGTCTAGAAACGGCTCCTATCAGATCTATATCTCTCTAAAAAGGAGGATGTTCTCAATTAGTCTGTTTTTTTGTTTCTGTCCGATTTTAAAGATTCTTTTTTGAATGGGTGGGGTATTATACTTCAACAGTGGTGCCATATTAATTTTATGAAAAAAATCACACCCCTTGGCTGAAAAATAAGGAATTAAATTTCATACCTATTGTTTATTTTTTATCAACTTCCTGTTATTTGAAGCTTGTTTTTATTATTTCCTGAAAAAATATGTTAAGTGTTGTAAATGATAAACTTAATTCAGGAATTTATTTATATAAAATGTTTTAATTCCCGCCATTCTGCATCACATTTTACAGCGCTCCTTAGTGATGTCACAGATATTAAGTGATGTTTATTATTGTGGTGATGTGTAGATTTATTTATTTATTTATTTAACAGTAATAACATAGCATTACAGACACCAATGCGCTATGAAATACAAACAATTAAAAAAATCAAGAATAATAATAAAATAATGATTATAAAAAAATCACAATAATTAACAGATAGATAATTATAATAAAACCTATCAAGATAAATCTGGCGATGCGATCGTTCACGATACACCGCTAGCGTACGCAATGCCCCCATCCCTAATGTCACAGATAGTCCGCAAGAGCGACCATGTTGCTTTTTTTCCTTTCAGAAAGAGCTCTAAAGTAACGAGAAATTGTGAAACCAGTATGTATACGTTACTTAAACAACCAGCACTCGTTACTATCGTATCGTTACGTTACTTTTGATACAATCAAGCACTAGCATGAAGCATCACATCGAGTCGTGTCGAGTGCGGTATGACTTTGTTCGTACTTTGTAAAGAAAACTACGTACCTAGGTACGTATTATGCATTTTTTAAGTTTATTGTATTTTGAACTATTCTCGTGTTGTTATAAATTTCGATTTATTTAATAGGTAAATTGTTCGTTTGGATGAAACTTGAAATAAAGTAAATTAACACGTGGATTTTACGGAAATCTACTGAATGTACATATGTACATTAATGTCATCCATATACACAAAGGAATACATAAGTATATATACATATGTATGTGTATGTATTCGTTCGTGTGTACCACGAGTTCGCAAAAAAAGTAGCAGAGGCGCTTCTATACTTGACAATAAAATTAATATTATAATGGTTGATTATAACGAATCAAACTGAAAGTAACGTTTCGGTACTTCTAGTCAGGCGGTGTACGCGTTACTCGGTAACGAACATATACGGTTTGCTACAGCTCTACCTGACTGTAAAAAACACGAAACGATACAGAAAACTTTCAATCAGACAATCGATTACCTTTTCAATTTCTTCGTCAATTACTGATATTTGTGATGGTTTCGGGTCTGGCTGTTGTGGTACCACGGTGCTCGTGGTTCCAGATACCTACGACACAGGGAATCCTAGTGGGAGGTATATAATGCTGTATATTTATTGTAGAAGCACCTAGTAACTAGTGTGTATATAATATCTGTGTTCCTTTTATGCATCTTCCTATGTATTGGTAGACTAGTTTTTAATTAGGAGTGTCACATCTAAAAAATAGGTCAAATAATTTTAGTTTTCTAAATAAATTTCACGTCCATTATTGTATTTAAATATTTTAAATTGCAAACTTGTTGAATTTAATTCAATAAAATTAAATGTGATAAATTATTTAGTATTTTAATCCACATCCCCAGTAAATCTATCATCAAACTAAGCAGAGCTTGTGTTATGGGAACAACATGACTGATATAATATTACTCCTATATTTTTTTTTATAAATACATACATACCTTTGATTATTTAATAATCAAAGATACATACATAGAAAACACCCAGACCCGAGACAAATATTTGCAGATCATTCAAACATTTGTCACGCGGCGGGAATCGAACTCGCATCCTTCTGCGCCTCAGGCGGGCCCTCGCTCACTGCGCCACAGAGGTCGTCAATCTAGAGATAGTTTAATAATTCAATTTGAACAGTTAAATATCAACGTCAGTAGGTTTTTATTAATTGAAATCACAAGGGACATATAGAAACGTCATCTTAAAAACGTGAATTTAAAATTTACGCCGATTTCTCGCGTAAATCCACAATAGTCATTTGGTGACCAAGTAGACTTAAGTAGAGGGTAGTCAGAGATGCGTCCAAACTATATTTTGGTATAAGTCCGCGTTTTACAAGTAGTAAACAATCCACGTAACAGATTGCAATCCCATCACCGCTTATTGGAACACAAACCGATAAGATATGCCTTCGAAGTCTTGGCTTTAGGAATGCCTTTTTTCACAAATTAAATTCAATTGGTACACAACCGCGTTTGAACCCACAACCTCCGGATCGGAAGTCGGACCGCCCACTAGGCTAACATGGCTCCGTCATTTATTAGTTAAAATAAAATAATCACGTTTTTCAGACCTATATATTTATTTTCAACATAAAATTAACTTATATCTACTAAAATAATATTACAATCGACAAAAAGTCTTATATACAAGCTTCTGCCACTGGTTTCGCTCAAATGGTACCTAGATCACAAGGAGCCTATCATTATTATGTTATTTCATGTCAATAATTATTCAAACATTTGATACTATTCAGTCGTCACAAAGGTAATAAGCAACAAATATCTAGATCCAGATAGAATGATCTAAATTCAGATAGAATCATCTAGCTAGATCACAGAGAATGATCTAGATTCGGATAGAATCATCTAGCTAGATCTACAGAGAATGGTCTAGATCCGGGAGAATGATCTAGATTAAGATAATCATCTAGCTAGATCCACAAAGAATGGTCTAGATCCAGGGAGAATTATCTAGATTCCGATAGAATCATCTAGCTAGATTCAGGGAGAATTATCTAGATTAAGATAGAATCATCTAGTTATATCCACAGAGAATGATCTAGATTCGAAAGAATGATCTAGATTAAGATAATCATCTAGCTAGATCCACAGAGAATGGTCTAGATCCAGGGAGAATGATCTAGATCCAGATAGAATCATCTAGCTAGATCCAGGGAGAATTATCTAGATAAAGATAGAATCATCTAGCTAGATCTACAGAGTATGGTCTAGATCCGGGAGAATGATCTAGATTAAGATAATCGTCTAGCTAGATCCACAGAGAATGGTCTAGATCCAGGGAGAATGATCTAGATCCAGATAGAATAATCTAGCTAGATCCACAGAGGATGGTCTAGATCCAGGGAGAATTATCTAGATTCAGATAGAATCATCTAGCTAGATCCACAGAGAATGATCTAGATCCAGAAGGAATGATAGAATAATCTAGAACCAGATCATTCTCCTGATCAAGATTCTGAGAATGATCAAGATCCAGAGAGAATGACTTAGATCTTGAGACAATCGAGATGATCCGGCATACAAATTTCAACGGAAACCAGTGATGGCGAATAGCACCTTTATGGAGACCACTACTACAGCTGATCAGGATAGAAACCTCTGTCTATGTGAAGTCTCTTCTAGAACACTCTATCCTGGTATGTGGAGTCTCTTCTAAAACATCTATACTGGTATTTGGAGTATCTTGTAGAAGACTATCCTGGCATGTGAAGTCTCTTCTAGAAGACTATCCTGTTATGTAGAGTCTCTTTTAGAAGACTCTATCCTAGAGTCTCTTTTAGAAGACTATCCTGGAACCTATGTCAAGTATCTTCTAGAAGACTCTATCCTGGTGTGTGGAGTAAATTCTAGAACACTCTATCCTAGTATGTGGAGTCTCTTCTAGAAGACTATATCCTGGTATGTGAAGTCTCTTCTAGAAGACTCTATCCGGTTATGTGGAGTCTCTTCTAGAAGACTCTAACCTGGTATGTGAAGTTTCTTCTAGAAGACTCTATCCTGGTATGTGGAGTCTCTTCTAGAACACTCTATCCTGGTATGTGGAGTCTTGAGGCTGGGACGGCTTGGCCTGAGGACCAGGGACGTGGTGATGGTGTCTGAAAACAACGAAATAACTAATTGAGAGTTTGGCAGGTGTTAAAGCACTTATATTTAACTAGCCTATGCCCGCGGCTTCGCTCGCGTAGTGCTCGAATAAAAAGTAGTAGCCAATGCGTTATTTTCGGTCACGAACTATATAGCTGTTTTAGTCTTATTTTTTCTATTTCTGAATTAACCTTCTTCATGGTTTTTTAGATAGAACACTTTTTTTAAGAAAGCATTCATATATATCTATTACCGACCGTTATGCCGTCGACTCACGTTGAAAAATTGGTCTCAACGAAAAGCCGTTTTACTTTAACGGTATAGGTAATATACAGATTATGTCCATTCTGAATATAAGTGAATGAATTTTTTAATAACTCATCTGTTCTCGTAAATTCACCAAGATTACCCCCTTTTACAGTACATACGAACTTACAAACTTTACATCTTTATAATATTCAAAGTCAAAGTCAAAATTCATTTATTCATTAAAATCACAAGGATCACTTTGAAACGTCGGTTTTATGTACTGCCTGTTCCTCCGCGACCAAGCCAGGAAAGAAAGGCAAGAAAACAAGGCTGGTTATACTTTTTAATGATCCTTTTACAAAACAATAGGTACCTACATTTTTTATCGAGTTGGATCATTTTCAATCCCAAGAGTTTTTATCATCTAAATAATCAGATATTTTATAGTATGCCTTTTTTATAAAGCTTTTGTTTAATTACGTTTTTAAATTTGTTTATTGATATTTTTTGTATATCTCTTGGGAGTTTGTTATAAAAGCGTACACCGTGCCCTTTAAACGATTTACTAACTTTATGGAGTCTACAAGTGGCAACAGCGAGTTTATCTTTATTTCTAGTATTAACATTGTGATTATCCCTTTTTTTATTAAACAAATTAATATTTTTGTGAACATACATCATATTTTCATAGATGTATTGACAAGGAAATGTGTAGACCTGTCAGATACAATGAGCCAAAATGACGCAAAATCGAACCCACTATAAAGCTTCTATAGAAGTGCGTGTTACCTGAGGTGTCCGGGGCGGCGCGGCGGAGCCAGGTACTCGAACATGCTCTGCGTGTGCTGCGCGAGCATGTTGGCCAACTCGCACGGCATCGGGTCCGTCCAGAAGAAGTCGTGGTTCAGTGCCGTGTCCGCATCGTATCTGAAACGTACAAAACGTATCATATTATATGTATGATATTATACAGGGTGTAAAAAGACTACTCTTGGAAACTTCGGGAGGTGAAAGTACCCATCAATACGAACAACAATGGAACCAACACTGTGAACGCGAAAAAAAAAATCATCTGTTCCATACTAAAATTCAATACCTACTTGGCTGAAATGTATGGAACAGCTGATTTTTTTTCGCGTTCACAGTGTTGGTTCCATAGTAAAAGTAATACGTATTGATGGGTACTTTCACCTCCCGAAGTTTTCGAGAGTAGTCTTATTACACCCTGTATATAATACCTCCGACAGACAACTGGTGCAAGAACCTCGGACAAGTGGATCAGATGGATCAGCTCCGTGGAAGAAATTCCCCACACCAAATGGAGGAGACACCACCAACCTTTCCAGAGTTTGTTGCTCACTTTCAAATTTTAAATATACATAGTTTTTAAGTTGACGTTTCTATATGATTCTTGTGATTTCAATGAATAAAAACTTAGACGACCTCTGTGGCGCAGTGGGCGAAGGCTCGCCTGAGACGCAGAAGGTTTCGGGTTCGATTCCCGCCGCGGGACATATGCTTGTATGATCTGCAAATATTTGTCTCCGGTCTGGGTGTATATATCAGTCATGTCGTTTCCATAACACAAGCTCTGCTTACTTTGGGACTAGATGATGCTGTGTGAATTTTTTTTTTTTTTTATTATATATATTTAAAATCTGATACCTTTTAGCGGGGTCCAACTGCAGCAACTTATCAAGAAGGTCACAGCCGTACGGATCTTTGACGTAAGGTTTTAGACGTTCCTGTAACAGACACATTCCAAATTTTCAAGTGAAATAAAGAAAAACGATTCTGCGAGACACATATTTTTTAAAAGAAATTAAATGAAAAAAAAATTGCAGGACTTCCATTAAACAATAGATAGTGGAAATGACATGTGAGCCAAGATTTTCCTTGACAAATTTACGTTAGCGTTAAAGGAAAAATTAAGCATGAGGTATTTGTCTAGACTAGACTCTAGACCGATAAATAAATAAATAATGCTGGATAATCCACACATCATCATCTAGCCCCAACCTAAGCAGAGCTTGTGTTATGGGTACTAGATGACTGATATACTTAATACAATACATTACATAGATATATATTTTTTTATTATACATAGAAAATACCCAGAACACTCGGAACAAATATTTGCTGATCGTACAAACATTTGTCCCAGGGCGGGAATCGATGTTCGTTCACAGATATTTATCAAAAGTAATGTGAACAAAACGATTACAATCGGAGCCACGTTGGAGTAAAAAATACCTTAACTTTCCGCTTCTGCCCTTTAGGTAGTTCCATCTTGTTGTATAAATCCAAGCTTTCTACCCCCGGCCAGACGTCCGGGGTGCATGAACCGCACAGCTGGGAGATCAGTATGAGTTGCTGCTGCTCCGTTGGACCCTGGACATTTATTTATTGATATCAAATTGCAACTGTTATTTCAGGGTATCTACATACATATTATACATAGAAAACACCCAGATCAGAGACAAATATTTAGAGATCATACAAACATTTGTCCCGCGGCGGGAATCGAACCCGCAACTGCGTCTCAGGTCTCAGGTCCACAACTTAAAAAAAAAAAATATAGTTTAAATACTTTAAATAATGATAATAATTAATCAGAGATTTTTGTTCTTAGTAAATCCGCAATCAGTTGGTGGACTATAAGCGGATGGATTGGAAGATAAATGACGCTTGGGATCCTGACTCATTAGTCTTTCTTCCCTTTATTTATGCAGTATATCCAAGATATTGGTCCTCTTCAACCGCTTTGTGCTTGGATTTTCGACTAGCGCTCTTGCTAGCGGATTGGGGTGGCATTTGAGGCAATCTAAGTATCGTCTTCCTCTATCCTTAATTTCTTCGTCTACTGTGGGGACTTGTAGGTATTCATGGATCTCGTTGTTGGTTGTGAACCATGGTGAGTTAACCAGGACTCTGAGGATCTTGTTTTGACATCGTTGGATGATAACCCGGTTTGATTTACTGGTTGTACTCCATATCTGTAGCCCGTATGTCCACACTGGTTTTAGGATGCTGTTGTATACCAGCCGCTTGTTAAGTAGTGACAGTCGGGACTTAGGCCCGAGCAGCCAGTGTAAGCTTTTAAACCGAATGTCCAGTTCGGTGCGTTTGGTTTTAACATGGTCCCTCCCGTTAAGGCGTCTATCTAGCGTAAAGCCAAGGTATTTGACAGAATCCTTATGAGGAAGAACGTCGCCACCAAGGTTAACAGGGGGCAGTTGCCCTTACGGAGTGCAAAAGTAATGTGTGATGATTTGGCGGCATTGGTACGAATTCTCCATTTGTGGAGCCACTTTTCCGTTTTGTCTCGTTGGTCTTGTAGTGACTTAGACGCATGGTTCTGAGACTTATCGCAGGATAGGATTGCAGTGATTGAGGAAGGTCAGCCGTATATATATTGTAAAGCACCGGACCGAGGACTGATCCTTGCGGTACACCAGCTTTGATGTCGTAGAACAATGACTTTGATTCTCCGTGTTTGACTTGGAAGATTCTATCCGATAAATAGGATTTTAACACCGGATAGAATGTGTGAGGTAGCTGACATTTGACTTTACACAGCAATCCCTTGTGCCATATTTTTAATTAATCAGAGATAAATATTTTATTTTATTTCTTTACTAGCTGTGCACGGCCACCACTCCATCTATGACTTCTTTTGCTCCGCTCCTAAGACTCATAGCGTGATGTTAAATCCTAATACTATTATAAACGCGAAAGTTTGTGAGGATATTTGTTACTCTTTCACACAAAAACTACTGAACGGATTTTTAAGAAATTTTACAGTAAATTATAGCTTATACATCAGAATAACACATAGGCTACTTTTTATCCGGGTACCACGCGGGCGAAGCCGTGGTCGGAAGCTAGTAGCCTATAATATTCTTCATGAATTGGTCTATCGAATGCAATTTTTTTTTTTCAAATCAGACCTTAGATTGGTAGTTTCATAGATAAGCGCATTCAAACAAAAAAACACAATCTCTTCAGCTTTATATATTAGTATTTATAGATAAAACTCAGATGCTATTACCGTGGAGCTATGGAGAATGTGCAAACTGACCACAGAGTTGTATTTGCCACCAAACTTGATTAAAAATAATATATATTATTATATGTATAGTATGTATTTATAATTTATATTGTAAAGTTGGTTAGGTTATTATTATTTCATGTTCTCTCATTTTGCACCGGTCTTCGTGGTATCATGAAAGCCCCGTCTGAAAACCAGCGCTGCACCTGACCCACTAGGTTCTGGTGCAGCATAATGCTGAGAAGGACCTATTTGACCCCACGCAACACAAAATAAGGTATTTATTTATTTATTTATTTATTTGTAGACAAGCAGCTTTTGCTGATATGTCAATGTCATACAATGTTGGATCAAGTTTGGTTCACTTTTTTGAGTAATGTTTGAATTTAGTTTGTCTGTTCGTCTCATTTCGCTTTGTTTTATGTTAAGTATCTGTTTTGTGTGCTTATTATTTTGTGTTTAACTTTTGTCGTTGTTCAAGGGGGACACATAAATATATTTTCTTTCTTTCTTTTCTTTCTCTCCATGAGAAACCTGTGGACCTAAAGATTAGCCTGCCTGACAGTCACAAACACGTATACAGCCCACCTGTTGGTAGGCAGTTACCGTAACCTCCGATCCTGAGACACACCGGATGAAAAGTCTCAAGTACCTGTAATTCCACCAGCACATATACTCTTTAAAACAGGACACAGCAATTAGAACATTACTGCTAGGCGGCAGAGAAAGGTATGGTGGAAGTACTTTCCCGGATTAGCTCTTTCACAAGAAGCATAAATACTTCTTGTGGATTGACCACACATTATCTTATCTTATCTTACCTGCATGATAGGTGATCGTGTCCACATCTCGGCCATGATGCAGCCCGCTCCCCACATGTCCACTGGAGGACCGTAGTTGCGGTCACCTGGAAATGTAGATCTCTCTCTTTAGATATCATCGCTCGACTCCCTTGATAGCTTACTTGTCAAATTGTATATTTTAGCAAGAATTTATGCATTATTATTATTATAAATAAATAATAAATAAATAAATAATAAAATAATTAATTTTATTTATTATTTATTATTATTATTATTGTTATAAAACTTCTCTCGTTCTCACAATGAATCTACTTTATTCGAAACCAAGTGGTCCTATTTGACAATCAATAAAAGTTGCAGAGTACTCGGTGAGAGTGTCTCAGAGTGCATGCTACCAACACTGACGGTGGTTCATGACAAATAGAGGTGAGTAATAAATAACGTCACGATGAAAAAATCACAATGATCTGTAGTATCACTGTGATTTGTTGAACAGGAACAATGTTACATATGTCGTTCTTCGAGCTCCAATCGCGCACCGTTCCAAGATATATTATCGTTCCTTGCTACTGTATGCTCTAATAGTTATAGTGTTTATTTCACTATTACTCTCTTTATAGAGTTAGAGGGTAAGTAGGTACCTGTTTTCTAGAAATGGCAAATGAGAACAATCTACCTCGTGTGTCTTGAGACACAGTAAAACTAAAATATTTTTGGAGCTAAGTTGAGTATTCATTTATTGGATATTAAAATTAAAACTACTGACATCTAGATCTGTATTTAAAAATAAATCATTCAAAATGGCCGCCTTTGCATTCAATGCAGGCCTTCAAACGCGTGCGTCATTCATCTATGGCGGCACGAATCTTTTCAATGGGAATCCGTTTCGATTCTTTAATAAGGGCTCGCTTGAGAGAATCCAGGTTTGGGTGAGATTTTCTGCATGCCCTCAGCTCCAATTCCGTCCATAAAGAATAATCCAAAGGATTCAAGTCAGGGCTTGACGAGGGTCAATCTTCGCTCCGAATGAAGCCTGGCAAATTGGCCTCCAGCCAACGTTGGGTAGTCTTAGCTTTATGGGAGGGAGCAGAGTCCTGTTGGAAAACCCAGTATTTTCCAGCGAATAGCGTATCATTTAATGGTTTAACCACCGCTTCCAATATGTCGGTTTGGTAATTTTGTGCCTTCACCTTGACGCCTTGCTGGCAAAAATGAAGCGAAGTGACCCCCTCGTAGGAAACACCCCACCAAACCATCACACTTGCTGGATGATGAGTGCGCTGGACATTGCGTACAGATGGCTGGACGTCCTTTGAACTTCTGGCGTAAACCTTATTGTTCTGCCGGTTAAACTTTTCTTCCACCGTGAAGATCTTTTCATCGGTAAACAGGATATTTTTTGGATCGTGTCTCTTCAATAGGTTCCGACATCGTTCCAGTCGCAATTTACGAAGACGCTCGTTTAAATAATGCACTTTCCTTCGACTGTAGGCCTTTAGTTTAAGATCATATTTAAGTATCCTGTTCACCGATATTCGCGAAATGTTGGTCTGCAGAGCTAATTTCTTTTGAGTCCGGCAAGGGTTGCGACGAATTCGCTCTCTGATTACTTTGATGTTGGCGGGCGTCCTTACAGACCGCGGGCGGCCACATCTTCCACGGTCTTCTAAAGAGCCGGTCTCCTTGTACCTCTTTATGGTATAATACACAAAGTTCCGACTACATCCCAAACTTTGGATTTCACTAAAAACTTGCATCGGTTTTTTTCCTGCTTGAAACAGTGAAATTACAGTCGCACGCAAATCTTTTGTTGGCGCCATTTTCACGGAGAATGAAACAAATATTCAAATGTATATTTTTTCTGATTCAAAACATTAAAAATTTAAAATTTTAAAAGTTTAAAAAAGGTTGCATGAATTACTTTCTTTTTAAATTAATTAAATAAGTTCGTCTCAAAACTTATGAACACACGAGGTAAATCAACTTTTACGTTATACACTCATTATCGTATTTGATATGAGTTGGTATAAGGGACTTGAAGGTGTGTGTATTTTAAATAATATTTAGGTATTTACTATGAATAAATAAAAATAAAAATAAAAATAATCAAAAATAATACTTAATATAATATAAAAATATACTAATATTTATTTTAATAAGTAGATAAAAAATAGTTATATAGAAATAGTTACTACATACGGCTCATATTATAATGTTTGTGAAACAGTGCCAATATTCAATTTGTACAACTCAGTCCTGAGCCTGAAGGCCTGGTATTTCGGATCATTTAAAACAATTATACACATCTCGTTTCTCGTGACCTGAGTGATCGACGTGACAAAGTCACATTGATTTATCACTGTGACTTTTTTGGAACTGGAACGACAGTCACGGTGATACGAAAATAACGCTTTTCCGAACCTCTAATGACAAAGTGTCGTTTGTTCATTACCCTCCCAATCTCCAATCTTTTTTGACCTCACTTGTCAGTGTTGCCACTGACACAACACATTGAGCCAACAAAATTAAATCAATTGAGCATTTTCTTTTACGCTCTGTAGATACTCAAATAATTTATAAAAAATCAGATTAATTTAATGAATAAATAATTATTTTATAACAACACTTAAAATAATTAAACCTAACATAATGACAATGCTGGACATTTTCAACACAGCATCATCTAGCCCCAAAGTAAGCAAAGCTTGTGTTATGGGAACTAAATGACTGATATACTACTTATATAAATTTTTTCATACATATTATACATAGAAAACATCCAGACCTGAGACAATTATTTGCAGATCAGACAAACAATGTCCCCCATCAAGAATCGAACTTGCAACCTATTGCGTGTCAGGTGGGCCTTCGCCTACTGCACCACAGAGGTCATCACCTCTGGTGGCAGCAACCATACATTAAAAATCATAGTCACATATAAAAAACTCACCTAACAGAAGCTCAGGTGGCCGATACCAAAGTGTGACCACTCTATTAGTGTACTTGTTCACTTGCCCCGACTTCGCCACACTGAATGCCCTTGCTAGACCAAAGTCAGCTAGTTTAAGAATCCCATTCTTAGTTATCAAAACATTAGCCGCTTTCATATCTCGATGCAAGATTTTATTACTGTGTATATAGTATAGACCGTTCAATAACTGCTGCATAACCTTCTTGATCTCTCCTAAGCTGAATTTGACGTTGACGTTCGATAGAAGACCGGCCAAGTCATGCTCACAGAAATCGAAAACCAAATAGAAAGTGGATCTATATTTATTGTGTAATGTGGCTTTAGTTCTGCATATTTCAATCAAATTGACGACGTTCTCGTGTTTCAGGAGTTGTAAGATTTTTATTTCACGCAAGGCTGTTATGGGGAAACCTTCTTTTTCGTTGTCCATCAGCACTTTCTTCATCGCGACGAACTTTTTGCTGCTGCTTCTGGCGCGTGCTTTGAACACTTCCCCGAAAGTGCCCTGACCTATTTTGGCGACTTTCTCGTATTTGGAAGACTCGTCGCAGAAGGGGAAGTCGAAATCTTCGATGTATTTCTCCTTCTCCCTCATGCTGAGGATGGTGGAGCTGGTGCTCATAACTGGTTGCGTGGCCTCTCGAGGAGCGCTCACGCTTTGCAATTTAGCAGCAATCTTGGTGGTTTAGATGTACTTCTGGGCAAAAAGCATGAAGATTGCCGCTTTGAGGCGATTTTGGTACGCGGCGTGAGTAGTTTGATTTAAAATGATTAAAAACCATGAGTTTTTGTATATACCAAACTACAAAAACAACAAAAGAAAGATGGTTGATGACGTTCCGTAAAGTTTTGGCTGTCTACTTGACGTAAACAAAAAATACCACAGACTAGAAATGCAAAAGAATGATTTAACTAGTGCTTGCTGCAAAAAATCGACTAAATCGCTATTTCAAACCGATTTAATGGTTTTTGTAAACGAGAACAGATTAATTTTACGTTCCGTTGCCACTAAATATAATAATTTCTTAATTTTGTCTGTCATCTTCATCGATCGAAAATTGCATCGAGTTCGAGGAATGGAATGTATTTACGTTCATCATAAATTCGTAATTTTCGGATTTGTTTTTGTTGGAATTTTTTTGTAAAATCGCCGAAACTAAGCCAATAAAACGTAAGTAAATATTTAAACAAACCACCCCAGTTGTAGTTTTTCGCTCAGTTCATTGTGCCTCTACGTTTTCTGCGAGTTTTTGCTAATTACCTACCCTGCAGTTTTCATTGATCCGATTTTGTCGATCTAGGCCACATACGGTATGCATTTCACCTCCTATGTAGGTCTATAAAGCACTTTGCATCGTTAGATATGCGTTCTGCGTTCTTCACGCCAAATAGGAAGCTCTCCGAGATTTAATGACCAAAACACCGGTAGGTAGGTATTATTTGGTGAAAGTTAAACGCCCCTTTTTATTTATTGTTTTTGTTTCATTGGCAAAGGGCTATATCATGGAGCCCTTTGCCAGTGGGCGCACAGAGCCAGACATTAACAATGCATAAACCAACTATAAAAAAACAGCCAACATATGGCCAGCGAAAGAGTTAAAATCAGCCTGTAGAATACATACATTGGTTAAAAGCCTACCCCAACATACACCGCGAGACATTAATTTTAGTTTTTAATAATAATAAATAAATAATGCTGGACATTTTCACACAGCATCATCTAGCCCCAAACTAAGCAGAGCTTGTATTATGGGAACTACATGACTGATATACTACTTATATACATTTTTTTTTGTAAATACATTCATATTATACATAGAAAACACCCAGACCTGAGACAAATTTTTGCAGATACAAACATTTGTCCCGTGGCAGGAATTGAACCCACAACCTTCTGCGTCTCAGGCGGGCCTTCGCCCACTGTGCCACAGAGGTCGTCAAGTTTTGAATCAGTAGCAGGCATCCTGCAAAGAGTGTCATGACTAACAGCAAGAAAGTTTTTCTCTCTAGTGGTAAACAGCTGCAATCTAGCTTTCTCATTGACACATTTTGTTAATCCTTCGAGACCATACCCCCATAAAAAGTTATTATTTAAAATAAATTAACAAAATAAAACATATCAGTGGGTCATTCGGGGGCTGTGACATAGCTAGTAAATAAATAAAGCATTTATTCACACACACAAAGGTTATTTTTTGTCTTATCTTGATAACCTGTTGAGAAAACCTGTATTACAGGTCACCAGTGTGTAATAAATATTTACAATTTTAATTAAATAAATCATTTATTTTTCCAGCATCATGGCCAGTGAAAGCAGTTCTGCAATGCTGGACCTGAACGATGCAGATACTGAAGACACAGAGGCACCGAGTGTCACCGATGATACCCGAGAGGCTGTTCCACTGATGATGGAGCATGGATATGATATTGCCGTGAAGGTAATGGCTTTTTTTGGGGAAAAAATCTTTCATTTTTGTTTACAACCTCAGTGGCGCTGTAGGAGAAATCCCGCCTGAGAGGCAGAAGACTGCAGGTTCGATTCCTGCCGCGGGACAAATGTTTGTCTGCAAATATTTGTCTCGGGTCTGTTTTCTATGTATAATATGTTGATTTGTATGTTTAAAAAACGCTTATCTCTGAAACTGCTAGTTGAATTTGAAAAAATATATTTGCATTTGATAACCCAATTTTTGAGTAAGGATATTTCCTCAAAAATTGGATCACGCTACAGCCCTTAGTGCCAAGCAAAAAAAAAATCTGAAAGAACACAAAGCGAAAACGAAGTAATAGCGCGCGCCGAGAGCGGTCCGTGGCACAGCTAGTGTACTTATTACTGATACTCTTTTTGATTATTTAGTTTCTTTTAGTAGCCTGCTCTGCGGAATACTTAAGGCCTCTTTAAAATACTATAATAATAATAATGCTGGACATTTTCACACAGCATCATCTAGCCCCAAAGTAAGCAGAGCTTGTGTTATGGGAACTACATGACTGATATACTACTTATATTTTTTTTTGTAAATACATACATTTTATACATAGAAAATACCCAGACCCGAGACAAATGAATGCATATCATACAAACATTTGTCCCCTTTACTATAAGTCTGCCCTACTATAAGTCTACTATAAATCCCTTTACTATAAGTGTATAACTATCAAGTCTGCCTTTTAGTTGCAAAATAATATTTAACAGATTATTTGTTGAAGTGGGCGCCTACTACAGGCTTGTTAATGATTTTTTGTTTTGTCTAGTTACTAAGTGGTTTCGCCCTGTAATTGATTGGTTTGCCCTGTAGTTGATGGGTTGTCCTGTATTATGCAGCGTGTTGTTTGTAGGTGGACGCCCCCATGAAGCAGTTGTCAACGCTGGAGACATTCGTGACGTACCGCGTGCGCTGCGTCTGCGCACGGTGGCCCACGCCGCCCGCCGTGCGACGCCGGTACAACCATTTCAAGGTAGATTGATAGGTATTTATTCATATAAATGTAAACGTTCATATACAGGGTGCAAAAAGACCCATCACCAAGCTGAAATCTATGCATACTATTTATCTTAACGAGTTACATTACGGGGAAATTATGTAGGTATACGGGGGAATTAACATTTTAAGTAGGTAGGTAACTAGTAGTCTAACAAAAATAACATATTGAAAAGGAGCTTTGTGTTAACCACTCCTTACTTTTTGCAACTTCGAATGCGTCATTTGCTAAGAAAAAAATGATGTTTGTTTGGACAAAAGTTTAATAATAACACTTGAAATTAATTTCCGTAAAGAACTCGATAAAACCTGAACCTACTTTAGTTGCTGAGTGTATTTTTCTGTTTGATTGGTGGTCCTGTAGTTGGTGTGACCGGCTGTGAGGTTACATAATATAAAATCTTAATATAGTTAAATTTATTTTACTCTAGTTTAAGTAATCTTACATTTTTAAACCTGTACTGTCCAGTATAAAATTGTATTTAATAACTTGATCTATGACGTTAATTACTCTTACCAAATAAATTAATATTGACTAGTTGAGGCTTGACATGTTGAGATAGATGTATATTAGAGAAGTTTGAAAGTAGCACCCGTGACGGAAAAGTTGAGGAGTAATAGGTTAGCATGGTATGGGCATGTCATGAGGAGGGAAGAATGTCATATTACGAGATGAATGTTAAATATGAATGTGGATGGAAATAAAAGCAGAGGTAGGCCTAAGAAAATTTTATTTTCAATTCAATTTAATAATTTTTATTTCAGACATTATTACACAAATAAAAGTATAATACTGTCCATATAATATGAGAAAACCAAATTAAAAAACTACATTCATTCTAGGTAGGAGGTACATTATTTACGAGTACAGGATTTACGAGTGCACAACATGATCTCTCGTCCAGCGCTCCATGAAGGCACAGTCGGTCTCCAGCCTCCCTGCTATGAGTTGTAGGTAGCTGTTGGACCTGCCACGCACCCGGCGCATCAGTAATCAGCTTTAGTTGCTGAATGTTTTTTCCTGTATTTGACGGGTGGTCCTGTAGTTGAGGATTGTCTTTCCCTGTAATTGGTATACGGTGTGTTGTGCGGTGATAGTTGCTGCACAGGCGCCTGTGCCGCACCCGTAGAGTTCTGACCCTGCTGTTGCTGAATGTTTTTTCCTGTATCGTTGAGGATCGTCTTTCCCTGTAATCGTTATAGAGTGTGTTGTGTGATAGTAATTACTGCACAGGCGTCTGTGAGCAGCGCACCCGTGGAGTTCTGTTCTTAGTTGATGAATGTTGTTTCCTGTATGTATGTGAATGTTGTTTGATGGGTGGTCCTGTAGTTGAGGATTGTCTTGCCCTGTAATCGTTATAGAGTGTGTTGTGTTGTGTGCGGTGTACAGTTGCTGCACAGACGGCTGTGCGCGGCGCAGGCGTGGCTGGCTCCGCCGGCGCTGCCGCCGCTGCACTCGGCTCGGCAGCAGCTCGACCGCTACTCGCCCGCCTTCGTCGCTATCCGGACAATGGCGCTGCACGCCTTCCTCGGTAACTCACTATTATTAGTATATTAGCTTCTGCCCACGGCTTAGCCCGCGTTTTACCCGGATAAATAGTAGTCTATGTGTTATTCTGAAGTATAAGATATATTACTGTAAAGTTTCATCAAAATCCGTTCAGTAGTTTTTGCGTGAAAGAGGAACAAATATCCTCACAAACTTTCACGTTTATAATATTATATGACGGTCGCTTGATAGTAATTATGTACCTATAGTAAAGTTTATAATGTTCATTTTCAATGCCTACCTACTTATTACTCATGTTATTTTTGTGCACTTTTGTTTGAAATACAGTAACATTTCGAGAACCCAGTGTCTAGATAAAACTAACATAGCATTTAAGATCTAACTAACTATTGTACTTTCTAAGTACGTTAAACGAGAGCGAATAACAGAGCTTCTGTGGAAGAGCTTGTCCGGGGAATAATAATAATAATGCTGGACATTTTCCACACAGCATCATCTAGCCACAAACTAAGCAGAGCTTGTGTTATGGGAACATGACTGATATACTACTTATATACATTTGTTTTTGTTTACATACATATTATACATAGAATACACTAAGACCCGAGACAAATATTTGTTTATAATACAGAAATTTGTCCCAGGGCGGGTATCAAACCCGCAAACTTCTGCTACTCAGACAGGCCTCTATTATGGAGCATAAAATCGTGAGCATGTTTCTTTTTTATCTACACTAATATAATATTATAAAGAGGTATACTTTGTACATAGCAGGTAATAACCAAAACTCATCCGATATCAAAAATTATTTCACCAATATTCAGAATGGACCTTCAAGTTAGACATAGGCTGTATATTATACCGTTGAAATAAAAGGGATCTTCGTGGAAACCAATTTTGCAACGTGAGTCAATGAAAAAAACGGTCGAGCGAATTAGTTTTTTACAAACATTGCCTAAACTGTGAGAGCTACTTTTTATCCGGGTACTACGCAGGCAAAGCCGTGAGCAATAGCTAGTAATACTATAAATACTATAGTATAACATGACTGTTTGATTTTCAGATCGCGTTGCGAAGCACCCCATATTCACACACAACGAAGATTTCAGGATATTCCTAACCACACCCGACGATGAAATAGACAAGGTGAATTATATTTAAGTACGAACTTTAAGTAAAATTTAATATATCACCCAAAATACACATAAATAGCCCTGAACCAGCATCAGGATTCCCTGTGTCGTTGGTATCAGGAACTATGAGTGCCGTGGTAACACAATACCGACATACGGACCCGGAACAAAAATCTGCAAAACATGCAAGCATTTGTCTCGCAGAGGGAATCGAATGCGCTACTCGCCCGCCACACCATCGATGAAGGATTTTAAATATTTAATATATAGGTATTAAATGACAAAAAAGGAAACTTCAAAAATGACAAAAAAGTGAATTCAAAAATGTCAAAAAAGCAACTTCAAAAATTTCTAAAAAGCAACTTCAAAAATGTCAAAAAAGCGACTTCAAGAATGTCAAAAAAGCGACTTCAAACTCGGGATGACACTTTCGAATGATAAAATTTGAGTAGTTCTCTTGATTCCTCGTGGATCCCATCATCAGAACTAGATTTTGATTGAAACTGGATTAATATGAAGGTGTATCCTATCAAAAAATAGATTTTTCCAAATCAGTTACTGACGGTTAAATTACGGTATCTCAATAACAAACATTAACAAGGATAAGAAACTCCTTTTTTTAAGTCGTAACCCGGTAAGGACTTAAATCTTACCGATTATGAAACAGAGGGTAGATCTGATCTAACATCTGTTTCATAATCGGTAAGTCTTCGGTAAGGTTACGACGAGGATGGTCTCATTTTTTCTTCTGGTTAAAGAAATTTATTCTTAAAAGAAATTACATCTTTCACCTAATGATAAATTAAAAGTTAGTTATATAAAATTGAGTAAGCATGCAAAACATTTTAAGTAGATAACTATTATTTTAAGGAACTGTTTGATATTAATGTTGTCAATAGTGAGTAAAGAAAGATCACAGTTTTTTTTTATTTTTGGCCTTGAAAGTCATCTAGGACGTTTTAGACGTATTTATAGTTAATAGGTTGTATTGAAACCGTCGTTTAGTGTGCTCAGATCAGTTTGTGCTCATGATATAATTTATGTCCAAAGTTAAAAATGCAGGGATCATCCGCATATAACGATATTTCACCGCATAGCTGAAGTTCACTGATGTTATTTATGTAAATAAGGAAGAGAAGTGGTCCCAATATTGAGCCTTGGGGGACTCCACAAGTGATAGGTTGAGAGAAACTTTGATATTGACCAATCTTTACGATTTGGTTACGAATATCTAGGTAACTTTCGAAAATTTTGAATGCTTTGCCAGTTATATCTATGCTCGATAGTATTTTTAAAAGAAAGAGTGGCTAACTGAATCAAATGCTTTCTTCAGGTCTATGAAGATCCCCAGTTACTAAACCAATTGTTTATTAAACAAATAAAATTTTCATTATTAAATGAATATATACTTTTCTACCGTAAAAATGTAATTTTTATCATTGAATAAATATGAATTTTACATTTTTTTTTACAGGTGTTTAAAAATGAAAATAACGCTATGAATCTCTGGGGTCTGAGCAGCGCACTTTACGGAGCCAACGAGAATAAACCCACTAACGGAGCCAGGTAGAGTACTCCTATCCACTCAACATAACATTAAATTTAAAAAAAAAACCTTCAGAGATCCCGGAGCCCCTTGATATCCATCGAGGCCACCGGGGGTTTTAGTGAGTCCACGAGTCCGTGAATCCATCTACCAGATTTCCCCTTCGTTACCAAAAAAATACCTAGTACGGAGCTTACTGACAAATTGTCGGGCAGTGAATACAAATATTGTGCGATTTTAACACAATCCTTTGAGATTGAATTTTGCTGGCAGGCTTTTAGAAGTGAATGTTTAGTAATTGTGAGAGCGCCGATCGATTCTACTGTATCCAAGAAGGGAATTGAACACCACCTACCTTTAAGTCCCAGGGGAAGAGATGTGCTCCAGACAACACTTTTTGTCACAGCCTCAAATCACAGAATCAGTTCAAAGTTCGCTCACTAGATACGACACGGTCGAAAATTATTGAGATGCAGAACGTCTGCGTCGCGCGATGCCCAATGACCACCTGTCAGCCGCGGTCGTGCGCGGCGTCAGCCTACCGTCGTCGAGAGGTTCGGCGGTGATTTACCAATACCCTCAATTCAACAGTAGAAATCGAACAAATATATTTATTTACCACTAAGTAAGTTCAGTTAAGGGCAAACAACAAAATATATAATTATAATTTTACAATTTACATTATGACGTTAATTCCATAACTTTTTATGCTACTTTTGTAAATAAATAATTTTGTATTTTTATACTTCCTACTAATATTATAAACGCGAAAGTTTGTATGTAACTCTTTCACGCAAAAACTACTGAACAGATTTTGATGAATCTTTACACTACACTGTTTCTCAAAGTGGGCGATAACGCCACCTTGTGGGCGCTGGAGGCCTTCAGGGGGGCGGTAGAAGGCTCTAGAAGACATCGGGGTCGCTCTAGAGTGGAAAGCATAGGTTGTTCTGTTTAAAAACTTTGGGGGGCGCTGGGATTTTTTTTATTCTCAAAGTGGACGGTGGGAAAAATAAGTTTAAGAACCTGTTCTTTACAGTAATATAGCTTATACATCAGAATAGATAGATAGATAGTTTTTTAATTCGACACATACAATACAGCACAGACAAGTACAAATGAAAAAAAAAAACAAACAATTAAAGAAACACAGTAAATACAGAAGAGTAGGTACAATAAGTGGGTGGTAACCAGTGCTAACGAGGGCAGTCTATGCTGCAATGGTGTGTATGAGTCGAAAAGGTCCTATCTCAGCTTATTGCTGCTACACATAGTCTACTTTTTATCCGGGTACCACGCAGGCGAAACCGTGGGCAGAAGCTAGTATAACAACAAATATAAATAAAATTGTATCCTATCCTATACTGATATCATTTTTTTTTGTATTGTTTAAGAGTGAAAGATCCAGAGTGGTCGTTCTACGCGGAGTATCTAACGTCACTGCAACAGAAACTGACCACACTGTGCACCCTGACCAGCAAACTGCACAGTGGGACCGCGGCACTATCCGCTGAGATGCTTAAGTAAGCCACCTATTATCTATACTATATTAATATAATAAAGAGGAAAGATTTTTTTGTTTGTTTGTTTGTAACGAATAGGCTCCGAAACTACTGGACCGATTTTAACCATTTTTTCACCAATAGAAAGCTAAATTATCAGGAAGTAACATAGGCTATAATTTATTTACAAAAAAAATGAGATCCTTAGAAAATTTCAATAATGTAACCCAAAGTAGCAAAATTTTGCCTATAAAATTCATTATTTGGCGTGCGCTGAGAAAACTATTGATGATACATAAAAATGATGTACTACATGATTAAAGTACTCATTATTACCTACAAAAAAGTCCGCGAGGGAATATATCTAACTATCATAGTTAAGTCACAATAGCAGCTTTTGTGTTCTAAAATTTATTTAGATCGCGGGTAGAAACAAAAGTTGGTTACATTCGGATCGTAGTATTAATTCTTATTCAAATAAATAGTTTCATCATCAAGGGTATTTATGTAGCAGTAAAATACTTTACTGTTACTTTTGATCCCGATATTCCCACGGAATCGAAACTTACGCGGGTGAAACCGCGGGGCGCAGCTAGTATCAATATAAGAATTATTCATATATATATTTATGAGCTAGGATTCGGGATAAATAATAATCTACAGTACATTAAAGGAAGAACATGTTTTTCTATTATTATTAATTCTTTTCGATTTGTATTTGTGCACGGAATTAATATTAATTTAAATTCAATATTATATTCATACGCTTGTAAAGGCAGGTTTTGGTAATATGTACCTACTATAATAATGTGACGAGCGCGGCCTAGCTAACTACGGTACGCTAGCGCCATCTCTTATCAAATGGACGCATTACTTATTACCGCCATCTAGTATCGACTGGCAGAAACCGCGCTAGAAAAGGACGGTAGTTTCCAGAACATTCGAGTCGGTACGAGACGGGGCGGAGCGAAGTGAGACAGTGTGATGGCCACGCCTCCTACGAGATTGTTCTGGAAGAGACGTCTTACGAGATATATAAGCGCGGCAAGCGGCCGGTGAGGACAGTTTCTTTTCAAGATTGAAAAGTGAATTATTTGAAGTGATTCGAGAGCGATACCCAGTGACTAGTGAAGTGACAGTTGCGCTAGTGTTGTACTAAGTGATACAGTGTTTTAGTGTTTTTATTTTAATTGTGTAGTTTCGTTGTTATTCGTTCTATTGACATTTTTATTGAGTGATTTATTAATACAGTGTTAATTTTGGTATTTAATTGGACTTAATTATTATATCCTGAACCCTAGCTCGTAACAATAATTTGAAGATCTATGTGTTACTTGAAATCTTATGAATAAATGATATTGTGATTATGATGATTGTCGCTTCACTAGTCACTGGATATATTTATCACTAAAAACTATTCACATTCCAAACTAGAACTGAACTGACGGGTCGCTCGCTGCGTTTATACATCCCGTCGTAAATAAGGACGCGTTTCTTCCAGTAACTTCCAGTAAGGGGCGTGGCCCGCACGCTGCCTCGCGCCCCCTCAAATATCCTAGAAACTATCGTCTTTTACTGGCGCGGTTAGTGCGAGACGATACTAGATGGCGGTACAAGAAGTGCGTCGATTTTGATAAGAGATGGCGTTAGTGTACCGTAATGTACGTCACAATATGTAAGGCATATTATACATATTACTATGAGAATTATAAGTAAATCCCGTTATATAAATCTTAGAACTTCTCTATAAGTAAAGGCACATTCATATAATATTGTAAGAGAAATAATAATAATAATCCTGGTCATTTTTCACTCAACGTCATCTAGCCCCAAACTAAGCAGAGCTTGTATTATGGGAGTTGCATTATATATATTTTTTCTGTAAATACATGTATATTATACATAGAAAATACTAAGAAGGAGACAAAAAATTGTATAAGTAGTATATCAGTCATGTAGTTCCCATAACATAAGCTCTACTTACTTTGCGGTTAGACGATGCTGTGTGAAAATGTCCAGCATTATTTACTTAATTATTTGTCTGGCAACGGGAATCGAACTCCTACGTGTGGGGCTGGTCTCCTCCCACTGCGCCACAGAGGTCGTCATTCGAATAGAATTGAGTTGTAAATAGATGTGTTCCGCAGCATGAAACGCTGCTGTGACGCGTGGGCGTCGCAGGCGCGGGGGGACACGGCGCGCGCCGCCGCCGCCATCGGGGGCTGCGCGGCGGCGTGCACGACCTCGCCCCGCGCCGCCCCGAGCGCCGCCCCGAGCGCCGCCCCGCGCGCCGCCCCGCGCGCCGCCCCCGCGCGCCACCGCGCCCTGCTGCCGCTGCTCGCCGCGTACACCGCGGCGCATCGCGACAAGATCAGACAGAGAGATGCGTTACACGGTGAGCGAATACCGCCATTGCTTCATTACCTCGGAACAAGAAAATCAAAAAAATATAAATTAAAAAAAAAAAACTTTTTTAAAACCAAGCTTTTAGTGACGTTATTTTATTTTTCGTACTCTTCTCTTCAAACCATTTCATTTGATACCCATATTGGGAGGATGTATATAAAATAATTGGTCCGCCATTTTTAGGAATCCGCCATATTAGATTGCAAGTGACGCCATTTTATTTTTCATATTCTCAGCAAACCCTTTCATTTGATACTCATATCATAGGGATGCATAAAAAAATAATTGGTCCGCCATCTTTAGAAGTCCACCATATTGGATTTCCAGTGACGCCATTTTATTTTTCTTATTCTTCTCAGCAAACCCCTTTCATTTGATATTCATATGATGGGGATGCATAAAAATAATTGATCCGCCATCTTTAGGAGTCCACCATATTGGATTTCGAGTGTGAGTTCGAGTCCCGCCAAGGTTGATATGTTTAAGCGATTGTATGAACCTTAAATTCTTTTAAAAGGTATCTTTTTATTTGACAGCTGCCTACGTGGCCGGCGCCAGCACAACCGGGGATATGCATAACAAGTAAGAAATGTCACGTCACTAGCTTCTGCCCACGGCTTCGCCCGCATGTTACCCGGATAAAAATCAGCCTATGTGTTATTCTGATGTATAATCTATATTACTGTAAAGTTTCATCAGAATCCGTTCAGTAGTTTTTGCATGAAAGACTAACAAACACAAAATTTCGCGTTTATAATATTATAGGATTAATAGTAAAAAAAAAACATTTTAAAAACAAGCTTTTAACCCTGACTGAAGCAACCATGTCATGGTAAAACTTATAACTAGCTATCATGGTGTACAATAAAGTATTTTCATTCATACATTCATTCATTCATTCATTCATTCATCTTCTATATAATAATATTATAATATTATAAAGAGGAAAGATTTATTTATTGTTTGTTTGTACCGAATAGTCTCCGAAACTACTGGACCGATTTTAACCATTTTTTCACCAATAGAAAGCTAAATTATCAGGAAGTAACATAGGCTATAATTGATTTTCAAAAAATAGAGATCCTTAAGAAAATTGCAATAATGTAACCCAAAGTAGCAAAATTTTGCCTGTAAAATTCATTATTTGGCGTGCGCTGAGAAAACTATTGATGGTACATAAAAATGATGTACTACATGATTAAAGTACTCATTATTACCTACAAATAAGTCATCGAGAGTATATATCTAACTATCATAGTTAAGTCACAATAGCAGCTTTTGTGTTCTAAAGTTTTATTAGATCGCCGGCAGAAACAAAAATTGTGATGAAACTTGATAGGTACATAGATGTTACTTTTGATCCCGATATTCCCACGGAATCGAAACTTACGCGGGTGAAACCACAAGGCGCAACTAGTTTATAATAAAAAAAATGCAAATTTTGTGTCTGTACTATTGACCGTTGAAGAGTTCCTTTATCTGGAGCTAATCCTGGATATCGATTCAGTTGACCATAAAAATATATTGTCATTGGAACTGAACCAAAAATGTAAAAATTCAACTCCGTAGGATAAGAGGAAGTGGTGTAAGATTTGACCTTACGATTTGAAACAAACATACTTACATACAAACATTGCTAGTTAAGAGGCCTGCGGAGGATTAATTGCCCATACAAACGTAATACCAAAATTATTTGTATTTACAGCTTATTTCCACCATATTATGTTATTATTTGTTTTCGAATAGTATTTATCTACGTACCTTATTTTATATATATATATTATTTCAAAATACTTACCTAAAATGAAATGTAAACGAATCGCATTTGGCATATCTTTACGTCATTTATGACATGTTTTCATCTTATTTGTTTTGTATTAAAAACAACAATATCTTACATATAGTTTGGTTAGGTACATAGCTTATATTGTCTAGTTACAGAATAACAACACAATGTGAAAAATACAACAAGTTTTCAGTCATAATTTTTGATATTACGGAACACTACGGAATTTATAACGAATTCTGAACGGCTAATATTGCTATCGCGCAAGCACGGGCGGCCCTGCATCAGTCAAAAAGAGATAGCGATAGTTTTGGACGCTCATCGAATTGAAGTTGCGAGATACGTTCGCCTAATCCTTAAATAAAAGCTTGTAAAAAGTACTGATATAAAAAAAACAACTTTTACATTTTGAATTTTGATCGAAATGTTCTTGTCGACTTCTGTGGCGCAGTGGGCGAAGGCTCGTCTAGATGCAGAAGGTTGCGGGTTCGATTCCCGCCGCGAGATAGATATTTGTATGATCTGCAAAGATTTCTCTCGGGTCTGGATATTTTTCTATGTATAACATTTATGTATTTACACCGAAAAAGTATATAAGTAGTATATCAGTCATGTAGTTCCCATAACACAAGCTCTGCTTAGTTTGTGGCTAGATGATGCTGTGTGCAAAATATCCAGGATTCTTCTTTTTCTGTGTTTTTATATTGTTTAATTCATTTTTCGACTAAAATACTTTTCATATTGTAAAAACGGGAATTTTCACGTACCGCACTATCGGCGAAGGCACCGACTAAGTTTCGACTCATTCCGAGAGTCTTCACCCCGATAAAGACTCTCGGAATGTGTCGAAACTTAGTCGGTGCCTTCACCGATAGTGCGGTGCGTGAAAATTCCCGTTTTTACAATATGAATAGTCAAGTTCACGATAGTTTTTGGAATAAAATATTTTTGTATTCGACAGGCTGGAGCAGGCTTCCGAAGCGTTGCGCTCGGAACTATCAGACTGGCTTCCGAAGACGCGCTCAGAAATCAAGACGTTACTCTTAGAACTAGCCGACAGACAGGTCAACCTATATACACAGGTATTTACTTTAAAAAAAAACTACATGTATATATGTAAAAACGAAACTATTTAATACCCAGTTCCTTTAGATATTAAACTATTCGCTTTCTTTTATGAAAATTGTGTATGGTTTTAATTTTATAAAAGTACTAGCTTCTGCCCACGGCTTCGCCCGCGTGGTACCCGGTTAAAATTAGCCTATGTGTTATTCTGATGTATAAGCTGTATTACTGTAGAGTTTCATCAAAATCCGTTCAGTAGTTTTTGCGTGAAAGTGTAACAAACATCCTCACAAACTTTCACATTTATAATATTAGTAGGATTTATTTATGTTATATGTATCTATGTAATTATATGTTTTTATTTATTTATATTAGGTACTTTATGTATTTTATCTATTACCTATTTGTTAGTATCTTTTTAAAATTGCACATTATCTAAATAAATAAAGTGTTTGTACACCCCCAGCCATTATTACAATCTCATTAAATCCTCTCCATCCAAAGATTGTCTGGAAGAGGCTTCTAAGCGATAAGACCGCCCATTGTACTCTTCGAACCCGCAACCTTCTGCGGTTTAGACGGGCCTTCGCCCACTACTCCGCAGAGGTTGTCAAAATTTGGTTCTGCAAATATTCAAACATCAAAGTCTCATTGTCATGAAACAAAGTTTGCTAACGAAAAAAAACATTCTCACGTCATGGCACAAACTGCCAACTAAATAAATCAGTTGAAAGGTACCAAAAGTTTTTTTAATTTGGTATACAATAAAGTATTTTCATTCATTCATTCTCTCCACGCATGTATTTATTTATCTTCTACCCGTACGCATTTATTCTTTTAGTACTTTATATTATCCTTTTAGTATAATTTCTTTTATTCATATTAAGTACTAGCTAGACCCGCGACTTCGCGATTGCTATCAATCTTTAAAGTACCTCCTTTCTAACAAAAAAAGAATTAATGAAATCGGACTACGCGTTAATGAATAGCTAAGTACAAATTTTGAATTTGATCTCTCTCCCAAGGGAACCTGAATTTCGGGATAAAAAGTATCCTATGTCCTACCCCGTAGTATTATCACAATTCATGCTAAGTTTCATCTGAATTCGTTCAGTAGTTTCGGCGCTATGCGCGGCCCAGATTCTGACAGACAGACAGACAAAAATGAAAAAAAAAAAAAACATTTTTGGCTTCAGTATAGAGTGCCTCCAAAACAAATTTTCAAAATAATTTCATATACAGAATTTCACCTGTTATATTCTTATTATAGTATAGATAGAAGATTTCGTATAGATAGAAGAGATAGGTGGTTTGGGCATGTAGAAAGGATGGACGAAAGGAGATTGACGAAACATGTATATAAGGGAAGCGTGAATGGGATAATTGGAAAGGGTAGACCCCGGCGAACGTACTCTGACCAGATTGGAGACGTTCTGGAGAAAGGTCAGGTCAAGAGTACCCAAAACCGGCGAGCATGTATGAAGAATGTAATGAGAGTGAATGAAGCAAAAGAGGTATGTCAGGATCGTAGCAAGTGGAAATCCGTAGTCTCTGCCTACCCCTCCGGGAAACAGGCGTGAGTTTATGTATGTATGTATGTAGAAGATTTCATTAGTGAAACTATTCGTTTACAAGCAGGTATTAAGTAACCTTTCTCTCAGCTTTTTAAGTATTTAAATACTGAATCTACACACGCTGGTATTTTTACCTACAATACAAGAATTTGTAAGGTATTTTATAACCATTTCTTACATATTCATGTACAGAAAACTAAATACGCAATTGATTTACCCAAACATTTCACCACCCTAGATCTGTTACCATTTATAAATAAACACATATATTATTTATTTAAATTGTAAATGTGTTGTTTATAGTCTGAAGTAGTTATATAATTTTAGTCTTTAATTAACGTAATCCTCGGCCGTTTTAATTATTTAAATTTAAAAAAAACAACACGCTAACGACTGTTTTCCTCACGATTAATATCCTTATATACATACATTTCGTCGGCTAGCTAACGACACCGTTTGAAGTTGAAATTTTGCTATTTTTATGCCATTGGACAGATATTTTCACTGCGCTTCTGTTCACCAACACAAACATTGCATTCCAACCAATCACAGTTTCAATTTCAACGTAAGCGATTTCAATTCTGTGAACTTGTGCGGATGATGTTCACCAACACAAACATTGCATTCCAACCAATCACAGTTTCAATTTCAACGTAAGCGATTTCAATTCTGTGAACTTGTGCGGATGATGTTCACCAACACAAACATTGCATTCCAACCAATCACAGTTTCAATTTCAACGTAAGCGATTTCAATTCTGTGAACTTGTGCGGATGATGTTCACCAACACAAACATTGCATTCCAACCAATCACAGTTTCAATTTCAACGTAAGCGATTTCAATTCTGTGAACTTGTGCGGATGAAACAATTTGATAAAACGGTTTTTTTTGGTTCACCTGAAAGTGAGGAAAATCGATTTACGCGGTGTTGTTTAGATAGCCGACGATATGGCACATGCCTTATCAAGTTGAATGAATGAATGAGAACACTTTATTGTACACCTTAAACAAATAACATATTGTCTGGAAGAGCTCGGTCTTAAGCGATAAGACCGCCCATTGTACCTATATCATATTGTGTTACTGTTTATTTTGTTTATATCTTAAGGTGTACAATAAAGTATTTTCGTTCATTCATTCATTCATTCATTCATAATAACAAAAGCTTTCTTATATTTTATTTTAAAATTCCCATTCTAAAGAAAGTACAATGGGCGGTCTTACCGCTCAGAAGCGATTTCTTCCAGACAACCTTTGGATGGAGAGGATATTAAGAAATTGTGAGTGTCGGAGGTGTACAAGTTGTTAGTTCGTGTATACATCCTAATAATATTATAAACGCGAAAGTTTGTGAGGATGGATGTTTGTTACTCTTTCACGCAAAAACTACTGAACGGATTTTGATGAAACTTCACTGTAATATAACTTATACATCAGATTAACACATAGGCTACTTTTCATCCGGGTACCACGCGAGCGAAGCCGTGGGCAGAAGCTAGTTTATATATATTTGTTTTTAATTTCCCAGATCTTTATGTCATGGGAGCACGCGCTCAAACTATCCAACGAGGCGAACTTGGCTGAATTATTCAAAACCGTATCGAAAACGGCCGTGCAGAACCTTTCGCCGTCGCGTTGCCGCTCCGAGATGACCCCGACGGAGACTGAAAGAGATTTAGACGATTTGGAGATTTATAGTATATCAGATTCAGAGGAGAGGCTGGAGATCGACGTGGACTCCAAGAATTCAAGCAAAGACTGGGTCCAAGTCGATAATGTACAGGGTCACGAAAACTGTGCGCGCGGCGCTGAAACTCTGGTCGATGACGAGAAAATAGATACAGATCCCTTTAATATACAGGATGGTGCGGGGTTAGATCCCTTAAATGTACAGGGTGGGACGGGCTTAGATCCTCTGAATGTACAGGGTGGTACGGGCTTAGATCCCTTGAATGTACAGGATGTTGCGGGCTTAGATCCTCTGAATGTACAGGGTGGTACGGGCTTAGATCCTCTGAATGTACAGGATGGTACGGGCTTAGATCCCCTGAATGTACAGGATGGTACGGGCTTAGATCCCCTGAATGTACAGGATGGTACGGGCTTAGATCCCCTGAATGTACAGGATGGTACGGGCTTAGATCCTCTGATTGTACAGGATGTTGCAGGCTTAGATTCCATGAATATACAGGGTGATATAGATCCTCTGATTGTACAGGATGTTGCAGGCTTAGATTCCATGAATATACATAGTGATACCAATGCTCAGGAGAAGGAAGATTTTCTAAGTGAGATTTTGGACGAGTCTGTAAAAAACGAATCTCTGTCTTTGGAGCAGAGTTTGAAATCGGATGTCGTTTCGGATCCGTTGAGAGAGTTTTCAGAGGTTGATTTAAGAAATATCGACTGATTATTTAAAAATAAATCTCATAAATTTACATTATTGTGTTACATGGTGTTTATATTCATATCAAAAATATTGTAATATTATAAAAATAATATTTTTTGTTATATTTTATGGCGCGTACTAATAATAAATTATTTATTTAATTAATTTAGGATATATCAGTACTTATAAAAATTAAAACTGCTCAAAACGGTGATGGAAAACATCATGAGGAATCTAGAACGTTCTAAAGATAAATTTGTTTCACCATTTATTAATATCGCAATAAAAATTTAAATACATTATCATCAAAGTGTATATTTGTGTGAAACTTGAAATAACATTAAAAAGATACTTGCAAGTACTTAGAAGTTGCTGGATGCTGGATGCGGCAAGCTGAAGACAGGGCGCTATGGCGCTCATTAGGGGAGGCCTATGTCCAGCAGTGGATAATATAGGCTGATGATGATGATGAAGACGACTTAGAAGTAGCTCCTTATGAAAAAGCTTGTTGGGGAAGTACTATCAACATACTTATTTCTGTGTTCCGGATTGAAAGGTATGAGCATATGAGACTGTTCAATAATGCAATAAGAATGTAAATACATTATCATCAAAGTGTATATTTGTGTGAAACTTGAAATAACATTAAAAAGTTACCTGCAAGTACTTGGAAGTAGCTCCTTATGAAAAAGCTTGTTGGGGAAGTACTATCAACATACTTATTTCTGTGTTCCGGATTGAAAGGTATGAGCATATGAGACTTTTCAATAATGCAATAAGAATGTAAATACATTATCATCAAAGTGTATATTTGTGTGAAACTTGAAATAACATTAAAAAGTTACCTGCAAGTACTTGGAAGTAGCTCCTTATGAAAAAGCTTGTTGGGGAAGTACTATCAACATACTTATTTCTGTGTTCCGGATTGAAAGGTATGAGCATATGAGACTTTTCAATAATGCAATAAGAATGTAAATACATTATCATCAAAGTGTATATTTGTGTGAAACTTGAAATAACATTAAAAAGTTACCTGCAAGTACTTGGAAGTAGCTCCTTATGAAAAAGCTTGTTGGGGAAGTACTATCAACATACTTATTTCTGTGTTCCGGATTGAAAGGTATGAGCATATGAGACTTTTCAATAATGCAATAAGAATGTAAATACATTATTATCAAAGTGTATATTTGTGTGAAACTTGAAATAACCGCTTACCAACAGGTGGGTTATGCTTGTTTGCCATTTTAGTTTTATAGAAGGGTGTTTCTGCTGTGAAGATATTACCCAAATTATATCTTGCACATAAATTGCAATTTGAAGTGGCAATGAGCAAGTCATACATATCGCTTGTAGAAACATCATCAGCTGGGGTAAACAGCTGCTACGCAAGAGTTGCAGGTTTGATACCCGCAGCGGAACGAATAGATATTTGTTCTGGATATTGTGGTACTGCGGTGCTCGTTGTTCCTGAGGCCGATGACCCAGGGAGTTTAGAGCTGTGTCTTGGGTGTCGAAATTTTTGTTTTCTCTGAATAATCTAAAAGTATTCATTCCTAAGCAATATTGTACAATAATTATTGTCTAGAAGTCACATTATCTGATTAGTTTACCTTTATTGTTGATTAGTTTCCCGTTGTAAGTAATTAATATTTTTTTTTGTAAATAAAGATGTTTATTTCAATATATTTATTTAGATTTTTTATGACTTTGTCTTATTTACAAAAAATCTACCTAAATTTATTCCTACCTACCTTCGTAGAACATGATACCATAGCATTCGATACCATGCTTTCGGTTTTCTAAGAATTTGCATCAATAGGATTTAGTTGGGTAACGAAAAAAACAAGCTCACGTCTGTTAATCCCCATGGTGGACATCAGAGGGTAGTCAGAGACGTGTCCAAAACCATCGGCAAATACCCACGTTTTACATAGCATTCCGCGTGACAGGTTTCAAACCCCATCGCCGTACGTTGGAAACTACAGATTAGGTGGAACACTAATCGCGGCATAAGCCTTTAAACTTTTTGATTTAGGGCATGCCAGTTTTTTACTTCATCATTGTTTTGAATAATAAATAAATAATGCAGGACACTTTTCACACAGCATCATCTAGCCCAAAGCTAGGAGGTACTTTAGTATCTGTGCCCAAAGTAAGCAGAGCTTGTGTTATGGCACAGATTATAATACTAAGTTATGGGAACTACATGACTGTTAAATTACTTAATTTTATTGTAAATAAGTACATACATATAACCTATACATGACACTCAGACCCGAGACAAATATTTGTTGATCATACAAACATTTGTCATGCGGCGGGAATCGAACCCGCAATCTTCTGCGTCTCAGGCGGGCCTTCGCTCATTGCGCCACATAGGTTGTCGATGTTAATATATTGGCGTTAAACTTCTATTTGATTCTAATAGCAAAACGTCGTCGTCCATTTTGTTTTCCGGTTTGTCTTTGTTTGTAACAAAATGAAATGGTCAATTCAAAGACTTACTAATGCATGCCACAGCTGATGTGGCGTGCGTGGTCGTGAAGAGTACCTGTACTATAATAATGTACGCCTAAACGCGGTAGATTTGGAAGGATAGGGAGGGGTCCCTATTCCGACCTACAACATATAAAAATATGTATATATTTTAAACCAGCATCTTTATTGCTAGTGTTCTGTAAACAAGTGGAGTAGTTGTGGGTTCTCAGCACGTGTGGTACCACTTTTGTAGCTACACACTTTCTCGAAACGAGGTCTCACTCTTTTCGTTTGGACGAGCTAGCACACCTGCACACTAACACAGTTACACAATCGTGCAAGGCGCGAGGTGCGAGACGCGAGCCAAGCCGCGAGCCGAAACGTGAAAGATCGTGTTGGCTCGCACAATGCACCTCGCACATAGCACTCCACTCCATTACCACACCACACAACACGCACAGTGCACACTGTGTTTCCAAGACTGCCTCACTCAACTACGTTCAGAAACTGCCTCGTTGCCTCGCCTCAATTGTGGCACCACAGTGTGCTGGCTCAGTTGTAAAACTGAGCCCCTCGCACGATCCTCGTTTTCAAACAGTGTGTTACTCATGACAAAAATGGAGGAAATCCCACTCAATCCAACCACCTACCCAACTACTACTGGCTGTCAGAAGCAAATTCCCCGAAGGAACCTAGACAGTAAAATAAAACTATAATATATGAATGAATAATTTTAAATTTATTTTACGAAAAATTAAACAAAAAAAAACGCATAACTTTACATACTTTTAACGTCCAAAAAGATGACTACAGTACGTAAATTGACTTCTTTATTGAAGAGTAATTAAATGACTATTCTCTATTTTTGTACATTCTAGAAAAGAAATACATAAAAGTTCTTAGTTTTATAATCAATTGATTAATATTGGAAATTACCAGGCCCTATGCAACTTTTAATAAAATTAAATAGTAGGTAAATCAAAAATAATTATAGGTAATTACGCAAAATGCCTGATGAAAATAGGGTTATTCTACACGGGACGAGTAACTAGATCGAGGCAAGTGGAATACAAAACTAACGTGAAGTTGGCTACACTGCACCTCTAAACAATCTTGAAAAATTATAAGCATTTCAATGCCCTATGATATAATTATATAGGTTACAGTAACTCTGAGCTAGCACAAAGTTTACTTTTGGCATTTTCATAAGACATTACAGATGAAATTACATTTGACAATACTTGTTTCGGAGTGGCGGTATTCCTTTTTATTTTTTCAGTTTAGCTGTCATTTCATCATGCTTGCGTACCTACGCGTAATCTAAGAAAGTAGGTACCGTTTGGTGCAAATTAACGATGACAATCTGAATAGTGCACCGCTCAGAAAACTAGGAAATTGTGGGTAAAAGTTAAAGTACATAATTACTTATTTCTATAATTAAATGTCCATGCCGAGGAGTTTCTTGTCGAATAAGAACTCTCCAAGAGAAGCGTGGCGATCCAACATCTTCTTGAGCGTGGAGGCCTTGCCGGCGAGGTCGCGCTGCCCCTTGTACTGCTCTTCCAAGAACTCACCGGTCAGGTAGTCGACCAACTGTCAACAAATAAACTCGTTATACTATGTCCAATAAACTAAGGCAATAGCATGTATTATCCCGTATTTACACAAAGAAACAGAACAGAACTTAATTTCCCTAAAGCAGTTAATGAAAAAAACGTGAACACCTTTAGTTGTATAAACGAAATCCGACATTCGTTTGAACGAATGACGAGAGACGCCTAATGTTCTCTATAAGTGTAACGTTTTCACATTTTTCGCTTTGAATTTAACAAACTATGGAAGATGTTCAAAGTATAGATCTGTGTTAAAGGTAACAAAGAAAATCAAGTCAAGTCAAGCCATTTATTCATAAAAATCAAAAGGATCTCTTTGAAATGTCGGCTTTATCTACTGCCTGAAAGGCAAGAAAACAGCGCTGGTTATTCTTTTTAATGATCCTTTTACAAACCAAAAGGTACCAACATTTTTTATCGAGTCTGATCATTTTCAGTCCCAAGAGTTTTTATCATCTTTTATAGTATGCCTTTAAAAGCATGGGCTATCCCTCTTGTGTACTCACATGGTAGTCGTTGAACTCCTGGTCGTCTTCACAGGAGGCGATGACGGAGCGGATGCTCTTGGTGACGTCGCTTTCCATGCGCAGCGCGTGCTCGAGCGCGTCCACGCCGTTTTCCCACGCCTTGCGTTCCGGAGGCTGTGCACCAAAACATAATAATCTTTGTATCAGATAACATAATTATTTAAGGGATAGACATTTATATATTGAATATTATTTGACGACCTATGTGGCGCAGTGGGCGAAGACTTGCCTGAGACATACAATGATATACATACTGGATGTTTTCTATTTATAAAATGTATTTATTTAAAAAGAAAATGATTTTAGTAGTATGTCAGTCATGTAGTTCCCATAACACAAGTACTGCTTACTTTGTGGCTAAATGATGCTGTGTGTAAAAACGTCCAGCGTTTAATAACGCCCGCTCAATAATAATAATAATTTATTATTGAGTGGGACACATATCTCGGAATAAATGTGATCCGTGAGTGGGGGCTTTCTCGATGGAATGATTAATAATATTAAACTCACCCTGATGGTGATGAGAGAGGAAACGTCAGTGGTGAGCTCTCCTCGCATCAGCAAGTATTCGATCAGTTTCATAGCGTGCTCACGCTCTTCAGAGCCCGAGTCAAAGAATAGCTTAGCAAAGCCGGGACGGTTGATCTGGAATTTACAAGAAACTTAACCTTGTTGCTCCGCACTGGCACTGTCTAACGCCAATTTGTGAAACAAATGCTTTTGTAATCTCTATTTTTATTGGGACTTTGAGTCATTGATTGACTATGTCAGCCCCATTATACCAATTAGATAATACAAGCCTCGTCACTCACTGGAAGCGGCTAGGACAAGGCGGATAACACCAAGATCTTATAGGTAGGTTTATGGCGATTCGATCCACGATCATAACACTAGCGTGCGTCCCATCTCTAATGCAAAAATGACCATGTTGTCCTTCCGCTCTTTTCTGACCACAACTGGTGTTCGCCACGATTACAAAGATTATTTATAGCGGCCGGTCTGTAAACCTGTTAGTTTTACATACACTTGATCCAATGTGTTGATTATTAAACTTCTGTACGTGTAACTTGGGTGTACGTTTTATTTACACAACGTAGGGGATAGACTCTCCTCAGATTGACATTTTTTTACAGAAAACTGTCACAAAGACATGCCAAGTTTTTGGATGGTATTAGCATCTATCTGTAGTAGGTATACTTTTTTTTTATATTTGCTTTTTGGGCTTTAGTATCACTGTGGCCGTCACAGGCCTATTGTGGATTGCCACTTGCTTTTCTTCTCCCCTCAAGGCGCTCAAAGTTCACCGCTCATCCCTGCAGCTGTTAGAAACTGCGGGATCTTTTTGGGCGTGATGATTGATACTTACTCCATCTCTGGAGAAGTGCGCGCCCATGGCCAGGTATTGCAGTGAGGCAGCTACCTCCATCTGTATCTGACGACGCATGCTGTCGCGGCACGGCCGGTGGATTGTCAGCCATTCCTTTGGGATCGTCACCGGGTTTACGTGGCCTGGTGACCAAATAAAATTAATAAAAAATAAAATTTTATTTAAAGAAACTGTAATAAAAAAGAAAAAGAAAAAAACGTAATTATAACAAAACATAAGTGCAATAAATAGATAAATATAGTTAAGTATAATATTTTTTGCCTGAACTAGGTAATCCTGTGTTTCAGGCGACTACACATTATACTAAATAGCTGGTTTACAGCTTGTATGTATGTGCGTGCAACTTAACGGATTTCTTGTCTCAACAGTCAAGCGTGTAAGTTGTTAAGTAGGCAAGTAAATTTGAAGACAGTCAGACAAGCGGTAGGTATGAGTGCGGAACTTAATACAAGTATGACGACCTCTGTAGTGCAGTGGGCGAAGGCCCATCTGAGATGCAGAAGGTTGCGGATTCGATTCCCGCTGCGGGACAAATGTTTGTTTGATTTGCAAATATTTGTCACGGGTCTGGGTGTTTTCTATGTAAGTATAATAAAAAAGTTTACATAAAATAGGATATATATAAGAAGTATAAGCAGTATATCACTCATTTAGTTCCCATAACACAACTCTGCTTACTTTGGGGCTGGATGACGCTGTGTGAAATTGTCCAGCATTATAATTATAGACTGTCTGACTTTGTGTAAATTAGCCATAATCAATGGTGGGTGGTAGTATTGTAGTCTGCGAGAGTGCCAGGGTTAGTATTATGGTATTATAGCTGGGCAAGATGATACAAAATATAGGAAGCTAAGTAGGTAGTTACTAGTTTCTAAAGAGGCAGTCCAAAGGTAGGTAGGTATCTTTGTTTAGGTCTTTTTAGTTTAGCTTTATTTTTGTGTTTAAAAAAAATACCGTTTCGATTTTAGTTAAATAAACATGGTAGGAATAAATTATCACTTGATGGGTAGTATCTGTTGTCCCATCAAGGGCACTTGCTATACGCCAATATCCTCGTGTGAACAAACCTTAGCCAGAAGTTCAAAAGAATGCACGACGAAAATGTATTTTACAATAAAATTGCAAGATGCTTCAAAAGCTACATAAATACAATGAAAACAAGAAACTACTTTATAAAGGAAGGAAGTAAATAGGTAGGTCCAGGTAACTACCGAGAAATTATCTAAACAAAACGTGTTCTATTTTGGCATCGATTCCTGTTTTTATTGTTCACAATCACAAAGCAAAGTAACGGAAGGTCATAGTCCAATGGCGTCAATTCAAAATGGCGAACTTTTTGCTGCTCATTGTCTGGTCTGTTATTAATTAGGTTACAATTTTATCAAATACGACGAACTGGTAAATTGTCTGTTCTTAAAATTATGAATAAATTTTGTAGAATTCTAGCAAACTCGCTAAAAATATGTTGATTAAAGAGAAAAAAGTACAGAAACTGTCAAAAACTTTAGTAGGAAGGTACTTGAACCTGCATGTTGTCCCCGCACGCTAATTAAGGGTGCAGCTTATCACTTGAAAATTCGCTTCAGTGTTGCGGATTTTGGAAATTGTTTTGTATGGAGAATAGTAGTAATATTAACATTATTTATAACCACCTAATAAAGATTGGTTTTTCACGAACCACGAACTGGGCGAAACGAAATGTAGGCAAGGTGACCCACCCAATAAACCAATGAAAGATGTAGTGTGACCAATGAGAGCTATGCTCTGTAGCGCAGTGGGCGAAGGCCTGCCTGAGATGCAGAAGGTTGCGTGTTCGATTTCCGCCACGGGAAAAATGTTTGTATGATTTGAAAATAAGTGTCTCGGGTCTGGGTGTTTTCTATGTATAATATGTATGTATTGGCAAAAAAGTATATAAGTAGTAGGTATATCAGTCATTTAGTTCCCATAACACAAGCTTTGCGTACTTGGGGCTAAATGATGATGTGTGAAAAAATGCTCATCATAATTTATTTAATTATGAGATGATATCTGAAAGTTTGTCGTAAGTAAATAGTTTTTTATTTAACTAGGTAAATAACTAAGTAGGTATGTAGTTACGTATCTACTATTTAACTATGTAGGTAGTAGGTAAGTACCTATTATTTTTTATATTTGATAGGTAGGTACCTACCTATCTAATCATCCATCAACATGACAGTCAGTACAAAGAAGAAAGGTCACATCGGTAGCCCTCAGTTACAAATTCTAATCCGGGTGATGTTATCAATGTCTAAGCCTTCTTTGTCTCGAGTGTCTGATAACGGCTACATACTGCTGGGCACGTATATTTTTATCTCGACATGTAGATGTACCTAGGTACTCTAAGAGTTCGTTTACATACACCTCAATATCCATTGAAATATGAGTGACAGATGATTAGATAGTTGTCAAAACGATTTCAAATAGTGCGATAAAAATGTTTAGTTCAAGGAAAATAAACTTTGTATCTAGGAATATCTCGAAAAATCTAAAATTCTGTATATACCTATTGTAGATTGTTTTAAATTAACAAAATTATAGATACTATTTGCAAGCAAGAGACAGATTAATTGGGGTTTTGTTTTAATTATAATAAAATTGTCTTAATGATTTTAAGTTCCTTTAAAAGAAATTACCAAAATGTTACAAAACATTGTACATTGTAATATTATGGCTAATGATTTATCCCCATTATTTTTCTTACCTATTTTTCTTAATGTCAGTACCTAAACAATTGTTAGATAATATATTATTGTAGGTATTTCACTATGGAATAGCGATATTAGGTATTTATATAGATACGTATTTTAGCTACAGAAATAAAAACATTTCTTTTTCATTTACAACAGCCTATAAATGTTGAATGCTGGTCAAAGGCCTACCTATGAAACCTATCCCAAAGAGTGTCAAATCTTGAGCAGTTTGCATGCAGACTTCTGGCAACCTTTAAAATTCAATAACTAATATAAATTATTGAATTGGGTTCAGGTTTTCTGCACTCAGGGGGAAAATTGGAATAAGCCAAAATGATGAGAGGGATTTCTTTACATTTTTTAAATGAGGGTTCTCTGTTCCCCCCCGAGGGAATTCACTTAAGGGGAAAAGTGGAATAAAAAAAATGATTAGGGGGATTACTGCACTTTTTTAGCATTAAGTTCAATTTTCCCCCAAAGGGGGTTTTTCTCAAGGGGGATTTGTGGAATAACCCATTCTATCGAGCTTTGCTGATGGAATATAATACCTACAGCGACCAGTGGTCGTTGTTCTTTACAAAGCGATTTACCTTATTTTTGTAAAATCTTGTAACAAGAAATCAAAGAGTGATAGACTAGGTAAACCGAAGCTTATTTAAGCCATAATCTTCGTCATTATCATTAATTTTATGTAAAATGACGTTCCAATCTATTGTTCAACTAATTACCTACTGTCTGTGATTCATTAGCAGATATCTCTTATCACAACAATGAATAATTAATTTCATAAACATGAGCTAATACCCCAATTGAAACACAAATCTTGATTACCTATTGCACGTCATTGTTTATTGTGGGTAGATAAGTGTGTAAATTTTGATTAAAAACATGTAGGTATCTACCTAGTATCTACTAGTAGTTATCGAACTATTCACAGAAATCTATGCATCTTCCTAGAGCGATTTTACTCTCCATACCTACCATTTGAACAGAAGCTTCCGGTTACTAGCTACCTACTTAGATATCTACTAAGTAATTTTTTTAGGCACACTTTACACTTTATCATCGCACCACATCGGTCGTCAAGACCGACCGGTGGGCGAAGGTCCGCCTGCGACACAGGAGGTTGCGGGTTCGATTCCCGCCCTGGGACAAATGTTTGTACGATCTGCAAATATTTGTTCCGGGTGTTCTGGGTATTTTCTATGTATCATAAAAAAATATCTATCTATGTAATGTATTGTATTAAGTATATCAGTCATCTAGTACCCATAACACAAGCTCTGCTTAGCTTGGGGCTAGATGATGCTGTGTGGATTGTCCAGCATTATTTATTATTATTTATTTTATTTTATAAACAAAGAATAATAATACATAACTAGAATAGAGTTTTGATCTGGTTTGGAAAATAACCTATGTGCGCACAGTAAAACAGTATAGGTAGGTCCTAATAGTTTGTTCAAACAAAAAACACCTATAAAGTATGTTTAAAGAATGAAAAACAAATTAAATTATGTATTTAATAAAGTACCTAGCATGTAAAAAGTAACACACTAAAGTACCTAAAGGTACCTACTGAAGACAAATACATATGTTTACATTTCGTTAAATAGACGTGTTATTAAAGTGTTTCCTTGTAAGTAGTAGAAGGCCTACCAAGTCCATCTAGCTACCTATTAAGGAAAATGTTAGACCAAATAAATGCGTTGGTAGATTTTTTTTATAATAGATATGTATTTGTTTGAAATAATTCTGAATAAAACTGAGAAAACTGTAGTAAAACTATTCCATTTTATTATATAAATGTCCTGGCTACCTATATAAGTCAATAAAAATAGTTTAGGTAAATCAACTCTCTTAAAGGAAAAAATAAAAACTACTTTTTGCTATTAGTCACGAATAAAGTTCTACTCTTAAATCGTTCTTTATTAGGTATATTACATTAGGTTTTCTGCAATACTATAAACATTGTACCTAATGAATGTTTAGTTAGGTACATACTAATTACTTTAGGTTTCAAGCTATCTTCGTGCAACAAATACCTACAGTGATAACCTAACCTAGACATTATGATAAGGTTTTTTAAGTTTACTCAGATTTAGCGCAAACTAAGATTAAACGAGTTGTTGACGAAACTTATTATTTATTCAAAGCATAGATACCTACCTTGGTGCCTATAGACGAAGTTTGTCTTTAAATCATGTAACAATAGAGGTTTTAAAGAGATGTAGGTATATAGAGAAATGCTGTTTTTTGCGAAGTAAAAATAAAATTAAGTTTATCCTATACCCATTTATTCTGTTGAGTACTAAAATTTTTGGCAAATTCATCTGCTAGGGTTTTTTATTGAGACTAGTCAAAATATTGTTTCCTCCACATTCTACCTACCTATTTAACTGACGTAACAAATTATCGTTAATCAATTCTATGTCATGTAAACTTGCTGATTCATTGTGTTTTGTTAAGATATTGTGATTTAAGTAGGTATTGGCCTCGATTCTTTAGTACACTGACTAAACTAAATTTAAACTGTTGCTCTTTTGTACTGATAGTATATGCAAGAAAGAGATGGCAAGAATTTTAGTGCTGTATGCTGCTGTCAAATCAGTTTACGTGCCGCTTTTCTTCGTGTTTATAGTCAAAATGTTTTGAAATCACGACTAAATTTGTATGGAAAACTTAAATCTGACTAATTTGACAGCACTAAAATTGTAGCTATCTCTTTCTTGCTTGCACTATCAGTAAAAGAGAGCGATAGTTTAAATTTAGTTTAGTTGGTGTACTACAGAATCGAGGCCATTACCTACCTATATATATATGTTTTCGTAGGTACATAACATACATATTAATTATTCTATGGTTTTCCAATTTTAGTTGAAACATAGGGTGGTATTTAGAAATCCGTTGGGTTGCAAAAGTTTCGGTAAATGAGGTTAGGTTTGAAATTGGGGAGCAGCCATATAGGAGGTACGACATTTCTAAAATTAGAAAATTAATTACTAGGTACAGAGAATTTTTTTTTTTCGTTTAAGAACTTACTGAAAAATAACAAGAACCTGGTAGGTAGGTACCTAGTTTGGGTCGGATTTACAATTGTATCACTATTATTTGGCGAGAGCACATAGCGTGTTTTTGTATAACTTGACGATTAACAAGCCTAACTATCCAAAGTCTATTCCCTATTTCAACGTCTTCGTATAGGTATGCCTTAGTTCTAATTTTTATTTTTTCGTTGTTATTTTCAGTAGGTAGGTATCTACCTAACCTATAAAATTTAAAATAAAAAATATATAATTGTCGGTAACTGTGCAATTCCTAACTTTTGGCACCATCGGGAAGGGGATTCTAACTCTTTGGCCTTTTTTTTACTCAAACTTGTGCAACGGCTTTCTAATCTCGACTCCTATTTTCTTCATCATCACAGCCAGCCCAGCCCTGTTTCAGCTACTGCTAGGTTCGTCCTTATCTCCTGTTGTTATTTACCGACTATATAGGTACTTATGTCTATATACCTTACCTTTAAACGAACGAAGGTCAATTAATCAATGTTTAGAATAAAAATAAGCAAGCATTGTTTTGCAAAAAAAAGATGGCCGCCGGTATTTTACCCACCAATCAGCTGTCTTTGTTTACGAAACCGTAAATGTCATTATCTTGCTTGACACATGAGAACTTAAATTAAACTACACCACCCCCTTTGCCTGTAAGTACCTTATAACAATTTCCTGTAAACTGAATACATCCTAATCCTAATAATGTCACAGGAATAATAAGCGACTAAGCGCACTGGCTTTTACGTAAGTAATTTATTTTATACACTGAGTCGAACAAAGAATAATAATAAAAAAGGTAGATTTAGAAAAAACTTACATTGGGTTGCGGATGCAGGCGCGTATACGGCCACCAGGCAGGCAAGGGTAATCAGGATCACCTTCATATTTAATTCTACAAAAATCACAGATACTTTGACGATATTAGCGAAAATAACAAATTAAAAGCTAGCAGTACTCTCGAAAGTCAAGCCTTTACACACACTGGTGTAGAAGGCGGACTTATCGACAACGAAATTGGAAAAAGACAAACTATTCGCGTGGATGACTCTGATTATTATAAAACGAACTACGCAGCGATAACACTAACATCGCTTTGACATGTGCCTCAAGTGGAACGACGGGAGAGAGCGAGAAGGCAATGGTTACTCAATAAAAAGTCCCCAGCGAGGTTTTGTGTTTCCAGGCGACTCGTGGAATGTTTCGAAGGGTGTTCTATTCGCGTTTATGCTTCTAATAAACGTTTTTTAGACATAATTGTACTCAAATATTTATTCATACGTATTTTTAGACTGCTATCAGTTCTATTAATTTGAAAACGAACTCAAATAACTAAATTAGAAGAAATTCTTGGAACACTAAACCTCCACTTTTTGAACTACGTCATTAAAAGGGTCGGGTAGCGGAGAGTTCTCCGAAGGGAACCGATGTAGACTGTGTTTCCATCTTTTGAACATAACCTACAAATAGGGAAAATATGGCCTTTACAACTTTATTAGATGTCATAATTATTTGAACAGTTATTATTCGTTATATTATTATCGTGGTTTGGTATCATTTTAAGATAGTATATTATTACGACTATACCTCGTACTTTACTCTTGCTGACGTTTCATTGACCGTTTAGAGGTCCTTCATGAGCACCGTCCGCGACTACTCTCGACAGTCGTGAGACGGGAACTGTAAGAAACGACAGCACAATATAAAAAAACCTTGTACATAGTTAATTCCTAAAATGCGTTTAAACGGCACCTTCAAAACTTGTTTCTGATGGATAGAGTCAGCACAGGATCTATCCCATGTAGCGATTGCTGTGGCAGGCGCTTCAATACCCTGGCTAGCGTAACTCACAGAACACAATCATCATAAAGAATCTATGTAAAATCACATAAATCTTCGTCTATTGTCTAGTGTTCTTTCCTAAGTAAGTTAGTATATCTGTGGAAACTTTTAATTGGCCTTAAACATACATTCACCAGTACATGTACTTATGTATGAGTAATTAATCCTTGTACCTAGCTGTAAGTTTTCCTAAAAATCCAAAATAAAATAATAATAAAGGTGTAGTAAGTAAATCAACGGGTAAATTTTGCTTCACATCTGGCATCCCGAATCAGCAACAACTGCCAACTTCATTCACGTGACTGACAGTTCGATAAGTGTATTTTCCTACGTTGCTGCCAATTGCGACGCGAACAAATAAATTAAATCTTACTTTGTCTGTCTCCATTGCGGGGCATTATCAGTTTTGTATAGTTCTTTGTTGGAGTCGCCTTCTGCGCCAGTGTGTGTAAAGGCTTTTCCTGCAGTAACTGTGCTCATCCCGTGGTCCTATTTTTGCAATTTGTTGTACTATTTTTTGGTGAGTTGAATCCAAATATAAAAACAATATTCTTGACTTCCGGGATACTGGCTGATTTCGCTGATTTAATTTGACTTTCTTTTTTAAATTAATTAGTTTTTTTTTGTTTGTCATTGTTCATATCCTATGAAGTTAATTATTATTATTTACCTACGACCTAAAGTTTTTTAAAGCATTTGCCTATTATACCTCATTAGGTCAATTAATCCTGATTTAAATAAAATAGTATTTTCTTACTAACTGGACGGAGGCTTTTAATGGTTCCGATTTTACCAAACTACCTACTTACTAAAAGGGGAGGAGGGTACTTACAAAGTAACATTTTACCTTGTGTTGATGACCTTTTAATATTTATTGCCTATTATTATTTTAATCGCTTGTTTTGATAAGTTAAATTATTGTTCTTTATTCAATATTTGTTTTTATTATGACAGATTAGTCTAAAATTTCCGTTGTAAATACCTAGGTTAGGTATCTACTAGGACAGAGACTTCATACACAGAATCTCAAACTTTTTATTATTTTAATATAAATTAAGTACCCACGTTCCTACTTGGTAGGTAGATACCTAGTTTTATTATAAATAAATAGGTAGGTGGATACCTAGTACATAGGCAAGGTTTTTTATGTTTAATTGAGAAAGATAAGTAATAGGTAGTTAGTAGGTATATTTTTCTTTTTTTAAATTCTTTTTTAGGTACCTACCTATAGGTACCTCAATTATGTAACTAGGTACTTGCCTTACTTATTCTGACTAACCTATTTCCCTATATGTGTTCCCTATTACCTACTTAGATAACTAGGTATGTACCTATTACCAACTAGGACGTGCAGTTTCATAGGTTTTAAGTTGCGTAATCTGCCTTTGAAATAAATGTCATCAGTTGCGAAATGCCACGGCGAGAAACTGCAAAATTATTGTCTATCTACTGTTTACATAAGTATCTACAAAAATAAATAAAATACCCAACAGAAACATACAATAGACCCCACACACTAGGATTCCCTGTGTCGTGGGTATCAGGACCCACCCAGACAGAACAAATATCTGCGGAGCATGGAAACATTTGTCCCGCAGCAGGAATGGAATCCGCACCTTATGCGTCTCAGCCGGCAACTCGTCCGCCGCGCCACCAAAATCGTCATCCACATGTACCTAACATACATACATAAAGCCACGCCTGTTTCCCGGAGGGGAAGAGGCAGAGATCACGGGTTTCCGCCTGCTACGATCCTGGCGGATCTTTTTCGCTTCATCATCATCACATGCACAATGTAACATATCTTTGTAAAAAAATTGTATGTACTATTGTCACAATGTAACATATCCTAGTAAAAAAAATGTATGTACTATTGTCACAATGTAACATATCCTTATAAAAAAATAGTATGTTCTATTGTCACAATGTAACATATCCTAGTAAAAAAATAGTATGTTATAATGTTGCAGAAACATGAAGGTCATAGCTTCTGCCATCTTTGGTCTGTTGGCGCTGACGGGCGCTTTCGCCGCTGATTCCTGCTACCAAGATGTCTCTCTCGACTGCGGGCAGGCCAACCCTAACAGCTTGGGTAAGCATCAGTACACTGAACTTATCCTGCCACAGCAATTAGAGCATTGCTGTGCCAGCAATTTTCAAACAAGTAATCCTTAATTTCACAATGGGCTGTAAATGGGTAGTAACTAGTTAGGTAGTATTTATAGCAGTAGTTATGTATTTATTTATGTATTTTATGTATATATACATGACACTTGCTTATCTTTGCAGCTGGGCGATTCAATAATCGTAAGTAATAGATGAAATGAAAATAGTTGGCATGAAATTATATTCAATGCATCATTATCCATTTCCAATTAAATTTATGATCTCGAATTATTTTTAACGTTTCTTAACCTTTTTTCACTGGGGTTTATTTAGTTTAGTTCCATTCAATCAAACAACTAAAACTTGTTTTATTTTTAAATGTCTATACCACGTACTCTGTTCTCCTGCTGACGTTTCGTTGACCGTTCAGAAATCCTTCCTAATATTCTAAAATGATACTAAACCTGATATTTTAAATTTTAAAATAATGCTGGTTATTTTTCGAACAGCATCATCTAGCCCCAAACTAAGCAGAGCTTGTATTGTGGAAATTACATAACTTTTTTGAAAAAACATACATATATACATGTCCCTTAGAAATAAGGTGACACTTTACAAAACGTGCAGCGACCTCTGTGGCGCAGTGGGCGAAGGTCCGCCTGAGACGCAGAAGATTGCGGGTTCAATTCCAGTCGCGGGACAAATGTTTGTATTATCTGCAAATATTTGTCTCGGGTCTGGGTGTTTTCTATGTATAATATGTATGTATTTACAAAAAAATGTATATAAGTAGTAAATCAGTCATGTAGTTCCCATAACACAAGCTCTGCTTACTTTGGGGTAAGATGATGCTGTGTGAAAATGTCCAGCATTATTTATTTATTATGACATGCCGCAGTGACTTTCGGCCACTCCATTCATGTCAAAATCGCAGTCACTCCAAGCAGTCAAAAATCGTTTCTTGCGCAAGGCCACCGGTGCGCCGTGGTATTCGTGCAACAGACCTCCACCGAGACACCAAGCTCGAGTCCGTAGCTAAATTCATAAAAACCGCTTCTCAGCGGTATTATGAATTGGCCTCATCCCACCCGAACCCCTTGATCTTCAATATCCCCGACTACTCGATCGAGTCACCCGAGTTGAAAACCCTCCGTAAACCAAGACACGTTCTTGGTGACCCTGATGACCCCATCAGCACCGCTGACGCAGTGGTGACGTCATCAAGTCCCGGCAGAGCAAACACTTCACAGATGACCACTTCCACTTCCGCCTACTCACGGTACAGATATGTACCGGGGCGTTTCTCTCCTGGTCCTCCCCCTCCTGCTCCTGTTCCTCTCGCAACGGCCCAAGCCGAGGTCCGTACCTAAGTGGTGCCCTTGTGCTAGTTGCCCCATCCTAACTTTTTACAGGCTTAGCGGCTTCTGCGCTCGCCTTAGTCCGGTGACGCTAACCAAGGCCATCTGCATTCAGCATCATTATATTTTTATATGCACATATATAGCCTTGATCCCCACACTAGGATTCCCTGTATCGTGGAATTACGAGTTCCATGGTACCACAACTCCCAGACCCGAAACATATATCTGCAGTCTCTCTTAACAAATATCTCTTGTGTCTCCGCCTGCTACTCGCCCTCCCTGCCACAGAGTTCGTCCTACTCTTGCGAATGTTTTTATATTACTTATTTAGGTACCTATTGCACCTATTTACTAAGTATAGCACATATATTATAATACTAGGAATAGCCTATGATCAAAGGTATATATACCAACTAATTTTAATGTAAAGTTTCTTAAGAAAGGGATGGCAAGAATTGTACTCGTGTCAAATTAGTTAAGAAGAGCGCTTCTGTTTATAGTCAGCATGTTTTGATATCACAACAAAATTTTTATGAAAAACTTAAATCTGATCAATTTGACAGCACTAAAATTGTTGCTATCTTTTTCTTCTGTTACTGTTAGTAAAAGAGAAGGATAGATAAATATATGTTATTGAAATGACCCCTTTGCTTTAACCAGTTCAAATCAAAAATATATTTTTTTTAATTTACCCATTTCACCGTGTAACGGTATATTTAAATTGGTCATTTTCTGATTTACATGTGGAGCTTTAAGTCGTATGAATGCTAGTGTATACCCATCTGACATGCCAATGGTATACTAGCTGTGCCAAGCTAAATGCAAAAAGTATTTTCAAATCCGGTAGTTCCAGAGATTAGTGCGTTCACACAAAAAAACAAACTCTTATGATTATGATTGTTACTCTTTCACGCAAAAACCACTGAACGGATTTTGATGAAACTTTAAAGTACTACTATATCTTATACATCAGAATAACACACAGGCTACTTTTTATCTGGGTACCCAGCGGGTGAAGCCGTGGACAGAGGCTAGTGGTCAATAAATTAATCTGAATGACGTCTGGCAACCCACAGCCCTCCCACGCTGTAACGCCGTGTACGGTGAGTACGGCCGACACGGCAACGTCGCCGCTGAGATGCAAGCCTACGCGAACCTCCACCTCGAGCGATCATACGAGTACCTCCTGTCTTCGTCATACTTCAACAACTACCAGACGAACCGCGCTGGCTTCAGCAAACTCTTCAAGAAGCTGTCTGATGAGGCCTGGGGCAAGACCATTGAGCTTATCAAGCATATTACTTTGAGAGGTGAGTTACATAAACCACAGCTGCGTCAAGCTTTCCACTCGTTATGTCTCAGGCTCGGCGACGCCCGAGTAATATAGCTCTGGTGTTGCAATCGTCCATAGGTTACGGTAACTGCTTACCAACAGTCGGGCCGCTTATGCTCTTTGCCACTAAGTTGTATACGCCATTCTATTGCGTCTCATGTATCATTTGGAGGATGGTCACTCAGTGACATAAAAATGATTTTATTCTTTGATAATCTCTCGCTGCAAACTGTCTCCATCTATGTAGGAATCACACATTTTCCTATCTTCGCAAAATTTACCAACAAAATTAAATAGTCTTCAAGTATCTACTAACAAGAATTGTATTACTGTCCGTAATAAAAACTTTTATATGATTCGTTATTGTGGTCCAGGTGACGAGATGAACTTCGCACAGCGCTCCACGCAGAAGCCCACGGAACGCAAGAACTACACCGTGGAACTGCACGAGCTGGAGTCGCTGGCGAAGGCGCTGGACACGCAGAAGGAGCTCGCCGAGCGCGCCTTCTACATCCACCGCGAGGCCACCAGGAACAGCCAGCATCTGCACGATCCTGAGGTCAGTGAGAAGATTGGGAGTCATAGTCAATAGGTTTTTGTTCATAGAAATCACAAGGATCATATACAAAGATCAGCTTAAAAACTCCGTGAACTTACACCGATTCTTCGCGCTTGACCAAGCCTAGGAGAACCAGCCAACAAGCTAAAGTTTGAAGCTATAGTTTGCAGCTAGACAATACCCACAGCTGGGGGCTAGTAGATATAGGTACTCCCACCAGCCAATCACTACCCACTGGACCTCGGGACCTACTAACAAAATGGGGATGGGGTCTGATTAATACGGTAGGTAGAGGGTAGATCGATTTGTCTGCCATTAAAATCCGCCCACAAACTTCAGTCTCTCCCGTGATCATGGTACAACTGTGCCCAAATATCGGGAAACATTTAAACTCACATATTCCTTTTTTGTTATATTCATGACGGTAGTGCAAGGCAGGATGGAGGACAAAAGATCACGTGGATTCTCTCCTATGCGATGGTCAGACCTCATCAAGTCCGTCACACAACAGACGCCGTACGAAATGTTGAGTTGAATGGAGACGTATCTCAAAAGACGCTACTCAAGCAGAACCTGCATAACCACGACCACTCTGCTAAGAGTGCTCGACTAAGAAGAAGAATGTATGAACATTCTTCTTAGTCGACCATGATTAGTAGACCATGATAGTTTAGCTTCAAAAGTTATAATACGGTAGTTAGACTTGTAATGAGTTTCCAATGCGGGTTCGGAGGATATCAGTTTGTTCGCTGGACGCTTAGAGTTAGAAGGTTGTGTAGCAGGGATATCCAACTACTCCAGACTTTCTATTCAAATTGGCCTTATGCATCCATTCATTATCACCCACTGCTGGATATAAGGCTACTCCATTTTGTGCCATTGTGTGCCACGTAGATATCTGCGTTTTTTACTGCATTTGTATGGAAGTTCTGGGTCTTATCTCATCATCCGCAGGGCAAGCGAAGCGGGTCAAAGGAAGTCAAAAGAAGTTTACATCTTCACTGATATTATAATAATAAACCAGTAACATTGTTGAGAGTGGCGTCAATCTCTTACACATCAACTAAACTTACTTTTATATATCGTTCTCTTTTATTAACAGTAACAAAAGAAAGAGATAGCAACAAGTTTAGTGCTGTCAAATAAGTGAATTAGAGTTTTCGTTATTTCAAAACATGCTGACTAAGAAGAAAACGTAAACCAATTACACAGGAGTAAAATTCTTGCCATCCCTTTCTTGCGCGATATTTAGAGAATGGATACCAGTATCCTTACTTTTTTACTAAAGCGACCCAAAGGAGCCGAGTGAGAATTAGTTCGCATTGTTGAGGCCGTCTCCTAACTTTTCCACTGATTCTTTTATCAATGACAGGTCGCACAATACCTCGAGGAGGAGTTTATCGAGGACCAGGCTAAGACCATCCGCAACCTCGCCGGCCACACCGCGGACCTCAAGAAGTTCATAACAGCCAACAACGGACAAGACCTGTCCCTCGCACTTTACATGTTCGACGAATACCTACAGAAAACTGTCTAAATTAGCCTTTAGTCTTTTAGATCATACATAGAAATTATCTCAAATATTCTATTTTAATCTGCCAATTTCAGCAAAAGTTGCCATTTTAGTAGATTCAAGCTCATTTCTACCATCTAGATTTACAGATTATATGGTACCACTATTTTAGTTTTTTTTTTGCAAATGGTAACATTTTATGTACAAATTACTGGGCTGTTTAGTGTGATTATTTTAGTTTTTTTTAATACGTAAGAAATACGAAAAATGTATGATTATTGTAAGTAATCTAGTATCGGTAGATTGTATTTTTCAGTTATTTTCAATTAAAAATTATTCATTAACTTAATTTGAAGTTTGTAATTCACTTGAATGAGTAATATTCTTAAGGCCATATATTAGCCATTATAGGTGGCAAAGGTGGCAAAAGGTAGGTATTTCTCAAGCTGAGAACATCTATCAGTGTTGATATTAAAACTAATAATAATGCTGGAGATTTTTCACACAGCATCATCTAGCCCCAAACTAAGCAGAGCTTGTATTATGGGAACTACGTGAATGATATACTACTATATACTTTTATTTGTAAATACATACCTACATTATTATACATAGAAAACACTCAGACCTGAGACAATATTTGCAGAAAATTCAAACATTTGCCGGGGCAAATGTTTGAATTTTCTGACGGTCGATTCACGCGGGCGTCGTGAATCGACCCTGCAACTCTCTGCGTCTCAGACGGGCTTTCTAGTACCAATAAGTCGTCCACGTATAAGCCATACAGACAACGTCTTCAATGAAAAACGACCCATTTTGACAGGCTCTATAACTTCTAAACTTGAAAATGCCATCTAATCGACATATTATATTTTTCTCATTTTCTTGTTTACAAGTGTTGAACATTGAAAAGCCTAGCAAAATTATTGTCATAGTTTCGTTGGCCTTCCCAGAGCCATCCATTTTGCTAGTCTAAATAGGGGGCGACAATAAAAAAAGTTTGAGAAACGGTGGCTTTTGGTTCTATCGTAATGAAATAAGAATGACTAAATTAGAAATAAACCAGCTTCGCCCGCGTGGTACCCGGTTAAAAAGTAGCCCAAGTATGTGTTATTTTGATGTAAGTATAAGCTATAATAGGTACCTACTGTAAAGCTTCATCAAAATCCGTTCAGTAGGTAGTTATTGCGTGAAAGAGTAACAAAACTTTCGTGTTTATAATATTAGTAGAATTAACTTGGTTTAAGTAATCATGTTAATTCCATTATTGTTTTTACGAGCAACGTATTAAATTAAATAAAACCACAGATAATATATTTTCAACTATGTTTATTACCATAGAGAATAATACAAACACTTTTAAAACAGTTAGAATCTACTAAATTATCAACTTTTTCCTAAACTACGAAACGAAGTATGTTTTTATCTATAGTAATAGGGGCTGCAGTTAGAAAATAGCGTTTAAGTTACCAACCGCAGGCAGGGTGGTGGGTATCAAAAACTTTGGCGATATTTAATATAATAAACTTATTTATTTGTATAATTCATAATGAAAATACTTGGTACATACCTAACTAGTTACTCAATTATATTCTAGATAACTACAAAAATACAAAATACCTATTTCTCTAACTTATAAGAAGATAGATAGAAAATTGCTTTTTGACATGATAAAACTAGTACATAAGACGAACTTAATGCTAATTAGTATTTTCTTCCAGCTAACCTTTGTGTAATGAAGAGTGGGACGGGAGTGCGTTTAAAGAATTACCAAAATAAAATATATTTTTTTAAATTAACTATGTAGATTAGGTATTGCATATTGTAAGTATATTATTGACCCTTCGTTGGGCCAAAGAGGCGGATGAAAGAAGGGTACATTGCGGCTGAGATGCGAATGTTGAGATGGATATGTGGACAAGAACTGACAAGAAAAGGAATGAACTTAACAGGGGAAGTCTGAAAGCAGCGCTAGTAACGGGAAAGTTGAGAAGCAATAGATTGGCGTGGGCACGTCATGTAGGAAGGAAGAATGTCAGATTACGAGAAGAGTGTTTTTAAATGTGTTTTGGTTGGTAAGAAGGAGTGAAATGAAGGCTCAAAGAGGACTGCAGAAGAAGAAATCATCTTGTGCCGACTCAACGCTTGTTACGGAAGATTCCCTTAATCCGTGTTATCTGGTAGCTAGACTAGCACAGGGAGCATTGCTAGCGAGAGATGTGCTAGCAAGTCTACTGTTGGTGTATCAAAGCATGTTTCTGAGCGTGATCCCGTCGAGCGAAGAGAGTGCATTGTTGGTGTATCAAAGCATGGCGCTGAGCGTGATCCCGTCGAGCGAAGAGAGTCCATTGTTGGTGTATCTAAGCATGGCGCTGAGCGTGATCCCGTCGGGCGAAGAGAGTCCATTGTTGGTGTATCAAAGCATGGTTCTGAGGGTATTCCGGTCGAGCTTGCCCCCCGCCCCCCGCGGCAGAGCCTCCACGAAACGTACCCCTCCGGCTAACTTCATGCGGAATGTGATCTGGAAATTACCAATTTGTTAAGCTCCACGGTTTGATTATAATTAAAAAAACTCGGACAATACGAGTCTAACTCGCGCACCGAGGCGTCCGTACAAGTTTGTAGGTATGTTTACCAAAATAATTAACACTAGTTGTTGCCCGCGGCTTCGCCCGCTTGTTACGTTAATAAAAGTAGCATATGACCGTCTCCAGGCTACAAACTATGTCCACCAACTTTTGAGGTTTCTTGAATCGAACCAAGAATTACAATTTATACAAAGTTTAGAACTGAATTTCACACCCCCAAAAGTAAGTTTTGAAAAAAATAAAAAATACGTGTTTCATTATTTACTTTAAAGTTTATTTGTATAGAGTTTTGAGCGAATCAAAAAATTTTTTTTCATAGAAACTTTACCACCCTGTTTAACCCCCTTAGGGGTCGATTTTCGAAAATTAGCCTATGTGTTATTCCAGATCCTAAACTATCTACATTCCAAATTTCATCAAAATCGGTTTAGTAGTTACGGAGATACGTGGTAACAAACATTCACACACACAGACACACACAGGCTTTTGCATTTATTATATATTAGTAGGATTACACAAGACAAACTTTAACATTGTGGCTGGTTTTTTTTTCTCATTCATCGATATAATTACGTCACGGTCAATTCTCCGATTGCAAAGTGTAAAATCACAAAAAAAAAACTAGAAATTAACTACATAAATTCACACTTTTTCCTTTACTTTTGCTTTCGACCTTGCTTCTTGACTTATTTTATGTTTCTAGGTCAACGTTACTCCCGTTTATTTATTTGCGATTGGATATATATAGCATATATATAGTATATAAATAGTATGTCGCATAAATGGCCGTATTTTTTTATTGCGCTCCTAAGAAAAAGGATCTTGAAAGACAGACAAACATACGGACAACGAAGTGATCCTATAAGGGTTCCGTTTTTCCTTTTAAGGTACGGAACCCTAAAAAAAACCTCTGTTTTATATAAATACGTAGGTGCCTACTTAGTCAGATATACCTAACTTTAAATTCAAAATAAGTTATCAGTTTTATGTTAAACGAAAGTTATAAAAGTGACCTACCTATTATTCTCCGTATTGCTTAAATTATTTTAGCCTTTGCCCGTTTTTGACCCGGATAAAAGTAGCCTATGTGTTATTTATTTCACAAACCTATACCACCTGTTCCCAATTTCATGCAAATCGTTTAAGCCGTTACGGAGATAATTTTATCAACTATTTATTTGTTTACATTTTTGCACGTAATTTATTTGCATTAAATTATTGGTTCGCGATTATTTGTACCTAAACTGTTGTTATTTGTTTATTTTAACTTATTTATTTTAATTCAGTTGATTTATTTAGTTTAGGTTATTTATAACTTTACAGCGACATCTCTCGACACATGATTGAACAAAGTTACATCACATCAACGAAGAGCAACTGTTAGACAAAAAGCTACCACATACAATACACAGATGGCCATACAAGTGTCTAGATCGCGCAAGTGATATTTTATTTTAAGGAACCTCGGGATCTAGATAAACAACTCAGTTTAATTTTCCTTTCACGCTAACGCAAATTCGTCCAGGCAAAACTAGGCAGAAGCAGAAGTCACGTGACATTTCCATAGCTAATGTCATTTGCATACAATTTAATCTTTCCGCAGGCGTTAACACCAACAGAAAGTGGTATTGTCTTCATCCAGAACAATTAAAATAACTTCGACATACAACTGTCGGTCCAAGGACCCCGGGCAAGTGGATCAGATGGATCAGCTCGGTGGAAGATCTTTCCAATTGGAGGTTACACCACCAACCGTGTTCTCCACAACTTCCTGTAATGCGGTAAAATAGTTTCTACAGTAAATCTGGTCCACCCACTCACCCTGGTCTCCAGGAACTGCGCCAGCTCCTGCTCCGTGGGCTGACACCCTGGCTGCAGCACCACGAACGCAGTCGGTGCCTCCCCGCACTCCGCACTCGGAGCCCCCACCACACCAGCTTCCTTTATCGAGGAGTGCTGGATGAGGATGGACTCTAGCTCTGCTGGCGCTATCTAAAAGCACAAACAAAATAGAAGTCAACTTTTTGTACACTCTTATTTCTTGTGCAATAAAAAAAGAATAAGAAAAGGAGCATAAAAAGAAAATTAAAAATATTAAATACTAGCTGTACCCGCGACTTGGTTTACGATTGCCGTCCTTGAAGACGAATTGACCACAGTTTGTCTTATATTAAGCGAAGCAGCAGTGAATCACTCTTATCAACAAAGTGTATTAGATTTATACTACCCAATGTTACACAAGTTAAAGCAAATATCAAAATCAAAGATGAACAGTTGGCTCTTGTGGACACCACCGTATTCTTAGGTATCACCCTAGATAATAAGCTTCAATGGGGTCCTCATATTGATGGGTTATCGAAGAGACTTAGTTCTGCGGTATATGCAGTCAAAAAGATCCGTCTTTATACAGACGTTGACACAGCTAGACTAGTTTACTTCAGCTACTTCCACAGCATTATGTCGTACGGTATACTGCTGTGGGGGAGTGCTGCTGATATCAATACCATTTTTGTGCTGCAGAAGAGGGCTGTTCGAGCAATTTATAATATGGGCCCCAGAGAATCACTTCGCGAAAAGTTTAAAGAAATAAATATAATGACATTCCATTGTCAATACATTTATGAAAATCTGATGTATGTTCACAAAAATATTAATTTGTTTAAGAAAAAAAGCGATAATCACAATGTTAATACTAGAAATAAAGATAAACTCGCTGTTGCCACTTGTAGACTCCATAAAGTTGGTAAATCGTTTAAAGGGCACGGTGTACGCTCTACACCGTGCCCTTTAAACGATTCTAACTCCCAAGAGATATACAAAAATTATCAATTAACAAATTTAAAAACGTAATTAAACAAAAGCTTTATAAAAAGGCATACTATAAAATATCTGATTATTTAGATGACAAAAACTCTTGGGATTGAAAATGCTCCAACTCGAACCTATTGTTTTGTAAAAGGATCATTAAAAAGAATAACCAGCCTTGTTTTCTTGCCTTTCTTTCCTGGCTTGGTCGCGGAGGAACAGGCACCTAGATAAAAACCGACGTTTCAAAGTGGTCCTTGTGATTTTATTGAATAAATGAATTTTGACTTTGACTTTGAAGAAAGGAGCTTTTTACTTTGCATTTAAAAACTTTGATTTTAAAAACCAGATTGTATTTCTCAGAAGACAATAACTCAGGCAGAGAGTTAGTTCGCGGTTCGCACAATAAATATCGAAGCAAAGTGCTTTGTGCGAGTCTTTGGAATTTCGACTGTTAAACGGTGTCTTCTTGCCGAGGCTCTCCTCGTTTGTTAATATTTACTGTTAATTAATATTAACATTAACTCGTTTATTAATATTAGCAACTCCAGTTAATATTTACTGAATAAAACCCCTGCTGAACCGCCCTTTGGTGACAAGTCGCTACACCAATGCACTATGCAACCGTACTCAGTGTAGCAGTGAACGAGGCAGTCGTTCCGTAGACCTAAGCGAGATCACACATTTAACCGTTATGTAATCTGTAACTAAATATAACCCTTGATATGGAAATATGCTCGTTTTTCTTTCACTCCTATGTAGGAACACGCGATCAAGTGATACCCCGACAAGGAAACTAAATACATTACGAAATATCTGAAGACATCAATTATGGGGTGTCCAGGAAGTGTTTGAATGGGGGTGTCCAGGGGTGGCCAGGGTCCAGGGGGTATTGGAATGGGGGTGTTCAGGGTCCAAGGGGTGCTGGAATGGAAGTTCCCAAGTTCCAGCGGGTGTCTTGGGGGTTTTTGAATGGGGTGTCTTGGGGGTTTTTGAATGGGGTATTCAAGATCCAGGGGCTATACAGGGGGTGTTGTAATGAGGATTCCAGGGTTAAGTGGTGTCGAGGGGGTGATGGAATAGTGGTGTCCAGGGGGTGTTAGAATGGGGGTGTCCATGTGGTGTTGGAATTGGGATGTCCAGGGTTGTTGGAATGGAGTTGTTCAGGGTCCAGGGGTATTCAGAGGATGTTGGAATAGTGGTGTCCAGGGTTCAGGGGGTGCTGGAATGGAGGTTTCCAGGGTCCAGCGGATGTCCTGGGGGTTTTAGAATGGGGTGTCCAAGGTCCAGGGGCTGTCCAGGGGGTGTTAGAATGGGGATTCTAGAGTCCAGGGGTGTCTAGGGGTGATGGAATAGAGGTGTCCAGGGGTGTTAGAATGGGGGTGTCCAGGGAATAAAGACTTGAGCAGATCTAACTTTTTATAACGATGATGCTGATGTTTTCACTCACCGATACATCATTATACTTGATCAGCTCCTTCATACGGTCTACTATGTAGAAGTAACCGTCTTCATCGTAGTAGCCAACATCACCCGTCTTATAGAAATCTTCATCGTCCATATAGTCTCGGTTTGATACGCAGAGGTACCCTGGAAATAATATACATAGTCCTGGGATAAGATAAAATTGTATGGAAATGACATTTGCTGCGGAAATGTCACGTGACGTTTCCATACAAATTTATCTTTCGTGGTATTTGTCTAGCCCCCCTGACCACACTAGGATTCCCTGTGGCTATCAGGAACCACAACGGTATCAATATCTACAGAAATTTCCGCCGCAGTAAATGTTTGCACATTTGTCACGCAGCTGGAATCGAACCGCCTCTCGCGTCACAGCCGTCGGTTTATTTATAGGTCTTTCCCATAAACAAGAAGCATGAGTGGAAGTCTTGACAGAGACAGGTTTTGGAGTCTTCTCATCTACTTTCTGCCCTTTCTTAAGTCATCGCTCCACCTACCCTAGCTTACCTACATAAGTTTATACATTTCAACTATAAATATTTTAATTTAAACAGTGTTTTATTTTCTTGAGTTAAAATTGAAAGGACTCTATATAATATATCCACAAGAAACTAAAACTTTGTAAAACTAAAAGTAACTGGTAGCCTTATCGAAGCGGTCTCCTCCAGACAAGTTTTGGATTGAGAGGAATCTATGAGATCGTAAAGAAAGAAAATGAAAGAAATAAAAATAATGCTGGACAATTTCACACAGCATCATCTAGCTCCAAACTAAACAGAGCTTGTGTTACAGGAACTACACGACTGATATACTTTTTTTGTAAATACGTACATTTTCCACATAGAAAACAGCCAGACCCAAGACATATATTTATAGATCATACAAACATTTGTCCCGCGGCGGGAATCGAACCCGCAACCTTTGCGTCTCAGGCGGGTCTTCGCCAACTGCGCCACAGAGGTCGTCTAAAGAGTATATAATATAATTATAATATAAGTATCATTATACGTATAAGAAACTCTTCAGTTTGAGCGGGCTCTTAGATAAAAATATTTTTCTTTATCTAAGGGCAAGGATTTTTTCTTTATCTCAACTTAACACTACAATGGTCTCGATTCTGTAGTTCACTAACTAAACTAAATTTAAACTGTCGCTCTCTTTTACTGATAGTGCAAGCAAGAAAGAGATAGCTTCAATTTTAGTGCTGTCAAATCAGTTTACGTGCCGCTTTTGTTCGTGTTTATGTTTGTTTTGAAATCACGACTAAATTTGTATGGAAAATTTAAATCTGACTAATTTGACAGTACTAAAATTGTCTTTCTTGCTTGCACTATCAGTAAAAGAGAGCGACAGTTTAAATTTAGTTTAGTTAGTGAACTACAGAATCGAGACCATTGCAGTGTTAAATTGAGATTAAGAAAAAAATCCCTGCCCTTAGATAAAGCAAAAAAATCTTTATCTAAGGCCCGGCTCATACTGATGCGGTGGCGCTGGTGGCAGTGGCGATGATTCCACGCGAACTTTGACAACCACCTCATGATACCCCTTATCGCCACCGCGTCAGTTTGAGCGGGCCCTAAAACAGTGGCAAAGTAATCTCACCTGGAGTGAGTGAGGGTGATTTGAAACAAATTTCTCCCCGCGTATTTGGACCCACAGGTTGCCTCGTTTTAAGATCAACTACCTAAATAAAAAAATGGTGCTAAATAATAATTATAGGTACATAATACATATTGTAAAAATGGGAATTTTCACGTACCTAATGCACTATCGGTGAAGGCACCGACTAAGTTTCGACTCGCGTCGTGCACTACGACGCGGAGATAGAAAGTCGCGATCGCTCACCCTGATGAAGACTCTCGGAATGAGTCGAAACTTAGTCGGTGCCTTCACCGATAGTGCAGTACGTGAAAATTCCCGTTTTTACAATATGAATAGTCAAGTTCACGATAGTTTTTGGAATAAAGGTAAGTGAGGATGGATAGATGTTTGTTACTTATTCACGCAAAAACTACTGAACGGATTTTGATGAAACTTATACTACACAGTATAAGTTTCATCATACAGTAAAACAGCTTATACATCATAATAACACATAGGCTACTTTTTATCTGAGTACCACGCGGGCGAAGCCGTGGGCAGAAGCTAGTTTGTATATATTTTGATACATTGACTCAGGACTAAGATTCCCTGTGCCGTGGTTATCAAGAATTACAGTACATACCATGGATATTATATACTAGCTTCTGCCCACGGCTTCGCCCGCATGGTACCCGGATAAAATTAGCCTATGTGTTATTCTGATGTATAAGCTATATTACTGTAATGTTTCATCAAAATACGTTCAGTAGTTTAAGCGTGAAAGAGTAACAAACATCCTCACAAACTTTCGCGTTTATAATATTAGTAGGACTAGCTTCTGCCCACGGCTTCGCCCGCATGGTACCCGGATAAAATTAGCCTATGTGTTATTCTGATGTATAAGCTATATTACTGTAAAGTTTCATCAAAATCCGTTCAGTAGTTTTTGCGTGAAAGAGGAACAAACATCCTAAAAAACTTTCACGTTTATAATATTAGTAGGACTAGCTTCTGCCCACGGCTTCGCCCGCGTGGTACCCGGATAAAAAATAGCCTTTGTGTTATTCTGATGTATAAGCTATATATATCTGTAAAATTTTATCAAAATCCATTCAGAAGTTTAAGCGTGAAATATTAACAAACATCCTCACAAACTTTCACGTTTATAATGTTAGTAGGACGATATACAATGTTAATAGAAAAATAGAAGCAATTAGAGTGCCTAGTTAGAAAATGGCCTCGATTCTGTAGTACACTGACTAAACTAAATTTAAACTATCGCTATCTTTTACTGATAGTGCAAGCAAGAAAGAGATAGCTACAATTTTAGTGCTGTCAAATTAGACAGATTTAAGTTTTCCATACAAATTTAGTCGTGATATCAAAACATGCTGACTATAAACACGAAGAAAAGCGGCACGTAAACTGATTTGACAGCAGCACACAGCACTAAAATTGTAGCTATCTCTTTCTTGCGTACACTATCAGTAATAGAGAGCGATAGTTTAAATTTAGTTTAGTCAGTGTACTAGAGAATCGAGGCCAATATCCAAATTTAACCTTAAAAATAAATCCATGCGAAGGAGTGCCCGCGCTTCCACTCTTCGGACCCTTTGGAGCATAAATCTCATTGCAAACGGCACCACCTTCAGACATACCGTAGAACTGGTATAACCCTTTGAGGTTTGGGAATCTGCAAATAAAAGACACACATCAAAATCAAATACAAGGATTATTAACTCGCTTAAATATTACCTTCACTCGCACACAATGTAATCAAATCTTGAAAGTCAATATTAACTTACTTGTAACTGTCGTATCGAAATTAAACTTTGTATGATGTACCTACCTACCTGTGTTGTCACATAGAAAAGACCATTGTTACTACGCACAGAACGACCAAAGTCAAAGTCAATAGGTTTTTATTCATTGAAATCACAAGGATCATATAGCAACGTCAACTTAAAAACTATACGTGAATTTCAAATGTTAAAGTGAATTTACGGCGATTCCTCGCGCGCGACCAAGCATAGAAGAATCAGGCAACAAACTCTGCTTGGTTATTTTTTTGATGATCCTTCATTCAGCTTTAGTGTGGTGACAATCGAACGAGGTGAACTCATTTATAGAAAAAAGGACTAGTCAGAGAACATTGTTCGAGCCTAAACCTTACTCATCAAATCTCTGTTTACACTGACTCAGTTTCGTAAATGACATCCATAGGCTACTTTAGACTTAAGCTCATGTTATTAATTCATTAAATGCTCTGCATGTCTTTCTGCATTGTCGTAATCAACTGGTTTTATTTCAAACCAAAAGTTTAAAGAAATAAATATAATGACATTCCCTTGTCAATACATCTATGAAAAACTGATTTATGTTCACAAAAATATTAATTTGTTTCAGAAAAAAAGTGATAATCACAATGTTAATACCAAAAATAAAGATAAATTCGCTGTTGCCACTTGTAGACTCCATAAAGTTAGTAAATCGTTTAAAGGGCACGGTGTACGCTTTTATAACAAACTCCCAAGAGATATACAAAAATTGTCAATAAACAAATTTAAAAACATTATTATAAAACAAAATCTTTATAAACAGGCATACCTTCTATAAAATATCTGATTATTTAAATGATAATTACTCTTGGGATTGAAAATGCTCCAACTCGATAAAACAATGCAGGTACCTATTGTTTTGTAAAAGGATCATTAAAAAGAATAACCAGCTTTGTTTTCTTGCCTTTTTTCCTGTGTTGGTCGCGGAGGAACAGGCAGTACATAAAACCGACGTTTCAAAGTGATCCTTGTGATTTTAATGAATAAATGAATTTTGACATTTGATTTTGATTTTGAACCGAAATTCAGTTAAATAAAAAAATTTAATAGTTAAAAAATAAAATTAAAATGTTGCCATAAGTATATAGTAATGATGACAATACTATAATTTGGTATCTAGGAGCTGATCTGATGATGGAGCCAGGAAATGGATAGTGGAACTTATCTGTAGCTATAGTAAACTGTTCGAGTTTGGGCTCATATGATTCGTTTTGACGAGTCCAATAGATTAGGCTTGGTAGTGGAATTATTTTTTATCATTTTTAGTGCTTGATGAAAGAGTTTTTTCACGTTTTATTCTCATTATAATAACAAGAATCATTTGGTTAGTTTAAATAATTTAATAGTTAATTAGAATCAAGTCAAGTAATTCCCATAACACAAGCTCTGCTTACTTGGATGCTGTGTGAAAATGTCCAGCATTATTAAGTATTTTTATTATTTGGAATCTTCATCTTATTAGTAAATTTACGCCGATTCCTCACCCAGAAGAAAAGTGGCAAAGGGCAGGCCATATAGCTCGCAGAACTGGCAACTGCTGGGGAAGAAAGGTTTTCAAGTAGGAGGGCTCGATGGACGGATTCAAACGAAATAAATATTGCAGGGAGCTGTGGATAGAGATTGCTCAAGGACGTTCATTAAGGCACTTTTCGAGAGAGAGATGTGAGAGTCTAAATGAGTTTTTGTAAATACGTAGAAAACACACAGAACCGAGATAAATATTTACAAACATATTTGTCCCGTAAAAAATAATAAACTTTCATAAAAGCTGTCAATAGATTACCTCTTTTTGACAGCTTGCACCTGTTCAGCCATGATGGGCGTGCTGGAAGACATGATGCCTTCCACTGAGGATACGTCATAGTCCTCCAGTATCGGAGATTTGATCAGCTCGGTCACAGAGGCGGGCGCTAGCTGAAGATATTTGATCTGGAAAAATCCGTTCACGATTATGTCAAAGGCATAAAAAAACCCTCAGTAGGTGTAGTTAAGTAGAAGGTCCAAATGAGTAACAGTAGGTACCTAGTATCACGATAACTTGGTCCTTAAGTTAGTGGACGTAAAACAGACATTATAAACGTACATTTATGAATACATTATGACGTCTTTTGAAATGAAATGAAATGAAATGTTTATTTGCGAGAAATATGGTTACAAAGATCTTATATTAAGGAGTTATAGTTTCACATATTTCACCAAACATATTGGCATGCAAATGTTTATCTTAGTTAAACCTAACATCAATTTAATATCATTAGAATTTTAATTTACATTGTTAGATCAAATTAATAACATGTCATATTATTTTTAATAACATTTAGATTTTACCAAACTAGTTCTTTTACATCATAAAAACATTTTTTATATAACCAACGTTTAAGTTTATTGGTGAACTGAGTGGTAGGTTTTTAATTTCATCGGGTATAAATCTTTCCACACATTACATAGCTACTATTCTGATACATTGATGTCCTATGTACTTTTGGCAACACAATTCTGTTTCGGTTTCTAGTGTTTCTAAAATACATTTCATTAGCCTTCACAAAAAAGTTATTATGTTTTTTTACAAAAAGAGCAGACTCCATAATATACATGCTGGGCAGAGTGAGCAGCTGAAGCTTCTTAAACAAGGGCCTACATGATTCCCACGGTGGTATTCCGCATATAGCTCTAACATATTTTTTCTGTGCGATGAAGGCTCTCTGCATATCTGTTGAATTGCCCCAAAGAATAAGTCCATAAGCTAGTGTGGAAACCACATAACCGTAATAAGCTTTCATTACTGTACTTTGCGACGACGTTTTACTTAGTTTATACAGAGCATAAACAAATCTATTAACTTTAGAGCAGACCTTATCAACGTGCGCTTTCCAATTTAAGTTTTCGTCTAAAAGTGTCAGTTCAATTTAAGTGTCTTTTTATTCTTCAAACGTAGATGTCTTTTGTAATTTTCTTATTGGATCGCTACGTTTGTGACATTAAAAGGACGTGACTATGGTCCGAATTCATAATCAAAAAGGGAGGGGAGTTCATAGTCAGTCCCCTCCCTAGGGGACTGTTTAGGCGCTAAGTAAAAAATCAAGTGCGAATTCAACCTTTATACACCCAGCCAAAAGACGAATGCTGAATGATGGATTTTGGAGGACTGTTCAACCCCCGACTATGAAATCAGGCTTATATGACGTCTATTTAGGATCTAGGTGTAGGACGTTTTTATTACGTCCCAAAACTAACGTCATTTTGACGTGTTATATTTGTCTGTGACGTGTGTAACGTACAAAATGACGTAGACTTAATAGTTCACAATAAGATCACTGATGTTTCCTTCCTACTTCTACTATGCATACCTACTTTATTAAAGTAATCCCTAATTAATCACCCGCACTCACCCCTATACACACACAGAGATAGAGGGAGAGAGAGTGAGGGAGAGACCCCTACGTACATCATCTTGTTTAGCCAATCAAACTTAACCTCTTCAAATCCTCTTCTAAAATATATTCATATTTTATGCACTTAATATGTTTTATGACCCTTGGGAGAGGGGAAGGCCTTTGGTATGGGACGCCACATGCGTAGATACCCTAGCACCATCTCATCTGTCGGGGACATCAGTTGGAGCCGGTGCAGCGGCTGATTCGGCCGAGGAGCTCAAGAGGCGCAAATATAGAAGTCTCGACAGAGCTTACTTATTTGAGCCTTTTGGGGTTGAGACTCTGGGTCCGTGGGGAACCGGGGACCTTCGCGTTTTCAAAATTCTTTCAGGGCGACTGGTCGAAGCGACGCGTGACCAGAGAGCTGGTTCTTCTCTGGTGGCAAAGCGGCCAGTATTTTGGGAACGCTTCCGTCTGGTAGTGATCTGGATCAGTTGAGCTATCTAGAGATCGTTTGCAACGGTCTAGCTGTTTCATCTGTATTTTTGCATATACCTACTTGTAAATAGTTGTATGAATAAATGTTTAAATTATATTTAGTTCTGCACTTGATTAAGCTTTATTGAGTATAAATTATTTTGTAGGTATTTGTATTTAAAATTACTTACGGTAATTTTAATTAATAATACTTACGCTGTATTTCTGTATGGCTGCAAGAGAGTCGGCGTGGGTGTTCTTGTTACTAAACACAACAGTGGCGCCCCCTCTCAGTCCTCCGAGAGTGTAAAGTAATCCATACGTGTAATACCATTCGCGGGTATTCAGTAACCCTGCCCCTTTATAGCTGGAAAAAACATTTTTTTTCATGAGACACATCTATACTCAGTGACCGCGGAAGTACTCCGTGACGGGGGGCAAATTTCTTCACCCCTTCAATCTCCAGCTCTGGCTTGGTAGGCGTGTACCTATGTGATTTAGCTAGCTATCTATACTTACTAATGTGCTGAAGAGTGTGTTTCTTTTGTTTATTTATTTGTATGCGCTGATTAAGGATCTACCGTCGTATTAAAAATATGCTAGAAATATGATCGAGAACGATAATAGTGATTTGGTAATTGCAGCTTGTGGAATTATTATTGCTGAATCCCTCGGAATACGAAACTGTTGGGTTCGGCCAACTCTATCGAGTCGCAATGCATACAGTTGAGAGCGTCGTAACGCTTTTTGTGGTCGATGTGCTTTGGGTTCCACGTAAACAAACGTTGTATACGTTCGATACGTAAACAAAAAAAAACACTTCATTGCACGTCGATACGATATGAAAGCCGGCGGACAACTGAGCGAACAAACATGAAGCATGCCCCGCCGGGTAGTGCGCGCGGGCGCATCCCGGCGGCACGATTATCGCAAAACATGCCCGGCGGGCCGGCGGGTTTTGTGTGTAGAGGGCTTTAGGAGCCGAGCAAAAGAAGTAGGTAATTTCGCGGGCGGATGATGTTACGCGGTAGGTCGGGGGCCGAGGGCCGTCCGTGGCATAGCTAGTCACAAAATAAAGCTAGTCACAAAATGATCTTTGGACCAATGGTAAATACCTTGTACACATTGTCACTACCGACCTCAAAGACAATGCTGATATCGAACGGGAGCGGAGGGCGCTGTCAATGAGGGCGAATATGATCGCCCGCAGGTTTGCACGTAGCTCGGAGGCGGTAAAGTTGAGATTATTTCGCACTTACTGTACCTCCCTGTACACCTGCAGCCTGTGGGCGAAATATTCGCTTTCAGCGTACACCGCCATTCGCGTTCAGTACACCCTCAGTACCCTCACCCTCAGTACCCTCACCCTCAGTACGTTCAGTACCAGCACTGCCCCGCTACTGCAGCGCTTCTGGGGTCTAGACAAATACCACTCTCTATTGAAGTTTTTGCTGCGGAAATGTCACGTGACATTTCCATACAATTTTACCTTTCCGCAGGCGTTAACGTCAACAGAAAGTGGTATTTGTCTAGCACCCTGGTGTTTGCAGCGCGGGTGGCGCGGATCGACTGCTTTCATGCCACACCATAGTGCGCAGGCTGCGGGGGAGCACCAACACCGTCCTCGCAATGATTGCTTCTAGGGTTGATTACGAACCCTACACGAGGCATTGTTGCATGCGACACCTGTCCACCAACCCTATTAGCTTTTAGTTTTATAGTGATTTTTGTTTCATATATTTGTATGCTTGAAATAAAGATATTTTTTTTTTGTGGTGAAGTTCCTACATGCGGAAAAAACTCGGGTTTTATCCGCGCGGAACAGAGGGTTATATCATGCGGTATTTTGCATCTGTGTCGACAAAATAATTGGCAAAGGAATGGTACTCGTAGCTAGCAGCTGTGTTCACCGATAAATATAATCTTGGAGTCTTCAAGTAAATGATAAAAAGGTTAAATGACATATTGCGTGCCGAGGAAGTACTCGACCACATGAATATCCTACTATCAGTGAGAGAGATGGTGTTGTGGTCAAACCCTCACCTACTGTGACGAGCGCGGCCTAGCTAACTTCGGTACGCTAGCGCCTTCTCTTATCAAGTGGACGCACCACTTGTTACCGTTTTCCAGAATGTTTGGGACGGTACGAGATGGGGTGGAGCGAGGCATACGGGCCACGCCCCCTACGAGATTGTTCTGGAAGAGACGTCTTACGAGATATATAAGCGCGGCAAGCGGCCGGTAGAGTCAGTTTCTTTTCAAGATTGGAAAGTGAATTATTGGAAGTGATTCGAGAGCGATACCCAGTGACTAGTGAAGTGACAGTTGCGCTAGTGTTGTACTAAGTGTTTTTATTTTAATTGTGTAGTTTCGTTGTGTCATTTGTTCTGTTGACATTTTTATTGAGTGATTTATTAATACATTGTTAATTTCGGTGTTCAATTGGACTTAATTATTTTATTCCGAACCCTAGCTCGTAACACTACTAACCATAATCCTACTACTATTATAAACGCAAAAGTTTGTGATGGATGTTTGTTACTCTTTCAGGAAAAAACTACTGAAGGGGTTTTTATGAAACTTTACAGTATCTTATACATGAGAATAACACATGGGCTACTTTTTATCAGGGTACCACGCGGGCGAAGCCGTGTGCAGATGTAACCATCCATGATTAAGAAGTCAAGCCAAATAACGTCCACACTTGTTACATTGTCACTTGAATCTGCTATGTCTCGGAATATATAATAAATGCGAAAGTCTGTGTGTGTGTGTGAATGTTTGTTACCACGTATCTCCGTAACTAATAAACCGATTTTGATGAAATTTGGAATGTAGATAGTTAAGGTTCTGGAATAACACATCTTATTTTCGAAAATCAACCCCAAACGGGGTTAAACAGGTTGGTAAAGTTTCTATGAAAAAAAAAAGATTCGCTCAAAAATCTGAACAAATAAACTTAACGCGGGCGAAGCCGCGGGCAACAACTAGTGGTAGAATATACATATCTAGGTATTATAAATTGTTATCATGTACATTATAGTCTTACCGACCTATATTCATACCTATAATTTTAAATGGTCTGATTTCCGTAATTTGCCAATAGACCTGTCTTTACAGACAACACTCACCTTTCATTGGTATAGCACACAGAGTTTATTATAAAACCCAGATGCGTCAACGGAACGCCTTTTGGCAGCCCCGTAGTCCCAGACGAGAACAAAATAAACAGATAATCCTTCCACCCCACCACTGGGACTGGAAGAAACTCCGCAACATTCACAGTTTCCGTTAGGAAGTTCTTGTACAAAATGGCGCCTTGCTTTTCCACAAAATGGCGGAGATCTGGATTTTTGTCGTCGTAAACGATGTAAGACTCTATGCAGCCTACTGTCTCGAAAGAGGCCTTGTGGACGTCGAAGGCGGTTGCTGAGCAGAACATCACTTTCGGTCGAGCTATTTTCAAACGGTGCAGGAGAGGTACTGCAAATAATGTATTAGAAATGTAGGTATACACGCTCGCGATTCACGATTACCTTTTTTATTATTTTCCCGACGCTGAGACGGTAATGTTGGAAAAATAATAAATCACCTCTATATAGCGAATAATTAATTAGTAATTAGTGTTTAGATGAATAAAAAATACCAACTAGATTCGGAAAAAGCATCACTCGATTCATGGCGGAATTGGTCAACGCATTGCCGCGAATATGCAAATCACATCAATTTGTAGCGTACTTTAATTTTGTGTGCTAATGGCCTCAATTCTGTAGTACACTAACTAAACTAAATTTAAACTGTCGCTTTCTTTTACTGATAGTGCAAGCAAGAAAGAGATAGCAAGAATTTTAGTGCTGTCAAATTAGTCAGATTTAAGTTTTCCATACAAATTTAGTCGTGATTTCAAACATGCTGACTATAAACACGAAGAAAAACGGCACGTAAACTAATTTGACAGCAGCACACAGCAGTAAAATTCTTGGCATCTCTTTCTTGCGTACACTATCAGTAAAAGAGAACGACAGTTTAAATTTAGTTTAGTTAGTGTGCTACAAAATCGAGGCTATTGTAATTTATTTATTTTGTAAATAGGTAAATATATTGCCCCCGTAAGATTTTCTTACCAGCTCCATAGGTGATATCTGTTGGCGAGAAAGTTGCGCCCGCGCAGAAAATACCCAAGATAGTGGGCATCACTTCCAATCGCTTCTCGCTACAGATGCTGATGACGTCTCCCTTTCTAACTCCCATGCGAGTGAGCGAGAGGGCGACATCGACTGTCTTTTGTGCTAATTCGCTGTATGTAATACTTTCGTTAGTGTCTGCGTTTATCTTAAAAAAAACAATTACTAGTTTTAAGTCCTTAAACCTTCCTTTTTTAAATTCATTGTGATTTCCTTATTTTAACATGGATACAAAAAAATGGAGCAAAAAAAGTCTGATTTATTAAATTAATTTAATTTAATTTAAAGCAATATGTTGTTTTATGTTAATGGGCCATTTTCATAAAAGTTGTACAGGTGTTAATATACCGCATATATTTTTTTTGTTAGAATGTGTCAGATTTTGAGATCAGAATCTATAGAAAATTAATTAAACTTATAGAAAACGCGAATTTCACATAGCTAAATAAGTTAATTTTAGTAAAAAATAATATTTTGTCATTAGTTTGGGTAGTTTGACGCTCCATTCCGTTACCTACTACGTGTGATGATAATAAACAAAAAACAGGGTAATATTTTAATTTTTCTATTTAAAACGTTGAATGCACACAAATTATGAAATTAAGTAGAATAAAATTAAGAAATTATATAATTTTATATATTTTAGTCAGGCTTGTTATTCAGTTCCGTTACCCTTTGGCAAGTTTACAACTTATATTTCTTTATCTATTCAAAATTAAGGTACATATTTGAGCTCCTTTAATACTAGAGTATAAAATATATATTTAATCATTGACACAACCTTTAAACATTTTGAAAATCTAAAGTATTCTCAATAAAAACATTAAAATTACGCAAGATCGTCATGGGACAGTCACGGAATGGACTGGCCTGAATTATAAAGGATACCTTACACTATCCATACTTATATTATCAATATTCGAAAGTAACTCTGTCTGTCTGTTAACTTTCGGATACGGATTTTAATTACCTTATAATTTTATTAGTCACTGAGCTTTACATTTCGTAATCAGCTATTTTATAGATTCAAAAATTAATCAGTAGGTAGGCGCCTAATCTTCCCCAAAACAACGACGGCAAATGTAATCAAAGTCGTTCTGACCGCCAGTGCCATGCTATGCAATACATATTTTTACAAGCCATGCATTTTATCAAGTCTCTTGATGTAAATTGCAATTTAATTTTGCATTTGAAACACTGCAGCACACGAGAAATTGCGGTTCTTATTGATGGGTTTTGCTTAAAAACAATATTTTCTTTTGTATCTTCTCCTTTTTTTAATATGCGTTTATTTGCATATGCTGTAGGTGGAACTCGACGCTTCAATGAATCGTTTTCTTTTTTAACCGGTGTTTTAAAACATTCATTCTGATCCTTTTCCTTTACAATTTTACAATCGCTACATTTCTTCGTCAAATCCATGATTTCGTCCTGATCTGTTCCCTGTGCAATTGTAATGAAGGAATTCTCTACATTCCTTCGTCAAATCAAAGTTTTCAACGTGATATTCTTCCAAAATAACCGAAGTATCGGTATTCATATCTTTATTTTCTAGAACTATATTATTATTCCATTCTTTCATCCACTTATATATATCAGCCTTTTCGTTTTCCGTAATAACCGAAGTATAACTCCATCCATCTTTCATAATATCATTTTCATTAACTTCCTTTTCCTTGATAACCAAAGTCCTCCATCTATTCTTCATTATATTATCATTATTCAGCGGATTTATTTTAACTTTATTCTCATTGCATTGTTTTTCCGAATTGTTTTCTTTCAGATTTTGGTTTTCAGGCTTCTTGATAGTCGTGCAGTTTCGGCGAAAAGCATTCACATATTTTATTATCTTTGTTATCTAGGCGGCAAAAGCAACTGGCACTGATCGCAAATTAAGAGGCAGCAAGATTTGTCCTATATGATCAATGTTAGAATCTTCAATAAAAAAGCATTTCACGGATTTTGACACTAACTTCAAAATTTTAAAGGCCTCTAGTCCATCAGTAATGTCATGGCCGTATGCAATTTGTTTATCAAGTGTTCTTTTTACGGCTCCTCCTATGCCGTCGGCTACACCTTTTCCGTGTCCGCTCTCAGAAAAGTTCCATGTACAGTATAAGTGCCTTTTTCTCAGCATAGCAACCACTTTCTGCTGGTGTGCGTTTTTAAGTTCTGTTGCTTCCTTTTTGCGAACTAATGCCTTGTAGGCACACAATCTTTTGTTGTTAGTGCGCTTATTCGCTTGTGAAGATTTTAACTCTTTGGCTTCTTTCCTGGTATTTTTAGCTTTTTGCTTTCTTTTCTGTTCCCTCCATTTCTGTCTTCTTTGCTCTCTTTCTTTTTCTGAAAGCTCCGATATTTTCTTCGTTTTTGCTTTGATTCTTCGTAAATCTTTTTTTTTTGTTTTGTTCTTACTTCTCTGGATCTTTTTTCAATTTTTCCCTATACCTTTTCATTTTCTCCGCTGGTGTAAGAGGCATCTAAAAATAAAATATTTAATAATATCGTATCGTAAAAAGTAGGTATTGTCTTAGTTCGCTTATCACTCGATCAATACTATTGATCGCGTGACTACTATTTCAATCATAATATAGACTACTTATTCAATAGTTATGGTCGATCCTCGAGTTATCTGCCAATTATGTCAACAAATCCGACAAAGAAAACTAAAATTAACATTCTTGGAGTCGAGATAACATAACAAAGCAGAAGCCGAAAGTGACGGAGTCACCCGTCGCAAGTACTGACCGTGCCCGACGTTGCTTAACTTCGGTGATCGGTACTCAATATGGTATGGATGTTGGACCCCTTATTTATGAAATTTATTTTATTTTTATTATTTGTCGTTATAGCGGCAATAGTTATGCACACCCTATCAAAATTTCAATTATCTATCTATTACGGTTCAAGAGATACAGTCTTGACAAAATGCTGACGATGGGTGACGATACATACATATTTTTATACACTACCAAAAAGTTTGCAGGAATTCATGAACGTCCGCCTGATGATGATAATAGTGTTTTTGGCAGTGTATAGTCTACTTTAGATTCCATTCCGAAACCATTTTGATTCCACTTCTACGTTACCGTGAATTTCGTTTCGGAAAGGAAGTTTCGGAATGCTATTCATGCATAAATATCACCTAATATCTTTGTGAATTCACAAGCAAAATGCCTTAAAAAAAGAAAATTCGAATCGAGGATAGTTTTCTTCGGTTTTAAATTGCTGCTATTGAACAAATAATGAAAACTTACCTTGTTTTTTGGTTGCGGAAGGTGGAAGGTTTACAATCGTACGCGGCTCGAGGTGTGACATAAATTGCGCCAGGCGTTGAAATGACAGCAGAATCAAAATGGCGCTATATTCCGATGGCCTAAAATGTTGCCATAGTTCTTAAATTATCCCAAAGTAGTAGTTTTTACTCGTGTTGGTCAAAATATTGTGGTTTCGGAATGGAGTTTTCCACCTTGCGTGATATTGTAGGACATAACATTTGATTATTTTTTCGTTATTTTAAAGTAATTTAAGTATTAAATAAACCTTGGAACATGTTAAGGGAAATGCATACTTATAAACAATAAAATAATATATAATGCATATCTTAGTAAAATTTGTCTCAAATTCATTGGAAATTATCAAAGTAGGCATGGGACATGCAAAAACTAGGTATCGTCCTGTGTTAAATTATATATCACTCTAAAGTTTATAAACCGAGAGAAATAAGAACTAGTACTTTTACTAAGTAATAGTCATAGAAACCAGAATAAAATTCAAAATCCGTATTAAAAGTGTCATTTTCCTAAAAATCGTTCTTTAAAGTCATGAGACACCCTAAAAACGTCATGTACAACTTTTATGAAAACAGCCCTAATATGATATGTTGCGTTGTGAATAATTTGTGTTTTTTAAAATGTTATATGTTTATGGATGAAGACCTGAAATAAATGAAAGAATAATGATAATAAATAATAAAGCAGCGTACACAGTGACATTTCAAATACTTATCACTCCGTGACATGTAAATAAATAAATAATGCTGGACATTTTTCACACAGCATCATCTAGCCCTTAACTAAGCAGAGCTTGTATTATGGGAACTACATGACTGATATACTTTTTTTTGCAAATACATACCTATTATACATAGAAAAACACCCAGACCGGAGACAAATATTCGCAGATCTTCAAACATTTGTCCCGTAACAGGAATCTAACCCGCAACCTTCTGCGTCTCAGACGGACCTTCGCCCACTGCGCCACAGAGGTCGTCACATCGGTGAAATGAGAATATGACGCTGGTATTGTTTTGACACGGTATATACCTAGCCGTCGTGTTGGTATTTTTCCGCGTAACCAATTCTGCCCACAATATATGTGCAAACTTACCCCAGTTATGTGCGGACACATATGTTATCAAGCGTCACAACCACCATGCCATACACCAACACACCATAGTTATTGGATTATTGGAAACTATGCCTCTTCATTTAGATGAATATAAATTAGCCACAGATTTAATGATTACCTTTTGTCAATGTTCAATAATCAATCTTTGTAATTAATTCAAATGTTAGATTCATATTTTTATAGTTTGCTTGTTGACGTTTTGGAACGTCTAGAAAAACAGGATGGTGGTTAGAAATTGAAAATATAACAGAAATGTGAGATTATTAGCATTGAACATAAAATACACGCTGGATATATAAGTATTCGTCTTATTTCCTGCCATTCTTAAGAACTGTTTACATCTCAGAAGTGGGATACCAAAAATGTCCGGCCCGTATATCAAAGGTCTTGGAAAAAAAAGCGGAGATCGAGCGATTCTTCTACAAACTCCACAGGTGACGAAAACGGCGAATTTTTTCCTTGATCAATCAAGTAATCCAGAATCTGCAAATAAGCGACGGCATATAACACAAATGGATGCAGAGGTGATACCAAAGTTTCGTCCGGATGAAAAAACCAGTAATGTTATAAATTGGTTACACAAGATTGACCAGCTTGGAGACGTCTATGGCTGGAACAGTAAGGATCGCCAATTCATTATGCAACTACGTCTAAGAGGTTCAGCTAGAGAATTGTATGATGATTTGGAAGATTACAACCTGACTTGGAATGATTGGAAACATGCACTACAAACTGCATTTCCCCGATCTACCGATTTTGTTGATCGCTTGGAAGAAATGTTACGTAAAACAAAAACGAACTCTGAAACTATGACGAAATACTTCCATACAAAGATGTCGCTTCTCAAAAAATGCAAGATAGAAGGAGAAGATGCAATTTCATGCATAATTAGAGGTTTACCTCAAGAAATAAGAGCCAACGCTAAGGCATTCAATTGTGAAACGCCTGAACAGCTGTATTTTGGATATTTATCGTCGTTAGAAACCTACAAAAGCGGCGAGACAGCAATTGCAGTCAAAAATTTAACCTGGAGACGTGGCAGTAGTGGAAACACTGCTATAGTCGGCACAGCTTTAACCACGATACGGCCACCGTTGTTACCTAAGATCTGCTACGCATGCCGTCGGCCAGGTCACGAGGCACGAGACTGCAGATCCCAGCTACGATGCGAGAACTGTCAACGTTCAGGACACACAACGGTCAGCTGCTGGTTCGGATCGACCTCCACACAACAAAAGACACATAAGGTTAGCGGAATCTTACATATCACTTATAATAGTATTTCAAGACCTGTACAAAAAGTCAGTCATGGTAAATGGGTGCAAATTGACTGCGTACAAGCCGATAAATTACAACTTAAGCTGGAGCCTTCTGAAGCTACTATGAGGGGGTTTGGAGGTTCTTGTGCCCGTTCTTTGGGTAAAGCTAACATCAATGTTGATATCGATGATCTAACCTTAAGCGGTGACGTGGAAGTTACGGACTGCAACTTATCAGAGGTTGATTTAGTTGTTGGACAACCTATGATTAATCAAAACAACATTAGTTTGATTACAACATCAAACTTTGTGACCTTTGTTCCTACACAAAGCTTAGTGATATTAAATTGAGAAATATTGATTGTATCGACAAATTTCCAGTCTACCTGAAACAAAATGTAAATATACCGCGACAAAGTGATGCTTACGTTAAGGTTTTCGTAGATTACATTCCATGTGATAGAAAATGCACACTTCTAAGCGGCGAAGTTTACTATAAGTTAGGCTGTACAGCGTATTTCATACCACAAACAGTTATCAATGTCCAAAATAGCTATTTAAAAGTCTTCAACGTTGGAGACGATGACATTCAGTGGTCAGTTAACAAGTTAATGACCAGAGCAGAATTGATTGAGCATAGTGATCATAAAATGTTCAACGTGAACTATACAGCTGCGATCCCTCGTGAATCAGTTGCCATAGGTATATCAGACTTAGATGTTGGAGAATTGAATAGAGCAGATAAAGTGCGCCTAATTGAGATATTAAATAGGTACACTTATTCTTTTGCCAGAAGTACTAGGGATTTGGGATGTACTGATTTGATCGAAATGCATATTCGTACTACTGCTGATCAACCAGTATATTTCAAACCCTACAGACTGTCTCACAAAGAAATTGTCAATAATAAAGTACAGTACAGGAAAAGGCGTTCTAAGTTTTAAAACTAAGATTGACCGAAAGACCAGTTTTGGGTATCTACAACAAAGATGCTGTTACTGAACTCCACACTGATGCCAGCCGATTAGGGATAGGAGGAATCTTAATGCAGTATCAAGAAGATGGCAGTTTAAAACCAATCGCATACTTTAGTAGGCAACTAGTAAAGAAGAAGGCTTTTATCAAAGCTATGAGCTGGAGACTCTGGCTGTTGTAGAATCCTTAAAACGATTCCGTATATATTTAACGGGAATTCCTATCAGAGTAATTACTGATTGCGCGGCGTTACGAACAACTCTCACCAAAAAAGACTTGATTCCTCGTATTGCCCGTTGGTGGCTGATGATTCAGGACTTTGACATACAAATAGAATATAGACCAGAGGAGAAAATGAAACACGTTGATGCTTTAAGTAGAAACCCAGTGACTTGCAACGTATTGATGATAGATGATTCCGATTGGTTGATTAGGCTGCAATTACAAGACCTTGGTATTCAAAATATACTTACTCAGCTACAAGAAGGTACCACGAACAGTGATATTACGTCTAATTACTGTATCAAGGACAAAGTACTCTATAGAAAAATTATGGCTGGATAGCGATTCGTTATCCCAAAATTAGGTAAATATGGTTTATTACAAAAATATCATGACCAAGTAGGGCACCCAGGATTTGAACGTTGCGAAAAAGCTATAAAGGAACAGTTTTCGTTCTCTGGAATGACCCGTTTTATCCGGAAATATATTAAATCGTGCTTACAATGTGCTTTTGCAAAAGGCAACCATGGCAAAACGAAGAGCGAACTGCATCCGATCAGTAAAGAGCCCTTTCCTATGCATACACTTCATGCTGATCACTTGGGTCCATTTGTCAAAACGCGATCGGGTAACGCTTATGTTTTGGTAGTCATCGACTCGTTTACTATATTTTTATTCGCTAGATCAGCCAAGAGTTGCAGTTCTGTTGAAACAATTAAACTGCTAAAAGAAATCATAAACCAATTTGGGACTCTCAAAAGAATTATTACTGACAGGGGAAAAGCATTTACAAGTCGTTATTTTAAGCAATATGCTGACGAGGCGCAATTTAAACAAGTACTGAATGCAATAGCAAGCCCTCGTTCAAACGGACAGGTTGAACGCGTTAACCGAACTTTGTTGAACAATCTTTACACTATGTCCGAGAGTGAACGTCTTTGAGACCAGAAGTTATCAGATGTGGTGTGGGGAATAAACAACACGGACAATGCTACCACTGGTTTTCCACCTTTTAAACTCATGTTCGTCCATAGTAATTCTCGTTTACCCGCTTATCCGGTACAAGAAGCAGAAAATGCTGACTCACAACAGAGTGAATTGGAAATACGTAGAGCATCTGCAAAATTGCGTATTGATAGGATTATGACATTAATGAAGGATAGATTTGACTGAAAGCATAAAAAATGTACGAAGTATGCTTTAGGACAACTTTTTTTGTGGAAAGGTGGAATTACTAGAGATAGTACAGCCAAGGTGACTAGAAAATTAACTGGCCTTTATACCGGTCCGTATAAAGTATGTACAGCTGATCACTCCCTTGATCGTTACACTATTGCAAGTATTAAGGGTATGAAAGGGTAAAAAAAATTTAACGCGGTAGTGCCAGGGGAAAGCCTTAGACCATACAAAGCAACTATGTCTGATAATGATAGCTCAGGTAGCGACCACGAAGTAGACAGAGATGACCTGATTGATCTTTTGGAGAGCTAGATAAAAATAAATGTTGAGTAGGTACTAAATAACAACAATACATAGAGTGTAGTAGGTATCATAATAATTTTAAAAATAAACCAGATCTAAGCATCAAGTAACACGTATTATGTAAAGGTTAATAAAAGTCAATTATGTCAATAATAATTAAGACAACTTACTGTAAATCATTTAATATAATAAATGAGTATGTAAATAGTTACTGATATAATAGAATAAATGAATAAAACAGGCTAAATAACAAAAAAATAAATAATTTACCTACTTCCAAACAAAATTGAAAGAAAAATAACAATAAAGAATTGGTCTGTGTGCTTTTCCTAACATAAATAATTAATATCAGAATATGATGTTAACCTGTCATTGTACCTGTATTAATATCAATGTTAACCTGTGTGATGCTGTTAACTGTGTGACACTATTCATCTGTGTGAAACTAATGTTCTGTGTGATCTTATTGCCTGTGTGACACTATTAAACTATGTGATTTAATTAACTGTGTGATCTCATTAGCTGTGTGACACTATTTACCTGTGTGATACGATTAACCTGAGTGATATTTAGTATGTAGCTCTTATTTACTTAGTGACACTTTTAAATTTTATGGGACCGTTTTGGTATTTACAAACAAAATAGCTTGGTTACTGTGTGATCTATATCTACTAAGATAATTATGACTGAGTGATAAAACGAAAAAAATATTAATAATAAACATATAGGTATATGGCTATAAATAAATGCTGTGTGATCTGGATGACCAAAAAGGTTGATGAAATGAAATTTATGTAAATGAATAGAATCAAGTATAAGAGTCAGAAATAACATTGTTTGCATTCAAAGTTTCGTAATGATATTTCTAGACTTATGTATTAATGCTGCAAGACATCATACTGCTGCGTATTTTTTTTCATCTTTTCCAGAACTGGAACAGCAGCGAGAAGAATGACGAGCGGCGCGGGACGCGGCCGCAGACTCAGGACGGCCGAATGTTATCAAGCGTCACAACCACCATGCCATACACCAACACACCATAGTTATTGGATTATTGGAAACTATGCCTCTTCATTTAGATGAATATAAATTAGCCACAGATTTAATGATTACCTTTTGTCAATGTTCAATAATCAATCTTTGTAATTAATTCAAATGTTAGATTCATATTTTTATAGTTTGCTTGTTGACGTTTTGGAACGTCTAGAAAAACAGGATGGTGGTTAGAAATTGAAAATATAACAGAAATGTGAGATTATTAGCATTGAACATAAAATACACGCTGGATATATAAGTATTCGTCTTATTTCGTGCCATTCTTAAGAACTGTTTACACATAACCCCTGTGTGTTAAAAAAACATTTATTCATTAAAATCTCAAATGTTCACTCTCATGAAGGCACGCCTGATACACAAAAGGTTGCGAGTTTAATTCCCGCCGCGGGACAAATATTTGTATGATCTGTAAATATTTGTCTCGGGCCTGGCTGTTTTCTATGTATAATATATACAGGGTGTAATAAGACTACTCCCGAAAACTTCGGGAGGTGAAAGTACCCATCAATACGAACAAACTTTACACTGGAACCAACACTGTGAACGCGAAAAAAAATGTTCCATACATTTCAGCCAAGTAGGTATTGAACTTTAGTATGGAACAGCTGATTTTTTTTCGAGTTCAGTGTTAGTTCTATAGTAAAAGTGGTTCATATTGATGGGTACTTTCACCTCCCGAAGTTTTCGGGAGTAGTCTTATTACACCCGGTATGTATTTACATAAAAATGTAGGTACCTATATCAGTCATGTAGTTCCCATAAGGTCTGCTTCCTTTCGGGTTAGAAGATGTCGGAAAATGTCCAGCATTATTATTATTTTATGTAATAATAAGTTTTTTTTAACTGTTTAAATGGATACTCACCAACGCTACGATATCCTTGTATTCCACCATTTTATCCAGCATATCCTGTCCGAAATGCATGTGAGATGGCACATTGGCAGTCTGTCCGTAGACATAATGCTTATTTTTCAACATTTTATCCCTGTTATTCGTTCGGCAATTGTCTATCGAGACAAGTAATAATTAGTAGGACAGTCGTACAAACTGGAACGATGTATACAGGATGTACCATAAGAAATCCATAAAACAATATTTTATTTATTACTTAACTCTTTATTACATATTTTATGAAAAGTGAACAATCGGCGGACTTAAAGTTAAAGCATTATCTACCAACCAACCCAAATTGTTGTGGGTACTTATACCTATACTAGATACAATATTTTATATACCTAATCACATTCACTTAATATATATAATTATATATTTTTAGGCACTTTTACATATTTTAAATAATTGAGTATGGTAGATAAACTATGAATACCATTCATCAGAATTGTAGCACCCCAACCACCAATCTCAACAAATTAGGTCGGTAGAAAATGCTTTAGCATCAAGTCCGCCTATTATTCCAAAACTGTTCCAATAAAGTTTTAATAAATAAAAATCGGTATATTGTTAGGTATCCTAAGCTACTAATATTATAAGTATATGCGAAAATTAACAGCTGAACCGATCTCCTTAACAGCTGAACCGATATAGATGAAATTTGGTAAAAGTATAGTTCGTGACCTAGGATAGGATTTTCACAGGAGGACACATAGGATTTTTACCCGGGTACCACGTCGGCGAAGCCGTGGCCAGAGTCTAGTATAACACATGTCATGTATCTATCACAGAAAAAAAAAAACACGAACTGCCAATCTCCTAATAAATAGTTGGCTATTAGAGCATGCATATTGCATTCTCTAATAGCCAACACTAAACTATTAAACAATAAAATATTGAGAAATATTCTCAATATTTTAAAAACCTACTAACTTTGACTTTGACTATTGGATCATGTTAACTGTATAAGTGTAACTTAAAACACTATTCTTTATGCCAGAAAAACAGCTTTTTAACAGCTGCAGGTGTGCGGTGAACTTTGAATGCCCCTTGAGGGGCGAAGAAAGCCAGTGGCGATCACAATAGGCCTGTGACGGCCGCAGTGATATTGGTACAAAAATAAATCACAGAAAAAACAATATTAAAATAAACATAGATAAGTGTCGGAGCCTACGAGCGATCTCAAAAATGATCAATACATCTCTAAATTCTAATCACTCTTTCTATTTTCCGCTTATCAAAAAAGCTATCGCCCGTATGTTACAGTTTTAAAAACTTTTTATTTAAATCAATATAAAAACACCAAACAGACACACGCAAAGTCCTGCCTTTATGACTAGTGAGTCATAAAAAAATTGGAGGTCTACTACGAGTACCGTGGTCCACAACACCCAGAACGAATATTTGCAAAATATGCATAAAAAAATTGGAGGTCGTCAGGTTTGCAAGTTGCTCTGTTATTTTCACACCCTGTATACTTAAATCAGCACCTTATCGCCAAGTACATGCTGATAAGAGTGTCCAACGCATCTTATCGTCAATAATAAGTTGAAAACCTTGGAAAGTGAGATTATTACCTAACACTCTGTAAATAAGTAGGTATATATGCATTTAGATAGAACATTCTTAAACCTCCAAAAACTATCGTGAACTTGACTATTGATATTGTAAAAACAGGTAGTGCGCGACGCGACGCGGAGGGAGAACGTCACGATCATTCACCCTGATGAAGACTCTCGGAATGAGTCGAAACTTAGTCGGTGCCTTCACCGATAGTGCGGTACGTGAAAATTCCCGTTTTTACAATATGAATTCTAAAATTTCTTTCCTACTAATATTTAACCAATAGTTTGCCACGAACTCGCGATTTACTTATAATTTTTTTATATATACCACCAAGGTGGGAAACCATCATATGACCAACCAGTTGATTAGCGTAGCTTATGTACGCCTCAACACCAGAGATATCCAACGCGCGATGCGGGCCCTTTATAAAGTATTGAAAACACCCTTTTTGAAGAATAAAGTCAATTGGTAAAACCACAGCAGGGGAGAACATTCCATAACCAGTGTGTTAAAGTGTTTATTTCCTCTGAAAGCGCAAAGTATCCAGGATCTGTGTGAGCCGATGTCGAGCGGTCTCAAAGTCAATAGCTTTTTATTGAAATCAAATGAATACTGAATAGAATTTGATGAAACTTTAAAGTAATACAGCTTATACATCAGAATAACAAATAGGCTACTTTTTATGCGGTTACCACGCGGGCGAAGACGTGGGCAGAGTATTAAATAAAATAAACATAATATACAATCCATATTTTTTATTCCACTTAAAATATAGAGTAGTTTGGTATATTTAATTAAAACTCGATCGTATCGTACATAGTACGAGTAGTCCGAGTCTATAGTTTATCCTACAACGAGTCAAGTATATTTAGATAGACTGTAGTATATACTAGCTAAAGTTTGTAGTATATTCTTGTCAAGTTTGTAGTATATTCTAGCTTAAATTTGTTGTATGTTCTAGACAAAATTTACAATAAACGTTAGCTCAAGTTTGTAGTATATTATAGTTCAAGTTTGTAGCATATTTTAGACAAAGTTTGAAATATACTTTATCTCAGTTAGCAGTTTATTCTAGTTCAAGTTTGTAGTATATTCTAGACAAAGTTTGCAATATACTTTATCTCATGTTTGCAGTATATTCTAGTCCAAGTTTGTAGTATATTCTAGACAAAGTTTGCAATATACGTTATCTCAAGTTTGCAGTATATTCTACTTCAAGTTTGTAGTATATTCTAGACAAAGTTTGCAATGTAATTTAACTCAAGTTTGCAGTTTATTCAAGTCCAAGTTTGTTGTATATTCTAGACAAAGTTTGGAATATAGTTTAGCTAAAATCTGCAGTATATTGTATTTCGAGCGTGCAGTACATTAGATCCTAGTCTGATTCGTCGGAGTCCGAGTGTGCGTCTGCGACGTCCACAGTGAACTTATACTCCTGATCCGCGCCGAGGTACGCGTCGGACATGAAGTACAGCGTGTATGTGTGCCGCCCGGCGCCGCCGCACACGAAGTCCAGACGCACCTGCACGCACGCACACAAACAATACTCTATTACATTCAATCATAACAAATTTATTGTGAATGAAATGAATGAAAATACTTTATTGTACACCTTATGTTACAAACAAAATAAACAATAACACATTATGATAAAGGTACGATGGACGGCCTTATGTGTTCATTACCTTAGCACTCCTGGCGAGAGAGACTCGCTTGATGGAGAGGAGAGAGTTACTCTTCGGATCCCCGATCACCACCCACCAGCCTTCCTCGCGTTTCTACAACAATACAAAAGCTTAACAACATCTCATCCATAATACAATTTCAATTATTTAATTTCATTTTTAACGACCTATGTGGCTCAGTGGCTATGTGGCCGCCTTAGACAAATAATTCTAATTCTAATTCTAGACGCAGAAGGTTGCGATTCCCGCCGCGCGACTAATGTTTGTATCATCTGTATTTGACTCTGGTTTGGGTGTTTCTATATATGTATATCAATGCAGTTCCCATACTACAAGCTCTGCTTGGTTTGGGCCAGATGATAAATAATAAATAAATAATAACCAAAATACGACACACTCATCCGTAGGTACCAAAATACGACACACTCATCCGTAGGTACCAAAATACGACACACTCATCCGTAGGTACCAAAATACGATACACTCATCCGTAGGTACCAAAATACGACACAACTCATCCGTAGGTACCAAAATACGACACACTCATCCGTAGGTACCAAAATACGACACAACTCATCCGTAGGTACCAAAATACGACACAACTCATCGATAGGTACTAAACCGTTTTTTTTAATGTTGATCTCACCTGCGGGAAGAATGGCGCTATGACGGGTCCGACGATATCGTCCTCTCGCTCCAACACCACCTCGACCACGATCGGCTTGCCAACGCGTAGGTGGTGGTCATTCTTAACCTGTCAAAAAAAAAATCATTATACAATGCCCCCGGCTATGTCCAGCCAGCTTAGCACGAGCACCCGAGACGTTTAATATGCACCCAAGACAACGTTTTATGAGCACCCAAGACAACGTTTTATGAGCACCCAAGACAACGTTTTATGAGCACCCGAGACAACGTTTTATGAGCACCCAAGACAACGTTTTATGAGCACCCAAGACAACGTTTTATGAGCACCCAAGACAACGTTTTATGAGCACCCAAGACAACGTTTTATGAGCACTCAAGACAACGTTTTATAAGCACCAAAGACAACGTTTTATGTGCACCCAATACAAGGTTTTGAGCACCCAAGACAAAGTTTTATGAGCACTCGAGACAACGTTTTAGCGGGAATCAATTCATGTTTTTAGCAATAAGTTGCTTAAATAACAAAAAAATATGTTATAGCTACTCTATCTAAAGAGTGTGCTTAAACCTCAAATTCTGGTTGTATCCTTACTTCTTTCTTTTCTTCTAAGGGTTCTTTCTTTTAAGGGTCGAAGTTTATTTATTTTTATCTAACTCACAATAATTAACTTAAATATTGGTGATTTTCATAATTAAATTATATAATTGTGGCTTACTTCAATGTAAGCACCAACTGCTTTTCACAAACCATGATGTATACACATTTTTTAGAATACCATCTAGCTTAAAACATTTGTGTGCTTAAGTATGTATATTAAATTGATTGTATTCCGTTTTATGTGCCAAAATAAATAAATAAATTCAAAAGATGTTTGTCATAATTATGGCTTTTATGAATTAATTGCTTTGTTTTAGACAGCTTGCTATTTTTTAAAATGCTCTCTACATATTGTAAACACGGGAATTTTCACGTACCGCACTATCGGCGAAGGCACCGACTGAGTTTCGGCTCATTCCGAGAGTCTTCATCAGGGTGAGTGATCGCGACGTTCTCCCTCCGCATCGCGTAGTGCACTGATCGCGATAGTGCGGTACTTGAAAATTCCCGTTTTTACAATATAAATGCTCTCTACATCTGTATGCTTAATGGATTTGATAACTGACCTCGTAGTTGAGTTCCACGTTGGGGTATCTGTTGCAGAACCTGGCGACGTCCGCCATCTCTGTGGGCGAGAGCTGCAGCAGCTTCGCGCGCGCGTTATCCTCCAGCTCCATCACGTCGAACACAGTTTCGACGCCCTATCGAGAACACTTTATTGTACTATTCATACTTTACTACTCATACTTTGGGATCGCAAGGAACAGTAAGTTCTGTCGATTCAAAAAAGCTTAAATAATGGATAATTACTAAAAAGTTAGTTAGAAAGTTGCAGCTGTATAAAGTAACAGCTGTATAAAGATGCAGCTGTATAAAGTTGCAGCTGTATAAAGTAGCAGCTGTATAAAGTTGCAGCTGTATAAAGTTATAGCTGCATAAAGTTACAGGTGTATAAAGTTGCAGCTGCATAAAGTTACAGCTGTATAAAGTTACAGGTGTATAAAGTTGCAGCTGCATAAAGTTACAGGTGTATAAAGTTGCAGCTGTATAAAGTTGCAGCTGTATAAAGTTGCAGCTGTATAAAGTAACAGCTGTATAAAGTTACAGGTGTATAAAGTAACAGCTGTATAAAGTTACAGGTGTATAAAGTTGCAGCTGTATAAAGTAACAGGTGTATAAAGTTACAGGTGTATAAAGTTACAGCTGTATAAAGTTACAGGTGTATAAAGTTGCAGCTGCATAAAGTTACAGGTGTATAAAGTTGCAGCTGTATAAAGTTGCAGCTGTATAAAGTAACAGCTGTATAAAGTTACAGGTGTATAAAGTAACAGCTGTATAAAGTTACAGGTGTATAAAGTTGCAGGTGTATAAAGTTACAGGTGTATAAAGTTACAGGTGTATAAAGTTACAGCTGTATAAAGTTACAGGTGTATAAAGTTGCAGCTGCATAAAGTTACAGGTGTATAAAGTTGCAGCTGTATAAAGTTGCAGCTGTATAAAGTTGCAGCTGTATAAAGTAACAGCTGTATAAAGTTACAGGTGTATAAAGTAACAGCTGTATAAAGTTACAGGTGTATAAAGTTGCAGGTGTATAAAGTTACAGCTGTATAAAGTTACAGGTGTATAAAGTTGCAGCTGCATAAAGTTGCAGCTGTATAAAGTTGCAGGTGTATAAAGTTACAGCTGTATAAAGTTACAGGTGTATAAAGTTACAGCTGTATAAAGTTGCAGCTGTATAAAGTTGCAGGTGTATAAAGTTACAGCTGTATAAAGTTGCAGGTGTATAAAGTTACAGCTGTATAAAGTTACAGGTGTATTAAGTTACAGCTGTATAAAGTTACAGGTGTATAAAGTTGCAGCTGCATAAAGTTGCAGCTGTATAAAGTTGCAGGTGTATAAAGTTACAGCTGTATAAAGTTACAGGTGTATTAAGTTACAGCTGTATAAAGTTGCAGCTGTATAAAGTTGCAGCTGTATAAAGTTGCAGCTGTATAAAGTTACAGCTGCATAAAGTTACAGGTGTATAAAGTTGCAGCTGCATAAAGTTACAGGTGTATAAAGTTGCAGCTGCATAAAGTTACAGGTGTATAAAGTTACAGTTGTATAAAGTTGCAGCTGTATAAAGTTGCAGCTGTATAAAGTTGCAGCTGTATAAAGTAACAGCTGTATAAAGTTACAGGTGTATAAAGTTACAGCTGTATAAAGTTGCAGGTGTATAAAGTTACAGCTGTATAAAGTTACAGGTGTATTAAGTTACAGCTGTATAAAGTTACAGGTGTATAAAGTTACAGCTGTATAAAGTTACAGGTGTATAAAGTTGCAGCTGTATAAAGTTGCAGCTGTATAAAGTTACAGCTGCATAAAGTTACAGCTGCATAAAGTTACAGGTGTATAAAGTTGCAGCTGTATAAAGTTACAGGTGTATAAAGTTACAGCTGTATAAAGTTGCAGCTGTATAAAGTTGCAGCTGTATAAAGTTGCAGCTGCATAAAGTTACAGCTGTATAAAGTTACAGCTGTATAAAGTTACAGCTGCATAAAGTTACAGCTGCATAAAGTTACAGGTGTATAAAGTTGCAGCTGTATAAAGTTACAGGTGTATAAAGTTACAGCTGTATAAAGTTGCAGGTGTATAAAGTTGCAGCTGTATAAAGTTACAGCTGTATAAAGTTACAGGTGTATAAAGTTACAGCTGCATAAAGTTACAGGTGTATAAAGTTGCAGCTGTATAAAGTTACAGGTGTATAAAGTTACAGCTGCATAAAGTTACAGGTGTATAAAGTTGCAGCTGTATAAAGTTACAGGTGTATAAAGTTACAGCTGTATAAAGTTACAGGTGTATAAAGTTGCAGCTGCATAAAGTTACAGGTGTATAAAGTTACAGCTGCATAAAGTTACAGCTGTATAAAGTTACAGGTGTATAAAGTTACAGCTGTATAAAGTTACGGCTGTATAAAGTTGCAGCTGTATAAAGTTACAGCTGTATAAAGTTACAGCTGCATAAAGTTACAGCTGCATAAAGTTACAGGTGTATAAAGTTACAGCTGCATAAAGTTACAGCTGTATAAAGTTACAGCTGTATAAAGTTGCAGCTGTATAAAGTTACAGGTGTATAAAGTTGCAGCTGCATAAAGTTACAGGTGTATAAAGTTGCAGCTGCATAAAGTTACAGGTGTATAAAGTTACAGCTGTATAAAGTTACAGGTGTATAAAGTTACAGGTGTATAAAGTTACAGGTGTATAAAGTTACAGCTGTATAAAGTTACAGGTGTATAAAGTTGCAGGTGTATAAAGTTACAGGTGTATAAAGTTACAGCTGTATAAAGTTACAGGTGTATAAAGTTGCAGCTGCATAAAGTTACAGGTGTATAAAGTTACAGGTGTATAAAGTTACAGGTGTATAAAGTTACAGCTGCATAAAGTTACAGGTGTATAAAGTTACAGGTGTATAAAGTTGCAGCTGCATAAAGTTACAGCTGCATAAAGTTACAGGTGTATAAAGTTACAGGTGTATAAAGTTGCAGCTGTATAAAGTTTGACTTTAGAAGGCTTCATTTTAACTAACAGTAGACGGACTACCAACAGTGCGGTAGACTAGTAGATTGGTCTACTACCTAGATGATTTTTTACTACTTTCTATGCGTAAGCCCATGGAGACTCCAGTTGGTAGTCCAACGATCACTGGAATACTAGCAGTATATTTGTAAACTGATGTTCAATAAGTCTTCTAACGGTCTTTTGGTCTACTGACGGTCTTCTGGTCTACTGATGGTCTACTGTAATTTTAACGGTCTACTGGTGCATGGACGGCACATTTGTTTAGTTTTTTTGATGGTCTACTGGTATAATATAACATACCTTCTCGGAGCACCGCTGCACCAGCTCGGGCGTGAAGTGCGGCAGTTGTCTCAGATAGGAGTCCTTGGCCCACATCGCCTGTGTCGCCATCTGTGCCAGCTCCATGGCAGCCACAGCGGGGGACAGCCAACCGCTGCTCGAGACCACGTCCACGCAAGCCTGGATCAGCCTTATGGCCTGCGAAATATTAATAACAATTAATATAATATAAATATTTTACAAAATTTTAAATCCACTGATGTGTTTTCCATCATAGACAGACTTTCACGAAACAGATTGCAAGCCTATTCCCGCTATTATTCACGTGAGGGTCGTTGTACTGCTACATGCGAGTGAGCTGGTAGCTGGTAGCTGGTAGCTGGTAGTGCTCACCTTGACGAGCACAATGGCGGTGTCCGCGTGCAGCTCGGCGGGGAGCTGCATGCGGGAGAGGTGCGCCTTCACGTGAGGGTCGTTGTACTGCTACATGCGAGTGAGCTGGTAGCTGGTAGCTGGTAGCTGGTAGTGCTCACCTTGACGAGCACAATGGCGGTGTCCGCGTGCAGCTCGGCGGGGAGCTGCATGCGGGAGAGGTGCGCCTTCACGTGAGGGTCGTTGTACTGCTACATGCGAGTGAGCTGGTAGCTGGTAGCTGGTAGCTGGTAGTGCTCACCTTGACGAGCACAATGGCGGTGTCCGCGTGCAGCTCGGCGGGGAGCTGCATGCGGGAGAGGTGCGCCTTCACGTGAGGGTCGTTGTACTGCTACATGCGAGTGAGCTGGTAGCTGGTAGCTGGTAGCTGGTAGTGCTCACCTTGACGAGCACAATGGCGGTGTCCGCGTGCAGCTCGGCGGGGAGCTGCATGCGGGAGAGGTGCGCCTTCACGTGAGGGTCGTTGTACTGCTACATGCGAGTGAGCTGGTAGCTGGTAGCTGGTAGCTGGTAGTGCTCACCTTGACGAGCACAATGGCGGTGTCCGCGTGCAGCTCGGCGGGGAGCTGCATGCGGGAGAGGTGCGCCTGCAGCAGCACGTGCGCCTTCACGTGAGGGTCGTTGTACTTCACCGCGCCCGACGCCGCCGACGGCTTGTGCGGGATCCTGCAATACGAACACAGCTTACGGTTCAAATCAAATCGTCTCAGTCGTCGTTCACGCGCGGTCGCGGAAGGAGCTCGCGAAAAAGGACCTCGGAACGGTTCACGAAACGTCAACAGGAGAATAGTAAACCACCAGTATAACAAAAATGTAACCAATTTAGTTGTAAATAAACAAATTTGTATTTTACGAAGTATGTGCTGTTTTTTTTTTTGTTTATTTACCAGCCTCTGAACACGACAACGCCCGCGTAACGGCTGGGCCGATTTCAATGTAATTTTTAACAGTTATAGTTCTACTAGTCTTTTTCTTTCTGGATAGTATTTAATGGTGTAGGACCGCAGATGGCCTTGCTCAGCGTCACTGGACTATGGCCTAGAATAACACATTGGCTCCTTTTTATACAGGTCCTACTTGGGCGAAGAAGCGGAAAGAGGCTTTTGAATAGAGATGAGATGAAACTCACTTGGCTGAGAGCGCTCTGATGATGTTCTCCTCGCGATGCCTGATGCAGAGCTCCGAAAACTCGGCCGCCGAGGATATGATCTCCAGTAGACCGCGGATCTTCGTCTTATTCGTGAGCGATAGACTGAACAACTCTGCAAGCGAACAGGCAGAGTTAATAAGTTATACAATTCTTTACGAAGTCATGAATAAGTCATTCAATTTGACGACCTCTGTGGTGCAGTGGGCGCAGGTCCGCCTGAGACTGCGGAGGTTGCGGGTTCAATAAAAATTTGTATGATCTGAAATAGTTATCTCACGTCTCTGGGTGTTCTATGTATAATAAATGAGTATTTACAAAAAAAAAAAAAATAAGTAGTATATCAGTCATGTTGTTCTCATAATACAAGCTCTGCTCAGTTTGGGGCTGGATGCTATGTGAAATATATCCAGCATTCTGATTCTAATTCCAGCTAAATGTTCTAAATGTCCAGCATTATTTAGTATTATAAATCAAAAGGACCCTTAGCCAGAGGTCTAAGGTTCTTTTCCTTGGGAACCGGCGTGGAGTAAGGCAAGTCCTTACCGATGGTGGTATAATTGATGCAGTAGTATGATGCGATCATGCCCAGGTTGAGAGGCTGCACGTCCATCTCATCCTCGATCGAGATGCACTTGGACTGCTCCAGGTCCGTGAGGGTCGTCTCCACCAGCTCCGACAGGTGGTCTGACAAATGCCTGACAAACAGAAATATAATGATAATAATAATGTTGGACTCAATGCTGGCTCCCTGCGGGTTGTAACAATCAGGGGATCATTGACCTGTACGTGACTCCCTGCAGGTTGTAATATGTAATAATCAGGGGCTCACCGACCTGTGCGTGACTCCCTGCAGGTTGTAATAATCAGTGGCTCACCAACCTGTACGTGACTCCCTGCAGGTTGTAATATGTAATAATCAGGGGCTCACCGACCTGTGCGTGACTCCCTGCAGGTTGTAATAATCAGTGGCTCACCAACCTGTACGTGACTCCCTGCAGGTTGTAATATGTAACAATCAGTGGCTCACCAACCTGTGCGTGACTCCCTGCAGGTTGTAATAACCAGGGGATCACTGACCTGAACGTGACTCCCTGCAGGTTGTAATAATAAGGGGCTCACCGATCTGTGAGTGATTCCCTGCAGGTTGTAATAACCAGGGGATTACTGACATGTGCGTGACTCCCTGCAGGTTGTAATAATCAGGGCTTCACTGACCTGTGCGTGATTCCCTGCAGGCTGTAATAACCAGGGACTCACCGACCTGCGCGTGACTCCCTGCAGGCTGTAATAATCAGGGGAACACAGACATATGCGTGACTCCCTACAGACTATAATAATCAGGGGCTCACCGACCTGTGCGTGACTCCCTGCAGGCTGTAATAACCAGGGACTCACCGACCTGCGCGTGACTCCCTGCAGGTTGTAATAATCAGGGGAACACAGACATATGCGTGACTCCCTACAGACTATAATAATCAGGGGCTCACCGACCTGTGCGTGACTCCCTGCAGGCTGTAATAATCAGGGGCTCACCGACCTGTGCGTGACTCCCTACAGGTTGTAATAATCAGGAACTCACTGACCTGTGCATGGCTCCCTGCAGATTATAATAACCAGGGGATCACTGACCTGTGCGTGACTCCCTGCAGATTATAATAACCAGGGAATCACTGACCTGTGCGTGACCCTCTGCAGGTTGTAATAATCAGGGGATCACTGACCTGTGCGTGACTCCCTGCAGATTATAATAACCAGGGGATCACTGACCTGTGCGTGACTCCCTGCAGATTATAATAACCAGGGAATCACTGACCTGTGCGTGACCCTCTGCAGGTTGTAATAATCAGGGGATCACCTGTGCGTGACTTCTTGCAGGTTATAATAATCAGGGGAACACAGACCTATGCGTGACTCCCTGCAGGTTGTAATAATCAGGGGCTCACCGACCTGTGCGTGACTCCCTACAGGTTGTTATAATAAGGGCTCACCGACCTGTGCGTGACTCCCTGCTGGTTGTAATAATCAGGGGCTCACTAACCTGTGCGTGACTCCCTGCAGGTTTTAAAAATCAGGGCATCACTGACCTGTGCGTGACTCCCTGCAGGTTGTAATAATTAGGGTTCTGCGTCAGCCGGCGGTAGAGGAACGTCCAGGTGAGATAGTCCACGGCATCCTGCTTGTTCTCAATGGTCTTTGTGACGATCTCCGCGTTTATGTGGTCGTGCAGTCTGTGGTCCAAGTGACTCTGAAACACAAGTTATTTCTTACAATACTGCCGACCTGTTTAATACGAGCCACCATGTGTTATAATCCAATTTCATACAAATCAGTCCAGCTGTTTTGAAGAATTTGATCGGCTTCAGCAGCTTGCTGAAGAACTGCTTCTGGGCACTGCTCGTACGCATGCATCTCACCTCGAGCGGCAAGCAGTCGTTCAGCAGCTTGCTGAAGAACTGCTTCTGATGCGCGACGCACATGAGCACGCAGACCGAGTGCGAGTCCTCGAGCGGGCGGCACGCGCGCCCCAGCATCTGCAGCACCGTCGTGATCGGGTACTGCTCGTACGCATGCATCTTGCCGTTGTATCTGTTCATTCATAAAATAAAACAATCGCTAGTAACTAATTTTCAATGAAATAAACTACCTCGACCTCTGTGTCTCAGTAGGCGAAGGCCCGCCTGAGACGCAGAAGGTTGCGGGTCCGATTCACGCCCCGGGACAAATGTTTAATGATCTGCAAATATTTGTCTCGGAAATTAACAAAAAAATCCCGAGACGAATAAAGAAAACAAAAATACGTCACCAGTATATCAGTAATGTATTGCCAATAATATAAGCTTTGCTTACTTTGGGGCTAGATGATGCTGTTTGAAAAATGACCAGAATTATCTATTTAATTTCTTTCTACCCTCTGTCCGGACTACTGTGATCTGTTAACGATACAAAATTCTCTAAATTTTTCGTCCTTACTTCATGTACCGTTCGTTATTCTTCGAACCCGGTGTCCGGATCTCATGTACCGTTCGTTATTCTTCGAACCCGGTGTCCGGATCTCATATACCGTTCGGTATTCTTCGAACCCGGTGTCCGGATCTCATGTACCGTTCGTTATTCTTCGAACCCGGTGTCCGGATCTCATATACCGTTCGGTATTCTTCGAACCCGGTGTCCGGATCAAGCGGAGTGCGGTGCATCGACTCACATGTACGTGTCCGCGACGATGACCGTGTGCACGTGCGCGGCGAAGGCGAAGGCGAGCTCCGCGGCCACGACCACGAGCTGCGCCGCGCCCGACTCCACCAGCTGCTGCACCAGCCGCCGGTCCCCCGCGTCCACGCCCTCGTGCAGGTACGCCACGCCCGCCGACAGCGTCTCCTTCAGCATCTGCACACAGAGAGACAGACCGATTCATATATACCTCCTACCTTAAAACCTACCTATGACAACAACTCGATTCTTCTTAAACCTAGTCTGATTCCTTTTGCCCACTAATAAAGCATAGTTTCATACGTAAGCTAGTCTATTCGCAAACAATGAATAGACCCGCGCGCGCGTGCAGGAAGCGCGTGGGTCGGTTGTGCGCGGCCGCCAGCGCGAGCAGGTCGGCGGCGAGCAGGCGCGCGTGTCGTCGTCCCGGCACGAACACTGCGCATGCGCGCGCGCCCGCGTGACGGATCACCACTCCCCAGCTCGTTGTCGGTTACCTTGTCGTGTATCCTGGTGAGGAAGGGTTGCAGCAGGTCCGCGCGCGCGTGCAGGAAGCGCGTGGGTCGGTTGTGCGCGGCCGCCAGCGCGAGCAGGTCGGCGGCGAGCAGGCGCGCGTGTCGTCGTCCCGGCACGAACACTGCGCATGCGCGCGCGCCCGCGTGACGGATCACCACTCCCCAGCTCGTTGTCGGTTACCTTGTCGTGTATCCTGGTGAGGAAGGGTTGCAGCAGGTCCGCGCGCGCGTGCAGGAAGCGCGTGGGTCGGTTGTGCGCGGCCGCCAGCGCGAGCAGGTCGGCGGCGAGCAGGCGCGCGTGTCGTCGTCCCGGCACGAACACTGCGCATGCGCGCGCGCCCGCGTGACGGATCACCACTCCCCAGCTCGTTGTCGGTTACCTTGTCGTGTATCCTGGTGAGGAAGGGTTGCAGCAGGTCCGCGCGCGCGTGCAGGAAGCGCGTGGGTCGGTTGTGCGCGGCCGCCAGCGCGAGCAGGTCGGCGGCGAGCAGGCGCGCGTGTCGTCGTCCCGGCACGAACACTGCGCATGCGCGCGCGCCCGCGTGACGGATCACCACTCCCCAGCTCGTTGTCGGTTACCTTGTCGTGTATCCTGGTGAGGAAGGGTTGCAGCAGGTCCGCGCGCGCGTGCAGGAAGCGCGTGGGTCGGTTGTGCGCGGCCGCCAGCGCGAGCAGGTCGGCGGCGAGCAGGCGCGCGTGTCGTCGTCCCGGCACGAACACTGCGCATGCGCGCGCGCCCGCGTGACGGATCACCACTCCCCAGCTCGTTGTCGGTTACCTTGTCGTGTATCCTGGTGAGGAAGGGTTGCAGCAGGTCCGCGCGCGCGTGCAGGAAGCGCGTGGGTCGGTTGTGCGCGGCCGCCAGCGCGAGCAGGTCGGCGGCGAGCAGGCGCGCGTGTCGTCGTCCCGGCACGAACACTGCGCATGCGCGCGCGCCCGCGTGACGGATCACCACTCCCCAGCTCGTTGTCGGTTACCTTGTCGTGTATCCTGGTGAGGAAGGGTTGCAGCAGGTCCGCGCGCGCGTGCAGGAAGCGCGTGGGTCGGTTGTGCGCGGCCGCCAGCGCGAGCAGGTCGGCGGCGAGCAGGCGCGCGTGTCGTCGTCCCGGCACGAACACTGCGCATGCGCGCGCGCCCGCGTGACGGATCACCACTCCCCAGCTCGTTGTCGGTTACCTTGTCGTGTATCCTGGTGAGGAAGGGTTGCAGCAGGTCCGCGCGCGCGTGCAGGAAGCGCGTGGGTCGGTTGTGCGCGGCCGCCAGCGCGAGCAGGTCGGCGGCGAGCAGGCGCGCGTGTCGTCGTCCCGGCACGAACACTGCGCATGCGCGCGCGCCCGCGTGACGGATCACCACTCCCCAGCTCGTTGTCGGTTACCTTGTCGTGTATCCTGGTGAGGAAGGGTTGCAGCAGGTCCGCGCGCGCGTGCAGGAAGCGCGTGGGTCGGTTGTGCGCGGCCGCCAGCGCGAGCAGGTCGGCGGCGAGCAGGCGCGCGTGTCGTCGTCCCGGCACGAACACTGCGCATGCGCGCGCGCCCGCGTGACGGATCACCACTCCCCAGCTCGTTGTCGGTTACCTTGTCGTGTATCCTGGTGAGGAAGGGTTGCAGCAGGTCCGCGCGCGCGTGCAGGAAGCGCGTGGGTCGGTTGTGCGCGGCCGCCAGCGCGAGCAGGTCGGCGGCGAGCAGGCGCGCGTGTCGTCGTCCCGGCACGAACACTGCGCATGCGCGCGCGCCCGCGTGACGGATCACCACTCCCCAGCTCGTTGTCGGTTACCTTGTCGTGTATCCTGGTGAGGAAGGGTTGCAGCAGGTCCGCGCGCGCGTGCAGGAAGCGCGTGGGTCGGTTGTGCGCGGCCGCCAGCGCGAGCAGGTCGGCGGCGAGCAGGCGCGCGTGTCGTCGTCCCGGCACGAACACTGCGCATGCGCGCGCGCCCGCGTGACGGATCACCACTCCCCAGCTCGTTGTCGGTTACCTTGTCGTGTATCCTGGTGAGGAAGGGTTGCAGCAGGTCCGCGCGCGCGTGCAGGAAGCGCGTGGGTCGGTTGTGCGCGGCCGCCAGCGCGAGCAGGTCGGCGGCGAGCAGGCGCGCGTGTCGTCGTCCCGGCACGAACACTGCGCATGCGCGCGCGCCCGCGTGACGGATCACCACTCCCCAGCTCGTTGTCGGTTACCTTGTCGTGTATCCTGGTGAGGAAGGGTTGCAGCAGGTCCGCGCGCGCGTGCAGGAAGCGCGTGGGTCGGTTGTGCGCGGCCGCCAGCGCGAGCAGGTCGGCGGCGAGCAGGCGCGCGTGTCGTCGTCCCGGCACGAACACTGCGCATGCGCGCGCGCCCGCGTGACGGATCACCACTCCCCAGCTCGTTGTCGGTTACCTTGTCGTGTATCCTGGTGAGGAAGGGTTGCAGCAGGTCCGCGCGCGCGTGCAGGAAGCGCGTGGGTCGGTTGTGCGCGGCCGCCAGCGCGAGCAGGTCGGCGGCGAGCAGGCGCGCGTGTCGTCGTCCCGGCACGAACACTGCGCATGCGCGCGCGCCCGCGTGACGGATCACCACTCCCCAGCTCGTTGTCGGTTACCTTGTCGTGTATCCTGGTGAGGAAGGGTTGCAGCAGGTCCGCGCGCGCGTGCAGGAAGCGCGTGGGTCGGTTGTGCGCGGCCGCCAGCGCGAGCAGGTCGGCGGCGAGCAGGCGCGCGTGTCGTCGTCCCGGCACGAACACTGCGCATGCGCGCGCGCCCGCGTGACGGATCACCACTCCCCAGCTCGTTGTCGGTTACCTTGTCGTGTATCCTGGTGAGGAAGGGTTGCAGCAGGTCCGCGCGCGCGTGCAGGAAGCGCGTGGGTCGGTTGTGCGCGGCCGCCAGCGCGAGCAGGTCGGCGGCGAGCAGGCGCGCGTGTCGTCGTCCCGGCACGAACACTGCGCATGCGCGCGCGCCCGCGTGACGGATCACCACTCCCCAGCTCGTTGTCGGTTACCTTGTCGTGTATCCTGGTGAGGAAGGGTTGCAGCAGGTCCGCGCGCGCGTGCAGGAAGCGCGTGGGTCGGTTGTGCGCGGCCGCCAGCGCGAGCAGGTCGGCGGCGAGCAGGCGCGCGTGTCGTCGTCCCGGCACGAACACTGCGCATGCGCGCGCGCCCGCGTGACGGATCACCACTCCCCAGCTCGTTGTCGGTTACCTTGTCGTGTATCCTGGTGAGGAAGGGTTGCAGCAGGTCCGCGCGCGCGTGCAGGAAGCGCGTGGGTCGGTTGTGCGCGGCCGCCAGCGCGAGCAGGTCGGCGGCGAGCAGGCGCGCGTGTCGTCGTCCCGGCACGAACACTGCGCATGCGCGCGCGCCCGCGTGACGGATCACCACTCCCCAGCTCGTTGTCGGTTACCTTGTCGTGTATCCTGGTGAGGAAGGGTTGCAGCAGGTCCGCGCGCGCGTGCAGGAAGCGCGTGGGTCGGTTGTGCGCGGCCGCCAGCGCGAGCAGGTCGGCGGCGAGCAGGCGCGCGTGTCGTCGTCCCGGCACGAACACTGCGCATGCGCGCGCGCCCGCGTGACGGATCACCACTCCCCAGCTCGTTGTCGGTTACCTTGTCGTGTATCCTGGTGAGGAAGGGTTGCAGCAGGTCCGCGCGCGCGTGCAGGAAGCGCGTGGGTCGGTTGTGCGCGGCCGCCAGCGCGAGCAGGTCGGCGGCGAGCAGGCGCGCGTGTCGTCGTCCCGGCACGAACACTGCGCATGCGCGCGCGCCCGCGTGACGGATCACCACTCCCCAGCTCGTTGTCGGTTACCTTGTCGTGTATCCTGGTGAGGAAGGGTTGCAGCAGGTCCGCGCGCGCGTGCAGGAAGCGCGTGGGTCGGTTGTGCGCGGCCGCCAGCGCGAGCAGGTCGGCGGCGAGCAGGCGCGCGTGTCGTCGTCCCGGCACGAACACTGCGCATGCGCGCGCGCCCGCGTGACGGATCACCACTCCCCAGCTCGTTGTCGGTTACCTTGTCGTGTATCCTGGTGAGGAAGGGTTGCAGCAGGTCCGCGCGCGCGTGCAGGAAGCGCGTGGGTCGGTTGTGCGCGGCCGCCAGCGCGAGCAGGTCGGCGGCGAGCAGGCGCGCGTGTCGTCGTCCCGGCACGAACACTGCGCATGCGCGCGCGCCCGCGTGACGGATCACCACTCCCCAGCTCGTTGTCGGTTACCTTGTCGTGTATCCTGGTGAGGAAGGGTTGCAGCAGGTCCGCGCGCGCGTGCAGGAAGCGCGTGGGTCGGTTGTGCGCGGCCGCCAGCGCGAGCAGGTCGGCGGCGAGCAGGCGCGCGTGTCGTCGTCCCGGCACGAACACTGCGCATGCGCGCGCGCCCGCGTGACGGATCACCACTCCCCAGCTCGTTGTCGGTTACCTTGTCGTGTATCCTGGTGAGGAAGGGTTGCAGCAGGTCCGCGCGCGCGTGCAGGAAGCGCGTGGGTCGGTTGTGCGCGGCCGCCAGCGCGAGCAGGTCGGCGGCGAGCAGGCGCGCGTGTCGTCGTCCCGGCACGAACACTGCGCATGCGCGCGCGCCCGCGTGACGGATCACCACTCCCCAGCTCGTTGTCGGTTACCTTGTCGTGTATCCTGGTGAGGAAGGGTTGCAGCAGGTCCGCGCGCGCGTGCAGGAAGCGCGTGGGTCGGTTGTGCGCGGCCGCCAGCGCGAGCAGGTCGGCGGCGAGCAGGCGCGCGTGTCGTCGTCCCGGCACGAACACTGCGCATGCGCGCGCGCCCGCGTGACGGATCACCACTCCCCAGCTCGTTGTCGGTTACCTTGTCGTGTATCCTGGTGAGGAAGGGTTGCAGCAGGTCCGCGCGCGCGTGCAGGAAGCGCGTGGGTCGGTTGTGCGCGGCCGCCAGCGCGAGCAGGTCGGCGGCGAGCAGGCGCGCGTGTCGTCGTCCCGGCACGAACACTGCGCATGCGCGCGCGCCCGCGTGACGGATCACCACTCCCCAGCTCGTTGTCGGTTACCTTGTCGTGTATCCTGGTGAGGAAGGGTTGCAGCAGGTCCGCGCGCGCGTGCAGGAAGCGCGTGGGTCGGTTGTGCGCGGCCGCCAGCGCGAGCAGGTCGGCGGCGAGCAGGCGCGCGTGTCGTCGTCCCGGCACGAACACTGCGCATGCGCGCGCGCCCGCGTGACGGATCACCACTCCCCAGCTCGTTGTCGGTTACCTTGTCGTGTATCCTGGTGAGGAAGGGTTGCAGCAGGTCCGCGCGCGCGTGCAGGAAGCGCGTGGGTCGGTTGTGCGCGGCCGCCAGCGCGAGCAGGTCGGCGGCGAGCAGGCGCGCGTGTCGTCGTCCCGGCACGAACACTGCGCATGCGCGCGCGCCCGCGTGACGGATCACCACTCCCCAGCTCGTTGTCGGTTACCTTGTCGTGTATCCTGGTGAGGAAGGGTTGCAGCAGGTCCGCGCGCGCGTGCAGGAAGCGCGTGGGTCGGTTGTGCGCGGCCGCCAGCGCGAGCAGGTCGGCGGCGAGCAGGCGCGCGTGTCGTCGTCCCGGCACGAACACTGCGCATGCGCGCGCGCCCGCGTGACGGATCACCACTCCCCAGCTCGTTGTCGGTTACCTTGTCGTGTATCCTGGTGAGGAAGGGTTGCAGCAGGTCCGCGCGCGCGTGCAGGAAGCGCGTGGGTCGGTTGTGCGCGGCCGCCAGCGCGAGCAGGTCGGCGGCGAGCAGGCGCGCGTGTCGTCGTCCCGGCACGAACACTGCGCATGCGCGCGCGCCCGCGTGACGGATCACCACTCCCCAGCTCGTTGTCGGTTACCTTGTCGTGTATCCTGGTGAGGAAGGGTTGCAGCAGGTCCGCGCGCGCGTGCAGGAAGCGCGTGGGTCGGTTGTGCGCGGCCGCCAGCGCGAGCAGGTCGGCGGCGAGCAGGCGCGCGTGTCGTCGTCCCGGCACGAACACTGCGCATGCGCGCGCGCCCGCGTGACGGATCACCACTCCCCAGCTCGTTGTCGGTTACCTTGTCGTGTATCCTGGTGAGGAAGGGTTGCAGCAGGTCCGCGCGCGCGTGCAGGAAGCGCGTGGGTCGGTTGTGCGCGGCCGCCAGCGCGAGCAGGTCGGCGGCGAGCAGGCGCGCGTGTCGTCGTCCCGGCACGAACACTGCGCATGCGCGCGCGCCCGCGTGACGGATCACCACTCCCCAGCTCGTTGTCGGTTACCTTGTCGTGTATCCTGGTGAGGAAGGGTTGCAGCAGGTCCGCGCGCGCGTGCAGGAAGCGCGTGGGTCGGTTGTGCGCGGCCGCCAGCGCGAGCAGGTCGGCGGCGAGCAGGCGCGCGTGTCGTCGTCCCGGCACGAACACTGCGCATGCGCGCGCGCCCGCGTGACGGATCACCACTCCCCAGCTCGTTGTCGGTTACCTTGTCGTGTATCCTGGTGAGGAAGGGTTGCAGCAGGTCCGCGCGCGCGTGCAGGAAGCGCGTGGGTCGGTTGTGCGCGGCCGCCAGCGCGAGCAGGTCGGCGGCGAGCAGGCGCGCGTGTCGTCGTCCCGGCACGAACACTGCGCATGCGCGCGCGCCCGCGTGACGGATCACCACTCCCCAGCTCGTTGTCGGTTACCTTGTCGTGTATCCTGGTGAGGAAGGGTTGCAGCAGGTCCGCGCGCGCGTGCAGGAAGCGCGTGGGTCGGTTGTGCGCGGCCGCCAGCGCGAGCAGGTCGGCGGCGAGCAGGCGCGCGTGTCGTCGTCCCGGCACGAACACTGCGCATGCGCGCGCGCCCGCGTGACGGATCACCACTCCCCAGCTCGTTGTCGGTTACCTTGTCGTGTATCCTGGTGAGGAAGGGTTGCAGCAGGTCCGCGCGCGCGTGCAGGAAGCGCGTGGGTCGGTTGTGCGCGGCCGCCAGCGCGAGCAGGTCGGCGGCGAGCAGGCGCGCGTGTCGTCGTCCCGGCACGAACACTGCGCATGCGCGCGCGCCCGCGTGACGGATCACCACTCCCCAGCTCGTTGTCGGTTACCTTGTCGTGTATCCTGGTGAGGAAGGGTTGCAGCAGGTCCGCGCGCGCGTGCAGGAAGCGCGTGGGTCGGTTGTGCGCGGCCGCCAGCGCGAGCAGGTCGGCGGCGAGCAGGCGCGCGTGTCGTCGTCCCGGCACGAACACTGCGCATGCGCGCGCGCCCGCGTGACGGATCACCACTCCCCAGCTCGTTGTCGGTTACCTTGTCGTGTATCCTGGTGAGGAAGGGTTGCAGCAGGTCCGCGCGCGCGTGCAGGAAGCGCGTGGGTCGGTTGTGCGCGGCCGCCAGCGCGAGCAGGTCGGCGGCGAGCAGGCGCGCGTGTCGTCGTCCCGGCACGAACACTGCGCATGCGCGCGCGCCCGCGTGACGGATCACCGCGTTGTAGATCGACTTCGTCATCGACGCGAGGCGGGAGCCCGCGTGCGAGATGTTGAAGCCCTGAGGTAACAGTTCATTTTCAAGCAACTGTCGGTTTAAATTAACGCTATGTCTTCGCCAATTCTTAACGGATTTTAATGGGTTTTTTTAATCGGTAGGACAGGTATACTTCAAGGTTGAACTCGTATATATTTTATGGAAAAATACCACCCCTAAGGGTAAAATAATGGGACTTTTAAAACTCTACTTTTTGCGTTTAAAATTTCAGATTCCACCGTCTATCCCAGCCGTAGCCCGAGTGACTTGAAGATCCTAAAAAAATACCTCAGTAGTCCAACAAATTGATTGCGAAAATAAGCTTTAAAATCGGATTATTCTCTTAAAACAGCTGTATGTTTCCAGTAATTTTGTTACCTGAATATGCAACTCCAGCGGCAGAGGACGCACACTCGGATGGAAGTTGAACGAGGCATGCGCGTTGCATCCCAGCCAAGCCGAGACGTCGCGGGCGTCCGCCAGGGGCAGCGATAGCGCCACTATCCTTATCGGCTTACCTGCGGACAAAACATATCCTTAAGACTTTTTCTCTGACCCGTAAAGAGCTTTTTGTTAGAAGTTGTGCCTATATCTGTCGCCAAGCAGTAATGTTTGCACATCCGCTCTTGCGGAGCTTCCACCGTTGCTTACCGATCTGCAAGGCGATGTACCGCATCCTGGAGCAGACCACCTCCAGCACGGGTCCCTCCTCCCCCCCGAGCAGCTGCAGCGCGTCCACTATCATCAGGGACAGGCTCTGAACGCTCTTGCGGAGCTTCTACCGTTGCTTACCGATTTGCGAGGCGATGTACCGCATCCTGGAGCAGACCACCTCCAGCACGGGTCCCTCCTCCCCCCCGAGCAACTGCAGCGCATCCACTATCATCAGCGACACGCTCTGCACGCTCTTGCGCACTTTCCACCTGGAATTTTACACTCCATGTAAATAAAAACCAATCGCCGCACTGAAAACGCCTGGAAAGAGCTATATATTGGTCAATTAAGACCTCATGAGAGAAACTTTAAGGAAGATTGAAAGAGGTGGGGATACTTTTTAATGATCCTTTAAATAAAATTGTAAAGAACATAATAGACAAACCAAAAGTCATTCACTAATATTCAAAGTCCCATCTGGATGTTTGTCAATGAGCTACGGCACACAGTATTATTTCGAGTCAGACGTGGCTCAGAAAATCGCCAAATCAGGACTGGGCTGGACAACATTTGTTACACGCCGGTGGAACTATGTACGAATGCCACCACGGAATGGGTGACGACCGATGTGGTGCGGTGGGCGAATTTCCGCCTGCGACACAGGAGTTTGCGGGTTCGATTCCCGCCCTGGGACAAATGTTTGTACGATCTGCAAATATTTGTTCCGGGTGTTCTGGGTATTTTCTATGTATAATAAAAAAATATCTATCTATGTAATGTATTGTATTAAGTATATCAGTCATCTAGTACCCATAACACAAGCTCTGCTTAGCTTGGGGCTAGATGATGCTGTGTGGATTGTCCAGCATTATTTATTATTATTATTTATTATTAATGAGCGGCGACGACGTGGGTGGGAGAGGAGATGAAGCCAGGCCAGCCAAGCCAAGGCTGAACAGAAGCCTAAGTATCAAGCTTTATTGCGATTCAAATAAGGCAGAGATGCCAAATCCTGCTCTGCAGTTGAGGATGCTATGGCGTTGCCATAATATAATTGTCAATCGCAAAGCGAGATTTTACATCTTTGCCTGAACTCCAATAAGACTTGATGGTTAGGCTCTTAAACGTATACCTTAAGGGGTGGCCCCCATCAGCTAGTTATAGAGAACAGTGGAAGGAGGGAAGCGAAGCCTTTGCCCGGCGAATCAGAAATCTCTCGCGTCCACGTAGGTATGAAACTGTCCGAATCAGAAATCCCTCGCGTTTACATAATTATGTAACCGTCCGAATGAGAAATCTCTCGCATCCACATAATTATGTAACTGTGCGAATGAGAAACCCTCGCGTCTACATAATTATGTAACTGTCCGAATGAGAAACCCTCGCGTCCACAAAATTATGTAACTCTGAATCAGAAATCGCTCGCGTCCAAATATGAAAACATCGTTCAAGGAGTAATTACTTAGTCAAGACCATGTATTTGGACGGTGGGTGAAATAAGTAAGTTTCTAATTCAGCTGTGACACAAGAGGTGCGGTTACGCTTCCCATCGCGGGGCAAATGTTTGCATGCCTTGCAAATATTTGTTCCGGTTCTGGGAGATTGCGGTGACACGGTGCTTGCAGTTCCTGATACCCACGACACAGGGAATCCTAGGCAGGACAGTGTATGTTTATTTATTTATTTAAGAAAACCAGCAGCACATACAAAAAAATAAAAATAAAGATAATAGAAACAGAAGGCTATTAAAAGGTTTTCACTAATACTAATAGTAAAAGTTTATTTTCAGACAACACAATCCATTTTGTTAGTAGATACTTAAGACTATTTGTTAGTAAATTCTGCTACGATAAATGATGATATGTACATAAAGACATTCTGGGACGGGAGATGATCAAACAATGAGATCGTATTGATTTCACTGATTAACCACCCTCCGCAGAAAATGGCTTCATAAAGGAGAGGTCACACAGTCACAATAGTATCCTTAAAACAGAGAGGAGAGGTACACCTCTCCGCAACTGTTTTGAGGATACTATTGTGACTGTGGTTTTGTATTAATTAACGTTTACCTTCAATAGTTATACTAATAGTTATTAATTAAAGTTTACCTTCAATAGTTATACTAATAGTTATTAATTACAGTTTACCTTCAATAGTTATACTAATAGTTATTAATTGATGTTTACCCTCAATAGTTATACTAATAGTTATTAATTGATATTTACCCTCAATAGTTATACTAATCGTTATTAATTAACGTTTACCTTCAATAGTTAAACTAATAGTTATTAATTAATGTGTACCTTCAATAGTTATACTAATAGTTATTAATTAACGTTTACCTTCAATAGTTAAACTAATAGTTATTAATTAATGTGCACCTTCAATAGTTATACTAATAGTTATTAACTAAAGTTTACCTTCAATAGTTATACTAATAGTTATTAATTACAGTTTACCTTCAATAGTTATACTAATAGTTATTAATTAATGTTTACCCTCAATAGTTATACTAATAGTTATTAATTAAAGTTTACCTTCAATAGTTATTAATTAATGTTTAGCTTCAATAGTTATACTAATAGTTATTAATTAACGTTTACCTTCTAGAGAGCACGTCCCATTTGTCAGCGGTGGTCACGATGACCTGCCCCTTGTTCAGCAGCTTGTGGTCCGTCGCCGTCTCGCCCGTCAGCTGGACCACCTGCAGGTACCACAAACGGTCACATCACGACAGTTACAGAGTGTCTCAACTTTAGTTCAACGAGAGTTACTCTTGAATATATTTTCCTGGGATTTAGTGGATAGTGTATCACATTTTTTGCGTTTATTTTAACATATTCAGGTGTTGATGCTATGTTTTTTAGACGACATTTTTTCGAAATTAATCGAATTATCAATTCGTGAACAGAGTAAGGCCTTCTTCGTTTGTGAATAAGGCAGCGTCGCCCCTCTCACCGGCCAGTAACTTTATTCATACAATCCTACTACTATTATAAACGTGAGTTTGTGAGGATGGATGTTTGTTACTCTTTCACGCAAATACTACTGAACAGATTTAAATGAAACTTACTCTTATGTATAAGCTATATAACTGTATAATATAGCTTATACATCAGAGTAACACATAGGCTACTTTTTATCCGGGTACCACGCGGTCGAAGCCGTGAGCCGAAGCTAGTAAGCTATATTACTGTAAAGTTTCATCCAAATCCATTCAGTAGTTTTTGCTTGAAAGAGTAACAATCATTCATCCTCAAACTTCCGTCCAGTAGTTCGGAGCCTATTCGACACAAACAAACAAAAAAACCTTTCCTCTTTATAATATTTCTAGATAATGAAGCTGTGGGTACCCGACGAGTACGTGGGGCGGCGCTGGCGGCCGCCTCTGTCCGCAGCGCCTCGCGGAAGGACTAACCTGCTGAAGAAGGCGCCACTGACGCTCACCATTCAACCACTAAATCTGGCAGCGGCAAATGAGTTCGCGAGGGCTATACTATTCGATTTGTTCTATTGTTAATAATTTATTTTTACGTTGACTACTCTATTGAATAAGGCCATACCTGTAAGAATAGATGTTTTGAATAAATATAAATATGAGTATAGATGTATGTATACCTTCAAGTTGAATTTGTTCGCGAACTTGTGGTACCAGTCCGCGTAGACGATGTCCGCGAGCGCGTCCTTGGGCACGAGGTAGACGCAGCGCGCCGCCGCCGCCGCCGCCGCCGCGCGCTCCGACACCAGCCGCAGCAGCGCGAGCTCCGCTATCACGGACTTGCCGGAGCCGGAGGGTGCGCCCACGAACACGTTCTCGTCCGAGTTGTAAACCGCATTGAACACCTGACGCATACAGCATTTAAGAGAAGCTTTATGATCAAAGTCAAGGTTGATAGGTTTTATGATCAAAGTCAAGGTTGGTAGGTTTCATAGGCAAAGTCAAGGTTGGTAGGTTTCATAGGCTAAGTCAAGGTTGGTAGGTTTTATGATAAAAGTTGATAGGTTTTATGATCAGTCAAGGTTAATAGGATTTATGATCATAGTCAAGATTGGTAGGTTTCATAGTCAAAGTCAAGGTTAATAGGATTTATGATCATAGTCAAGGTGGATATGTTTTATGATTCTAAGTCAAGGTTATAGGTTTTATGATAAAAGTCAATGTTGATAGGTGTTATGATAAAAGTCAAGGTTTACGGGTTTTATGGCCAAAATCAAGGTTGACGACCGCTGTGACGCAGTGGTTGAGACACTGAAGGTTGCGGGTTCGATTCTCGCCGCGGGACAAATGTTTGTATGATCTGCAAATATTTATCTCGGGCACAAATATTATAATACAAATACAAGTCTCGGGTCTGTGTGTTTTCTATGTATAATGTGTTTACAAAAAAAACGTATAAGTTTAGTCATATAGTTCCCATAATACAAGCTCTACTTAGTTTCAGGTCAGATGATGCTGTGTGAAAAACGTCCAGCATTATTAAAACGTACATTTATGATTCAAAGTCAAAGTGGATAGGTTCTATGATTAAAGTCAAAGTTGATAGGTTTAATGACAAAAGTAAAAGTCAATAGGTTTAATGATCAAATTCAAAGTTGATAGGTTCTATGATCAAAGTCAAGATTAATAGGTTTCATGATTATAAAACCTATCAAGGTTTTATGACCAAAGTCAAAGTCAATAGGTTTTTATTCATTGAAATCACAAGGATCATATAGAAACGTCAACTTAAAAACTATACGTGAATCTAAAATGTTAAAGTGAATTTACGCTGGTTCCTCACGCGACCAAGCCTAGAAGAATCAGGCAACAAACTTGGTTATTTTTTTGATGATCCTTCATTCAGCTTTAGTGTGGTGCCAATCGAACGTAAATGAACGAGACTCATTTATAGAAAAAAGTACTGGTCAGAGACTTAAATAAAGTCTAAAAAGTATCAACCTAAGTTCTTATGACAACACACTATACGCTTTATAATAGATAAACGTCTTGAACGATAGCATGCTTGTTTCCACACGATGTTTTCATTCACCGTTTTGTGAAAGCGCTAATGCACACGTAAGTTTTTCGAGAACTCATCAATGGTGTTAATACCTAATCAAACTATCATCATAAGCAGACTCCTGTTCATACCTGCGTCTGAACGGGGTTGAACTGAGGGAAGGCCTCTGCGTAGAGCTCCTCGTATTTAGGGTTCCTAAGGGCCGAGATCGGCAACGGCTGCAGGTCCAGCAGCTCCGTGGGAGGCAGGTTCTTCTCAGGCAGGATGAGGTGACGGAACGAGACTGGAAGCTGGGTTTCCGCTGCTATCCATCTGTGGAATATAAATAAAATGTTTTCTTCTAAATACATGAAGTAATTGCGTGGCACACTCGACTGACTGGTCAGACAATATGTCATGTAAACTTTTACATAACAAAAACTACATTTGCGTATCAGAACCCTACCTTAACTGTCAGAATCCACCCTCACCTGACCTCACAACCAAATGCTCACCTGTCAGAATCCAACGCTCAACTGTCAAAACCCAACGCTCACCAGTCAGCACCCAACGCTCACCAGTCAGAAACCAAAGCTCGCCAGTCAGAACCCAACGCTCAACTGTCAAAACCCAACGCTCAACTGTCAAAACCCAACGCTCAACCAAAGCTCACCAGTCAGAACCCAATGCTCAACTGTCAAAACCCAACGCTCACCAGTCAGCACCCAACGCTCACCAGTCAGAAACCAAAGCTCACCAGTCAGAACCCAACGCTCACCTGTCAGAACCCAACGCTCACCTGTCAGAACCCAACGCTCACCTGTCAGAGACGACCCTCAGATAGTACTGCGGCGGCAGCGGCTCGAACACCGGCACGAACAGCTTCACCTGATGCTCGTCCTTGCAGTACTTCTCCTTCAGCAGGAAGTACTCGTGGTGGAGGATCACCTCCGAGTCCACGTCCTCCACTAGAATCCAGAAGGCTTCTGACTGGCCGTGGATCTGGAAAAAAACGAAATAGTTTTTACTTTCATAGAAGTAAAGAAATTGGGTGTTATTTGGCTACAAATATATTGACCCTCAAAGAGTCTACTCTTCTAAGAGTCTTAATCCTTCAAAAGTTTATCCTCCAAGAGTCTAAATGCAAGAGTTTTACACCTCAGAGTCATAACTCCAACAAGAGTTCAAGATTTTAAACCCTCAGTCTTAATCCTTTCAAGAGTCTTATTCTTCCGAAAGTCTTTAACTGTCAAAGAATGTTAACCCTAAAATAGTCTTAATCCCCAAGAGTCTTAACCCTCGAATATACTTAACCCTCAAGGAGTCTCGAAGAGTCTTGACCCTCGAAGAGTTTTAACCCTAAAATAGTCTTAATGTCTCGAAGAGTATTAATGCCTCAATGAGTCTTAGATCCTTAAAGAATCATAACCCCTCAATAGTCTACATACCTTATCGTCCCAATGGAAGTCCGGTGTGATGGTCAGCTCGACTCTCAGCGTGGACCTGGTAATCGGCTGTATGTGCGTGGAGAGCTCCAGCTTCGGGAACTGGTGCACGTATTTGTGTATCATCTTGCCCAGTTTGGACTTACCTTGCCAGTTTTAGAAAGAGATCCTTCAAGAGACTAAGCTCTCCAAGAATCTTATTCCTTCCAAAAGTCTAAATCTTCCGAAAGTCTTAAATGTCAAAGACACTTAATCCTCAAATAGTCGTAATCCCCCTGAGAGTCTTAACTCTCGAAGAGGCTTAGTCCCTTAAAGAGTCTTAATCCCTCAAAAAGTCTAATCCGTCTGAAATTCTTGATCCCCTAAGAATCTTAATTCCTCAAAGAGTCTTAATCCCCCTGAGAGTCTTAACACTAAGGGAGTCTTAACCCTCAAAGAGTCTTAGTCCCTCTATGAATCTTAACCCCTCTAGAGTCTACATACCTTATCGTCCCAATGGAAGTCGGGTGTGATGGTCAGCTCGACTCTCAGCGTGGACCTGGTAATCGGCTGTATGTGCGTGGAGAGCTCCAGCTTAGGAAACTGGTGCACGTATTTGTGTATCATCTTGCCGAGTTTGGGCGCGCGGACCAGCTCGCCTATCTCGTTCGGTCCGAGCTCGTACAGCTTCTCCCAGGGGAAATTCTTCTTTTCCAACTTCTTTATTATCTGCGAGGATGGGGTTACATTATGGACTTTTTGTGTTATATGATAAAAAATACATTTCTTTCCTTTTCTAATCACCTACATACATAAGATAGAAGGGTGCCATAGATTTTAATGCATTTTTCACCTCTGTGGCGCAGTAGCGAAGGCCCGCTTGAGACGCGGAAGGCTGCGGGTTCGATCCCGCCGCGAGACAAATGTTTGTATGATCTGCAAATATTTGTCTCGGGTCTGAGTGTTTTCTATGTATAATAATGTATTATTAGGGATGTTTAATAAAATCAATTTTTCAAAAGGAAAAGAAAACACCCAAATGAATAAAATAGCGGTAAAACAACATGAACTCAATAAAATACGGACAGCGCAACGTGTCGAAAACAAATAAGCTTGCGCCACTCGCGCCGCTTTTATATATAGCCGACCGGTCGTTCGCGTTGCCGGCATTGCAGTTAGCTATCAGTATGGTAAGTAGTATATCAGTCATGTAGATCCCATAACACAAGCTCTGCTTAGTTTGGGGCTAGATGATGCTGTGTGAAAAATGTCCAGCATTATTTATATATTGATGTGCATACCTCTTCTGGCATCTTCCTGAACTGCCGCAGAGGCGACATCGACTGCCACATCCTCCTGTCAACCATTTTGCAGAGCGCCAATGTCTTATCCACCAACTGCGCCCAACCTGTAAACAAATCATTACTTTAATCCTAATTTTTAATAATATAATAAACGCGAAAGTTTGTGAGGATGGATGTTTGTTACTCTTTTACGCAAAAACTACTGAACGGATTTTGATGAAACTTAAGTGATACAGCTTATACATCAGAATAACACATAGGCTTAGACATGAGTTCGATATATAGAAACGTAACTGATATCGGATATGGGTTAGACATCGATACCATATCGATATTTAAATCCACATAACCGATATCATTAAAACTTATCAAAACCTCAACTGTTACAGATACGAACAAAACAAAAACTTCACAAACCAAAAAACCAAACGAAACGACATATGGAGCGAATATAACGTAACATTAGCCATGATTGCATGATAATGGCGTGCGTAAAAATATATTATAGATAGCTGGCAATATGGGTTTACTTTCTATTGTAACTCTTTTTGGTCCATGTTTTCACGAAAAGCATGAAAGGAGATCGGCGTAGTTACAAGTTGCTAAACTGATAAATAACTGAACAAGTTTGCGTTTGTCATTTCGTTGTTAGTTTGCCTATCTCAAACCGCTGCGACTGATATCGATATCTGAAAACCGGTTTCTATATCGATATGCAAACTGTATATCGTTTACATAACCGTTTGCTGTAAAAAACGAAAACGCCCATTTCTATTGTCGTTTCGTTGTTAGTTCGCCTATCTCAAACCGCTGCGACTGATATCGATATCTGAAAACCGTTTTCTATATCGATATGCAAACTGTATATCGGTTACATAACCGTTTGCGGTAAAAAAACGACACAATATAACTCTGTACTATCACATATGAAGGTGTCCTGAAAGGGAAGGGGTGTCTAAAATTACCTTTAAACAATTATGCTCTACCTAAATACATAAAATCTTACGGAAGGGTAGGCAGTGACACTTCCTGACATACCACGTTTGCTTCATTTACTCTGATCACATTCATCATCGCCTGGGGTACTCTTGACTTGACCTCTTAATTATGATGTACTTTTTGAAGTGTTTACCGGGACGTACGGAGCCCGTATATGCGTCAGCTGGGCTCCAGCTTCAGCTGGGAGATGTACGCTTGCAGAATGTCTATGATATGTTACCTCTGTGCAGTACAATCTCGAAGATGGCCCTCAGGAGTCTGCAGGCAGACTGTGTGACGTAAACCATGTCCGCCATCAGCGCGAACCCCTCCAGCTTCAGCTGGGAGATGTACGCTTGCAGCAGCACGTTGATCTTGGCTGACGGCTCCTCTATGCTCTCTTTTATAGGGATAGGTACCTGGAAATGACAAGGAACGTCAGTAGACTAGAACATCAGAAGACGAACAGTTGCTGACAGATGGAGAGGAGTTAGAAGACAATTAGACTGGCAGTAGACTAATGAAACGTCAATAGACTAGCATTTTATCAGTAGATTAACATTTGACCATCGCGGACAGGAGCCACCGTCAGTAGACTCTAGTAGACCGTCATAAAACCAATAGACCTAGTAGTCCAGTAGACCGTGGCCACCAGTGAACAAATAATCCTTCAACTTCAATAAGCCAATAGACCATCAGTATACAAGTAGATACTAGAAGTCCATCAGTAGACCAGTATACCTTCACCAACAGTGAACAAGCAATCATTCAATAATCCAACAGTATACTAGTAGACCATCAGTAGACTAGTAGACCGTCAGTAGACTAAAAGACCGTCTTTTAACTTACTCTCTCCATGAGCTTGTGCAGCTCCAGCTTCTCCTCATCCCTGACGGCGATGTGCCGGAACTCCGCAGACAGGGAGAACACGCGGAACAGCTCTATCTCGCCCAGGGTCGGCTTCAGCAGCTGGTTGTACGACATCATCGTCTCGTACGTGCAGTAGAAATGGGACGCGATCCGACCCAACTCGGTCGGCTGGAAGTGGCCCGACTTACGCTCGTATTTTATCAGGCCGGCCCTGAAGAACAACACACAAATAATTAAATTAAATTTATGAATTATTTAAAATACTTTATTTTACACTTCAAGGTTGGTCCTAGTTTTATCACCACAAATCTAAACTAGAGGGCGCTATTGATGACGAAAACACTTCAATGATTTGAAAATTTTGCAAAATTCAACTAGTGCTCCCATCAAACCGGGCGTTCCACAATTCCACCTTTCAGCGCAATGTTTTCCTTCACCGTTTCGCACACTCACTTGTCCAACAAGCTGGCCGCCGTGTGGATGAGGTCGGCTCGATGGAGCTCCAGCAGATTGTCCTCCTGCATCTTCTCAGGGGTTATCCCGTACAGTGCGGGCTGACGCAGCATCCTGATGTAGAGGTACGTGTAACCTGAGATGGAAATACAATTTTAACTCAACGATTATTTCAATATAGGAGGCACACAATAGATCAAATAGAAGGTGTGGGGGAAGATGGAGAAGGATAGAGAAGAGGTGGAGCTGGAGGAGCTGGGCTGGAGGTGGAGGAAAAGGAGTTGGAGGTGAAGGAGGAGAAGGAGTAGGCGGAGAAGGAGGAGCTGAAGCTGAAGGAGGTCCTCTTGCGTCCACTCAGACGCTATCTCGTAAAGAGCGGGCTGATACAGCAGCCTGATGTAGAGGTATGTATAACGTTTCTATATGATCCTTGTGATTTTCAGTAACACAATTTTCAGTAATAAACCTTTAAAAAACAATCCAAAGAGGAGGAGGAGGAAGGGGAGGAAAGGGAGGAAGGAGAGGAGGAAAAGTAGGAAGAGACAAAGGCAGAGGTGGAGGAGGAGGTGGGACAGTTGCTGGTTTAGCTCCGAGTGGAGCTGTGGATGATGTGGACTCACCGAGCCACGTGACCGCGTCCCGTATACTCTGGATGGTGCCGAGCACAACCTCCGCGTTCAGCATGTCGGGCAACTTGCTGACCAGCTGCGACTCTATCGGCAGCTGCTGGTTCAGCAGGGACAGGTAGTACTGCAGCTCCGAGTGGTTCGTTATCAGGATGCCTGGAATTTTACAGTCATTAAATAAACATGAAACTAGCTGGATTTCAGAAAGGAAAATAATTAGATAAGTTGCTATATTTTCTGGTTTTTTTCTGTTGTTTTTTAGCAGATAGGTAAGTAAATTATGTTAACAGGTAAGTACACTCGTGCTAAAATATAAATTTAAGTAGATACTTACTTAAAAGTACTTAAAAGTTTTGTTTTTCTCATTTAAGTGAACTATAATTATGTTCTTTGAGAAATAAAGAATCTTTAAACCGATTTTTCACACAGCGTCTTCTAACTCCAAACTAAGCAGAGCTTGTGTTATAATAAGTACATGACTGATACATTTTTTTTTGTAAATACACATATAATACATAGAAAAAACCCAAACATTTCTCACTCCCGTCATACAAACATCTGTCTGGCGGCGGGAATCGAACCCGCATTCAGCGTCTCCGGCGGGCGTTCGCCCACTACGCCACAGAGGTCGTCACTTGCTGGCTTTAATCTCGTTAAAATATAATAGACAGTATTAATGACAATGACACTGGGTGACAGCTGTATTTTTTGATATGTCTAAGGCATTTGATTATGTTCCCCACAATAATTCATTCACAGAATTAGAAAAATATGGAATTCGTGGACCTGCTTTGAATTGGATTAAGTCTTAATTGGAGAATCGAGAAGAATGATCTGACCTTTCGATCTTCTTTCAAAGAAAACAGATTTGGTGTTACGCAGGGAAGTGTCCTGGGACCTCTGCTACTTTTATTATATTTTAATGACGTATCTAATATTTCCAATAACCCCTGCGTTTTATTTGGTGATGACATTTCCTAAATTCTAACTTCCAAACCGATCATTAACCCAACACACGTCTAGTGTGAGTGCGGGGAACCCACACAAAATATGGAGCACTTGCTCTCCTGCCCTCTTTGCCTCATCAGCTGCACCCGGGAACAGCTCATAGAGGCAACTGATAAGGCTTTACAAATGGCCACACATTAGTCAAAAACATATAAAAATGAGTCATTAACGTATGAATGTACTTGCGAGCGTAATACTGACATAAACAATTTTGATAAATGAAGTGAAATGTATGTATTTACAAAAAAAAAGTATATCACTAGTACAGTTATGTAATTCCCATAATACGAGCTCAGTTTGGGGCTAGATGATGCTATGTGAAAAATGTCCAGCATTAATTATTATTTATTATTTTTTTAGTACTTTGAGAAATAAATTATTTGTATTTTATATTATCATTTAATTTGACGACATCGATAGCGCAGCTGGCGAGCAGTCAGCTGCGACACAGCCAATGCGGGGTTCCATTCCCGCCGCCTTCGGATTGAAAGACCTGATCAGCTACCAGGTATAACCTAGTGGTGTAGTGGCACAGTACCTTCTCCTTTAGTGTCGTACTGCGGTCGGCCCGCTCGTCCCAGCATCTGCAGTACATCTAACGCACCGAGTTCGCTCCAACGACCCTGAAACAAATAGGGTGATTCAAAAGTTTCCCCAGAAATTAATGCCGTAACTCAAGACTGAAGCACTGAGGTATGAACCGAATTTATAACTGAAGCATTTACAACTAATTTCATGCATTCATATTGTAAAAACGGGAATTTTTGCGTATCACACTATCGGTGAAGGCACCGACTAAGTTTCGACTCATTCCGAGAGTCTTCATCAGGGTGATTGATCGCAACGCTTTCCTTCCGCGTCGCATCGCGAACTTTCGGAATTTTGACTAATTCCTTTTGACTAAACTTAGTCAGTGCAATATGAATAATCAAATTCACGATAGTTTTTGAAATAATTTCAAGTAATTTTTTTTTCTGTTCTTATTTAATTGACCTACATTTATGTGATTTCTATTGACTTATGATTCGACAACCTCTGTGGTGCAGTGGGTGAAGGCCCGCCGGAGACGCAGAATGCGGGTTCGATTCCCGCCGCGGGATAAATGTTTGTATGACCAGCAATTTTTTGTCTCGGGTCTGGGTGTTTTCAACTATAATAATTATGTATGTATTTACAAAAATAAGTATATAAGTTTAACAGTCATTTAGTTCCCATAATGTTGTGTGAAAAATTACCAGTATTATTTATTTATTTAATTAATTATTGCGACTAGTTCTTACAGTTTTAAAATTAAAATAAATAAATAATAACAAAACAATTTCAAACAGCTATTAATGTTATATTACTAGCAATTGCATCCGTTTTAGCTGTTCAGTCAAAGTCAAAGTCAAAATTCATTTATTCAATAAAATCACAAGGACCACTTTCAAAACGTCGGTTTTTATCTAGGTGCCTGTTCCTCCGCGACCAAGCCAGGAAAGAAAGGCAAGAAAACAAGGCTGGTTATTCTTTTTAATGATCCTTTTACAAAACAATAGGTTCGAGTTGGAGCATTTTCAATCCCAAGAGTTTTTGTCATCTAAATAATCAGATATTTTATAGTATGCCTTTTTATAAAGCTTTTGTTTAATTACGTTTTTAAATTTGTTAATTGATAATTTTTGTATATCTCTTGGGAGTCTCTTAGTACCTACTAACATAGGCACTACTTACATTTAATGATGTATTAAGTTGTTTCCGTAACTTAGTTGGCAATTAAGTATCTGTGTAATAGTATTTTAGATCAAATAAACAAATTATTATTATTATTATAAAAAAAGTACCTTCTCCGGGGAATAAACCTGCGTCCCTTTCACGATGACCGTGTGCGCGGGCAGGTTCACGCCCCACGCCAGAGTGGCCGTGGAAACTAGCACCTGTAACAATCAACACAGATTACATTAAAAAAAAAACGGACAAGTGCGAGTCAGACTCGCCCACCGAGGGTTCCGTACAAATTTGTAGGTACACATTATAAATAATTCAGGAATCTAGTCTCGCAGTTCTTTTCCAAACTCTTCCCGAAATTCAGTTTTCATAACCACGGGCAATTGTATAGTTTTCAGATTTTTCCCTGTACTTGTAAAAGACGTAAAAGACGATATTACTTGCCAAATTTCATAATTCTAGGTCAACGGAAAGTATAACCTACAAATTTTGATTCCCTTAAGAGTGTCGAAATATACGTCTTTTTTGGCATCAACGGCTCTATCTTTTTTTTGCGCTAACTTAGAAGTTTGATTTTTTTCACAGCTTTAAGGGACTGTAGAACTCATATTGTAAAAACGGGAATTTTCACGTATTGCACTATCGGTGAAGGCACCGACTAAGTTGACTGAGTAAGACTGTAGAACTGAGTATGGTTTTAATTTCAACTCGATACCTCCACGCGTAGCCGAAATAAAGAGTCGTGACAGACAGACAGACGGACAACAAAGTGATCCTATTTTTTTCCTTTTGAGCTACGGAACCCTATAAAACAGGGTGTATGCGAGTATGACTAACACGTATCACACATTTATTTATTTTTACGAAAAACAGAGGTAAATAACCTTATTTCAACTTCTAAATATGATCTCCAGCCACTAGTTTCACTAGTAGTTTAGGGGCAATGGAACGCGAACCCGCACGGCAACTGTACCCGCAGCTCCGGGTTCTTGACTCGCTCTGCCTCGGTTCGTAGAACCTTTATGGAGCCCTCTCCTAAGGCTTATATTAGGTCGTGGCAAACTTTATGACCGGTTTTATTATAGGCAGTTATCTTATCAGTCTATAGTCGGATCGCAGTAAAAATCAAAGGCTAGGGAAAGTGTAACCAACTTTGTTCAGACCGGCCTTTAAGCTTGGCGCACCAATCCCCATCTAAACGCCATTAGAAAAAATATAAATACGTTTATTTGCCTGCATTCTAACCTGTATATGCCTGTCAGCAAACAAGTCTTCGACCAGCGTCCTGTCGACGCGGCTCATGCCGGCGTGATGGATCGCGAACCCGTACGGCAACAGTTCCCGCAGCTCCGGGTTCTTGACCTGCTCCGCCTCGGTTCTGAGTACCTCCATGCTGGCCGAGCCCTCCCTGCAATTTTACAATAACGCCCCTATAAGATGAGGTCTTCATACTATAGGGGCGGAGTGACAGATATCATTGAACACAGGGTGAAGGTTTTAATTCCGTAGTTAAGAGTTGACATATCTACAGGCTGTCCCATAACAGGCATAGTATAAGGGGTAAATCTAAAAATGGAAAAAAAATCCAGGCAAGTTTTAAAACTTACGCCCTACAATAATATAATAAATGCGAACGTCTGTGTGTGTGAATGTTTGTTACCACGTATCCCCACATACCACATAATGTAACTACTAAACCGGTTTTGATGAAATTTGGAATGTAAATAGTTTAGGTTCTGTAATAACACATATATTAATCTAATTTTCAAAAATCAACCACTAAGGAAGTTAAACAGAGTGTTAAAGTTTCTATGGAAAATTTTATTCCTTGGTTACATTCGCTCAAAACTCGGGAGCGCCCCACACTACGTTACCAAGATACGGGTAAAAGAGAAATAAAAGAGAGTGAATTAACTCACCTCAAGAACTGTCCCAGCGTGTCCTTCTCCAGGCACATGTCTCGTATGGCGCGGGCAGTCTTACCGGTCTCCTTGCGGGAATGCACGAACACTAGGATCTGACGGGAAAAAAACAGTAAAATAAAGTTGTTGAAAGTAGAAGATGAAGTAAAGTGAGTCATATTATAGATTGTACGTCATATTATACATTTAAAAGTCACATTATAGATTTAACGTCACATTATAGATTCAACGTCACATTATAGATTCAACGTCACATTATAGATTCAAAGTTACATTATAGATTCAACGTCACATTATAGATTCAACATTACATTATAGATTTAACGTCACATTATAGACTCAACGTCACATTATAGATTCAACGTATTATAGATTCTACGACACATTGTAGATTAAACGTCACATTATAGATTCAACGTTACATTATAGATTCAACGTCACATTATAGATTCAAAGTTACATTATAGATTCAACGTCACATTATAGATTCAACATTACATTATAGATTTAACGTCACATTATAGACTCAACGTCACATTATAGATTCAACGTCATATTATATATTCTACGACACATTGTAGACTTAACGTCACATTATGGATTCAACGTCACATTATAGATTCTACGACACATTAAAGATTATACGACACATTATATTCTACGACAAATTATAGACTCAACATCACATTATAGATTCTACAATACATTATAGATTTAACGTCACATTATAGATTCAACGTCATATTATAGATTCTTCGACACATTGTAGATTCAACGTCACATTAAAGATTCTACGACACATCGAACGTCGTAATGTAATGTTTGGACATTTATGACTACCCTCTACTTGATCACTGACGATACAAATCCTCAAAGGTCTACGCACTTAGTATTATGGGGATAACAGTAGTGACCGTGTTTATTATTTGACATACCTGGTTCCTTCCCGCGTGTTCCATCGTCTTCTCGTAGACGATATCGTTCATCACCTGGAAACGTTTGAGAGCTTTCTTCTCTGTCACTCCGATGTACTGCTGCTCTAACGCGACCGGTCTAAAGAAAACATGTCCATTTTATTTATTTATTTAGAGCCTTACTTAGGGCCCGGTCAAACTAAAGCGGTAGCGGCGGCGGCGACAAAAAGGAAAAGGTTGTGTCCAGCGGTTGTCGAAGTGGCGATCAAAAGGAAAAGATTGTGTCGAGCGGCTGTCAAAGTGGCGATCAAAAGGAAAAGGTTGTAGAGCGGCTGTCAAAGTGGCGATCAAAAGGAAAAGGTTGTGTTGAGCGGCTGTCAAAGTGGCGATCAAAGGGAAAAGGTTGTCAAAGTGGCGATCAAAAGGAAAAGGTGGTGTTGAGCGGTTGTCAAAGTAGCGATCAAAGGGAATAGGTTGTCGAGCGGTTGTCAAAGTGGCGATCAAAGGGAAAAGGTTGTTGAGCGGTCGTCAAAGAAGCGTTCAAAGGGAAAAGGTTGTTGAGCGGTCGTCAAAGAAGCGTTCAAAGGGAAAAGGTTGTTCAGCGATTGTCAAAGAAGCGTTCAAAGGGAAAAGGTTGTCGAGCGGCTGTCCAAGTGGCGATCAAAGGGAAAAGATTGTCGAGCGGTTGTCAAAGTGGCGATCAAAGGGAATAGGTTGTCGAGCGGTTGTCAAAGTGGCGATCAAAGGGAAAAGGTTGTTGAGCGGTCGTCAAAGAAGCGTTCAAAGGGAAAAGGTTGTTGAGCGGTCGTCAAAGAAGCATTCAAAGGGAAAAGGTTGTTGAGCGGTTGTCAAAGAAGCGTTCAAAGGGAAAAGGTTGTTGAGCGGTTGTCAAAGAAGCGTTCAAAGGGAAAAGGTTGTCGAGCGGCTGTCCAAGTGGCGATCAAAGGGAAAAGATTGTATCGAGCGGTTGTCAAAGTAGCGATCAAAGGGAAAAGGTTGTATCCAGCGGCTGTCATTTTCTCTACATGCCATCCTCACAAATCACCGAGCCTTTATCAGAGCATGTACATCACGGGGTACATTATCTACAGTCGTGACCGTGTTAGGTATTCACCTGAATGAGTTGTCGAAGTAGAACAGTCCCTTGTCGGAGTTGACGCGCAGGAAGGCAGCCACGTCCGTGTAGTTCGGCAATGTCGCAGACAGACCGACCAGACGCACCTGCAAACAATATTTATATATATATGCTTATGTAAATTTATTAAAACACTTAAAGACATCCTCCATTTGACGCTCATACGTAGTAGCGTCTTGAGCCATAAGGTCCATTAAATGGTAGATAGTATATAGGTTATTGCAGTACCTAGTTCTCTTATATCTGTTTTTGTCTTAAGTACCTTAATAGGTACTTACTAGGAGAAAGCACAGAGTAAATGAAATAAAGTAAAGTTGCTTTTCTTCATTTACATTGTTTTTTTTTTTGAGAATCTGGTCCTCTAACATTCTACAGTTTTTTGTCTGCTCAACATTGTTACTCATTTATTGTTTTTGTGTGCGCACATAAGTTATGTTCCTAACCAGATCAAAACTGTATTTTAGATATTGTATTTTTTTAATGTTTGTAACGTGTAATGTGTGTTTAAAAAATAAATAAATAAATAAATATATATATTTACTTTAATTAAAATGGTTGCACCAATAACATTAATTAAAGATAGTGATATTAAAATAGCATATATATTATGTCAATAATATTATATCATAATAAACATCACTAATTCATTAATTTGTCTCGGTTTTTCTAAAAAAAAAATGCATGACATTTTTCACACAGCATCATCTAGCCCCAAACTAAGCAGAGCTCGTATTATGGGAACTACATGACTGATATACTACTTATATACTTTTTTTTAATCAAATAAATACATACACATTATGCATAGAAAACGCCCAGACCTGAGATAAATATTTGTAGACCATACAAATATTTGTCCCGCGGCGGGAATCGAACCCGCAAACTTCTGCGTCGCAAGCGGGCTTCCGCCCACTGTACCATAGAGGTCGTTATATACAAAAAAAAATATGAGTAGTATATCAGTCCTGTAGTTCCCATAACACAAGCTCTAGGAGGTATGTCTCTTTGACATACCTCCTCCTCTCTTCGACATACCTCCTCCTCTTTTTGACATACCCCTCCTTTCCTCGACATACTTCCTCTTCTCTTTGACATACCTCCTCTTCTTTTTGACAAACCCCTCCTCTCCTCGACATACTTCCTCCTCTCTTTGACATACCTCCTCCTCGCTTTGACATACCCCTCCTCTCCTCGACATACTTCCTCCTCTCTTTGACATACCTCCTCCTCTCTTTGACATTCCTCCTCCTCCTCTCTTTGACATACATCCTCCTCTCTTTGACATATCTCCTCCTCTCTTTGACATACATCCTCCTCTCTTTGACATATCTCCTCCTTTCTTTGACATATCTCCTCCTCTCTTTGACATACATCCTTCTCTCTTTGACATACTTCTTCTCTTGGACATAATTCTTCTTCTGTTTGACATACCTCCTCCTGCGTCTGCTCGACGGTGCCGAGTGTCCTGGCTACCAGCGCCTCCAGCACGGGCCCGCGCTCGTCATGCAGCAAGTGCACCTCGTCTATTATTATCAGACGCACCAGTTGCGTGAAGGACCGCTCTCCGCCTAGAAAAAAAAACAAAAAAAAAACAAAAATTTACAAAAAATATGTATACAATTAGTACATCAGTCATGTAGTTCCCATAACACAAGCTCTGCTTAGTTCGGGGTTAGATGATGCTGTGTGAAAAGCGTCCAGCATTATATATTACTAGCTTCTGCCCACGGCTTCGCTCGCGTGGTAACCAAATAAAAAATAGCCTATGTGTTATTCTGATGTATAAGCTATATTACTGTAAAGTTTCATTAAAATCCGTTCAGTAGTTTTTGCGTGGAAGACTAACAAACATACACCCTCACAAACTTTCGCGTTTATAACACTACCTTCTGCCCACAGGTTCGCCCGCGTGATACCCGGATAAAAAGTAGCCTATGTGTTTTTCTGATGTATAAGCTATATTACTGTAAAGTTTCATCAAAATCCGTTCAGTAATTTTTGCGTGAAAGAGTAACAAACATCCATCCTCACAACTTTCGCGTTTATAATATTATTAGGAAGTAGGATTTTTCTCGCCTATCGGGAATCCAGTTAATCTACTGTGGTTGATCGAAGGATCCCTCAGTCATTGCTAAAGCTGAGTGCACATAAGTCGACTCACCTTTCCTCGTGATAATATCCCATTTCTCGGGCGTGCACACGATCAGTTGCGTGGCGTCAATCTGCTCCCGGGTCAGCTGATGGTCGCCCGTCAGCTCGGACACTGTGATGTTGTAGGCCGCTAGCCGCTTCTTGAAGTTGCCCACCTGTGGGAAAGCCGGACTTAACAGTTATACCTCTTAAAAGTTAAATAAATAACGCTGGACATTTTCCACACAGCATCATCTAGCCCCAAAGTAAGCAGAGCTTGTGTTATGGGAACTACATGACTGATATACTACTTAACATACTTTTGTAAATACATACATATTATACATAGAAGACGCTCACACCCGAGACAAATATCTGCAGATCATACAAACATTTGCCCTGCGGCGGGAATCGAACCCACAGAACGCCACAGAGGTCGTCAAAAGTTAGTTAAATTATTTATCAACAATTCAAAACTAAACTCTAGCTTTCACACACAGATATTGCAGCCATATCATAAAGTTTAGATGAAGAATTAATATAGGAACTTATTAAGTAAACAGAACTTAAAATATGCACTCCTCATGTAGCATCAGACTTAGGCGCACTGTGCACTGTGCACCTCAAACCAGTGCCTCACCTGCCCACCTGTGCCACACAGAACATCTTAAAGCCATATTGTATTTTATAATTTCCTGCTATTAAATGACTTTGCAGCTTACCATTTCCTGCATGAGTGACCTCACAGATCATCTGACCATTTCCTGCATGAGTGACCTTTTGGCTTTCCATTACCTACAAAAGTGACCTTATATCTTACCATTTTCTGCACGAGTGACCTCACAGATCATCAGACCATTTCCTGCATGAGTGACCTTTTAGCTTTCCATTACCTACAAAAGTGACCTTATATCTTACTATTTGCTGCACGAGTGACCTCACAGATCATCTGACCATTTCCTGCATGAGTGACCTTTTAGCTTTCCATTACCTACAAAAGTGACCTTATATCTTACCATTTTCTGCACGAGTGACCTCACAGATCATCAGACCATTTCCTGCATGAGTGACCTTTTAGCTTTCCATTACCTACAAAAGTGACCTTATATCTTACCATTTGCTGCACGAGTGACCTCACAGATCATCTGACCATTTCCTGCATGAAAGACCTTTTGACTTTCCATTACCTACAAAAGTGACCTTATATCTTACCATTTTCTGCACGAGTGACCTCACAGATCATCTGACCATTTCCTGCATGAGTGACCTTTTGGCTTTCCATTACCTACAAAAGTGACCTTATATCTTACCATTTTCTGCACGAGTGACCTCACAGATCATCAGACCATTTCCTGCATGAGTGACCTTTTAGCTTTCCATTACCTACAAAAGTGACCTTATATCTTACCATTTTCTGCACGAGTGACCTCACAGATCATCTGACCATTTCCTGCATGAAAGACCTTTTGACTTTCCATTACCTACAAAAGTGACCTTATATCTTACCATTTCCTGCACGAGTGACCTCACAGATCATCATTCCATTTCCTGCAAGAGTGACCTTTTGGCTTTCCATTACCTACAAAAGTGACCTTATATCTTACCATTTCCTGCACGAGTGATCTCATTTCCTTTTACGAGTGACCTCACAGATCATCCGACCATTTCCTACAAAAGTGACCTCACAGATCATCATACCATTTCCTGCACGAGTGACCTCATGGGCGCCACGTAGATCATCTTGAAGTCGCTGGCGTTGACGGTGCCGTCCTCGTTGACGTGCTTGCCGACCTCGCGCATGATGGTGAGGAGGGCGACGTTGGTCTTGCCGGCGCCGGTGGGCGCGCAGACCAGCAGGTTCTCGTCGGACTCGAGGGCCGCCTTCGAGATGCGACTCTGGGGGAAAGTCAATAGGCTTTTACTATAAGAGACTTCAATAGATAGATATAGATATAAAATGCTTTAATGCACAAGATAAATCAAGTATATAGGCGAAATAATAAAATAATAATAATAATACTGGACATTTCACACAGCATTATCTAGCCCCAAACTGTGTCGCAGTGAGCGAAGGCTCGCTTGAGACGCAGAAGGTTGCGGGTTCGATTCCCACCGCGGGACAAATGTTTGTATCTGCAAATATTGGTCTCAGTGTCTGGGTTTTTTCTATGTATAATATGTATGTATTTACAAAAAAAATGTATATAAGTAGTATATCAGTCATGTAGTTCCCATAACACAAGCTCTCCTTAGTTTGGGGCTAGATGATGCTGTGTGAAAACGCCCAGCATTATTTATTTTATTTAAATAAATAAATAAATATATATATCTATCTATCTACCTGTATACGGTTCAATGTCTTGAATCCCTCGAAGGCAGGCTGCACGTATTTGGGCAGTTTTTCGATGGCTATCAATGTTTCACCTTCGTCGAATGCCTTCGGCTTGAGGGCGGGCACGTGGACCTCCTCGTAACCTGTACAGAGACAAAGTCAAAATACATTTATTCATTAAAATCACATGAATCACTTTAAATTGACGGTTTAATCTACTGCCTGCTCCTCAGCCGACCAAGCCAGGAAAGAAAGGCAAGGAAACAAGGCTGGTTATACTTTTTAATGATACTTTTACAAAACAATAGGTAGCTTTAAACAAAATAAAGAGATTATTGTTTTTTTTTTCTTATATGGAAAGGGGATTTTTTTTTTTAACATTAGGGTACAGGTTTTCTTCTCTTAGGGGGGAAAAAAAGGAATACGACAAAAAATAAAAGGTAGATTTCTGCACTTTTTTCAATCAATATTTTTTTTATGTATTGTAAAATTGTATTTTTAGTTATGGAATAAACAATTTTTTTTTATTTCCTTCTTAGGCAGATTTCTTAGTGGAGATTTGTGGAATAACCCATTTTGATCGAGTTGGAGCAACTTCAATCCCAAGAGTTTTTACCATCCACATAATCCGATATTTTATGGTATGCCTTTTTATAAAGTATTTGATTTAATTACGTACAAAACAGGGGGACAAATACCTCACGCTTACTTTTCCTTTCACGCTAACGCAAATTTGTCAAGGTAAAACTCGGTAGCAGTCACATGACATTTCCACAGCTAATGTCATTTCCATACGAATTAGTCTTTCCGCAGGCGTTAACGCCAACAGAAAGTGGTATTTGTCTAAACACCCTGAAAACCTTTTATAGACCTGTAGTTCCAGAAATAAGCACGTTTAAAAAAAACTCTTCAGCTATTAGTATAGATGTGCGTTTGATGCTTACCCTTCTTCTGCTTCCTGAAGGATCCAGGCGGTAGCTGGCAGCGCTTGTTCGCCATGAAGTGAGATCCGGCCGCGAAGACCAGGTCTTCCAGCTGGAGCACCTTCCGCGAGCCGGATACCTGCCCCGCGCCCGCCGCCGCCTCCGCCTCCCCCTTGTGCCGCTTGCGGGGAGCCTCCGACTGCTGGGTCGTCTGGAGGAGGGAATACTTTAAGGAAAACTAATACAAAATGGCCGCCAAGACCAGATCTTCGCTTGCAACTGCTATGTCGTCTGCTATGGAAGGAATACTTTAATGAAAACTAATACAAAATGGCCGCCAAGACCAGATCTCCGCTTGCAACTGCTATGTCGTCTGGAGGAAGGAATACTTTAATGAAAACTAATACAAAATGGCCGCCAAGACCAGATCTTCGCTTGTTACTGCTATGTCGTCTGGAGGAAGGAATACTTTAATGAAAACTAATACAAAATGGCCGCCAAGACCAGATCTTCGCTTGCAACTGCTATATCGTCTGGTGGAGGGAATACTTTAAGGAAATCTAATACAAAATGGCCGCCAAGACCACGTCTTCGCTTGCAACTGCTATATCGTCTGGTGGAGGGAATACTTTAAGGAAATCTAATACAAAATGGCCGCCAAGACCACATCTTCGCTTGTAACTGCTATGTCGTCTGGACGAGGGAATACTTTAAAAAAAAACTAATACAAAATGGCCGCTTAAACCCGGTTTTTACTTAAAAACGGTTCGTGTCTGGATGAGGGAATACTTTAAGGAAATCTTATATAAAATGGCCGCCAAGACGTGGCCTTTAGGCAACAACCACTTTCTGTTGGCGTTAACGCCTGCGGAAAGTTTTAATTCTATAAAATGACATTAGCTGTTGAGATGTCACGTGACTACTGCTAAGTATTTCCTTGACGAATTTGCGTTAGCGTGCATGGAACTAAGCGTCAGGTATTTGTCTAGGGATCAGATCTTCACCTCTAACTGGTGTATTGTCTGGAGGAGGGAATACTTTAAACGTAATGTGACACGAAATGACCGCCAAGGCCAGTTATAGGCAAATAAGCAGTTACCGTAACTGATCAACACTTGGAACAGAAGAGGTATCCCAGTACAGAACAGTACCTCATCGTCTCCCTTGCCGGTCTCCAGCTGCGCCAGTATCTTCAACAGCTGCGGCTGCCGGGACATCTCCTCGCGGATGGACGCGCGTTCCTCCTCCGACTGGGACGAAGCCAGTTTGGTGCAGTACAGAACTGGAAAACGAAATACCAATAAAAAAAATACAACTGTCACAAACACACAGCCCACTTGTTGGTAAGCGGTTACCACACTGGTGCACTGCTGACTCGGACATAACGGGTGAAAAGTCTCATGTATCTGTTGTTTCACCGGCACTAATACCATTCAATCCAGAACACAGCAATGCGAGTTTTACTGCAACGCTCGACTTCCACTCACCCGTGTACCGGTACTTGTTGAGCAGCTTCACGAACTCGAAGCAGTCGTACCCGAGCAGCAGCACCAGCCTGTTCTCCAGGTCTCTGTCGTCCGCCGCCTCCGCCAACGCGCGCAGCACCTCGCTCGACTTCCACTCACCCGTGTACCGGTACTTGTTGAGCAGCTTCACGAACTCGAAGCAGTCGTACCCGAGCAGCAGCACCAGCCTGTTCTCCAGGTCTCTGTCGTCCGCCGCCTCCGCCAACGCGCGCAGCACCTCGCTCGACTTCCACTCACCCGTGTACCGGTACTTGTTGAGCAGCTTCACGAACTCGAAGCAGTCGTACCCGAGCAGCAGCACCAGCCTGTTCTCCAGGTCTCTGTCGTCCGCCGCCTCCGCCAACGCGCGCAGCACCTCGCTCGACTTCCACTCACCCGTGTACCGGTACTTGTTGAGCAGCTTCACGAACTCGAAGCAGTCGTACCCGAGCAGCAGCACCAGCCTGTTCTCCAGGTCTCTGTCGTCCGCCGCCTCCGCCAACGCGCGCAGCACCTCGCTCGACTTCCACTCACCCGTGTACCGGTACTTGTTGAGCAGCTTCACGAACTCGAAGCAGTCGTACCCGAGCAGCAGCACCAGCCTGTTCTCCAGGTCTCTGTCGTCCGCCGCCTCCGCCAACGCGCGCAGCACCTCGCTCGACTTCCACTCACCCGTGTACCGGTACTTGTTGAGCAGCTTCACGAACTCGAAGCAGTCGTACCCGAGCAGCAGCACCAGCCTGTTCTCCAGGTCTCTGTCGTCCGCCGCCTCCGCCAACGCGCGCAGCACCTCGCTCGACTTCCACTCACCCGTGTACCGGTACTTGTTGAGCAGCTTCACGAACTCGAAGCAGTCGTACCCGAGCAGCAGCACCAGCCTGTTCTCCAGGTCTCTGTCGTCCGCCGCCTCCGCCAACGCGCGCAGCACCTCGCTCGACTTCCACTCACCCGTGTACCGGTACTTGTTGAGCAGCTTCACGAACTCGAAGCAGTCGTACCCGAGCAGCAGCACCAGCCTGTTCTCCAGGTCTCTGTCGTCCGCCGCCTCCGCCAACGCGCGCAGCACCTCGCTCGACTTCCACTCACCCGTGTACCGGTACTTGTTGAGCAGCTTCACGAACTCGAAGCAGTCGTACCCGAGCAGCAGCACCAGCCTGTTCTCCAGGTCTCTGTCGTCCGCCGCCTCCGTCAACGCGCGCAGCACCTCGCTCGACTTCCACTCACCCGTGTACCGGTACTTGTTGAGCAGCTTCACGAACTCGAAGCAGTCGTACCCGAGCAGCAGCACCAGCCTGTTCTCCAGGTCTCTGTCGTCCGCCGCCTCCGCCAACGCGCGCAGCACCTCGCTCGACTTCGCCTGAGAATGTACGTGCCTGCGTATTAACAGACCTCATTCTGACGACCACGCAGAATGGACTGAAGGCCCGCCTGAGAGAGGACATCACAGGAAAAAAGGATTGGATAGTGATGTATCCTTCTAATTAAACGAATTGAGAAAAAGCTGGTCATTATTCACACAGCCCCAAACTAAGCAGAGCTTGTATTATGGGAACTACATGACTGATATACTACTTATATACTACATTTATTTTTTTATTATAAATACATAAATATTATACCTCGTGTGTTCATAAGTTTTGAGACGAACTTATTTAATTAATTTAAAAAGAAAGTAATTCATGCAACCTTTTTTAAACTTTTAAAATTTTAAATTTCGAATGTTTTGAATCAGAAAAAATATACATTTGAATATTTGTTTCATTCTCCGTGAAAATGGCGCTAACAAAAGATTTGCGTGCGACTGTAATTTCACTGTTTCAAGCAGGAAAAAAACCAATGCAAGTTTTTAGTGAAATCCAAAGTTTGGGATGTAGTCGGAACTTTGTGTATTATACCATAAAGAGGTACAAGGAGACCGGCTCTTTAGAAGACCGTGGAAGATGTGGCCGCCCGCGGTCTGTAAGGACGCCCGCCAACATCAAAGTAATCAGAGAGCGAATTCGTCGCAACCCTTGCCGGACTCAAAAGAAATTAGCTCTGCAGACCAACATTTCGCGAATATCGGTGAACAGGATACTTAAATATGATCTTAAACTAAAGGCCTACAGTCGAAGGAAAGTGCATTATTTAAACGAGCGTCTTCGTAAATTGCGACTGGAACGATGTCGGAACCTATTGAAGAGACACGATCCAAAAAATATCCTGTTTACCGATGAAAAGATCTTCACGGTGGAAGAAAAGTTTAACCGGCAGAACAATAAGGTTAACGCCAGAAGTTCAAAGGACGTCCAGCCATCTGTACGCAATGTCCAGCGCACTCATCATCCAGCAAGTGTGATGGTTTGGTGGGGTGTTTCCTACGAGGGGGTCACTTCGCTTCATTTTTGCCAGCAAGGCGTCAAGGTGAAGGCACAAAATTACCAAACCGACATATTGGAAGCGGTGGTTAAACCATTAAATGATACGCTATTCGCTGGAAAATACTGGGTTTACCAACAGGACTCTGCTCCCTCCCATAAAGCTAAGACTACCCAACGTTGGCTGGAGGCCAATTTGCCAGGCTTCATTCGGAGCGAAGATTGGCCCTCGTCAAGCCCTGACTTGAATCCTTTGGATTATTCTTTATGGACGGAATTGGAGCTGAGGGCATGCAGAAAGTCTCACCCAAACCTGGATTCTCTCAAGCGAGCCCTTATTAAAGAATCGAAACGGATTCCCATTGAAAAGATTCGTGCCGCCATAGATGAATGGCGCACGCGTTTGAAGGCCTGCATTGAATGCAAAGGCGGCCATTTTGAATGATTTATTTTTAAATACAGATCTAGATGTCAGTAGTTTTAATTTTAATATCCAATAAATGAATACTCAACTTAGCTCCAAAAATATTTTAGTTTTACTGTGTCTCAAGACTTATGAACACACGAGGTATATAGAACACACCCAAACCCGAAACAAATATTGGCATATACATATTGCTACGAGCTAGGGTTCGGGATAAATTATTAAGTGCAATTATACACCAAATGAAAACTGTATTAGTTAAATCTATCACTATGAAAATGACAACAAAACACGTAACACAACATAACTACACAATTAAAACAAAAACACTAAAACACTGTATCACTAGGTACAACACTAGCGCAACTGTCACTTCACTAGTCACTAGGTATCGCTTCTTTATCACTTCAAATAATTCACATTCCAATCTTGAATAGAACTGCCGCTACCACTCGCTCGACGCGCTGATATATCCCAAAAGGCGTTTCTTCCAGAACATTCTCGTAGGTGGGCGTGACTTGCATGCTACCTTGCGCCTCAAACATTCGAGAAACTACCACCTTTTACTAGCGCGGTTCGTGCCAGACGATACTAGATGGCGGTAGAACAAGTAGTGCGTCCAGTTGATAAGAGATGGCGCTAGTGCACCGTAGTTAGCTAGGCCGCGCACGTCACAATACATTTGTCCCGCGGCGGGAATCGAACCCGCAACCTTCTTTATAACTATTTATTCTATATACCATAGCGTATGGGGATTATTATTATTATAGCAATTATTATTATACCATGGGGACTATATCCGCGAAGTCAGTTTTTTTTCTGACCTACCTGCGAGACCATGGCGTCTGAAAAGTGCTTGGACAGCCGTCTCTGCAGCCAGTACGCGTCGATATCCATCGGGTGCAGGTTCTGATCCCGCCGCTTTTGGGACTGCTCTTCAGACAGCTGTGAATAGACGAAAAATATATTTAAAAAATCACATTAAAAAACGGGAATTCTGCCGAAAGTACTTACCAGATTTTAATGCGGTTTTGTGCGATTGATTTGTGTGTCTTCAAGGATGGTTCTTAGATAGTTATTATCATCACCAGTCACTAGTGGGCGCTGCAATACCTTCTACCAGGATACTTATCATCGAAGAAGGCACCGACCAAGTTTCGACACATTCCGAGAGTCTTTCGAAGATCAGGGTGAGTGATCGCGACGCTCGGAAAACAGGAGAAAGTGCGGCTGCGCGCACTGGCAGACGCGATGCGGAGGGAGAGGGTCGCGATGCGGAGGGAGAGGGTCGCGATCCCTCGCCCTGATGCAGGTTTTGTTAGCCAGCCGACGCTATTGCAAACGCGTATACGGTCTCCTTACGCCGCGGGTAAGTTAGAATTCAAGTCTCAATCACTCACATTAGCGTGTATAGCATTCTTCTTCCCTTCTGCATCGCTATCTTCTGCGCCGGAACTCTCTTTATCTTCTTCATTGTCTGTTCCTTCACCTTCCTCTTTCTCGTCTTCACGAACCTGAGGTAAATTAAAGATTTTAAGTGGCAAGTATATTTTTCTAGGAGAAAGAAATCGGCGTAAATTGACTTAAAAATTATAAATTCAGTTTCTATGATTATGATTTTTGTAATTTCAATGAATAAAAACCTATGGACTTTGACTTCTAAAGAAGCTAAGGAATCAAAGATTCGAAGGCATGTAACATCGGTTAGTGTTCCAATAAGCGACGATGGGGTTACAACCTGTCACGTGGAATGCCAACTACTTGCAAAAGGCGGGCATGTGCCTAATGTTATGTATTGACGTGCCTCTCGTGGCTCATTAATCCTACTTAATAAACAGATAAAATTTAGAGAACGTTTAGATATAGTCCACCTCTCTGTAGAAAGACACATTGAAGTTGCTTGCATAGAGTTGGAGCAATTCATAGTTATAAGCGTTTACAGCCCACCATCTGCCTCATTTGACATTTTTGAAAAAGTTATGGAAGAAATGTTGTTTAAATTATCTAAATCAAATAAATATATTATTACGTGCGGAGATTTTAATGTTAATTTACTAGAAATTAACTCCTTAAATACTAGAATAATTAGTTTATTTCAATCATTTGATTTAAAACCTCAATTTATGGAGCCTACTCGAATAACCGATACTTCGGCCACATGTATAGACAATATCTTTGCCAACATTAAAATTTTAAATAAGAGTTTAATTAGTAATATTAAGTCGGATCATCTGGGACAAATAATTAAAATAGAGGTTCAAACAAAAAAACTTGTTTGTTCAAACTAAAAAGTTCAGTGACTGGGCAACAGCGGGAATACATAAAAGCAGGAAGAAATTGTATGATCTTTATGCTGAAAAACAATATAATTTTAATGAGGAGTTTAAAGAACAAGTCAAAAAGTATTCTAAAATTTTTAAAAATGTTTGTCGTGAAGCAAAAGCTCGTCATTTGAGTTCAAAAATTAAAAATAGCCAAGATAAAGTAAAAGCCACTTGGAAAGTAATCAACAGTGAGACTGGAAGAGTCACAACTAAGAACAATAAGTTTAATTTGAAAATTGACAATGCCACCGTCAATCAGGATAGTGATGTAGCTAATGCGTTCGAAAACTTTTTTACCGACATTCCAGTCTCTACCACAAAATCCTTAAACTCCTCTCCCATAGAAGCAGAGTCATTGTTAAAAGAAAACTTAACAGAATGTAAAATACAATTCAAATTTGATCATGTAAATAGTGATGACATCATAAAAGCTTTCAAACTCATAAATGTTAAAAAAACCACGGACCTCTGGGGCATCTCTGTTTGCGTTGTGAAATCATTGATTGGCATTATTGCGCCCGAACTAGCTTTAATATTCAACGAGTGTATTGACTGTGGTGTGTTCCCTGATTTAATGAAACACAGTAAAATAACTCCACTTTTCAAATCGGGTACATGTTCTGACCCTAGTAATTTTAGACCTATATCAGTACTTCCTACATTTAGTAAAATTTTTGAAAAACTAATTTTAAATCAATAGCAAAGACATTTTAAATTAAATAATTTACTGCATAATAAGCAATTCGGATTTAGTAAGGGTCGCTCAACCACTGATGCTGGTATTGAGTTAATATCGCACATATTTGATGCCTGGGAGGAATCTCATGACGCTTTAGGCGTTTTTTGTGATTTGTCAAAGGCATTTGATTGCGTAGACCATGACACATTGATCAGGAAACTACACCATTATGGTATTAGGGGCGGTGCTCTAGACTTTCTCACTTCCTATTTAAGTGACAGAGTACAAAGAGTTGACGTGAATGGAAAACGGTCTCCGGGGTCTCTGGTTACTATCGGTGTACCGCAGAGATCAATCCTTAGACCATTTTTGTTCTTAGTATACATTAATGATCTACCCCACCTTGTAAGGGACGATCATGAGGTTGTATTGTTTGCAGATGACACGTCACTTTTATTTAAATTAAAGCGACGACAAACCAATTTTGACAATGTAAACAATGCAATCTCTAAGGTTGTAAAATGGTTCAACGTTAACAATCTCCTACTTAATGAAAATAAAACAAAGTGTATTAGATTTATACTACCCAATGTTACACAAGTTAAAGCAAATATCAAAATCAAAGATGAACAGTTGGCTCTTGTGGACACCACCGTATTCTTAGGTATCACCCTAGATAATAAGCTTCAATGGGGTCCTCATATTGATGGGTTATCGAAGAGACTTAGTTCTGCGGCATATGCAGTCAAAAAGATCCGTCTTTATACAGACGTTGACACAGCTAGACTAGTTTACTTCAGCTACTTCCACAGCATTATGTCGTACGGTATACTGATGTGGGGGAGTGCTGCTGATATCAATACCATTTTTGTGCTGCAGAAGAGGGCTGTTCAAGCAATTTATAATATGGGCCCCAGAGAATCACTTCGCGAAAAGTTTAAAGAAATAAATATAATGACATTCCCTTGTCAATACATTTATGAAAATCTGATGTATGTTCACAAAAATATTAATTTGTTTAAGAAAAAAAGCGATAATCACAATGTTAATACTAGAAATAAAGATAAACTCGCTGTTGCCACTTGTAGACTCCATAAAGTTAGTAAATCGTTTAAAGGGCACGGTGTACGCTTTTATAACAAACTCCCAAGAGATATACAAAAATTATCAATTAACAAATTTAAAAACGTAATTAAACAAAAGCTTTATAAAAAGGCATACTATAAAATATCTGATTATTTAGATGACAAAAACTCTTGGGATTGAAAATGCTCCAACTCGAACCTATTGTTTTGTAAAAGAATCATTAAAAAGAATAACCAGCCTTGTTTTCTTGCCTTTCTTTCCTGGCTTGGTCGCGGAGGAACAGGCACCTAGATAAAAACGTTTCAAAGTGGTCCTTGTGATTTTATTGAATAAATGAATTTTGACTTTGACTTTGACTCTGTCTACTTGATATAAAGAGTCTTAGCTTACACATTAGAAAATCACAAGATTCTATAACATCCCAAAAATTTAACCTCGGCGGTATATGAACCTGCAACCTCCCGCTTGGTACGCGAGGTCACCATTCACCATATTATGAATGGTGTGGGATTATGTCAAAGAGAGGTGTGGAGTATGTCAAAGAGAGGAGGATGTATGTTAAAGAGAGGTGTGGGGTATGTCAAAGAGAGGAGGATGTATGTTAAAGAGAGGTGTGGGGTATGTCAAAGAGAGCAGGAGGTATGTCAAAGAGAGGAGGAGATATGTCAAAGAGAGGAGGAGGTATGTCGAAGAGAGGAGAATGTATGTCAAAGAGAGGTGTGGAGTATGTCAAAGAGAGGAGGATGTATGTTAAAGAGGTGTGGGGTATGTCAAAGAGAGGAGGATGTATGTTAAAGAGAGGTGTGGGGTATGTCAAAGAGAGGAGGATGTATGTTAAAGAGAGGTGTGGGGTATGTCAAAGAGAGCAGGAGGTATGTAAAAGGGAGAAGGTGTGTCAAAGAGAGGAGGAGATATGTCAAAGAGAGAAGGAGGTATGTCGAAGAGAGGAGAATGTATGTCAAAGAGAGGTGTGGAGTATGTTAAAGAGAGGTGTGGGGTGTGTCAAAGAGAGGTGTGGGGTAATGCAAAAAGAGGAGGAGGTATGTCCAGTCCAAGAGAGGAGGTATGTCAAACACAACAGATTATAATCTACACTAATATTATAAAGAGGTAATGTTTGTAAGTTTGTTTGTAGGAGGTAATCTCTGAAAATATATATAATTCTTAACCAATATTCAGAATGGACCTTCAGGGTGGGCATAGGCTGTTTATTATCCCGTTAAAATAAAATAACTTTTCAGTGGAGACCAATTTTGCAAGAAGTCGATGAAAAAATTCTGATGTATAAGCTATATTACTGTAAAGTTTCATCAAAAAAGTAACAAACACACATCCATCTTCACAAACTCACGCGTTTATAAATAAAACAAATAAATAAATAATGTCATTGCGTCATGTTGCCTGCTGTGCTCTGATTGGTTGAAGTTCGACCAATCAGAGCACAGCAGGTGTGGAGGGACTCGCACGGCAGTTGACAGAATTGTTTCCTAGCAAATTATCAAACATTGCGTCTCTTGAGGTTGTCTACTTTATGAGGATGTTACCTCTCCGTAGGCATCCTCGTCGTCCTCCTCGGAGGACTCCTCGAACTGCACATTGATGCCGTAGGTCTCGTCAATCTCCGCATTGCTCTCCGGACCGGAGCTGATGTTGAAGTCAGTTATTTTCTTGCCTGAAACGGAATTTTGTACGTTTTTCGTTTTTTGTGACATGGATTTGCGGGGGGTTTACAGAGTGAATAGATGAAGTCATCAATGAATTAATTAATTATATTTATTTGCAGAATATAGGTACACTAGCTTCTGCCCACGGCTTCACCCGCGTGGTACCCGATTAAAAAGTAGTCTATGTGTTGTTCTGATGTATAAGCTATATTACTGTAAAGTTTCAACAAAATCCGTTCAATAGTTTTTGCGTGAGAGAGTAACAAACATCCATCCTCACAAACTTTCACGTTTATAATATTAGCAGGATTATTACATAGATATAGTTAGCTTCTCTATATTCGACATTTTGGTCAAATTTTTACATATTAGTAGGTAGACCTAGTTATAATTAAATTTATACATTTAAATATATATGCCAAATTTATAAATATACAAAATTTACAAGAATTAAAATACTTATTGAAAAGTCATGCAAACTTATTATTTAGATAATAATTGATTGAATAAAAACATGTTTTTTTTTGTGACAAGGGGAAATTAGAGAGGAGGGATAGATTAAGAGGGTGTGCAGGGTTATGTTAGGTTCAAGGGCCCGTGGACTCACTAAAACCCCCCGGTGGCCTCGATGCATGTCAAGGGGCTCCGGGATCTCCAAAGGAACGCACCGGTGCCCCTCTCGCTTAACGCCCTTCACACGTCCCGGGGGCAGTTGGACCCCCAGCACCCTCGCGGTGCAAACGGCGGCACGTGCCACGATTTAACGCCGCCCTCCCGAGTCCGCTCATACTATGCCTGTATTAAGAGGACTTACCTAAATTGACCAGCAGTGCAAATCTCTCATCAGCCACTGGACCAAGAAGCATTTCAATCTCTTTCTTCTTCTCAAGGTCTTTCAATTTGTCATTCTTCAATACAACCAGCACCTGGAAAAGATATTGGATCATCAAAGCAGGGGGCGGTAATGGACCCCTGAGGGCGGTTGAGGACCCCATAGGGTGGATGAGGACCCATAGGGTGGTTGAGGACCCCACAGGGCGGTTGAGGTACACATAGGGCAGTTGAGGACCCATGGGGCGGTTGAGGACCGCATGGGCCGTTTAAGGCCCCATGGGGCGGTTGAGGACCCATGGGGCGGTTGAGGCTATCTTGATACTTTGGGCACAGAACCTCCGAAGCAGTAAGAACTTCATGGAGTAATAAGAGACCCTTGGAGCGGCAAAGGACCCTTGAATGTTTATAGCATGGCGTCACAAGCTCCATAGCTCCATAGAGGGTATATTGTGAGCCTGGTCTCCGAGAGCTCAGCATGAATGATAGTAATAGCTTATACGCATGTCGGGTATGCTGTGCCCCGGGTCGGTATAGGGCGGTAAAGACCCCTTTGGCGGTACGAGGCCCCCGGGGGCTATACAAGACCCCAGGGGATGTACAGCATTCCGCAGATGGTACAGATCTAATTACGCAACGACCTTTAGATAGCTAGCTGTTTCATCTGTATTTTTTGTATATACCTACTTGTACATAGTTTACGAATATATGTATTTTCAACTAATTAAACAATAAATTGTACCTCATCACAAGCTCCACAGAGTATATCCCTGGGCTGATCTCCGAGAGAGCTCTGCATGAAAGACAGCAATAGCTCATACGCATGTCGGGTGTGCTGTGCCCTGGGGCGGTACAAGACCCCCGGAGTGTCATCAGCCCATGTGACCCGGGTGGACTTGGACTTTGATAGGTCGTAGGATGCTTCGTCACGTTTCTGACGCCTGAAAGAAAAATCATTGGTAATTAATATAAAAAATCTATACTAATATATAAAGCTTAGCTTAGCTTAAAGATTAGCGCTTTCGAGCAAACATGCTCCACATGTTTGCTCGAAAGCGCTAATCTCTGGAACTATCAGTCGGATTTGATAATATTCTTTACTAGCTTCTGCCCACGGCTTCGCCCGCGTGCTTCCCGTATAAAAAGTATGTGTTATTCTGATGTATAAGCTACATTACTGTAAAGTTTCATCAAAATTCGGTCAGTAGTTTTTTGCATGAAAGAGTGACAAACATACATCCTCACAAACTTTCACGTTATAATAGTAGTAGGATAAATTTGACAGCCCAATTCATGAGGAAGGTTATAAGCTATTAACATCACGAGCCGAGCAAAAGAAGTAATAGCACGGTCGGGCGATGGGTCGGTTAGAGGCTAAGGGCGTCCATAAGGGCACAGCTAGTTTAATTATAGACTAGCAGCTTTCACTGATATATCTATGTCATACAGTATTGGATCAAAAGTCTTTGTTTTAAATTTGGTTCCCTTATTCCCTTAACGAAAGAACAATTCAGAGCTAATCTGAATTGTTCTCAATTCAATTCAGGCGAAGCCGCAGGCAACAACTAGTTTTATATAATTGTGTGGGTACTTGACTTAATGTCTAGTTTTGTTACGAACTCGAATATGGTAGATATCTTTAATTTTTTTTTTTTAAGTACATGCGAGGTTGAACACCCATTTAGCGGAGCCCTATGTCTAACAGCAGGCACAGGAAATCAGTTCATACTTAGCTTTCCGCTCCTCAGCTTTCTCCGGTTTGGTGCGCTGAGCGCGGTCTCCCATGCGGGTTCCAGTTAGCTTCCCCGTCAGCGACAAAACCTCGCCTGTCGCTTCATCGCGTCCGCGACGCTCTATAAGTCTCACATCCGCTTGTAACACCAAGTTAGAGTTCTGTAAAAGACATTGGAAAGATTAGAACCATTCTAATCATGATGGTAAAGCCATGGGCAGAGGCTAGTTTCACATAATTCAAATAGAAGATGATTCTGTAAATGTTATTAAAGAAATATCAATCAATCGCTACTAAATCATGCGCTGATACATGACTCAGGTCCATCAAAGAGGCAGTAAGATGACCATTGGGCTAAAATAATAATAATAATAAATAATGCTGGACAATCCACACAGCATCATCTAGCCCCAAGCTAAGCAGAGCTTGTGTTATGGGTACTAGATGACTGATATACTTATACAATACATTACATAGATAGATTTTTATTTATTTTTTACTATACATAGAAAATACCCAGAACAAATATTTGTCCCAGGGCGGGAATCGAACCACCAACCTCCTGTGTCGCAGGCGGACCTTCGCCCACCGCGCCACATCGGTCGTTTCTGGTAAAAATGTTCTGTTTTACCAGACACCACACTACTGACTCAGTATGAGCTTAGGAAGAATTTCAAAGTTGGTGTCAAATTCCATCAATAAGGACTTATCGTACCAACATTATTTTTTTTTGACAATGCCCCTTTACAGCAGTAATTTAATATAATTATGTAAACATTCATAGGTATGCAAGTAAAATACTTGCCTGTTTCTAGCACCATTCTAAGTAGTAAGTTTTCGACGTAACCAAGTGTATTCTATGTTCCCATGGTTAAAAATAAATGAGTATGATATCGACCTTTGATAATCGTTCGGAAGCTCCCTCAGAAATTGATAACTATAAATTTTAAGCAGTAGTAATATTTACATGGAGCAGATCATTAAGAAATTTAAATTTTCTATCATGAAAATGCGTGAATATCGCTATGATATACTTAAATAATGGTAAAATTAACCTTAATGAGGTGATTTTGGCAAAATTTCACAATAATACGAAACGAATTGTATCAAAACAAACTTACGGCTTTGTACTCATACTGCAGCTGTCTCGCGGCCGCGTCAGCCATGGTGTTGGTTTATTTAAACGACAAACACAGAATGCAAGCATGTGATCACGGTAATGCCGGTTGAATTGTTTATCTTCACAAAATAAATGCGTAAAATTAAAACGGAGAGGTTATGATGCCTTTTTCCACCGCCATTAAAATGCACAGATTAAAAATATGTTTATGTTTGCTCCTTCATAGCTTATACAATATTTATTTCACTCGTTCATCATCCATTTCATTCATTCATTAGCGCCAGCGCTTATTTTAGTATTCCCATTATATTCCCAAACGCTAGGAACCTTAAAATTCACTTTAAAATTTTAAATTCACCTATTTTATAAGTTGGCGTTTTTCTAAGGTCCTTGTGATTAAAACGAAAAAATATTAATTGAATTTGTTTTTGAGATCCATTACCTCTGTGTAATATGCATCCCAACATCGGAATGATCCTACTAATATAATAAATGCGAATGGCTTTGTGTGTATGTGTGTGAATGATTGTTACCACGTATCTCCATAACTACTAAACTAGATGAAATTTAGAAAGTCGATAGTTTAGATTATGGAATAATACATAGACTAATCTAATTTTCGAAATAAGAGGGGGTTAAACAGGGTGATAAAGTTTCTATGAAAATTTTTATTCCTTGATTTGATTCGTACAAATAACCCTTAAAATAGATAAACAGCTGGATGTCTGTAATGTCGGCCCACCTTGTAAGGGACGATCATGAGGTTGTATTGTTTGCAGATGACACGTCACTTTTATTTAAATTAAAGCGACGACAAACCAATTTTGACAATGTAAACAATGCAATCTCTAAGGTTGTAAAATGGTTCAACGTTAACAATCTCCTACTTAATGAAAATAAAACAAAGTGTATTAGATTTATACTACCCAATGTTACACAAGTTAAAGCAAATATCAAAATCAAAGATGAACAGTTGGCTCTTGTGGACACCACCGTATTCTTAGGTATCACCCTAGATAATAAGCTTCAATGGGGTCCTCATATTGATGGGTTATCGAAGAGACTTAGTTCTGCGGCATATGCAGTCAAAAAGATCCGTCTTTATACAGACGTTGACACAGCTAGACTAGTTTACTTCAGCTACTTCCACAGTATTATGTCGTACGGTATACTGCTGTGGGGGAGTGCTGCTGATATCAATACCATTTTTGTGCTGCAGAAGAGGGCTGTTCAAGCAATTTATAATATGGGCCCCAGAGAATCACTTCGCGAAAAGTTTAAAGAAATAAATATAATGACATTCCATTGTCAATACATTTATGAAAATCTGATGTATGTTCACAAAAATATTAATTTGTTTAAGAAAAAAAGCGATAATCACAATGTTAATACTAGAAATAAAGATAAACTCGCTGTTGCCACTTGTAGACTCCATAAAGTTGGTAAATCGTTTAAAGGGCACGGTGTACGCTTTTATAACAAACTCCCTAGAGATATACAAAAATTATCAATAAACAAATTTAAAAACGTAATTAAACAAAAGCTTTATAAAAAGGCATACTATAAAATATCTGATTATTTAGATGACAAAAACTCTTGGGATTGAAAATGCTCCAACTCGAACCTATTGTTTTGTAAAAGGATCATTAAAAAGAATAACCAGCCTTGTTTTCTTGCCTTTCTTTCCTGGCTTGGTCGCGGAAGAACAGGCACCTAGATAAAAACCGACGTTTCAAAGTGGTCCTTGTGATTTTATTGAATAAATGAATTTTGACTTTGACTTTGGCTTACGGACTATAGTTTTATGTGATAACGTCATAAAGAACGCTTGTCACAAGCCAACGCTTGGGCCGATCGTGTCTCTCTATCGCTTGTTCCGCGCTCTCGCTTGCACGCTCAGGCTCAGGCGAAACGTGACACTTTTTCGTGCGTGCAGCCGGTGTTCATCGATTTATAAGACGTTATCACGTCAAAAAACACGATTCCGAGATAATAATCACATACCACGTGTGTTTTGACTGGAGTTTCAACTTCGTTTCAACACGTCTGAAACGACTCCAGCAAGGCGCCATCTAGGAAAATTGGTATGCGTTATTTCAATAGCTAACTGTCAATACAAGTCTGTTTTGCAAACGGTTCTTCATTTAGTTGAGAGATGTAACTAATGACAACGCTGCCCCATTAAATTGGCATTGGACTTTTCTCGATTTCGGCGGGAAGCCGATAAATTAGCGTTGTGGGCGCGCTATTTTATCATATTTATTTATTTAATATGACACAGGTGAATTTACAAATTGCCCCAAATTGTCTAAATTTTACAATTAATAAAGAAGTTACTTATAAGACAAAACTCAAAATATATAGGTTCCTGTCGTTGAAGGATTCATAAATTGATAGTATATACGAATAATATTCACACTTATGTCACAAATATAAGAGGTTATCTGGAATATCGCTTTTAAGCGATAAGACCGCCCATTGTACCTTTAACTTAATGTGTTATTGTTTATTTTGTTTATATATTAAGTTTTACAATAAAGTATTTTCATTCAGTCACAATTTATCAAAATTGTATTTTCATTAAATCAAGCCCACATTTTCTTGCATTCAAATAGCCGACAATCGGGGAACATTTGAACAGTTAGTAGCACTGTCTATCGTTGGGTTTTTGCTTTCAATTTGTAGTCTGTAATCCTTGCTGTTTGTGGTTGTTGGTTTTACAATGTTGGCTAAAGCCACAACAAAATAGAGGGAGCTAGTGGTGCAAGCAGCTAGGGATTGCAATGCATTATAGAAAAATAAATGGAATCAATAAATTGAACCATAATGTGATTTTTTTCTTAGCGACTTTCTTTTCTTTCTTTCTAAAGCAGGTGTTGGCACTCTTCATCTCATGTATTGCATGCGTGTTGTATAAAATCGTAAAGGACCAACAAACAATAAATAAATGATTTCAATGATTTCATCGCGAAAAAACCGGCATGCTCTGGAACCAAAAAATCGAAGGCATGTGCCATCAGATATTGTTATTGTTCCAATCAAGTTCCAATAAGTAGCGATGGGTTTGCAAAGTGTCACGTGGAATGCCAATTTCTTGCAAAACGCGGACACATGCCAAATGTAATGGACGTGCCTCTGACAATCACCTACTTGGTACCTATTCTCAAAGGTCTATGCACTGAATATGTATAAGGAAATATCCATCATAGTCGTGAGCGTGTTTGTGATCATATTTTTGTTCATCACAATATTATTTTGAGCGCAGCTCGATAGCGCTATTTTCGTGCTTAAATAAATTATGTACGTACGCACATGTCATGTAGGGTAAGTAGGTATTATACATCTACGTCTCTCATTCATACGTCATTAGGTCACTGTACCGATGATGTAGTTGTTTTGGTCACGTGATGTAAACAAAAATTACTAGTGTCAAGTTATCGTGCATCGTCATGTGCGTTTGCAGATTTATCTGCATTTAGTCAGTAAAATCACGGCTCTCTTTTCATACAAACGTACTTCAAGTAAAGCTGTTCCAGATTTGATCATATGTTTTTAATAAAATTGTAGCTCCACAGAATGAAACGCGCCGGTCTCAGTGTGTAGATATGCATGTAGATACCAATATGTAATCAATCAATTTATCTGTTATACTTATACACTACGATCTCTAAATATTATTTTATTCTGTCATTATGTCTAGCGTTGACTATTATTAGCGATAATGTATGTTAGGTATGTGTGTATTTTTAATTCCTTTGTGCTGTTCTTTTCCGTGGTGTGCAATAACAAGTAAGTATATCTAACTGTTTTCTCTACGTTTGGTTATGGTGAAGTGAATGCACAAGTCCTTTGTCGTTTAAATTAAACAATTTAGACATTTTTCCAAACGATATAACTATATACAACATAATGCAGTGAACAAAAGTCAATTTTGTGGCAAACTTCAGAATGTGCGTACTTTTAGTGCGGACATTCTGAAGTACTTTTAGTACTTTCAATAACTTATTATTTTATTGTAATTCCAATAAAATAATAAGTTATTTGAAAGTAAATTGAGTGCAAGATCACTATTATGACTATTATTAAGGTCGTAGGTTCGAATCCAGTAGACTAACCATGGAATTTACACTCAAAAATATGTGCAAAATAATAAATAACTGTTGTGCTATCTATTCTAGTGCTCTCAAACGGCAAGTATCAAAGTCCAACTTAGGTACTTATTGGATTTATCTACTTTACATAAAAAATGAGGCCGATAAACCAACCACTGCAAGTGAAAGAAACAAAAATATCTTCCTACTAGATTCATTTCAAAATATACATAAGTAGATAGGCACGGGAGAGTGCATTCCGAGTCAAATGGCCTAGAGCTGGTTTCTGAAGGATTACTGATTTGTCTTATTATACTAACCTGTTGATTAAGTCATGCATGATAGGTAACTTATGAGATTAGTTTACCAAATTTTTGATGACCGCCTGTGACATTTGATTTGGGAAATAATTGCGTTAATCAACGCAATTATTTCCCAAATCGATTATTTCCCTTCAGAAACCGTAGTGTAACAGTATCGTTGTGTTGAAATAAGTGTCAAACGTCCAAGACAGTGCGGGGCGTGGTCTGACAGCAGGCAGTTAGACCTGTCATTCGCCTATAATAATCGTTCGCCATTGCTGTAATGACAGTGTAGTTTAGTTGGGTCATATCGGGTCTGGTTAGGTGACAGCCCTAGACAAACAAATTGTGATAAATGAGTAACAACAATGGCGGCACCATCAAACGGTAGTGGGAACCTTGTTGAGGAATTTGAAGAATCATTTCAGGTAAGAATTTTTACATAATTAGTTAAAATTAGAACGAAATCGAGAACAAAATCAGAAAATCTTTTCTAACCTTTACAAAATGGGTTTGTTTTGATATGTCAAAATAATGCCAACATTACAAAACGAAAATAGTTGAAGCTTCATAAGCTAAAAGTTTTCGATTATGCACAAATCTCAAGCAATTTTTGTGTGTACGTGACCTAATTTTGATTACGCGTCTTCTATCTATAGCAAGTGATAGCAACCCTAGAAGTCGGGAAAGGGATTTTTGCTGCAAGAAGCGCATCTCATAAATTCGTCGGCCATTTTACTGATAATGTTTTCACAAATAGAAAAGTTATAACGCGTGTTTTCTTCGTGAATTGGACAGAAACTTGCGTACAGTTTACATAGTTAAAGTGTTTAATTAATAATGGACAGTTCCGTGACGAAAAACGGTGTAATCGGTTGGATTATGTGATGAAATACTGTTGATTGTATTTCTGATTTTGTGATTGAATCAAGCATCATGTCTATGGCTTGGGAAGAAGGTGGAAGCTCCGCGGGTGGAGTTACCATACAGACGTTCCGCCCGACATGGGAGGAATTCAAGGATTTCAACAAATACGTCCAGTACATGGAATCGAAAGGTGCTCACAAAGCAGGCCTCGCGAAGGTGATTCCTCCACCAGAATGGGTTCCCCGCAAGTCTGGGTACGATTTAGAGCAGCTCAACGTGATTATACCGTCGCCTATATGTCAGGTAGTGACCGGAAAGCAAGGTATGTTTCAACAAATAAATATTCAGAAAAAATCGATGACAGTCAAACAATTCGCAGTCATGGCCAACTCAGCCAAGTACTGCACGCCCCGCCACTCCAACTTCGAGGATCTAGAGAGGAAGTACTGGAAGAATGTCACCTATGTCGCTCCAATATATGGAGCCGATGTCAACGGCAGTATAACAGACCCTGATGTAAATGAGTGGAATATTAACAGGCTCGGAACTATCCTAGATTATGTCAACTCTGACTATGGCATTGAAATCGATGGTGTAAACACGGCTTATCTTTATTTTGGCATGTGGAAGACAACATTCGCTTGGCACACTGAAGACATGGACCTGTACTCCATAAACTATCTTCATTTTGGTGAACCGAAAACATGGTATTGCATCCCACCAGAGCATGGTAAAAGGTTTGAAAGAATAGCATCCGGTTTCTTCCCAACTTCAGCTAAAACCTGTCAAGCGTTTTTACGTCACAAAATGACCCTGATATCTCCTCAAATCTTAAAACAGTACTCTGTTCCGGTGAACAAAATCACACAAACTTCAGGGGAAATAATGATCACTTTCCCTTATGGTTACCATGCCGGTTTCAACCATGGCTTTAACTGCGCTGAATCAACTAACTTTGCTGCACCTCGATGGGTCGAATATGGAAAGCGTGCCACCCAATGCACATGCAGCAATGATATGGTAAAGATATCCATGGATACATTTGTCAAACGCTTCCAGCCTGAGCGATATGACCTTTGGCTGAAGGGTCAAGATATTGGTTGCCATCCGGAACAACCAGAAAAAATGGTGCCTGCCCCGCACCCATCTGGTCAAGACATCCTATGCAATAAGAACAACACTGAGCTACCGGAATCCTTCATCCAAGCTGAGGAAGAAGGGTCACGGAAGAAGAAACGACACCCTTTGCATTTAAAAAGAGCAATGGCTAGTAAAAGTATATCAGAGGGTGCAATAGCTGTATCAATCCTTGGTCATGATGTCATGGACGATGATGAAATGACCATGGCTGAGGGAGACTTAGACATGATGACTTCCATGAAGAGACCAAACATACCCCTCCAGCCAGATGACACCCAGCTCGCTGCTTTAGAAGACATATGGCTCAAGGGAGATGAAATGGAGCCTTCGGAAGCTCAGCTACCTGACGTTGGTTACATGGACTCTGACAAGGATTCAGACTATGAGGATCCCTCTGAAGAAAAGAAAAAGAAAGCTGTGATGAAGAAAAAGAGGAAAGAAGTAGACAAGGAAAAGCCTAAAAAGGCAACTAAAGAGAAGAAGAAAAAAGAAATGAGTGAGTCAACAGGAGAAACAAGCGAAGAAAAGAAAAAGACTCCAAAATCAGCCAAAAAACATAAAAGCAAGAAATTGTCTAATGAGCAACTTGGTGACATGGAAGCACTGGTTTCCAGCTGGGAATCTCCTCCCCATATTGACGAAGTGGTGATCCCTGCTGCTCTTGCTCCAGAGACAGATGCAGATCCGCTCAAAGATGCCTCAATAATTGAAACTACTGGTTTTGAAGAGAAGATAGAACCAAAAAAACGGAAAACTCCGATCAAGAGCGAAGGTGAAAAGATTAATAAACCTAAAAAAGAACGCGTCAAAAAAGAGCCGAAAGAACCGAAACCGAAGAAGGAACCTAAACTTAAAGTTGAGGGTGCTGAGAAAAAGCCCCGGAAAGCCCGAACACCGAAGAAATTGCCTAATTTTGAGTACAACTCTCCGTTAGCACCGGTGATGCATCGGGAACCCAACTCCTATAAACCTGCCTCCAATTATATGAAGGCTCCATCTCGAGCACCATTAAAAACTCCCCCCACTATATATAACCGGCCAACATATAGTCACATGTTATCTAAACCACAACACTCATCCCTCCTTAAACCACCTGTTCAAACAACTAAATCTGAAACTAAGTTTAGCCCACCAGAAACCTTAAGAGTACCTAAAATAGTCCCACCTTTGAACAAAAACCCGAGCGCTTTCGAAGGGGAATTCCACAAGTTTATGTCTAAAGCCAAGGCGGCCCCGATAACTATTCAAGAACCAATCAAAAAGAAAGTAAAACCAAAATCACCTCCATCAGAAATTCCTTTGCCAGTCGGACAGTACAATGATAATATGTTCTTACCACCGCCGTTGCAGCCTACCTTCAGCTACTCCCAGCAGGCAGATGCACATGGCTTTGATCCGAGAAGTCAATGGCCGACACCTGAGTCCTACTACCAAACCCCACCACCGCAAAATGTTGCATTCGGACAAATGAATCACAATTACTACAGAAGTCCCTATCAATCACCATGGTTTGATTACCAATAGCAGTATTAGGGTTAGTTTAGGATAATGTGCGAATAGTTAAGATCTTTAGGCCATCATGTTTAAGGCCTGTATTAATAATCAAAAGAAAGAAATGTCTTATCTACTGTAGTGTTATGTCTTGAGAGTGATTTTAGGTGTGCAATTACGAAGCAATGTTTAAGCACTCAAGATCACTATCGCAGTTGAGATCGATTTATTAATACGGCCTGGGTAATTTTCTTCAGATCTGCATTTTGAAGCACCAAGAGCAATATATTAGACAAATCAATCGATATTTTTCTCCAAGCATATAAACATTCATTAACAAAATAGTTGCAATACTTTTGTAGGTATATATTGTGCCATGGTGTATAAAATCTTTACCTCCAAAAGCTGATTTAAATTTAAATTATACCTATAACATTTTTGGAAATATCTTTTACTGCACTATGAAACTAGATTCCATCAAAAAGCAAAAAAACTGGTTCCACTAAATATCTATAGCTTCGAAACCCATATAATTCTTAGTTTTCCTAACGATTCCCAAAAATTTTGCTGCTCTAAAATTACATCTGAATATTATATGGTCTAGAGGTGTCAAATCTTATTTCTCACTATTGACTGATAATTATTTTTAGATCACAGGCATTAATTTAAAAATTAAAATAATTAAGTGTAATTTAGTATTATGCGGTATTCACACTTAGCGATAATTTTGATTTTTGCACCAGCTTCAGGTATGGTGTCTGAAAAAACCTAGTGTGAACACTATGACGAGGAAACCAGTGTTGTGCACTTATCTTACCCAAAAAAGAGATTTTTCAAACCACGAGCGTTATTTTAAAGCTTCGATTTACCATTTAAACTACCTACTATTGTTGCTAAATTTCACAAAAGAACATCTAGTCCTTAAAAAATCATAAACATTTTGTTGATGTGAATGCCGCCTTAAGTCAGCTTTACTTATGGATGTATTGTAAAATAAGATGTACCTTAGAGGGTTAATTGATTTATGCGTTCTATTTTACGTCCCGTATTCGTACTTCAGAACTAAAATGTAGCCACAAGCTTAGTATAAAAACGATATATTAAGCTGTATTTGACTTCAAATTATTTTCTTAAATTCTAGGAAATTGGCCTCAGAATTCTAGTTATGGCCAGCTGTTGAGTGAAAATAATCCGTGTACTGTAGCTCCAGGTATACAATTTTGTTAAATATCAAATTCGATTGGATCGTTTTATTTGAGCATTATTGGCAACTTGACCTGAGGTTTTTTGAGGTGTGGTGAAATGTGTTTTAATTAATTGTAAGCTGAGATGTTCAAAAATTGATGTGGCAACGCTGATGCGTTGCCACTCTCATAAGTCTCTTATAAGCCTTTAAGCTTTAGTGTAAAGCAAGCTTTTGATTTTTCTGCTAAAATGGTTTTTGTGTAAAACAGAGCAATTGTAAATTGAGATTTTATTTATGAGTAATGTAAGATACAGAATTATTTATGTTACTAAAAGAGATGCGGATTGTAGGGGAAATTCGTTAAAAACATATAAACAGATATTGTATGTTAGCTATTTGACATATGTTTTAATATAATATTCTGTTCTGTCATCGTAACTCCAGCCAGTTTTATGTGATGTCACCCGTTGCTCTGTGGACATGCAGGTGGCTGAGATGAGGTCGGGTGCGATTCCCGCTCCGAATCTGAGTGCTGTGTTGGCATGGTAATTGAAATTCCTGATACCAACGACACAGAGCTTCTATTATAGTACCTATAGAGTCCGGCAGGACTAATGTGCATTAAAGTCTTTTTAGAAGTGGGTGGGGAACAAAACAAACGATTTTGTTTCTTCGATTTAAAAACACGTTAAATATAAACGACTTTTAAGTCCTCATTGCTGTACATACACAACCTTATATACGTTAGACATAGATTTCGGTGATAACCTTACCATAAGTACCATTTATCCCATAATTTAGAAAATCATCCACAAAATTGGGTTCGTGTTTAATAAACATGGTTTACCTATTGTATAAAGTAGACAATAACAGATCTATTTGCTTTCGTTCTTCAGACACAAGCCTTGTAGAAGCAGAAAAAATACTAGGATTCATGTAATACACTGCCATTCCCGATCATTAGGAATGGCAGTGATCTGGAATGGTAGATCGATCCAACCAAGACCAGGTAATATTATAGCGTTGTTATGAGATATTGTTCGCGGATCATAAATAGATCAAATATGTATTAGGAATTTGGCTTGTGTCTTAAGAAGTCAGCGTAATAAGGTCAAAGTGTAGTTCCTTGCCAATTTGAAAAGTTCTGAAAAGACAAATGAAATCTGATCTCTCCAATGACTTTCCGTTCTGAAACTATCCGTGGTTTAAAATTGAATATTAGACGAAACAGAATCTATTTGTTTTGTAATCAATCACTGACTAAAACAGCATAATTATAATTAGTTAAACTTAGATAAATAATAATATCGATTTGAATTTCGTTCTGTAACTGTTCATCATAAAACCACGGTTAGAGTTAAAATGTTTGGTAAAGGTTAAGAGCAAAATATCTACCTTTTTACTGTCAAATCTACCCATAGAAAACTGCCGATAGTTGAATAACTAATCTTCTCCTTCTCAAATCTAATCAGTCAAAAGTTTATTTCGGACGGTTAGTATATCCTTATGACTGTTAATAAATTCTACGAAGATAGAAAGAGGTACATTTTGCTAGGGGAGATCTACAATGATAACTTTGCTATGAACGTAGATTGTAGAAATGGGATTGGTTGTAAGTGGAATCAGCATTTTACCCGTTTTAAAAGTGAATCTAAATGTTTAATCCAAACGTTAATTCTAGAATAAGATCTAATTTATAATGAAGCTGTTTTAAAATGAATTATAAATTAAAATAATTAAAAATATTTTGGCTTGGTTTTACTTCTCTATGCCCTTTTTTTCCGATGGGAAAACGCTATAACGCACTGTCCAGAGTTACGCAGTGCGGGGTCTGTCGGAGTGGACCAACCAATTCACTAACAGAGTGCTAGTAAATGGTGGCATACCGACTTAAAACCCATCGATATTCTGTCGCTCACCTTAGTGCCAATGCGTCGTCAGACGATTAGTTTGACGGCGCATCAGCTCTTCACAGGGTTACGGGTTCCCGTGGGGCGATCATACTAATTTCCATGACTATCGAGATGGCGGAATGTCATTGGCCATGGCCGGTATCATCGGATAGGATGAATCGTATCACGCTAATTTGTAGGCTGGATGGGCCACAGATGGACAATGCGAATGAACGAAATTGGTTTTCCGTTGGACGTTCCGTTTTTTGGATGGATGCGCCATTCAAATGGGGAACTAGTGTATAGAGATTCGACCGCGGGCAATCACCTATCGGTGATTGCCCGCCTTAGGCGGACCCTTCGGTCTCCCATTTGGGGGATTCCTCGGCTTAATCTGGACATACCCCGGCAGCGGAGACCCGTGCAATACATAGCTGTCGCACCCGACCGCTGCTGACCTCCGTCGAGCGGGAGGAGACGGTGGAATTGCCGTCGCCTTCTACCAGCCCTCCTCAGTTGGGAGGGGAGCACGGCCTAACTAAACCCTACTTAGATAGATAGGTAGGAAATAAATTACATAGATTCAAACAAAGCGGGAAATGTATAGATTTAATTTTCAGTAATTTTTAACACTTATTAGATTTTCTGTTTCACAGCTTTTATTAGTTTCACTTGTTACTACCAAACAAAGAATGTAATCAAGAGTTTTACTAAAAAACGGGGTATTTACCATGATTTGTGAGTTTGAATGTTTCCCGATAGTTCGGCACAGTTGCATGTACCATGTTCACAAAAGGAACAAAAGTTATAATGTAATCAAATCTTGGAAGTCAATATTAACCTACTTCTAATTGTCGTATCGAAATGAAACTTTGTATGTATATGTATTTCGGATGACAATACTATAGTTTGGTATCTTAGAGCTGATCTGATGATGGAGCCAGGACAGGGAACAGTGGAATTCTTTAGTGGTTACAAGTAAACCCCTCGAGTTTGGGCTCATATGATTCGTTATGATGAGTGCACTTGGTGTCGAGGGTCTGATGATGGAGTCAGAAGGTGGATAGCAGAACTCTTCAGTGGCTACTAGTAAACCTGTCAGTAAAATACTTGTGTCTAGTTAAAAAAAAACTAAAAAACACGCACTAATCATGCGCTTTTAAAAATTAAAAAATAATTAAATTGTTTTGTATCAGTTAAGATATAAGTACCTACCCATGCATTTTACCCCAAGCCAATATTATAACACCACATAATTATGTGGTGAAGTTATATCGTAACTGATACAAGTCATTTTTTTTTTTTTTTTTTTTTTTTGACATTTTCACAGTGTCATCTAGTCCCAAAGTAGGCAGAGCTTGTGTTATGGGAACTAAATAACTGATATACTACTTATATAATATTTTTTTTGTTAATACATTCATGTTATACATAGAAAACACCCAGACCCGAGACAAATATATGCAAATCTTACAAATATTTGTCCCGCAGCGGGAATCGAACCCGCAACCTTCTGCATCTCAGGTAGGCCTTCGCCCACTGCGCTACAGAAGCATACAGTTAGGTGCGCTACAGTTTATTTTTTAAAAGCGCATGATAAAAGTGTGTTTTTAGTTTTTTTTTATGTACATATATATTTGACACAAAACGTGGTAACATATATAAGTAAGCTTGTCACTTCTTTTATAACCAGCGGTTGTGTATTCTTTTAATTAATTTACAGTTTTTCCCTCAATGTTGGCGCATTGTTTGTATTTAGAGTTGAAACTGAGATCAGCTAGTGATGTTCACAGGCATGCCTGAACGTGCTGACGAAGCAGGAGGCCTCGCCTTGCGTGGAAAAGGAGGAAGTTAAAGTCGAAGTGGAGCGCTTCATCGACCTCGCCAGGCAAATGGAGGCGTTCTTTCTGCAGAAGAGGTTAGTCTATAGATAGATAGATAAACTCTTTAACACAAACAATAAAAATAACAAAAAATAAGCAAAAGAAATGCACAATGGGCAGTCTATCGCTGAAAGCGATTTCTTCCAGGCAACTTTAGGATGGAGAGAACTATTTAAAAAAATGACGGTGTTACTGCCGTACTAAAAGTGTGACTATACCTCTTACCTGAGTTTTATCTTGTGGGTAAAAAACGCGGGTAGAAAATGTATATTCACACGTATATTCAACCTTCTTTCTTTCTTTCTTTCTTTCTTTCAACCCCCGACGTAAACAGAAGGTTTTGAAGGTGTGTATCTGTGTATCTGTCTGTGGCATCGTTGCTCCCAAACGGATGAACCGAATTTGATTTAGTTTTTTGAATATTTCCCATGGCGTCATGTACCACTGCGTCCGCGTTTGATTACTACAAGGTCAAAAGTACAGGAGAAATGAATAACGCTTTCAAAATGCCTCAATTAATATGTAGATAGGTATATGTATGTATATCGCCAGCGTTTGTGACACTTCAAGTATCAATGTAAACTAAGTAGGCTCTAATCGCTTTGGCTTAAAAATAAAGATAATTTTATTTTAACAAAATGATACGAATCCTTGTTGGGTCCTGAAATATAGTTTCTACTAGATCAGGAGCCTATGGATTCATATACAATTTGTTATATATTATTATGTTTTTTTACTTTACTTTAATTATTCATATAGTAAAAACGGGAATTTTCACGTACTGCACTATCGGTGAAGGCACCGCGCGTGCGCCAGTGCACGGCGCGACGCGGAAGGAGAAAGTCGCAACCACTCACCCTGATGAAGACTCTCGGAATGAGTCGAAACTTAGTCGGTGCCTTCACCGATAGTGCAGTACGTGAAAATTCCCGTTTTTACAATATGAATAGTCAAGTTCACGATAGTTTTTGGAATAAAATTACTTTAAGTACTTGTAACTTAACGAATACTGTAGGTAAGTAACTTATAATTATCAACTAGAAACCATAATATAATAGAACTAGCTTCTGCCCACGGCTTCGCTCGCGTTGTACCCGGATAAAAAGTAGCTGTATTATGTTTTATTCTGATGTATAAGCTATATTACTGTAAAGTTTCATCAAAATGTTTCATCAATTTGTTGTTGTCAAATAAATAAATTTATTTCTTTCTTTCTAAAATCCGTTCATTAGTTTTTGCGTGAAAGAGTAACAAACATCCATCCTCACAAACTTTCGCGTTTATAATAGTACTAGCTTCTGCCCACGGCTTCGCCCGCGTGGTACCCGGATAAAAAGTAGCCTATGTGTTATTCTGATGTATAAGCTATATTACTGTAAAGTTTCATCAAAATCCGTTAAGTCGTTTTTGCGTGAAAGAGTAACAAACATCCATCCTCACAAACTTTCGCGTTTATAATAGTACTAGCTTCTGCCCACGGCTTCGCCCGCGTGGTACCCGGATAAAAAGTAGCCTATGTGTTATTCTGATGTATAAGCTATATTACTGTAAAGTTTCATCAAAATCCGTTAAGTAGTTTTTGCGTGAAAGAGTAACAAACATCCATCCTCACAAACTTTCACGTTTATATTATTAGTAGGGATCTAAAATCAATAACAACATGGCGATCGATGTGAAACGCCAATACTCGGTGACTCTCGCCTAGCATACGTCTAGTTTACGAAGGACTAAAATCTAAATTATCAAATTCGTTTACATAGTTTACCACTAAGTAGATTGAAGATTATCCTATGGATTAGGAATAGAATAGAATATCATTTATTAAGACAGAATACCACATTAACAATTATTAAACTTAATTAATATGATTGGTGTGACAACAGTCTCTCCAGACGTATGCAACTACGGTACCCATAAGTATCAGTAATTCGTCCAGGTTACGATAAGCAGCGGGCTCTGAGTCCCTCCTGTTAGCTGCATTGTCTGTCATACCTACTGACACTAATTCTGGCAAAAGTTGATGCATACCCACTTTTGCGCGAGATTTGTCTTATTTATTTGTATTTTATTCTTTCGGCTGCCTATGCCATCTATTTGCTATTGTTCAAGTAATGCTCAACTAAATCTCACTGTCTGTACAAAGTAGTAATTGTTTAAAGGTTAAACCTGATGCAATTTTTGTATATTATAGATTTAAGTTAAGTATGTAGTTTTATAAGTTTTCAATAAGTTTCTGTAACTTAATTAACGTTTATTTAAGTATTATGATTGTGCGTCCTAGGATTACATTTACACTGAAATTGTACATAAATAGAATATATTACCTCAATAAAAAAATAAATAAAAAAAAATCGTTTAGGTTCCTGCTATCGGCTATGAAGCCGGAGCTTCTGGTGAAAGAGGATAACAACGAGCTGAAATGCGAGCTGCAGAGGAAGGAGGAACTGCTGCGAAGACACTACGACAAGATCACACAGTGGCAGAACCTTCTCGCTGATCTGCAGGTACATAGAATCTACACTAAATTAAGTACTATAGGGAGGAATTGCGTTCGGGGTCTCGGGTCTGGGTGTTTTCTATGTGTAATAAGTATGTATTTACAAAAAAAAATGTATATAAGTAGTATATCAGTCATGTAGTTCTCATAATACAAGCTCTGCTTAGTTTGGGGTTAAATGATGCTGTGTGAAATATGTCCAGCATTATTTATTTACATCATCTACTGAAAGAAACACAACAAGATCAAGATTCCCTGAGTCGTGGGTATCAGGAACTAAGAGTATCGTGGTACTACGGACCCGGAACGAATGTTTGCAGGACATGAAAGATTTGTCCCGCAGCGGATAATAGCAAGATTCTTTCTAATTAACTACGTTTTACAAAACATCGAAAGGAGTTAGCTGGAACTATTAAAATAAAAATTGTTTGGTACTAATATTTCTAGTAATGCTTGTTTTGCACACCGTACAGGATGTATCGGGGTGTCTAGACAAATACCACTCTGTTGGCGTTAACGCCTGCGGAAAGATTGAATTGTATAGAAATGACATTAGCCGTGGGAACAAGTTGGTATGGTAAATAGTAAACATCAGCGGCCGCGGAAGTGGGGAGCAGAGGGGGCCAAATGCCCCCCTATAATCACTTGGGAGATTGAAGGGGTGATCAAAGAAATTTACCCCCCCCCCCCCCCAAATTCCCCCTATAATCACTTGGAAGATTGAAGGGGTGACCAAAGAAATTTACCCCCCCCCCCAAATGCCTCCCCATAATCACTTGGAAGATTGAAGGGGTGACCAAAGAAATTTACCCCCCCAAATGCCTCCCCTATAATCACTTGGAAGATTGAAGGGGTGACCAAAGAAATTTGACCCCCTCCCCCCCCACGGCATGGAGTACTTCCGCGGTCCCTGGTAAACATGTAGCATGCCCCGTGTTTCAGGGCCACACGGTGTACAATAAGTGCCAGCAGCCGCCTCCGCAGCCGATCCAGCAAGCTCCGTCGCCGCGGCAGCCGTGCGGCATGCAGCAGAGCGTACAGGTAACGCATCTTTTTTTTAATCATATATGTCGGAGCAAAGGCGTTATTGTGCTTCCACAATGAGTCATCGGCACAGAACCACGAGTTATTTAACAAATCATCACTTAGATTGTCAAATAACAGTGTGAGAATTTTTTATTTTGAACATGTTTACCTTCTAAAACCATTTGTAAACTTAAATGATCGTAAAATTTAGAAATTCAGAAGCTCGCAAGTAATTTTAAATTGTTCGAACAAGTTGCTTGCTCGAGTCCGTGTTTTTGCATAAATACGGGCGACGGACGGAGTAAAGTTTCATTCTCGCTCGAGCCGTCGGACCGTATAGACCTAAAAACCGTCTGTACAACGAAGAATAAATTAGAAGAACATCTCCTGGAGATTGCTTTCGTCGTCAACTATGAGCGACCAGCATGCTGGTGATGGTAGGGACGTCACACTTTTTTTGGAGCCTCCTGCTCCGTCATATATATTCCACCCGTAGAATTATATGTCTTTGTTTCAATAGCCGTGTTGGCTTAGTGGAGGTTACGTTGCACTTTCGATTTGGTCCGAACCAGGCCGTGCAGCAATGGATCTTTTCTTGGAAAAAACGGATGACTAATTGAGAAATTTTAAATGAAAAAAAAAACATAACGTTTGGTTTATTTTTAATAACACTTTCTTTTAAGCTACATATGGGGCACTCACGTAAGGGGATCTATGGTTATGAGAGGTTAAAAAAAAGCATCGAGCATAGTCAATTTAGTCAAATTTGTTCATTTTTATTAACAGTAGTAAAATCCAGTTGATATTCGGTTCATCACTTTCTAATAAGCTACATATGGGGCACTCACGTAAGGGCCTATCTATAAATTACGTCACAAGAATATCATGATTTTGACCCCCCTCTAAAGTTTTTCGCTAGAGTTGAAGATGAAGTCACACTTTATTGACCCCCTCCCTCCCCCTTAACGTGTGACGTAGTTTATGAATGCCCCCTAAGGGGTACTTACATACGGGGCACTTACAAACGGGACACTTGGTACAAGGGGCAGCCGTGACGTACGGGGCAGAGTATGGCGATGCCACGTATGTACGTGCCTAAGCTCTTATTAGTGCGGATATCGCACTAAAAGTGACGATGGGATCGGACGCTACGAAGGGGGCGCTCAGGTCTCCAGCTTACTAGGATTTATGCTCGCGCGCGTGGACATAATAATATGACAATTAGACGCTCGCTTGTCCGGTTTTTTTTAATATCAGCTGTTTTGTTCCAGGCGCAGCAGTTAGTCGCCGCGCAACAAGCAGCTCTGCAGCAGCAGGTACCGCGTCTGCCCCACCCCCCTGCCTACCCCGCTAACGCGAACACGATGCCAAGGAGATAGCACTTAGTTACCCCCAGTTCTTTAACCCCGCAGGGGGACTGCGGGAGTGACCCGCTGTTTCCGATGCCAAGGAGACAGTACTTCTCACTGACCCCCCAGTTCTTTACCAGTTCTTTAACCCCGCCGGGGGACTGCGGGAGTGACCCGCTGTCTCCAATGCCAAGGAGATAGTACTTCTCACTGACCCCCCAGTTCTTTAACCCCGCCGGGGGACTGCGCGAGTGATCCCGCTGTCTCCGTTGCCAAAGAGATAGTACGTCTCACTGACCACCCCAGTTCTTTACCAGTTCTTTAACCCCGCCGGAGGACTGCGGGAGTGACCCGCTGTCTCCGATGCCAAGGAGATAGTTCTTCTCACTGACCCCCCAGTTCTTTACCAGTTCTTTAACCCCGCCGGGGGACTGCGGGAGTGACCCGCTGTCTCCGATGCCAAGGAGATAGTACTTCTCACTGACCCCCCAGTTCTTTACCAGTTCTTTAACCCCGCCGGGGGACTGCGGGAGTGACCCGCTGTCTCCGATGCAAAGGAGATAGTACTTCTCACTGACCCCCCAGTTCTTTACCAGTTCTTTAACCCCGCCGGGGGACTGCGGGAGTGACCCGCTATCTCCGATGCCAAGAAGATAGTACTTCTCACTGACCCCCCAGTTCATTAACCCCGCCGGGGGACTGCGGGAGTGACCCGCTGTCTCCGATGCCAAGGAGATAGTACTTCTCACTGACCCCCCAGTTCTTTACCAGTTCTTTAACCACGCAGGGAGATTGCGGGAGTGACCCGCTGTCTCCGATGCCAAGGAGATAGTACTTCTCACTGACCCCTCAGTTCTTTACCAGTTCTTTAACTGCGCCGGGAGACTGCGGGAGTGACCCGCTGTCTCCGATGCTGAGGAGATAGTACTTCTCACTGACCCCTCAGTTCTTTAATCCCGCAGGGAGACTGCGGGAGTGACCCGCTGTCTCCGATGCCAAGGAGATAGTACTTCTCACTGACCTCCCAGTTCTTTAACAGTTCTTTAACCACGCAGGGAGATTGCGGGAGTGACCCGCTGTCTCCAATGCCAAGGAGATAGTACTTCTCACTGACCCCTCAGTTCTTTACCAGTTCTTTAACTGCGCCGGGAGACTGCGGGAGTGACCCGCTGTCTCCGATGCTGAGGAGATAGTACTCCTCACTGACCCCTCAGTTCTTTAATCCCGCAGGGAGACTGCGGGAGTGACCCGCTGTCTCCGATGCCAAGGAGATAGTACTTCTTACTGACCTCCCAGTTCTTTAACCACGCAGGGAGACTGCGGAAGTGACCCGCTGTCTCCGATGCTGAGGAGATAGTACTTCTCACTGACCCCCCAGTTCTTTACCAGTTCTTTAACCCAGCAGGGGGACTGCGGGAGTGACCCGCTGTCTCCGATGCCAAGGACATAGTACTTCTTACTGACCTCCCAGTTCTTTAACCACGCAGGGAGACTGCGGAAGTGACCCGCTGTCTCCGATGCTGAGGAGATAGTACTTCTCACTGACCCCCCCAGTTCTTTACCAGTTCTTTAACCCCGCAGGGGGACTGCGGGAGTGACCCGCTGTCTCCCACTATTCCCTGGGTTACTGATGGTTTCTGATACCCACGACGCATGGTATACTGGGGTCAGGACTGTGTTAACGTGCCCAGTTATAGTCGACCACCAGCTTATACTAGGGGGATTACACATCAGTATGAACAGGTATTCCCATAATAATAGGGGCAAAGCTGTTTTACAAATGCTCGCAAGGGTGAAGGAAAACATCATGTGGAAACCAGCATGCCTTAGAAGCAAAAATTCGAAGGTATCTGCCATCAGTTAGTGTTCCAATAAGCGGCGATGGGCTTACAACCCTGTCGACTGGAATTCTGACTACATGGTATTTGCCGATGTAAGTAATGTTTTGTAGTTTTTTTTATAATTTAAATAATAAGTTACTTAGAAAGCTACATTTCTTAGTTTGCACTTTTTATTTTGTAAGTTTAACTATTTCAAAAGAGTACATTTTTCTTTTCATTTATTTGTGTTTTATTTATTTTGTTCCTCACGCAGTTTCTACGCCTCGTGCTTTTTAACGTAGCGAGTTTTTTTTACATACTTATTTATTTTATTTTCAAAATTTTGGGAAAACTTACAGCTAGATACAACAATAACAGATATAAGTGTTTAATATGACTGGATAGATCAGTGCATATTTGCTGACGGCTTATTAGAAGTTTCCGCAGACAATTGATAAAATAGCAAGATAAATACAAAGTAAGTTGACGACTAGAAGCAAAAATAATAGGAAAAAAAAGTTTAAACAGTAAAAATAAAGATGGATATGTAAACATAGCTTGGAAGAATTGATCAGTAAGTAAGCGTTTTAGCTTACTTGTACTTAATCGCATTAGTATTAGGGTTGATTTTAGTTGTAAATAGAAATAACTTGAGGTAGTTTGACCGTGTTTGGGGTAATTTGAGGCAGACATAGATATAACTTTAGGTAACTCAGTTATATTTGGGTAGATTTGATATAGTACAAAATAAGTACAAATAACTTAGTTAATTTTGTTGTATTTAAGTTGATTTGAGAAATTAATATAAATAACTTGAGGTCAACGTAACCTCGTCCATAAATCGTAGCATAGAAACTAAGTCTGCAAAGAGACTTCCCTCTAGGGCACAGATTCTCAAAGTGGGCGATAACGCCCCCTTGTGGGCGCTGAATGCCTTCAGGGGGGCGGTAGAAGACTCTAGAAGATATTGGCGGCGCTAAGGCGGTCTAGGGAGGAAAGCATGTTTAAAAACTTTGGGAGTGCTAGGTTTTTATTTATTCTCATAGTGGGCGGTGGGAAAAATAAGTTTGAGAACCTTTGCTCTAGGTACGCGTGTTGCTTATTATATAGGTTTTTTGTTCTGAGGAATTGTTTTATTTATTGTTTACTAGCTTCTGCCCACGGCTTAGCCCGCGTGGTACCCGAATAAAAAGTAGTTTGTTACCCTCACGCAAAAACTACTGAACGGATTTTGATGAAACTTTACAGTAATATAGTTTATTCCTACATAAGAATAAAAACACATAGGCAATTTTTTTATCCGGATACGGCACGGGCGAAGCCGTGAGTAGAAGCTAGTTTATAAGTAGGTCGTAGGTTAAACTGTGAAAACAACTCATTAAGGAAGTGTTTGCGAGTTAATCTTTTAAAGCATTTTGATTTCAAATGTTAGTTGGATGTAAGCTACCTTCTATCACTGCACCGCTCGCTATCGGCAGGTATATCCATCCTCACACCCTAGAGCACAGGTTCTCAAACTTATTTTTCCCACCGCCCACTAAAACCCCAAAGAAATCCTAGCGCCCCCAAAGTTTTTAAACATAACAACCTATGCTTTCTCCTCTAGACCCCCTTAGCGCCCCCAATATCTTCTAGAGCCTTCTACAGCCCCCCTGAAGGCCTCCAGCGCCCACAAGGGGGCGTTATCGCCCACTTTGAAAACAGTGCCCTAGAGCCTGGGAGGTCGCGTACCGTGCGCTTTCAGAGGGACCTTCAATACTCAATACTCAATACATTTATTGCTACCTTCTCTCACTAACACTCAGTATTATTTATATATTAGATAGTAAACTATATAGGTACCTATAATTTTGATCATCTTGGTTGCATGAGTGGACTTAAAGAAAGAAAAACACTTATTTAGCACGACATAAAAAAATCTTGTATAAAAAAAAGTCTTGGTAGTTAGGATGGTGGGATAAGTTATGAAATATATATATATACTAGCTTCTGCCCACGGCTTCGCCCGCGTGTTACCCGGCCATATATATATATTATAAAAAGCAGCCTATTTGTTACTATATTACTGTAGTTTCATTAAAATCCGTTCAGTAGTTTTTTCGTGAAAGAGTAACAAACATCCATCCTTGCAAGCTTTCGCGTTTATAATATTAGTATGATGTATAAGTTAGAATCCTACTTATAAGTATAACTGAAACAGTAATGCCCCACACACCTTACTAATCTACCCACCTGGACAGTTCAATGTCGCACCAAAAAGGTATCACCTCAGCATAATGTTAAGTAGGTGGTTACCTACTTAGCGCTGGTATTCTGCCTCCTCAGAAGCCTCCTTAACCTCAACAGGAAGATCATTCCTGATTGAAAGCATTACAAGTAGGTTTCTAAAGTAGACTAAAGAATAGAATACTAAGTATCTATGATGTTCAAAAAGGGCGTAGATATTTTTAAAGGGTCGAGAACGCGCTTGCTTTGTGAGGATGGGCTGTGCGATCACACTAATTTCTCATGGCTCATCGGATGGGATGAATCGTATCACGCTAATTTGTAAGCTGGATGAGCCATAGATGGACAATGCGAATGAACAAAATTGGTTTCCTATTGGACGTTCCGTTTTTTGGATGGATGAGCCATTAAAATAAGGAGTCAGTGTCAAAATTGATTGCCATCTCGATAGCCATGAGTTAGTGTGATCGCCCCGCAGAACCGGTCACGCTATGACTCGTTGGGATTTTTTCCCATCGAGTACCTAACAATGTTATACAAGTGTAACACGTTGGGAACTCTTCTATAAAAAAAAGTTTCAACGAGTAACAGTGTGACACAATGGGAATAAAAAAATCCCAACGAATCATACCAATTTATTTTCCTAGATGAAGATCATTCTTTACTCCGTGACGGGGGGGAAATTACTTTGTTCACCCCTTCGATCTCCAGCCCTGGCTTGGTAGGCTAGGGTAGGCTTGGTAGGGCACCTATGTGATTTAAGGGGGTTCTTTGGCCTCCTCTGCCCCCCACTTCCGCGGCCACTGTGCGTTGTCCCTGGTTTTGTAAATATCCATAGGTTACAGTAACCGCCTAACAACAGGCGGGTTTTATGCTTGTTTGCATACGAGCCACATGTGCCAAACAAGCTTACCTATGAAACTAACCTATAGATGCTTGCAACAGCAGAGATATCGATCCTTAGACATGACGGATGAAAAGTCTCATGTGTCTGTAATTTCACTGGCTGGCACCCATTCCCTTCAAATCAGAATACAGCAATGCTAGGCAGAAATAGGTAGTGACAATCGAACTACCTATGGCAATCTAGGTATTTTATAAATTCCAAAGCTTTGAATGCTATGTCATGCAGCGTATTCTATCCCTTCTAGCGACGCAGTAGTGATCTTTGCTTATCCTGACCGGATGACGTACTGGTACATAATCTCTGGTTAGCCCGATCGGGTGACATAACCTCTGGTTTGTCTGTCTGGGAGTTTTTGTTTAACCCGACCGGGCGGCATCCTGTTACTAAAACTTTAGTGACTCTAGCCCGGTTGGGTGGTATACTGATACAAAATCTTTGGTTAGCCTAGCCCAACCGGGTGTCATACTGGTTCAATATGTCTGGGTGGGTGGCATACTGACACAGAATCTTTGGCTAGCCGAACCGGGTGGTATAACTAGTAAAAAAATCTTTGGCTAGCCTAGCCTGTGTAGGTGCCATACTGGTACAGAATTATTGGTTAGTTCGACCAGGTGACATACTGGTACACATTTTTACTTAGCTTGACCGGAAGGCATATTGGCACAGAATCTTTAGCTAGCCTGGCTGGCTGGCATAGCATAGGGACTAACAGCATTTCCTTCGCAGATGCAAAACAGCCTGGCTCAGGGCATGTTCATGGGGCGAGGTTACAGCCCCGCGCTGCAAGGTCCACTCGCGTACTTGGAAAAGACCGCTACCAATATAGGTAAGTACCTCGCAGATGCAAAACAGCCTGGCTCAGGGCTTGTTCATGGGGCGAGGTTACAGCCCCGCGCTGCAAGGTCCACTCGCGTACTTGGAAAAGACCGCTACCAATATAGGTAAGTACCTCGCAGATGCAAAACAGCCTGGCTCAGGGCATGTTCATGGGGCGAGATTACAGCCCCGCGCTGCAAGGTCCACTCGCGTACTTGGAAAAGACCGCTACCAATATAGGTAAGTACCTAGTACGTAGCGTTACCGATATGAGTAAGTTTACCTTTACGTTTTATTCAAAGTTTGTCTGGACGAGATCGCTTCTAAGCGGTAAGACCGCCCATTGTACTTTCTCTAGAATAAGATTTTGTTATTATGTGGTGTACAATAAAGTATTTTCATTCATTCAAAATGTTAGTTTATAGCGACATCTCTCGTCACACGATTGAACTACGTTTTACATGATATCGAAGCGGAGTTACATAGAACTATTAAAAAAAAAAATTGTTGCTGCTAATATTTCTATTGATACTTGTTTTGCACACCGTATCAGAAGTACCAGGGTGTCTAGACAAATACCTCATGCTCAGATTCCCTTTCGCACTAACGCAAATTTGTCACGAAAAACATAGCAGCAGTCATGTGACATTTCCGCAGCTAATGCCATTTCACATAATTAACAATCAACAGATGACGCTCGAATGTAAACTGAATGGTCTGAATCGAGTTTACGACATTTTCCGGAAGTTAAAATTTGGACATGTAGTTCCCGGCGACAACTGTCTGTCCTAGGAGCTCGGGCAAGTGGATCGGATATATCAGCTCCGTGGAAGATCTTTTCCATTGCAAATGGAGGTCACACCACCAACCGTGTTCGGCATAAGCGTTGTTGCGTTAAAGCCCTTTAGCCTCCATCAAACCATAACTTTTTTTTTCTTTGGATGGAATATGTCCAACGCATTTCCCTTCCACCACGGGGGTGACGGAAGGGGGTATGTGGGGCTCGAACCCACTAAAAACCCCCCCGGTGAGCAGTCCTCCGCCATGGTGTGACGAGATGGGGTCGCTTTCGCATTCACCATCTCGTCCCGGCGGGCGGCCCAGGAACCGGTCCGGGCCTCGGCCTTAAGGAGGGGTAACCTTTTCACCCAAGGTTACCCCTCAGACGTGTGGGGCCGTGCCAGTCGGCAGAGATCAAACCATAATCTAGCTCAACGCAACGAATTCACTCTTCATGCACCCTGTGTGAAGCAGTGCAACGTGTTACAGTGTTACTCGATGGGAAAAAATTACCAACGAGTCACACTGTGACCAGATCTGGTGTGACTCGTTGGGAACCCATCCCCGCTTCTTACACCGCATTTAACGTTGATAGATTTATTGAGAAAATATTTTATCGCACACCATATAATATATGTGAAATATAAGAGGTTTTTGCCTGTTTGTAATTAATATATCTTCGAAACGGCCGACCCAATATCTTGTTTCAGACATGGTGGGCCTGGGAGATGGGAGGAGGTGACGCGGTCGCGGGAGGGGCAGGGGACGTGGCCGCGGTAGAGGACGAGGTATATAACTACCTTCTACATATTATTAAATGATTTTTACTCTATTCACTAGTAGACCAATAGGTCTACTGATAATTTAATAATAATTTGACGACCTCTGTGGCGCAGTGGGCGAAGGCCCGCCTGGATGCAGAAGGTTGCGGGTTCGATTCCCGCCGCGGGACAAATGTTTGTATGGTCTGCAAATATTTATCTCGAGTCTGGTAAAATATATATTTATATATATATAAGTAGTATATCAGTCATGTAATACAAGGTCTTGCTTAGTTTGGGATTAGATGACGCTGTGTGAAAATGTCAAGCAATACTTATAAGGAAAAAAAATATGAATAATTTACTACTATAGGAGGTTTGTTACTGAAATGTTTGTTATTCAAAAAACTGATCGTTAATGATTATGTCACTATGTACCTATAAAAAAATAAAGATTGATTACTTACGTAATATTTAATTTAAGAAAAAAATCCGTGTAAATAAATGGATCGGGGATTTCCCCTCAGAAATCCCTTTTGCTTTCCCCTTGAGCACCGAAAGAAGATTTCTAGACAAAGTCCAGAAATCCCCTTTGCATGGGATTTATGGAATAATCTAATTCAAAGTATTGGTTTCATAAAAAAAACGGAAAAAAACAAGTAGTTTGTTGCTTGATATTTTTGTTGTCTTGGTCGCGCGCGAGAATCTGTATAAATTCACTTTAAAACCACGTACATTCCTACCTAGTTTAGGTATATGTTTGACGTTTATATAATTTGTGTCTTAATTTAGTTATTGAGATAAATATACATACATTGTACTCGACCTCCTTGTTGACGACCTCTGATTATCTTTGTGATGTAATGAATTAAATCCTATCAACTTTAAAAACTGTTTCAGGTCGTGGCGTATCCCCTGAATATGGCGGCAGCATGACGCCTCCATAACGCACCCCTCCAGCGTGAAATCCATGCACATACATACATATACATACATACCTTACGCACTAAATAGTTGTCACTTTTCTTGCCGGGTGAAGTCCGCTAGACTTAGGAAATTATACATGCAATAGCGTATCCCTCTAGCGTGAAATACATGCAACATACATACATACATACTTTACACACTGTAAATAGTTGTCACTGTCACGGTTTTTCAGTTCTGCCAGTTCGAAAATTTACAAAACATGACAAAAGTTATAGAAAATAAAATAAACATAGGTCTACCTATGTACATTTTAATATAATAAGTTCTTTACTTAGGAAATAGCCGTTTTATATGGGAAAATGGTAAGCTGATTTAGCTCCTTTTTTTTTGTCGATTTATCTAAGACGAATAGTCAAATATTGTTTTCACACTAACATCAAAAACCTATGCAAACTCAGCTGTAGTTTGGATCGGATCCACTTTCAATTCGTTGACTTAGGTCATTCTAAGTATTTAGTACTTAGATTTTTCTGTCTGACACTAAATTTTAGCAATGAAATTATTTTTTTGTCTGTTTAATTATTGTAATAAGTACCTAGATAATTAGATTTAACTGGAAGAAAGGTTTTAGCAATAAGTGCCACTTGATCTCATGTAACCATTTTATAGTTAAATTCATTCCAAATAGTCTTAACTAGTAAAGTGTTTGAAATTATAACTGTGTTTAATTTTTCTGAGTTAAATAAGTTGTGTCTGAAAACAAGCTTAGCTTCACGTGTGGTGTGGTTGTGGAGCTGCAGAATATGTAGAGACGGGATCTGTTGGTCCCGCACGACACGGATAGGACAAGTTATTCTGCGCAGTACCTACCTACATCTACCATCACAGTAGGGACCCCGCTCTCACACTGGCGCTGTGGCGTAGAACATAATATTTTACACTGAATAATAAAATTAAATTACTTTGATTTCTGTTTGGTTTGTAAAAAAATAAAATATCGTCGGCTAGCTAACAACACCGCTTAAATCGATTTTCCTAACTTTTCAGGAGAAACAAAAAACTGTTTTATCAACTCCGCACAAGTCCACAGAATTGAAATCGCTAAAGCTAAAATTTAAACTGTGATTGGTTGAAATTCAATGTTTGTATTGATGAACAGAAGCGCAGTGAAAAGATCTATCCAATGGCATAAAATGTCAAAACCGCAAAATTTCGACTTGAGCGGTGTTGTTAGCTAGCCGACGATATGTAAAATACGCTTTTATAACGCACAAAGCGTTATAAAAAAGAATTCCACTATCCACCTTCTGGCTCCATCATCAGATCCTCGTTACCAAGCCCAATCTATTGGGTTCGTTAAAGCGAATCATATGAGCCCAAACTCGAGGGTTTACTAGTAGCCACTGCAGATTTCCATTATGCATCTCCTGGCCCCATCATCAGATCAGCTCCAAGATACGAAATGGGTGGGATTTAGAAATCCGTCGCACGAATTTCGATAAGCACAGGGGGTGGAAGGGGTGGACTCCCTTATTCCAACGGTACCACTCCCAAAGTTAGGAATTGAATAGTTTGCGAGAAATTAATATTTTAAACATTTTTAGGTTAAGTATTGAAATATTAAATTTAATGTACTGGAGTTGGAGGATTTTTTAGTAACGCGCATACTTAGGTCATTAATAAAGCGCGGGAATACTGTGTGTGTTTTGAATACTGTGTGTCTTTGATTTGCGAGTTTGTTTTCTGGAGTCCGATATGATATACATGATTATTATTATTATTAACACTTTATTGCACATTTTAAAAAGTGAACAATAGGCGGACTTAATGCTAAAGCATTTTCTACCAGCCAACCCAATTTGTAGTGATTGGCGGTAAGCGTGCTACAATTTTTTTACTACAATATTATATTATACTTATATCTAATTACATAATATACTTACTTAATATATATAATTATATATTTATAGGCAGTTATACATAAAAATAAATAGTCAGAAAGGTAGGGTAAATAAACTATGAGTACAACTCATCCAAGAAGTGTTTGCGAGTTAATCTTTTGAAGCATTCTTTAGAGTCTACCTTTTTAATTTCAAATGGTAGTTTATTCCAGAGCCGGACTGATTCGACAGAGAAAGAGTTTCCACGGAACGATGTGCAATGCTCGGGGGTGTCTAGAAGGATTACCATGATTACCATGGACAAACCTTTGAATGGTCCGAAAAGGATTCTATTCAAATTTTGAATTTAGTCCGACACTGTTCGGTCCACTAGGGAACATAAAAACACAAGCACGAGCTGAATGCAGCGTATTGATAGACTTGTTGGTGAGTCACGGAACCTAATTCTAGTTATTTGTGGAAATTAGGGGTATAGGCCTAAGTCAAAGTTTGATCGCTTTGATTTTTTCAGTACTTAACCTCATTTCTCGGAAACTATTCAATTTTTAACTTTGGGAGTGGTACTGTTAGAGTAGTATAGTAGTGTCCATCCCTTCCACTCCCATCCTTTTTTTATCTCAATTCGTGATATAGATACAAAGTTTCATTTCGACACAGAAATATTAGAAGTATTATATTGACTTCCAAGATTTGATTAGGTACATCATTTGTCTGTTATTTAGTTGGTTGAAGCTATTGTTAAAAAAATGACGCGGAACCAAAAATTTTTAATCTATGGACGTGTGTACTTCTTGAAATCTCATTGGATGTCTCTGGTGGCACGCAGGTGGCAAAGTAGCACTTTAATATCCAACCTACTTGGACGTTGACAGAGTGACATTGGCATATATACTACTCACGGGATCTTTGGTAATATATTATCTGTGAAATAGCCTTAGAAGGCGGGAATCTGTTTCGAGATTGTACAAGGAATTACAATGGATAATTATCTAATAAATTCTGAAAAGCGTGAAGGCGTATTTCCTACTATATCCTTTTTGTGTTATTGTAAGTCGAATAAATTTATTTTCGTTCTTTCATCGGTTGTGGACCAAAACTTATCCAAAACTTATGACAATGGAAAAGACGCCATTCTTATTGCGTCTTTTCCATTGTCATAAGTTTTGGATCGCTGTTCTAGGGGTAGGCAGAGCCTCCTATTAAATAAAACAAAGCACTATGCTAAGCGCATATTTATTAAAATCGAAAACAAAACTGTTTTACCATTACTTATAATAATTAAAATTCGATTACAAAAACATCCAACATGTATATTTCTAAATTCTACTCAAACAAAACAACTAAGTAAATGCTATAATACTAAAAACGGAACGGTTTTTGAAGCCATATCTGTTAAAAACAACTTATTCTTAGCCGACTACGGCGAAGCCAAGGAAGGCGATGTTGACATAAGGAAAAACGGAATTTGTCAAAGTGACTGGGTGTGACACATTATCAAATATTATTTATATATTTGTAATAAACATATCAATTAATTAATTCAACAAAATATCTTATTTTCTATTTAAATAAACTTAAATAAAACAAAATGAATTGCATGTTATTAAGGAAATAACGAGGCTATATTATTATTATGTGTTTATTGTAATAAAGTAGGTATATTCATTAATACATACGACCCTTCCACCGCAATGGTTCTTTTCTCAGTCAGCGGAACATCGCTTCAGACACCGCTTCAAAAAACCGCCGCGTTTGTCCTGAGCTATACATAAGCGCGTTACTACAACAGATCTGTTTAGATATCACATATTTACAGAGCGTATTATATGCTCATTATATGCGTATTATATGCCTCTCACAGAGACCGGTAAAATATTCTTATGGAATCCGTCCTCGATGGTGCAGGTTTGATTCCCGCTGCGCGACAAACGTTTGACCCACACTAAGATTCCCTGTGTCGTGGGTATCAGGAACTACGAGTACCGTGGTACTTCAACACCCAGGTCCGTAACGAATATTTGCAAGAAATGCAAAGATTTGTCCCGCAGCGAATAATAACAAGATTCTTTCAAATTAACTGTGGTAATGCTAATTTTAAACAATGTATTTTACATAACATTTATGTATTTTTAGAAACGGATATTTGCAGGAAATGCAAAGATTTGTCCCGCAGCGAATAATAACAAGATTCTTTCAAATTAACTGTGGAAATGCTAATTTTAAACAATGTATTTTACATAACATTTATGTATTTATAAGGCATTATAAAAAATTGTGAGAGAGCCCCTATTATTCACAATGTTTGTGACGTACACGTTTCTAAGAACGAGAATCAAACCCGCATTTAAACCAGTAAAATTTTCGTATAAACTAATTCTAATTTTAGTTTATAGGATTTAAATACCTAGGCCTTTAAGTGTTGTTATTTAAAATTTTGATTAGATACAAAACAAATAATTATTTAATGTAGACAAAAATAAATTAAATTTAAGTTAGGTTACACAGCGTATTTCACAAAAACCCTGTCTGACCCAATGGAAGGTATTTTTCTTCAAATATATACTTTTCCCAGTACAAAAATGACTTGACCAACCTCGGTTGTATATAAATATATAAACAGCCAACCAAGACATACATAGTTCTGGGGTTCTAGACAAATACCACTTTCTGTGGTAGGAATTGAACCCACGTCTCTTCCGTCGCAGCTGGCTTCTCGCCCGCCACTCCACCCAGGTTATCATTTATTTGATATTTTATAGATATTTTAGGAATATCTATCTTTATTGGATCGGGCAAGGTTTTTGTTACTTGCCGTATATATTGATCAACATTTAAAAAAAATCTTTGTACTTTGCAAACCACAAAAATACGAAGCAAAATTACAATAAAAATAGTAATATCTTAAAAATTAAGTTAAGTAAGTCGCCTTTCTGCAATAAATAACTACATATTTAACAACAAAATTCAGTCTAATTTTTGAATTCAGGAACCAAATTGGAAATAATAAAATAAAATTTGTACTTCAAATGATTAGAATGTAGATAAACTTATAATACAGATCTTGATTAAAACTTTTAGTAATAGGTTACACTAGGAACAAACTAGGTTCAGAGACAATCTAGTTTGACTAAGGAATATCTAGTAATTACATACTTGGGACGAACCAGTTTGACATCGGAATATGTAGGTTTATGCACCTAACACATACTAAGTATTATCTAGGATTAACGAGTATAACCTAGGAAAATTTAAGTTTATCTGGGATATCTTTATCTTTATCTAGACAATACCTAGGTTTCAAATATTTTCGTCCCGTAATGAGATTACACAGTAAGAGACACATCTTTAACTTGGTCTACCTGACACATGTAATGTAGAGATCTAGAAAAATCTAGTTTTGACTTGGTCCATTTCGACCTAGGATCATCTAGTTTTATTCAGGATAAACTTGTAAGATCTTCATAGGTGACCATAAACACCACAGCTGAAAGAAATATGGTGCTGAGTATCTACAAACATACAATTTTTATCTTGGTCCATTTTGACCTGGGCTCATCTAGTTTTGTTAAGGATAAACTTGTAAGACCTATACAGTTTGACCTAGGAACATCTATTTTACAAGGACAATCTAGATAATCCTGGGTAAAACTAAGTATTATTAACTGGGAGGGGTAAATGTTATTTGAGTAGTCGCTCTTGTTCATCGGTGGGAGCGTACGCGTGTCCGTTGCGCGGCTCGAGGGTAGTCGACGAACGGGGGGCAGGCGATATAGGCATTGGGTTTGGCGACACCTGAATCATACAAATTTAACATAAATAAGTTGAAAACCCCGATCAGAATTCACTTTATTTCCAAAATGCTTTAAAATGAAAACCTGGTCACGTGACACGTTACCGGGTACCCAGGTCCAATTGCTGAGAAACTCACCTGTCGTGATGGAGTCTTGTGTTCGCCAGTGATGCTCAGATCCTCGTCGACAGACTGCAGCAACTGTAATGAACGAATTAGCGTTTTGTGAATAAATATTTTTACTTGCGACCTAGAGAGAGTCTATATATTTCTTTGCCATAAGAGGTTAAAAGGTTTTCGGTTTATCCGATTTAAATTGTGATATTTGCAATAGATTTGTATGTTTTCAATTATGGTTCTTTTATTTTTCTATATGCTGTTGATAATGTTGATATTGACTATAAAACAAAGACACATGATGCTGTAAGCTACAATCTCATAAATCTTTTATTTAGTTCTTATAACAATGAATGAATGTTTGACGAACAATGTAAGTTTTATAATATTTTTATCGACGTAACCAAGTTTACCTTGGGAACATCCAAGGTTAAAATAAATGAGTATGAGTATATGCCAATGAGTTTAAATGACAAAGTTTAAGGTATAAGTTTTATGCGGATCTTTATCGCGTTTACCCTTTTTATAATTTTTTCGACAAAACTACCGTACGGTATAAAACTTATAATTACGTTTACTGATCTCGAAAGTTTTGAAAATACTAACCCTCTTATTCATAATCACTCACTAACTGTGGCAGCGTGTTAAAAGTATTCTGCCTCTGTTCTTTGTTTAGTGTTAGAAAAGGACAAAGCTAATTCTAAAGTTATCTGCCTTCTAAGTTAGCGAGTGATTATGAATAATAGAGTAAATGTTTAGGTTAGGATAGGTTGGAGACTAAGGAACCCTATCAAATCTTTCACCAACAAACTAATTACTAATATTTTTGTAACTAAAAAAGTATAAATACCTACAAACATATCAACGTAATCAAAACTACGCTATTTTAAGCATAAAAAATACTCCCACATCCTCAAGAATGACTTCGCTCTAACATATTGATAATTTTCGAAAGCTGAAACATCATAATCTGTTCGGTCTCCAATCTCCGCTTCTCTACGGCCAATCTCTCTTCCTTAACATCTCTCTCATAATCTATAGTATCTCTTTCAAGTTCTAGAAATCTCTCGAACGAATCTATGGAATCGATTTCATGGTTGTTTGATCTCTCTTGACGGGAGGAATCGCATTCGTTATAATTAAAGTCGATTACAGGATAATCACTTGGGAAATTTGATTTATAATCGATTCTAGAGTCGTTTAAATTGTTTTTGTTTGAATCTAGTGGGAATTCGGATTTGAAATCGATTTTCCGTCTATAATCATTAAGGGGTTTGCAATCATCGCGTTGTGTGTGTTCACTTTGGGATTTATATTTCTCTTTTCGAATATCGTCTCTGGCTTTTGAATAATCGATATCTCGATTATACTCGCTACTTCGGCGTGTATCTCGTTTAAAATCATCTCGAGATCTATATTCGATTTCTTGACTCGACATACCTTGTCGATCTCGATTTGTGTTTAAATCGATATCTTTTGACGTTTTGCACGAGTGACTCAAATTGAGTGCTCGATTATTGGATTTCAAATCGTTTTGTCGTGGCTTCTGACTGGTTGAGGATATATTGTGGAAAGTGAGAAGAGTGGAGTCAGTGTGGAACGTGGCCTTTTTCTTTTTACAGTGTTCTGAATCTAGAAATATTATAATTATAGCTCGATTTTGTAGCTTTTTGTTACAGACATATTGACGTAAGGCCAGTCTGATGGTACGCTATCTGCGGCTAAGATATTGTATCGCATATAATAATCCTCACCGGATTAGTGAGTTTAAAGTATGTAGGACGAACTGGTTTGATCTAGGATCATATAGTTTTATCTAGGTTATAATAGAAGATGATTAAAACTATAGTGGTTGAATATCATATTTAAAAATATAAAATACGGTTTTTATAATTATAACGACTATTTTTTTTTTGATTTTACTTTTCTTAGACCTACTAGTTTGACCTAGGATCATATAGTTATACTCTATTTATCGTGGAAAAATAGGAAGCGATTTAGGAATATCTAGTTTTACCCAGGAAACACCAGTTTGTTCCAGGAACATTTAGTTTTACCTGGGATAAATCAGAAATTAGAATTTATTTGCATGAATATAGGTCAGTTAATACATGACGTTACAATTTATATAGGCCCTTATGTAGTCTCCCATCCAAATGGTGAGCAAAGTTAAACCAGGATAGACTAGTTTATCTCGGAAAAACTAGAAGTTTGAGTTAGGAGCATCTATTTTAGCCAAGACTAACAAGGAATCTATAACCTATTATTGTCTTTGTACACCTACCAACTTCATCATCTCTCTTAAAGGTTTGCTGGAATATAATTCTTTAGGGTAAGCTCACCTTATCTAATATTTTTAATATTTCTTTTTAAGAATTATAAGAATCTCTGTGTATTCCTGACGTTAAACACTAACTAATTTTAATCTATTAATCCTGATGGTAGAATTAGAAAATCTAACCAGTTTTATCGTCCAAGCTCTTATTCAGCACAGATTTATCCATCCAGAAATGGTTCCTTACACAGACAGCGCAGCTGTTCGCGTCTATTTCCAAAGAATGCCTTTCGTTGGTGGCAATGTTCTTGGAATACCTTTCGGTGGCGCCACTATTGACATCAATATCTTTGTTAGGGCGTCTTTCATTTGCCCAATCCTGTTTTCGGTTCTTGGAAAAGGCATTTGAGGATTTAGACGTGACTGTTTCATGGGGTTTGAAACTTTCAGAGTGGGTTATTTGATTTGTCTGTAAGTAGAATATATGGGTTTATAACCAACTTCAAAAAAAAGATTCTCAATTCATCTGTGTTTTTGGTGTATGGTGTTCCATGGGGTTTGAAATTTCAGCGTGGGTTATTTGATTTGTATGTAAGTAGAATATATGGTTTTTTGATTTGTCTGAAAGTAGAATATATGGGATTTCAACTAATTTCAAAAAAAAGATTCTCAATTCGTCTGTGTTTTTGGTGTATGTTGTTTCATGGGGTTTGAAACTTTCAGAGTGGGTTATTTGATTTGTCTGTAAGTAGAATATATGGGTTTATAACCAACTTCAAAAAAAAGATTCTCAATTCATCTGTTTTTGGTGTATGGTGTTCCATGGGGTTTGAAATTTCAGAGTGGGTTATTTGATTTGTATGTAAGTAGAATATATGGTTTTTTGATTTGTCTGAAAGTAGAATATATGGGTTTATAACCAACTTCAAAAAAAAGATTCTCAATTCATCTGTTTTTGGTGTATGGTGTTCCATGGGGTTTGAAATTTCAGAGTGGGTTATTTGATTTGTCTGTAAGTAGAATATATGGGTTTTCAACCAACTTCAAAAAAGGAGATTCTTCTCAATTTGTCTGTTATCTTTGCGTATGTTACGCGATATCTTCGCCAATTGTGATCCGATTTGAATGATTATTTGATAGGGAATACTTCAAGGATCCCAATACAAATTGTATGAAAAAAACCTACGTTGCAGACTCTAAAACTTTTCACATAACGGATTAAAAGTCACATGCTAATGTAATTTCACCGGCACTCATATCCTACAAACCCTACTGCGATGATTTTCCCCCGGACAAACTCTACTACTACTTAATGGATGTACACAAATGTAGATTTAAAAAAATACCCGATCGGAGCATGTCTTGTTGCAAGCCAATGGCTTCGTTTCATCTCTTTCCGTATCCTGTTTGGTTCTTTGCAATAACTCTATTATATTCAATCTTGAGGGTAGCTGGAATACCATTACAGAAAGATTAAACGGGAGTAGTCTGATTACATCCGGTATGATGTTTGGCTATGCCTCTGACTACCCCCTTCTCAAGACTCCCCATCTTAGTCCCCGGCATTTGTTGCTCACTAGCATATGCCAAATATAATGTACGGCCTTGCCTCTGATTATCCCTCTTTTTAGAATCTCCACGGATCTACGTTGAGTTAGTACTTTGAGTTAGTATTAACTCAATTTTTTTTTTTTACTACAGTCCTAGAATCCAATAAATAAGTATGCATCAAGAAAATGTGCTTTAAAATTCGACCTTATTGAACCCAGACGTAGAGCTCAAAACCTCTTCCTTAGTCGATGCTGTACTAGTTGATTTTCCTAGTAACTTCTTTGAAATCATTGATATTGGTATATTTGCGCTAGAGGTGTTGCAAAGATGCTGAAAGAGAAGGAAAGAGGGATGAAGGATGGGGTTAACGGAACAGGGAGTTAACAAAACAAATAGGTAGTTAACGGTGCAGGGATTAAATGGAACAGGGGCTAATGGAACAAGTATTTGAACTGCAATAACAAATGAATTTAACGGAACAAGTAGTTAATGGTTCATAGATTTAACTGATCAAGTAGTTAAGTAATAGGAACAGATGGATAACGGAACAGACAGTTAACGGAATAGGTAGTTAAAGAAGCAGAGGTAATAACGGAAACTGGGCAAGTCATATAGCTCGTAGAATCGAAAATCGCAAAAAAATAAAGATTCTTGAACGGTGACCACGAATTAGACAACGCAGTATAGAAAGGTCCCCCCCACCCGATATACTGATGACATATCAAAGGTTGCTGGAAGTCAGTGGATGGAGGTAGTCCAAGATCGTTCGTCATAGCACTCTTTTGAAAGGCCTACGTTCAGCAAATACCTAGTTGGGAAACTCGGAGTACAATGGGCGGTATAATCGCAAATAGCGATCTCTTCCAGACAACCTTTGGATGAAAAATGTCTGTCAACGGTTCATTCATGGTCATCCTGCATTAGGTCAATAACCAGGTTAAGGTATGGTTCCCCATTGATCAATAGTTAAATGAACCATTGTGGTGAAAGGGTTAAAAGACTCCTGTTTACTTGTTTCGCTAATCCTCTGCTCCGTTAACTGCCTCTGTTAACAATATTTTCTTCTCACTCCCTACTCCATTAACAACCTGCTCCATTAACCGTATTTTCAACGAAACCCCTACTCCACTGAAAACCTGTTTTGTTAACCGCATTTTCTGCTAACCACTACTCCGTTAAAAAATCGGATCTGTTAACAATCTTATCCAATAACCCCTACTCCCTTAACAACCTGTTCCGTTAACCCCCGCTTCGTTAACGCATATACGACCTATTTATTCTCGTCAGGGTAGGTTACCTTATCGACTTCAGTGTCGAACTGCTCGTTGGTGCCGCCTTTGGAGATGTTGCCTTTCTCCATGAGAGTGGCGCGTTTCGCGGCTAGGTAGAGAGACCTGGAACAATATTGTACTTTCTTTATTTCTATTCGTTTGAGCTGATACGTGGCACATACGTTAGCAGATATAAAAACGGCGCTCATGAGGAAGGACCTCTAAATGCTCAACGAAATGTCAGCAGGAGAATTGCAAAGTACGCGGTAGGTAAAATTGTATAATATTCTAAAATGTAATCAAATGTTGAAAGTCAGTTTTAACTTACTTCTAATTGTCGTATCGAAATAAAACTTTATATGAATATGTATTTCGGATGACAAAACTATAATTTGGTATCTTGGAGCTGATCTGATGATGGAGCCAGGAGGTGGATAGTGGAACTCTTCAGTGGCTACTAATAACTCCCTCGAGTTTGGGCTCATATGATTTGTTTTGAGTTCAACAGATTCGGCTTGGTAACGAGGATCTGATGATGGAGCCAGGATGTGTACAGTGGAATTCTTTTGAAATAATTTTTAGTGCGTGATAAAAGCGTGTCTTTTTTAAAATACACATCCTACTACTATCATAAACGCGAAAGTTTGTGAGGATGGATGTTTGTTACTCTTTCACGCAAAAACTACTGAACGTATTTTTATGAAACTTTACAGTAATATAGTTTATACATTAGAATAATACATAGGTTACTTTTTCTCCGGGTACCACGCAGGCGAAGCCGTGAGCAGGAGCTAGTACTCCATAATAATAATGAAAAAAGCTTCATGTGAAGTGACTGAAGACGTATTAGCGAGAGTTAAGAAAGGTATCTTGAGAGAGTTTGAGCATAAAATTGCATACGAAATGTGCTGGACCAATTTTTCATTTGACATCTGTAATTTGTACCACATTTTATGTAATAAACTTCATTTCATTTCATATAGAAAGGATGTGTTATTCTGATGTATACGCTAAGCTAGATTACTATAAAATTTAGATATGATAGATAGATAGATAAAAGACTTGAAACACACACATACAAATTACAATAATTATACAGTACATCAGTAAAAACAAACAATAATAAAATACAGTTAACTAATATCAATAATATAATTAAAATCTAGGTATAATGTCTATGTGTGCTGCAGTACGTCAAAAATACCTTGGCTCAGCGTGATATTTTGTTTTAGAAGCAAAAACACTGATTTTCAGCCATGAGAAAGTGCGTGTGTGTGTGTCTGTGTGTGTGTGTCTCTGGCTGTGTGTGTGCGTGTGTGTCTCTGTATGTGAGTGTGTGTCTCTGTGTGTGCGTGTGTGTGTGTCTGTTTGTCTGTATGTGAGTGTGTGTCTCTCTGTGTGTGTGTGTGTGTGTCTGTGTGTCTCTCTGTGTGTGTGTGTGTCTGTGTGTGTGTGTGTGTGTGTGTGTCTGTGTGTGTGTGTGTGTGTCTGCGCGTGTGCGCATGTTTGTGTGTGTGTGTGAATGTTTATTACCACGTATCTCCGTAACTACTAAACCTGTTTTGATAAAATTTACGTTCTGGAAAAAATCAACCCCTGAAGGGTTTAAATAGGGTGATAAAGTTTCTATGAAAAATGTTATTATTTGGTTAGATTCGCTCAAAACTCTGTACAAATAAACTTTAAAATAAATAATGAAACACATATTTTTTATTTTCAAAACAACCCTTTGGGGGTGTGCAATTGAATTCTAAACTTTGTATGAAAAATTATAATCCTTGTTTCGATTCACTCAAAAGTTGGTGAACATAGTTTGAAGCGTGGAGACGGTCATACGCTTCTTTTATTAACATATTACGCGGGCGAAGCCGCGGGCAGAAACTAGTAGGATGATATTAGGATGTTACCGTTTGACAGTGAGATAGTGTAGCGAGGTGATCGCTCGCACGGAGTAATCCGGCACGAAGGTGTGTCGCAGCATGGCGTCCATGTTGATGTTCTGGAGGGAGCCCATCGCAGACGGCGTCGGAGACTCCGCTGGAAAACACACCATAAATATATTAATAATAATAATGCCGGTCATATTTCACACAGCATCATCCAGCCCCAAACCATGCAGAGCTTGTGTTATGGGAACTACATGACTGATATACTACTTATATACATTATATTTCGTAAATATATAAATAATATAAAATATTGGGCGATAGTCCAGTTTATCATCTAATATTTAGAAAGAAAGTAAGTTATTTATTTGGCAACAACAAGCACATAAAGGACACATTTAAAAATATATAAATAGACACAATGAATAACTAAGATTTTAACAAAAACATAGTGACAAAGAGAAGATTTTTGTGCTAATTAGTCCCATCTGTGCCGTGTGGACCAAACAGGTCCCGTCTCAGCTTAGTGCGGCTCCGCACAGTACTGAGAAGCAGCGCTGATTCTCAGACATTTATTTCGAATAGTTTCATCAGTCGCCATCCACAAAATAAAGTTTTTTATATATTGTATTGTACAAGAAGGCCTCTTCGTGTTAGCTTCGGCTCCATTAATGACTAAAGGCTCCAGGTATAAGCATGAGATTTAAAAAAAACATCATCTTGTCCTTATCCCACATTACGTGGGGTCAGCACAACATGTTTTCTTCTTCCACTATCCTCTATCAGCCGTCATCTCAGCACTCACTTCTTTCTCAACCATGTCATCCTTCACACAATCCATCCATCTTTTCTTTGGCCTACCTCTGCTTTTATTTCCATCCACATTCATATTTAACATTCTTCTCGTAATATGACATTCTATGAGATGAAACTATCATGGTTTTGAACATAATTTTTACCTAAAAAACGGGATATTTACCATGATTTGTGAGTTTGAATGTTTCCCGATATTTGGGCACAGTTGCATGTACCATGATCACGGGAGGAACTGAAGTCTTTGCGGGTTTTGAATGTTAGAGGCAGACAAATCGATCTACCCTCTTTCTCGCCTCTCTTTGCCTGCCTTTAAGAGATTTGTCTGCCTAGTAAAAATACTATGAGATATATTATAATATGATATTTTAAATAAATAAAGAGAAATAATATGAAAAAGCCAACTAACCAACGCCCACGTTCTGCGTGAGAGCCTGCACTCCGAAGTATGTGAAGGGTCCGGCTTCGAAGACCAGGTTCTCACGACCGACCGTCACCTCCACACGACCTTCCAGTATCAGCACGAAGTAATCCACCTGGAACAGAAGATACATTATATTTAACAATACTGATAACGCCATCTCAAGCTCAAGGTCAGCTCAAGGTGTTTTATATGTATAATATGTATGTACTAGCTTCTGCCCACGGCTTCGCTCGCGTGTTACCCGGATAAAAAGTAACCTATGTGTCATTCTGATGTATAAGCTATATTACTGTAAAGTTTCAACAAAATCCGTTCAGTAGTTTTTGCGTGAAAGAGTTACAAACATCCTCACAAACTTTCGCATTTATAATATTAGTAGGATTTACAAAAAAAATGTATACTAATATACATTTTTTTTAGCCCCAAACTAAGCAGAGCTTGTATTATGGGAACTACATGACGGATATACTACTTATGTATATTTTTTTGTAAATACATACATAAAAAACACCCAGGCCTGAGACAAATATAAATAGATAGAAAGCTCAGTTTTAGCTGTATAACTTCAGAACCGTAAATACACTGGAGTAATGAGACCGTACGAGTTCAATTTTCGCCATATGACTTCAGAACCGTAAATACCCCTGGAGTAATGAGACCGTACGAGTTCAGTTTTCGCCATATGACTTCAGAACCGTAAATACAACTGGAGTAATGAGACCGTACGAGTTCAATTTTGACCATATGATTTCAGAACCGTAAATACCCCTGGAGTAATGAGACCGTACGAGTTCAGTTTTCGCCATATGACTTCAGAACCGTAAATACAACTGGAGTAATGAGACCGTACGGGTTTAGTTTTCGTCATATGACTTCAGAACCGTAAATACTACTGGAGTTATGACACCGTTAGGATTCAGTTTTCGCCACATGACTGAACCCTAAATAGCAGTAGGAGTAAACATACCGGTTTCCCCTGTTGGAAGACATAGGTAGCTACGTCCTTCTTGTTCTTCTCCTTGACCTTGATGTAGTGGATCACGTCTTGCCTCAAGAGGCGACGGAGAACTGTCTCCGAGACCGTGTCGGGTCTGAAGGCATCCACACCTGTGAACAACAACAGATAGATGGATAAACTCTTTATTGTACCTACACAAAACAAAACCCAGGAATTCATAATTAAAGATAAAATATTCGGTCCTATCGGTAAAATCCATCTCTTCCAGACATCCTTGAAATGGACAGAATAAAGAAAAATCAAATCGCCCGTCGCGCCACGCGGTCGTCGAAGAACCCATTGTCACGTAGCGGGAATCGAACCAGCACCTCTTGCATGTCAGCCGGCTATTCGCCCGCAGATAAATGAGGGTAGTTTCGGCTGCTGCTTTGATGATAGCTGTGTATACTCCAGTCATCCCGTGACCACGGCGTCACGCGTTTACCGATAGATAATATCGCGTTTACCGAGACCCGTAAAAAACGTATAAATAAATGGTGAAGAACAAGAGGGTAGTCAGGATTTTGAAGGGTCCAAGGGTCACTCACTGGTATTCAAGAACTGGAAGGTAGCCAGCGTCAGTTGAGGTGATATATGGATGCGCTGGTTCTCATGCCGCTCAGCGAAGGCGGCGAAGTCCTGCAGCTTGTTCTGGGGCTGCTTGCGGCGCCGTTTGGAGCGGTTATCCACTGTTGGGCAGAATGTAAAAAAAAATACAATATCGCTCTTGAATTTGATCATTCATATTGTAAAATGTTTTAGAAAATTAGAAGGGTGGTCAACGCGTGTGTGTGCTTTTGATGTCGCAGGCGTTATGGAAGATCTTTCCCTTAGCCAATTGAGGACACACCACCAACCATGTTCTCAATATTGGTGACCCCGACGTGATTGCCATGAGAGACTTTAAATTTCCAAGGGGACTTGAAAATATCGTTAGTCTAATAATTTCCACAAAATTGGGGAATGGGGGTTAAAGTATGTATGGAAGTAAGGGTTTATTTTTAAAACTGGTAACAGCTAGTGCCTAATTAAGGGCACCCAAAAATATTAGGCAAAAACGCAATGATTTTAAAATTTAATATGTAGAAAATTTAGGTGTAAATCTCACTTACTGAACACATCCGTCTCATCCACAATCTCAGCTTGTATCATCTCTTCGATGACGTCTTCCAAAGTGACCAAACCGATGGTTTCATAGAAGGGGTCGCCTTCACCCTCGTTGTTGATCCGATGGACGAACGCCATGTGCCCTTTGTGACCTGGGCATAAAGTATGGAAGACTGAATGACTAATCACACCTTTCCGTGACGTATCCGTAACGTGCTGTAAACGGGCTGTCTAGCAAAACAACATCAGTCGATACATTTCCTATGTATTTGCTGACTCGCGCAAGACGGTATGTGTAAATGCCGACCGGTAAGGATGGATTTGAATAGTCCTTAGTTTATCGTTAATGGTTCTTTCTTGGTTTCTGCGTTTCGTGAGACTAGGTTGATGTATGGTGGCCCTGAAGATGGTTTAATGGGCTTTAAAATGTCCTAACAACCTATTTTTTTGTAAATTTTGCCGCTAGTAACAAATTTGGCTACCAAAGTGCCGCTAAAACCTAAATTTTTAACAAATTTTACCTCTCAATTTTTAAATTTCTCTCAAAAATGCCTCTCGAACGTAAAATTTATATTTTACTACATAACACTCACCATCTTTGAACTGCTTAAACATGATATCCAGCGTAACATCCTCAAACACAAAATTGCATGTGTTCTGATAGTACTGGCAGAGGGTCCGCAGAGGCGTATTGTCGTCAGGGTCCACAAAGGCCAGGTCCTTGATGAAGAGCACCGTGACGATGTTGCCGCGGTTCCCCTCGTAGACCGGGATACGAGAGAAGCCTAAAAGAGGGTTTAGCAACATTGGTCAGTAAATTATAAGGTATAGGTCAAGCTCAAGCACAAATACTAGGCTATAAAACATATAATCAAAAATAGAGACGTCCCTATAAGCCTAAAATCTAAAGCTCACAACAATTGTATTATCCCAACGCTCATATGCGGATGCCAAACATGGGCACTTAATAAAAATCTTAAAATAGCACAAAGAGAGATGGAGAGAAGCCTTCTATCGTTTTTCAATAATATTTCGAAAAAAGATATGAGAAAGAAAAGCAAGTTTAAAGATGTAGTGAGAGTAGCTAGAACAGGAAAGTAGTATCGGGCAGGTCACATGGCAAGAGCCAGCAATGAGAAATTGAGTAGCATAGCGACCGCATGCTGTCCAAAATATACTAAAAGAAGAAGCAGACCTTATACAAGGTGCAGAGACGAGATTGATGATTATGAAGGAGTACTGTGCTCTCAAACAGCAAAGAATAAGAAAGAATGGAAGAAGGGAGAAGCCTTTGCTCAGCAGTGGGATGACGACCTCTGTAGCGCAGTGGGCGAAGGCCTGCCTGAGATCTATTCCCGCTGGGGGACAAATATTTGTAAGATTTGCATATATTTGTCTCGGGTCTGGGTGTTTTCTATGTATATCATGTATGTATTTACAAAAAAAATATTATGTAAGTAGTATATCAGTCATTTAGTTCCCATAACCCAAGATCTGCTTACTTTGGGGCTAGATAACATTGTGTGAAAATGTCCAGCATTATTTATAATTATTTATTTATTTAACTTGAAAATATATTTGTTATATTATTATAATTATAAAAATAGAAGGAGTGAAGGACCTCTGAACGGTCAACGAAACGCCAGCAGGAGAATAGTAAAGTACATGGTATAGTCGTAATATTTTAAAATACTAGATAATATCCTTCTCTAGGTGTTTCCGCTGAACAACGACACGTGTGTTTTTTTTTTTTATGAATCCTTCAGAGCAATCTTTTTGACTCGATATAACATAAATAATCTAGTAGCCTTCTTCATGAGTTAGGAGTGAGGTAAGCAAATATAAATTTAAGTGGTTTAAGATAATTAACACGGATGTGTGAATAACTGCTAATGACACTGTCAAACCGTGAACAAACATAATCGTACAAATAGGACATCCATCAAAGATCGTTGCTTCCTGTTATATAATAAGACCTGTTATATTACCTATGTATTCTGATTTAGTTAAATTAAGTTGGCTAAATCAGAAAGGTCGGTTTACATAATGAGCCCCTCCGTATACAATAGACTGCCAGAGAGGATCCGAGATGCAGCTTCCATACCTATTTTAAAGACTAGGCTTAAAAAATTGTTAATAGAGCAAGTTTTTTTATAATATAAATGAATATTATGTATTACCTGTATTATAATTAATACCTACTTACTTCTATAAGATATTTTTTCTGCTACCTCTCTCTGACTTGTAACAATGGTGTTATGAAAAATCTGTATTTCTGTATTTCTAGCAAATAATAATAATAAATAAATAATGTAAGAAATTTTTCACACAGCATCATCTAGCCCCAAACTAAGCAGAGCTTGTATTATGCGAACTACATGACTGATATACTAATTATATAGTATTTTTTTTTGTAAATACATACATATTTTACATAGAAAACACCCAGACTCGAGACAAATATTTGCAGATCATACAAAAATTTGTCCCGCGGCGAGAATCAAACCCGCAACCTTCTGCGTCTCAGGCAGGCCGTCGCTCACTGCGCCACAGATGTTGTCAACTGTGTTGTCGGCTTACGTCCAAATTGGCTTAAATTATCTATACTAATATTATAAAGAGGAAAGATTTTTTTATTTGTTTGTATCGAATTGGCTCCGTAACTATTGGATCGATTTTAACCATTTTTTCACTAATAGAAAGCTAAATTAGCACAAAGTAACATAGGCTAAAATTTATTTTCAAAAAAAATAGAGATCCTTAGGAAAATTACAATAATGTAACTGAAAGTAACAATTTTTTTTACTATATCAGTCATGCAGTTAGTCCCATAATACAAGCTCTGCTTATTCATATTGTGTCGTGCACTGAGTGCACGGCGCGACGCGGAGGGAGCAAATCACGATCAATCACCCTGATGAAGACTCTCGGAATAAGTCGAAACTTAGTCGATGCCTTCACCGATAGTGCAGTACGTGAAAATTCCCATTTTTACAATATGAATAATCAAGTTCACGATAGTTTTTGGAATAAAAAAGCTCTGCTTAGTTTGGGGTTAGATGATGCTGTGTGCAAAATTTCCAGCAAGCCTCCTCTAAGTTCCACGACGAACTGTTTCACAAATAACCTGTATTTTTCAACTATACATGTATATAGAGCGTGCCCCGATTTAAACTAGAAGTTTATAAACTATCGAAGGACGCGGTGTAAATATCCCATAAATATGGGAGTACAAGATTAGAAATATGATATTTGGATATCTTTTTTTTTTTTATTTGGGTAAGGTATTAAGGTAGGTCACCTTAATACCTTACCTACTTACATAATATGTTCACTGTAAGTCCTAGCTAACGCTCAAATTGTACCTACAATATTGAATTATTCCTTTTGGGCACTCCTTGTCTTTTGTAAATGTTACCATTAGTTAAAAAGCAATGTACCTCTATATATCTATGTGACTGTTTGTGCCAAAATACAAATAAATAAATAAAATAAATAAATCTTCCAAATGTTTCTCAGGCCCTGAGACGTAGTACTATTTCAACGGAGTTCAAATAGTTTTTAGATAGATTTGGTATCTACCTATATAAAATGATGAACGGTTGGTTTTCTATGTACAAATACCGAATGCGTACATCCACCTACTTGTGTTGCGTTAGATTTAGTTGTTTTTTTTGTTTTCTGTTTTTTTTTTAGTACCTACTCAGATAGGTACCTACTTAAGTACCTATATTATGTTAGCAGGTAGATAAGCACACTCGTGCTAACATGTATATTCTAGTAGTTTTTGTCTTCTCATTTTTTTTTTTTTTTTTTTATTAAAGGCTTTGTCGCTGAGCGACCATATCGCCATTTATAAGTCTTCTCATTTTATAAGTGAACTTTAACTGTTCTTTGAGAAATAAAGAACACAATTTCAAAGCCACTTGCCATTTTTAAAGTTATGGTATACAACCATTTCCTTTCTATGTCTCAGAGCTGCTAGTAAATAGTTTTATATATTATTACATATTATTATCTCACATTATTATTATTTGTTTGTATATTATATAGGATATGTATATATATCTGTAATTTATGTATGTATATATATATATGTTGTAGGTTTAGGTACTCGCACACCGCCGTCTTTTGATTCTATTTTATCCTGTCCATCCAAAGGTTGTCTGGAAGAGATCGCTTTTGCGATAAGACCGCCCATTGTACCTTATATTATTGTGAATTCCTGTGTCTTATTGTATTTTGCTTTGGTGTGCAATAAAGAGTTTATCTATCTATCTAAAGAATCTTTAAACCGATAACATTATATATCTTTAGATAGAAAACAAAACGGAAGAATTTGTTTGCCTAAACTTTAGGAAAGCGCATAGAAACGAAAGAGGTGTTGGTTATGTAAAATGCGCTTCTATACTGTATTCTACAGTAGGTATATAAAGTGATTAACTATCTATCGACGACCTCTGTGGCGCAGTGGACGGATACCCGCCTGATACGCGGGTTGCAGGTTAAATTTCCACCGCGGGACAAATGTTTGTTTCGGGTCTGGGTGTTTTCTACATAAACATATGTACCTATGTATTATAAACAATTTACAAAAAATATATATAATAATCCTACTAATAATATAAACGCGAAAGTTTGTGAGGATGGATGTTTGTTACTCTTTCACGCAAAAACTACTGAACGGATTTTGATGAAACTTTACAGTAATATAGGTTATACATCAGAATAACACATAGGTTACTTTTTATCTAGTATACAATGAGTTAGCAGAGTTTTATGTAGAAGATTTAAATCAAAATTCATTGTCAAATAGGGGCTCCCCTACGGGACTGTTCAGGCGCTAAATACAAATGCGAATTCAACCTTTATGCACCCAGCCTTTCAGCCTTTCGCATAAGGCGAATGCTGAATGATGGATTTTGGGGGACTGTTCAACCCCCGACTATGAATTTCGGCTTTAACTGTGTTGCGTGTCAAAGACCTGTAACCAGGCAATGCCTGAGCTCCTCGCTCAAACTGTTCATCAGCTTGTTGTCTAATATTTACCTGATTTTACAATCTCAGACATAGTCTCGAAGTCCAGTATCGAGGTGATCGGCAGCATGAAGGCATCCTCCAGCTTCGTCATCACATCAGACACTTTCTTCTTCCTCAGCTCCAGTGCTCCAGATATTATGTTCACCTCGTCCTTGTCAAGGTCATTCACGTCTGTTGTAAGCTGAAAGGTTTACGCTAGCTGTAGGGGCTGAAGAGGGTTCCTCCAAGCTAAGGCCCAGGTTAGGAAAAGGCGAAGCTGCAGATGTCGCCAATAAAACATGTCTAGGTTCTCGCACTGCGTAAGACTAATCCGTATTTAAACGTATCTCAAGATTGTATAGTTTTCTTAACACTAGCCGACCCGATAGACCACTGTTTCTCAATTTAGGCATTATCGCCCAATGATAATGTCCCCTTGTTGGCGCTGGAGGCCTTCAGGGGGAGCACACGAGTAAAAAGGATTTATTTGAATAAGAAAGACTGATTTGGTTATTATAAACACATTTTTCTTAGTTTAATGCAATATTTTTAAAACACAAAAATACTGCTTATCTTTTTTGAAGACAATATTTTTCTCAATTTTGTTCTTACTTGAAAAGAAATATGTTTATTTCAAGTTTTATTTCATGTCGTTTCAAATAATAAATGTCTTAAATAAAACAATATGTTTCTTGGTAATAAAAATGTCTTAATGGAAAGCAATTTGTCTCTCTTTATAAGAAATCAGAAACAACCCGGCGATCAGTATTCAGTATAAGAAATATGTTTATTTCAAGACTTATTTAATGTCGTATCAAATAAATGTCTCAAATAAAACAATATGTTTCTTGGTAATAAAAATGTCTTAATGGAAAGCAATTTGTCTTTCTTTATAAGAAATCAGAAACAACCCGGCGATCAGTATTCAGTATAAGAAATATGTTTATTTCAAGACTTATTTTATGTCGTATCAAATAAATGTCTTAATTAAAACAATATGTTTCTTGGTAATAAAAATGTCTTAATGGAAAGCAATTTGTCTTTCTTTATAATAAATCAGAAACAACCCGGCGATCTTTAGATCAAGACATCGATCTACAGATACGCGTCTATATAATATCATACACAGTGCGCGAAACCATTACATTATAATTTATAAGTAACTTACCTACCTATATAAAGAGTAAGTAGTGAAACAATCTTTGGATGCTTACAATTTCAAGTGACGGAACAATGTTATGCTACTAAGTTAGTGATAGACCGAGCGGGCACTACCGGCGACCCTACTTCATTAGTATCCAGCGTGAGACAAAAAAATGGTGTCAAAGACAAGTTATTTTTTTTGCGTAAAATGCCCGACTTGAATTTTACTTTAGTGGTGGGTCCTCAGCACCAACACTTTTGAAGCTACACAATTTCTCGAAACGAGTCCTCACTCTTTTCGTTTGGACGATGTAGCACACCTGCACACCAACACAGTTGCACAATCGTGCTAGACGCCGCGAGGCGCGAGGAAAAATCGTTTTGGCTCGCACAATGCGCCTCGCACATAGCACTCCACTCTATTACCACACAACACGCACAGTGCACACTGTGTTCCCAAGACTGCCTCACTCAACTTTGTTCAGAAACTGCCTCGATGCCTCGCCTCAATTGTGGTACCACAGTGTGCTGGCTCAGTTGTAAAACTGAGTCCCTCGCTCGATCCTCGTTTTCAAACAGTGTGCTACCCATGACTATATTACTTGTAGAGCTCGTCTGAGGAAGTACTACCTAACCAATTTCTTCCGATCAGCAGTAATGCTGGAATTGCTCTGTTTTGGCTTGGATGGGTGACGGTGAAATTACAGGAACATGAGACTTCTCACCCGTTATGTCTCAGGGTCGGCAACGCAGCGTCATGTCAGTCAGTGACAAGATGATACGTCATTAACTGTCAAAAATCAAATATGGCGGCCTCAAGTGTTTTTTTTAAACAAACCGATTAAAGGAATATTCTCGACGAGACGTTTTACAAGAACTTCAATTATTAGATGAGACTACAGACGGACTTGCATCTTTGTTTTATTAACATTTGTGTCCTTTACACCACGATGTCTTATGCTGGTACTCAATGACGTAGGGTTGTGCACGGTGCATTCCCGCTATAGAAGTATGTATTAGTAGTAGTATTATAATATATGTGGTATTAGTAAGAACATATAGACCCGCTAACAGAAATACATTAACAAAACACCGGGGACAACTTCCATCCCCTGAGATCCTCAGTAGGCAGTCAGTGGCAAGTCCAATCATTAAATGCATAGGCTTATGCTAAGCGACTAAGCTGTCTTATGCGCAATTTTTTAGCTTTGCAAAGCAAAACAATATGCTCCTATGACTATTCAGGTGACCGGAGATATTTGTCTTCTTTTAAGATATTTCAATGAAAAATTGACAAACAAATTATGTCTCGATTCAAGCTACATTTCAGCATTTGTAGGCAAGTTGACTTTCTACAGTATGAATAAATTTTTAGTACGGATAAATAAGGGCCTATCCATACATTACGTCACAAGAATATCATGATTTTTGAAGCCTGTGTGACCCCCCACTAAAGTTTTTCGCTAGAGTTGAAGATGAAGTCACACTTTATTGACCCCCTCCCACCCCCTTAATGTGTGACGTAATTTATGGATGCCCCCTAAGTACGTATGATATTAATTATTGGTGGTACACCTTTTATAAGATGACTAGATACGCCCCAGCCGCCCTCGGCTCCCGACCCACCCGCGCCGCATTGAGACTTCAGCTTCATTATATTAGCGTATACAAAAAAACACTGTATTCTCGTATTCCGATCCAAAAAGGGGGAAGGCGTTTGGGGGGGGGGGGGGGGGGGGGGTCAAGTTTGTTAGGAGTACCTTTTATTAAGAGGTAGGAAATTGAAAATTGGGATTGTAGCTTAGTTATTCACCATAAAAAAATAATTACGTGTTTCAGGGTTTCCGGATTCATTTTTAAAAGGCGCACGGACATGGGGATCAAATTTTGTATGGGGGTATTTTTTTATTTTGAACACGACTCCACACAAGCAAAGTCGCTGGCAACAGCTAATAATATTTATAACGTCACTTCTCCCTAGACCTCTAATCTCTAAATTATAGATCGATCGTCTTTGAACAAGTTGTGAACATCCAAAGCTCTGACATGCTAAACTAGCGACATCTGTATTTTTATATATTGCATTGTTACGTACGTTCGTAGGATGCCTCCCCATGATCTAGGGATAAAATCATGGAACAAATAAACGAAAATTAGTTTTCGGGGTTAGTAGCGACATGGTAAAAATTGTTAGTCAACGAAAATAAATTGGAACTTAATAATTGGTAGAACAAACACAATAAAATAATTAAATAATAACCTTGTAAAATAATTTGGAAATCATGTCGACAACATTATTACGGAAATTATTTCATACAATCCGTTATAATGTTGCCGACAACATTCAATGGAAATAAAGTCTACAAACATAATTATTATAGGCATCATGTCAATTGACATTTTGGAAATGATGCCGACATTTTACAGTAATGTCGAAAACATTCAATGTAAATAAAGTCTACAAACATAATTATTATAGGCATCATGTCAATTGACATTTTGGAAATGATGCCGACATTTTACAGTAATGTCGAAAACATTCAATGGAAATAAAGTCGACAACATATAATTATGGACATCATGTCAATTGACATTTTGGAAATTATGCCGACATTTTACAGTAATGTCGAAAACATTCAATGGAAATAAAGTCGACAACATATAATTATGGACATCATGTCAATTGACATTTTGGAAATGATGCCGACATTTTACAGTAATGTCGAAAACATTCAATGGAAATAAAGTCGACAACATATAATTATGGACATCATGTCAATTGACATTTTGGAAATTATGCCGACATTTTACAGTAATGTCGAAAACATTCAATGGAAATAAAGTCGACAACATATAATTATGGACATCATGTCAATTGACATTTTGGAAATGATGCCGACATTTTACAGTAATGTCGAAAACATTCAATGGAAATAAAGTCGACAACATATAATTATGGACATCATGTCAATTGACATTTTGGAAATTATGCCGACATTTTACAGTAATGTCGAAAAAATTCAATGGAAATAAAGTCTACAGCATATTATTATAGGCATCATGTCAATTGTCATTTTGGAAATGATGCCGACATTTTACAGTAATCATGTCGACAACATTCAATGGAAACAAAGTCGATTCCACGGAAATTTCTGGTCAATCTTTTATCTCCAGCCCTGGCTTGGTAGACGGGGTACCTATATGATTTTAGGTGGGACATTTGGCCCCCTATGCCCCCCACTTCCGCGGCCGCTGTACAAAGAGTAACATATACACAAGTACACAAACTGGTACATGTATACTTACGGCCAATTAAGTTTCCACAGATATACTAACAAGATTTTAGACCACTAGACAACAGACAGATTTATGATATTCTAGCTATTTCAGGGGTAAAGTTATAGTCAGGGGTAGTCTTAGATATCTGATACGATTGCTGTGTTCCAGTTGGAAAGGTATGGCTGCCCGTGACATTACAGACACATGAGACTTTCATCCGTTATCTCAGGGGGTTATGTTGTCAACGAGTTATATCTCTGGTGTTACAGGCGTGCATAGGTTACAGTAACCGATTACCAACAGGCTGGCCGTACGCTTGTTTTCCAATTTAATTGTATAAACATGGTTCTTATAGGTATTATTATTTTATTATTGACGCAATGGGGATTAATGAACTTTTTATTTCACTAATCCCCATCACTAGTTCGCATCGGCGTCAACGGGGAATAATGAACAAAAAGTTCACTTATCCCCGTTGATGGGGATTGTCAACGGGGATAAGTGGAATAAGCCGACAAATCAACCCTGGCTAGACCCTCCAATCTCGAAATGTAAGTCCACGAAAAAACTGTCAAGCATTTCTTACGAACGCTATTTCATCATTAAACCTGACAACCTCTGTGGCGCAGTGGGCGAAGATCCGCCTGAGATGCAGAAGGTCGCGAGTTCCATTCCCGCCGTGGGACAAATGTTTGTATGATCTGCATTCGTTTGTCTCTGGTCTGGGTGTTTTCTATGTATAATATGTATGTATTTACAACAAAAAAAATGAATATAGGTAGTATATCAGTCATGTAGTTCCCATAACACAAGCTCTGCTTACTTCGGGGCTAGATGATGCTGTGTGAAAAATGTCCAGCATTAATATCGTTATTAATGTTTATTAAATTTTTATTATTATATGGTACCGCGCGGGCGAAGCCGTGGACAGTAGCTAGTATTCATAAAAAATACAAGAATCATTCCGAACTATCAGATAAGGCTATTGCTTGGTGCGTCGCTGCCGTTTAAGAAGTAGTTATATAGACTTACCTTGACCAGCTCCTTCAGCCGTTCGCGATTGTAAACGCTGCCAATCTCCTCGCCGAGGAAGTAATCCAGGAGTTTGCTGACGGGGAACGATAGAGGAGCAGTTACAGCCATCACAGCCTGCGGGAATTACGAAAAAAAAAAGGTAGTCATCATCATCTTGTCCTTATCCCACATTACGTGGGGTCGGTCGTACTAACACGATGCTGCATTAAGCTGAGACAGGGACCTATTTTGACCCCAAGCAACACATTTTCTATAAGCTAATTCTTTTCCAGTTTTTTACCATGTTTGTGTTTTGGGTTCAAATAAAAATATTCTTTCTTTCTTTCTTTCTTTGTATGTTTTCTTCTTCCACTCTCCTCTATCAGCTGTCATCTCAGTACTCACTCCTTTCTTAATCATGTCATCTTTCACACGATCCATCCATCTTTTCTTTGGCCTACCTCTGCTTTTATTTCTATGCACATTCATATTTAACATTCTTCGCGTAATATGACATTCTTCTCTCCTCATGACATGCCCATACCATCCTAACCTATTACTCCTCAACTTTTCCGTCACGGGTGCTACTTACAAACTTCCACTGAAAAAAAAAATAACTAAAAAAAACTTTTAAACACACACACGCACACACAGACAGACAGACAGACAGACAGACACTCAGGCAGACAGAAAGATACACACACACACACACACACACACACACACACACACACACACACATACACACACACACACACACACACACATAGACACACGCAGACACAGAGACACAGACACACAATACATTTATTTCTTTCACATGGTAGGTACATAGATGGTGTTTATAGGTAGGTATCTCACATGAACCCTGTCTTAGGGTATAGCAACAGATAGGTAGGCAGGCCGAAGTTTTGTGTAAAAAAAAAACTAGTAGGTACAATAAAACAAAGTCAAGGTAGGCAAAGTATCAAGGTATCTAGCATTTAACATAATTAAATAGGTTTAGTCATTTTTTCTTTTGTTATAATTTTCATCAGTCAAAATAGGTACTTACGTCACTTTTTATTTATTTTTAAGAAGGTTTTATAGCTTTCTTGTCTAAATAATCTTTAATGTCATAGTAGCATTTGTCAATTAAGAATGATTTTAGTCTTTTAGTGAAAAGCGAATCTTTTTGTAATTCTGTGATTTGTTTTGGGTGTTTGTAGATTTTAATTAAAATTATGTATGGGCCATCGCTGTGCAATTTTAGGTGTGATCTTGTTTGTATAATTTCGTTTCTACCTGGCCTAAGTCACACTTTTAGCAAGCACTAAAAATTATAAAAAATAATTCCACTATCCACCGCCTGGATCCATCATCAGACCCTCGTTACCGAGCCCTATCTATTGGACTCGTCAAAACGAATCATATGAGCCCAAACTCGAGAGGTTTACTGCCACTGAAGAGTTCCACTATCCACCTCCTGGCTCCATCATCAGATCAACTCCAAGATACCAAATTATAGTATTGTCATCCGAACTACATAATTATACAATTTACTTCCAAGATTTGATTACATTGTTTGTTAGTTACAAGTGAAGCTAATATATATAAGCATGTTAAAAGTACACGTCAATTTGAACAATGTCCCAAAATAAAATAAAAACAAGTTTAGGTTAACTAAATAGGTCATTTCATATGGTAACGAAATAATCTTAACTTTTCCACTGTGTAGAACACAGGTTCTCAAACTTATTTTTCCCACCGCCCACTTTGAGAATAAAAAAAAACATAGCTCCCCCCTAAGTTTTTAAACATAACAACGTATAATTTTCCCTCTAGACCGTATTAGCGCCCCCAGTATCTTCTAGAGCCTTCTACCGCCCCCCCTGAAGGCCTCCAGGGCCCACAAAGGGGCGTTATCGCCCACTTTGAGAAACAGTGTAGAAGTTAAATATATGTTTAGGAGTCGAAAGATGTTTTGGGGGTATACCCGTCTTTCAAAGATCCCGAACAATTTTCGCGAAACTAATTACTTACAAAGGTAAACTACTTTGTGTAATGAAGAGTGGTAGAGAAAAAATATTAAATTAAAAATGACTACCTACGAAAAATTGTGTTAATCCACACTAACTGCACTCACACTGCCGGCAAGTCGACGTAAATAAAAAAAATTGGTTGAACATTACGCGGATTTTTTATATTACCTATGTTCCTTAGTCATAAATACATATGTTCTTTGGTCAACCTGCATAACTTTTTTTTATAGTACATACCTGCTATAAACTACTTGTTACTACTACTTTGTAGCGCAAAACCTCGGCCTGTCTACCTATCTGTTGCTATACCCTTTGAATTCATGTGAGATACTTACCATGTAAAAGCAATAAATGTATTGAGTATATCGTACCCTTTTAATTAAGCTTGGGTGCTGTGAAAGACGGATAAACCCCTAAAACATCTGCCGACCCGTAAAGTATTTGTTTCTGAAACCGAAAGATTTTACCCCGTTATGGGGGTTTTTGATATAGCCCAAAGAAAAAATGGATTGAGTTAAAGATGACATGGGTAAAAAAGGCGTGAGTACTGAGATGACGGCTGATAGAGTAGAGTGGAAGATGAAAATGTTGTGCCCCCTCGTTATCTGGGACGAGGGTAAGATGATCTTATGTGCAATCTTCTTTGGTATTTTTTAACTCACCTTTGTAACCATAATACTTTTCGCCCCAACCATGAGTCCGTGTCGCGAGCATATCGCCTGCGGAGTTATCTCACCCAAAAGCACAATCGCTAGCGTCGAGAATATCACCGCAAACAATCCAGATGTAAGCTCATCCAGGAGAATCGTGAACGTCGAATTCACAGCAACATTTCCGAGCAGAATGCTGCAGAGGAGATAATTCCCATGATCTCGTACCGGCATTATCGCCCGAGCGTACTTTCTCTCTTGTTCCGTGCCCGTGTTGGAAATAATCTTCAGTTCTGTACGATCCAGCGACATTAGACCAAGATTGAGACCGGAGAATAAAGCGGAGAACATAAGGCATGTTAAAATGAGAGTTAGAGAAACCCATAGGGGGAGGAGTTTGTTATGTGTTGCCAACATTTTCCAGGTCTCAGAGCCTTGGTGGAGGTATTTCTCCTCGTCTTGCTTGGGATCTGTGTTGCCGGGTTTTAGGTTTTTGGCGCAGATGAAGAGTCGGTCGCCGGTTATGGGGGAGGGTACGGTGATATCGAATAAGGCGGTTTTGTGTTTGAGCGAGCCTTCTTTTACCTGTGAAAAGAAATATTAAGACGAAGAATTAAGATGGAAAGAACAATTTAAATAGGACAAGTTTTTTTTACAAGATTTTGAAAACCCTAGCAAGTTTTTCCGACATTGATTACAGCGTCTCTCAGCGACTTGTGACAATAAAACCAATTTAAAAACCCTTGAAGATATTTTTGAAATAGATAACACCCAATAGGCACATATAAATCGATCTGAAAAAACCGCACTAAAATCTGATGAGCCTATATTAAATTGTAACAGTCAAACAAACAAAGACACAAATAAACGCATATATGGACTTCTTACGTCGTCACGGGTAAAAATATGACACTCAATAGTAAGAGGGTTTCGTCGCGATGTTTCTTTCACCGTTTTGCGCACGTCATCTTTGAAAGTCGACTTTAACCTCAGTCGGCTATCAGATGTAAAATCGAAATTCGACTTACTGTCGAGTCAAGAACCGATAGTAACTTAGTTGAGAAAGGGTTTATACATTGCTTTGTATAGTTAGGCATAACATCAGTCGACTATCAGATGTTAGATTCAAATTCAACTTGCTGTCGAGTCGAGAACCGATAGTAACTTAGTTGAGGGGAGGGTTTTAGACATTGGGTTGTTAGGTAGGCATAACTTCAGTCGGCTATCATATGTTAGACAGAAATTCGACTTGCTGTCGAGTCGAGAACCGATAGTAACTTAGTTAAGGGAAGGGTATATACATTGCGTTGTGTAGGTATGCATAACGTAAAGCCCCTTTAGAAAGGTGGAGCTCATTCAGCGTTTTCGAGGGAAATTGCGAGACGACATTGAAAAGGTCACCGATAGTCTGCGTGCGCGACATTATGCTTTATGCTGTTAACTTTAAGGTTGTCTTTTAAAACGATTATTTTTGCAGGTAGTTACTGTTTTAGTATACTTGTGTTCAGTGTAGACTTGTATGTGTGTGTAAAAAGTTAATATAATTAGCTAGTTCGAAGCATAATGTCACCGGATAGAAGAAAATTATGTTTTCTACTGAAAAAAATGGTGTGCATTGCTGTAAGCACACGTTTGGTGAAGGAAAACATTTTGAAGAAACCGTCATGTTCTAGATTAGAACACTGAAATAAAGAAGTGAAGTGAAGAAGATTATTATTATTCTTTTCTATTCAATTATTATTTTTGTATTCAATTTTAATACGAGTGTTTATGTGGTTATAACTAACTAGCCTCTGGCCACGGCTTCGCTCGCGTGGTACCCGAATAAAAAGTAGCCTATGTGTTATTCTGATGTATAAGCTATATTACTGTAAAGTTTCATCAAAATCCGTTCAGTAGTTTTTGCGTGAATGAGTAACAAACATCCATCCTCATAAACTTTCATTAGATTTGCTATATTGGTATAGTAGGATTTATTCAAAAGTGATTGTTTTTTATATTGTCTATGATTAGAATTTATTTGACAGACGTGTAAATTTAATTACCAATAGATTGATTATTCTGCTTATTATGACATACGAAAGAAATCGTATTAAAAAAAAAAGTAATCAAACAAAAACTTTATAAAAAGGCCTACATATCGGATTATTTAGATTATATAAAATTTTGGGATTGAAGAAGCTCCAACCCGATTTAAAAAAAGACCTTTTGTTTTGTAGAAGGATCATAAAATAAATTACCAGGCTTGTATATTGCCTTTCTTTTCTGGCTTGGTGGCGGAGAAATAGGCGGTAGCTAAAATCGACGTTTCAAAGTGATCCTTGTGATTTTAATGAAGTTAGACTTTGACTTTGCGAACAAATAACTGGTGCTGCGAAGGAACTTACCACATATTCCCCTTTCAGCAGGAATTTGCAAGGCTGACCGAAAGGCTCCTCATCATGGGTGAAAGCAATCACTGTTCCAGGAGTCAGACCTTCGCCGTAAACCCTGGGTGATCACGAAAACAGACATACAGAATTCACATTGTATAAGTATAAACATTTTTCATTATTTTTATGAATTCAAAAAAGGAGATCCGTATGTTTTTTGCAGCGACCGCGGAAGTAAGGGGCAGAGGGGGCCAAATGCAATTTTTTATGAAAAAATTCCACCTCTAAGGGTGAAAAAATTAGAGATATGAAATTTCAACTTCCTATAAATTTGACGTGAATTTACGAAAAAACAAAAATATTTTTTTCTCAAGATTTTAACTCACCTAAGAGTTACTGAGGAATCAGCCAAAACACTGGGGATTCCATCATCTATGATCTTCGGCTCCTTAGAAGAATCTTCCACCCTAATACCCTCGATCACAAGCGGCACTGGGCGAGGGTCCATAGATTTTACGCTGGAGAAGTCTACTTCAGTTATAGGAAGGGCTTGGCGACGTTTTCTTATTGAATTCTCTTCTGTTACATCCTCATTCATTACAGCATCCTCACTGGTTACAACATTCTCACTTGTTTCCATATCTGATTTGATTATTATATCTTCATTGATTTTATCACTGGTTACTTTATTTCTTATTATATTTCCAAAGCTTACAAAATTATAATTTTTATTTTTATCACGATTATCTGATTCATTTTCATCATTAGACGGATTATATGTTTTGAAATTATCATTAGGTATATAAATAACTTCGTTATTGGAATACATTGGATCACTTTCTATATCAACATTATCGATTACATAATTATTTAATTTGAAAACATTATTTTCATTAGTTTTGTAATCATTAAATATTTTAATACTGTTATCTTTATGACTATTTTCCTGTATAGTTTCTTCATTAATATTATTATTATTAAATAGATTTTTATCTTCCATCTCATTTAGCGACACAAATTTACCATCGAAAAGTACTTCGATATCGTTTCTTTCTTCCCTTGTAGGTCTGGCTGCACTGGGCAGATAGTTCACATCGATATCATGTGTTAGGTCTGCCCAATCATTGTTGACCTCTTGAATTTGTTGATCATTCGATTGTACTTCTGTTTGTGTTGATTTTTCTGTTGTGGCCGATGCATTTCTGTGAACAAGAACTTCGTTTAAAATGCTATACATCAGATGAGCAAGCTTAGAATAATGATTAACCAGAAAGCGCGTCCCACGTGCCACAAAATGGACATCTGATTAGGTATCCTTGATGTCAGTTAGTCGGTGTACGAATTGTACCACCGCCTATCACCACTTCTGCCCACTTCTTCACTTCTTACTGTCAGAAGTGGTGATAGGCGGTGGTACGATTATAAATGACAAAACATTACCCTCTATTCATAACCATTCTGCCTTTATCTTTTGTTTAATGTTAGAAAGGGACAGGACTGTGATTATGAATAAGAGGGTAAGAAAACTAAGAAACTATGCGATACATAGAACTAGTCAGATATACCAACATGATATAGATATATCAAGATAATATATGGTAATACCACGGTATTCATAGTTCCTGATACCCACGACACAGGTTATCCGAGTGTGGGATCAAATACATTATGATTCTTCATTTTGGGTAGATGTACCTAGGAGAAACTATAAATCAGACAAGTGACCGTGTCGTGATTTCCTCGTAAATATAGCTTACTTATAAAACTAACATAATCTGACTCTTACTACGATGGCGTAAAGTATGTTTATTGACTGGATTATGGTGTCCTTGAAAAGGGGGAGTTTCGGTCGACCTCGAATATATTATTTTCGCCAAGGGGAATTCTCTGAAATAAAATACTTTAGCTAGACTAGTATTATAATATATGTGACTGTAGCTAGACTATAGGGCAATGACATAACTATTAGTATATTACGTTAAGTCGTAGTGATGTTAAATAGCATATAACCTTCCGAAATCGCGTAGAAGAACTCTGGGTTGATGACAGCAGTGTTCCATACCTTAGTAGTTTTGGCACTTAGTGTTTCTTAGTAGTTTGGGGCTAGATGATAATGTAATAGCAGCACCTTGTGTTCACAACAGTCGGCATTATGCTGAGACTAGGCCAATTTGCTACTGCAGTACACATTGCTCACCTTCTTATTTATTTTTAAGTGCTGTTAATCCCTTTATTTAACGTGTTGTTAATTTTCATTTCTAAAATTGTTAATTTATATTGTGTGTATTATGGTAGGAAATAAATGTTATGTCTATGTTTATGTGTGAAAATGTCCGGCATTTTTTATTTTTTTTTATACCTGACCTAGTGGGAGTTATTGATGACGGAGAGCATGAATTGATGAGCTCTTACATACGAACTCTTTTAAAAAGAAAATGTTTTACTACTAAAATAACAGGTTATCCGATTTCAACGAGCAGTATTATCTATTTTTTTTCGTAAGACTTATGACGCGACCTCGCCTGTAACTATCCTTCATCCTGCTATAATTGCAGAATACGTTTGTAGCCAAATAACGTCATATGACGTGCGTCTACGCCACCTGACGTAAAGCTACGCTTTAACGGAAGTGCGTGTCAAAGCGTCACTAATCCCAACATCATTATTGGCCTTTAAACATCCAACATAGATGATTGCAAAGACAATCCTGCTTATACTGTAATATAAGTAACAAACAATGAGGCCTGAGACACAGATGGTTGCGGGTTCGATTCCAGTCGCGGGACAAATGTTTGTATGATCTGCAAATATTTGTCTCGGGTCTGGGTATTTTCTATGTATAATATGTATGTATTTACAAATAAAAATGCATATAAGTAGTTCATCAGTCATAATATATATTTGATTCAAAAACACTTCAAAACAAAACAAAATACGCTTAATTTTCATTGGCTACCAAAAGTTTTCAAAAAGAGGTTAAGTCAGGTTAACGTACAACTAGGAGTTGAACACTTTCGTTCATGACTAAAGATACATATATGGGATCCCAACATAATAATTATGCTTCTTCATGTCCGTTTACACAGAAACCTATAAAGAAACAAATAGCCAGCAGACACACACATAAACTTGACCCCACACTAGGATTAGCTGTCGTGGGTATCCGGAACTACGAGTACCGTGATACCGCAATGTGGTATAATACCCGGAATAAATGATAGATAGATAGATGATAGATAGTTTTTTATTCGACACATAGAATACAGCACAGACAAGTAAAAATGAAAAGAAAGACAAACAATTAAAGAAACACAGTAAGTACAGAAGAGTAGGTACAATAAGTGGGTGCTAACCAGTGCTAACGAAGGCAGTCTATGCTGCAATGGTGTGTATTGATCGAAAAATATGTCAAATAGAGGTATATGCAGAACATGAAAACATTTGTCCCGCAGCGGGTAACTCGCACCTATTGCGTCGCATCTACTCACCCGCCGCGCTGCAGAGATCATCAATGTATAGGTTGTTCAGTGTTTCAATGTATAGGTTGTGCAGATTTAAAAATGATTTTTATCAGTTTTCAAAGTCGATCGAGTCAGAAAATGGCATGAATCAACCATCGATAAGTATTGAAAAACAATAGATAGACGTCATGGATCATTCCAGATATAAACATACATAGGCGCTTCTTAGATCTTTGAGGATACCAAGTAGGGTATAAAGACAATACATTTGACACGTGTCCTCGTTTCGCAAGTAGTTAGCATTCAATACGTGAAATGCTGAAAGCCCATCTCCGCTTGCTTAATAGATAACTCCTTATTGTACATCACATATGTTGCTTACAAATTCAAACAGAGCAAATTACAAGCTAATCACGGGAGTACAATGGGCAGTTTTATCGCTTATAACGATCTCTTCCAGACAACCTTTGGATGGACAGGGATTGACGTGAACGATAAAGGACGGTGGTGTATAGACAATACAAACATACATAGTGACGAATTATTAGATAAAACAAATATACATACATACATGAATATTATTAGAACACTAACCGATGGGGCTAGACTTCGAATTTTTAGTTTTAGGGCATGCCGGTTTCCATCCAGCGCCCTCTAGTGACGTACTACTATAAAACCCTATCTAAGAATATTTCTTGAAGTCACACAAAGCAATTACTTGCATTTTTTGATTCACTTCCAAGAACAGATCGTCTTGAATGAAGAGCATTCAATGATCGACTTTTATGTTGGTAGGAAGGTATTAATAGCTCTTTATACCCACTCTCGGTATTCTTGACAGAGTCCGATGATGTCGTCGGCCTTGCCCTTGTCATCAAGCTAGGGAAAAGCTTTTCAGCCGTACGTTTCGTCAACCTTGGAATATTTTTAGTACAATGGTACTCGCAGTTTCTGATACCCAAGACACATGGAATCCTTAGTGTGGGATCAGAACTATGTATGTATTTGTCTGTTTATTTATTTATTCCTAGTTAGTAGCTAATGCCTACGACTTCGCCCGCGTGGTACCCGGATAAAAAGTAGCCGATGAAAAGTGGCGTTCGAAACGCATACGCTTTTTCCGCATACCGTTTTTTCGTCGTCTTACTCTGTAAAATTGGTCTCGACGAAAAACCATTTTATTTTAACGGAATAATATGTCTAGCCCTGAAAGATTTTTTGAAATCGGATGATTAGTTTCATAGAGTACCCCCTACTAATTTGAATGCACACCCCCAAAGGGTAGTTTTGAAACAATAAAAAAATACGTGTTTTATTATTTATTTTAAAGTTTATTTGTACCGAGTTTTGAGCGAACCAAACCAAGGAATAAAATTTTCCATAGAAACTTTACCACCTTGTTTCCCCTTAGGGGTTGATTTTCGAAAATTAGATTAGCCTATGAGCTATTTCAGAACCTAAACTATCTACATTCTAAATTTCATCAAAACCGGTTTAGTAGTTACAGAGATACGTGGTAACAAACATTCACACACATAGACTTTCGCATTTATCATATTAGTAGGATATGAATTTTAATGTATTTATCATATGGGTCCTGTATATACTTTACTGTGTATATAGAAAATAACCATAATAGTCAATGTTGGAAGAATATAGTTTTATTCAGTCAGTGCTTGGACATGTGTAATTAAATAGTTAGTTACCTACATTTTATTAGCAATAAAAAAATCTTTGGTGAGTAGGTGGCTCTTAAAAAGATAAAATTATCGCCTCATTGTTGCGGCGGATAGGATACGTATATTGATCTGTACACTAGTAGAAGACCGAGCTTTGCTCGAGAGCTGAGGTAGACATACCCCTAGGATTAGGGTTCCCGGATTGAAAATTTAAAAGTCCGGAGAAAAAGCTCCATTTCCATTGAAAAATCCTGAGATTTACTGGAATTTTTCGAGTTCTCGCGAAAACGTAATTTACTGATTCGTAGCCCACGGCACGACGCGGTGGTTTTAAGTGTTAATTTTATTTGTGCAATTCACATGACCAAAGTTGATTTTCAAATCAGTCTCTATATAAAGAAGACTATTATTTGTTTTTGTACTTAATAAAAATATCTGTAAAATGTACTCTCCAAAAATCCTGAGATTTCAAAAATCAGGCCGCAATCCTAAGAGCCTAAAAATCTTGAGATCTCAGGATTTGTTCTGAGATTTCAGGACCCTACCTAGGATAGACGGATAGACAAACAAACAAATACGTAACTTTTTTTAAAGAATACTAGGATTATTCTTAGTAGCAGTGATTTGCGTCACGCCTATAAAACTGTATATTCCTATAAGGTCGGCCTTGGAAGCTGAAATAGGATTTAGTAAATGCATATGGTGGAGTGGAGTTAAAAGGTAGGCAATAAAAATAATTTATGGTTTACTAGCTTCTGCCCACGGCTTCGCCCGCATTGTACCCGGATAAAAAGTATCCTATGTGTTATTCTGATGTATAAGCTATAAGATGATGTATGTCACTGTAAAGTTTCATCAAAATCCGTTCAGTAGTTTTTGCGTGAAAGAGTAACAAACATCCATCCTCACAAAATTTCGCGTTTATAATATTAGTAGGATAGGATAGGATGATCTACGTAAAAGTACATGGATAGCGCCCTGCCCCGGCTTTGTTCGATAAAGATGTGTCTATATTGGTGACATGAACTCTGTGGCGCAGTGGGCGACGGCTCGCCTGAGACGCAGAAGGTTGCGAGTTCGATTCCCACCGCGGGACCAAAGTTTGTATGATCTACAAATATTTTTCTCGTGTTTGGGTGTTTTCTATGTATAATATGAAACTATTTAAAATATATATATATTAGATAGATAGATAGATAGATAGATAAACTCTTTATTGTGCATAACACCAATTTACAATATCAACACAGAAACATAGTAAAAAGAAAAAACAAAAAAAAAAGAAATGCACAATGGGCGGTCTTATCGCTGAAAGCGATTTTTTATATTTAGTAGCTATATCAGTCATGTAGTTCCCATAATACAAGGTCTGCTTAGTTTGGGGCTAGACGATGCTATGTGAAAAAATACCCGCATTATTAATTATTATTATTTCAACGTACATCACTCCGTTACCGTTTCAAACATAAGCCTGGATTTATTTATTTAATATTCCCGCACAAACAATGAAGTGCTAGGAGGACTTGATACTAAAGCATTCTCTACCAGTCATCCTGAATTCTATACCAGAGATTGAAAAAACAAAACCTTATCCATCCAAAGTTGTAGAACAATCGGGATGATGAAGGTTTAACCTCTCTGTTATTTTTATTCCATAAACATCGTGAATTAGATCATTTATATCGTAAAACGTGAATTTACGCGTACCGTACTATCGGTGAAGGCACTCGCGTCGCGATCACTAAACTTGATGAAGACTCTCGGGATGAGTCGAAACTTAGTCAATGCCTCCACCGATAGTACGGTAGGTACGTTAAACTTCCCTTTACAATATGTACCATATCTGTTGCTTTTAAACTATTTGGCTTGAAGCATCGTGTATACTCTGTCAAACAGTCTCATTCATGTATTTATATAGGAGTTATGTACTACAGCCATATTCTTTGGCTTATATCCAAACTGAAATAAGCATATAGCTTACTAGCTTCTGCCCACGGCTTCGCCCGCGTGGTATCCCGATAAAAAGTAGCTTATGTGTTATTCTGATGTATAAGAAAAGAATGAAAGAAAATTTGACACACACAATACAGAGAGGATACAGGCAGAAAGTACAAAGAAAGAAAGCAGCTTATTCCTCTCCGCTACGCGTGGGTGAAATAGGTCCTGTCTCAGCATAATAAGCAACTCCACATCACCAGGATGTGGAGCTACGCTAAACTATATTACTGTAAGGTGTTATCAAAATTCGTTCAGTAGTTTTTGTGTGAAAGAGTAAAAAACATCCATCCTCACAAACTTTCGCGTTTATAATATTAGTAAGTAAGTACGCTAGACACTTGTCTTGTCATAAACGGCGTAAATATATTTTTAAATTCACGTAGTTTTTAAGTTGACGTTTCTTTATGATCATTGTGGTTTCAATGAATCCAAATGAATCAAATGAATGAAGACGACCTCTGTGGCGCAGTGGGCGAAGGCCCGCCTGAGACGCAGAAGGTTGCGGATTCAATTCCCGCCACGGGACAAATGTTTGTATCTGCAAATATTTGTCTCGGGTCTGGGTGTTTTCTATGTATAACATGTATGTATTTACAAAAAAAAATGTATATAAGTAGTATATCAGTCATGTAGTTCCCATAATACAAGCTCTGCTTAGTTTGGGGCTAGATGATGCTGTGTGAAAATGTCTAGAACTATTTATTTATTTATTTCATGAATAAAAACCTTTGACTTTGATTTTGACTATGTTAGGTACTCGTAAAAAAACTGGAACAAATTCTTTATTGTACACAGAAATCAAACAGATATATAAAACAAAATATTAGGTGAGGCATGTACAAAGGCGAGCTTAACCCTAAAAAGAGTTTTCTTCCAGCAAACCTTTGAGGAGAGTTAGAGAAGTGATAAAGTTGGTAGGTGTACAAAGTCAGGAAATATACTTAAAATACCACTATCCTATCCTGCTAATATTATATTCTATCCTACTAATATTATAAACGTAAAAGTTTGTGAGGATGTTTGTTACTCTTTCACGCAAAAACTACTGAACGGATTTTGATGAAACTTTACAGTGATATAGCTGATACATCAGAATAACACATAGGCTACTTTTTATATAGTACCGTGCGGGCGAAGCCGTGGGCAGAAGCTAGTATTTTAATAAACTACATCTTAAATTCGTGTTGTATTACGCAAAAGGTAGGAATGCCATTAACATAGTGGGAAGAACAGAGTTTCCTCAATCAGTGTAGCCACTTGGAAATCTAAAGAATGCATAGGTCACAGCGGAACTGCAACCGAAAAGAATAGAATAGAACAGAATAAACATTTATTTGGCACAAACAATAATAAACATTAAAAAAAAACATAAGCCGACAAGTAGAAGTATTATATACTTAAAAATCAACACAATACACTTTTATTGTTCTTCGGCTCGAAACCTTTCTGCAGATCCGTTGGCAGCAAAAAAGGCAAAAATAATCTACGTCAAACAGTTCGACTGAACGACGGATCCTCGAATGTCGGAAATACTACTTCCGAGTACTTCTGTTCTGATTTTGAGATTCCTAAACAAACACAATATAATTTTATTGTTCTTCGGCTCATGTGTCTAATAAGGCTGGCTGTCTGTACCAAAAAGGACCAATGCACGCTAGCAACGTCAGATTAATCACTCGCGCCTACCCCGAGACATCAAAGTCAAAGTCAATAGGTTTTTTATTCATTGAAATCACAAGGATCATATAGAAAACATAACGGGCGAAAAGTCTCATGTATCTGTAATTACACCGGCAACCATTTTTTTTCTTAGGGACAACAAACAATAATAGATTAGTAAGTAATAAATAAAATAAATAAATAATGCTGGACAATCCACACAGCATCATCTAGCCCCAAGCTAAGCAGAGCTTGTGTTATGGGTACTAGATGACTGATATACTTAATACAATACATTACATAGATAGATATTTTTTTTTTTAGGTCCGCCTGCGACACAGGAGGTTGCGGGTTCGATCCCCGCCCTGGGACAAATATTTGTACGATCTGCAAATATTTGTTCCGGGTGTTCTGGGTATTTTATATGTATAATAAAAAAAAACTATCTATTTAATGTATTGTATTAAGTATATCAGTCATCTAGTACCCATAACACAAGCTCTGCTTAGCTTGGGGCTAGATGATGCTGTGTGGATTGTCCAGCATTATTTATTATTTATTTATATTTATTGTGGCATAAATTATAAAGCATCATAGCTCCCAAAAGATTACGCCTTTGTTCTAGCAAAAGGAAGTTATATTAACTATGGAGTTCTGTGTAAGGAAGATAACCTCGGAATCTCGGACCCCATACCTTTCAAACTGGTATATGGCAATGCGAGAATCACTGCTAGGCGGCAAAAATAGGTGTGTTGGTAGAACAAGCTCTTTCACAAGGAGTAACTAGACAATATAAGCTATGTACCTAATCAAACTAAACGTAAGATATTGTTGTTTTTAATATGAAACGAATAAGATGAAAACATGTCTTAAATTACGTAAAAATATCCAAAATGCGATTCGTTTACATATTTTAGGTAAGTATTTTGAAAAAATATTTATCAGATACCTAGATAAATACTATTTGAATACAAATAATAACATAATATGATGAAAATAAGCTCTAATTACAAACGAGATTCATCCTCCGCAGGCCTCTTAACGGACATATACAATTGTATATGTTGTATAACAAACTTATAAGCATATACCCCATGAATAATCATACCTGTAAAATAAATTTAACCAACTGGTTACTGTCTTTAAGCTACGATGATGTTGAAGCACTTTTGGAGACTATGTCATAAACTAGGTACAAAAATAACAGATACAGATGTTGGCAAATGTAACTCCACAAACACAACATACCACAATCGCACTATCACCAAATCAAAAACACACACTCACCCACACACACACACGCACACCCACATACAAACACACACACACCCTCACTCTCTCTCACACACACACACTCACACACATATACACACCACTTTGGTTCCATCTGTTGCTCAGACTCCCATGAGACTGGTGTTCCCAGTGGAATCTCACTCAACATACACTCATCGCTCACCTTCACACACACAGTTTACACTCGCACAACACTTCACACACACACTATAATTCGCATCAGACCAAATGTTAAAAACTTTCATCGCCTTACAAAATAATTGTTAAATTAGACCTAAGCAAGAGCGAAATTTCCTATGACAAGTATTTTTTTACTTAAAAGGAAATTTCATCATTGTTAATATTAAGTATCTTTGGAAACTCAATAAAACATTTGTATTGTATTGTATTGTATTGTATATCTATGTGAATATTCTATAAGGGCATTGCAGCAATGCGCTTATAAAGACTAGGTAGCAAATTATTTCCTCAAATAGTAACTAGATACAATAACTTCATCAATATTCATTAGCAATTTACATATCATTGCATCACTAAAATAATGCTTTTAAATTACCCTCTTTGATCAGATTTTCATAATTATACAATAATGATGATTAATCTTTTAATGTTTTTTTTGACATGTAAATTATACCAGCTTCTGCCTTTGGCTCTGTTTTGTTTGGTAGGTACTTACAACATGGGATATATATATGTATCTATCTATATCCTACTATCCTATCCTATCCTTCTAATCCTACTTATATTATAAACGCGAAAGTTTCTGAGGATGGATGTTTGTTACTCTTTCACGCAAAAATACTGAACGGACTTTGATGAAACTTTACAGTAATATAGCTTATACATTAGAATAACACATAGGTTACTTTTTATCCGGGTACCACGCGAGCGAAGCCGTGGGCAGAAGCTTGTATTATAAACGCGAAAGTTTGTGAGGATGGATGTTTGTTACTCTTTCACGCAAAAACTACTAAACGGATTTTGATGAAACTTTACAGTTATATAGCTTATACATTAGAATAACACATAGGCTACTTTTTATCCGGGTGCCACGCGGGCGAAGCCGTGGCCAGAAGCTAGTTATATATACAATCATGACACGCACTTTTCTTTGAAGCTATATGAAATTACGATATCACAAAAATAAAATAGGGTTGAGTTTTGGGATTAAATATTTGCATGTTCTGCAATGTGTCTGTTGGGTATTTATTTATTCATTTATATACTAGCTATGGCCACGCCGCCCTCTGCCCCGACCCACCGCGTCGCATCGGTTCCCGCACTATTACTTCGCCTGGGTTTTTGGCTGAAAATCAGTTTTTTTGCTTTTAAGCAAAAAAATTTCACTGGGCCATAGCCTATTTGTTGTGCTGCAACACACACAAACACAAACTTACCGACAGTAAAATGTATATTGTGTATGTGTCTGTAGCAACGAATAAATTTTTATCTATCTATCTATCTTTATTATTAGTAAGATTTTTATCCTCCATAATCTACTTTGACATCGTCGAAAATCGACAACAAAAGTTCTTAAAAAAGCAGAAAAAAAAACTACTTTGCAGCATGCAAGTCAATGTAGGGACTGGCTAGCAATAGTGCTGAATTCTTCATCAAGTTCTTCAGGCATCTTAATCTTAATCTTTGGCCTTTGGGCATGACACACATCAGCATTGCTTCTGGGTTTCAGATGTCCATAGCCAACGATTATCACTTATTAAGATGATTGGACCAACGGTAACCAAGTGGTGTTTTCCTGTATGACATATTAATCCTCCCACACAAATACTATTTTTACAAATGTTTAAATGACACTGCGCTAAATCTTTTCTGCTAAGGGGGAAAAAAACCCCCAGGTGGCGCTGTATTGAAAGACCAGCGGGGCGATCATACTAATTTCCATGGCTATCGAGAGTGTGATTCTGACAAGTAGATTCGATTACTTGTCAAAATCACAAGTTCCGTTCGTTCATGGAGGGTTCATGGCCTTCAGTTTAGTCTGGGTAATATGGGAATCAAGCGTTGGGGAATTAGTGTACTCGCAATTTGATAGATGGGCCATTCAAATGGGGAACAAGTGTCAAAATTGATTGACATCTCGATAGCCATAGGTTAGCGTGATCGCCCCACTGATTGACCAATGATTTTTTTCAAAGATTAGCATTTCGGGGTTCTTTCCGATATGCAGTTACCAAAAATGCTGGAATGACCTTCCTCCTCCGGTCAGAGTGCTGAAATCGGTTAGTATTTTTAGATTTACGCTAAAGAAACAGCTTCTAACTATACAAAAAAGTCTGCGATTTACACTATTTACTCTAGCTACAACTTACCAAATGGCACGAAATGGTCGCTGCAGCACAACTTTCACATTTCCCTCTCAAACTGATTAATGTACTACTAATTAAACTTATAGCGTGAATGGGATAGTTGGTAGAGGAAGGCCTCGGCGAACGTACTCTGACCAAATTGGAGACATTTTAGAGAAAGGCCAGCTCAGAAGTACACTAAACCGCCGAGCCTATATGAAGAATGTGATGAGGATGAATGAAGCGAAAGAGGTATGCCAGGATCGTAGCAAGTAGAAATCCTTGGTCTCTGCCTACCCCTCCGGGAAACAGGCGTGAATATATGTATGTATGTAATTAAACTTAACTATCTATGTCTATCCATTTCTCATCACACACTCTTTGTCCACACTCACTTTTTCGTCACTGTTTTCCTTCTGCAACACTGCGATCGTGAGGTCACCCCTCACTTCTTAGGTCCTATCTGAAAATCAGCGCTGCTTCGCCTTGGCGGAGCAGCAATAAGCTGAGATAGGACCTTTTCGACTAATACACACCATTGCAGCATAGACTGCCCTCGTTAGCACTGGTTAGCACCCACTTATTGTACCTACTCTTCTGTATTTACTGTGTTTCTTTAATTGTTTGTCTTTCTTTTCATTTGTACTTGTCTGTCCTGTATTGTATGTGTCAAATAAAAAACTATCTATCTATCTATCTAATGACATAAAGGTTGCAGGAACTAGGTAGGTGGAGGTGTTATATATATATCCAACACTCGCATCTCACTTTGGAATAAATATATAAAAAAAGAATATTGATGCTCGTCAAAAATATTGAGGCACAGTAGTGATACTGCCGAGACGAGCCAAAAAAAAAGCAAGGCATTACCTACCTTTTTTCAAAGGATTTCACCGTCATATTTTCAAATATTTGATACTTTATAGATCCTATATCTTCATGTATAGGCCCTATGAGGTAAACAATGATGATATGTAAAAAAAAGGAAAAAAGCTTTATTCAAATATAGAGGTAGTATCATCAAGATATTGATTAAAAATTAAAAGGTATTTCCATATTAGTCACAGATACTTAATAGGTATTGTAAAAATCCTTCTCCTGTTTTATTTACTGAATAAAAAAAAGCAATAGACTTCTACAGCTGTTGATGAAGAAGGGAGTAAAGTATGGGGTAGGAATAACATATCAATCAATTTAACTGGCACGTCTCACACAAAGCCTACTTACAATAGGTGACTTAAAGGAAAAATGTCAAGCAACTAAATGCATGTGACTGAAATAATGAAGAGTGGCTACTGGAGGAAGAACTCCGGAGTGAACTCTGCATGACATAAAAGCAATAAACAATTTTTTTTTTTACTTTTGTCGATTTTCGACCACGTCAGTTCCATTGTTCTCTCTTACTTTTTCATGATACAGTTTCTTTAACCAGCCCATATATGGACCGGTAGAGCATGTTAGCAAGTTGGCCAGCTAGCACGCTCTGGAACAGGCCCACATCGAACTGGTTAGCTTTCAAAAATGTATAAAATTCTTCTCTCATAGATGCACTTCAGACACACTCTATCAGAAAGTGGTAAACAACTTCTCTGATACCACAGGCTTCACAGTTAGGACTGTCGTAGGATACTTGAAGCTATTTAACAGCATAAGTCCGGAGATAAACAATTTGCTCATAATTTAATGACTGATTGGAGATAATAATTGGAAAAAAATGTGTCCTCTCATAAATTTATATGGTGTTCCTTATAACTTTTGAAACTATCATGGTCATTGGTATATATCCCGTTTTTAGTAAAAAAATATGGTGCCTTTTGATTTGTTTCCCTTTTGAAAAAGGGATTCATTTTTATTTTCCTCTTATTTTTTTGGGAGCCTTGCATTGATGTTCAACGGATTTGAGGACGCCTTTGCCAAGAGGCACACTGAACTGAGATACATTCTCTAACATGAGATAGAGACTCGTGCCGAGATCATTTTAAAAATCTTAATATCCTCACATCTGTGTCAGTATACATACTGGAGATAATAAAGTTTGTCAGGTTACATTTGAACGAATACTCTATTAGAGGGGGAAATAACAACCGTAGTGTCCGAAATATGATGACTATTGACTCTATATACCACCGACTTAATATATCAAAAAAACTTCCAAAAATAATGGGACTCAAACTATACAATAAGCTGCCATTTGAAGTTAAACAAATAAAAAGCGAAAATATATTTATAACTCAAATAAAAAAACTTTTACTTGACAAAACACTGTACAGCATTAAAGAATTTTTAGTAAACGATTATAGTAATTTTAAATGTAGAGCCCATTTGTACTCACCCAATCCCAGTTTTGTATCCTATTTCGGATTAACCTGCTTTTATTTGAATTATTTTCGATGTATTTGTTATACTGTCGATTGTCGCCTCTCTACAGCGATAATAACTACATAGATAAACCTTATTTGTGAACGACTATATTTGGGAACATTTTTTGTTCAAATCGTGTACGCAAATGACAAGTCATAGGCCTGTTCACGTAATTTAGTAGGTATATTTTTTACGCTTTCTTACATGTATCACCTATGACAATAAAGATATTCTATTCTATTCATGAAACACACCTATAGAGAAACAGTTCAGAATTGCAAGGCAAAGTATTTAAATAGTATATCAGTCATGTAGTTCCCATAATACAAGCTCAGCTTAGTGTGGGGCTACATGATGCTGTGTGAAAAATGTCCAGCATTATTATTATTAATAATAATAATTGATTTTCAACTGTGTCAGTTTTATATAACCTTCAAGCTTCTATTAGCTAAGCGATGTTATGTCAGCTAATCATTTGAAAAGGTGACATCTAGAATTTAGTGCTTTATACAGCTTTGGAGTTACTTGGGCCTCCACTGCTGGACATAAGCCTCCTCTAAAGAGTTCCATTATAGTTGTTTGCCACCTCCATCGTCTGACTTCTGGTGTCAAGGTGCCTATCAGCTGTTAGTAATGATAAATTGATTAGATTCAATTAGAGGGGAACATGCAGGTTCAAGTTCCGCTGAATAATATTTTTAAGTCACATTTAAATTTATAGTAAAGACATGCTAACAGATTGACTAATTTATTCAAGATAAGACTATTAAAAAAGAGTATTACTCAATGAATGAATAAGTACTCATCTGATGGTATGATTTAATTTAATCAATCATTTTATTTTATTGTAAATAGTTGAACCTTGATTTTAATTACCATTCAAGAAAATTTGACCATAGTAATGGGCTCGTTTTTTTAAGGGAATGGCTGCATTTTTTTCAAGGAATAAGATAAGTAAAAGAAACTTAAAAAATAAGTCAGATACTGAAACAAATAAGATTATTTCTTCGAAAGTTTAGTACTCACGAATATTTTTCATTCTCCAGGGAGACGACATCATTTTTCGGCTCTAGAAAATATTCAGCTCCCTGGTGCAGCCACTTGCCACCGAAGGGCGCGTTTCCCTTCTCGTGAAGACAGAAGTAGATTTTACCGTCTTTTTTGGGCACCGAAACTTCAACTTTAGAAAACCATTGTGAAGTTTCTAGCTCCTTCAATTCGTAGTTCGGGTAAATGACTTCACAGCTACCACCCTTGGCACCCTCCTCAGAGGTCAACCTCCAGGGGTAATGCCCCAGGAACTCACCACCACTAATATTTAGTAAATATTTACAATGGTTTCCATCGCAAGTTAGACTACCCACTTTGAGTGATGTTATAAATAGTTGGGAAGAGTTATTCACTGAGGCGTGCACTTGGAAAATAAGATATAAAGTTAAACCACAAGTCCGTAACACAACTGACGCTGATGCCATTTTCTTAGCGCGAAAAAAGGAAAACGAAATGCGCGTTTGCGTCGGTAACGTAGATCGCTAAAGCGACATTTTTGATCCAATTGTGACAGTTCGGCGCCAGCCGGAAGTTGAATTAAAGTAGTCAAATACAAAACTAGAATATCCGGATGTCTGACAAGAATATGGTCGAATCACACTCATTTTAATGATGTTATTTTATTAAAAGTAATAAAATCAGCTATTCAAATGCAAAATAATATTTATTATTGTATTTAAAGTTCCAAAAAGCCAAAAAGTTAGCCGCGAGCCCAAGTATCCAAGCCGCGCCGGATACTTCGGCTACCGAGTGAAGTATCCGGGGCCAAAGATCTTGAAGACTTGAACCCGATGAAGTTCTAGCCAAAAAGGTTGTTTTGTAGTATATATCTACAGTCTCTGGTTTTAACAGTTTTTTTTTTAATTTGATTTGTTTGGCTTGGATTCCCTGCGCCTTGACCTATTTCATGTATCTGTTCTGTGTTACCAACTACAAGTTGACGCAACTTCGGGAGCGTACATATTACATATACGACATATTACATATTATATTACATAGCGTGCATATACGAGATACTGGAGTTGCCTGCCTATTCTAGCTTCAGCTACCAAGTTTTGCAAGCGTTGGTGGAAGACGTGCGTTTAAGTAACTATATTGTACATATTTGTAAACACTCTCGACTGGGATTCGTCGACGGTATATTTACACGACATATTTTGCATGAAATCATTTATTTTTTTGCATGTTGGCAGCATCAGTGAACTCGCTAAACCATTTATTATCTTAGCCACCAAACTCACTACCAACTCGAACACTTACTTAAACATAAAATGTAGCTCTCTCGTTTATATTGCTGTTATAAAACAGAGACACAGCAGCACTTGCTTCGAAGAAAATTTGAATTAAACTATCGGCCTAATATTATTTTCGAGTCATTGATTCTACAATTCAAATTGTATTTAGTGAAACTTGGCTACATTGATGGCGTCGATTGTTGCCTTGTTGAAGTCATCTCTTGCGTCGACTTAAAAAACAAGGGTAGTGAATTATACTAGTAGGGGTACCTAATGATCGGTCAGTGAACGCAGATAACTTCACACACCTATGTCAAAATTCAAAGAAAGCCAATAAAAAAAAAACAAAAGTCCAAATCCGAACCGTGGTGTGTTGTGTTGGCTCGTAATTTTTGTAAAAAATAGCTCATTTTAGCTCTACTTATTGTAATTTCTAATGAGATTACACTCATAAATATTAATGATATTATTCCAATACAATAATACGTGTCATCTTCGTACAAACATAACTTCTTTGACTTGTAGAATGTTCTAATTTAGCGAAGGTAATCAATCATTTTGGGAAATAAATTGATAAAAATGGAGGTGAGGGAGGCTGGCGACGGGGCTCCGTCAGGGGACTTCATCAGGACTTCACCGAAGAAGTATTCGTGGGCTGAAGTGAGGCAAGCAGTCCACGATCTTCGCAAGGAGTTATCATCTCTCTCGACTATGATACCAATGGCTATATCATTCAGGAAACTCAGCAACGGAAAGACGAGAATATACTTTTTGAGGACTCCCCAGCATGGATGGGAGATAACATTGCTGTACACAGATATATCGCATAGCCTGCAGCCATCAGAAGCAAGGTATTCTATTAATCAGCTGATCTTGACAGCAACTTAAAACTCTATAATTTATAGTATGCAGCACATTATTTGACTATGTACTGCTGTTATTTTATCTATACTAATATTAGAAACAGAGATTTTTTGTTTGTTTGTACTGAATAGGCTCCGAAACTACTGGACTGATTTTAACCATTTTTTCACAAAGCTAAATTATCAGGAAGAGACATAGGCTATAATTTCTTATCAAAATAATTAGAGATCCTTGATAAAATTGCAATAATGTAAGTAGCAATAGTAGCAAAATTTTGCCTATAAAATTCATTATTTGGTGTGCGCTTAGAAAACTATTGATGATACATAAAAATTATGTACTACATGATTAAAGTACTCATTATTACCTACAAAAAAGTTCTTGAGGGAATATATCTAACTATCATAGTTAAGTCACAATAGCAGCTTTTGTGTCTAAAATTTTATTAGATTGCCGGCCTGTAGAAACAAAAGTTAGATACATATGTATTGTAGTATTAATTCTTATTCAAATAAATAGTTTTATCATCAAGGGTATTTATGTAGCTGTAAAATACTTTTCAATTCATTCAAATCGGACATTTAATTTCGAAGTTATCACGAGTATAAAATCTAAACTTACGCAATGAAACTGCAGGGTGCAGTTAGTGCAGTACATAGTCACTCACACATGCTCAAAACCATGTGAGGAAACCGGTATACTCAAGAACAATAAAATTTAAGACATGCCATCAGTTAGTGTCCCAATAAGCGGCCATGGGCTTGCAACCTCTCATGTGGAATGCTTAAGTCCAGCATTATTATAATTATCATTATTTAAACATAATTTAAAAAAAACTTTATAAAACGGCTAAGTACTTTAAGTACTTCTATACAATATCGGATTATTTAGATGATAAAAATTCTTGGGAAAGAAAATTCTTCAACTTGATTAGTTTAGGTAGGCATGTAAAAAATGTACCCATTGTTTTGTAAAAGGATGTTGAAACATTACATTAGTCACATGCCTGCGTTTTGCAAGTGATTCGGGTTCCACATGCCAGGTTACAAATCCCTCTAACCGATGGCACATGCCATCTTCCTAGGCTTTCCTCACAATGTTTTTATTCACTGTTTTTTTTTAATATGAGTAAAATTATAACAGGTAGATTTTAATAGATTATAAATTAAAATAGACTAGCCCACAGCTTCGCCCGCGTGGTACCCGGATAAAAAGTAGCCTATGTGTTATTCTGATGTATAAGCTATATTACTGTAAAGTTTCATCACAATCCGGTCAGTAGTTTTTGCATGAAAGAGTAATAAACATCCATCCTCACAAACTTTCATGTTTATAATATTAGTAGGATTCTCTTTAAAGTTTACATTATTATTTAATTAATTAATTAACTATTTACAGGCTCTGTAATGTAAATTTATTATATGATGAAATACATTTATTCATACAACTATGTACAGGTATATACAAAAAATACATATGAAACAGCTAGCTATCTGAAGACCATTGCAAACAATCTATAGAATGGAAAATGCAAAATTAACAATATTTTTTTTTTTATTAAATGACACGACATAGTCTTGGCACCACACAAGGATTCCCTGTATCGTGGGTATCAGAAACTACGAGTACCTAGGTAACATAGCACAGACTCAGACAGAGTGAAAAAAAATGTTCTTCGAGCTATGACTTGTTCATTGGTTTATAAATATCTTGTATGCAAAATATTGAGATAGGTCAAGACTAAGTAAATTGATAAAAATGTTTACTTTTATTTGTGAATGTCAAATCGGTATATATATAAAACTAGCTACTGCCCACGGCTTCGCCCGAGTGGTATCTCGATTTACAGTATCCGACGAAAAGTACCTCTCACTGTTAAGGCAGCGTTCGTAAGAAACGTATTCGCCCGTTTCTTTGTCATCGTTACAAAATTGGTCTCTACGAAAACGCTTTTTTATTCAACGGGATATTATACAGCCTATTTTTTTTTTTTTTTTTTTTTTTTTTTAAATTTGCTTTTAGTGGCTTTGGTATCACTGCGGCCGTCACAGGCCTATTGTGATCGCCACTTTCTTACTTTCCTCTCAGGGGGCGTTCAAAGTTCACCGCTCAGGCCTGCAGCTGTTAGAAACTGCAGGATCTTTTTGGGTGTGATGAGTTTTAGTTCATCTGGGCTAAGAATGTGTTTTCCCAGATGAAGGCTACGCTTATGTATCAGTGGTCCACACTCTCCTAACAGATGAAGGGGCGATTCGTCCGCCTCATTGTAGAATCTGCAGGTTTGTGTGTCATACAGCCTTAATTTGAACATGTGTTTGTTAAGACGACAGTGTCCAGTTAAGGCTCTTACCATAGTGCGAAGGTTGTTTCTGTTTAGCGCTAAGATTTGGTTGGTGTACCGTTTGTCAAAGGCTTGACAAACGGTACACCAACCAAATCAGGAATGGTTCATGCCCTGAGAGTTATTCCAAAGATTGGTTGATTCTTCAAAGCATGAGTTCAGAAGGGTTCTTTGTGCTAGGCTTTTGGGTATGCCACAAAACGGCTCTGGTCCTATTTGTGCTCCGTTAGCCCCTGCACGCGCAAGTTCGTCAGCACACTCGTTACCTACGATCCCTGCGTGTCCCGGAACCCATCTTAAAACAACTCTGTTCCTCGAGCCCAGAGTATTCAGACGAGATAGACAGTCTTCAACTAACCTGGACGTGAAAACCTTCGAATCCAGAGCCAGAAGGGCCGCCTGACTGTCAGAGTTGATGTAAATGGTATGGTTGATGTAGCGCTTTTGCAGATTGGCTTCCGCACATTCTAGGATGGCGTACACCTCTGCTTGGAAGATAGAGGCGTGATTTCCCAAGTTTGTGCTACTTTTGAACTTGGGTCGCTCTCCATAGACTCCACAGCCTACATTCAGCCCCATTTTGGAACCATCTGTGTACCAGTTGAGACACCCGGCCTCACAGAGTAACTGGCTGTTCAACCAGTCTTCTCTAGAGGGCATTTCTACATCGTAGTGTTTTTCAAACACATGCCGTGGCAGCATGGCATCAGTTGTCATGTTCAGTACGGGTGATTCCAATGTTGAGTCTTGTAAAGATCTCAGTTTCTGGGAAAGCCAATTTCTTCTACCCTGGATGATTACCCTGTACATGCTAGCTTTCGCCTCTTTGTGCATGTGCACATGAAGTGGCGGTAGTCCAAGCAATGCATTGAGCGCCAACCCAGGGGAGGTGGACATGGCTCCCGTGGCCATAAGGCATGCAGTTCTTTGTAGACTGCCTAGTTTGTTGATTGCAGTCGACTGAAAGGCTTTGTCGTACCATACCATGGAGGCGTAGGTGATTATCGGCCTCACAATGGCAGTGTACAGCCACAGTGCAATCCTGGGGTTGACGCTCCAGTTGTTTCCCATCAGACGGCTGCTAGCCCCCAGGGCCATCTTAGCCTTTTGTAGAACGTTGGCCAAGTGTGTATTCCACGTCAGTTTTTGGTCGATCGTGACGCCCAAATACTTAACTTCAGTGGAAAAGGTTATACTTTTACCATTAAGCTTAGGCTTTACAAGCTTGTCTAGCCTTTGCCTATTAGTAAACGGTACAATCACTGTTTTGTTAGCGTTGACTGAGAGGTCACTATTGACGCACCAGTCGTTAACAGTGTTCAGAGCTCTTTGCATGATGCTTGAAATTGTGGACTGGCAGAAGCCCCGCACGACGATCACAAGGTCATCTGCGTAACCTTGCGCATCTATTTGTAGGTCTGCCAGTCTGTGCAAGAGTTTATCCACAGCCAGAGTCCACAAGATAGGTGATAAAACTCCGCCTTGTGGACAGCCTCTGGCCGTGGATATCTGAATAGCTGTTTGATGAAGGGCTAGTTTTGCTCTTCTATGTGTAAGCATTGCCTCTATCCATCTGGTGGTAGTAGGGTCGACATTTTTGTTTATCAGCCCATTTACCAGCAGAGAAGTAGGCGAATTGTCAAAAGCTCCTTCAATGTCAAGAAATGCACAAAGTGCAATCTCTTTGTCTTCCATAGCCTTCTCCACTCTGTCAATGAGACTGCTTAGTGCTGTCTCCGTGGATTTGCCTTTGCGATATGCATGTTGGCTATGATGGATGGGAGATGCGATAAGTGCCACATCTCTTATATATCTATCTACTACCTTCTCCATTGTTTTTAAAAGAAACGAAGATAGGCTTATTGGTCTGAAGGACTTTGGCTGGCTGTAATCCTTCTTTCCAGCCTTAGGTATAAAGATAACTTTCACGTTGGACCATTGTTCATTGTTCATTATACAGCCTATGTCCAACCTGAAGGCGAAAGTCTGTGTGTGTGTGTGTGTGTGTGTGTGTGTGTGTGTGTGTGTCTGTGTGTGTGTGTGTGTGTGTGTGTGTGTGTGTGTGTGTGTGTCTCTGTGTCTCTGTGTGTGTGTGTGTGTGTGTGTGTGTGTGAATGTTTGTTACCATGTATCTCCGTAACTACTAAACCGATTTTGATGAAATTTGGAATGTAGATAGTTTAGGTTCTGGAATAATACATAGGCTATATCTCCCAACAACACATAGGCTAATCTAATTTTCGAAAATCAACCCCCTAAGGGGGTTAAATAGGGCGGTAAAAATTCTATGGAAAAAAAATAAAAAAATAAAATAAAGTTAGATTCGCTCAAAACTCTGTACAAATAACACATATTTTTTATTTTTTCAAAACTACCCTTTGGGGGTGTGCAATTCAGTTCTAAACTTTGTATAAATTGTAATCCTTGGTTCGATTCATTCAAAAGTTGGTGGACATAGTTTGAAGTCAGGAGACGGTCATATGCTACTTTTATTAACATACCACGCGGGCGAAGCCGCGGGCGACAACTAGTAATTTTATAATTTGTATGAGTAGTGTCGAAGATTACCTCTAAAGTTACAAAACTTTACCTCTTTATAATATTAGTGTAGACAAACGTAATCATAACGCCCAATAGTCATACTTGTCCTGACTCTCGCACTTGTAGGAAAAATAAACCTTCCTACAAGTGCGAGAGTCAGGACAAGTATGGCGAAAGTTTGTGAGGATGGATGTTTGTTACTCTTTCACGCAAAAACTACTGAACGGATTTTAATGAAACTTTACAGTAATATAGCTTATACATCAGAATAACACATAGGCTACTTTTTATCCGGGTACCAAGCGGGCGAAGCCGTGGGCAGTGGCTAGTTAATTATAGTCGCAAGCATAGAGCAGTTAACCCCGAGAGGCGTCATATTGAACCACACTGTTCTGTCAACACATCAGTCTTTTAGGACTGATGTTGGCAAACGCGGACATTGTCATTGTTATTGTGTAATGTTGCCTGCTGTGCTCTGATTGGTTGAAACTATAGTTTCAACCAATCAGAGCACATCAGGCGTGGAGGGACTCGCACGACAGCTGACAGAATTGTTTCCTAGCAAATTCTCAAACATTGCGTCTCTTGAGGCTGTCTACTCTATGGTCGCAAGCGATACATTATGCTATCAAAACACCTGATGCAAAACGGTAATCGAATTTGCACCGTTTGCGTCTTAGCTGGCTACTCGCTAACCGAACGTCGAATCGATACGTTTGGCCTTATGAGTTTTCATGCCTGATTGCACAAAGTGAAAGCACGAATTATCTTTCTGGTCATTATGTAAGAGTGTTTATATTATATACGTGTTTGTTCATAATTCAATGTAATCCATTCTAATATTTCATAATACAAGCTCTGTTTAGTTTGGGGCTAGATGATGCTGTGTGAAAAATGTCCAGCATTATTTATTATATTCTCAAACCTCGTTCTTCATTCTTTACTTCTCATACTATATTATTATCTATTACGTCAAAAAAAGGTTTTGACGACCTCTGTGGCGCAGTGGGCCAAGGCCCGCCTGAGACGCAGAAGGCTGCGGTTTGGATTCCCGCCGCGGGACTAATATTTGTATGATCTTCAAATTAGTTTATTTCAGTAACTTTATCTACGTCGTATACATATGGGGTTGAGATCTCCTTTTATGTAGATACCATCGCAACCCTTATCTACATCCTCCACTTTAGCGACGTCTTATCTCGATGTTCTGTTGAACGAGATGGATTCCTAGCTTGTTCATCTATGTACTTTTTTAATCTTATGCAATAAAGCATTTGCATCTATCTATCTTCTCTCGGCCACCATTCCGTGACTGCTTTGGTCCATCTGTGATCCTGCCGCCTTACAAAGTGCCCTGCCCATCTTCATTGAGCCTCGAAACCCCCTTATGTACATCCACCACTTTAGCGACGTCTTATCTCGATGTTCTGTAGACATCGAGACGGTCTGCGAGCTGGATTAAAGCATTTTCTCTCTATCTATCTTTTCAGATTAGATTGGAAGCCTCTGTTCGAGTCTGTGGCCCTGAGCGTGACGGCTGGCAAGTGGTCCCGAGAGGAGCAGTTGCTATGGGAGCGCCAGAGGGTGGCCGCGTGGGGTATAGCCTCCTACGAGCTGCACCCCAAGACCGGCAGGGTGCTGTTCCCGTGCGCTTCGAGCCTGTTCGTGGCTGAGGAGCGGGCTGGACAGGTTAGTGGGCAGTTGCTGTTGAGATAGGATATTGAAGGGGGATAAATAGACAGACATATAGATAGAAAAATCTTTATTGCACAACTAAAAAGTACACATAGGCGAACTTAATGCTAGCATTCTCTTCCAGCTAACCCTTGTGAAATAATGAACCGGTGATGAAATTTCATATTGGACTTTTTATCGACTTCCCGTATCCGGGATTCCGTCACAATAGGCATGTCTGTGCAGTGATACCAAAACTGCAAAAAAAAAAACTTTTCGTAATTTGAAGCAGATTTTTATGTTTTCTGAATTACACTTTTATTTCAAACCAATCTGGCGTTCAGATTGGATCTTGGCTTGGACTGTTGTCAGGGAGAGGAACTGGAGGGAGGGGAGGGAGTATTATCTCGTATTTAAATTATATTAGTATTAGTATTATCTCATATTAAATAAATATTGAGTGAACTTGCAGCCCCCTTACAGGGTCCATGTACTCCCCTACAGCTACTTTGATGTAACACCTTAGCTGATGTACATTTGAGCATGAATAATGAATATGGAAATGTGCCGGTACATATCTGTATTACGAGTAGGCGGAGGTGGGGAGTCGTCGATCCCGTCGGCGAAGTGTTTTCTCTGTCGGTACTTGATGACGTCATCACTGCGTTAGAAGTGCTTATAGGAGTTACCAGGGTCACCAAGGATGTGTTTTGGTCTACGGAGGGTTCTGAGAGCCGTTTGTGTTGCGCGCGGCGATTTTTGGATCGCCGGCGCAAGAGTCGGGTAAAGATTCTTGTGATACCGCATTTACACATGCGTCATTTGCGCGCGAATGTGACAACTTTAGTACTATCTGTTAAATGTTTTTTTTTATTCATAACTAGCTGTGCCACGCAGTTTCACCCGCGTAAGTTTCGTTTTTATACTCGTGATAATATAATCGTGAGTATAAAATCGAAACGAAATTAAATGTCCGATTGGAATGAATTAAAAAGTTTTAAACTGCTGCATAAATACCCTTGATGATAAAACCATTTATTTGAATAAAAATTAATACTAAGATACGAATGTAACCAACTTTTGTTTCTACCGGCGTAGATCGCCGAATTTTAGAACACAAAAAGTTGCTATTATGACTTAACTATTTTAGTTAGATATATTCCCTCACAGACTTTTTTGTAGGTAATAATGAGTACTTTAATCATGTAGTACATAATTTTTATATATCATCAATAGTTTTCTCAGCGCACGCCAAATAATGAATTTTATTGGCAAAATTTTGCTACTATAATTAATAATGTAATTATTGCAATTTTCTTAAGGATCTCTATTTTTTTAAAATAAATTATAACCTATGTTACTCCCTGATAATTTAATTTTCTATTAGTGAAAAAAATGTTAAAATCGGTCCAGTAGTTTCGGAGCCTATTCGATACAAACAAACAAAAAAATCTTTCCTCTTTATAATATTAGTATAGATAAAGTTTACAGTTACATGGTTATGCGATCACAACAGGCCAAACGGCCGCAGTGATACCAAAGCCACAAAAAGCCAATAATATGCTAAATACCTAATAAACCTAATATTGATTGGTCTAAGGTGCATGTAAGTATCGATTCCTCATTAAATACATGGGCAAAATAGGGTAATTTCCGTAAAAAGTGATATTCTCACGCCATTGAAACAGCTGGCCGGTCAGTTCGTGGAACTCGCGTTCCATCCTTATCTGTGTGGTTTGATATTGTGTTGCGGGTGCCGAGGTGCGAAAGTAAAAGACTCGAGTTCTCATAATAACTGATTTATTTAGGTAAATGTTGGCCTCGATTCTGTAGTACACTGACTAAATTAAAACTGTCGCTCTCTTTTACTGATAGTGCAAGCAAGAAAGAGATAGCTACAATTTTAGTGCTGTCAAATTCAGATTTAAGTTATCCATACTATAATTTAGTCGTGATATCAAAACATGCTGACTATAAACACGAAGAAAAGCGGCACGTAAACTGATTTGACAGCAGCACACAGCACTAAAATTCTTGCTATCTCTTTCTTGCGTACACTATCAGTAAAAGAGAGCGATAGTTTAAATTTGGTTTAGTCAGTGTGCTACAGAATCGAGGCCATTGGTAACTTATATAGTAGGTTAGTTTCTTAAAGTAGGTAGTGACGTAATTGTATTTTCTATGTATAATAAAAAAATATCTATCTATGTAATGTATTGTATTAAGTATATCAGTCATCTAGTACCCATAACACAAGCTCTGCTTAGCTTGGGGCTAGATGATGCTGTGTGGATTGTCCAGCATTATTTATTAATTATTATTATTAGCGAGTGTACCTACCTAGCTTTATGTGTATTTGCTGGTAGGTAGGTACCTTACTGATTTCTACATCTATTGTCTATTTTAGGAAGTTTTAGGGTTGGCTTTGCTCATCTAGCTGAACTAGGTATTAAAATATTTTGTAGGTTCACAATTATAATTTTAATTAGGCGATAGGTATTTACAATATATGAGACAAAGTAGGTACGAGGTAGGTACGAGCGCGTGTGTTGCGCTCGCTAGAATGCCGGGAAAGAGAGCGATGAATGGCGCGTTCCTCCTTATATGTAGGTATTGCACCGCGCCGATACAGAGATAGCCGCGTCGGTCAAGCAGCCCTCCTTAGGTCGGTGCAGCAGGCGTAGACACATTGTGTCCTGTTCAAGACTTGAACAGGACACAATGTGTCTACGTAAACACTTAGGACGTTTGAGGACCCATCACACTGTGATGGGTCCTCAAACGTCCTATGTGTTTACTTGAACAGGACACCATGAAATATGACGTCTATAATTAATTACTCAATTCTTATCTTTATATGGAGTACACATGTCATATCTCCTATTACATTTTACCTACCTAAGGTAGGTACTTACGTTCTAATCCTACAATATACAGATATTCCATCGTAGATTCGTACTAAGTGGTCGACGTTCGTGCGCGAACGACGCATGTGTAAATGCGGTATAACGCTCCCCCCCGTCGCAAAAAAGGGGACAGATCGAACTTTTTTGTCCCAACTGTCACCCAAGGGCACAGGTTCTCAAACTTATTTTGCCCACCGCCCACTTTAAGCATAAAAAAAATCCTAGCGCCCTCGAAAGTTTTTAAACATAACAACGTATGCTTTCCCCTCTAGAACGAATTAGCGCCCCCAATATCTTCTAGAGCCTTCTACCGCCTCCCTGAAGGCCTCCAGCGTCCACAAGAGCGTTATCGCCCACTTTGAGAAACAGCGCCCTAGGGGGACAGAGCAGGGTGACAGATGGGAATAATTCCGCTTAAATGTTATTTCATCTCTTAGTCGCCGCCGTTAATACCACGCTCCCTGAATACGGGGGGCGGAGCGCCCCTCACGCCGGCAATGTGTCCGATAACGCCGTCGCTGGCGGCGCACGCGGCCCGAGGGGACATCTGGCTCGGGGGCGGAGCCCTGCGCAACCCCACCAGACTGACGTACGCGTGTAGAGGGCACGAACCATCGAGGTGTGTGAATCTATGCGTAAAAGCTGCTGAAAACTTATTCAAATATCGTTTCTGAGCTATATAACCGCCGTTTCTATGTATGACAAATGTATGTATGATCTGTTAATATTTTTCTCGGTTCTGTGTATAATATTTATGTATTTACAAAAAATCGTATATAAGTAATATACGAGTATCAGTCATGTAGTTCCCATAATACAAGCTCTGCTTAGTTTGGGGCTAGATGATGCTGTGTGAAAAATGTCCAGCACTATATTTTATTATTGACGACCGATATGGCGCGGTGGGCGAAGGTCCGCCTGCGACACAGGAGTTTGCGGGTTCGATTCCCGCCCTGGGACAAATGTTTGTACGATCTGCAAATATTTGTTCCGGGTGTTCTGGGTATTTTCTATGTATAATAAAAAAAATATCTATCTATGTAATGTATTGTATTAAGTATATCAGTCATCTAGTACCCATAACACAAGCTCTGCTTAGCTTGGGGCTAGATGATGCTGTGTGGATTGTCCAGCATTATTTATATTTTGTATTTTAAGTTTTGTTAGGTTTCAAGTATTTATTTTTCTTATGATGTACGATAAAGTATTTTCATTAATTAATTCATTCAAAGACTTCCCTATACTTTTTTTAAATACATATATATAATACATAGTAAACATCCAGACCAGAGACAAATATTTGCATATCATACAAACATTTGTCCCGGCGGGAATCGAACCCGCAACCTTCTGAGGCGGGCTTTGTATGTGCCAATTGTATTTATTTCGTAATTTGGCAATAGTATGTGATTGGTATTTATTTATTATATATATTTATATTCCAGGTTAGCAGATGATCCTAAGCAAGCCGGGGTACCATGCTATGTCACCCAGGAGGAGTTCTCAAGATATACAGGATTCTGGTGGCAGCCCAAATCAAATGGTATAAAATTGAATGGAATGGAAGTTTTCTTCCAGCAAACTTTAACTTTTTTTATCAATGCTCTTGTCTTTTTTGTTTCAGACGACATCTATCGGATAGTTTACGAAGAAGTGGATGAGAGCGAAGTGAAGATCTTCAACTTTCCCTCATCGCAGACAAGCAGCGGCGAAGTTGAGGAGTTCAGGTAAACCATCATAATTATCCTTTTCATCACGAACCAAGTCATACCAAAGTCATACCAAAATCATACCAAAGTCATACTAAAATAATTCATACCAAAATCTTACCAAAGTCATTTCAAAATCACACCAAAGTCATACCAAAATCATTCATACCAAAGTCATATCAAAATCACACCAAAGTCATACCAAAATCATACTAAACACACACTAAAGTTGACGACCTGTGTGGCGCGGTGGGTGAAGGCCGTCTGAGACGCAGACGGTTACGGGTTCGATTCCCGCCGCGGGATTTTCTTTGTATTATTTGCAAATATTCGTCTCGAGTCTGGGTGTTTCTGGTTTCTGGTTTAAGAATTTATGCTCATAAGAATTTATAATTCACTTAAATGAGAACTTTACTCAAACTTATCTTAATTCACATTTTATTTTATGTTATACTATATTACTATATTTGTTATATTTACTATATATATTATTTTTTGTTTCATAGTTTCATTTATTTCCACTATTAAACAAAAAAATTAAATATATAGTAAATATAATAAATATAGTATAAGTAGTATAACAGTCATGTAGCACCTTAGTCAAGCTCTGCTTAGTTTGGAACTAGACGATGATGTGTGAAAAATGTCCAGCATTATTATTATTTCAAATCTCATGCTTATGCCTGAAGCCTTTGCAGGCATCAGTGGAGCCGAAGCTAACACTAACAGGCCCTTTGTACATCAATATATATAAAACTGTTCCGTTACCTACTGGATCAATGCACAGCCTAAGCCATAAGTCCTAGAAGCATGAAACTTGGAGGGTATATTCTTCTTATGGTGTAGGGGTGCAATAAGAAAGGAATTTAAAAAATTCTACCCAAATTTCTAATTAAGAGTCCATATAGAAAGCGGTAAAATACTAAGGGGTTAGGAGTCGAAGATGTTAGGGTGCAAGACACGTAATGATTTTTGATGCACCTATCAATTACCTACCCTACGCGAGTAAAACCGCGGGCATCGGCTAGTTATCATATAAAAAACGTAATCTTGCGACTGATGTAAACTATTGAAAATATTGGATGATAATCTGAGTAGGAGTATATGCTTAGGGAATGGTTGCTGGGCTATGTAGGATGAAACGGCACCTGCCAATTCTTACTGAATTTAGATTTAATAATAGGCAGGTGATGACTTGCCGTTATTATTACTAGCTTCTGCCCACGCGTGGTACCCGGATAAAAAGTAGCCTTTGTGTCATTCTGATGTATAAACTATATTACTGTAAAGTTTCATCAGAATCCGTTCAGTAGTTTTTGCGTGAAAGAGTCACAAACATCCATCATCACAAACATTCGCCTTTATAATATTATATTTATCTACAGATTACATTGCCTCTGACTACCGAACTTGTATAGAGATCTGTATACTGTGTATAGAACTAAGGATGTCCATAAAGTATCATACAGTAGTGATCGTGTTTTTTCCTTTCCAGATTCCCGAGAGCCGGTACGCCTAATGCCAAGTCCGTACTCAAAATGGTCACCTTCAGATTACAGAAAACATCACCCACTACGGTTTTAGATTATTACCAGGAAGGAGCCGCGGACTGTAAGTAAAATATAGTAGACTAGCTACTATAGAAGATATATAATATAGTATACTAGTTTACTATAAATTTTTATTTACTTATCGTTGGACAAGAGGGTTTGGATATAATTTTTGGATCTAAGTTTAAATATCTTAACATTGTCATTCTTACGTACTAGCACGTTTCCTTCCCTTGTCCAGACAAATTTTAAGACGCCTTTCAGCTTCTGCTCAGCCTGCCATAATAAGTTTTTAAGATAAGAAGTCAACGCTCCCCGTACATAGATCTTTTGAGTAGCTGCTGGACCTAACAGGTTGGGCATGAGATCCTTGGCAATTATAGTGATGTCTCGAGCTGCGGACATCAGATGCTGGCGGATGGCCTCCTAAGTATAGTAGATATATAATATAGTAAACTAGCTGCCCATAGTAGTTATATAATATAGTAGATGGCCCGGGCGGCGGACATCAGATGCTGGCGGATGGCATCCTTAGTATAGTAGATATATAATATAGTAGACTAGTTTACCATAGTAGTTATATAATATAGTAGGCCCTGTTACAAATTTCTTTGGTCATCCCTTTAATCTTCAGCCCCGGCTTGGTAGGCGGGTACCTATGTGATTTTAGGGGGGGCATTTGGCCCCCTCTGCCCCCCACTTCCGCGGCCGCTGGATAGATACCTATTCCTTCTTGCCACGGCTACGGTTACGGTAACCTATGGTGCCTGGTTCTTCAAGGCTTGGTCGCGACAGGAATCGGCGTAAATTCACGTAGTTTCTTTATGATCCTTATTCAATGTATAGAAAACTTTTGAGTTTGACTTTGAACCGTTTATCAGTAGAAATTTACTGCCACTTTTTTTTTAATACAATTGTTTTTTTTTTATTTGGTAGCGTCTGAGTTGAACGACATGGAAGTAACTGATGTTCGCTGGTACGAGCTGCGACAGCCGCTGAAAGAGACGTTCCCGTGGTTCGAATACCTGGCCAGGGTAGGATGGACCCCCTGCGGACAGTTGTGAGTGGACATTCTTGTTAGCCGGGTCTTTTCTATGTATAATGTCTTTTCTATGTGTTTCTGTCTTTTTGTGTATGTACAGGGTGTCCCGGAATGTGTTTATAATGCCGGAAGGAGCTCATTGACAATGACCTCGTGTGACGTCACACTGAAAAGTCAACTTAACAGCTGTTTTGTTGATTTTAGGGATGTGTTAAGAGCAGGTAGGATGGAAACTTTGATGATCATTTCATGAATGAAAAACATGGAAATACAAAAAGTCGTAGAACAAACATTATGTACACATTCCGGGACACCCTGTAATGGCGCCGATTCTGTGGTACACTAACTAAACTTAATTTAAACTGTCGCTCTCTTTTACTGATAGTGCAAGCAAGAAAGAGATGCCAAGAATTTTACTCTTTTTTCCCAATGGTGGGTAGGTGAAAAAACAATAACCTAAATTGCTCTATATTTACTTTAGTAATTAAAAATACTTAAGGATCCGGCGTACAGCGATCACAACTTCAATTCGAAGCGCGTCCAAAAATATCTCTTTTTGACTGATGCAGGCCCGCCCGTGCTTGCGCGATAGCAATATTAGCCGTTCAGAATTTGTAATTTGGTGGTGTTCCGTAATACCAAAAAAGATGAATGAAAACTTATTGTATTTTTCACATTGTGTTGTTATTCTGTAACTAGACAATATAAGCTATGTACCTAACCAAACTATATGTAACCTATTGTTGTTTTTAATATGAAATGAATAAGATGAAAACATTTCTTAGATGACGTAATAATATCCAAAATGCGATTCGTTTACATTTCATTTTAGGTGAATATTAAAAAAAAAAAATATCATGGTACCTAGATAAATACTATTCAAATACAAATAATAATATAGTATGGAGGAAATAATCTCTAATTACAAATGATTTTGGTATTACGTTTGTATGGGCAATTCATTCGCCGCCGGCCTCTTAAAAGCCATTATAAACCTTAGTTTATGTTTTTACAAATTACCTCTGAACTTCACCGTGTTTCGTGTTTATAGTCAGCATGTTTTGAAATCACGATTAAATTTGTATGGAAAACTTATATCTGACTAATTTGACAGCACTAAAATTGTAGCTATCTCTCTCTTGCTTGCACTATCAGTAAAAGAGAGCGACAGTTTAAATTTAGTTTAGTTAGTGTACTACAGAATCGAGGCCATTATGTATGTATTTACATAAAAAAAGTATATAAGTAGATTAAGTAGTATATCAGTCATGTAGTTCCCATAATACAAGCTCTGCTTAGTTTGGGGCTAGATGATGCTGTGTGAAAAATGTCCAGCATTATTTATTCGTTCCGCGGTGGGAATCGATCCCGCAACCTTCTGCGTCTGACGTGGGCCTTCGCCCACTGCGCCACAGAGTCGCCTCAATATCTCATTAATGTTTTAATGAGATATTATTAATTTGTTGACATCAAACACACAAAGAATGCGATATTATCTATGTTCCAACACTATGTATACAAAAATAAAGACTAATTACCTATTTAGTTATCTGTATTTTATTTTAATTTATGGTGTAAATAAATTGATCAGGGGATTTCTGGAATGCATGTCCATAAATCCCCTTAGATACTCATTTGAGTACAGGAAGGATATTTCTCGTCAAAAAAATAAAGACTAATTACCTATTTAGTTATCTGTATTTTATTTTAATTTATGGTGTAAATAAATTGATCAGGGGATTTCTGGAATGCATGTCCATAAATCCCCTTAGATACTCATTTGAGTACACGAAGGATATTTCTGGTCATAAAAATATAGACTAATTACCTATTTAGTTCTCTATATTTTTTTTTTAATTACAGTGTAATTAAATTGATCAGGGGATCTCTGGAACTCTTGTCCATAAATCCCCTTAGCTACCCCTTTCAGTTCAGGAAGGGGATTGCTGGTAAAAAAAAAAAATGAAGACTAATACCCTTTTTTAGATATATGTATTTTTGTGTTTTTTTTTAAATTACAGTGTATATAAATTGATCAGGGGATTTCTGGTGGAACTCTTGTCCATATCTCTCCATAGCTACCCTTTTGAGTAGAGGAAGGGGATTTCTGGTAAAAAAAATAAAGACTTATTACCTATTGAGTTATCTGTATTTTTTTATATTACAGTGTAAATAAATTGATTAGGGTATTTCTGGAACTCTTTTCCACAAATCCCTTTGAGGGGATTTCTGGACAAAAATACCAATAATACACTTCGCAGGGGATTTGTGGAATAAGCCATTCGATTCGAAGGTACCTTGCTCTGTTCCAGTGTTTGGGTCCAGCTGCTGGATCGGAAGCAGCAGCGGCTGGAGCTAGCGCTGGTGCCAGTGTCCGAGTTTAGCGCTAAAAGCTGCTACGCGCATGCGCCCGAGGGTATGAACGAGTGCCACTCCCCTCCCAACGTAGTCGAACAGGTGAGGACAAACACGCACACAACTGCAATCTCCATCGTTATATGTTGGACTAAGAACTTTGGTTAATACTTTTTAGATTTTATTTAATTTTATTTAATTCTATCTCCAATACTCTTTCTTAACGAATAAGTTGACTCTGTCCTTCTGAGACGCAGAAGGTTGTGGGTTCGATTCCCGCCGCGGGACAAATGTTTGTGTGATTAGCAAATGTTTGTCTGGGGTCTGGGTTTTTTCTATATATAAAACTAGTCTCTGCCCACGGCTTCGCCCGCATGGTACCCGGATAAAAAGCCCATGTGTTATTCTGATGAATAAACTATATTACTGTAAAGTTTCGTCAAAATCAGTCCAGTAGTTTTTGCGTGAAAGAGTAACAAACTTTTATTATAATATTAGTAGGATAAATGGAATTTATAATTAATAGCATTGCCATTCAGCGTGGCAATGCGGCCAGTATTTTGGGAACGCTTCCGTCTGGTAGTGATCTGGATCAGTTGAGCTATCTAAAGATCGTTTGTAACGGTCTTTTGGTGGCTAGCTGTTTCATCTGTATTTTTTGTATATACCTACTTGTATATACTACCTATAACACAAGCTCTGCTTAGTTTGGGGCTTAGATGATGCTGTGTGGAAAATCTTCAGCATTCTTTTTTTTTATTATTAATAACCTTTTTCGCACACACCTTTTTAATCTTTTTAAAATAGCATAAATAAGTAAAACGTTGTAACAGTTAATATACTCTTAGATATAAGAAGAGCGGGGATTTCTAACACAAGTATTTTATACTTAAATGAAGGTCCCAACCCTAATGACATTCATATTGTAAAAAAAGGGAATTTTCACGTACCGCACTATCGGTGAAGGCACCGACTAAGTTTCGACTCATTCCGAGAGTCTGCATCAGGGTGAGTGGTCGCGACTTTCTCCTTCCGCGTCGCGCCGTACACTAAGACTCTCGGAATGAGTCGAAACTTAGTCGGTGCCTTCACCGATAGTGCGGTGCGTGAAAATTCCCGTTTTTTACAATGGTATGGTTTAAGATGTTTTTTTTTTTTTTTTTTTTTTACCACTGACGGCGGTCTTGGCAGGGAATTTTCACGTACCGCACTATCGGTGAAGGCACCGACTAAGTTTCGACTCATTCCGAGAGTCTGCATCAGGGTGAGTGGTCGCGACTTTCTCCTTCCGCGTCGCGCCGTACACTAAGACTCTCGGAATGAGTCGAAACTTAGTCGGTGCCTTCACCGATAGTGCGGTGCGTGAAAATTCCCGTTTTTTACAATATGAACAGTCAAGTTCACGATAGTTTGTGGAATAAAACAAGTATTTTCTACTTAAATGAACGTCCCAAGGAATTAACTTACACAGATAGAAAATGTATGGTTTAAGATGTTTTTTTTTTTTTTTTTTTTTTTTTTACCACTCACGGCGGTCTTGGCTTTGGCTTGCCATTGGACTCCATTGAAAACCAGCGTTGGGTTACCACCAGTGTTTATCCAGAGTGAGTGCATGCCATATTTGGCTCGGACTCTGTCACGCACACAATTAAGAAAATGTATATATAAATATTTAGGTACCATAAGTTTTGTTTATTAGTTTTTAAGGTGAATAAAAATTTCTTGACTTTGTACCTGCTAATTTAATATTTTTCATATTTTGCATGTTTCTTTTCAAATGTATTATTTTCTTGACATTTCGATTCATGTAACCTACCTATTTCTATGTAATTTTAAGAACTATGAATATGTACATGAAGGCAATAAATGAAATGAATATGAATATGAAAATATTTTCTTTCTTTTCTTTCTTTTCTTTCTTTTCTTTCTTTTCTTTCTATTCTTTCTTTTCTTTCTTTTCTTTCTTTTCTTTCTTTTCTTTCTTTTCTTTCTTTTCTTTCTTTTCTTTCTTTTCTTTCTTTTCTTTCTTTTCTTTCTTTTCTTTCTTTTCTTTCTTTTCTTTCTTTTCTTTCTTTTCTTTCTTTTCTTTCTTTTCTTTCTTTTCTTTCTTTTCTTTCTTTTCTTTCTTTTCTTTCTTTTCTTTTCTTTCTTTTCTTTCTTTTCTTTCTTTTCTTTCTTTTCTTTCTTTTCTTTCTTTTCTTTCTTTTCTTTCTTTTCTTTCTTTTCGTTCTTTTCTTTCTTCTCTTTCTTCTCTCTCTTTTCTTTCTTTTCTTTCCATCCCAACCCTAAAGACATTGTATAAAAAAAACTTTTATTATTATTATTTTCTCAGGAAATCCACGATGTCCAAGTACTAGTGACGGAGATGGCGCCGGAAGCGTGGATAAACGTGCACGACATAATACATTTCCTACCCTCACCGGAGAAGAATCAGATCAAGTTCATATGGGCTACCGAGGAGACGGGTCATCTGCATCTATGCTTGTACACCTGTGCGCTTGTTAATAACGAGAAGGAGCCGGCGAAATGTGAGTGAATACATTTGGAGACTCCGTTTCGGACCGAAACAGTGGTTTCGTGAGAAAACCGTCATGGGATCTGTATCTCTGCTTATATACTTATGCACTTGTTAATAACGAGAAGGAGAAGGGGGCCGGCGAAATGTGAGTAACATTTAGAGGTTCCGTTTGGATCGAAACGGTGGTTCGTTATGACGGTTTTGTGAGGAAGTCATCATGGGATTTGCATCTCTGCTTCTTGTGAATAGCGAGTAGGAGTCGGCGAAATGTGAGTAAATACATTTGGAGACTCCGTTATGGATGGAAACAGTGGTTCGTTATGACGGTTTTGTGAGAAAGCCATCATAGGATCTGCATCTCTGCTTCTTGTGAATAGCGCGAGTAGGGGCCGGCGAAATGTGAGTAACATTTAGAGACTCCGTTTTGAACCGAAACGGTGGTTCATCATGACGGTTTTGTGAGAATACCATCATGGAATCTGCATCTTTGCTTGTACACTTGTGCACGAAGAGCCGGTGGAATGTTATTAAATACATTTGGAGACTCCGTTTTGGATCGAAACGGTGGTTCGTTATGACGGTTTTCACGAGAAAACCATCATGGGATCTCTGCTTGTACACTTGTGCGCTTGTGAATAACGAGAAGGAGTCGGCGAAGTGTGAGTAACATTTAGAGATTCCGTTTTGGACCGAAACTGTGGTTCTTATGAAGGTTTCTATAGAAAAAGAATGGGAGGATTACATGTGATTCTTAAATCGTTTTTCAATAAAAAAAATTATACCCATCAAATACATACGTATCCTAAACCCACACTAGAATTCCGTGACGTGTGTATCAGAAACTACTAGTACCGTGGTAACACTACGCCCAGATCCTGAACAAACATCTGCAGAACATGCAAACATTATCCCGCAGCGGGAATCGAACTCGCACCTATTGCGTCGCAGCCGGCTGCTCGGCTGCCGCGCCATAGACGTAACCATTGAAGCAATGTTTTTCTGAAATTCGTGCCTTCTGTTTCAGCGGTCATAGAGCTGATGATAACGGACGAAGAGACGAATGCCGTCGGTCCCAACATTGTCAGCAAGGAGCTGGTCACAGCCGGTGAATGGGAGGTCATGGGCCGCAAGATATGGGTGAGTAGACCCCTCTGCTGACAGTCTCGACATAGTCAGCAAGGAGCTGGTCACAGCCGGTGAATGGGAGGCCATGGGCCGCAGGATATGGGTGAGTAGACCCCTCTGCTGACAGTCCCGACATAGTCAGCAAGGAGCTGGTCACAGCCGGTGAATGGGAGGTCATGGGCCGCAGGATATGGGTGAGTAGACCCCTCTGCTGACAGTCCCGACATAGGCAGCAAGGAGCTGGTCACAGCCGGTGAATGGGAGGCCATGGGCCGCAGGATATGGGTGAGTAGACCCCTCTGCTGACAGTCCCGACATAGTCAGCAAGGAGCTGGTCACAGCCGGCGAATGGGAGGTCATGGCCCGCCAGATATGGGTGAGTAGACACCTGCTCTGCTGACAGTCCCGACATAGTCAGCAAGGAGCTGGTCACAGCCGGCGAATGGGAGGTCATGGCCCGCCAGATATGGGTGAGTAGACACCTGCTCTGCTGACAGTCCCGACATAGTCAGCAAGGAGCTGGTCACAGCCGGCGAATGGGAGGTCATGGCCCGCCAGATATGGGTGAGTAGACCCCTCTGCTGACAGTCCCGACATAGTCAGCAAGAAGCTGGTCACAGTCGATGAATGGGAATGAGAGCATAGAATGTTGCTTCGAATCGTGCCTTAAGTTTTGTTTTATTTCAGGTAGACGAGGCAAGGAGTCTCATCTACTTCGTGGGCCTCCGAGAGACGCCTCTGGAGAGGCACCTCTACGTGGCGCCCCTCTCCCCTCCGCGCCCTCTCGATATACAACTGCTGACTACAGTCGGACATTCCTGCACTGTGGACATTGACGAGGTAAATTTATCTATACTAATATTATAAACAGGAAAGATTAGTTTTGTTTGTTTGTACCGAATAAGCTCCGAAACTACTGGACCGATTTTAACTATTTTTTCACCAATAGAAAGCTAAATTATCAGCAAGTAACATAGACTATGATTTATTTTCAAGAAGTTAGAGATCCTTAAAAAAAATCAAAAATGTAACTCAATGTAGCAAAATTTTGTCTTTAAAATTAATTATTTGGCGTGCGCTGAGAAAACTATTGATGATACATAAAAATTATGTACTACATGATTAAAGTACTCATTATTACCTACGAAAAAGTACTAGAGGATATATATCTAACTATCATAGTTAAGTCACAATAGCAGCTTTTGTGTTCTCAAATTTAATTGCGATAAAACTTAGGTACATAGCTGTTACTTTTTATCCCGATATTCCCACGGAATCGAAACTTACGCGGGTGAAACCGCGGGGCGCAGCTAGTGATTTTATATTTATACGAGCTACGCCACGGCCGCCTTCGGCCCCACAGCCCACCGCGTCGCATCGCCCGTCCGCGCTATTACTTCTTTTGCTCGGCTCCTAAGTTTAGCGTGATTTTATAGTCTATAACTAAACTGAAACTAGCCCCAAACTGGAAACTACATGACTGATATACTACTTAAAATACTTTTTTGTAAATACATACATACTATATGTACATATAAAATACCTAGGTCCGAGACAAATATTCTAAGACCATACAAATTTTTGTACCGCGGCGAGAATCGTACCCGCAACCTTCTGCCTCACAGGCGGGCCTTCGCCCACTGATTAAAAGTCTGGAATTGGAACACAGCAATGTAAGATTACTGCGTGGCAGAAATAAGTATAGTGCACGATGGAATTCGAACCGACAACCTTCGTTCACAACACCAGTTGTGTGCAACAAAAGTCGATTAAAAATGGATTATGCTTTTATTTTATTTATTTAACAAAATCACACGGCTCTCAAGGAATGATAACTTTATCCGATAAAAAGTTTTCTTACAGACAATTAAGGATTTACTAGGAACTAGAAGATATAAATAAATAATAATAAATAAATAATGCTGGACAATCCACACAGCATCATCCAGCCCCAAGCTAAGCAGAGCTTGTGTTATGGGCACTAGATGACTGATATACTTAATACAATACATTACATAGATAGATATTTTTTTATTATACATAGAAAATAACCAGAACACCCGGAACAAGTATTTGCAGATCGTACAAACATTTGTCCCAGGGCGGGAATCGAACCCGCAACCTCCTGTGTCGCAGGCGGACCTTCGCCCACCGCGCCACATCGGTCGTCAAATAGGTCATATAGGTTTAAGATTATTAATCTATCGCAGACTTTGCTTCAAGGGACAATAATAATGAGTTGATACAACCTTAGTGTGTGTGTGTGTGTGTGTGTGTGTGTGATATGTGGGGTGGGGGTGTGCGTGTGGTGTATCGGTGTGTAGGTGTGTATGTATTTTTGGGAGGTGTATGAGTTGATACAACATTAGTGTGTGCGTGTGTGTGTGTATGTGTGTGTGTGTGTGTGTGTGTGTGTATATATGTGTGTGTGTGTGTGTGTGTGTATGTGTGTGTGTGTGTGTGTGATATGTGGTGTAGGGGTGTGCGTGTGGTGTATCGGTGTGTAGGTGTGTATGTATTTTTGGGAGGTGTATGAGTTGATACAACATTAGTGTGTGCGTGTGTGTGTGTATGTGTGTGTGTGTGTGTGTGTGTGTATATGTGTGTGTGTGTGTGTGTGTATGTGTGTGTGTGTGTGTGTGATATGTGGTGTAGGGGTGTGCGTGTGGTGTATCGGTGTGTAGGTGTGTATGTATTTTTGGGGGGGTGTGTGCATGCATGAGATGAGTGTGTGTTTTTATGTAATATAATATTAAGATATAGATGTGCCACATTATAAGTAGGTATCCCTGATGTACACTCATGTGATTTCTCACAGGAATTTTCTTCTTTATTACAGGAATGTACGATAGCGGTAATAACATCTTCCAATATCAGCACTGTGCCAAAGACGCGGGTTTTCGCTATAGTACACACGCCACAGACTGCGCTCGTGCTGCTGGGCACGCTTTGCGAGCAAGCAGGTCAGTGGAAGATAGTTAAGATTCTAGAGAAACGTTATAGTTATAAGAGTTAAGATTCTAGTATTTCCTCAGAAACGCCGCAAACGAAATAGTTGATAGAGTTAAGGTTCTAGTATTTCCTCAGAAACGCCGCAAACTAGATAGTTGATAGAGTTAAGGTTCTGGTATTTCCTCAGAAACGCCGCAAACTAGATAGTTGATAGAGTTAAGGTTCTGGTATTTCCTCAGAAACGCCGCAAACTAGATAGTTGATAGAGTTAAGGTTCTGGTATTTCCTCAGAAACGCCGCAAACTAGATAGTTGATAGAGTTAAGGTTCTGGTATTTCCTCAGAAACGCCGCAAACTAGATAGTTGATAGAGTTAAGGTTCTGGCATTTCCTCAGAAACGCCGCAAACTAGATAGTTGATAGAGTTAAGGTTCTGGTATTTCCTCAGAAACGCCGCAAACGAAATAGTTGATAGAGTTAAGGTTCTGGTATTTCCTCAGAAACGCCGCAAACTAGATAGTTGATAGAGTTAAGGTTCTAGTATTTCCTCAGATACGCCGCAAACGAAATGGTTGAAATAGTTAAGATTCCAGTATTTCTCAAAAACTCCTCAAATCAATCTGATAAAATATAATCCACCCAAAGGTTGTCTGGAAGACATCGCTTCTAAGCGATAAGAACGCCCATTGTACTTTGTTAAGTTTTGTTAAGTTGTATTTATTTTTCTTATGATGAACCATAAAGTATTTTCAACTTTCATTCATTACTTTTAGAATTCCACCAGAAAACTTCGTAAAAATTTTAGTATTTTTTCAGACCTATTACGCTAGGGCTGATATATGTATAGCTATATGTTCCTTCCTATATATATCTTTTCTGTAAAATGGTGTGCCAAATTAATGTATTTTCTTTCTTTCTTCTTATTTAGAAAAACCTCTAAAATTTTTAATTGTTATTTTTCTTTAAAACACTTCAAAACATACTTAAAAAAAATGTTAAGATCATATGTATTTTTCTTCTTATTAAGGAAAACCTACGGTCTCATTACGAAACGTGGTCTAAACTCGAGCTGAAATCAAGTTCTGTCAGAGCCTTAGTGGCTGTGACAGAACTTGAGAACTAGTAGTGACAGAACTTGGAGAACTGGATTTCAGCTAGACCGGGGGGGGGGACGACGACGACGACGACGACGACGACGACGACGACGACGACGACCACAGATAGACCGGGGTTTTTGGCTTAAACCTCTTTTCGTAATATCAATTTTATAAAACCAGAGTCACGTTTCGTAATGAGATCGTATGGGTCTTATTACGAAATGTGGTTTAAATCGGTGGTTTATCTTTTAGACTTTTGATTCCTGATTTTCAAGACAAATTGTTGTGCAAAGGAAACAAGGTTTAAAATTGAATGCTATAATATAATAGCCGACAGTCTATGTGACATTTCAAAAAGAGCTTTGACTTCAACTAACTGCTAAAAGATAAACCAGGCGGTCACCTAGTTTATTTCTATCATAACTCAACCTCTTTTTGAGGACCTACATCAAAATTATGTGTTCTTTTTTATTTTGGTTTAGTAGTGTTTTTTAAATTAAACGGTGATACCGCGGTTTTATTTTATTTTTAAATTGTCGACCTCAGTGGCTTTGCAATATTTTTTTTTTTCGATAAGGTATATATATTTAAGCCATGGCTTAGTGGATCTGACAGAACTTGAGTTCAACTCGAGTTTACACCACGTTTCGTAATGAGACCGATAGTGTTTTTTTTTTTAACTTAAAACATATTTCTTAAAATATTAGTTAAGATCATTATTTTTTTTTACTTTAAAACATATTTCTTAAAATAATAGTTAACATCATTATGTATTTCCTCAGAAACGCCACAGCGGAGGAGTTACAATGGATCCTGGGACTCTGCGACCGATGAAGATTGCGGCGAGACAGGAATGCTAGTACGAGGTAACTACCTTCTAACACTAGAACATGTTGCACATATCTTAGTATTTAGTATATACAGGGTGTATAAGACTACTCCCGAAAACTTCGGGGGGTGAAAGTACCCCCCGGGGGGGTGATTTTTTTCGCATTCACAGTGTTGGTTCCATAGTAAAATTTGTTCATATTGATGAGTACTTTCACTCCCCGAAGATTTCGGAAGTAGTCTTATTACACCCTGTATAATACTGGTCATTTTACACACAGCATCATGTTGATCTCTGTGGCGCAGTGGGCGAAGGCCCGCCTGGTTGCGGGTTTGATTCCCGCCATGTATGCATGACGATCATGTATGTATGATCTGCAAATATTTGTCTCGGGTCTGGGTGTTTTCTATGTATAATATGTATGTATTTACAAAAAAAAAAGTATATCGGTCCTGTAGTTTTTGAGCCTATTTGTAACAAACAAAAAAATCTTTCCTCTTTAAAATATTAGTATAGATTATGTCGAAACTAATTGCCATTTTTCTATCTCTTGCAGAGAACTCTCTCTCCTGTGATATACCACCGCCGCAGATATACTCTACGCGTCTGTCCTGCGGAGCCCTAGCGTACTGCACGCTGTGGCGCTGCGGAGCCGCGGGGCGGAGCCCCACCGTGCTCCACGTTTACGGAGGACCCGAGGTGCAAACTGTCACTAATAGCTACAAGGTCAGTTAATAATCCTACTAATATTATTTGTGAGGATGGATGTTTGTTACTCTTTCACGCAAAAACTACTGAACGGATTCTGATGAAACTTTACAGTAATATAGCTTATACATCAGAATAACACATAGGCTACTTCTTATCAGGATACCACGCGGGCGAAGCCGTGGTCAGAGGCTAGTAATAAATTAATAAATCTTTTTAATTAGTTCATACAGATGTTTGGTACTTGATTTGGGACATAAGAAAATTAACTTTGTCTGGCAGAGCTCTGTCCCCCACACTAGGTCTCTATCGAAAGATTGTTACCCATATACAAAGAAGTTACTAGAAGTAAGTTCTCAGGACTTTACCTTAACAAAAATAAGTAACAATTATACGGCAACTCATCATCTGCCTATGATTTGATTTGAATTTCATTGAGAATTGGAAGCTGCTGTTTCATTCTACATTACCCGTCTTTCCAGTAGTTTCTATCGGTTACCATCCACAATAATATAAAAGTTCGAAAAAAAATATTTGTAGTATATCAGTCATGTAGTTCCCATAACACAAGCTCTGCTTAGTTTGGGGCTAGATGATGCTGTGTGAAAAATGACCAGCTTTTTTATTTATTTCTTTTATTAAAGAAACGTTAAAAATGTTGTTTGATCATTATTGCAGGGTATCAGACAACTGAGGATGCATATGCTGGCGGCGCGCGGTTTCAACGTAGTAGCGATAGACTCCCGCGGATCCAAGCACCGCGGCCGCGCCTGGGAGGCCGTGATCCGAGGCAAGATGGGACAGGTGGAGCTGGACGACCAGGTGAGAGATGCACCGCGGCCGCGCCTGGGAGGCCGTGATCCGAGGCAAGATGGGACAGGTGGAGCTGGACGACCAGGTGAGAGATGCACCGCGGCCGCGCCTGGGAGGCCGTGATCCGAGGCAAGATGGGACAGGTGGAGCTGGACGACCAGGTGAGAGATGCACCGCGGCCGCGCCTGGGAGCCCGTGATCCGAGGCAAGATGGGACAGGTGGAGCTGGACGACCAGGTGAGAGATGCACCGCGGCTGCGCCTGGGAGGCCGTGATCCGAGGCAAGATGGGACAGGTGGAGCTGGACGACCAGGTGAGAGATGCACCGCGGCCGCGCCTGGGAGGCCGTGATCCGAGGCAAGATGGGACAGGTGGAGCTGGACGACCAGGTGAGAGATGCACCGCGGCCGCGCCTGGGAGGCCGTGATCCGAGGCAAGATGGGACAGGTGGAGCTGGACGACCAGGTGAGAGATGCACCGCGGCCGCGCCTGGGAGCCCGTGATCCGAGGCAAGATGGGACAGGTGGAGCTGGACGACCAGGTGAGAGATGCACCGCGGCCGCGCCTGGGAGGCCGTGATCCGAGGCAAGATGGGACAGGTGGAGCTGGACGACCAGGTGAGAGATGCACCGCGGCCGCGCCTGGGAGGCCGTGATCCGAGGCAAGATGGGACAGGTGGAGCTGGACGACCAGGTGAGAGATGCACCGCGGCCGCGCCTGGGAGGCCGTGATCCGAGGCAAGATGGGACAGGTGGAACTGGACGACCAGGTGAGAGATGCACCGCGGCCGCGCCTGGGAGGCCGTGATCCGAGGCAAGATGGGACAGGTGGAACTGGACGACCAGGTGAGAGATGCACCGCGGCCGCGCCTGGGAGGCCGTGATCCGAGGCAAGATGGGACAGGTGGAGCTGGACGACCAGGTGAGAGATGCACCGCGGCCGCGCCTGGGAGGCCGTGATCCGAGGCAAGATGGGACAGGTGGAACTGGACGACCAGGTGAGAGATGCACCGCGCCCGCGCCTGGGAGGCCGTGATCCGAGGCAAGATGGGACAGGTGGAGCTGGACGACCAGGTGAGAGATGCACCGCGGCCGCGCCTGGGAGGCCGTGATCCGAGGCAAGATGGGACAGGTGGAGCTGGACGACCAGGTGAGAGATGCACCGCGGCCGCGCCTGGGAGGCCGTGATCCGAGGCAAGATGGGACAGGTGGAGCTGGACGACCAGGTGAGAGATGCACCGCGGCCGCGCCTGGGAGGCCGTGATCCGAGGCAAGATGGGACAGGTGGAACTGGACGACCAGGTGAGAGATGCACCGCGGCCGCGCCTGGGAGGCCGTGATCCGAGGCAAGATGGGACAGGTGGAACTGGACGACCAGGTGAGAGATGCACCGCGGCCGCGCCTGGGAGGCCGTGATCCGAGGCAAGATGGGACAGGTGGAACTGGACGACCAGGTGAGAGATGCACCGCGGCCGCGCCTGGGAGGCCGTGATCCGAGGCAAGATGGGACAGGTGGAGCTGGACGACCAGGTGAGAGATGCACCGCGGCCGCGCCTGGGAGGCCGTGATCCGAGGCAAGATGGGACAGGTGGAACTGGACGACCAGGTGAGAGATGCACCGCGCCCGCGCCTGGGAGGCCGTGATCCGAGGCAAGATGGGACAGGTGGAGCTGGACGACCAGGTGAGAGATGCACCGCGGCCGCGCCTGGGAGGCCGTGATCCGAGGCAAGATGGGACAGGTGGAGCTGGACGACCAGGTGAGAGATGCACCGCGGCCGCGCCTGGTAGCCCGTGATCCGAGGCAAGATGGGACAGGTGGAGCTGGACGACCAGGTGAGAGATGCACCGCGGCCGCGCCTGGGAGGCCGTGATCCGAGGCAAGATGGGACAGGTGGAGCTGGACGACCAGGTGAGAGAGGCACCGCGGCCGCGCCTGGGAGGCCGTGATCCGAGGCAAGATGGGACAGGTGGAGCTGGACGACCAGGTGAGAGATGCACCGCGGCCGCGCCTGGGAGGCCGTGATCCGAGGCAAGATGGGACAGGTGGAGCTGGACGACCAGGTGAGAGATGCACCGCGGCCGCGCCTGGGAGCCCGTGATCCGAGGCAAGATGGGACAGGTGGAACTGGACGACCAGGTGAGAGATGCACCGCGCCCGCGCCTGGGAGGCCGTGATCCGAGGCAAGATGGGACAGGTGGAACTGGACGACCAGGTGAGAGATGCACCGCGCCCGCGCCTGGGAGCCCGTGATCCGAGGCAAGATGGGACAGGTGGAGCTGGACGACCAGGTGAGAAACCTTCCTACGCTACGCTTCGCTGGAGCAGCAATCTACACTAATATCATAAAAACGTAAAGTTTGTAAGTTTGAATGGAGAAGGTAAGCTACGGGAGAGCTCATCCGTTTAAAAAAAGATTTCACCAATATTTAGAACGACATAGGCTGTATATGATCCCGTTAAAATAAAAAGGTTTTTTCGTGGAAGGTACCGAATGCGTTTCTTAGCAAAGGTAAGAGCTTGGTAAGGAGTTCGATTCGGTATCGCCGGACCCTTGTGTAGGGAACTCTAAAAATTATTGAGTGACACAATCAATATTTTTATTTGTTTATTTCAGGTAGAAGTGTTACAGTGGCTCGCTAAAGAAACCGGCTGTATAGATATGGAGCGGATCGCTATACACGGCTGGAGTTACGGTGAGTGTGTACTCACCTTTTAGCTTCACATGCACACAAATACACACACACACCCACACACACTCACTCACTCACACACTCACACACACACTCACACACACACACTCACACACACACACTCACACACACTCACTCACACACACTCACTCACACACACACACAATCACACTCACACACACACACACACACACACACACACACTCACACACACTCACACTCACACACACACACACACACACACACACACACACACACACACATACACATGCACGCGCGCGCACACACACACAAAAACACGCACACACATAATTTGTACTGCCTCTCATACACACCGTTTCATAAACCCACATAACCTTATGGGCTTATAGGGAGTTTTTGTTACATCCTGTAGTTATATGATGATGATTTTTTAACTTTGATCCAACATAATATCACAATATCTATTCTATTCCCTCTTCTTTTTCCCAGGTGGTTATCTATCGCTGCTGGGATTGGCGACGCGTCCTAATATATTCAAGGTGTGCGTGGCCGGCGCGCCCGTCACCTGCTGGCGTCTCTACGACACCGCCTACACCGAGCGGTACATGGGGGCTCCGGCGCGCGCGCCGCACGCCTACACCCGCGCCTCCGTCATAGCGCACGCGCCCTTCTTCCCGGACCAGTAAGTGTAGCTTAGACCTTTCTAAAGCTTTCGATTGTGTTGTACACAGTACATTATTAAAAAAATTTGAACATGTAGGTATAACACATTATACCTACATGTTTATACCTACATGGTCAAGCATTAAAGTTGATAGAATCATATTTACTAAACAGGAGTCAAACTACTGTACTAGATGTTTACAATCGTCACACTAAAACAATAGAACAAGTCAAATCACAGTTAAACAAAATTATGTTAGGAGTTCCACAAGGTAGCATTCTTGGTCCATTGCTATTCTTAGTATACGTAAATGAGTTGCCAAATATTACAAATCATGTAACAGTTATGTTCGCAGATGATGCTACTATTTTCATACCTAAAAATAATCGATCTTTAAAAGATTTTGAACTTGAAATAAATACGACTCTGGAAACAATAATTTGTTGGTTAGAAAAAATTAATCTCAAGGTTAATATTGATAAAACTCTCAATATACAATTCAGGAATTACAAAACTATACCGCTTATGATTAAAATCGAAAATAGAGGTTCTAAAATGTTAGAAGCAATCAACAAAAAATTCTTGGGGGTTACCATCGATATACATCTTAACTGGAAAGCACATATATCTAAAGTAAATAATAAACTGTCTCAATATTGTTATGTTTTGTCTATCTTAGTTGGTATATCATCGAAAGCCATAGCTGTAAATGCTTATTATGGATATGTATATCCTCAGTTATGTTATGGTATAATATTTTGGGGAAACTCAGTTGATGTTGAGTCTTCTTTTTTAATACAAAAAAAATGTTTGAGGGTTATTTACAATCTCCATAGCACTGACTCTCTCAGAAATGTTTTCAAATATAATTTCTTAACATTAACTGGTATCTACGTGTGCGAAATATGTTTATTTGTAAAGAAACACCATAATTATTTTTTTGAAGTTAAGTCTAGCCGTGCAAATTGTCAACGTCGAAAATATAAATACAAATTAGTAATACCCCAAGTCAATAACTCAATGTTTCATAAAAGTTCATTTTACACTGCAATTCGAATCTACAACGCATTACCTCTGATTATTAAATCTCTTAATGGTCCCCCATTTCAAAAGAGTTTAAAAAAATGGCTCCTATCAAATGTATTCTAAAGCTTAGATGAGTATTTTGCGGAAACGACGACTTAACATGTTTTAAATTAGGTATATATAATTTTATATTAAACAGTTAAAAGAGTAGGAATGATTTAGTTAGGTAGTTATTCCAACCTTAGTGTAACTTAACTTAAGACCGATATTGTATGTCCGAAACGGGCAAACTGTTGAAACTAAAAAAACAACACCACCTTTATACACAGTTGTTGCAATAAAGATTTACTTTACTTTACTTTACTTTAATTTACTTTACTTTACTTTACTTTACTTTACTTTACTTTACTTTACTTTACTTTACTTTACTTTACTTTACTTTACTTTACGTTACTTTACTTTACTTTATTACTTTTGCAGGGGCAGATGTTGATATAGACTTATTGAATACATCTAAAAACAAGTTAAAACGCATGCTGACTGATAAATTCTTCTGTAACAATTATTTTTAATTTATATTTAGTTTAATGTTCTTCTGTTACTACATTACAACTGTTTTCTTTTTATTTTCTAATTTTCAAGCCTATAAGTGGAAACTTGTAATTTGCCATCATTTAAAATATGTGCTTTGCATGTATTTTTATATTTTTTCCTATTATCTTGTCTAGCTGTAAGTTTTCCCAAAATTTTTAAAATAAAAATAAAATAAAAATAAAATTTTACTTTACTTTACTGTCGCTGTATGGTTCGATATAGCGGCATCTGTTGATAGCTAGACGGTCATCTGCTGGCGTCTCTCCGTCATCGCCTACACGCATACACCAATGAATGCCGTCTATAGAAAATGCGCTTAGTCTAAAAATATTCATTTTTTTCGCTTTTCAGTTCCTTTCTTATATCGCCGGCTAATGGTTTTGTTCAAATGTTTTTATTTGTTTGTAATAATGATGATTTTGTTACAGGGAAGGTAGGTTACTGATAATTCACGGGCTAGCGGATGAGAACGTGCATTTCTGTCACACTGCCGCACTCTTATCAGAGTTAGTGCGTCTCGGGAAGCCGCATCGAGTGCAGGTATGATATAAAATGATAATAATATAGTTAAATAATATAACTCGCGCTAGGAACCTGAGTGTGTTCGGAAATACAAGCTTGTCCTATTTCTGAATGTACAAGCTTGTCCTATTTCTGAATGTACAAGCTTGTCCTATTTCTGAATGTACAATCTTGTACTATCTCTAAATGTATGAACTTTAAATGTAAGAACGTGTCTCATTCAAAGTGTACGAAGTTGTCCCATATTTAAATGTACGAAGTTGTTCCATCTCAAACTGTACGAAGTTGTCCCATATTTAAATGTACGAACCTGTCCCATCTCAAAGTGTACGAAGTTGTTCCATCTTTAAATGTACGAACTTGTCCCATCACTAAATTCTGAACACCCAGACTTATCTCATCTCTATATGTACGTACTTGAATTAAATCAATTCAATATTTCAGAACGAAGTATTTTTTTACTAAGGTGTATTCTGTAGGTAGTCTACGTAGGTAGTTACTTAAATCTGAATTTTCCAACATATCTGATGTCCGAATTCCCAAATTTGTCTCATTTCCGAACGTACGAACTTTTCTCATTTCTGAATGTACTAACGCCCAGAAAAAAGTTTGTACATTCATAGATACAACAAGTTTGTACCTACTTCCAGATATAAAAGTCAATTTCGTGCTTTCAGAAATAAGACAATTCCGTGCTTTCAGAAATAAGACAACTCCGTGCATCCAGACATGAGACAAGTTTATACATCTTAACGTACGCACTTTGCCTTATGTTCAGACATGGAGCTAAGTTCGTACATTCAGATTGACGAAATTGACTTTTGTTTCTGGAAGTACGAACTTGACTATTACATCTGGAATTATGAGCGTATCTCTGAATGTATAAAATTAATTTCTGAATGTACGAACTTGTCATATTTCTGAATGTACAAACTTAACTTCTGAATATAGGAACTTGTCATATCTCTGAAAGAATAAATTTAATTTCTGAATGTACGAACTTGTCTTAATCTCTGAATGTACACACTTTATTTCTGAATTAACGAACTTGTCTTAATCTCTGAATGTACAAACTTAATTTCTGAATAAACGAACTTGTCATATTTCTGAATGTACAAACTAAACTTCTGAATGTAGGAATTAGTCATATCTCTGAATGAACAAACTTTATTTCTGAATGAACGAACTTGTCTTATCTCTGACTGTACGAATTCTGTATCATTCCAGGTATACCCCGGGGAGAGACATTCGCTGCGCGCCGTCCACGCCGCTAAGCATTATGAGGCGACGTTATTGCATTTTCTTCACGAAAACTTGTAAAACTTTGTGTATAAAGAACAGGATTTTTACTGTTACCTTTGAGCGCTTCTGTGTTTCGGAGTGCCTACTGACAGATGGTGAAAAGAACAAATGTGGTGAAAAGAATCAGTGTGACTCTTAGAGGCTTTTTTTAAAGCAATTTCAGTTGAACTCAAACAATATCTTTGTACATAGCCTTGATTCTTCCCTAGGATTATCTGTGTCCTGGGTATCAGGAATTGCGTCCGGACCTGGAACGAATATCTGCAGGGCATGCGAACGTTTGTCCCGCAGCGGGAATCGAACCGGCGTGCGTGGCAGCCGGCCACCGATTTTTTTTTAAGATAATTTTCAGCTGATGATCAAAAATAACATCTTAAGAGAAATGATTATGTATGAAATTGTTTGTATAGAAGTTTATTTACAAATGCTTGAGAGATGAAGAGGGTGATTCAGGAATGGCTCGAAAGCAACAGAGGGATGGAAAATATCTGAATCACCCCCACATTATGTTCTATCAATCAAACTTTTGAATCATGAGAAGTTTTTTTTTTTTGCTTTGAATCAATTTGTATGTCTATCGATAAATGTGTAACTGGACTCAAGCTAAAACAAACATCCTCAGACAGAGTATGAGGATACCCAAGTAGTGGGTAGTCAGAGGCACGTCCAAACATTACGTTTGGCTCATGCATTGCGTCTGAAAAAGTGTTAATATGTATTTAAAATCAGAATTATGTTTGGGAAAATGGTCTTATGAACCATTAATTTAAAACAATCTTTTTGACAACCTCTGTGGCGCAGTGGGCGAAGGTCCGCCTGAGACGCAGAGGGTTGCGGGTTCGATTCCCGCTGCGAGACAAATTTTTGTAAGATCTGCATTCTTTTGTCTCGGGTCTGGGTGTTTTTCTATGTATAATATGTATGTATTTACAAAAAAAAACAAGTAGTATATCAGTCATGTAGTTCCCATAACACAAGCTCTGCTTAGTTTGGGGCTAGATGATGCTGTGTGAAAAATAACGGTCTATTAATATTCAGCTCCTTTAAAAGTCTGCCTGAGCAGTATTTGATGTGTTCAGTTTTAAAGATTTACAAATTCAAAATAAGCAAATTACAAATTAATCGCGGAAGTACAAAAGGCGGTCTTTTCGCTGATAGCGTTCCTTCCAGACAACTTTTTGGTAAGGAATTCATATGAACGATTAGAATTGTTTATGGATGTATAAATTTAATACTGATCTTCCGCCCGCTTAGCATGAGCAGCCAAGAAAAAGTTTAGTCTACGAAGATGACTATTTCTGTCGCCTATTCTGTCAAACAAGAGAGAGGGACGGAATATGTTTTGTCTTCTCGGCGGTAGACAGAATCGCTGTCTTCGGTTTTCATGTTAAGAAAATTTTGGTACAGGAAAAAATAAAAATCGACCTCAAATACCGGAAAGTTGTTAAAAAGTCCAATATCTAAATTTGATACCCCATTTTTTTACCATTCGCGTGGGATTTTTTTCATATTTTTATTTGTGCGTCCATATTAAAATGTAAATCCCCTTTGAAGTATACGCTATCTATAAAAAAAGAATCATTTCAATCGGTTCACAATTGGCAAAGATATCGCGTAAAATACACAAAAAATTGCAGACGGATTGAGAACATCCTCCTATTATGAAGTCGGTTGAAAAGTATTGAATCACCCCTGTTCTTAATAAAATACATGTTCTGAAACACCCTATAGTGATAGCTTAACTCGATACCCTCCATAATATACAAATATCAATGTTTTTAATAATACTAATCATAGAAATGTACATAATTATATACCTTTTACATAAAGCGATATTCTATATGCAACGTTGTATACTGCCAATAAGTCTTGTATGTAATTTTTGATAGGTATAAGAAATACATAATGTAAATCGTTTTAAATACTCTGATATCTAATAAAAACTGCCATAATGCGAGCCTTATTCGCGTTTATACAACGTATTTAGGCCGGTAATAGACGGACAGCTTGAGCAAAGATCACACGCAGTGCGCGGTTGAAGAGAGTGGTTGTCAGCGACTTATTGAGCGGTTGTCAATATGGCTGCTTGATTGGTTGTCCATATGACAGCTTCAGCGGTCGGCAGTGACTATTTGTGCGGTTGTCAATAACTACTCTGTGGTTTTTTGTGTCTATAAACCAATCTAGAAGCCATATTAATAACTTGAGCGGTTGTCAATATGGCTGCTTGATAGGTTGTCCGTATTGACTGCTTCAGCGGTCGGTAGTGACTATTTTCGCGCTTGTCAATAATTACTCTGTGGTTTTTTGTGTCTATTAACAAATCTAAAAGCCACATTGATAACCTGAGCGGTTGTCAATATGGCTGCTTGATAGGTTGTCCGTATTGACTGCTTCAGCGGTCGGCAGTGACTATTATTTGCGCAGTTGTCAATAGCGGTTACTCGTGACTACTTTGAATACGTAATGTGCAGTGTAATTGTGAAACAGTCAACCGCTCGACCAATCTTGGAAAGAAGCTTAAGCTTTTGCTTAAGCGGTTGCCAAAGACTGTTTGAATGGTTGACTTTGTTAGCTTCAGCAGTAAAGTTGTGAATGACTGCTTGAGTGACGGACTATTCTTGATTATGCGGTTGCCAGTGTATGCTCTAGTGGTTGACTTTCTTTGCTTAAGCGGTTGCCGCTGACTGCTATGTTTGTTTAAGCGGTTGCCGCTGACTGCTGTGTTTGTTTAAGCGGTTGCCGCTGACTGCTGTGTTTGTTTAAGCGGTTGCCGCTGACTGCTGTGTTTGTTTAAGCGGTTGCCGCTGACTGCTGTGTTTGTTTAAGTGGTTGTCGATGGCTGCTCCAGCCGTCCGTCTATTCCTAATTTTTGCGCATGCGCGTAGTTACTGCTAGTTGATCTTTAGCTGAAATATTTGTTCTGTTGATTTTTAAGCAATTATGTACATAATGTTAATTATTTAAGGATTATGACGTTTGTAAGCTCGAGCGCGTGAATTGATGCCGGACCGATTTCGGTGTGGTTTTGAGTTTTAGGAAGGAATTTATCTAGGAAAGTGTTTAGATATCATTGGCAAAGTGGTAGATGGGAGGGGAATTGGTATTATTAATATGTTTTACGCGAGAAATAAGTATTCTAAATTATTTAATCATATATACACAATTTAACATTTGATCATCCCACTAATATTATAAACGTGAAAGTTTGTGAGGATGGATGTTTGTTACTCTTTCACGCAAAAACTACTGAACGGATTTTGATGAAACTTTACAATAATATAGATTATACATCAGAATAACACATAGGCTACTTTTTATCCGGTTACCACGCGGGCGAAGCCGTGGGCAGAAGCTAGTGTTCTACCTCGTGTGTTCATAAGTTTTGAGACGAACTTATTTAATTAATTTAAAAAGAAAGTAATTCATGCAACCTTTTTTAAACTTTTAAAATTTTAAATTTCGAATGTTTTGAATCAGAAAAAATATACATTTGAATATTTGTTTCATTCTCCGTGAAAATGGCGCCAACAAAAGATTTGCATGCGACTGTAATTTCACTGTTTGAAGCAGGAAAAAAACCAATGCAAGTTTTTAGTGAAATCCAAAGTTTGGGATGTAGTCGGAACTTTGTGTATTATACCATAAAGAGGTACAAGGAGGCCGGCTCTTTAGAAGACCGTGGAAGATGTGGCCGCCCGCGGTCTGTAAGGACGCCCGCCAACATCAAAGTAATCAGAGAGCGAATTCGTCGCAACCCTTGCCGGACTCAAAAAAAATTAGCTCTGCAGACCAACATTTCGCGAATATCGGTGAACAGGATACTTAAATATGATCTTAAACTAAAGGCCTACAGTCGAAGGAAAGTGCATTATTTAAACGAGCGTCTTCGTAAATTGCGACTGGAACGATGTCGGAACCTATTGAAGAGACACGATCCAAAAAATATCCTGTTTACCGATGAAAAGATCTTCACGGTGGAAGAAAAGTTTAACCGGCAGAACAATAAGGTTTACGCCAGAAGTTCAAAGGACGTCCAGCCATCTGTACGCAATGTCCAGCGCACTCATCATCCAGCAAGTGTGATGGTTTTGTGGGGTGTTTCCTACGAGGGGGTCACTTCGCTTCATTTTTGCCAGCAAGGCGTCAAGGTGAAGGCACAAAATTACCAAACCGACATATTGGAAGCGGTGGTTAAACCATTAAATGATACGCTATTCGCTGGAAAATACTGGGTTTTCCAACAGGACTCTGCTCCCTCCCATAAAGCTAAGACTACCCAACGTTGGCTGGAGGCCAATTTGCCAGGCTTCATTCGGAGCGAAGATTGGCCCTCGTCAAGCCCTGACTTGAATCCTTTGGATTATTCTTTATGGACGGAATTGGAGCTGAGGGCATGCAGAAAGTCTCACCCAAACCTGGATTCTCTCAAGCGAGCCCTTATTAAAGAATCGAAACGGATTCCCATTGAAAAGATTCGTGCCGCCATAGATGAATGGCGCACGCGTTTGAAGGCCTGCATTGAATGCAAAGGCGGCCATTTTGAATGATTTATTTTTAAATACAGATCTAGATGTCAGTAGTTTTAATTTTAATATCCAATAAATGAATACTCAACTTAGCTCCAAAAATATTTTAGTTTTACTGTGTCTCAAGACTTATGAACACACGAGGTATAATAAACAATGCGTTTTTGCTATAGAAAATAATAAAAAAATATGTAACCAACAGATATGGGTGCATCGTTCTGTGCCCATACTAGGACACTCTGCCCGTGGGTAACTTGCAAACGTTTGTCCCGCAACGGGGAATCGAATCCGCACCTGTTGGTCGCCAATTAGGGAGGTTAAACTTCGGCCCCATAAATGCCTTCTGATAGATAGAAAAAAACTATTGTGGTGATAATTGTAAACACGTTTAAATACACTGATTTCGTATTGTAAATATGGGAATCTATCGGTGAAGGCACCGACTAAGTTTCGATTCATTTCGAGAGTCTTCATCAGGGTGAGTGATCGCGACGCGTCGTGCACTAAGCGCCCCTGCTCGTGAAAATCCCCGTTTTTGCAATATGAATAACCAAATACACTGATTTCGTATTGTAAATACGGAAATCTATCGGTGAAGGCACCGACTAAGTTTCGATTCATTTCGAGAGTCTTCATCAGGGTGAGTGATCGCGACGCGTCGTGCACTAAGCGCCCCTGCTCGTGAAAATTCCCGTTTTTGCAATATGAATAACCAAATACACTGATTTCGTATTGTAAATACGGGAATTTTCACGTACCGTACTATCGGTGAAGGCACCGACTAAGTTTCGACTCATTCCGAGAGTCTTCATCAGGGTGAGTGATCGCGTCGCGTTGTGCACTATGCGCTGCTGCTCTTGAAAATTCCCGTTTTTGCAGTATGAATAATCAAATACACTGATTTCGTATTGTAAATACGGGAATTTTCACGTACCGTACTATCGGTGAATGCACTGACTAAGTTTCGACTCATTTCGAGAGTCTTCATCAGGGTGAGTGATCGCGTCGCGTCGTGCACTATGCGCCGCTGCTCGTGAAAATTCCCGTTTTTGCAGTATGAATAATCAAATACACAGATTTCGTATTGTAAATACGGAAATCTATCGGTGAAGGCACCGACTAAGTTTCGACTCATTTCGAGAGTCTTTATCAGGGTGAGTGATCGCGTCGCGTCGTGCACACGAGCAGCGTCTTGAAAATTCCCGTTTTTGCAATATGCATAATCAAATACACGGATTTCGGTTTAATTCGTTATTTCGTTAAGAGTGTAAAATTGGTGTCTCTTAAAGTATTGCTCTTTTATAAATAGTTGTAAAATATACTTTATTATGTATTTAAAAATATTGTTTTATTTATATGGCATATAAGCAATCTTAACCTTTTACTTATGTGTTATAAGATATCTAAACTCAATTCGTTTTTCCTTTCTGACTGTCTGACAGATATATCAACGCAAATCGAAAGCTTGAAATTTGGAACTCGTAAGCACTAAGGACTTATAGAAATTTTTACTCTAAGGGGGGGAAATGGGGGTGAACTGTGTATGAAAGTATTTGTTCTTTAAAGTTAGAAACATGAATATTTGAACAGCTTCTGAGCATCATCATCTTCTTGTCCTTATCCCACATTACGTGGGGTCGGTACAACATGTTTTCTTCTTCCACTCTCCTCTATCAGCCGTCATCTCAGTACTCACTCCTTTCTTAATCATGTCATTCTTCACACAATCCATCCATCTTTTCTTTGGCCTACCTCTGCTTTTATTTCCATCTACATTCATATTTAACACTCTTCTCGTAATATGACATTCTTCTCTCCTCATGACATGCCCATACCATCCTAACCTATTACTTCTCAACTTTTCCGTCACGGTTGCTACTTTCAAACTTCCCCTGATATACTCATTCCTTATACTTATTAATAAAAGAAAAAACAGCTTCTGAGCGTAAATTAATAATGACGTGTTTCAGGGTTTTTGGATTTTCCCATTTAAAGGAGGGCAACGGGGGGTGAAAGTTTGTATGAGAGTATCGGTTTTCTTTAAAAACACGACTCAACGTGTGCAAAGTCGCTGGCAACAGCTATAGTAATACATAAATAAACAACTAACAGACACATATACATGCATAATATGTATGTATTTACAAAAAAAGTAGTAAAAAATCTGTAGTATATCAATCAATAGTTCCCATAAAACAAGCTCTGCTTACTTTGGGGCTGTATAATGCTGTATCCTACTAATATTATAAACGCGAAAGTTTATGAGGATGTTTGTTACTCTTTCACGCAAAAACTACTGAACGGATTTTGATAAAACTTTACAGTAATATAGCTTATACATCAGAATAACACATAGGCTACTTTTAAACCGGGCACCACGCGAGCGAAGCCGTGGGTAGAAGCTAGTAAACTATAATTTAAAACGCAGAAAGAGATAAGAATTATACTCCTGTCAAATTAGTTTACGTGTCTCTCTTCTCCGTGTTTATAGTCGGCATGTTTTGAAATCACGACTGAACTTAATAATATAAAACGCTTAAATCTCTGTGGCGCAGTGGACGAAGGCCCGCCTCAGACGCAGAAGGTTCGATTTCCGCAGCGAGACCAATGTTTGTATCATCTGCAAATATTTGTCTTGAGTCTAAGTGATTCCTATGTATAATATGTATGTATTTTCAACAAAATAATATACATATACCTATACATACATAAACTTACGCCTGTTTCCCGGAGGGGTAAGCAGAGACAAAGACATTTTTACTTAAAAAATATACATAAGTAGTATATCAGTCATGTAGTTCCCATAACACAAGCTCTGCTCAGTTTGGAGCTAGATGATGCTGTGTGAAAATGTCCAGCTATATTTATATATCTGACAAATTTGACAGCACTAAAATTGTTGCTATCTCGTTCTTTTGTTAGTAGTAAAAGAGAGCCATAGATAAGATCGGAATTACCCACCTCAGGTTATTCCGTAGTCATATCGAGTTAAAACTGAACAACGAGGTCATTGAAATTATTTATTTACTTCAATATGTTATCATCTGTGTCGAAGGTCAAGCCCGGATTTTATGACGTCACGTTTAAGGTACAGTCTCACACATAGCGGGTGGCATAAACTACCCTCTTTCATGAATTATGTTCTGAGGTTTAAGCCTCAAAGTAAGCAGAGCTTGTATTATGGGAACTATATGACTGATAGGTATACTATTTACATATTCCATAGAAAATACCCAGAACCGAGACAAATATTTTTAAATCATACAAACAGATTCCGCGGCGGGAATCGATCCCGCAACCTTCTGCGTCCCACTGCGTCACAGAGGTCGTCAATTGATGAAATACTTGATTTTAAGATAACAAAATAGATAAAACATAATCTTGACGTGACTAAAAGTACACTGATCAATAAAAATGGGTAACTAAATTAGAATTTACAATTATAGATATCTAGGTGTTACAAACGCTATCTTTCAAAACCTCTATATTAACGAGTTATAAACTATACCAGTTATACGAATGGCTTTCAAAAAACTGGTTCCTCCACTTACCTACGACTGCAACTTTGCGAGGTTGAGGAAAATGCTGCAGAAACTCGCGCTGAGTGATCAGTACTTATGTCTTATGATTTTATGTAAATAAAGTTTCAATTGATTTCTGTAAGTAGGGAATAATCAACTATCAACAAACCTATCTTCATAGACGACCTCTGTGGCGCAGTGGACGAAGGCCCGCCTGAGACGCGGGTTGCAATTTCAATTCCCGCCGCGGGACAAATGTATGTATTTTGGGAACGCTTCCGTCTGGTAGTGATCTATTGAACTATCTATAGATCGTTTGCAATGGTTTTAGATAGCTGTTTCAATTGTATTGTTCGATTTTGATGATTCTTTTATCGTTGTATAGAAAATAATCTCGAAGAGGTCCTATAAAAGTTTTATTGCTGAGAGAATGCTACTTTTCCCGTAAAACTCAAAAAATATCATCATCTTATGGAAACACACATGCTGAAGCATTTTTTGTGGGCTATTTTACTCGTTCTTTTTTGAATAAAAAACAAAAGTTGTGTCATTATGAGTGAGCAAAATTACGTAAGCACGTGAGGTAGTCGGTTTTTTGACATTTAATGTCTTATATTCATAACAAAGACTGGGCGCGCGAGGCCTTAGCGAGCAGTCAAACTTTTTGTTCGCAACGCCCACTTTGAGAATAAATAAAACCTAGATCCCCCGCAAAGTTTTTAAACAACAACCTATGCTTTCCTTTAGACAGCCTTAACGCCCCCCAATATCTTCTTGAGTCTTCTACCGCCCCCTGAAGGTCTTCAGCGCCCACAAGGGGGCGTTATCGCCCACTTTGAGAAACAATACTATATCCTATTACTATTATAAACGCAAAAGTTTGTGAGGATGGATGTTTGTTACTCTTTCACGCAAAAACTACTGAACGCATTTTGATGAAACTTCACAGTAATACAGCTTACACATCAGAATAACACATAGACTACTTTTATCCGGGTACATCGCGGGCAAAGTTGTGGGCAGAAGCTAGTACATTTGAAAAACGTGTACTTAGTTATCATTTCTCTGTCAAACAAGTTTATTTTATACAGCGAAATAGTTAGAGGTCGCATAAACATTTTTGAGGGCAAAACAAGTTGCCATTTCCAGAATTCAATAAGTTTTTCTTGTCCAATTCAATCAAAATATAATATTGCTTGTTGGTCTAACCTAACCTAACAAGCAATGTCAAGGTGGTTAGGACTCTTGACCTTATCACTTCCATTTATTTCGAGCTTATGACATAAACTAGACAATCGACTCAAGCGAAAACGCAAAGCGCTAACTGACGAATGATAAATATATGTAATAACTAGATTCTGCCCGCGGCTTCGCCCGCGTGGTATGTTGATAAAAATAGCGTATGACCGTCTCATACGTGACCGGAAACATATAGGTATATAGATATTTCCGATATAATTTTATTGACTTAATAGATACATTATCATTATAAATTGTAGACTATGTGTTATCCTGATATATATAACACAACTTTGCAGTAATATAAGCTATATTACTGCAAAGTTTCATCAAAATCATACCCCCTTGGGGTAGTTTTGTAAAAATAAAAATACGTAATTCATTATTTACTTTATAGTTTATTTAAACCGAGTTTTGTGTGAATCAAACAATAAATAAAAAAAACCATACAAACTTTAGAACTGAATTGCACACCCCAGAGGGTAGTTTGGAAAAATAAAAAAATACGTGTTTTATTATTTATTTTAAAGTTTATTTGTACCGATTTTTGAGGGAATCTAACCAAGGATATCTGTGATCAAGTAATAACTTTTTCCATAGAAACTTTACCACCCTATTTAACTCCTTTAGGGGTTGATTTTCGAAAATTAGCTTATCCTATGTGTTATTCCGGAATAGATATTTCCGATATAATTTTATTGACTTAATAGATACATTATCATTATAAATTGTAGACTATGTGTTATCCTGATATATATAACACAACTTTGCAGTAATATAAGCTATATTACTGCAAAGTTTCATCAAAATCATACCCCCTTGGGGTAGTTTTGTAAAAATAAAAATACGTAATTCATTATTTACTTTATAGTTTATTTAAACCGAGTTTTGTGTGAATCAAACAATAAATAAAAAAAACCATACAAACTTTAGAACTCAATTGCATACCCCAGAGGGTAGTTTGTAAAAATAAAAAAAACGTGTTTTATTATTTATTTTATTTGTACCGAGTTTTAAAGGAATCTAACCAAGGATATCTGTGATCAAGTAATAACTTTTTCCATAGAAACTTTACCTATTTTCACCCTATTTAACTCCTTTAGGGGTTGATTTTCGAAAATTAGATTATCCTATGTGTTATTCCGGAATTTAAACTATCTACATTCCAAATTTCATCATAACAGGTTTAGTAGTTACGGAGATACGTGGTAACAAACATTCACACACACAGACTTTCGCATTCATTATATTAGTAGGAAGTAGGATAATATATATATGCTATAATTTATATAATTATTAACTTTATTATATAATTATAATAAAGCTGGATATTTTTTACACAGCATCATCTAGCCACAGACTAAATCAGAGCTTGTATTATGCAAACTTCATGACTGATAATACTACTTATATACTTTTTTTGTAAATAGCTCTCACAACCTTCTGCGTCTCAGGCAGGCCTTCGCCCACTGAGGTGGTCGTTATGTTAGCTTTCCGAATATACATGTCTCATTATTATTATTTTCTATTATTAAACACATTGGAAATTCGTAACCTTTTGTTTACAAACTAAAATTCGCATTGTAGGCTTACTTTATAGCCATAATACGGCCTCAAGTTGAAAATCATTAAAGAAATCTTAAGGATCCGGCGTACAGCGCTCATAACTTAAATTCGAAGAGCGTACAAAAATATATCTCTTTTTGACTGATGCAGGCCCGCCCGTGCTTGCGCGATAGCAATATTAGCTGTTCAGAATTTGTTATAAATTTGGTGATGTTCCGTAATACCAAAAAAGATGAATGAAAACTTGTCGTATTTTCACATTGAGACAATATAATCTATGTACCTAACCAAACGATACGTAAGGTATTGTTGTTTTTAATACGAAACAAATAAGAAGAAAACATGTCATGTATGACGTAAAAATATCCAAAATGCGATTCGTTTACATTTCATTTTAGGTAAGTATTTGGAAAAATATATAGCAAGGTACGTAGATAATTTATTCTATTCACTATTCGAATGCAAATAATAACATAATATGGTGGAAATAAGCTCTAATCACAAATGACTATGGTATTACGTATGTATGGGCAATTCATCCAACGCAGGCTTCTTAATTTATTTTTCAGATACTATTTAATGATGATAGCACTTTTCGGCTTGAAGTGTCACTTTTACAATATGTTTTAGACTTAGGAGAAAATTGGAACATACATATATATAGACACATGACGAAATCACAAAGGTCCCGTTTTCGACAATTGGAATTAAAAAAAAATCACAGCCCGAGAAAATCTCCTCCTTATTTTGAAGACTCTTAAAAATAGGACGGTTCGCAAATGATGGCGTGCGGCGTCGGTCGACTGCTATTCGTGCAAGTATAACGTTTTTGCATAACGCTAACATTCGCACGGACATTTTATCTACAGGCTCTATCTGAGCAAGTTTGATGATAAATATTAAATTAAACTGACGATGCTTGACCGACATAATAAGTAGGTACCAGTCTTGAATCGTATGCCAATGAGTTTACGCGCGCATACCTACCTACATAGTGAAATTTTATTCGTAATTTATTTATAATAATAAGATTAATAGTCGTGTTTGTGAAATTAACAAAATGCATAGGTATGTATTTTAAATAATATATTTTTGAATTACTTAAAAGTGAAAAAAACTATTTTGTTCTATCACATATACGGTTCAGAGTGAAGTCATGTGTATATTTTTATAGGTACCGAGTTAGATTTTATTATTACCTACTTTTAGGGAAAGGTTCTATCATATACCTACTGCGATAAAATGTATCTAAACTCGCTAAGCAATGATATGCAAAACGAACCTATCAATGATATTCAAAACGTGGGTATGTGCTCATAATATGTTAGGACCTGTCGTCCTTTTTTTTTCTCCTTTATTTTGTTTGGTTAGATAAGTACATTACCTACCTACTTATAAGGAAAGGTTCTATCGTATACCTACTGCGATAAAATGTATCTAAACTCGCTAAACATTTACCTATCAATGATATTCAAAACGTTGGTATGTGCTCATAATATATTGGGATCTGTCGTGCTTGTTTTTTCTCTGCTTTATTTTGTTTGGTTAGGTAGGTACATACATACATTTAGTTAGTATTTATGAAAATTTGTCTACTTTTATAATGAAAATGGAGCCTAGTAGCCGTAAGACTGCTTAGGTCACGGCGCAAGAAGGTAGATATAAAATTAAAAAAAAAACACTGTCCTTCGATACGCTCGGTTTCGTCTAGTAATTGTTTGAAATCAACCTCTACCATCAAATTACCTCTATGGTAATTTTACAGTTTGTGTTTTATTTCTTGATTTGGTTATTCACATATTTTGTAGAAAAAAGCATTGAGCATATACTTGTATATTTCGAAGCTGATGTGACCTAGAGAGGTCTTAGAGGTCCTACAGTCAGCAAAGAAAATATAATGTTATTTTTCTTTAAGTTTAACAACTTTAGATACCAAACAGATCTTTCGTTGTAGCCCAATGTTATTGTTCCGGTCTGAAGAATATGTACCTACCAAAGAGATTTCATACCGGTACCCTAAGATCTTAAATAAGACCGATAAAACAACTCTGAAGAACCCCACATATCACATATCGATTCCAAAAAAAACACATTATAATTGCCGTTTCTTAGATAATACTAATAATTTAATAATAATATAAATGCTGGACATTTTTCACACAGCATCATCTAGCTCCAAACTAAGCAGAGCTTGTATTATGTGAACTACATGACTGATATACCTACTTAATACTGTTTTGTAAATACACATACCTATATATTATACATAGAAAACACCCAGACCCGAGACAAATATTTGCATATCATACAAACATTTGTCCCGCAGCGGGAAGCCAACTCGCAACATTCTGCGTCTCAGGCCAGCCTTCCCACACAGCGCCACAGAGGTCGTCATATTAAAACAAGATAAATTGGTAACAAACAAATAAAACTATTACGACAAACACATATACCTACGTCGCTGGTTATTACCGCGGGTATGAAGTCAAGTTTTGGCTATGAGGCTTCAAGGTAGGTATAATTACCTATGGTACCCAATGACCGACCAGTCAAATGGAGGTCAATGAACGAATTAGCCATTTCTGGCAATACCTTCTTATTATACTAGCTTCTGGCCACGGCTTCGCCCGCGTGATACCCAGATAAAAAGTAGCCTATGTGTTATTCTGATGTAAAAGCTATGTTACTGTAAAGTTTCGTCAAAATCCTTTCAGTAGTTTTTGTGTGAAAGAGTAACAAACATCCATCCTCACAAACCTAGGATAGGATAGGATAGGATGTAAAGTTTCTAAGTTTCTTTGAGTGAGTTTCTCTGCACCCCGACTTCCGATCTAAAGGTCGTAGGATCGAACCCTGCGTACACCAATTAATTTTTAAATTTATGTGCGCTTAATAGTTGCTCAAAACGGTGAAGGACAGCTTAGTGTTCCAATGATTATTGCTTGCGGTATTTCAAATAAGTCAAAGTCAATAGGTTTTTATACATTACTTTCTCAAGAAGAAACGTAAGCTTAAAAACTACTTGAATTTAAAATTTTAAGTAAATGCTCGATTTCCGTTCGCAACCAAGCCTAGAAGAATCAGAGACAACGAACACTGTTTTTTATATGATCCTTCATTCAGCTAGTGTGGTGAAAATTGAATAAGGTGAACTGAGAAAGAGTACTACTTAGTCAAAGAATTAAAAGACTCAAAAGTATCACTTGAAGAAAATTGCATAAAGGTAAATGTAAACTGCAATACGGAACGGAATAGGTATTCTTTCGGGGATTTTTACCGTAAAACTATCTGGTTATTTACCTGCGGTCTAGAATTCCATTATAAACTAGTATTATATATTTATTAGCGATAATTATATAATGGTGGTATTTCCCTTTCCTAATACCACAGATATTATAAATAATACATAGTCTTAATGACGACCTCTGCGGTGCAGTGGGCGAAGGTGATTCCCATCGCGGGATGAAGCTGTGTGAAAATAGTCTAGCATTATTTATTTATACATAGCTACAACACTAACATAGTTTTTTAAGTCATACTTACACAAATGGACCTATGTATATTATTGTCCTGATTAAAAATGAATTCGATTTAATTTAAAGTTCGTTAAATTCAAATAGGCTCATTGTAATGACTATGTAATCTTCTTTGATCCACGTCAAATTATCCTTTTTCCTGTTAAATCTCTGATTTCTACATTTTACTACCCTTCCGTAAGAACCTATACTAAAATCCCATATTACTACAGTAGATGGGACGGAACCTATTATTTCCTCAGAACCTATCGGCCTCAATTAAATAGGTACGTTAGTATCTATCTTATAAAAAAGCTCACTTTTACAAGGAGCTCTACAACTAAGTTATAAAACTATTACCGGTTTAACTTCTTTCAGTGGTATAATCCTCGCCGTGGTACTGAGCTGTACCCACGCTCAGGAGACCACCATAGATCCCAGTATCCTTGAAGGTATTTTCGGGACCCCCTCAGCTACCATAAACCCAACAACACCTTCGACGCCTCCGAGAAATGGCCTTGAGCATGTAAGTTATTCTGCATTTGAACACCCGACGCAAATATCTGTTTACCTGTTAATCTGTTTTTTGTGGAACCTTGTAAGCTAGCTATACGGAGCGTTGATGCGTGAATTTATAATAAGATACTGAACTCCTTTTAAATCTTAATGAGATTATGTTTAAAGCTAAATTTAAACGATTTTTAGTAAGTGCTAATACCCTCTCAAACGTCCAAGGAATTTCCAAGGTCGCGAGCCATGTTATCGTAGAAAATTTCGGACGCCCCGCGATTTATAAATCGCTTGTATCTCGATATCTATTGTCGCTAAGTCAAAACTAATTATATGGACGGAAAGCTAATTTACTAAGGAATTTTATTATATAAACAGAAAATCACAAAATAATAATGACTTTTTAGCTGACGATCTGAAACTTTGAACATTTAATTTTATGAACAATTAACTTAATACAAATATATTTTTAAATAATTGCATGTCTTATTTTAAGGTAGAATATGACAATACTATAATTTGGTATCTCGGAGATGATCCGATGATGGAGCCAGGATGCGGATAGTGAAACTCTTCAGTGGCCAGTAAACCCTTCAAGATTGGGCTCATATGATACGTTTTGAAAAGCGTGTTTTTAGTTATTTTTTAAACTACATTTTATTTTACTACTATACAGGCAAACAAGCGTGTCCCACTGTTAGCCTATGAACGATTACAATACCAGAGAGAGGTATCACTCATATATTACCTCCCTGTGATATAAAGATGCAACAATACCCTTCAAACCGAAACAAAGAAGGAGCATTAGAAATACCATGCCTATATCTTAGTACTCTTAAATCTCTCTAACTCTTTGCATTGGATATGTATGTATTGTAAGGAGTATCTTCTATTTACAGATTACAGTAAAACCTACGCAAGGTCCAGTTATTATCACAAATCCGAACGGTGACAGCTGTCAGTGCGTGCCGTATTACTTGTGCGACGCTAATCGTATCGCAGTGGACGCGAACAACGTGACAGTCACGGGATGGGGCGAATTGGACATTAGGTAGCCATTTTTACATTCCTCTTTATTCTTTATTCTTTATTCTTTATTGTACACACATATAAACAATTACAAAAAGGCAGAATTAAATGACATGTACAAAGGCGAGCTTAACCCTAAAAAGAGTTTTCTTCCAGCAAACCTTGAGCTAGAGAGAGGTAATTATAGAGGTAGGATCGTGTACAGAAAGAAAATAATACTTTAGTTACTTAAACAAAAAATAAATAAACATATAAGTATGAATATATATTAATAAATATATAGATATTACAAAACAAAAACCATACATAATTTAGAGAGACAGATAGTGCTCTTTAACTTTTCTCCTGAAGAAGAGAACTTCTCACAAACATTCGCGTATATAATATTAGTAGGATTGCAATCTTCTTGTGAGTTTTGTTGTGAGTCATTGTACTCGTGGATACGATAATCCTCGAGGATTTAGTTCGGGATCGGGTCTACGAATGTTACTTTAAGGGACGGAACAAGCAAATTGTCTTATGCAAATCCTACAGGGCGTGCCCATTTTTTAACATAAAAATCGTGTTCGCCATCTTTGATTTGTAACTTTTATTTATCATTAGCTTCTGCCCACGGCTACGCCCGCGTGGTACCCCTTAAAATTAGCATATGTATTATTCTGATGTATAAGCTATATTACTGTAAAGTTTCATCAAAATCCGTTCAGTAGTTTTTGCGTGAAAGAGTAACAAACATCCATCCTCACAAACATTCGCGTATAATCTCCATAATCTCACCGGATGGCAAGTAATCATTTACCCAACAACGGAGAATGAAGATAAGCAAGAAGATACCTATTCACTCTTAGCTTGAAGAGACCCAGGTTGTTTTTTTTTTAGGAAAGACAGACGATGGCCGTTTGTTTCATTCATTCGCCGTTCTTAAACTAAATGGCAAAGTGTCAATCGGGGCACAACGGTAATAAAAACCCCCTCTTCTGAGAGACTGAGAAGTCATAGCAGACAGCAGGGTGTCAGAAAAGAAAATACGTAGAAGAAATTACATCTTTTTTCATTAAGTTACTGTTTGAATAAAAACTGAAGGCGTCTGAGTTGCTGTCCAAATTTGTTCATCGCCTTGTCAATAAAAACAGTATCCAAGTCAATTAATAGTTTTAATCTAGTATTTTCCTGTGAACACTGAGTATGCACAGGCCGCTTAGCCTCGTTTCTCCCATCATTGTGCGGTTCCACGCCTTGACACGTCGTAACGTACTAAATATAGCTACGTTCTTTACATTACACATTGACATTACATTTATCTAAATAATATACATGTATAAATCAATATTTTATCTTAGTTAATAGTATAATGTGTATATGCAGGTGCACCTCCCTGGAAGTAATCCTGGCAGCGCCCATTGTGGTTTGGTATCATTTTAGGATATAGATGAACAGTTATACGTGGTATAGTCTTAATAATATACTAAAATGTACAAAATGCTTTCACCAATATTCGTATGGACCTTCAGGGGTCTAGACAAATACCACTTTCTGTTGACGTTAACGCCTGCGGAAAGAGGCTGTATATTATTCCGTTAAAATAACATGTAATGTCGTGGAGGACTTTTTTGTAGGGAATAATGAGTGTACTTTAATCGTGTAGTAAATCATTTTTATGTATCATCAATAGTTTTCTCAGCGCACGTCAAATAATGAATTTTATAGACAAAATTTTTCTGCTTTGGGTTACATTATTGTAATTTTCCTAAAGATCTCTATTTTTTTTGCAAATAAATTATAGCCTATGTTACTTCGTGATAATTTAACTTTCTATTGGTGAAAAAATGGTTAAAATCGGTCCAATAGTTTCGGAGCCAATTCGATACAAACAAACAAACAAAAAAATCTTTCCTCTTTATAATATTAGTATAGACTTACGGTAATCGCTTAGCAACAGGTGGGCTATAAGCTTGTTTATCACTTCGGTTGTATAAAAAAAATAGTGCAGGATAAGTAGGTACATATGACTTGGGGTAAGACTGTTGGGTATTTCTCCAGGTTCGGCGAAGATGACAGCCCCCCACCTCCATGCCAGGAGAGCGTCGAAGTCTGCTGCAAAGCCCCCAAAGACATGCCCGATGAGAAGCCAAAGCCTGATCCCACTAAGCTGCGGGGTTGCGGCTACCGGAACCCTAGGGGGCTGGGGGCTTCCATTATTGGCACTGTAAGTAGCGGTGGTGGGGACTGGGGGCTTCCATTATTGGCACTGTAAGTGGTGGGGGCTGGGGGCTTCTATTATTGGCACTGTAAGTGACGATGGTGGGGGCTGGGGCCTTCCATAATTGGCACTGTAAGTGACGATGGTGGGGACTAGGGGCTTCCATTATTGGCACCGTAAGTGACGGTAGCGGGGACTGGGGGATTCCATTATTGGCACTGTAAGTGTTGGGGGCTGGGGGCTTCTGTTATTGGCACTGTAAGTGACGATGGTGGGGGCTGGGGGCTTCCATTATTGGCACTGTAAGTGACGATGGTGGGGACTGGGGGCTTCCATTATTGGCACCGTAAGTGACGGTAGCGGGGACTGGGGGCTTCCATTATTGGCACTGTAAGTGGTGGGGGCTGGGGGCTTCTATTATTGGCACTGTAAGTGACGATGGTGGGGGCTGGGGGCTTCCATTATTGGCACTGTAAGTGACGATGGTGGGGACTGGGGGCTTCCATTATTGGCACTGTAAGTGACGATGGTGGGGACTGGGGGCTTCCATTATTGGCACCGTAAGTGACGGTAGCGGGAACTGGGGGCTTCCATTATTGGCACCGTAAGTGACGGTAGCGGGGACTGGGGGATTATTGACACTGTAAGTGACGATGATGGGGGCTGGGGCTTCCATTATTGGCACTGTAAGTGACGATCAAACTGTCAAACTGGTGCGGTGGTACGGGCGCGATCAGATACTGCAGTACCATTTGTACTTGTATTCAAGCAAGAAGTATAGATAGATAGAAAATAAAAAACATATGATTTTTTGTTTTGTAAAAGGATCATTAAAAAGAATTAACCAGCCTTGTTTTCTTGCCTTTCTTTCCTGGCTTGGTCGCGAAGGAACAGGCAGTATATAAAATCGAGGTTTCAAAGTGAACCTTGTGATTTTAATGAATAAATGAATTTTAACTTTGAATTTGAATATTTATAGACTCCACTGTCATTACACTTTATGCCTTATTTACACGAAGACAGTGAGCTGTTTAGTTATGCGAACAACTTATGATCCCGTTTTACAGTTTCACGATTAGTTTATGATCCTGTTTTACAATATGAAGTCACGATAGTTTTCCGAATAACCTAACTGCTTAATTAAGCAGGCAAGTAGATATCAAGACAGCCAGACAGCTGGTAAGTATACTTATAAGTTGCGCTCGCAACTTATCGACTTGTCTGTTTCAAACCAGCCATTAGCAACATCACAATTCAAATAATTTGCTAACATAAATATAATAAATAAAGAATTTTGTATCCGATTGCAAAACCATTAGAAAATAATGCAAATTTTATGTATAGGTATTAGTTTTGTTAAGAGACTTCTAAAGGTGTAAAAAAAACCACCAGCTGGCTTGGTGCTAACCAGCCTTTATCCATACCCAAAGGGTGACCAAAATACTGTTCTTTTTGAAACCCCCTGGGTATGGTATCCTAAGAATGATCTTTTTTCAGGGGCGTGAAGCACAGTTCGGGGAATACCCGTGGGTGGCAGCACTGATCGACAACCTGAACGGAAGCTACATCGGTGTTGGTGTGATCATCCATCCGCAGGTCATCATGACGGGAGCACACATAGCTTACAAGTGCGTAAAGAAAAAAAAAACTCACTTTTTTTCACACAGCATCATCTAGCCGCAACGGCAGCAGAGCTTGGGGTCTAGACAAATACCTCACGTTTACTTTTCCTTTCACGCTAACGCAAATTTGTCAATGTAAACCTTGGCAGCTGTCACGTGAAATTTTCAGTTTGTGAGGGCGGATGTTTGTTACTCTTTCACGCAAAAAGTACAGAACGGATTTTGATGAAACTTTACAGTAATATAGCTAATACATCAGAATAACACATAGGCTACTTTTTATCCGGGTACTACGCGGGCAAAGCCGTGGGCAGAAGCTAGTTTATCATACGTTTTGTGTTCGATCAATAATTTGGAATTTGGACGGGGCTGCATAATAAAAGTGCTCAAACACTTTTGTTATGCAGACTACCACAGGTAATATAATCTTGATGTTATTAACCTGTTGTACACCTGAGTTTGACCTGTTATGGTACCACGGGTACTAGTATAGTATTATAATATCTGTGCCACGGGTAATTCATCCGGGTGGTCCCTACACCTGCCATAAGCAACATAAGCGCGATGTTCATTACTCGTGCTTACACAGTAATGGATCATTATGTCACCACGGGTAATTTTTTTTTGCTCCTAGAATGTTACATAACCATGCTTCTATTACTAGAAGCGTGGTGCTAATAACCCGAAATACCAGCTAGTTTGACCCATTATGGGACCACGCGTACCTAATTATATCTTTGTATATTAGAATGGTTCCTACCACAAGGGACATTTAATGAGTAGTAATGGATAATTATGTCACCACGGGGAATATTTTTTTGCTACTAAAATGTTACTAACACCACGCTTCTATTACTAGAAGTGTGGTGCAAATAACCGGAGATACCAACTAGTTTTAACCATTATGGTACCACGGGTATCTAATGATATTTTTGTATATTAGAATGGTACCTATCACAAGCAACATAAGCATGATGTGAATAACCCATGGTACGATTCAGTTTTAACCATTATGGTACCACGGGTAATTATTTTTTGCTACTAGAACATTCTACACCACCGTTCTATTACTAGAAGTGTGGTGCTAATAACCCGTAATACCAGCTAGTTTGACCCATTATGGGACCACGGGTACCTAATGATATTTTTGTATATTAGAATGGTACCTATCACAAGCAACATAAGCATGATGTGAATAACCCGTAGTACCATTCAGTTTTAATCATTATGATACCACGGGTAATTAATTTTGTGCTACTAGATATGGCTCCGGCGGTCTGAGGATCCGCGCTGGCGAATGGGACACGCAAACTATCAAAGAGATCTTCGAGTTCCAAGAGAGAGTGGTCCAGGATGTATATTACCACAATGGTGAGTATAAATTCGAAGCTCGCTTCGCTCGACCGTTAGTAAGACTGAGGTTGCCGTTTGTAAACGTACCTAAGTGACATAAGGTAGATAGATAGATAGAAAATACTTTATGACACACCAAATAACTACTTTCTATTGTGACTTAAATAAGACACAATAGAAAGAAATCACGTCGATGTTATGCTTAAAATTTAAAAAGCTATTTTATTTTTGAATATTTTTTGATTTCCTATTAAACAAATAGGTACAATACAAATACATATGTTTTTATTGACTTTCCAAAAGATACTTAATTTTAACAATGAATAAATCTCCTTTTTAAGTAAAAAATACTTTTCATAGGAAATTTCGCTCTTGTTTAGGTCTATTTTAACTATTTCAGTCCATTTCAGGATTTATGAACAAAAGTCTGAAGAACGATATAGCCCTCCTGAGGCTTGAAGAGCCACTGCATTTAGCTGAACATATCAACACACTGTGTCTCCCCGAACCGAACGAGAACTTCGATGCTAAGAGAAACTGTGTTGCCAACGGATGGGGAAAGGACAGTTTCGGTAAGTAAAATTACGGTATAAGATCATTTATTTCCCATAATATTAATAAGATAAATTACTTCTACATATCCAGGTACTACAGTGAGCGCAACTTTGTTCTATAATATTGTTCTATATTATAGAACAAAGTTAATTTGTTCTATAATATTGTTGTGTTCTCAAAGTCAAAGTCCAAGTCAAAATTCATTTATTCAATAAAATCACAAGGACCACTTTGAAACGTCGGTTTTTATCTAGGTGCCTGTTCCTCCGCGACCAAGCCAGGAAAGAAAGGCAAGAAAGCAAGGCTGGTTATTCTTTTTTATGATCCTTTTACAAAACAATAGGTTCGAGTTGGAGACCCTTTTCATTACGTCATGTGCTATATTTATCTTACCCCAAAATAAACAAGTTGTGAGCTGTATCCATAGTTGTTTAAATACATAGAATAGACAGCCTCAAGAGACGCAATATTTGATAATTTGCTAGGAAACAATTCTGTCCACTGTCGTGCGAGTCTCGCCACGCCTGCTGTGCTCTGATTGGTCGAAAGTAGTTAGGTTAGGTCTGTAGTTTCAACCAATCAGAGACATTGTCGCAATGACAATGTCAATGTCCGCGTTTGCCAACATCAGTCCTGAAAGACGGATGTGTAACAGAACAGCGTGGTTCAATATGACGCCTCTCGGGGTTAAATGCTCGATGTTTAAATATAATAAGCAAGAGAGCACAGCAAGCTACTCTTCAAGTTATGAATCGAGTTTGCTTTATTTCTTTCAGGACTGCAAGGCCGCTACGCTGTGATCCTGAAGAAGGTGGAACAGGATATGGTAGCCCATGACCTCTGCGAATCGCTCCTCCAGCGCACACGGCTTGGAAGACACTTCAAACTGCACAGCAGCTTTGTGTGCGCCGGTGGAGAGGAGGGGAAGGATACCTGCCAGGTATGAAACCTGCCAGGCATGTAACCTGCCGGGCATGAAACTTGCCAGGCATGAAACCTTCCAGGCAAAAAAGCTATGTTAATTATAAGGAAATTTCATAAGAAAGCGAAGGCGTTTTATACTTAAACATGTAGAATGCAAAGTACTTATAATGTAGATACATAATGGTAAAAAGTATTTCAATGTGATAAACCTAGGTATATTAAAATATATGGTAGGTAGCATAGCATTATTAGGGGATTTAAAATGTTAATTAAAAAAAAATCTATACTAGTACTTCTTGAAGCGCCCTCACTTGCGAGTTACCTATACTTATTAAAATTTTAAATTCACTTAGTTTTTGTGATTTCCGCCCTCCAAGGTTATTTCACAGATTATATATCACAGATCCAGCGAGCATTGCCACCACATGCCAATCTCATTCTGTCAAACTCCAAGTAGGTAGTTTAGATACTAAAGATCAAACTGGCACAAAATTCTGGTCGATTTTCTATCATTAAACCGACCATATTCTTATTTTCACACCTCTGTATTGTTTATGAATGTATCATGGATCAAACGGACACTGGCAGAATTGTGACAACTAGCCACAGAAGCCATAATCAAGAAGTTGAACAAGATACTAAAGATCTTTGACTGCGTGGTGGGTATCTAGTTGAACCTCGCCGCTCCAGAGCACAGATTAAAATTTTCCTACTCTTACGTCCAGAGGTTTCAAACCGTACGCACGTCACAAACTTTTTACGGTCCCATTTAAGGACTCATGTCGTGAAAAGGGCCTTAATTTCTTTCCCAGGGTGACGGTGGAGCCCCATTAGCGTGTCCTATCGGCAACGACCGGTACAAGCTATCCGGGCTGGTAGCTTGGGGCATCGGCTGCGGGAAGAAGGACGTTCCCGGCGTCTACACCAATGTAGCCGCCTTCAGACCCTGGATCGACGCCAAGATGCAGGAATGGGGCTTTGGAACCAACACTTATACCATTTAGATACGAGATTAAATAGGTTTTAAGTGATAACCAGTTGTTTTTTGTATACCTGCTTACCATTGTAGCGACATCTCTTGCCACATGATTGAACTACGTTTTATCACATCAACGAACAGTTTTCAGATTAATTTATTGACCATTTCGTTATAACATATAACATTGGCATTTCAGAGAGGTATACATTAACACTTAAAATTAGGTATCCTATCTTAAATCAGTAGTTAAACTAACTACTGATATACGAAGAGTTACCACATACAATACACAGATGGCCATCGAAGTGTCTAGATCGCGCAAGTGGAATGATAACGCAACCTGAACATTTTTATTATAATTATGTTCTGGTTTCGTTAAAACTCAATTAAATTATCTCTGAAAAACAACTGTCGGTCCTAGGACCCCGGGCAATCAGATGGATAAGCTCGGTGGAAGATCTTTATGCATTTGAGTAAGTAGGTAGGTATCTAAAATTTGCACCTGAGTATCTAAAAAACCGTTTTCGTTTCCGGTCTGACACACACGAAAAACAACTAAGGTCTTCTGACAATCTCCTTCTAGACACCCCCGAGCATTGCACATCGTTCCGTGGAAACTCTTTCTCTGTCGATCAGTCCAGCTCTAAAGAATGCTTCAAAAGATTAACTCGCAAACACTTTCTCGATGAGTTGTATTCATAGTTTATTTACCTCAAATTATTATTTATATGTACTTATAAGTGCCTATAAATATATAATTATATATATTAAGTAAATGTGATTATATAATTATATAAATAAATAAAGAATAATGGCTGGTAGAAAATACTTTAGCATTATGCCCGCCTATTGTTCACTTTTAATTAAATGTGCAATAAAGAAATAAATCTTTCTCACAGCAAATGGGGACGCACCACCAACCGTGTTCTCCGTACTATCGTAAATTTTACTCCGCGAGCTCGATATCTCACTCTACTCCAATAACTCAAAGGACAAATGCCTCCTTCTGTTGCATTATTGACAGTTTACCGTTGACTCCTCAAACTCCACCGATGACTTCACACGTCTAGGGCCTAACCATGAAGTCCTATAGCGATTCAGTACAGGCAAAGGACGTCACTTTCCGCTTTGCGATTAAGTTTGTTACTCTTTCACGCAAAAACTACTGAACGGATTTTGATGAAACTTTACAGTAATATAGCTTACACATCAGAATAACACATAGGCTACTTTTATCCGAGTACATCGCGGGCGAAGCCGTGGGCAGACTTTCATAAACTTTCGTAAAATAAAAAAAGTTTTTTTTGGAATGTAATTGTTTATTTTTATTTTTATTTTATTTTTATTAAGGCACAAACGGTTTACAATATCAAGATAAATGGTAAAAACTAATGATTCTTACACCAATTAAGCTGCCGCTAATAGTGACCCTATATAAATAATTTTAAAACAAGACGGTACTTCTTACATAAGGTAAATAAATTAATATAAATAGGTACATATTGAATAACATGCTCTGCTATTCAACAACTTGTTAAATAAGAGTGACTTATTTTTTAAACACATTAGCAGATAATGAAAAAATGTCACACTCAGAAAACTGTTCATTGTGTAACTTACAGGCTCGTGGGATAAATGAATTGCATGCATAGTTTGTTCTTAAATATTCTAAATAAAAAAGCTTATTTGTATAACGAGCATTTAAACGAGGACATTTCAAACCAATCTGACCTACAAGATATGGGGAGTCAACAATATTATTCAAAATTTTAAATAATAACATTTGATATCTGATGGTGCGTCGGCTTTGTATTGTATCAATATTAAAGAAAATCCCTTAAAGAAAAGAAAAGAAAAACTTACTAGAAGACAACTAATAATAAATTATGTCAAACACACAAATTTATTAATATGTAAACATCCAACAGATACATACATAGTCCTGGCCCCACACTAAGATTCCCTGTATCGTGGGAATCAATCAATCAATCAATCAATCAATTTATTGGTCATCATTACAGGTCAAATTTCAAAAACATCATTTATAAACCAATCGGTTACACATGTTAACAATACATCACCAATAATATCAAAATTCATGTCAAACTTAATTAAATATATTACAAAAATTACAAAAAAGAAATATTTAAATATTTAATAGGTACTCATTGAATTTTAGGAATTAAATCTTCAACATTAACAAATCCATGGCATCACAACAACCAGTCCCCGGAACAAATATCAACAGATAACAGTTAAATAAGTTTACAGCTTAAAATTACTTAACAAACTTGATTTTGGTATTTTTTGTTTCCGTAAAAAAGGTAAGAAAAGAAATACCTTTCCTACCTTTTACCTACAGTTTAGTATTTCGACCAACTTCAATAGGATTTGGTCCTTAGTACCGCACATTCCACGGCTAACTTCAGGGTGGGATAGTTTAGTGATATTTATTCAATTTTGAGGGTAGGCAGGGCTGTCTGGATGTGGCAATTCCGCAGTTGTTCTTTGACTTGTCTAGATCGGGCCCTCGCCAGCGTCACCTGACTGTCGGCGAAGCGGACGCTCTCCTGAAACAGACAATTTATAAACAACTAGCTACAGCCGTCGGCTTCGCCCGCGTGGTACCCGGATCAAAAGTAGTTTTTTTTTTCATATAAAGAGTCTATAATCATTTCCTCGGTGAAGACAAAGATTAAGCAATTTGTATTTTGCACCTTTATGAAAGTATGTCCTATATATTATACTAGCTGCGCCCTGCGGTTTCACCCGCGCAAGTTTATTGATCTAATTAAATTTTAGAACACAAAAGCTGCTATTGTGACTTAACTATGATACGAGGGCGGGTCAATAAGTCCGTGACTTTTTGAATTTCTGACCTCTTTACTGAAAAAGCAACACTACTCCTGTCAACAGGCATCTGTCAGTTGACTCCTGTCAAAATTTGAACTTGCTGTGTCAGTTAGTTTGTGTTTGACAGCTATCTTTATCAGACTACCCACTAATTTGAGGAAAAAATGGAAAAAAGTGAATTTCGTGTGCTTATTAAGCATTATTTTTTGCGAAAAAAAACCATTACCGAGACCAAGGCTAAGCTTGATAAATACTATGGGGACTCTGCACCATCGATTTCAATGGTAAAAAAGTGGTTTACTGAATTTCGTTGTGGCCGTACAAGCACTGAAGATGCCGAACGTCCTGGACGCCCAGTTGAGGTCTCTTCACCCGAAACAATCGAAAAAATTCACGATATGGTGTTGGCCGACCGAAGATTGAAAGTGCAAGAGATTGTGGAAGCCGTAGGGATCTCGCATGGCTCAGTGGTTTCAATTTTGAATGATCACTTGGGCATGAGAAAGCTTTCCGCAAGATGGGTGCCGCGTTTGCTCACAGTCGACCACAAACGCAATCGTGTAACAACTTCACTGGAAGGTTTGGCGTTGTTTAATCGCAATATGGAGGAGTTTTTGCGCCGTTTTGTAACCGTGGACGAAACATGGATCCATCACAACACACCAGAGACCAAACAACAGTCAAAACAGTGGGTTTCTAAGGGTGAATCGGCGCCAAAGAAGGCCAAGGTGGGTTTGTCAGCCAATAAAGTTATGGCGACTGTTTTTTGGGATGCACGCGGGATAATCCACATTGACTACCTTCAAAAGGGAAGAACAATCAATGGGGAATATTATGCCAACTTATTGGACCGATTCAATGACGATTTGAAAAAAACCCGACCTCATTTGTCCAAGAAAAAAGTTCTTTTCCACCAAGACAATGCAAGGGTGCACACATGTGCAGTTGCCATGGCAAAAATCCAGGAATTGGGCTATGAATTGCTCCCTCATCCGCCCTATTCTCCAGATTTGGCTCCGAGTGACTACTTCTTGTTCCCAAACCTGAAGAAATGGCTTGGTGGAAAAAGATTTGACTCCAATGATGAAGTCATCTCGCAAACAAAGGCCTATTTTGAGGACCTCGACAAATCCTATTTTTTGGAAGGGATAAAAAAATTGGAGAAGCGTTGGACAAAGTGTATAGAGCTCAAGGGAGACTACGTTGAAAAATAAAATTATTTATTTATCAAAAAATCTGTGTTTTATTCCAAAAGTCACGGACTTATTGACCCGCCCTCGTAGTTAGATATATTCCCTCGAGGACTTTTTTCAAATAACATTTTTATTGCGATTTTTTATTAGGATATTTTTATTTTATTTATGTCAGATGTTAATTTTATAATATAGTATCACTATAAACAACTTTCTTGCATGCAAATCTAGTCTTAAATCTAGTCATTAGTCAAGTAAACAAAAAAAAAATTAACCTACGTGATTAAATTAAAATAAGATATTATTATGTACTATTATCTAAAAAAAATTTAACAAGATTAAAATATCTATGTCATACATCAGTGAGTGAGTCATCTAAATAATCATTAAGACTATAGAGGTATAATAAAAAATTTCAAGCAGTAATTTTATAAGTTTTTTCTTGAAATTATTCAGAGAAGCTGTTTCCAGAACATCAATAGGTTATATATTCTTGGAGCCATACATAATTATAATGATATTTTTTTTTGTAGATTATAATTAGTACTTTAATCATGAAGTACATCATTTTTATGTATCATCAATAGTTTTCTCAGCGCACGCCAAATAATGAATTTTATAGGCAAAATTTTGCTACTTTGGGTTACATTATTGCAATTTTTTTAAGGATCTCTATTTTTTTTTAAATAAATTATAGCCTATGTTACTTCCTGATAATTTAGCTTTCATTTGGCGAAAAAAATGGTTCAAATCGGTCCAGTAGTTTCGGAGCCTATTCGATACAAACAAACAAAAAAACCTTTCCTCTTTTCAATATTAGTATAGATTATATTTATTTTAACCATTCTGTGCACTACCAACAAATCTTTTTCAACAACACACAAAGGTTATCTGGAAGAGAATGCTTTTCAGCATTAAGTTCGCCTATTATACTACTATTTTGAGAAATAAAGAATTTTCTATCTATCTATCTATCTATCTATAAATAGGCTATTTAACATCACGCTACAACCAGGAACCGAGCAAAAGAAAATTACAATCAGAAAGAAAGAAGTAATGAGACGCGGTGGTTCGGGGGCCGAAGGCGGCCGTGCCACAGCTAGTATATAATCCTACTAATATTATAAACGTGAAAGTTTGTGAGGATGTTTGTTACTCCTGCACGCAAAAACTACTGAACGGATTTTGATGAAACTTTACAGTAATATATCTTATACATCAGAATAACACATAGGCTACCTATCCGGGTACTACGCGGGCGAAGCCGTGGGCAGAAGCTAGTATAGATAGCTCACCTGTACAGCATGAATCTCCCTGCTCATGCAGGCCAGACTCTCGTATGCCAGCCTCAGGGTCCGGAGTCTTATTGTCACCAGATCTCTGTACAGCATGCTATTCTCCTCCCCTGCAATAAAAATTTAAAAAAAGTTTATTTCAAGCTACAAAGCAATCACTTTAAAAAAAAAAAAAAAACTACTGTGATTCATTATACATAGAAGTTTGCTGAAGACCAGCCTTATCCAATACCAGCTGTGCCACGGTCGCCCTCGGCCCCCGACAAACCGCGTCGCGTCGTATCACCCGACCGCGCTTTTACTTCGTTTGCTCCGCACCTAAAGGTCGTAGCGTGATATTAAATCATAACCTTTCTCAAGAATAAGGCTATAAAAAGCAAAAAAAAAATCTAATCCGACTAGTAGTTCGAGATTAGCCCATTCAAAAAAAAAAAAAAAAACTTCAGTTTTATTTTGCTCTCGACGGCCCCCGACCGCCCGTGCTATTACTTATTTTGCTAAGGATCGTAGCGTGATGTTAAATAGCCTATAAACTTCATGAACTGGGCTATCAAAGGTTGCCTGGAAGAGATCGCTCTCAGCGACAAGGCCATTCATTGTATCACCACAACCTAGTTTTAAGATCCTATGTAAAATGTTTTTTATCCTGGTGTATGCAATAAAGAGTTATCTATCTATCTATCTATCAAATGCAAAAATACTTTATCAAATTAGACTGTTAGTTCCAGTGATTAGTGTGTTCAAATAAACAAACTCTTCAGTTTTATTATTAGTATATAGTTATCATGCAGATGTACTTACATAAGCGTGAGTGCAAAATGGAGCCTTTGAAAATCCGAAGGTGATTGGGAGAAATTGAGAGCGGCGATGGCGGCATAGGATTCCTCACGGGGGCTGACAATGTACCTGCATATATTACGCAATCAAAATATTTTATTGCGAATATGGGTATGTCAGATGTTAAATTTATAATAAAGTATCACCATAAACAACTTTCTAGCATGCAAATATAGTCTTAAATCTAGTCATTAGTCAAGTAAACAAAAAAAAAACCTACGTGATTGAATTAAAATATCTATGTCATACATCAGTGATTGAGTCATCTAAAGAATCATTAACACTATAATAAAAAATTTCAAGCAGTAGTTTTATAACTTTCTTCTTGAAATTATTGAAAGAAGCTGTTTCCAGAATATCAATAGGTAGATGGTTATAATATGCTCTTACTTAGTTGTGATGTTTTACTATGACGGCAACACATTTTGTGCTTATGGCGTTTACTTTTAAAAGTAGAATATAGATTTAAGTTTTTTCTTACAAAAAGGACAACCTCAACTATATACATACATGGCAATGTTAATATTTTTAGCTCATTGAAATGTGGTTTGCAGCTGTCAGTTTGCTTCAGCTTACAGATAGCCCTCACGCATCTCTTTTGTGCCTTAAACATCAAATCTTTGTCAGTAGAATAGCCCCAGAACAAGATGCCATACCTCCAATCCAGCATTTGTATTTATTTATTTATACATATTGCGACATATTGCGCCGCGTTCGGGTCATTACCGTTAGGGACTGCGAGTAAAATGGACTGCGGAGCCCTAAAGACACTTGTAAAAACAAATGTAACAAATGTAATATTATTTTCTTTCCTCCTCGACGACCTCTGTGGCGCAGTGGGCGAAGGCCCGCCTGAGATGTGAAAGGTCCATTACCGACATTTGTTTTCAGAGGTAATTTAGTTGAGTTTTAACGAAACCTGAACATAATTATAATATAAAGTTCAGGCTGCGTTAACATTGACGACCTCTGTAGCGCAGTGGGCAAAGGCCCGCTTGAGACCCAGAGAAGGTTGCGGGTTCGATTCCCGCTGCGGGACAAGTGTTTGTATGATCTGCAAATATTTGTCTCGGGTCTGTGTGTTTTCTATGTATAATATGTATGTATTTACAAAAAAAATGTATATAAGTAGTATATCAGTCATGTAGTTCCCATAATACAAGCTCGGCTTACTTTGGGTCTAGATGATGCTGTGTGAAAATGTCCAGCATTATTTATTTATTTACTTTATTTCATTTCATTTAGTTTATTCCTAGCCTTGGACATAATGCGCCGCGTTCGGGTCATTACCGTTAGGGATTGCGAAGTAAATGGACTGCGGGCCATGGGGAAAATGGGCCCTAGAAACACTTTTAAATGTAATATTATTTTCGTTCCTAAAAGGGACATTCCAGGCCCACATCTTGGACAAGTCAAATTAACAAAAATCAGATATATGATCATTATAAATAGCAAGACAAGGTAATTTACACATACAGTATCAACAAAACATTAAAAAAAACATGTTACACAATAGTACAGGATATTAAAAAAAAACACTAGGTACCTAAATCATCTGCAATGATGGATGTATAATAATTAACACCCAACATAGTCATAATATCGCCGCATATATTATCGGATGGGTTCGATGGTACCAGCTATGGCAGATGCCATGCCTCCATCTCAATGGCTATGGAAATCAGATCGCCCTGCCAACCTCACATCATCATCATCATCATCAGCCCACATCAGTCCACTGCTGGACATAGGCCTCTCCCAATACGCGCCACTGAGCCCGGTGTTCGGCTCTTATCATCCACTTACTGTCCGCTGCCTTCCTTAACCTCACATAAATACTCCTAATTATTAACTAGACACATAGTCATAATGTATATCTGTGCGTCTAGATAATTTCTGTTATTTTAGTCAATTGATATTTTATTTATGTTTTTTTTTAATTTATTTTTACTGAACAAAATATCTGAAGAACCAACCATTTGTCCCGCAGCGGGAATAGTTCCCGCACCTCTTGCTACTCGCCCGCCTTGCCACCGAGGTCTTGTATTTTGTTTGTCCGACAATAACTACCGAGTTGTTTATTCAAATGAAACTTGGTAGGTAGATAGTATACTATAATTTTTTTATTCGATATTAAGCCTAATATCTGTTAGGGTTTTTTAACTATAATAGTTATAAAGAAATTGAACTTATCGTGGTTTGGTCTCATTTTAGAATATAATGATGACTATACTACATACCTACTTTACTATTCTCTTCTAACATTTCGTTGACCGTTTATAGGTCCTTCCTCATGAGCATCGCCCCCGTCAGTTCCCGTCTCACGACCGTCGAGCGTGGTCGCGGGTATATAACGGTACTATGTCGTGTTAATTAAGTTTTTTATTAACACAACATAACTAAGACAGCTTGTATTTAATTTAGGACAAATTTCGTCCACTGGGAGAGCTTTCACACAGAGGCCATGGATTGTTTGATATTTCTTTCAAGATGCTGTTGTTACCTAAATGTAAGCAGATTAGTTCTTAATGTACAATGATAATTCATACCTTCATCTTCAGATTCTGATGCTTCCCCGGATATGACAGAATCGAGGGTATTTGCCATGTCTTGTTCCACATCCTGAAGAATTCAGAAAACATGAATGCATCGTTCTGTTTATGCGTTCCAAGGACATCTGGTACACCTCTGATATACAGGAATTGGGGATACTGGACACTACTGACATCAACCCAGAGTTCTTCTCCGCTATTTCAAGTTGTACTGGTTGGGGTTAGGGATGTCAATGCAGATCTTAGTTCCCCCACTTAGAATAAAGTCCCTAATATAACCAAAGGTAAACTAAAAAATTGTGTAGGTATGGCATGAACTGCCTCATATGAATCTAAATTTGGCACTCCAAGCTAGGTATGTATGTATGTAGGTGGACCCCCTTTTCCGCATTCAGACTCAAAGTTACTCAAAGCCTGACTATATGACTAACCAACCTAACAGTCTAACAGCCTAACAGAAGCACAGAAGCTTTGTGTGAACTTCTGAGGCTTAGCATGGGTTGTTGAGGAATTATTGGTGTTGAGTTGCTATGCCTGCACATTCCTAGATTACATGGGAGCTAAAAAAGTAACGAGAAATTGAACCCATAAGAATTTGTTACTAAAACCATCAGCTTTTGTTACAATCAAGCACTAGCATGAAGCATCGCATCGAGTTGCATCACATACAGTATGACTTTGTTCATACTTTGTATCAAATTAACAATACAATACAATACAATAAATTTATTGATTTTTGCTGATTTTTTTTTCAGCTTTACCAAGCTGATGATTTTTGGAGTGGCATTATGTTTTCTTCGAGTTGGGGGATGTACATGTTACTCAGTAACCAATACATAAGATTTGCTACAGCTCTACTAATTTAAGGAGTTGGGTTTATTGAGATCGGGTTAAATGGTAGACAGATATTTTTTTTTGTATTTCTCCTCTAAGCATACAGATCTGTACATTTCTTACTACCTTGATCTTTTTGTCATAAAAGATATTTTTTTTATCCTTTTTCAGTTTTTTTTAGCATAGTTTATGTTTATGTCTATGTCTATGTGCCCACTGGCCAAGGCCTCCTCCAACCCTTTCCGCTTGTCTTGGATTTGAGTGACTCTCGTTCATGTACTGCCGGCTGTATTTACTCTTAATAAACACAGCTGAAGTACATGAACATCCATCTCCGGAATAGCCTTCCTTGTTTGACTTTGTAATAGGTAAAATCCTACTAATATTATAAATGTGAAAAATTGTGCTGATGGATGTTTGTTACTCTTTCACGCGAAAAACTACTGAACGGATTTTGATAAAACTTAACTGTAATATAGCTTATACATCAGAATAACACATGCTGCTTTTTACACGGATACCACGCGGGCAAAGCCGTGGGCAAAGGCTCTATTTTTAACTAATAATAATTAACACCCAACAGACACATATTCCTGACCCCACAACTAGAATTATCTGTGTTGTGGGTAGCAAGAACTACGAGTACTGTACCCAAACCCAGAACAGATCATATAAACATTTGTCCCGCAGCAGGAAAGGACCCGCACCTTTTCCATTGCAGCCGATAACTCGCCCGCCGCGCCACAGAGGTCGTCCTGTGTTACTGAAGTATTGGATTTGTTTGGGTAAAATGCAGATAAATAATGCAGGCTTGACGATAACATATGTAGGTAGGTACCTACTAAAATTAATTGTAGGCAAAGTTTTTTTGTTACCGTCCGCTCCCGCACTGCGGGCGGCCGGTTGACGTTTACATGGAAATTCTCATAAGATTTTAACAATTTACGAGATAAACGTCAAACATGTCGGGAGGTGTAGGGAACTTACTGGTGCTTTGCCAATTTCGATTTCGATCTCAGAGTCAGACTCGGAGGCCTCTCCGTCTACGACTTGCGGTATGTTTGACATTGTTGCGTTTTACAGTACGAAAACAACGAAATCCACAAAAAAAATAGAATAGAAAAGTAGAGAAAACACAAACAGTTAACTTGCGAAAACTAATAGTTTTTTTACTGAAAGACAGTGACAGCACATAAAATTTGACATTAAAATGTTCACTTCACTTCACTTCTTGATTATGGCTTTTGTAACTTATTAATTTGTTTTGTTTGTCACGTAACAGTGACAGTCAGGTAGTGAAGGGGTTCCGACTAAAAGAAACAAAGATCCATAAAAATACCTTAAATTTACAGTGGATTTTTATTTCGGCACAAGACATGACTTATATTTTTGAAATAGCCTTTATATCTCATTGGATTTTATTCTTGCACAAATCTTGTCAGATAAGAATGACCTGTATTTAAAGCAAAATAAATGCAATTGTCCGAGTGCTAATCAAACAATTTACAGTAAGGTCTATGAAAGTACAAATGGCCTAATTTTTGCTTAAATTTATAGATGAGTTGGCAACTTATAGCGTTTCGTTCCACGTAGCTGTAGACAGTTCATAAAAACGTTCCTCTTTACAGGCTGAAAAGCTATCAAATATTTGACGGTTTTTTACAAACTGATGGGGTAAGTCATTTCTAGTTTGTCCCAAGTTGGGCCAAATTATCTAAGCTACGTAGGTAGACAGGTAAAATAAATAGGTACTTATTTATTTACCTAGGATAGTAAATATCTTTGTTATGTATGTACTACAGTAGGTATACCATTATTGGCCAAGCTGCCAAAACAGTACAGAAAATTAAAAAATAGGCGCTTCTTTCATTACTTTAGATTTTTGGGTGGGATTTAGAAAGCCGTCGCACGAATTTAGGTAAACCAGATTTTTTATTAATTCATATTTTTCTATAAAAAAAATATTGTCGTCTTATGCCCTTTTTTATTGTTATTAAGTATATGTAGTTGGTGTTTTTTGATATTTTTGGCAATTGTTAGGTTAACGTAAATTGGTTTTATAAAAGTTTTATTTCTGAGGGATTGCTAGTTTTCTCGTAATACTTAAAAACATCATCATCATAAGAAATCACGACTAGCTAAAACATTTTCTGTGGGCTATTTTACTTTTGTTTTTTATTCGAAAGACTGTCATCCCGAGTGAGCAAAATAACGTAAGCACGTGAGGATTTGATGATAGAGTACCACCTACTGTACTACAGGAAAGAAATCGTTATCTTGGAACTGCAAACGTATCGCGAATAACGTGATCTACTTCATTACCTATTAAAATGATTCTTTTTTTAATAGAAGGGTCCATAAAATCCATATAAATTTTTTGGAAAAATATCATCCTTATGGATTAAAAATGGGTGATTTAAATTAATATTGGACTTTATATTAACTTCCTGTTACCTATTTGAAGTCGATTTTTAGACGATTAATGTCTTATCCTATCCTATCCTACTATATCCTATCCTACTAATATTATAAACGCGAAAGTTTGTGAGGATGTTTGTTCCTCTTTCACGCAAAAACTACAGAACGGATTTTGATGAAACTTTACAGTAATGTAGTTTATACATCAGAATAACACATAGGCTACTTTTTATCCGGGTACCACGCGGGCGAAGCCGTGGGCAGAAGTTAGTATTAAGTATTTGCCAAACATACTACATACATCAGGGTATAAATTGCCCCGCATACATTAAAAGGCGTGTCGTTTGTACTCAAAATTAGATAAGTACCTATAGATAACATAAATCTACCTACTTTGGACTAACTAGTTTGGTTCTAATATAAATATTTCAACACGAAAAATAACAATTTATATTGTGTAAAATGTTTCCTCGTGTGCTAGTATTTTTATTACTTTTAATAATATTGATTGATCAAGGTAGGTAACTGCTGGTGTTGTGGATTGAAGGTAGTCAACCTAGGCTTTCAATCAAGGGCCTGGGAAGCCATGGTCTCCTTCTGCGAAGACGTTATCCTGCAGAAGGAGACCTCAAGTTGAGCCGCTTCGCAGGCGGAGGAATGGAAGGAGGCGGCGTCAATTCCTCCACCTCCTTCCCCTCGATGGGGATCAGCAAGGGCTGGGTACGAGGATACGTGCCCCTGCATTGCACTGGCCTCCTGCGACGGGAGATGTTTTTAATATACCAAGGCATCCCCCTATCCCAGAAGGGGGGGACCGAGTGGTCCGTCAAAGGCGGGCGACCACCGATAGAGCCGCGGTTGAATCCGACCGGGAATCCGTAGCCCTGTCCAGTGCTAACGCGCTATCAAACGAATCGTTCCATGATGATTGGTTTGATGACGTATTAGCCCTAAGGTGAAAAACGGAATATCGATGGGTTTTTGGTCGGTATACTATACTCACCAACACTTTGTTAGTGGTCTAGTTGGTGAGCCCGACGGACCCCCTTGGCTCTCATCAGACCGAGGGACATAAATAAAAGCATTTTCCCATCGAAAAAAAAACTTTCAATCCACTTACTTGGGTTTCATTCCCGTATTTGTTTTTTACAACTAAAATGGATATCATACGGCCCATCTGCTTAGCGGTTACTGTAACCTATGGGCACTTGCAACACCAAACTGCTCGGGTGTTGACTCTGAGATATAACAGGAGAAAGTTATGTGCTTGTAATTTCACCGGCAACACAGCAATGCAAGAATTACTGCTTGGAGGAAGAAAGTATGGTGGTAGATATTCCACGGACGAGCTTTTTCACAAGGATCTTTACTAGGTGGAGTCAAAACTATGTAAGTAATCTTCTTACGTACATAATACATATATACCTATATTTAACTTTTACAGATTATGCGGAAACGATATCCAGGCAAAAGAGGTAAAAACTTAAGCTAAATGTAAACCAAGTATAAATAAATCCTACTAATATTATAAACGCGAAAGTTTGTGAGGATGGATATTTGTTCCTCTTTCACGCAAAAACTACTGAACGGATTTTGATGAAACTTTGCAGTAATATAGCATAAACATCAGAATAACACATAGGCTCCTTTTTATCCGGTTACCACGCAGGCAAAGCCGTGGGCAGAAGCTAGTAATGAATAATGCTGGACATTTTTTAACACAGCATTTTTAATGTCCAAAATAATTTCAATTTTTTTTCATTTTTTCATTTAATTTATTCTTTCAAAATTTTAACAATCGTATTCGTATTACTTCTTAGTATTATAAAATTTAAAAAAAATTAATGATAAATTTTATCATCAAAATTTCTTAGTCTAAATTATCACATGTTAAAAATTCATTATTGGTATAGAAACACTTTTCCAACAATATCTTTGTAAGTTTTGATTTAAATATGTGAGGACTATCAATTAATTGGGGTAAACGTGTTCTTGAGTGGAGACCGCGACTCGGCAAACGTAGTGTAGGACGCCTTTAAGCCAGGTGGGATGACGATCTGCGAAAGACTGTAGGCAGATGCTGGATGCGGCAAGCTGAAGACAGGGCGCTATGGCGCTCATTAGGGGAGGCCTATGTCCAGCAGTGGACTAATATAGGCTGATGATGATCAGCATCATCTGACCTTCATGTCAGATGATGCTGTATGAAAATGTCCAGCATTATTTATTTACTTGTTTGCTTCATTAACTTTCATCAGATTCTTCATAAATCGCCTGACTTGACTTTTTTCCACGTGACCATTCTTAGCCCCCCACATTACACGAGTGTAACTCGTACTCGACCCGTTTTTCAGATGCATAGTTATCCAGAAGCAGTCAGGAACTCACGGAGACAGCACAGAGGAAGATGGTGGCGATGAGGAGTACAGGAAGCCACAGCCCAAGGAACCTAGACCAGACCGGCTGAAACGACTTCAGGCTGATGAGGATAAGAACAATGATGCTGAAGTAAAGATATAAAGATATTGGCAGATGATTTCCAAACTTCATTTCTTTGATAACTTTTGAAACCAAACATGGTTTTGAACAGAATTTCCACAACAAAAACGGGATATGTGAGTTTGAACGTTTCCCGATATTTCGGGAAACATCCATTTCGGATTTGGTACATGCAACTGTGCACAAATCATGGTAAATATCACGTTTTTAGTAAAAATATGTTCTAAACCATAGTTTCAACAGTTATATCCCGTTTTTTAGTAAAAATTATGTTGTGTTATGTTCATTTCTGTGATAGATTTGACGACTTCAGTGACGCGGTGGGCCTTTAGCCACCTGCCACGCAGGTGCGGATTCGATCCCCGCTGCGGGGCAAATATTTACATGTTCTGCAGATATTTTTCCCTGGTCTGGACCTGGAACTATCTGCAGCAAATACCTATACCACAACACTCAGGTGTTGGTATTGTGATACCACAGTACTCGTAGTTTCTGATACCCTCGACACAGGGCTACCAGTGTGGGATCAGGACTATGTACAGACACACTGTTTGGTGTTTATTTATTATTTTACATGGAAAATGCTTTATTGCACAAGAAAAAACAAGTATATAGGCGGGATTAGAGCCAACAAGCATTTTCTTCCATCTATCTTTTGCGTAATGAAGAATGGGGTAGTAATGAAGAGTGGAGTGGGCGTTTAAAGAAGATTACCAAAGAAAAAATAATCAAATTTAAAATAAGTACTTATACTAATTACATAGGTATCAACATAAATAAAAATAATACATATTTAAATATCTACAACGAAATATATTACTCAGATATATTGGTGATTCCGACGATGAAATTGATAAAGTTCTCATGGAAAATAAGTCAAAATTCCAAAATTATACTTTCGGGAAGATAATTTGAATTTGTTTTAAACATCCTTTCGAGAATCGTCCCCCTAGGGTTAACATACTAGTTCTGGGACACCCTGTATTGTGAGATCTTAAAGCCGAAAAACTCAGCCCAGCAAAAAATAAACTTTGCTTTGTCTAGCTGGTTTATTTCTGGATAAGTAAAATATTTTGTATTAGATTAGGTATCACGTAGATGAGATACCTATTTCTTTACCATCTATGGTGGGTTTTCTAAGTATCTACAAATACCGAATAGACGTTTTGTTCCTTGATACTTGTGTTAGGTTGTGTTACATTAAGTTGCTTTATTTTCTGGTTTTTTTTCTGTTGTTTTTCTTTTGTTTTTTAGCAGATAGGTAAGTAAATTATGTTAACAGGTAAGCACACTCGTGCTAAAATACAAATTTAAGTAGATACTTACTTATAAGTTTTGTTTTTCTCATTTAAGTGAACTAAAATTATGTTCATTGAGAAATAAAGAATCTTTAAACCGATAAAGGGCACAGGTGGCACAAAGCAGTCGGCTGCGACGCAAGAAGTACGGGTTCGATTCCCGCAGCGGGACAAATGTTAGTATTCTGCAGATATTCGTCCAGGGTCTGGGTGTTGTGGTACCACAGTACTCGTAGTCCCTGATACCCACGACACAGAAAATCCTAGTTTGGTTTGGAGTCAGGTACAGCAACTGTGTATGTGACTGTTGGATGTTTTTTTTTTGTTACAGAACTTCTATCCAGAGTTAGTGAAGTACAAAGCCTTACCGATGAAGCAGATGAATAAGGAATATCGGATACGGAAAAGGCTTTTTAGAAAATATTTGTAAACAGATAGATAGTGCATAAACTATTTACAGTGCAACACAACATAAAAACAACATTAAAAATAAAAATATACAATGGGCGCTCACACACCATTTAAGACCTCTGTGGTACAGTGGGCGTCGGTCCGCCTGAGACGCAGAGGGTTACGGGTTCGATTCCTGTCACGGGACAAATGTTTGTAAGATCTACAAATATTTGTCTCGGGTCTGGGTGTTTTTCTATGTATAATATGTATGTATTTACAAAAAAAAGTATATAAGTAGTATATCAGTCATGTTGTTCTCATAATACAAGCTCTGCTTAGTTTGGGGTTAGATGATGCTGTGTGAAAAATGTCCAGCATTATTATTGCTATTACACTTCATTTATAGTATAATCTCGCTTAAATAATAATAATATTGTATAAAATAAAACACATAAAAACATGAAGAACGTTTTTACTATCAGATTTTTACGTGGACGTCTTGACACAGCGACAAACTATTTACATTATTAATTTCTCACCCCTTATATTTAATTCACAATCGTATTTTCTAGAAATAATTTTAAAATAAATCAATCGATATTTTGTTAAAAATTAAGTTCAATGAGAGACAGAAATATGAATGTTTAGACAATAAAAAAATTCACACTACGGACGTTGACGAAAAATTGCAGTCGACTGCAAGTTGAAAATCATAAAAGGCATTCTAGCCTACGTGATTTTATTCAGGCCTGAAAATAATCGGAACTAGTCTGATGTCATCAGTCAGAACTTTTAATTCATTTTAAAGTCATTCAACGAACACAGATGGTGCTATACCGAAAATGTGACTTCGTATTGTTTCCCTGATGTTGATAGCTACATTTACAGACAGTGTAATCTAGTCATGTTTAACACGCTCAGCGCCATGTGTATCTTTAAGTCACACAGTGTCTGAAGCACTGTGTATCCATAAGTATACACATCCCTCTACTTGGTTAGAACACTGTGTATCCTTTGGGCGCACGTTTTCTATACACTTCTTGGCGCTGAGCGTGTTAAGGAACTTGCATTTCAACTAATCTCTCATTGAATTTTGTTAGATTAACAAGAACGTCTTTTGGCTTACTCTTTAAACTTTCACGGTCTCATTATGAAACTTGGTCTAAACTCAAGTTGAACTCAAGTTCGTCAGATCTACTAAACTAAAGGTTTAAATATACCTTATCGAAAAAAGAGTATCATTGCAAAGTTACTAAGGTCTACAATTTAAAAATAAAATAAAACCGCGGGATGTCCATTTGATTTAAAAAACATTTCTAAACCAAAATAAAAAAGAAACACATCATTTTGATAGGTTACCAAAATATAGTAGGTCCTCAAAAAGAGGTTGAGTTATGATGTAAATAAACTAGGTGACTGCTTGGTTTATCTTTTAGCAGTTATTTGCAATCAAACCTCTTTTTGAAATGTCAAATAGACTGTCGGCTATTATATTATAGCATTCAACTTTAAACCTTGTTTCCTTTTCCCAACATTTTTTCTTGTAATCAGGAATCAAAAGTCTAAAAGATAAACCACCGATTTAAACCACCTTTCGTAATGAGACCATAGACTAAAACAGAGTTAAAAAAACATAAGAAAGAATTGGTAGAATCATGTGATTTACAGACAGTGCAGTAACATCTAGTAGTGTTCAACCTAGACTGTCCACAGATACTAGTCATACATAACCTCTCACTGAATTTTGTTAGGTTATGGTGTGACAAGAGCGTGATAAGGACTACTTACTTTTGGCTTACTTTTTAAAACTTTCATAGACTAAAACAGTGATAGACTAAACATTTAAAACAATTGCTATCATAACTTTAAAATTTTCCAGGTTTAAAATAGTTTAAAATATTCAAATAGGTATTAGGTATAAATATTAAAATTTTAAAAGACTTTAAAATTACAGTCGAGTTTGTAACAAGAGTATAGATATATTTATGTATAGGAGTTATAAATTTTACCAAGGTTTTTATGAAACTGTAAGGGCGGTTTGGTGGTTAATGTATCAGAATTTTAAGATATTGAAAATGAGAATTATTAAAAATAATTATATTTTTAAATCGTGATAAACACTATAATTCCTCGCGATGAAGCCTAGAAAAATCTGATGATAACCACTTCGCTTTCTATTTTTTTATGATGAATTAAACTTGTATAGCTAATTTAAAATTAAAAAGAATTGATCAAACATTATGCCAGCAACCAGTAAACCTCCAAATTAAATTAAATTAAATCAAATACTCTTTATTTCGGATTACAAAGATCTATAATCGTTAGGTACCAATCAAGCAGGGTACCCAAAAGGATGGCGTCATTGCCTCTTTGAATAGCTTTCGTCTAAAAGTATTATATATTTCGACGATATACTACGAAAATATCTAAGTATATAAATTTGAAAAAGTAAATAATAATACCACCAAGCTTCCTTACAAGTTTCGTATTGTACTGTTCGGACTCACATCTCAGGTTCCCATACCATTCCGAATGGTATTTTATTTACCTAAAAACATTTTAAAAGGCTCTGTGAGTAGGTTGGTAGGTAGGTACAAATATGAGCAACAGTTCATACGTACGTAAACGTCAAAAAGTGTAATGAAAGTAGAACCAGTTATGTTAAAATATCATAAAATATATTTTTTTATCTACGATGCAGCTTAAAAGAAACTCCTACCTCCAATATCAGCCAAATCAGTCAAATCCCACGATTAATACCGACAATAACAACGATTATTTAGATCTACAATTCATAAGATATTTTATACTAAATTAGTTATTTTGCTACAGTAATTATTCTAAGTTTATAATCATGTAAGTCACAGGTGTGAATAATTCTGCAAAATTACTAAAAATTTTATCATAAATTAGGCAATCTGTACTCGTATATTTTTATGCAAGTAAAATATATAAACGCAAGTTTTTATTTTTGTTTAGATTTTTGTTTGTATTTTTACAAAATTATTCACACTTACAAAAAAATAAGCTGCATTATAACTAGGTAGGTATAGAAATAACCATAGCTCTTATATCAGGAAGCCAATCCCTGGGTGTTCGTTTTAATAATACAATTGTGGACATACACAAGTTCATTTGTGATAATGATCAAACACAATTCTAAAACGGGGTGAGCAGAGATCCAATGGTGAATAGAGTCAGAACAGAAAATTGAATTCAATTATAGTAATATTAATTAAAATTTAAATGCTCTGTTAAATTGGTAATTTTCGACTGGAAGGGATTCAGAACGAGATGAAACTGGAAACCCCTACCTCATCCAGTGCCATTATGATACACATTATGGGATGAAAAAAGCTAATAAGTTCATCTACAAAACTACCAATAACTATTATAATAGTGAATTTTATTAATAATTGATTAAGTTTTATTCACGACTAGATGTGATTCACCCCATTTTATTACAGCATAGAACGAAAGGAAACTGCAGAATACTCTACCTCATCCAGTACCATTGATACCATTATGGGATGAAAAGACCAACAAAATAATATAGATCCTCTAAGTATAAAATCCAACGATTAGGAATGATGCTATAATTAATACAATTGATCTTGGGTAGTATCCACAAATCTCTAATTACTAACTTTTTAATTAGGTAGGTAGGTACCTATATTATTTAACTATTTGCGTTTCAAATCCTGAGAACCAATTCCTAAGTAACTTACGAATATCATCAATAAATAAAACTAAATTACTCCCCTATAATAAAGGCATAAAATTAAATTTTGCTAATTAATTTACCAAAATAAATGCGTTCAATTACAATCTAACTAATTAAATGATATTTTGCACTACCAAGCAAAAATGATATGATTAAAATTGCTTAATTTTTTTCAATTCGTGACTATTTTGATAAATTTTAGTCTAAAGAGTTATCTATAGTTACCTACTAGGGTAAATAGACTATGTATTAATCAATACAATACAAGGATTACAATTATAAACAAAACATGGATTTTTTTTATTTCTTTTGATTTTTAGAAAAAAGCTCTTAAAATTTCGTCGAACCATCGACCAAGCGTATTTTCATGTAGGGACTTTGGTGTGTTAATATAAGAAAATTGGATAAAAGCCAAAAACCAATATTTGTATTTTCAAAAAATATCTTTCTCAAAAAGCACATCCAAAAGGTTGATAGAGTTGTTAGAAAAATTTGTTAAAATAATTTTATATTAGCTGTTTCATACTTTGACCGGATTTTTACCCTGTTGCTTGCAAGTTGCAATATTAAGGGAAAATATGTCTTTAAAATGGCAAACAAGTCGTCGTATTGCGATTGAAATGTATTCAATAGTTTTCATTTTAAACTCCTAAGTTTAGGTACTGACAGTGTTACTAATTCTTTATTTAAATATTATTTATAATTTATATTATCAACTAGACTCGCTTTTTAAAGAACCTGCAAATGAATAAATCTTAATAAGTTTTTCACGAATTCTAAAAGGTAATTGACATTTTAAAATTAAGGATTTTAACTGAAATTATACTAAAACAGATTTTATCATCATACCTAGAAAATAGTAGGTACGTATTCATAGATTTCCTATTCACTTATACAAGGCTTCTTTTGAACTATTCACAAGCAATTAAGACTAGCTTAGGAACGTACAGATTGCAAGGGAAAATTCTGGAGGAGACCTTTGCCAAGAGGTACATTGAACTGAGATATATACTCTTACATGAAACACACCTATTTAGAATCGGTTCTGAATTGCAAGGCAATAATAATAGAGAACGTAGAATAAAAAAAATAGGTCACATCTTTCTTAGAAATCAATAATAACACTAGAATCTTTTGTATTCACTAATAAAAATTGTCATGTTATGCAAAAGTAGTGTACCTAATACTGGATTCTTTGGATTCCAACGTTAGATTGAAAAGAAAGATATATTATGAATACGGAACGATTTAAAACTTCCTAAACATTTTGAGACTTAAAGTGCGGCTGTTTGTTTATTAGGAAGATACTTAGTTATTTTTTGTTTATCGTAAAGTTCCTTCAAGAATACAGTTTGGGACAATTCCAGTAATACAAGTATGTACTTTGTCATAAATGAATGATATCCTGTACGTAAAGGAACGCTGTTCCCTACACTAGGTCCTACATAGCTTTTGTTCTTACGAAATCGGCATTTATTGAAAATCCTCAAACATCTACATACTGAATATGTATCTGAGGAAGTTCATTATGGGAATTAACTTCCTTTCTTTTGGTTTTTTAAAAGAAAATATCTAAGTAGACTTCAAAATTTTCAAAATTCTTTCAGGACGACTAGTCGAAGCGACGCGTGACCAGAGAGCTGGCTCTTATCTGGGTGCAATGGGCAATGCGGCCAGTATTTTGGGAACGCTTCCGTCTGGTAGTGATCTGGATCAGTTGAGCTATCTATAGATCGTTTGTAACGGTCTTTTGGTGGCTAGCTGTTTCATCTGTATTTTTTGTATATACCTACTTGTAAATAGTTGTATGAATAAATGTATTTTTCAGTAGAAAAACAATTCCTTTGAGTAAACATAAGACATGCAAATGGCACGAATTATAAAATATCAATTGCTGTTTTACTACCGCAATATATTTTCTTAAAATTTTGGTTTTTAAATTATAGACAGTATTGCCAGCTGAAAATCGTAGCAAATAATATCTGTACCCAATTAGAAGGAAGTCCAAACATTAAATTTGGCACATACCCACGTTTGAAGGAAAAATTTAGGAGTATTTTTTTTGGGATATTATTACGATTAATACCGCGTACTTTACTATTCTCCTGCCGACGTTTCGTGGACCCCCGTCTCGCTCGCGTGGTCGCGTGGTCGCGTGGTCGCGTGGTCGCGTGGTCGCGTGGTCGCGTGGTCGCGTGGTCGCGTGGTCGCGTGGTCGCGAGGTCGCGTGGTCGCGGACGGTGCTCACAAGGACCTCTAAACGGTTAACGAAACGTCATAAAGAGAAAAGTAAAGTATGTGGTAAAGTAGTAATCATATCCTACAAGTATTTTTTATCAGGAAAAAATAAAAACCAATATCATATAATGGATAAATAAGATATGAAAAAAGTAAAATATGAAATTCCATCATCCATTTTTCACAAAATTTATATGGTACCCTTGAAGTGTTGCCAACAAACTTACCTATTGAAAAAAAAAATCATTAAAATTCGCTCACAATCGGCGAAGAACATACAGGGTGTAATAAGACTACTCCCGAAAACTTGGGGAGGTGAGAGTACCCATTAATACGAACATCTTTTACTATGGAACCAACACTGTGAACGCGAAAAAAAATCAGCTGTTCCATACATTTCAGCCAAGTAGGTATTGAACTTTAGTATGGAACAGCTGATTTTTTTTCGCGTTCCCAGTGTTGGTTCCATAGTAAAAGTGGTTCATATTGATGGGTACTTTCACTCCCCAATGTTTTCGGGAGTAGTCTTATCACACCCGGTATATAAAAAAATACATACAGACGAATTAATAATCTAAAAACTATCATGAACTTGACTATTCATATTGTAAAAACGGGAATTTTCACGTACTGCACTATCGGTGAAGGCACCGACTAAGTTTCGACTCATTCCGAGAGTCTTCATCAGGGTGAGTGGTTGCGACTTTCTCCTTCCGCGGCACGCACGGCCGCACGAGTGAGTTGAGTGCACGGCGCGACGCGGAAGGAGAAAGTCGCAACCACTCACCCTGATGAAGACTCTCGGAATGAGTCGAAACTTAGTCGGTGCCTTCACCGATAGTGCAGTACGTGAAAATTCCCGTTTTTACAATATGAATTAATAATCTTCTCCTTTTTTGAAGTCGCTTGAAAATTATACCAAACCACGTTAATTTCAATGCTAGAATTTAAGAAGTGTAAATTTAGAAGTGAAAGAACATGACGCTTCGTATCCTGGGCTTGACGACACCATTGTAAAAATTGTCAACGGCGAGTAAGTACCGCAGGTAGGGCTGCGCGCGCAGCACGCACGCCGCTACCATGCTTCGGAAGAAGCCTGCGTCTGCGCAGCGGCAGCGGACGCAGTAACTGCGTTTCTGTACCACCCTGGAAATAAATGATACATACAAATAATTTGTTAATCTACTATCCTTCCTACTATTATAAACGCGAAAGTTTGTGAGGATGGATGTTTGTTACTCTTTCACGCAAAAACTACTGAACGGATTTTGATGAAACTTTACAGTAATATAACTTACTAGCTGCGCCACGCAGTTTCATCCGCGTAAGTTTCGATTTTATACTCGTGATAACATCGAAATTATATGTCCGATTCGTATGAATTAAAAAAATTTTAACTGCTACTTAATTACCCTTGATGATTAAACCATTTATTTGAATAAAAATTAATACCTACGATACGAATGTAACCAACTTTTGTTTCTACCGGTGATCTAATTAAATTTTAGAAAATAAAAGCTGCGATTGTGACTTAACTATGATAGTTAGATATATTCCCTCCAAGGCTTTTTTGTAGGTAATAAGGAGTACTTTAATCATGTAGTACATAATTTTAATGTATCATCAATAGTTTTCTCAGCGCACGCCAAACAATGAATTTTATAGGCAAAATTTTGCTACTTTGGGTTACATTATTGTAATTTTCTTAAGGATCTCCAATTAAAAAAAAAAATTATAGCCTGTGTCACTTCCTGATAATTTAGCTTTCTATTAGTGAAACAATGGTTAAAATCGGTCAAGTAGTTTTGGAGCCTATTCGATACAAACAAACAAACAAAAAAATCTTTCCTCTTCATAATATTAGTATCACATCAGAATAACACATAGACTACTTCTTATCCGGGTACCACGCAGGCGAAGTCGTGGGCAGAAGCTAGTAAATAATAATACATGATGCTAATGTAGGTAAGTAGGGCCTATGATGATAAATCATAATCATATAATAATGCTGGACCTTTTCACACAGCATCATCTAGCCAAGGTAAGCAGAGCTTGTGTTACGAGAACTACATGACTGATATACTACTTATATACATTTTTTTCATGAACCGTGATGCTGAAAGTAAGTATAATGATATCAGAGTGAAAAAATCCAAACTTAACTATAATAATAATAATAATAAATAATGCTGGACATTTTCACACAGCATCATCTAGCCCCAAACTAAGCAGAGCTTGTGTTATGGGAACTACATGACTGATATACTACTTATATACATTTTTTTTGTAAATACATACATATTATACATAGAAAACACCCAGACCCGAGACAAATATTTGCTGATACAAACATTTGTCCCGCGGCGGGAATTGAACCCGCAACCTTCTGCGTCTCAGGCGGGCCTTCGCCCACTGCGCCACAGAGGTTGTCAAACTACATATTTATAGTACATACATATATTAAATTCAAAACGTTACGCCAGCAAAAACTCAAATAACTGTGTAGTGAGCACAAGTTCAGGATAAATGGTATAATTGACAAAAATATGAGCTATCTCGATGATGCAGTGAACTGGCTGCGACGCAAGAGGTGCGGGATCGATTTCCACTGAGGACCAATAGTCCCGCTCCGGGGAAATTAATCATAGCCCTGTGTCAACCATCTGAAGCGAGCAGGTGAACACCTCGTCTCGTTTGTCCCTACCCGTTAAAGTTGCAGACTTTAGCCGAGGGCAGCCGTCACAGCCTCGTGTCAAACATCTGAAGCGATCAGGTGATCACCTCGCCTTGTACCTACCTGTCAGAGTTGCGGGCTATAGCCGACGGCAGCCGTCACAGCCTCGTGTAAAAAATTTGAAGTGATCAGATGATCACCTCGCATTGTACTTACCTGTCAGAGTTGCGGGCTATAGCCGACGGCAGCCGTCACAGCCTCGTGTAAAACATCTGAAGCGATCAGGTAAACACCTCGCCATGTACCTACCTGTCAGAGCGATGTGCTATAACCGAGGGTGGCCGCCTGTTAACCTTGTACCTTTAGTAGGTAACGCGACTATAAAAAGTATTCGTGTTATATTCTGCTGTTTGTAACCAAATTAATTTGTTGTGTCTCATCCGCGCAATACATTGGTAATTGACCAATAGGATATGGCTGCGTATGTCGAGAAATCCGCAGTAAAGTTATTCCTGTACCTACCTGTCAGAGCTGCGGGCTATGGCTGGGGGCGACCGTCATAGTCCCGTGTCAAACATCTGAAGCGAGCAGGTGATCACCTCGTCCTTCAGACACGACTCCAGGAACTCCTCGATCGTGATCACTCCGTCCTGGTTCAAATCCAGCTTCCGGAACACCTTGTCCACCTTTAATCGGAGAATTCAACGCTGTACAATTAAATACTGGAAGTACGTTTACAGGTAGTTTACACGAGCTAAGTACCTAATGCTTAATATGGATCACTTGCGTTTAAACATGTCGATCAGACAAGGTTTTATTGCTATTTATTAGCGAAACCAATGATGGTACGTTGGGCATAAGAAAAACTGAAAAGTCAAGACACCACAATCAGACATATAATACCTCTAAATAGTGAATGTCACACACGATGGGAAAACACAAATGGAGATGGACGGGACACACCCTGCGAGATGGCGCTTCGTACCTTTCTGCTTATACTAACTTGTAAACGGTTTCTTCTCACTTGTTGCTAAGCAGCTTAGTACTAAGCGCTTAGTCCTATTACTGACAAGTACGAAGCTCGTGTAAACTAGCTATTAAGTCACAGGTTCTCAAACTTATTTCTCGCATCGCCCACTTTTAAAATAAAAACGCCCCCCAAAATGTTTAAACATAACAACATATGCTTTCCCCTCTAGACCGCCTTAGCGCCCCCAATATCTTCTAGAGCCTTCTACCGCCCCCTTGAAGGCTTTCAGCGCCCACAAGGGGACGTTATCGCCCACTTTGAGAAAAAGTGTATTAAGTAAAGCAGTTTTAAAATTTCGGTAGCTAACTTTTTAATGAAATATCTTTTACCATATTTAATTTATAATAATACGAATACAGTTTTCTATAATCATTTCCATAATCCAGAGATATTGATATTGAGAACTGTGTTGGCCTAGTTGGTGGTAACTTCCGATTCGGAGGTCTTGGGTCGGTCTTGTGCGCTAATGAATTTTTCGCATTAACACATACTGAAATACGGTGAAGGAAAACATCGCGAGGAAGGCATGCCCTGGAACCAAAAAATTCGAAGGGACTCATCATTGTATTATATAAATATATGCAAAACGATTGCTTGTTGCCAAATTAAATGTTAGGACGTACCGACGTATGTATCTTAGGATCAACATGGGAAATACAGTCGTGAGTGTTTTTATTACCGACTAGTTGCTACCCGCGGCTTCGCCCGCGTGGTATGTTAATAAAAGTAGCATATGACCGTCTCCAGGCTTCAAACTATGTCCACCAACATTTGAATGAATCGAACCAAGGATTACAATTTATACAAAGTTTAGAACTCAATTGCACACACCCAAAGGGTAGTTTTGAAAAAAATTAAAATGTGTTTCATTATTAATTTTAAAGTTTATTTGTACAGAGTTTTGAGCGAATCAAACGATTGTTTTTTATCATAGAAACTTTACCGCCCTATTTAACCCCTATAGGGGTTTTCGATTTTGATTTTCGAAAATTAGAATTAGCCTATGTGTTATTCCAAATCCTAAACTATCTACATTCAAAATTACATCAAAATCGGTTTAGTAGGTACGGAGATACGTAGTAACAAACATTCACACACACACAGCCTTTCGCATTTATTATATTAGTAGGATTTCTAAAAAAGGAGCAGGTTCTCATTTCGACAGTATGTTTTTTTTCATTGTGTGTAAGTCAAAGTCAACGTCAAAATTCATTAAAATCACAAGGATCACTTTGAAACGTCGGTTTTATCTATTGCCTGTTCCTCCGCGACCAAGCCAGGAAAGAAAAGCAAGAAAACATAGCTGGTTATTCTTTTTAATGATCCTTTTACAAAACAATAGGTAACTGCATTTTTTATCGAGTTGGAGCGTTTTCAATCCCAAGAGTTTTTATCATCTAAATAATCACAATGTGTTTGTTATTACCAGATATCGTTGCCAATTGTTAACCGATTCTGATGATTATTCTGTTGTTGTATAGAGAATAATTCCGTGGTGGATCCATAATAGTTTTTCTCGTAAAACTATTCAGCTTTATTGCTAGTAAAGATACCACGAACCTGTTCGTTAGCCTTGGCGTCGTCGACCCGGGCAGCCGGGGATCCAGGCGGCGCGCGTCTCCCGAGCAGCTCGTGCACGGCCACCACCACCTCGGCCAGCTCCTGCCGGGTGATCGCTCCATCGCCATCCACGTCGTACAGTCTGAAGGCCCAGCGCAGACGCTCGTACACCGACCCCCGGAGCAACGTCGAGAGAGTTACTAGGAGTTCCTGATATGAGGAATAACTTTGACGACCTCTGTGGCGCAGTGGGCGAAGGTCCGCCTGAGACGCAGAAGGTTGCGGGTTCGATTCCTGTCACGAGACAAATGTTTGTAAGGTCTGCAAATATTTGTCTCAGGTCTGGGTGTTTTTCTATGTATAATATGTATGTATTTACAAAAAAAAAGTAGATAAGTAGTATATCAGTCATGTAGTTCCCATAATACAAGCTCTGCTTAGTTTGGGGCTAGATGATGCTGTGTGAAAAATGTCCAGCATTATTTATTTATTTATTTAATATGTTAGTTGAATTAAAAGTTCATGATACGAGGAATAACTTTAATACTGTAAAGTTTCATCAAAATCTGTTCGGTAGTTTTTGCGTGAAAGAGTAACAAACATCTATCTTCACAAACTTTCACGTTTATAATAGTACTAGCTTCCGCCCACGGCTTCACCCGCGTGGTACTCGGATAAAAAGAAGCCTGTGTGTTATTCTGATGTATAAACTATATTACTCTATAGTTTCATCAAAATCCGTTCGGTAGTTTTTGCGTGAAAGAGTAACAAACATCCATCCTCACAAACTTTCATGTTTATAATAGTAATAGACTTTTCACCCATCATGTCTCAGAGACCGCAACACGTGACATCTCTAGGTTTTATAAGCTTGAATGGGTTACTGTAACTGCCTACCACCAGGTGCGCCATGTTTGCCACTTAATTGTTAGTTATAAAAAAAAACTAACTACCTAGCTTACGCCTAGCAGTTGCAAAACCATAAAATAGACCAGTCCCGGATCTACGACTTTTCGAACGGGGGCATAAACTTGATAGTGGCGCCCCCTCTCTCCAGCTTTTGACATAAATTTTAAAAAAATACAGAAATATATAATGGGGGGCATTTTTTTGACTGGGAGAATAAGAACCCTTGAATAAATTACATTCATAAATCACCTTTGGGTGCATTCACATTCAGCTGCTCGCAGCGGTTTTTGCACCCTTTGAATGTGTTCACAAACCAACTGGGCGTTTTAAAATCAAATGAAGAATCGATAGAACGAGCGCTGGATGCTAGGAGCGTTGTTTCATAAAGCGTTTTGAAACAAGATTTCTTTTTCAAACATATTGTATTATGGTTTTGGCGCCCCTTGAAACTGCCCGCCCCGGTTTACCCCCCCCCCCCCCCCCCAGATCCGGGCCTGAAATAAACAAAGCTGTATTAAATAGTTGATTAAATACAGATAAATACTGCTATTTATTGTGTCTGTCGTCTGTCTGTTGGCAGCTAGGGCGTGGGCGAAATGTTATCTGATAAATAGGTACAGTGCAAACCGCTTCTTGTGGCACTGTTTAGTACAGTACGCGTCGTGGGACATATTCGCTGTGTGTTTTAATTTAAATCAGAGCAGCTTAGATTATCCGCAGCGGTTAGGTATAACACCCTATTGCTAGGAAACTAGCTAGTACAGTCAGCGTCAAAAGTAGATCAACAATATATTGATCTCTTCCTTCGGTTTTAAGAAATGATAACTTAAGAGGCCTGCTTTGGATGATTTGTCCATACAAACGTTATACCATAGTCATTTGTTATTAGAGCTTATACCATATTATGTTATTATTTGCATTCGAATAGTATTTATCTACATACCTTGCTATATATTTTTTCAAAATACTTACCTAAAATGAAATATGAACGAATCGCATTTTGGATATTTTTACGTCATACATGACATGTTATTTTCTTATTTGTTTCGTATTAAAAACAACAATACATTACGTATCGTTTGGTTAGGTACATAGATTATATTGTCTAGTTACAGAATAACAACGCAATGTGAAAAATACAACAAGTTTTCATTCATCTTTTTTGGTATTACGGAACATCACCAAATTTATAAAAAGTTCTGAACGGCTAATATTGCTATCGCGCAAGCACGGGCGGGCCTGCATCAGTCAAAAAGAGATTTTAGGACGCGCTTCGAATTTATGTCATGAGCGCTGTACGCCGGATCCTTAAGAGTGCAAATATTTTAGAGCCAACCACGGTAGATCTTCAAATGTAACTCAATTTTGAACGAAGCTCTACAGATTCCAAAAGTTTTTAAGGTTTAAGAATCGAAACTGATAATCTAGTTACGCTAGATTATCAGTTTATTGATCATGCTGATTGTACCCAATATTATATCTGTGACCCTAGTCATTAACACCTAGCCCGCAATAAGATTACCTGTGTCGTGGGTATCAGGAACCACCTACGAGTACCATGGTACCTCAACACTCGAACCAGGAACATTTAGTACTCGTAGTTCCAGATAGCCACGACACAGGGAATCTTAGGGTGATCTATAGCATGCAAAAATCCCGCAGCGTCCCGCATTTTTTACGTCTCTATTCGCCGATACCGATTTCGTCAAAATACTGCAAATTCGAAGATAAAGATAATTTATTTGCAGTTCTAGGTTTTAAATATATTAAAATGTTTCAATTATGTCCTACCTTAAAATTAGGTGTGCAAATATGTAAAAATATATATATATATTATTATATTTTTATTAAAGGCTTTGTCGCTGAGCGACCATATCGCCTAATCGGAAAACAGACAAAAATATATTAATCTTAAAACACCACAAAAAATACTTAACTACGCACTAAACATATTGCAGCTAGTTTGTACAAACTGTCGGCTTCATTCGACAAAGGAGAAGACAAAAAAAATAAAAAAATAATATTTGTATGAAGTAAATTGTTCATAAAATTAAATGGTCAAAGTTTCAGATCGTCAACTAAGAAGTCATCTGGATCAGTCGGGCTATCTATTGATTTGCAACGGTATTTAGATGACTAGCTGTTTCATCTTTATTTTTTTATATACCTACTTGTAAATACTTGTATGAATAAACGTACAAAAGTAATTAATATGGTAATAGCACTTACTTACTAATCATTGTTTTAATTTAGCTTTAAAAATAAATTCACAAAGTTGAATTATTGAAGAATCTAAACTATTTAAATCGCGTTAACGTATGACACATCCACATAAAATGAAGATGTACATACATCTCTATGCATACCTCCTAAATACGTAAACGATTGCAGATAAAAATGTCATCTAGGTAAAACGTGGAGTGAACATATTCGAGAATTTGCGAGTTGTGTTATGGTTGCCACTTTAATGCTGTTTTTTTTTTTGAAATTACATATGTGTATGGACTCACAGTCTTCTTGACAAATACCTTCAAGTTCACTGATCAGCAAATAATAAAATAATCAGGGTCAAATTAGGGTCTACTCATGATTAAAAAACATATCTAATAGTATAAGACACATTAAACTTCCTCACGTGCTTACGATATTTTGCTCACTCGCGATGACACTCTTTCGAATAACAAGACTTTAAATGTCAGAAAACCGACTTCAAATAACGGGAAATTGATAAGAAGTCCAATAAGCAAATTCATCACCCATTTTTTCAGCCATAAGAGTGGTTTTTTTTTCATAAAACTTATATGGGATACTAAAAAAAGAATCCTACCCACTAAAAAAATAATCATTATCAAATCGGTTCAAAACTGACAAAGATATCGCGTAACATACACACAAAAAAACAGACGAATTGAAAACCTCCTCCTATTTTATTAAATCGCTATATTCGCGATACATTTACACCCTCAAGTTTACGGTTCCTATCCTGCAGGTAGGTACTCTATCATTAGATCCTCACATTCCCACCTTATTAAGTTTACGCTTCTCAAAAAATGAAGTCGTGATTCCATAAGATGATGTTTTTTTTTAATTCTACGTAAAGTAGCAATCGCTCCTTTATGACTACTTCGAGATCAGTCTCTATATAACAACAAAATAATCATCAAAATCGGATTACAATTGGCGATGATAACAGAGAACAAAAAAATAAAAAAACTTGAGAAACTCCTAATTTTTTGAAGTCTGTTAAAAAAAAAGTGTAGTATCTACATTCATACTAGGTCAAAAAATTTTTAGTAAAAATTAGGTCAAAAAAAAACTATGATATTGACATCTCAAAATTATTAAATTCTAGCTACTTAAATTAGAAGCATCACGCAGATCCTATCGTCAGCCCTGTCCACAGTTGGCGCGTTGCCAACCCGTAGATTAGCTAGCAGTTTGGCTGCAACGACAATTTCACCTGGCTGATTCGATTCGCCTGATAGTGACATGTTTAGATACAGTTTATAATATCTGTGGTGCAGTTACGGTACGAGCAGACAACGAGCTTTTCATTTTGTCAGTCAGAGACAAAAGTAATGTCAAAATGAGTTTGACAGTGACATTTACATTTGCAAGCCCAAAGAAGTCTTGCCGGAAGTTTATTCTTTTATTAAAGCACATTTAATTAAAAATGAACAATTGACGGACTTAAAGCAAAAGCCTTCTACCAGCCAACCTAATTTGTCATGATTGGCGGTAAGCGTGCTACAATTATTATCTAACATATCTAAAATAGTGACAAGAATAGTAGAATAATAGTCTGTGGTAAATTTTTTTGACAAAGAAAAAGGCGGCATAGCTGATTTGTTTGTTGCCTGTTTCTGCACTTTTCTTCAGAAATTATCGAAATCTGATCTATGAATTTCTACGGTTTAAGTCAACAGCTATAATCAATCCAGGCTAAACAATAACAGACATTTGAAACATTGAACGCTGTGCCTGAACTTGTAAACCAATAATTGGCGGAATATTCTGCCACAACAATTTTCTCTGATAATGCACGTAGGTAAGTTCTTGTTTTGCGTTTTGACGAAGCCAATTAGTGCCAACTACAATGTGAAACCGAACTTATTATTATGATACATACGCTTTTAACTATTTACCCTACGACGAAGTAAAGGAGGTAAATAACATTACAAGTAGGTAATATTTAGTAAAATATTGTACAGTATGAATCATAAAACCTATAATATACAAAAAAGGTATTATCCCATTCAAGAAGAATCCATAAAATAAAAAAAAAGAATTAGATGTTTTATTTCAAAAACTATCGTGAATTTTATTCCAAAAACTATCGTGAACTTGACTATTCATATTGTAAAAACGGGAATTTTCACGTACTGCACTATCGGTGAAGGCACCGACTAAGTTTCGACTCATTCCGAGAGTCTTCATCAGGGTGAGTGGTTGCGACTTTCTCCTTCCGCGTCGCGCCGTGCACTGAACTGACTATCGTGAATATAATATACATAATACTGTAGGTATTTTCCCATGATGGACATTATTAGATAGACATAATCAGTGCGTAGTTTGAGAATACCAAATATAAGTATGAGGTAGTCAGAGGCATGTTCAAATATTAGGTACAATATGACAAGTTCCTGCTATTATTTAGAATTCCACATCCCATCGCCGCTTAGGTTATGTTTTATATTTATTGAATTGAATACTTATTGGGCCAAAAATCCTTTTTGTAAATGGTCAATCGTAATCGCATCACACATCCAACTTACTATTATAAACGCGAAAGTTTGTGAGGATGGATGTTTGTTACTCTTTCACGCAAAAACTACTGAACGGATTGTGATGAAACTTTACAGTAATATAGCTTATACATCAGAATAACACAAAGGCTACTTTTTATCAGAGTATCCGGCGGGCGAAGCCGTGGGAAGAGGCTAGGAAATTATAAAATACTCTTTGGTTTCTGTTAGGTGACAGCCGCAGTTGATTGGCAGCCTTAGCACCGGATAAGCAACTTTACAGCCAGCCAGCCCTCTAACCGTTTCTTTTGTCATAACTCCGGTAATATTTCGCAAACTTTAACCAATTAAAATCGCAGCGTCTCTAGCAAAAATCCCGCCATTTTGCCACGTAGTCTGCGGCAACTTTGTTAATTAAAACTTGTTGCCTGCATCGGAACAGTTCTCTAAATTGGCGCTGTTATAGTAGTGTAGATTTGATTGTTTTTTTTTCGAAACTAAAAATAAGACCAATTAAGATCACAACCTCAAATTGGGCATCTAGTTTGTCTCTGTTTTCTTGTTTCGTTTCGTTTTGACTACAAAAATAATGGCATTGAAATTTTGAAATGTTAATATGATGATCCATGGAGTAAGGTAGGTTTTATTATAAGTATATATATGTAAGATATAGTTAGTTGGTTTAGCGGCTAAGTTATTCACTTGTGCAAATTTATCAACCGTAACGTAGGTACCTAACTTTTAGCTCAAACTAAAACTTGGTAACGAGCCAAGCGATTTTATCGGAATTCGGAAAATTGCAGAAATATCCCAAGTTTTGGCGCCAACAAGACTTCAGAAAAGTGATAGATGTTTTTTTTTGAGCTTTTTTAAAAACTAGACTTGGGAAGTGATGCCTAGATGTTTAATTTATATATGTATGTATGTATGTATTAGTATCTTTGTTTTATCTAATAATTCGTCACTATGTATGTATTGTCTATACACTACTGTCCTTTATCGTTTACGGCAATACCTGTCCATCCAAAGGTTGTCTATAAGATATCGATATAAGCGATAAGACCGATTGTACTCCCGCGATTAGCTTTTAATTTGCTCTGTTTGAAATTGTAAGCAAAATGTTATGTGGTGTATAGTAAAAAGTAACGTATCTGATGCAGGGCCGCCCGTGCTTGCGCGATAGCAATATTAGCCGTTCAAAATTTGTTATAAATTTGGTGATGTTCCGTAATACCAAAAATGATGACTGAAAACGTGTTGTATTTTTCACATCGTGTTGTTATTCCGTAACTAGACAATATAAGCTATGTACCTAATCAAACAATACGTAAGATATTGTCGTTTTTAATATGAAACAAATAAGATGAAAACATCTCCTAAATGACGTAAAAATATCCAAAATGTGATTCATTTTAGGTAAAAATTTTGAAAAAATTTTTTTTAAAGTAGCTAGATAAATGCTACTCGAATACAAATAATAACATAATATGGTGGAAATAAGCTCTAAACACAAATTATTATAGTATTACGTTTGTATGGGCAATTCGCAAAGCGGAAAGTGACCTCTTTTCCTTAACTGAATAGCTGTAAGACTTCATGGTTAGGCCCCTGTGTGGAGATGACACTCAAGCGGAAACGTTTTTTAGGAAGAGGTTTTGGTAAAATAGACTTATTTGGCAGTTTACTAGATAGGTAGGTAAGTTACGATTGTCTTTTCTGGTTAAAGGTTAATATATAATTAACTAGGTAGGTATATACTCACTCTAAAGCTGATAGCCCCACTGCAGTTTACGTCAAAGGCTTTGAACACATAATGGGCGTATTGTGCAGAGTCTGGAAAACGAAGGATAAATTATTTTATCGAATTCTTTGAAAACATTCAACAACAGAAATACAACTGAATAATACGACTAGGTAATAAAAAAATAAAAAAATATGTTAGTATAATATTAAACAAGGAAAAGAAGATTGTTTTCTACCAATAGTAATAGGACTACAGATAGAAAACAGTGTTTAAGTAAGCAACCTCAGTCGGTACCCAAGAGGCTGACCGTATTACCTCGTTGAATAGCAATGCTATTTAACTTATTATTATTTATTTAAATCTCAGGCTTATGCCTAGAGTCTTTATAGGCATTATTGGAGCCGAAGCTAATACTAAGAGACCTTTTTGTACAATACAATGTATAAAAAACGTTACTTCATATCCGGGTATCACGCGGGCGAAGCCGTGGACAGAAGCTAGTTTTAAATAAATATTGACTGAACTTGCAGCGCCATGCGGTCCATGTACTTCCCTACAGTAGACATGAGTTCGATATATCGAAACGTAACTGATATCGGATATGGGTTAGATATCGATACCATATCGATATTTAAATCCACATAACCGATATCATGAAAACTTATCAAAACCTCAACTGTTACAGACACGAACAAAACGAAAACTTCACAAACCAAAAACCAAACGAAACAACATATGGAGCGAATATGACGTAACATTAGTCATGATTGCATGATAATGGCGAGCGTAAAAATATATTATAGATAGCTGGCAATATGGTTTACCTTCTATTGTAACTCTTTTTGGTCCATGTTTTCACGCCGGCGTAGTTACAAGTTGCTAAACTGATAAATAACTGAACAAGTTTGCGTTTGTCGTTTCGTTGTTAGTTTGCCTATCTAAAAACCCCTGCGACTGATATCGATATCTGAAAACCGCTTTTTATATTGATATGCAAACTGTATATCGGTTACATAACCGTTTGCGGTAAAAAACAAAAACGCCCATGTCTACCCTACAGCTACTTTGATGTAAGAACTAAGCTGATGTACATTTGAGCATGAATAAATTAATATGAAAATATGGTATGGTGGTAATACTTCCCCAGACGAGCTAATTCACAAGGAGCTCTGCGTATACTATTGAAAAATACTTACTTCCGTGTGGGAAGAATTTGGCGTAAATATCCTTGAAAGACTCTTCTTGGACCACTCCTTCCGGGCACTCCTGAAAACCATATCATCATTAGCATGACTGACCGTTGTTGCAGAGGTTATGTACTCTGTGACGCAGTGGGCGAAGGCCCGCCTGAGATGTAAAATGGTTGCGGGTTCGATTCCCGCCGCGGGACAAATGTTTGTATCAGCAAATATTTGTCTCGGGTCTCGGTGTTTTCTATGTATAATATGTGTGAATATGTCCAGCATTATTTATTTATTTGTACTCCAGTTACATGAGCAGTGTCTTGCTGAATATCGACAGTTCGTTATTTCGACATGTCACTTACTTCGAAAAAACATAGTTCGACATGTCATTGTTTCGACTGAACATACTTCGACAACACACACATTCGAAAGACCACTACTTCGACAGACCCTACTGCGACATGAGATTCGGCAGATAATTATTTCGACAGAAACTTACGTCGACATAATACTGCTCTAAAATGTAACAAAACTAATTGAATTACGTGTTATAATAAAATTTATGGTCAAAATTATCAGTCCGCGGCATCGAGCGGCAGCGATGAGCGAAGTAAATAGCATTTTCAGATCCGACTCGGATAGGTTAGGTTATTGGTTTTTTTTATGTTACTGTCGAAATAATGATTTGCCGAACAAGTGCATGTCGCAGTAGGGTCTGTCGAATAGTGGTCTTACGAAGGTGTGTGTTGTCGAAGTATGTTCAGTCGAAACAATGACATGTCGAACTATGTTTTTTCGAAGTTAGCGACATGTTGATATAACGAACTGTCGAAATTCAGTGCGACACTCTTACATGAGACACTGGCCGGTAGTGCTCAAGCCGACCTCTCGCCTAGTGTCTAAGTAAGTTAATGTATAGGTATTTTATATCGCTTTTCCTTGTGTTGACTAACATAGTTATATAAGTTGTTTTTGTATACTCACAAATTATGGATAATTGGTCTGAAATAAACATTATTATAATTATTTATCTTTATTAATTTCAAATCTCAGGCTTTTGCCTGGGCATTTGTGGCATTTGTGGAGCCAAAGCTAACACTAACAGGCCGTTTGTACAATATCATATAAAAAACACTATTATTTTTATTATTATTAGCAAAATCTATGCTTCGACCAGGATATTGTTCCATCCAAACGTTGCCTGCTAGAGATTGCTACTTGAAGAAGGGATTGAAGAAAACATAAATGCTAACATAAATGATAATAATGCTGGATATTTTTCATACAGCATCATCTAGCTCCAAACTAAGCCGAGCTTGTATTATGGGAAATACATGACTCATATACTACTTATATGCTTTTTTTGTATATACATCTATATTAGATAGATAACTCTTTATTGAACACCACATAATATGTTGCTTACAAAATAAAACACAGAGCATATTACAAGCTAATCGCGGGAGTACAATGGGTGGTCTTATCGCTTATAGCGATCTCTTCTAGACAATATTATACATAGAAAACACCCAGACCCGAGACAAACATTTGCTAATCATGCAAACATTTGTCCCGCAGCAGGATTAAACCCGTAGCCTTCTGCGTCTCAGGCCCACTGCGCCACAAAGTTCGTCTAACTAACACTAGCTTAAATATGAGAAAATGGAGTGGAAAGGACTTTGCTGGCAGCTAAATAGTTATATTCAGTTTCTTCTTGCCACTGGACCCAGACTTAGTTCGTGTACAAAACTAGTCAGCTAACTAAACTGGCCTTCATCATTATTGCAGTTAAATTTAGTGAAATTAATTCTCAGTGCGGCTCCTACTTTGGAAATTCGAAAATGTTCAATGTATACGTAACCTTGACGGCATTTTCTATAATGAAGATTGCCATTTATAAAAAAAACGTATAAAAAAAACTCTACGAATATCATCAGTGATTTTCACCGCTTAGATCAAGGAATATTTTTATGGATTTTAGACACGGATTTTTTATCTTTTTTAATTAGTAATTTGTACGAAATTATCTTTTTTACTTGTCTAAGTAATTTTTTTTAAGTTGGTCGACTAATACTCTTTAACTTTTAAAGGCTACTTAGCTGTGATTACTTTTAATATTATACTACTACTAGCTTCTGCCCACGGCTTCGCCCGCGTGGTACCCGGATAAAAAGTAACCTATGTGTTATTCTGATGTATAAGCTATATTACAGTAAAGTTTTATTAAAATCCGTTCAGTAGTTTTTGCGTGAAAGAGTAACAAACATCCTCACAAACTTTCGCGTTTATAGTATTATCTATAAACGTTTATATCTATAGCGTTTATAGTATTTTATAGTATTATAGTATAGTACCGCGGATGATATATCCTTACTGATGCCATGTAGCAGCACTGATAACGTAGCCGGCACAATACAAAACGTACTCAATTGTGTCTCTAACTGGATGTCGGAACACTGTCTAGAAATTAACTTCACAAAAACGCAGGTAATGGAGTTTAGACCGTACCAAAAACCTGCTCTTAACGTTCAAGTAACCTTTAACAACATCTCTTTAGAAAGCGTTGACACTTTTTCTTTACTCGGGACCAATATTGATACTCATTTGAACTTTAAACATCACATACAAAAACTAAAATCTAAATTATCAAGTTTTACGTATGCGTTGCGCGAATTAAAAAAGACAACTGATCTGACAAGCACGTTATCGGCTTATTACGCCTATGTGTACTCACATCTTTCTCGAAGCATAGCACTATGGGGGAATAGTGTAGACGTACAAGACTTGTTTATTTTACAAAAGAAATGTGTGCGTATTATAGCAAACATAAAAAAAGAGATAGTTGCAAACCCCATTTTATAAATCTAAAGATTTTGACGTTACCGTCAATCTACATTCTAGAAATATGTAAATTTGTCAGAAAATATCCCGATTTGTACACGAAACTTGATGATCTTCCTCGAAGATACGCACTTAGGCCAGGTAGAAACAAAATTATACAACCAAGATCACACCTAAAATTGCACAGCGATGGCCCATACATAATGTCAATTAAAATCTACAACAAACTTCCAAAACAAATCACAGAATTACAAAAAGATTCGTTGTTCACTAAAAGACTAAAATCATTCTTAATCGACAAATGCTACTATGACATTAAAGATTATTTAGACAAGAAAGCTAACAAACCTTAAAAATAAATAAAAAGTGACGTACCTATTTTTGACTAATGAAAATTAGAACAAAAGAAAAAATGACTAAACCTACTTACCTAATTGTGTTATTCCAAATGCTTGATACTTTGCCTACCTTGACTTTATTTTATTGTACCTACTAGTTTTCTTTTGTTTACACAAAACTTCGGCCTGCCTACCTATCTGTTGCTATACCCTTAGACAGGGTTCATGTGAGATACCTACCTATAAACACCATCTATGTACCTACCATGTGAAAGCAATAAATGTATTGAGTATTGAGTAGTAGGATAAGATATATAAAGCTTAATATATCGCAATCGTATCCCAAAATAGAAAAATCACCCCCAATATTTTTGTACGACCTATACAATGACACTCCACACTATGGGAAATACGAATAAAAACACTTTACGTGTTACAATAAAAAGATTTTTTTTTATGATTTTACTTTACCACTTTGTCGTCGTGATACCCGAGCCACAGATGTAATATCTGCCCATGCCAAATTAGGTAAAGCTTCCTAGTACAAAGAGTTTCTGAGCTAAGCCGCGGACAGACAGACGGATGGATATGGCGAAACTATAAGGGTTCCTTGTTGACTACCGTGAATACAGACCCCTAAAAAGGAAGTGAGGTTCTACTATCGAAAACGAATAGTAGGGTTCTGCATCGAAAACTATAAAAGCTCATTTTCATTCGAATTACAAAATAACGATGGATAATAACGATGGTAAGGCACGCAATTTCGCGTGATTTCGAAAATAAGCTAATACGAACGAAAGGGAGGTTACCAATAAGGCTATATGATTTTTCAAACTAGTCCTATTAAAAATTTAACACGACACCGTTTTGACAAGTTGCTTTATTTCAGACACAAAGATCCAGTATCATTCATATTGTAAAAACGGGAATTTTCACGTACTGCACTATCGGTGAAGGCACCGACTAAGTCTTCTCTCGGAAGTGGTCGCGACTTTCTCCTTCCGCGTCGCGCCTTACACCGTGCAAGACTCTCGGAATGAGTCGAAACTTAGTGCAGTACGTGAAAATTCCCGTTTTTACAATATGAATAGTCAAGTTCACGATAGTTTTTGGAATAAAATCCAGTATCATATTATTTACACATTAAAATACACATACCTACAATAAAAAATAAAATATGAACAAATGTACAAAAAGTATACCTATGTATGTAAATCGGATTTACGATTGAACCCTTCGGAGGTCACGTTTACCTACATACACACAATGTTTGCGATCATTTTGAAAAGTTGAAATATTTCTTCCCTTCAATCGCTTTTTCATAGGAATTGATTTAGGTACCTACTTACATTCATTTATAATTATAACATAAAACCATGTTTTTATAAAATGGTTCTAAATGTTGTATTTTTAACAAAGAAACAATTAGTTAAGTATATTATTTTTAATGATATATCAACATACTCGTACTTATATATATCAAAAAATATTTTAAGTTTTCAAACTGATCGCATACGTTATGTATAGGATTAGGCCTATGGTATGGGAGGCCACATGCGTAGATACCCTAGCATCATCTCATGCTAGGGTATCTACGCATGTGGCAGAGGCAAAGGATCTCAAGAGGCGCATATATAGAAGTCTCGACAGAGCTTACTTATTTGAGCCTTTTGGGGTTGAGACTGGGTCCGTTGGGAACCGGGGCCCTTCGCGTTTTCAAAATTATTTCGGGGCGAATTGAAGAAAGCGCAGCGTGACCAGAGAGCTGGCTCTTATCTGGGTCAACGCATTAGCTTTGCCATTCAGTGTGTCAATGCTGCCAGTATTTTAGGAACGCTTCCGTCTGGTAGTGATCTGCATCAGTTAAGCTATCTATAGATCGTTTGCAACGGTCTTTAGATAGCTAGCTGTTTTATTTGTATTTTTTGTATATACCTACTTGTACATAGTTGTATGAATAAATGTACCTACTTATTAATTTTTTTTTATAAAATGTGTGTATTGATCTTTTCATAGTTACCTATTTATACTACCTATTTATATTACCTATTTTAGGTAAGCACTGATTATAACTTTCACCGTAAATAGGTAACCAATTGAAACATTACCGTAGTAGTACAGTAATGTTTCAGTTGTTAGGTTGGTAGGAAGGTAGGTAATGGGCTTAGTAATGGGTTGATAATTTATCGTTGGCAGTTTGGCACCGTAGCTGTTGGCAACCCTGGTGGTGTTTATGGCTAATCATTATGCCCGAGTTTTGATGCAATGCCGTCGATTCTCTTGCACACCAACTAAGCTTAATTTTATCTATCGCTCTCTTTAACTAACAAGAAGAGTTACCTAGTCATAAACAAAATTGACAGGAGTAAAAATTCTTGCCATCTTTTTCTTGCGTATACTATCAGTAAAAGAAAGCGACAGTATAAATTAGGTTAAGTAATTAACCTACTAACTAAAATAATCTCATCTGCAAAAAATACTATATTGAAGACAGAACAAGATATTCTGAAAAGTTTTTACTCATAACCTAAAACTGACAATTAACATGGCCGACATGAAGATGTCACTGTTGACAAGAAAGCGCGGGCTTCTCCTATTTTTGGCGCGAACGGTCGTCGACTTTTTACCTAGATTACCTACTGACCTTTCGTGCTCTAACAACGAAATACCAAGAATATAGTCATCCCTTTCTCAACATGTAGAAATATGTAGCTATCCCATTCTCATTCGTTATCCGTATGGTTAGGCTATTTCTATACAAGTGTCTAGTGTCGTGTATTTTGAGATTTCGAGTCAGTTGAAGAATGCTTGCACAATGTCTCAGGTAATTGGTCTATGGAGGTACCTTCCCGACCTAGTTATGCCGATGTGAATGATTTTACAAATAACAGATCGACGAAAAAGATAACTTCAGCTTTTTATTCATACAACTTTGCACAAGTAGGTATATACAAAAAATACAGATTAAACAGCTAGCTATCTAAAGATCTGGATCAGTTGAACTATCTATAGATCGTTTGCAACGGTCTTTAGATAACTAGCTGTTTCATCTGTATTTTTTGTATATACTTACTTGTACATAGTTGTATCAATTAATGTATTTATATTTTTTAATAATATCTAATAATGTTTTATATTAATTAGAAAATATTTAATCCGCTGTTTATCTTAGCGAACCTACTAATCTCAGACGTACCTTTGTATAGTTATTATTAAGAATATAAAATATAATCAAACGACTTTAAAAAAGGAGGTTCACAATTCGTCTGTAGGTATCTTTTTTTTTAATGTAGTTAACTTAACTACACTGGGTATCTTTGCCAATTATTTAAAAAAAAAACACTTCTTAGGGTAAAAAATGGGGCGGTTTTTAGTTTTTCCTAAAAAAAACTTGTAGGTAAGAAATAAAAATATTCTTCTGAACTTCTATGAAGAATGTGATAAGAACTAGTAAAGCGAAAGGGCTATGTCAGGATCGTAGCAAATGGAAATCCGTGGCCTCTGCCTACCCTTTCGCGAAACAGACGTCACTCTATGTAGGTATTTATTATTTAGAATGTTCATCGTAGGTGTTGCAATAAGCTCTATCAATAAATTACTGTAATACTCTGTCCCTCGGATTTTGTATCATCGCATCTCGCTACATGGTTCGTGATTTATCTATATCTTTCCTTTATACTGCTTGACGGAGATTTTCTTGCGTACACTTAAAAATAAGGTCTCCAACCTTACGATATAATGTCGTATCGGATACGACGATACTATACTATAGGATACGTCGTATCCTATACATATAGCTCTATTAAGACTGATATAGAGACGATGCCATAATATTTTTAGTAAAATAAAATAAGCGAAACAAACTACACAAAATAATAACACACTTATTAACTTATATCGTCCGGTAAGTACATGAAAATTCCCGTTTTTACAATATTAATAATAAATAAATAATAAATAAATAATGCTGGACAATCCACACAGCATCATCTAGCCCCAAGCTAAGCAGAGCTTGTGTTATGGGTACTAGATGACTGATATACTTAATACAATACATTACATAGATAGATATTTTTTTATTATACATAGAAAATACCCAGAACACCCGGAACAAATATTTGCAGATCGTACAAACATTTGTCCCAGGGCGGGAATCGAACCTTACAAAAAATACACCTACAAAGTTGTTAGAAAAAAATTGCAAACCTAACTTGAATATCTATTCAAGGCATTTTTTTAAAGGCAACGACCATAACATTCATTCTACCTATTTTTCAACTCAACTACATGCTGAGAAACTTCTTCAGGCGTCAAGTTTGAATCCGGCTATTTCAGTCGGTTCAAAGTTTAAGGAGGCACTTATGTCTAAGGGTACTTTAACTTACACCACGGAGGTAAGTAGCTAAGTTGCAGGTCTTAACCGATAAAGTTACCTACCTATACTAACTAGTAGGACCTACTTTTAACTATTTTGCTACTTATGTATTGCTTTAATCCTTTATGGCACCACTAAGGCTTCATTTTGAAAACGATCCGTTTTCCGCCAAACAAGCTCATCTACCTTCTCGACCCTATAGTTGTGAAAAGTTCCGCGCACCACCGTCCACCGGCGAAGAGCGCCACCGTCTTCTAACTTGAGAAAGTGCACACACGCAACTTCATACAAAATTTATAAAATTCCGTAAAAACTGTTCAAGAGCCTAAAAGTGACAGTGACCCTCCAAGATTTATCATTCCGTCCCTAGACCAAGCTCGTGTGGAATCTACTGATGAGTTTTCTTCATTAATCAAACCAGATAAGATACCTACCATTTTTCAAACCCAATGGGCCACAGATAATATAATCTGTGCCCAGTATTATATTATCTGTGGCCCAAGTCATAACAAAATTCAGACCTAATTCTAACCTAAAAAAGTAGTTCGCCACGAACTAACATCTCGCGTGTAGGAAGAGGTACCGTTTTTACCCGACCACCGAAAGGATGTTTATGAGTTTAACAGTCACAATTATTTCACACATACCTAGTAGGCACAGCGCAATTCAGAAAATTATACTTTTTACTACCGACAGTAGTAAAAAGTATAATTTTATGAATTGCCTCCTTTACTCCATACTTTTCATTGACTTTTTACTACAGTTTTTTGTTTCAATAATAACTTATTTGCCAAAAATAAAATAAAAAAATGTGTCTTAATTTACATAATTATTTTCCATTCAATCGATATGTGAAGGGACAAACGAGATTATAACTTTTTCTCTCTTTATTTCTTATGGCCCTCCTTAACTCCATAGTTCAAAAACGCCCCGATTAAACTCACTCAAACTTCAAAAAATATATATTTGTCAAGCTACAACATACCTGGGTCAACGCATTAGGATTGCCATTCAGCGTGGCAATGCGGCCAGTATTTTGGGAACGCTTCCGTCTGATAGTGATCTGGATCTCTTGAGCTATCTATAGATCGTTTGCAACGGTCTTTAGATAGCTAGCTGTTTCATCTGTATTTTTTGTATATACCTACTTGTAAATAGTTTTATGAATAAATGTTTTTTTACCTACAACATACGCACCAAATAGTATCAAATTCTTCGAACAAGCAAACACGTTATACAAACGCCGGATTGTCCAAGAAAATTCATAGATCGTTGCTTGCTGTGCTCACTCGATCAATAATACTTAGCACCAACTAAATAATTAGTAATAATTCATGCAGAAACAAGTCAATTTAAACGGCTTTTGTAAGGATTCCACAATACTATAGTAAGTAATAGCAAATATATAGTCCGATTAAGAGAAACTACTTCCAGGCTTCCTTATACCAATATTAAAACGACTTCTGTACCTAGAAAATCGATTTCCGCTACTACGTTAATTGATATAATGCAATGCATATATCACACGTATTGTTAGGTATATTATACTAGCCCACGGCTTCGCCCGCGTGGTACCCGGATAAAAAGTAGCCTATATGTTATTCTGATGTATAAGCTATATTACTGTAAAGTTTCATTAAGATCCGTTCAGTAGTTTTTGCGTGAAAGAGTATCAAACATTCATCCTCACAAACTTTCACGTTTATAATATTACTAGTTTCTGCCCACGGGTTCGCTCGCTTGGTACCTGGATAAAAAGTAGCCTATGTGTTATGCTGATGTATAAGCTATATTACTGTAAAGTTTCATCAAAATCCGTTTAGTAGTTTTTGCGTGAAAGAGTAACAAACATCAATCCCCACAAACTTTCACGTTTATAATATTAACAGGATAGGATTATCACAATATGTATCTAAGAGACTGATTACTTAAACTTTGGATTCGAGCATGAGAGCTAAAAAGTGATTGTAAACTTTGGATCCGAAAACTTCAACAGAAGACACATCACGATATGACTGTGGAATACTGTTCCAGAGTCGGATAGCAGTGATTGTGAAGGAGTTCGTGTAACAGGCAGTATCATGTTGAAGAGTTGCTGGAGATGATGTGAAAAACGTACAGGATCGATCCCCCGCGTGCAACGAATTGAACCGTTCTTTGAGGTAGTTTGGGGATTGGGTAGTTCAGGTGGTCTGCCTCGAGACCATCGCATATCTCTTGGCCACCATTCCGTGACTGCTTTGGTCCATCTGTGATCCTCCCGCCTTGCTAATTTCCCTTCCCATCTCCACTTGAGTCTCATGAAAAGTTTTACATGGATATAATTTCACCGGCACCCATACCTTTCAAACCCAAAACACCTATATGGAGAACACGGTAGGTGGTGTGACCTCCATTTGCAGAGGGAGGAAATCTTCCACCGGGCTGATCCATCTGATCCACTAGCTCGGGCTCCTAGTACCGACGGTTATGTTATCGGAGGTATTAGGAATATATGTTTAGGTGGCGGTAAACTCCGCTTGCGTGATCAGGGGCCGGAGGTCGTATGGAGCAGTTACTAGAGAAATGCTACACCTAATAAAAACGATTAGTTTAAATAAACTAGCTAGCCCTCGGCGGGGACCAACAGAATGTCAAATACATTCTGTTGGTCCACATTGTAACCTACTTAGTGGTAAATTAATATATTTGTATTGGTAAACTAATACATCTCACACCTACGATTCGGTGATGACATAGTCTTAATGGCGGAGTCGCTAGAGGAGCTGAACCAGATGCTGAACGACCTAGCTTCAGCCTCCCGATGTATCGGTCTTGGCATGAATTTGGATAAAACCAAAGTCATGATCAATGGCCACATTGTTCCAAGACCGGTAGTTGTACATGGCCACCTTCTCGAAATTGTTTCCGAATATACTTACCTTGGGCAGATTCTGCAGTTGGGTAAAAACAATTTCGAGAAGGGGGCCAAGAGGAGGATCCAGCTAGGCTGGGCAGCGTTTGGAAAACTACGTGGAGTCTTCTCGTCATCCAAACCGCAATGCTTGAAAACGAAAGTTTTCAATCAGTGCGTCCTACCCGTCATGACCTACGGAGCTGAGACGTGGACACTCACGATAGGGCTGGTCCACCAGTTCAAAGTCGCTCAGCGAGCTATGGAAAGAGCTATGCTCGGAGTCTCTCTGAAGGATAAAATTCGTAACGAATACATCCGTCAGAGAACCAAAGTTATCGATATAGCTCAACGAATTAGCAAGCTGAAGTGGCAGTGGGCCGGTCATATCTCGCGAAGATCCGATAACCGCTGGGGTAAACGTGTTCTTGAGTGGAGACCGCGACTCGCCAAACGTAGTGGAGGACGCCCTCCGGCGGTGATGACGATCTGCGAAAGACTGCAGGCAGATGCTGGATGCGGCAAGCTGAAGACAGGGCGCTATGGCGCTCATTAGGGAGGCCTATGTCCAGCAGTGGACTAATATAAGCTGATGATGAAACTAATACCTAGGTAGTTGCTAAAAGCCCATGTCCATGTTGCACAGTTGTGAAATTGCCGTTACAAAACTCAATCAAGCTAACAGCCTGTCATTTAGCAAGTGCCGTGAACTGGCCAAACGTCAATACAAAGCTTTGTAACAAAGCGAAACGCGACAGAGACAAGCGATGCGCGACACATGAGCGACAAGCGACATCCGGCCCGTGCGCCCTTTCAACGTGTACCGTGGCCTAGGGTAAAGGCTGGAGCGGTTTTTATACCGAAAGATAAACTTTTGAATACATATTTTTTTATGGCCGACGATGGAGCATGTTAAGCTGAGATAGGACCTTTTCGACGCAGCATAGACTGCCCTCATTAGCACTGGTTAGCACCCAAGTATTGTACTCTTTTGTAATTTACTGTGTTTTTGGTTTATTTAATTGTTTGTATTTGTTTTCATTTGTCTGTGCTGTAGTGTATGTGTTGAATAAAAAACTATCTACTTATCAATCATGTCGTTATAGAACATACCATTCACTCTTGAAGATACCCAGAATGTATTTTTTCGGAAAGACAGACGATGGTAGTGTGTTACATGTTGGAATTTGGAAATTCTAATGCGGGATCGCATCAATTGGATTTGAGGTTGCGAAAACGAAATGTCACAACACAAGGTTTATCTTGTCCGAGTCTGTTGAAGGGATGTGCACTTTGAAATAAAGGAAACACCGTGAGTACGATTGTCCCTGGTTTATTATTTTCAATAAACAGGCACAACTCACGAATAGTATTTATGGTTTAATTAAAATTAATTAATTCGTTTTATTGGGAGCAATATACTTCACCATTGTCGCCTCGGAGCCAGAAGAGAGAGAGAGCAAGCTAGAGGAGCGAGCGAGCAAGAAATCAGATCACAGTCAAACGTCAGGGTGACAGAGATTCAACAATGACAGTGACATAATCAAGTTACTGTGACAGACAATAGTGAAGTTGCCAATGTCAAATAAGTATTGCATGGATTACACATTTCAACATAACATTCCTCCACCTTTCTCATTGCACCAATGGGTGGTATACCGACAAGATAGGGATGGTGAAAAGGAGATGGTGGGATCAGGTCATGTAGATCCTGCCTGCTTAGCATGAAGACCCAAGACAACGGTTTTTTACCGCCAAGAAGACAAATAATATTTCATCCCTCTCTTATGTTTGACAGAATAGGTGACAGCAAAAGTTTCTGTCTTCTCTTTCGTAGACAAAACATTACGAGTCTTGGGTGCTCGTGCTAAGTGGGTTGGATACATAGGTACTTCGAAATATAGTCTATAGATTAACGATAGGCATGCAACTTTACGGCGGCGTTCCAGACTCTGGATCTTATTCTCCGCCATATGTTGTGGATTGTGTCTTTTTAACATTAACGAATAAGGATATTGAGTTTGTACCCAGCATCCGGCCCGCGCGCCCTTTCAACGTGTGCAGAAATAAATACTTCTGAATATATAGATTGTGTCTTTTTCAAAAATCGACGAATAACGGTATTAAGTTTGTACTTTATATGATAACATCCAGCCCGCGTGCCCTTTAAACGTGTGAGGTGACCTTGGACTTAAGCTGAAGTGGGCTTTATTTGCTGTATAATTTGAATTGTGTATTTTCTCTCCTTTGTCCATCTTTTGTTTTTTTTACATTAATTGTTTTTGAGTAGGTATATACCTGCAGTTAACATTTTTATAACATCCCAAAAATATTGACCTCGGCGGGACTCGAACTTGCGACCTCCAGCTTCGTAAACGGGGGCTTAAAGTTAAAGTCAATAGATTTTTATTAATTGAAATAACAAGGATCATATAGAAACTTCAACTTATAAATTAACGTATATATAAAATTTTAAAGTGACCGAGATCTATGAGACTTGAGGTAGTTACCAGTCAAAAAATAAATATATTCGACAGGGTTGCCCACGTCTGGATCAAAAGCTGGTGTAACTAACCACTACACCATCATTGCTTCATGACCTATTTACAAAGGTCCAACTTTTCGCTCATAACATAACCCAAAAACTACAATATAGAAGGCGGCTACATAGCTTATACGTAGGTCCAGTAGACAATCTCACTCGGATGACTCGTTGCGTTGTTCGTTCACAGGTTCATTCATGAGAATTAGTTAGGTTATTTTCTATTTTTTAATATTAGGGTCACTCTTATCGACAATCGACATAGATAAACTTTGGTAAACGGGTGAATTCACTGCGAGCGTTCAATTATCTTGCATAATTATTACTTTTCCACAATGGAAACAAAATACAACGGAACTTATTTTGCCACCAAGCCAAATCAAACAGCAACGATTTTTAATCTGTGCAGCAATGACTATAGATAAAGGAAATGCAAAAGACATTTGAATCTGAAACCATCGTTCTTCAATTAGATACTTATTTTTAAACATGTTCAATTTTCGAACAAAACAGTCAATGTTTAAATGAATGCTGCATTTCTTCCACCGAGTTTATTTAAAACTAGCTTTCCGCCCGCGACTTAGGTCGATATTATCATATGTCGTGCCTTTCGCCCCCCCCCCCCCCTACCCCGCCCTACCTCATATTCCTTTCTTAGTGCACTCTACACCGTAAGAGGAATATACTATCCAAGTTTCATACTTGGAGGCTGTGCGGTGATCGATCTGTCAGTAACGGAACAGTTTTAGATATTTAGATCGATTTACCACTTATTTTATGCAGATGCATCAGATATATTCGATCGAATCACTTCGTACGGTGCTGATATTGTGTACCTATTTATCTAAATAGGTACACAATATCAGCAAAATACCATATATCATATAATAATATATGTCCCAGTATCTACTGGGACATACATATATACCTAATATTGAAGGATCATCAAAAAAATAACCAAGCAGAGTTTGTTGCCTGATTCTTCTATGCTTGGTCGCGCGCGAGGAACCGGCGTAAATTCACTTTCGAATTTTAAATTCACGTAGTTTTTAAGTTGACGTTTCTATATGATCCTTGTGATTTCAATGAATAAAAACCTATTGACTTTGATTGACTTTGATACAATTTTAATAACCTAGGTCAGCTGATTCTTCTATGCTTGGTCGCGCGCGAGAAACCGGCGTAAATTCACTTTCAAATTTTAAATTCACGTAGTTTTTAAGTTGACGTTTCTATATGATCCTTGTGATTTCAATGAATAAAAACCTATTGACTTTGACAGCAGCTCATTCACATCGTTAAGACAAATAAATTTTTAATTCAAACACACCGTCAAAATCTTAATGCTTTAAATAAATAATAAATTTAGTTACTGAAATTAACATTAAAGAACCGCGAAGGAACGATCTACCTGAGTTACTGTCTTCTGAGAAATACAACTTGGGAGTTTACAAATCGAAAGTAAAAAGCTCCTTTCTTGATAAGAGTGCTTCAACGCAGACCACAGCATTGCTTAATATGATACAGCTGTGGTCAAATGTGAATTAGGTCTATAGGGATGGTAATCGCGAACGAAGTCGCGGGTACAGCTAGTATTATAATACGACTGTAACAGGTCAAATTCTTTACATTGAAGATATTTTGAATTTTTTTTTGGAGGGCACTCTATAGTCGATACTGAAGCCAAAAATTTACTTTTTGTTTCATTTTTGTGTCTGTCTGTCAGTATCTGGGTCGAGTATAACGCCGAAACTACTGAATTAACCCAAATTAAACATGATATGATTTGAGTTCATACTACAAGGTAGGATCTGCAGGGATGGCAATCAATTCAATTCATTTATTAAAATCAGCAACATTTTTGGTCCATTTTTTGTTAGGGAGCTGTCTTAATATCTATGCTAAAATAAAGAAAGAACAATGCATTCAAAAATTAAAAAGGAAGGTCCTTAAACCTTTACTAGTGTCCTGATCAAGCTGTCTCAGGCGAGACTTTCTACTTGATCAGGACCCGAATATCAATCGCGAACAAAGTCGCGGGTACAGCTAGTCGAAAATAAGAATTTGTTAGCTTACCGTCTTAAATCCCCTATACATGACTCTAATCTCCTGTTTAGAGAATTTTGTCTGTCGGCACAACTCCTCCAAAGCCACTGGAATCGGTTTCGGCGTTCGACTCGGTTCTAGTTCGTATGCATGTTCCTCCACGGGGGATTCGGGAGGCGTCGCCATTTTGTTTTAAAAATCAACTACAACATAATCTCCCGAGTTCTCGGTAAAATTGTTTTAATTCCACTACAACATCGGTCTTCCGATTTTTCGGCAAAATCTATGGTAATTTAACTCTCGTATCATTTTAAAATTTAAAGAATATTTGAGTAAGTTTTTTTATAAAAATTTAGAAGATATTGGATGGTTTACGAAGGCAGGAATCTGAAACAAATAAAACATGTCTAAGATATTATATTAACAAAATATTACTCTAAAGGTTGCGGGATGGAGGTAACTCAGGAGCTTTCTTAGAGATATATTATATGGTAATAAATTAGAAATAAGCTACGGTTTTACTAAACCTTTATTAAAATAGGCAACCTTTTGAAATTGGTCCGTTTATTCGCTACTTGAGAAAAAGCCAACGGAAATATTATGAATGTAAAATAGTATCTGCTATCTGCCATGATAAATTTTACTGTTATCAACTGATTTGAGCATCGAGATTTCTTCTAGTCTGGGCAAAGTGCCATGTCTTTTATCGTGATATTCACTCCTATTTATTACATTTTTTATAAACCTCTGTCACACAGATTTATGAGATTTCTAACTAATAAGACCGTGCAATAGTTTTTGCGCCCAACGTGGTCACGTTTATTTTGTAATACATTATGCGCCAAAGTAGTTTTTTTTTAATGGTAGATAAGTTTTCATATTGTACAAACGAGAATTTTCACGTACTGCACTATCGGTGAGGGCACCGACTAAGTTTCGACTCATTCCGAGAGTCTTCATCAGGGTGTGTGGTTGCGACTTTCTCCTTCCGCGTCGTGCCGTGCCCTACACATGGTACTTGGTAGTAAAATGAAACTTAGTCGGTGCATTCACCGATAGTGCAGTATGTGAATATTCACGTTTGTACAATATGAATAGTCAAGTTCACGATAGTTTTTGGAATAAAAAAGTAGATAAGTTTATTTTGATCAAAGCTAATACACATATAGTTTTAGAATACTAACATAGACTCTTTTTTACTATAAAGTTCATAACTACCACCCATATTTTTAACTCCGAATACCACAGGACACCTAAATATTTTACGCTTCGAGCATGTCAACTTGACAGGAAAATTTTTGTACTATGAGCATAAAAATATAAATTGAGTACCTGTATTCAATGTATATACTTATAGAATAGGTACTTATTTTGTGGTCTCTACAAGATAAATCAGATAAAAATATGCCAGCAATTTACACAAACCGTCAGAGGTTCAGATCGTAATGCTAGATATGGTACTATTACATTTAAAAGGGTTTCCATTTACGACCCACTTTCTCCCAACTATCATGTGTCAGCTTTTTCGTCGATATTTTTAGCGCGGTCATAACGTAGGTTATTCAGTTTCGTCGGGAAGTTGGTAACATTTTCTGAAGTAGTAAAATGTTCGTGTCATGTTTTTGAACAAATCCTTAAAGTCTGAAAATCATTGCATCCAACGTGATACATACGTTGAAGTCATACCATAATGATTTACAACATTGGAAATAAGTTGTAGATATTAGGGTAACAAGGTGCAACTAGCTTTAAAAGAGGGCCTTTTCTAACAATTTTTACCTACCACCCCACTCTATAAATGATGTTGTACCAAAATTGTATTAATCTCATTCATCTCGTTCCTTTGAAGTGAGACAGACATTTAGATAGGATGTACTACAAAATCTTGGCACCCAACGTGGTACGATGAAATTGCCCCACGTTGAATGCCAAAGACATCAATTGTAGATATTCGGGTGTAGCACGGTGAAGTTTGATGAGAGGGCCTTTTCTGTCCTTTTTTACCTATTGGCATACCACTTAATATCTATGTCGTTATATACCTTTCTACGTTTGGCGTCAAAATTGAATTGATCTAGTATCCCTTCGGAGTAAAATAGCTGACATTTAGGTATCATATATTATTAAATTATATTATAAGTAACTACCTAGTTAAAACTCACCAGTTTTTGGTTAAATTAAGTTGAAGGTCTGTGATTAATCAAGCGCTTTAACTTCATATAGGTAGGTAACATTACCCAGTGAAAAACTAACCACGTATAAAATACTAGTATGCACGGTATCTGCACTCATTATACCTATCTAACCCTACTTTTGACCGTGACACGGGGGTTTTCATCAGGTACAGTCAGCACAAAAGTATTTGATCAAAAAGCTAGAAATACCAGTTTCAAATTTCGTTTCGAAAATAACAGACTCCATATTTGATGAATAAATGAATGAATGACGAGCACGTTAATTAACTACCTCTATAGACCCAGACAACAGTCCTGAACCCACACTAGGATTCCCTATGTCATGGGTACGTGGATGCTACTGCCGTGTTACTACCATCTCATATGCAACATCTATATATCAAACTGCTGCCAGTCGAAGTTTTTAAACCGAATACAAAGAAAAAATACAAATATATTTATTTACCACTAAGTATATTACAGTTTTACTATTCTGGTCCCCGCACGAGGGCTATACGAATATTTTATTAGCTGAGTAAAGTTATTTCCTTTTAATGATAATTTATTTGCTCAAACATGAGTAATTAAGATACCATTATAGTTAGTGTATAACACAATATACTTTACCGATATCGGTGAGCAAACCGAGAGACATGCATGACGTTATAATAAACTGTATGGATAAACTGTTGAATAAAGAATTATAAAGTTTAGGAAGAGTACGGTTGGTGGTATCCTTTATTTGCAAAGGGGAAGATCTTCTATCGGGCTGATCCATCTGATCCACTTGCCCGGGCTACTAGGATCGACATTTCTCCGAAAAATCTCATACGCGCTCTGACCCTTCGCTGTATATTCGAGTGCCATCTGTATTTTTTATGTGGCTACACCATGTTCCGTATATCAGAAGTTCGTTGTTATTCGTTCTGCGTCGATGTAATGTAACGTAGCTCAATCATGTGGCAAGAGATGTCGCTACAGATACACTCATGAAATTACGAATACGAATACTGAGTGACCTTTTGCAGGATAGATAGGGAATTAAAAAGCATATTATATTCGCCATGTAACGTAGCTAAATCATGTGGCAAGAGATGTCGCTAAAAGTTCACTCTTGAAATAACGAATACGAATACTGAGTGACCTTTTGCAGGATAGTCAGGGAATTAAAAAGCATATTATATTCGCCATGTAACGTAGCTAAATCATGTGGCAAGAGATGTCGCTAAAAGTTCACTCTTGAAATAACGAATACGAATACTGAGTGACCTTTTGCAGGATAGTCAGGGAATTAAAAAGCATATTATATTCGCCATGTAACGTAGCTAAATCATGTGGCAAGAGATGTCGCTAAAAGTTCACTCTTGAAATAACGAATACGAATACTGAGTGACCTTTTGCAGAATATACCAGGGAATTAAAAAGCATATTACATTCGCCATGTAACGTAGCTAAATCATGTGGCAAGAGATGTCACTACAAGTTCACTCATGAAATAACGAATACGAATACTGAGTGACCTTTTGCAGGATAGTCAGGGAATTAAAAAGCATATTATATTCGCCATGTAACGTAGCTAAATCATGTGGCAAGAGATGTCGCTAAAAGTTCACTCTTGAAATAACGAATACGGATACTGAGTGACCTTTTGCAGAATAGACCAGGGAATTAAAAGCATATTATATTCGCCATTCCTCGATAATGTTTTATGGCACTGACTATACAAGCTTTGAGATAGGTAGGTAGGTAGTAACTTGCCATTAACACGGTATGTAACGTTGATCTTTATCGTGATTTATTGTCAAATATTGCACGACGTGTTTTTTATATTTAGAAGTTTATTTTGTTTGCACAACAAGTTTATTTAGTATTTATCTTGTTTACAGTGTAGATAGTTACTTCATAAAACAGAACCCAGTGTATAAAGGAAGTTTGGTACATACAAAAATGAGTCCGTTTTTCGTAAAATTTCGACATAGCAAGCAAACTAATATTTATTTTTCAGTAACCGAGATAGGAGATTATCAACATACTTATAACTTTCTTAATTGGTCAGGGAACGCAGTCAAGGACGAATGGGATGCCTATACTGGGTGTACAATATATATAAAAATAAGTCATACACTACATGCAACTAACAGGATAAAGGATAGAGATACCTAAGTTAATACTCACTGAATGATTTAATGGGCCATAGAGTAATCGTAAACTATGTTTATTGAGATTAAACTACCTTTTATTAGCTTTTCTTGACATATCCATCCTTTATTGTTGTAGTTGATCGACGCGATAACTTCGCTATAAGAACTCAAGTGTCATGTATCAGTCAAGATTGACAGCTGACGTTTCGCAGGCGATCGGAATGTCCACTTGAGATACATAAAACATGAGTTTTTTTACTGTTGAGTATAACTTTTTTTAAATGTTGTCTAGCACATTCTTCTTTCATCAATAAATTGAATTAAAGTTTATTCCAAATAGAACATAAAAGTCGTTACAAAGTATTTCCGTTTGAGCACCTATTTTTTGGGCACCTATGCATTGAGCACCAAAAGTATTCCCATTTGAGCACCAATCAATATTTAAACTTGAAATACCTAATTTACTGAATGAATCTACCTATATCAATGTAGGTATTTATATTTACTTTAAGTTACATTATATTTGAGGACCCCCCTCCCCAAGAGTGGTTAGTGATTATACGCCTATCTTACCTGGATGCATTACCAATTTTTCCATAATTTTCTCCTAGATAATAGCACAAAAAAGTTTTTAAGTTTAAAATAATTTATTCTAAAATTCGGAAAACAAGAATAAAGTACCTTCATTATAACATAATGAAATCAAGAGAAGTATTATATCAAGCTACGTATACTTACCTAGATTGGAAGTACAATTCGTTTAGTAATAAAAAAGTAGTTTGGCGCCAACTCTTTTTGAGCCGTCTGTTTAGATACTGATCTTCCTGCATTACAAAACCTAATAATATTTTTACGGCTACATTTTAAAAGCAATATTGTGAGCACGCGCACATCAAAGAGCACTATTATGAGTGGGTGCCTTACATTAAAAAAAAAGAAGTAGGTATTTTATTTAGGTAGGTGCCTACCTACTTTATGACTGATAAACTACCTGCTGCTAGTTATTCCTAAACGATTTCAAAATCTTAGGTAGGTACGGATTTAGAAATTATAATTTATGAGGAAGCTTCATGAATGAATACTTTATTGTACAACTTAAGATACAAACAAAATAAACAGTAACACATTATGATACCGTTATCATACAACAATGGGCGGTCTTATCGCATAAAAGCGATCTCTTCCAGACAACCTTTGCATGGAGAGGATTATCTATGATTTTGAAGTGGCCGATGGTTACAAAATCCTGTCTAACTAGATACAAAAATAATAAATTAATTAGGTAACTAATGTTTTTTCCATGATCGTTCAGTCAGCACTCATATACCCTTACTATCCGAACTCGAGAGCATGTTCTATTCTTATTCACGTGAACTGAATCACGGAAAACTAAATGACAATTTCCCGCGCAAAAGATCTCGAGCACAGATAATAAAACGCGTCAAGTTCGGGCCAATATACTTGCCCGGCTTTTTGGCGCCAGTTTTTGGAGGTCACTAATATATGATTTCATAAGAAAGCGACTGTATTAAGTAGATAGATAGATACCTACTTGTTTTCACCAAAATGTAAAATATTTAAACGGAGTTTTAGCTTACCTACTTTTTTTCTTCACGACCTTGTGGCTTAGTTAGTAATCCTAAATGTTCTACTTGTGTTAAGGACTAACCTACCCACCTACTTATTATCTACCTATCTAGATACCTAGATAGGTAAATGACCTATACTAATACATATAAATATGTATGTATGCCCTAGTACTTTTTTCGGTTTGCAACCGGAAAAACGCGAAAAAACTGAAACTCGTCTGATTTAAAACTCGGTTTTACTTTAACAAAATAAATTTATTAGACACACACAAACCCAAAAAGGATCCAGGTACATAACGTCCCTACCATAGGAGGGAACGAAGCTGGTGTTGAAAAGGAACCAACCATTCAGAACGAGGCTGGTGTTAAAAAGAACCAAACCATTCAGAACGAGGCTGGTGTTAAAATGGACCCAACCATTTAGAACGAGGCTGGTGTTAAAATGAACCCAACCATTCAGAACAAGGCTGGTTCGAAGTCGCGCCAAAACCATACACGATTCTGCGGTTACAAAATTAAATTACCTACCAACTAAATTCGCGTTGTTACAGGCACAAACCAAAATGGCACACAGCCAGGAATAGCGTTGATACTCAGTCCATTAATTTTTATGAATTCCCATCGAAATATTTTGAGAAATCAGCGTTTGTTTGTATTATACATTTAATTTCACATGTCTTTCTGAAGCTCTCAAAAAGATGCGTTTGCTGAGACTGAAATTATATGTCAATTTCAATGCAAAATTTGCCAATGATGGGCAAAGCTCTCCCCCAAATACTCCCCACCAGCGTTCCTGGAAAGCACGCCATCGTTTCATAGACCTGCCTCGTCGGCTTAGTCCATCTGCAGGCTGCTTTTCAATTATTTTATAAAAAAAAATTGTATGAGATAGTTTGAAAAAATTACCTCAGGTATCCTTACCTAGGTATCCCAATTCGGATATCGATTGAGCTGATTAGATTGAGAATAAAGAGCACAAGTTTATCAAATCAATTCGGACCAATGAAACGGATTCAAATCTCACTGGATCACGACTGATTTGTTAGGCTAACACGATTCAGTAAAAGTCTGAAAAATAAATAGGTAGGTAATTATTTCTCTTATTATGTAGTTAAAGACTACTTATTAGGAGTCACTGCAAAACAAGATAGTACCTAACTATTTTGGAGTGAAAAAAACGTTAAAAAAAAAGGCATTAACATTTTCAACCATCGACAAAAATGTCGCTGTACAAAATAATATAAGGCACAGATAATATAATTTTATCTAAATAAAAAAATATATAGGTATATGCACGAATCCTTTTTACGTAAAGCTTGTCAACCGTTCGTTTTTTTTTGCGATTTATTGCCATCTTGTTTTAAATTTTGTTACTATAAATGCAATAGAATCGACAAAGACTATTTAGGTAGGTACATGATTATAATAAAAGTTCTTGGATCTCTTTGAACTCGCTATAAAAAAAAACAAGTTTAAAAAAAACGTTTTGTTATTCCACCGGAACTCCGTCCATTCAATAGAGCAGTACTTATACGATGCTAGATATTAGATGCCCATTCTTAAATAAATATAAAAGTTTACATAAAGTTTAAGTGTGAGTGTGTAGCCAAGGCAATGCATGCTGTAACTTTTTACCAGCGAGCGACGGACGTCGTGTGCTTTTTACATACCTACCGAAGAGTTTTTACAAGCTTTTACTTAAATTGCAATGTTTAGTTAGTTTGTTTGTTTAGGTAAAATCTTGCAAGCTTAATTAGTATCACTTCCTCTTATTCTAAGGAGTTCAATTTTTACATGTTGGTGCAGTTCCGATGACAATGCATTTTTATGGTAAGTATGACCTGAATCGATATCCAGGATTAGCTCCAGATAAAGGAACTCTTTAACGGTCAACAGTATAGACACGAAATTTTGTGTACACATTTTATAATGGCTGGTTTTAAGTTTTACCATGAGATGGTTGTTGCTCTTGTTTTAAGGGAAATGTTTTTTTTACCATTAATTTATTTTTTTAATCCCTTGAGTTAGTTTCATGTAATGTAGTGAAACTCGTGTCATTGCTAGAACATACGAACAAAGTGCCTTCCCCTTAAATAGAGACAGTGAGAAACGTGTTAATTGTCATATTCTTAGCTATAATTTATTTTATAAAACTAGGTCAGTGTTAAACTAATTAGCCTAACATGGGCTAGATTTATTAGGATACATTAATTTATTTTAAGTATAATAATGTAATCTGGACAATGAAAAAAAATTAGTTTTATCAAGATTATACCTTCATTTGGCCATAATGTCACCTTGGTAAGTGATGAAAATGGCCGACGATGAACCATTTAAGTATCCAAAGATACCTTTGGATACTTAAATGGTTCATACCATTTTTCTTGGAAACGGCTTATCACAGACTAACGAGGTAAAAAGGCTTTGTGACCGAGATTTAATGATGTTGAAAAGGACATAATTGGAGTGTAGGTACTGATCCGTTGCGATGTCTGCAATTTCATTTTGTAAGATGCACTATAGGGACTTACTAGGGATGTAATGACTATGTCGATACACGATAATTTGTTATTCGTCTTGTGTTAAACAATCCGTTGAAAATTTCGGCCTTCAGCGTACATACCGTGGAAATAATAAACACTTTTATTCACGTTACTCAAACTCTAATTCTATGTGCGCGTGCCTACCTACGACCGTGGAAATAAAAACACTATCAACGTAATTGTACATACGAGAATCATCATAAACCCAGCTATTTTTATTGAATCGCACTCACTTTATGTATTTTCGTAGTTCGTTCGTACCTTGCCTACTGGCGCGTACCTATATATGCGTATGACGACCTCTGTGGCGCAGTGGGCGAAAGCTCGCCTGAGATGCGTAAGTTTGCGGGTTCGATTCCCGCTGCGGGACAAATGTTTGTTTGATTAGTTAATGTTCTCGGGTCTGGGTGTTTTCTATGTATATTAATGTATATTAATGTATGTATGTATTTACAAAAAAAAGTATGTAAGTAGTATATCAGTCATGCATTTCCCATAATACAAGCTCTGCTTAATTTGGGGCTAGATGATGCTGTGTGAAAAAATGTCCAGTATTATTGATTTTTTATTTATTATTTTATTGGGAGAATTTTATGTTCAAACTATGGACTAAAGTGCCCTAGAAGCTGTTATTTAGCAAAGGGTAGATATTAATCACGCCAACAAAATGGTAAAATAAAATAAAATTATGAAAACAATTTTTTTAGGGTACCTCGCCTACACGTAAAGTGGGGAAGATTTTTTTCTCGTTTATCCCACGGTGTGGGATGTTTTTGGATAGGCAGTTCAAAATATTGCGAGAGTGAAAAATATTTTTGATTCAGGGTCAAATATTAAGCTTTATAGTGCTTATATTTGTTAGAATCATGTGTCATTTTTTTATTAAGTTATGTTATAGTATAATTTATTGGTTTAAGAAACTCCCCATCACAGGTAAGTACTACATACAATTGATTCTAAAGTTCTTCCACTCTGAGTCTTTTAGATTTTGTATCCCTTACACACGTTGAGTGACCTATCTGTTTCTCTCTGTCTAATAGTCTCGTCTCTAATGATGATGAATTCATAAATATATTACTGAATATACCATCCTTTGGTTTGAAGGTTTGGTTAGCTAGCCACTTTCTTGACAGCCATTAATTTAAATAAATTTATCGTATAATCATTGCAAAAAATCATGCGATAGTGGCAGCTGCCTATAAAAAATGCACACTCATCGATCCGTTCTACATTTCCGTTACTGGCAGGACGATAAGGTACGATGTTATTGTGAATGATTCCGTAAGTAACTATTTTAATTATTCGTATCTTGCTCTAAGGAATATCCTTGAGCTGATATTTAGATATATACCGCGGACCGATAACCGCTGGGGTAAACGTGTTCTTGAGTGGAGACCGCGACTCGGCAAACGTAGTGTAGGACGCCCTCCGGCCAGGTGGGATGACGATCTGCGAAAGACTGCAGGCAGATGCTGGATGCGGCAAGCTGAAGACAGGACGCTATGGCGCTCATTAGGGGAGGCCTATTTCCAGCAGTGGACTAATATAGGCTGATGATGATGATATTTAGATAAATTGTTCTCTCTGTACCTAGTTTATATTAATGTTCAAAATAAATATAGGTAATTATAATTTTAATGTTACTCATTGATATTATCAATTGATATAAAGGTCCAGATCTCTACCAGACAGGTAGAGATCGCTATTTAGCGATAAGACCGCCCATTGTACAACATTGTTAAAGTTAATAGTACTTAACTAAGCTGATATGTTATTTGGTGTACAATAAAGTATTTTTTATCTTCTATCTATCTATCTTATCTATGAGATAGATAGATCGATAGATAACTCTTTATTGTACACCACATAACATCTTACTTACAATTTCAAACGGAGCAAATTAAAATGTATACGCGGGAGTACAATGGACGGTCTTATCGCTTATAGCGAGCTCTTCCGGACAACCTTTGGATGGACAGGAATTGACGTGAACTATAAGGACTGTGTAGACAATACATAGATACATAGTGACGAATTATTAGCTAAAACAAATATACTTATACATACTGTTAGGACTGTCCATTGTAATCAGGTAAATTACTATGTTATCCTTGTTATACGTATCTATTTTTAAGTTATTGCTCAGATGACAATTTGTTAGAAGATATTACTAATAATAGATACTTAATTGACTTGTTGAATATTGAATACATAATTCAATAAGTTGTTGATTTGACTAAAAGTTCTGTAGCCAATCAGGGGCTTTCGTTTTTGTCACGTCACATTTAGAGTGGAAGGGAAGTGTAATGTAGAACCCAGTTGGTGTATTCGAGGCAGTCGTTCAGAAGTGTTGAACGGAGTAACAAGTGTAACGAAATATAAATAAAGTGTGTAAGTTTATAATCAGTGTTACGTGGTTCAATTCCACCTGATCTTCCCCAAAAATACATACATATAGAATATAGAAATATGATATATGAATTCTTCATTTATAATAAGTACCTACCTGATTTAGTGACTATAAGATTAATTGAATGACGTTTTACTTATAGTATCTACCTAATTTTTAAACTAGGTAATTTATGAAAACCTCGACGGCATCCTCTGTTGCTAAAATCGAATCATGCTAAGTTCAGATGGTAACTAGTGCAAAAAGGGCAATTAAATTCAACATTATATTGCTACTTTTTGTTGTGCTAATCTGGGTGTAGTGTCCACTATAAAGTTGGGTATAGCGACTGTTTAAGCGAGGGTTGGTAGCATCCCTCTGTCAACAGAAGGCTTGAAGGGGCTCGCCAAGAAACCATAAAAGTCCGATCTCAAAATAACGTGGCGGCAATCAAAGGGAAATGGTTGTCAAAAATCGTGGGTCAAAAACCCTGATGATTTAGTGGGTTTATGTTAACCATCGACGTCAGTTTGACAGAGCCCTAAATGTTCTCGGTCGTCTACACTTAGACTCGTAGTATTGAAGTGCGGGTAAGAATCAAAGTGGTTCATTTTTCTAGAATAAACCTTCTTTGGTTGATTCCACTTTGGATGCCATCCTGGTTTGCATGGTTCCCCAGCAACGGCAATGCATTAGCCGGTTATTTGGCTGCGGTGGTCAATCCTTTTTTTTATCTTTCCCTTCCGACTAAAAAGTTCGTGAATTTTATTGTTCATCAGATTTACATCAAAAATCTCATGAACAATAAAAAAACATGGCGTCCAGTCAGTTCTCTTGAGACTTTTAATCTTTCTACCGTGACATTGTAAGGATCTGATTGTAGCCGTTGTAATTTCTTTTATAACATACATTACGACGCTGTAAAAATATAAACATCGTTGGAGCCATTTCTACGTTTTCATTTCTGTTTCGGGAACTCCGGTTTACACTCTGCTGAAATGTGTTTCGAGATAGGTGCTCACGCTAACGAGTTATATTATACCTCGTAAATAACGTTACTTTTAAAAGAATTTTAAGGCTTAGGTTTGTAAAATTAATACTGAGTATGTAGGGCGTTCCAATCATAGTTATCATCATAAGTCTGTAGAAGTGAAAAGTCATAAATTGCAATATTCGTGGTTTGGTAGTTATCATTTTAGGATATTATTACGACTATAATATTATACTAGCTTCTGCCCACGGCTTCGCCCGCGTGGTACCTGGATAGAAAGTAGCCTATGTGTCATTCTGATGTTAAGCTAAATTACTGCAAAGTTTCATTAAAATCCGCCTTATTAGGTACTAAGACATACTGATTGTAAGTAGACTCTCTTGAGGCACTACGGTATGTGATGATGAGGTGATATAACGAAGTTTCTCGAACGGAAATAGGCATTTAACTAAATTATAAAGAACCTAGGTAATAGGCGTCGATTCTTCTATACACCAACTTAACTTAATTTTGTCTATTGCTCTCTCATACTAAAAGCCTAACAGTAACGTCCTGTCTTAGTCTTGTCAAATCAGTCAGAAACAAGTAGTTCTTTGCTCCGTGATTACAAAAAATTACTATAACACAACTCTAAACACGAGGAAGAGCGGTATGTAAACTAATTTGACAGAAGTAAAAATTCTTGCCACCTTTTAAAATAAATAATTAAACAATGCTGGACATTTTCACACAGTGTCGTCTAGTCCCAAAGTAAGCTTGTGTTATGGGAACTAAATGACTGATACACTACTTACATATATTTTTCTGTAATTTCATGTTATACATAAAAAACACCCAGACCAGAGACAAATATATGCAAATTTTACTTTCTTGCGTGCATTATCAGTAAAAGAGAGCGCCAGTTTAAATTAAGTTTAGTTGGTTGGTGTTGAGTCTGGGTGTTTTCTATATATAAAAAAAAATGTATATAAGTAATATATCAGTCACGTAGTTCCCATAATACAAGCTCTGCTTAGTTTGGGGTTAGATGATGCTGTGTGAAAATGTCGTGCATAATTTATTTATTTATTTTATTTATTATTTAAAAGGATCAACGCCACTGTTTGGTTACAATGTAGTTGCCCTAGCTAGCTGGATTGAATACTAACACAATTGCATTAGGGCTAAGCCGAGATTATCTTTTTAGGTTCATATATCTACCTGTGTCGGCAGGATAAACATATGCACTCTTTACAAAATATAAAACAAAAGCAGTCCCTTAGCTGTCTCTATTTATAAAAAATACACGTCTTGTGTATTTTTTATAAATATAATCTGTGCCCAATAATTCCATTGGGCACAGATTAAAAACAAATTGCTTGCCTTTGGGTAAGTGCAATGAAGAACGAATGAATGTACTCCCGCGATTGGCTTGTAATTTGCTTTTTTTGAATTTGTTAGCAACATATTATATGGTGTACAATAAGGAGTTATCTATCTATCCAATAGCCAATTTTAAGGGTAGTGGCCCAGGATTTTTTCGCATTTGTGAGGTCATCCTTCCTAGGCCCTGTCTGAAAATCAGCGCTGCTCCTCACGCTATGACAGGACCTGTTTGGCTCACACGGAACAATTGAGATTAATTTGCACAAAAAACTTCGTCTTTGTCTCTGTGTATTTGTTAAAATCTTGTTGTTACCTAATTTTAAAGTTTATTTTTTATTTTTTTTTGTACATTTCCTGTGTTGTGTCAAATAAAGCGCTTTCTTTTAAAAGTGTATTCTATACTTTCAGGTCGGCAGGTCAAAGGAACGCGTGACCAGAGAGCTGGCTCTTATCTGGCCATTCAACGTAACAAAGCAGCCAGCATTTTAGAAACGCTTCCGTCTCGTAGAGATCTGGATCAATAGACCGATCTTTAGATAGCTAGTTGTTTCATCTGTATTTTTTCATACAGATTGTTCAACTGTACATAGTTGTATAAGTAAATAAATGTATAATTACTGTCTTTTCCATTCTTATGATCATTATAACTGCCTTTCGAATCGTCTATAGATATTTTATTCCAAAAACTATTGTGAATTTGACTATCCATATTGTAAAAACGGGATTTTTCACGTACCACACTATCGGTGAAGGCGCCGACTAAGTTTCGACTCATTCCGAGAGTCTTCATCAGGGTGAGTGAGATTGCGACGTTCTTCCACCGCGTCGTTTCAAGCACTACTACCTGCCCTCACCTGTTTTTACAATATGATTACGTCTATAGATATGTCTTGACTTGTCTTGGTCAGTTTATTGCCAAGCTATTTCTTCTTAGCAGGTAAAGGCTAAACAATGTTTTCCAATTAAAATCTCAATCTAAACAGATACGATCTCAATACACAAGTCTTCGTATCTTGGCATTGCGCCCGCTGTTGGAATCAGATTGGGTACATTCGGTAGAATTGAAGAGCTTTTAGGGTTGGCTTGGCTGCGATTGAAGTTTCATAATTAGTCGATATCAACAGATACATCATACATACATCAGGTGTAGATATTAATATTATTATTTTTAAAAAAACACGCTCACGTCTGTATTCATTATTATTTTAAAAAAACACGCTCACGTCTGTATTCCCCATAATTAGAAAAACCCACAAATTACTCACAGATTCATAAGAATAAATCTTACTAATATTATAAACGTGAAAGTTTGTGAGGATATTTGTTCCTCTTTCACGCAAAAACTACTGAACGGATTTTGATGAAATTTACAGTAATATAGCTTAAACATCAGAATACACATAGGCTACTACGCGGGCGAAGCCATGGGCAGAAGCTAGTAATAAATAACACTGGGCATTTTTTTTACACAGCATCATCTAGCCCTAAATTAAGCAGAGCTTGTATTATGGGAACTACATGTCTAATATATACTTATATACTTTTTTGTAAATACATGCATATTGTACATAGAAAAACACCCAGACCCGAGACAAATATTTGGAAATCTTACAAACATTTGTCAGGCGGACCTTCGCTCACTGCGCCACAGAAGTCGTCACAAGATTCATAATATGTACGAATTCGCATTAAAACGCTAAGACTCTAAGGAGCCGAGCAAAAGAAGTAAAAGCGCGGAAGGGCGATGCGACGCGGTAGTGGCAGTGGGCGGCTGTGTCTCAGCTTTTCCAATAAGCGTTGCTAGGATTGCAACCTGTCACGTGGAATGTTAACTGCCTGCAGAACGCGAGTATGTGCCAAATGTAGGTAATGTTTGGACGTGACTCTGACTACTCACAAAAATATTAATTTGTTTAAGAAAAAAAGCGATAATCACAATGTTAATACTAGAAATAAAGATAAACTCGCTGTTGCCACTTGTAGACTCCATAAAGTTAGTAAATCGTTTAAAGGGAACGGTGTACCTACGTTTTTATAAAAAACTCGCAAGAGATATACAAAAATTATCCATTTTCAAATTTAAAAACGTAATTAAACGAAAACTTTATAAAAAGGCGTTCTATAAAATATTTGATTATTTAGATGACAAAAACTCTTGGGATTGAAAATGCTCCAACTCGAACCTATTGTTTTGTAAAAGGATCATTAAAAAGAATAACCAGCCTTGTTTTCTTGCCTTTCTTTCCTGGCTTGATCGCGGAGGAACAGGCAGTACATAAAACCGACGACGTTTCAAAGTGATCCTTGTGATTTTATTGAACAAATGAATTTTGACTTTGGCTTCCTACTTTTAAATATCAACTCACTGAGTATGTGTTTGAGGATGTCCATCATAGATTATGCAGTAGTGAGAATATTTGTTTTGTTGCTTTTAGATTCGTTTCAGCTTCAGTAAGTAGATGGATAGATACACGTAGATAAAAAAATACTTGATAGCATATGATCTAACGAAACGAGCGAACTAAATGCTAACTAGCTATCCCTTGTAGCTAACTTTTTTTTGTAAGAAATAGTTTTTAACAAATCAAATTTTATTTACCAGGACAGGCCCATTTACACTAATTTGGTGTCTAAAAACATAAGTAAACACAACGCTTTAAATAATATGATAAATAGAACATAGAAAAAAAACATTATTTTAACGACCGCAGTGGGCGAAGACCCGCCTGATAGGCAGAAGGTTGTGGGTCCGGTTCCAGCAGCAGGACAATTTTTTGTATGATCTGCAAATATTTGTCTCGGATCTGGCTGTTTTCTATGTATATTATGTATGTATTTGCAATAAAAAAGTATATAAGTTATATATCAACCATATAGTTCCCATTATACAAGCTCTGCTTAGTTTGGGGCTAAATGATGCTGTGTGAAAAATGTCCAGCATTATTATTATTTATTATTATTTTTATACAAAAAAAACAAAATTAAATTATCATAAAAATCAAAACTATTTTGAAATAAATGAAATTGTCAAATTACATACCTACCACTCATACGTGATTCTCGCAGAACAGAACATAATCTTCAAGAAACTTCAGAACAAGATGAAATAGCCGAAAAAAATATGAGAAAACATAATTTCCTGTTGTTCATGCGATAGAAACTATTTGGAATAACAAAAACATTTCAGTAAGTATTTATGGTGTCTCTTATTGAAATCGATGTTGTTTTCCGACAGTAGTTCCAGGGTAAAGTATTCATGAGATGGGTTTCGAGAATATTCTGTGACCCATTTTCAGCTGAAACTTTGGCATAAATCACGACTAGCAACCGACAATAACTTGATAGGTAGCCTCGTTTCTTTTGTATACCAACTTTACTATTACCTATCGCTCTCTTTTAATGACAATAACAAAAGAAAGAGTTAGCAACAATGTTAGGGCTCTGTAGGCAGCCCTACAGAGCCCTAATTTAAATTATACGTATCTACTAGTTTAGTCTTGATTTCAAAACATACTGATTAGAAACACGAAGAAGTACGACGACACTTTAACGATTAGTTACGACACGTAAACTAATTTCAAATTAAATTAAACTTTTTATTCCAGCTTTCATTACACACACAGGTATAATTAAACATTCGATAAAAATAAATATATGTAAGTAGGTACTTACTAACTAAACAGACCTTAGAAGTATGCGCTCCTAAGGCACCTGACCAAGGCGCACACTGTGCAGTGTGCACCTCTGTCCAGTGCCTCATGAACTGTGTGTGAATTTGACAGGAATAACATTCTTGCCATCTCTTTCTTGCGTGCACCATCAGTTACAGAAAACGGCTTGAATTTTGTATAGTTGGTGGAAAAGTAGGTACACAAATAGTAGATTAATATACTATTTGTGTACCTACTCTTGGAAGAGACTAACCACCCACAACACAGAGAATCCTGTTGTGGGAGCAAGTAAACCTTACTTATTTGCCAAGTATGTTGTACCTTGTTTATATTACAATTTAAATTGTAGAAGCCCACGAATTTTCCGCGTTTGTGAGGGTCATCCTTTCTAGACCCTGTCTGAGAATCAGCGCTGCTTCTCACTACTGTGCGGAGCAACACTAAGCTGAGACAAGACCTGGATGCTAGACAAATACCAATTTCTGTTGACGTTAACGCCTGCGGAAAGGTTGAATTGTATGAGAATGGCATTAGTTGCGGAAATGTCACGTGACAGCTGCCAAGTTTTACCTTGAAAAATTTGCGTGAAAAAGTAAGCGTGAAGTATTTGTGAGTGACTAGCCCCCTGTTTGGCCCACACGGCACAAATGGGACTAATTAGCACAAACATCTTCTCTTTGACACTATGTTTTTTTTTGTTAAAATCTTAGGTATTTATATGTATTTATCTATTTTTTGTATGTACCTGTCCTTTAAGTGCTTTGTAGTTGCCAAATAAATAACTTTCTTTCTTTCTTTCTTCTTCTAAGTAGGTGATTAAAACTGTTTAGTACATACTAATCTCGCAAACACTTCCACTTCATTGTATTCTTCATAGTTTATCTACCCTACCTTCAAACGATTACCTATTTATATGCATAAGTATAAGTACCTATAAATATATAATTATTTATATTGAGTAAATGTGATTGGATATATAAAATAATATTCTATTTAAAATTTGTAATAATTTGTAGCACGCTTACCGTCAATCACTACAAATTGGGTTAGCTAGTAGAAAATGCTTTAGCATTAAGTCCGCCTATTGTTCACTTTTTATAAAATTTGCAATTTGAGTAAATAAATAAATAAATAACCTGCCACCTTCATAACTACTTAATAAATTAATATGTTGTCTTTTGTCGTATTTACCATAAAGTTAATAAAGCAAGCAATCAGCAAATAATAAGAAGGTAGGTAGGATTCTACTTGAATGAAAATTAAAAAAAAAACATTCAATTAATTCATGCCTAGACCATGCAAAGCGTAGGTACCTACCTACCTACTAAGTATGTCTATCTACTTAGAAATTTACAACAACTTCCTAGGTATTCAATTATTTAGGTATTTATTATTAGTATGCCCGACTCAGATTACTCTTTGCGTAGAAAAATATAACCTACTTATTAATATAAGTAGGTACCGAGATTAGATGTACCTACCTACCTACCTACTGCCCTAATAAAAAGATAATAACAATCCGATATTTTAATTAACATTAATAAATAATAACGGGTATTTTTCCACACAACTTCATCTAGCACCAAACTAAGCATAGCTTGTATTATGGGAACTACATGACTGATAGGTTTACAATATGATACTATTCATATTGTAAAACGGGAATTTTCACGTACGTGGTGAAGGCACCGACTAAGTTTCGACTCATTCCGAGAGTCTTCATCAGAGTGAGTGATCGCGACTTGCTCCCTCCGCGTCGCGCCGTGCACTACCGTGCCGTGTAGTTAGTGTGTAGTTAGAGACTGTCGGAATGAGTCGAAACTTAGTCGGTGCCTTCACCGATAGTGCAGTACGTGAAAATTCCCGTTTTTACAATATGAATAGTCAAGTTCACGATAGTTTTTGGAATAAAAAGGTATTATACTTATATACATTTTTTTGTTAATACATACATATTATACATAGAAAATACCCAGACGCGAGACAAATATTTGCAGATCATACAAACATTTGTCCCGCGGCGGGAATCGAACCCGCAACCTTATGCGTCTCAGACGGGCCTTTGCCCACTGTACCACAGAGGTCGTCAAAATCAATACATTTAATAATAATTAGATAATGATGTGTGATTATTTACACCTAATATAATTAATTTCACAAATAGCTGATCTTACCTGTTGTACTCTCCTCATTTAATAAATTAATACCTACGTAGGTTCCTAGGTAAATGTCTGCAAGAGATTGCTCTTAAGCGATAAAACCCATTCTTGATTAAATTTTGTAAGGTTTTTTTTCTTTCTTGTGGTGGGTACAATATGGTATATCATTCAATCATCCATTTATTCGATACAATAGGATGTCCGATCCAATAATCACTTTGACTTTTCATAAGATCTAGGTACCTATAGGTGTCACTAAAAAAAACAGATGGTATAAGTTACCTACTATTTATTTTTATTAAGATTTTACATTAAGCAAAATTAACCATTAGCGAAGAAAGACATGCCACAGAATGAAAATCATAAGCAAAATAAGTTAGAATTCTTAGATTAGGGTATCAGCACTGGGTAGGTATTTTAATAACCAAGTAGGTAGGTACTTACTTTTCACATTTTCAAGTAGACATCGCAAATTAGAACACTCACAAACGACAATATTTTCCACGCAACCACACTGCACGCACAAGAAATCCAGACACCTACCTACCTAATATTTCTAATTAATAATTACGCTTTTCAAATTCCCGCGTATAACGTATTTATTGTGCATTGATAACCCGCCAAACGGTAATGCGAGGTGTAAATCTATCGCGTTTTTGTTTTTTTAGTCATGGTTATGTTGGGAACGGCACGGGCTTGCGGCCTGACGAGGCCAAATAAAACACGCGTGTAATCGCCCAGTCCCGGGCGAAGACTGAAGGAAGACAGCCGGGTGTGGCGCCATCTACACTATCCTATCGATGCTAGAGACAGACTGATAAACGGAATGGAAGTGCGTTTCGTTTATTTATCGTACAGACGTTTATTTATTGCAAGCCACAGTTCCTGCATAGAATCTACTGCGCAACCGTGCGCCATTTTGTCTAGATACTTTTCTAGTTAACGACCTTTTTATTTATTAGTTTTATAACAAACGTTGTTCTATCCTTAAATGTGACAGATACGAAACGTCAATTCTACACGACAACTGTTAGGGAAGTAACCATGCCAAAGACAAAGATAAAGCCAAGATCAGTTTGTTTGAATGGGAGCAAAGGCAATTTTGTATTTTTTTCCATAAAAACCTAATTACTTCTTACTTATTTACGCTATTACTTCCTTTTCTCGGCTCCTAAGGGCCGTAGGTCGTATTAAAAAAAACATTCCTCATGAATTCGGCTTTTTCCAATTCATGAGGCTTTTTCATTTCAAATCTGACTGTTAATTGGTCCTAGAGATTAGAGCGTTCAAACAAAAAAAAATTTAAAAGAAAGAGATAGATAATTTTATTTCTGTCAAATCAGTCAGATTTACGTTTTCCCTACAAGTTTAGTCGTGATTTCAAAACAATAAACACGAAGATGAGCGACACACAAATTAATTTGACAGCAGTAAAATTCTTGAATTTTATCGAAAACCATAGTATGATCTTATTTTTGTCATTTGTCATCGGTTAATTTTATCAATCATAATGATATTTTATTTATGGAAAGTGCAAGAGTAGATAAAGCGAAATAATTGATTTTTAACATATTATTCTAGTTGAAGCCGAGAGAAGGGTGCGTGATGGAGGCCAGAGTATTATTAGGCGGGGTTAACAATAGGGGCCACTGATTCTCTGAACCCAAAATAAGTCATTTTCATAAAACTTTTTCGCAAGGAAATCACTCTATAAAATATATCTAGTTCTGCGCTATAGATAATATTTAGGCGGTTAGTATATCGATACGATACATTTGTCGACCGAAGTTACAGGATCGCAGGGCCTACAAATCGTCAATATTTTAATAGGGAAACAAAAAATCCAAATTTCAATAGAACATGCTTTTATTTACAAAAATATTACAATTTGGAAAAATAAATTCTCGGAATGGTTAGAAAATTGGGTTAGACAGAAGCAATCCTTTGCGACGTTAAGACTCCCCGTCCTGGGAAAGAAGGTAAGATTTTATCAAAATACCACAATTTAATTAAACCTATTTATTTATAATTAAATTAAACTTTAAAACTATTTAATAGCGTTATTTTATTTTATTGTTATTCCTGTCGAATAGCTTCGCCGCAGCTTTCATGGCTAATTACCTACCTATGTCTGACAATCGCGAAAACCTATATTATTATGTAAATCAATTTATTCAATTCTATAATATTTTTTTATATTTCGGATTGATGTATTACGGTTTGACATTGACATGAGACTTTTCACCCGTAATGTCTCAGAATCGCAACGCAAACTTCGGGTTCGAACTCACAACCTCCGGATTGGAAGTCGGGGTATCCACTAGGCCAACACGGCTCATTTCCAATTACAATAAATTCTTAAATGCTAGGTATCCCGTAATTTGATGGCGATTATAGAGGTAACTAACCCTCTATTAGTATAGGCCCGGTCAAACTGACGCGGTGGCGGCGGCGGTTGCGGCGTTGAGCAGCGGGGCGATCACTTATTTACATGGCTATCGGGATGTAGTCACAAGTTTCGTTCGTTCACGGACGATTCATGGCCTTCAGTTTAGTCTGGGTATGGGAATCAAGCGATGGGGATGGGATAATCGCATTTTGATGGACGGACCATTCAAATAAATAAATAATGCTGGACATTTTTCACACAGCATCATCTAGCCCAAAACTAAGCAGAGCTTGTATTATGGGAACTAAATGACTGATATACTACTTATTTTTTTTGTAAATACATACGTATTCTACATAGAAAACACCCAGACCCGAGACAAATATTTGCAAATCATACAAACATTTGTCCCGCAGCGGGAAACGAACCCGCAACCTTCTGCATCTCAGGCGGGCCTTCGCTCACTGCGCTACGAGATAGTCTATGAACCTCTCTATGTCAAATGGAGAACTAGTGTCAAAATTGATTGGCATCTCGATAGCCATAGGTTAGCGTGATCGACCCACAGGTCCTATTATGGTGTGACGAGCGCGGCCTAGCTAACTACGGTACGCTAGCGCCGTCTCTTATCAAATGGACGCACTACTTGTTACCGCCATCGACTGGCACTAACCGCGCTAGTAGTTTCTAGTGTTTGAGGCAGCGTGCGGGCCACGCCCCCCTACGAGAATATTCTGGAAGAAACGCCTTACAAGATATATAAGCGCGGCAAGCGACCGGTAGGGATAGTTTCCTTCAAGATTTTGGAAGTGAATTGTTTGAAGTGATAAAGGCGCGATACTCAGTGACTAGTGAAGTGACAGTTGTGCTAGTGTTCTACCAAGTGATACAGTGTTTTTGTTTAATTGTGTAGTTTCGTTGTGTTATTTGTTTTGTTGTAATTTTTTTTAGAGTGGTTTACAATACAGTGTTAATTTTGGTGTTTAATTGGACTTAATTATTTAATCCCGAGCTCGTAACAATAGTTTTGCGGAAACACCTTAGAAGGCATATGGCTTTCTGCTGATATTACCGTTCTTTCAAGTTTTTGTATCTTTTTTTATTCCAAAAACTATCGTGAACTTGACTATTCATATTGTAAAACGGGAAGGGGAACGGGCCCTGTAGTGCACGACGCGACGCTGAGGGAGAACGTCGCGATCACTCACCCTGATGAAGACTCTCGGAATGAGTCGAAACTTCTCTGTGCCTTTCATAATGTTAAATGTACATTTCGTGTTTTTTGTCTCTGAATTTGTGTTGTCCCTTTACAGGTTTATATAAATCAACTTATAGTTTAAAAGAAAACTGTTCGAGTCTCTCGGTACGTACCGTACTATCGGTGAAGCCACCGAATAAGTTTCGACTCAACTTCAACTTTTGTTTATGGCTTCTGTGGTTACCAAAATTTTGCAAATGTGTCGACAAAATAAAAATTCCCGTTTTTGTATGTTGTTTTTTACCAAAATAAATATATTTTGACCTTAGAAGGCATTTAATTCCGCTTAAGTTTGACCGGGCTCTAAGAAATATAAAAACTGAGCCATCATAAAAACATTTACTTCACAGACGGCAATAATTTTATACATTTACAAATCCCCCACACTCACTTAAAATCACACTATTCATATAATTGTCTTTATTTTATATCGGTATGTGACTATCATACCATATTCCGTCCTGTATCACCCGCTATCCTGTTCACAATCTGAAATTAAATGAGTTTTTATAAGCATATGTCAAAGTCAAACACGGATAAAATGTAGCCTATGTGTTATTCTGATGAACAACCTATATTACTGTAAAGTTTCATCAAAATTAAGAAAAATAAAAATTTCAGCTCATTGCTGCTCCACAGCTGGGAAATCTTATACTCTGCAGAAAACTTCAATCGCCACAGATGGGGAAAATTCAATTCCCCCACAGGTGGAGACATTCCATTGCCTACAAATAAGAGATGGGAGTAATTCCAACAAGGGAAAACTCTAGTAGCGTTTGTTTTAGGTAGGAGTAGTTTAATAACATACATACCCCACTTATGATAGGCAGGTTGAGTAAAGATCCGAGTACGGGGACCATTCTTAAGAAATTAACAGCCGCTGGCAGGAACCCTCTGTAAACAGAAAAGAAACAATATATAAGCTACACTTTCTTGAAAAAACTGTTTAAAACGCTGCAAGGATTTGGAAATCAAAAGTAATAAAAAATTACTTTCCAAATGGCCCACATTTGTAAAATAAAAGGTAAAGTTTGGGCGTACCTCTGACTACCCCCTACTAAGTATCCTCAAAGTTCTGCTTACTGAGTACACACATCAACATTATCTAGAGATATTTCAGTTCGAAATGATTTGCATAAAAACTATTTTCTATTTTGTAAAAGTTTATATATGGAATAAATTTACTTTTATTCTATTTTCAAAATTAGAAAAAAAGAACTATAGATAGAATGAGGACTCTGATTTGAATTTTACAATGTTAATTTTGCCTAAGATTATTTAATCTTTAGTTAATTAATAAAAAGTGTTACCTGGGCTTTTTTTAATTTTACTAATTTTGTGATATTTATAATGTAATCAATATTACAGGTTTTTTACTATAGCTTACTATATAAATTTGTACCAATTTCATAAATAACATTAATTTAGATAATACATAAAAATGTTGAATGTAGATAGACACCAAATCTTATTTCACTAAACCTATTTTTATTTACCTACTAGATCGTAGCAAGTGGAAAGCCTTGGTCTCAGCTTACCCCTCCGTGCATCAGGCTGCTATATGTATGTATGTAATAAGGAATAAATAATTTTAAGTCATCCATACCTGAATAATAATAAGAAACCATACATCTCAGCGATCATCCCGATCATCGGCCATCCGAGAAGTACGATACTGATACCTCCAAAGAAGGATACCGATGCCTTCACTTTATGCCTTTGGAAGAAAAAGAAGAATGTTCTTTGAAGCCCTATCACGCATGCTAGCCCACTTATAAAAAGAATCTGAAACAATATGAAGTCTTGTCAGACATTGGCGTTGATTCTCTTGTCCAAACAAACTTGGCAGCAGACATGGAATCTTCACAGCTAGTGTGTGATCTTAAATGATTGATTCTTTACAAGTTTCCATACTATTATGCCCAGTAAAACACCATATTTCGGTAAATATGTTTATTGAGCTTTGTAGCAGAACACGCGTAAAAATCAGACTGAAGAAATATATAACTACCCTCTACATAGCCAACCTTATTGAACAAGAAGGTTAGGCAAGTACCAACAGTAGATACAACACATACAAAGTTTAGAACTTAATTGCACACCCCCAAAGGGTAGTTTTACGGAGATATGTGGTAACAAACATTCACACACACAGACTTTTGCATTTATTAAATCCTAACAGATAGAAGATAGAAGCTCTGTGGTGCAGTAGGCGAAGGCCCGCCTGAGACGCAGAAGGTTGCGGGTTCGTTTCCGCCGCAGAACAGATATTTGTATGATCTGCAAATATTTGTCTCGGGTCTGGGTGTTTTCTATGTATATGTATGTACGTATTTACAAAAAAAAATATATAAGTAGTACATCTGTTCATGTAGCAGAGTTTGTATTATCGCTCTGCTTAGTTTGGGGCTAGATGATGCTGTGTGAAAATGTCCAGCATCATTTATTTATTTAAAACTAATATTAACACTATCAATCAACTCACAATATCTCAGACATTTTCTACATAAATTTGTCTATCGGTCAGCAAACAGATCACACAATATGTTGATGCCAGGAGCACATTAAATAATTTTAAAGGTGAGTTGTCATGTGCGACAGTGTACGCTTACGGAACTGCCTGTAGGACGGGACTGCAGATAAGATTGTATTGGAACTGCCTGTAGGACGGGACTGCAGATAAGATTGTATTGGAACTGCCTGTAGGATGGGACTGCAGATAAGATTGTATTGGAACTGCCTGTAGGGCAGGACTGCAGATAAGATTGTATTGCAATCTTTCCATAAGTGTTAAAGCCAAGAGAAAGTGGTTGTTGTCTCAGGGAGCATGACTCTATCAGGGGGGCCAGACAAATACCACTTTCTGTTGTCGTTAATGCCTGCGGAAAGATTAATTTGTATGGAAATGACTTCAACTTCAACTTTCGTTTATGGCTTCTGTGGTAAGGGTTGCCACGATTTTGCCAATGTTGTGTCAACAAGATTTCAAAAAATAAGGTGATCAGATGTTATCTGGGATGATGTATGTTTGGGTACGGTTCCTTTAAACAGCACTGTAAATTGCTTGAAACTACTTCGTTTCTTTGATCTAATTCTAGTATATGCCATCTTTTTAGGCGTGATATATCATCTTGTATGTTAAGCAGGTTTTTCGCCAATTACACATAGAGATATAAGTACATCAGTATAGTTATCATAATTTTATTACAAGATAAAAATTTACATAATAATACTATAAAAGGGGAGAAGACAAGGGATAGTATAAATTTGGAAGAGAGAGGACGAGGGACATTCGCTGTGGAAATGTCACGTGACAGCTGCCAAGTTTCACCTTGATAAATTTGCGTTAGCGTGAAAGGAAAAGAAAGGGCGAGGTAGTTGTCTAAACACCCCATTCTGTTTTGTTGTTTGTTTTGAATAGTTGTACTTACATTACCAATAGCTAATAGGCCTTTGTCGAACAGCAATAGTACTCCTAAAAATAGGAACGCTATGCCGAAACCAGCAAGGCCTACACCTATTTCTGAAATAACAAACATGACAAAATTAAATTCACCTGTCTTTAATCTAACCTGCAACTTTTAATGGTTTTGAGAAAATCTGATAACAAGCTGAAAACCCACTTAGAAAACATTATATAGAATATATTGTGTTCTCATTATCTCTGATGTAATAAATTCCTGGAAGTAATAGTGTAAATAATAGGAGTCGTCTTCATACAAACAAATATAATTATATAAATATTTGTTTTATGCAATTATAGAGCATTGAGAAGATAAAGATGGTAAGCAGTAATCATTTTACTTGATATTTCATTGATAAACCACGAAATTAGTAAAGATAGTAATGAGAATAGAAGTGATAGTTTACAGTGAGTTTTATGAGACAAATACTTACTCTGTGTGTCTGAAATCTCAATCATTCTGTAGCCTATTTATTTACACTACTATTAAATAACTTTTAGCTGTTTATTTAACCAAATTTACCAATAAATTGATCAATAAAATAACAAATTCCGCCTCAGCTCCACGTCATTTTTGTATATGATTTTTTTGTTTCTGGCTAGTGATGCAACGTCACATCGATGTTTTTGAAACATCGATATTTTTGTCAAAAAACATCTTGTCAACAATGTCTTGAATATGAAACCATCAATGTATGGATGCAATTTAAGGCCATGTTTTACATCGATGTTATTTATTTATAACGCCACTTATTTTCAATTTTACGATCTAAATATGAGTTTTTGCCATAGGGTTGCAACATCCAATGAACTAGTTTTCAAGATCGTTCAGAATTTTATTGATAAATAGTAAAACCGATAAAACAAACTGCTTCAGTTCCAAATGAAAAGACAACACATTCAGCTCAGTTTATTTAACAACTTTTAGATTTGTTTACTTTTCGATCTGTATTTCTGTATTCTCCATGTAAAGTTCTGTCTAGAAAATAATAACTTCGCAATAATTACTTAAATATAAGTTTTACCTAACAAATTCAAGTTGCAGGCGTTGTGCTTGAACTTAAAACTAATCATTTGTGAAATACAGAGACAAATCGTCGAAATAGTGCAAGGTAAATTAAAAAAAAACAATCTTATTGTGTTATTATCTAACCTTGGACCATATTATTACAATAATAAGATTGTGTGTCTTCTAATCTCGCGAGCCTCACTTAGTTAAACTTATAACTTATGTAAACAAAAGTTTCACGTTCATTCATCACACACAATTAATTTAGGTATAACAAAATGTTCCTGCCGACATCGATGTTTACAGGGACGATGTTTTCAATATCGATGTTTTTCTTAAATATGGTGTATCCCTATATCTGTCTAGTCTTGGTCTCTCATCTCTGCCTATTTGTGTCATTGTCACAATATGGTTTTTAACCAAAGATCTTCGATTCGAATACAATAAACACTGTTACCCTGCGCTGCGTAATCATGTTCACAGATTCAATTTCCCGTATCTTAAACTGAAAGTCATGAACTGTCTAGGTAGATGGGTTAAATAAATAATATTGTATATTGCTGGTCATTTTTCACACAGTATCATCTAGCCACAAACTAAGCAGAGCTTGTATTATGGGAACTACATGACTGATATGATATACTACTTATGTACCTACTTTTTTTGTGTAAATACATACATATTATACATAGAAAACACCCAGACCCAAGACAAATATTTGCAGATCATACAAACATTGGTCTCGCGGCGATAATCGAAACCGCACCCGTTTGCGTCTCAGGCAGGCCTTCGCCCACTGTGCCACAGAGGTTAGCAAGGTGCTTGGGTCATTTATTTCTAATTCAGTTTTACCTAGAAGTAGGCTATTCTTATTAATTGTGTCCTATCTTAACATAACTTTGTGTTAAATAAATGTTTTTGTAATGATGATTTCAATGCACAGATGAAAATTTTTTGCTCCTGCAGATTTTAGTGTTTCCAGTAAAAACAATAAACTTATATTTTTATATTTTAGTGTTGGCAAGTCAATTTATAACCTGAAACCGCGTCTCTACCATTTTGTTTGTAATTTGTTGATTTCCCACTAAAATACTTGAATAAATCGATCAAATTGGCGCAAATCGTCTCAACAATTCTCTATTCCACATCTATCATTCCAAAACAGTCTGCAAAGAGTGTAAAATCAGTGAACAACAGTGAAAAAAGCGATCCCCTTTTCGCCGAAGTTATTCGCGAAAAAAGCTACTAAAATGGTTCGTGGATCAGGCCGCGGGCGCGGAATGCAAGGACGGGGCGGTATGAACCGTCCGCCGTTCAATCGGCCGCGGGTCATGTTGCTGAGGCCTCCTTTCGACCTGATTTTGGCAGAGCCCGCCTTTCCTCGCTGCAAGCCCGCTCCCGACGATTCCGCCCTTACCCAAGTACGTTTAGGTTTATGAGAACCAGAAGGCCTAGGCTGGGTTGCGAATACGCTAAAAACAATACAATCACCGTTCTGACATGTCTCTTACTTGTTCAATTTAAAACTAAATATTTATAAGTTGTTACTGAACAATTGTGAATGAAATGTTGCAAATCTCAGCATAGACCATCTAATTCACATAAATCTATTGAGCCCTGCTGCAACTTGAGTCTCTAGTTAAAGCTTAAGCGCCTCTGCAATTAAACAGCTAGATTAAGCTTCAGTGCAGAGAGTTACAGAAGGTCGCGGGTTTGATTCCCACAGCAGGACAAATGTAACATTGCGAATATTTGTCTCGGGGTCTGGGTGTTTTATATGTAATATATATGCATTTACAAAACAAAAATGTATACATATAAGTAATTTATTAGTCATTTAGTTCTCATAGCAAAAGCTCTGCTTAGTCTGGGGCTAGATGATGCTGTGTGAAATGTCCAGCATTATTTATATATTTATTTTTTAATGAGGTTGGCTTAGGAATTGGGGTGCGGACTTGGGGTTTCCAGTGGTTGATTACCAGACAGTATCTTGCCTTTTTTTACTTCATTGCGGAGAAACCACCAGTAAAATTTACGTTTCAAAGTGATCCTTATGAATTAATGAACTTTGACTTTTTATATCACCTTTCTATGATTATGATTTTCTATGTATAATGTATGTATTTACAAGAAAAGAAATATATAAGTAGTAGTTTATATTATAATATCAGTCATATAGTTTCCATAACACAAGCTCTGCTTAGTTTGGGGCTAGATGATGCTGTGTGAAAATGACCAACATTATTGTTACTATTATTTTGCAGACCATATGCGGAAATATGGTCTGCAAAATAAGCAACTTCCTTTGAGCTATATCATGCATCAAATTTCTAGGCCCTCCTCAAAAGGCATGCGGAGCTCTGCCCGACGCCGGTGGAGCAGGCAGCAGTGCTCAGCCTCGTGACCAAAGTGCAGACCGTCCTTGATAACCTGGTCGTAGCTCCGGGAGAATTTGCAGCCTGTGTGAGTATTGTAAAATCTTTTTTTTTTAAAACAATAATAGATGTTTATTTGATACAATCTTACTTGAGGAGAGTAAGTGATGATATTTATCGAGATATTAATGTAGGTAACTAGATTCTACCCACAGCTATGCTGGTATGGTATGGTTAATAGGAGTCTATGTGTCCATACTATTATAGTAGACTAGTTTCTGCCCATGGCTTCGTCCGCATGGTACCCGGATAAAAAATAGCCTATGTAGTTTTCTGATGTATAAGCTATATTAATGTAAAGTTTCATCAAAATCCGCTACTAAACAGGGGACTAACTTTTTATTTTTTTATTTTATTTCCAAAATAGCTTACTTACTCATTTTAAAACATTTCGTATGACTCCAAGGATAATTAAGGATAATCGTAAACTTGACTATTCATAATGTAAAAATGGGAAATCCACGTACTGCACTATCGGTGAAGGCACCGACTAAGTTTCGACTCAATCCGAGTGTCTTCATCAGGGTGAGTGATCGCGACGCTTTCCCTCCGCGTCGCGTCGTGCACTGCACTCAATCACCCTGATGAAGACTCTGAATGAGTCGAAACTTAGTTGGTGCCTTCACCGATAGTGCAGTACGTGAAAACTCCCGTTTTTACAATATGAAATCATAGATTTGTGCATAGTTTTCATCGCCAATAGTCACTAGGGGGCGTTCCAGGAAACTTATGAAAACACGAAGGGTGTTTTAAACCAAAAAATATTTGTGTTAAATCCTCTTAAGATATTGTCTCATTTTGCTTCTCTATAGCTATTAATTTATGTAATTTCAGCAACTCGAAGAGGTTCGACAAGTTGGCTCTTACAAGAAAGGTACAATGATGGCCGGCAAGAATGTGGCTGATATTGTGGTGCTTATGAAGACATTGCCCACCAAGGAGGCGGTTGACGGACTCTCAAATAAAGTATGTATGTGTGTTGGCCTCCCTTTTCTGCAACTGAGGTGGTAGTCTCTCAGACACCATCAACCAAAAGCGGCGTTGTCAGTTCGCGTGATATAATATCTTGTGATATAGATACTCGTCTCACTCAGTATCTATCTGTATTGGTTCGAGGCAGCGAGTAGTGTGGTGCGAGCTTCCGCATGTTCTACATGTTGGTGCTACGAGCTTATGGTGTCCCTCAGACGTAAGAGCAAAGACTGAATTGTGCCTAAACATATCATACGATTTTGTTGATTCTCTTTTCATAGCTTCTGTTTACAATGTTAAAATCAATTGCAGACTATGTTTGGTTAATAAACATATCAATGTTTTTTTTTATTAATAAGTAGTAATGTTAGTCGCCAAATATTTAAATAATCTCAATAAAAGTTATTAATTAACAGTTTTATTATAATTGATATGTATTTATTTTAAAAGTATATGAACTAGTTTAAGCTATAAATAATTCGTATTTATAATAAAACACAAATATATAGGCAATCTTCATCAGTTTATTTGACGTCTGATAGACTCCACATCAGTCAAATGTTAACAACTAAATCACCTCAGTTGCATAAGGTTAAATTCTTATTGATTCATTGTGCGTGGGAGTTATTGGCTGGTTAAATAGCCAGCCCGAAGCCATCTCAAAGAAGGCAACTCAATAAACAGAAGAAAAAAAACACCCTCAACTGCATGTTCCCCATGATGGACATACTCAGATACATACTCAGTGAGTAGATCTTTGAAGATACCAGGGTAGTCAGAGGCTCGTCTAAACATTACATTTTGTACATGCCCGTATTTTACTACTATTAAGTAATACATAGCTAGTATACATAATTTATATACTGGTAACCTAAGTTGTTGATTTATTCTTTCCATCACTGACAACTCCGACAAGGTATAAAATAATAAAAGCAAAAGAGTCCACAAGTTTGTTTTCTATTTCTTACTTAATAAAAAGAACTTATAAAGAAATAGTAATAGAAAACAGAGGTTCGACCATTTTTGTATGGAGCCTGGTATGGCTGCTGTCCGCCATTTTGAAAAAAAACAAGTTTTGGCGGCTAGTGATGAAACATATGCCAATCGATAGAGTAAGTGATCAGACAGAAAGTATTCAATAATAAAATCTCGTAAGTGATATACTTTCTAAGATATTTGAATTTGAAAATGTAAAAAATAAAGCATTTGCTACATTTTTAAACTCAAATATCTAGTTTTATTTTTCAAAATGGTGGGCAGTACGTATGCCAACAAGGTTCGATGCTCTTCAGTAATGTGTACATACTAAACTTTCTCTATAGAAATATTTAATCACAAATAATCAAGATAATTATATTTAATACCATGAATATATATCGTCAGGTGAACGAAGAGTTGAACAAGCTGATGCTGGCCGATGGGTCCGGGGCTGTGGTGGCCTCGTGCCACGCCCGTGGGTTCACGGTCACCGGGGCCACGGCCTCCGTTAGGGTGCTCATCACCACTCTGCATCAGAACCTGAGGAAGCTGGAGCCGGATGTGAGTAGACCGCCTATTATGAGCTAAAAGGCTTAGCTACAAAGATTTTAACACACTTTTAAACTTGTATGGAAAACTTTAATCTGACAGATTTGATTACACTCAAATTGTTGCTATCTCTTTCTTTTGTTACTGTTCGTAAAATAGAGCGATAGATAAAATTAATAGTTAACAAGAGAATCAATCCCACTGATTAGCTAAATAACTGTTTTAAAATCTTTAATGAGTCAGTCAGGAAAAACGATTTTATAAGTTAAGATAATGTTAGATTTTGTACTTGACAGTCAGTCATGAAAAACTATTTTATAAGTTAAGATAATGTTAAGATTTGATTTTTTGAACAGTCAGTCAGGACGAACGATTTTATAAGTTAAGATAATGTTAGGTTTTGTACTTGACAGTCAGTCATGAAAAACTATTTTATAAGTTAAGATAATGTTAAGATTTGATTTTTTGAACAGTCAGTCAGGACGAACGATTTTATAAGTTAAGATAATGTTAGGTTTTGTTTTTTGGACAGTCATTCAGGAAAAACGATTTATAAGTTAGGATAATGTTAGGTTTTGTTTTTTTGACAGTCATTCAGGACAAACGATTTTATAAGTTAAGATAATGTTAGATTTTGTACTTGACAGTCAGCCATGAAAAACTATTTTATAAGTTAAGATAATGTTAAAATTTGATTTTTTGAACAGTCAGTCAGGACGAACGATTTTATAAGTTAAGATAATGTTAGGTTTTGTTTTTTGGACAGTCATTCAGGAAAAACAATTTTATAAGTTAAGATGATGTTAGATTTTGTTGTTAGGACAGTTAGTCCGGACGAACGATTTTATAAGTTAAGATAATGTTAGGTTTTGTTTTTTGGACAGTCATTCAGGAAAAACAATTTTATAAGTTAAGATGATGTTAGATTTTGTTGTTAGGACAGTTAGTCCGGACGAACGATTTTATAAGTTAAGATAATGTTAGGTTTTGTTTTTTGGACAGTCATTCAGGACAAACGATTTATAAGTTAGGATAATGTTAGGTTTTGTTTTTTTGACAGTCATTCAGGACAAACGATTTTATAAGTTAAGATAATGTTAGATTTTGTACTTGACAGTCAGCCATGAAAAACTATTTTATAAGTTAAGATAATGTTAAAATTTAATTTTTTGAACAGTCAGTCAGGACGAACGATTTTATAAGTTAAGATAATGTTAGGTTTTGTTTTTTGGACAGTCATTCAGGACAAACGATTTATAAGTTAATATAATGTTAGGTTTTGTTTTTTGGACAGTCATTCAGGAAAAACAATTTTATAAGTTAAGATGATGTTAGATTTTGTTGTTTGGACAGTCAGTCAGGACAAACGATTTTATAAGTTAAGATAATGTTAGATTTTGTTGTTTGGACAGTCAGTCAGGACAAACGATTTTATAAGTTAAGATAATGTTAAAATTTAATTTTTTGAACAGTCAGTCAGGACGAACGATTTTATAAGTTAAGATAATGTTAGGTTTTGTTTTTTGGACAGTCATTCAGGACAAACGATTTATAAGTTAATATAATGTTAGGTTTTGTTTTTTGTTTAAGTTAAGATCATGTTAGATTTTGTTGTTTGGACAGTTAGTCAGGACGAACGATTTTATAAGTTAAGATCCTGTTAGATTTTGTTGTTTGGACAGTTAGTCAGGACAAACGATTTTATAAGTTAAGATAATCTTAGATTTTGTTGTTTCGACAGTTAGTCAGGATGAACGATTTTATAAGTTAAGATAATGTTAGATTTTGTTGTTTGGACAGTTAGTCAGGACGAAAGATTTTATAAGTTAAGATCATGTTAGATTTTGTTGTTTGGACAGTTAGTCAGGACGAACGATTTTATAAGTTAAGATCATGTTAGATTTTGTTGTTTGGACAGTCAGTCAGGACAAACGATTTTATAAGTTAAGATAATGTTAGATTTTGTTGTTTGGACAGTCAGTCAGGACAAACGATTTTATACGTTAAGATACTGTTAGATTGTGTTGTTTCGACAGTTAGTCAGGACGAACGATTTTATAAGTTAAGATCATGTTAGATTTTGTTGTTTCGACAGTTAGGACGAACGATTTTATTAGTTAAGATACTGTTAGATTTTGTTTGGACTGTGAGTCAGGATGAACGATTTTATAAGTTAAGATCATGTTAGATTTTGTTGTTTGGACAGTTAGTCAGGACGAACGATTTTATTAGTTAAGATAATGTTAGATTTTGTTTTTGGGAATGGTTTGTCAATGATGGAAAATTAAAAAGTGATGCACATAGGAAAATTTAGCTTCAGGGCTTTTTTAAATTATAATGTTTTAACTGCAGGTACATTTGGACTACAAAGTGATAAGTAGCCACTTGGCTGCGATCCGCCATAGCAGATGGTTTGAGGAGAACGCCCACCATTCCTCTATCAAGGTAATTATTAACTAAACAAACACTTTAACTACTGTATTCCCAATTATAGACATCCTCAGATACATAATGAGTAGATCTTTGAGGATACCACGTAGGAGGTAGTCAGAGGCACGTCCAAACATTACATTTGGCACGCGTTTTGCAATTTAGCATTCCACGTGACAGTTTGCAAGACTATCACCGCTTATTGGAACACTAACTGGTGGCAGATGCTCTTGTTTTTTTTCTTCTCGATCATGTCGGTTTCCTCACGATGTTTTCCTTCACCGTTTTGAGTTACGTGTTAATGCGTACATACATTTTTCGTGTGGAAAATACCATTGTTGCATGACCGGCGGGGCGATCACACTAAACCATGGTTATCGAGATGGCAATCAATTTTGACACTAATTCCTTATTTTAATGGCCCATCCATCCAAAAAACGGAACGTCCAATATGAAACCAATTTTGTTCATTCGCATTGTCCATCTATGGCTCATCCAGCTTACAAATTAGCGTGATACGATTCATTCCATCCGATGATACCAGCCATGGGAAATTAGTGTGATCGCCCCGTTGGTCCGAACACACGAACTCCGAATCAGAAGTCGGGGTACCGCCCACAAGGCCAACATGGCCCTTAATTTATTATTAAGAATAACTTATGTTAGTTTCAAGGCCTTAAACACAACTTATAGGTCGAATGTACTGAAGGTTGCTTGACTTAGCTACGTCATGATATGACGTAGTATTCTTATGATTTTACTTACTAATACTTTTTAAATCTTCTCAGGTCCTTATCCGTTTGCTTCGTGACATGTGCTGCCGTCACGCGGGACTCGAACCCCTGACACCGTGGATGGTGGACCTCCTTGCGCACCACTGCATCATGAACAACCCGGCAAGACAGGCGCTACCCATTAACGTGGCATTCAGGTAACGTACTGCCCATGAACTTGGCAATCAGGTAACATACTGCCCATGAACTTGGCAATCAAGTAACATACTGCCCATGAACTTGGCAATCAGGTAACATACTGCCCATCAACATGACATTCAGGTAACATTTTGTACATCAACTTGGCATTCAGATAACATTCTGCCCATGAACTTGACATTCAAGTAACATTCTGTCCATCAACTTGGCATTCAGATAACATTCTGCCCATGAACTTGACATTCAAGTAACATTCTGTCCATCAACTTGTCATTCAGATAACATTCCGCCCATGAACTTGGCATTCGAGTAACATACTGCCCATCAACTTGGTATTTAGATAACATTCTGTATATCAACTTGGCATTTAGATAACATTCACAAATTTGTCATTCTGCTTGTTACATTGATCATTATTGGCTTAAGGAGCTATTCTCTTGTCGGTGACATTGTTGATGCAATTCTCTCCATTAATTTAGATGTTATAATTGTTGACAGACGCGCCCTGTCCCTGATGGCGAGCGGGTTGTTCCTGCCGGGCTGCGCGGGGCTGCCCGACCCCTGCGAGGCCGCGCATGCCCGCGCCCACACCGCGCTCGACCTGCCCGCGCAGGACCAGGCCGCAGCCACTGCGCAGACGTTCGTACACAATCACATACATAGTGCTGCCGGCTGCCTGTGCTACCACAGCACCCGGACCCGCACCAAATATCTGCAGAGCATGCAAATATTTTTCTCGCAGCACGAATCGAACCCGCACCTCTCGTGACGCACCTGGCTACTCGCCCGCCGCGTCACCGAGTACGTCAAAGTCTTAAAGCAGGCGAGGAATCGACGTTAATTCACTTTTCAATTTTTTTGTTTTAAACTGGGATCTAGACAAATACCTCACGCTTAGTTTTCCTTTCACGCTAACGCAAATTTGTCAAGGAAAAACTTTGACAACAGTCACGTTACTTCCACAGCAAATGTAATTTCCATACAATTCAATCTTTCCGCGGGCTTTAACGTCAACGGAAATTCGTTTTTGTCTAGACACCCTGACGTTTCTATATCATATAGAAACGTCATTGATTTCAATGAATAAAAACCTATTGACTTCGACTTTAACAATGACAATAAAAAAATGTGATTTTAACATTAAAAAAAAAATCTTTTCAGCCTTCTCCGCGTAGTCGCCCGCGGCGGTCATAGGTATGTGCTCGGCCTGCAGCCCTTCGAAGGCGGCAAGGACATCTCAGCAGAGATAACTGTGTGGGACGGCGTGGTGGTATCACCCCTCGCGCCCGCCTACCACGACGAGCCAGAGCCCATGGACACCGACGACAAAGGTGACTGTAAAGGTAGATATAGCATTTCTTTTGGGGCGGTAAAGTTAGCTATAGCAGTTTTTCGGGGGCGGTAAAGTTAGCTATGGCAGTTCTTCGGGGGAAGTAAAGTACTTTGGACAAACTTTGGGGACGGTAAAGTTAACATTTCATAGTAGCATGCCAGGGCGGAAAAGGTATCATCAAACCTTCGGGGGCGGCAAAGTTAGCTATAGCAATCTATGGAGACAATGTAAGCTATGGCTGTCGGGGGCGGTAAAGTTAGTTATAGCAAACCTTTGGGGTGGTAAAGTTAGCTAGGTACAGCAAGACTTCGAGAGCGGTAAAGTTAGCTATAGTATTCCAGGTGGTCTAGACAAATACCATTTTCTGTTGGCGTTAACGCCTGCGGAAAGATTGAATTGTATGGAAATTACATTAGCTGTGGCAATGTCACGTTACTGCTGCCAAGTTTTACCTTGACAAATTTGCGTTAGCGTGAAAGGAAAACTGAGCTTGAGGTATTTGTCTAGGCACTCTGGGCAGCTAAGGTATCTGTATTAAACCTTCGGGGGTGGTATCGTTAGTTATAGCATTTCAGGGCGGCTAGGGTGTCTATAGCAAACCTTTAGGGGCGGTAAAGTTAGTAATAGCATTTCAGGGCGGCTAAGAAGGTATGTATAGCAAATCCATAGTATTAGTATTTCTAGCAAACCTTGGGTGATGTTTTTATATTCTTCTTGTTTCTGTGCAGCGGCGAAGATGGCCCCGATTATAATATTAATTTTTGTCTTGTAGAATAGCTCTGAGGGGGGACGGAGCTAGGAAGCTACGTGGACCGTGAGGTGGGCCATTTTATACAATGTAGTTACATAATTATCTTATGTTGGTCCATATTTCAGAACAATACTCGGCATAATTTTTTTTTGCTTCCATTTGCGTTATTCCCGCTGTTGTTAGTTTTTTAATCAAAGATGGCGGACACGGATTTCATTTAAAATGATCGGCATTTCATTCTTGAATAATTTGCGCTGATTAAGAAAGAAATTATTAATACTAAATTGAAAAATTTAAGATGGCGGACACGAATTTTATTAAAAATGATCGGCATTTCATTCTTGTAGAATTTGCGCTGATTAAGAAACAAATTGAAAAATGTAAGATAGCGGACACGAATTTTATTAAAAATGATCGGCATTTCATTCTTGTAGAATTTGCGCTGATTAAGAAACAAATTGATACAACATTTAAAAATGTAAGATGGCGTACACGAATTTGATTTAAAATGATCGGCATTTCATTCTTTCATAATTTGCGCTGATTAAGAAACCAATTGACACAAAATTGAAAAATGTAAGATAGCGGACACGAATTTGATTTAAAATGATCGGCATTTCATTCTTTCATAATTTACGCTGATTAAGAAACCAATTGACACAAAATTGAAAAATGTAAGATGGCGGACACGACTTTGATTTAAAATCCGTGTCCGCCATCTTGCATTTCATTCTTTCATTATTTGCGCTGATTAAGAAACAAATTATTGATACAGAATTTAAAAATGTCAGCGTGTATGACTGTTGAAGCGCCCCCTAGTGAATTGTGAACTTTCTAAAATATCTTAATACAAAATACAAAAAAAAAACTGCATGAAAATTGCTTACGCCGTTTCTCATTCGTTCATCTATCGCAGCGCTCCCTAGTGACCTATCATAAAACCTTTGTTAATCGATTGCGAAATTCGCGTTACAATCGTTTTCGCGGTTTAGATGAAAAATGTGGGGTTGATACATTTCAAAAAATCTATGACGGAGTATAGTTCAGTTCTGATATGAGGGATATTTTCGTAGTTATTCAATATTGAAATGCATGGTCCTCATCAATTCTTAGATTGGATTTCGCTATTAGTTTTCGTTGATAATGTAAGAAATGGGTTCGTATACATATTTTCGCGCACATATTTTTTTAGCTTACGTACCTACTCTTCGGGATATTTTAGTAAGTGCCGTAAAAAACAGTATTTTGGTAGACTTGCTATGAAGCATTAAAATGAAACAGGGTTGCTAATTATTCATATTGTCAAAACGGGAATTTTCACGTACCGCACTATCGGTGAAGGCACCGACTAAGTTTCGACCCATTCCGAGAGTCTTCATCAGGGTGAGTGATCGCGACGCTCTCCCTCCGCATCGCGTCGTGCACTGTGCACTCAGTCACCCTGATGAAGACTAGGAATGAGTCGAAACTTAGTCGGTGCGTTCACCGATAGTGCGGTACGTGAAAATTTCCGTTTTTACAATATGAATAATCAAATTCACGATAGTTTTTGGAATAAAAGGGTAGCCAATTATAGTAGTTTTCTTTCCTACTAATATGGGGTCAAAAATTCTACCTCCGAAAACCTAAACGGATCGTTCAGCGTGATTCTCAAATAAGCTGCGGAAAAAAACCTTTTATATACGTTTTAATTTAATAATTTTACAAAATACTGTTTAGCTGAACTGTTTAAAAAATCTTTGTAGGGAACTATATTTTCATTACTTATTGTAGGCGATAACTTTAGCTTCGTCCTTTTCTAACACATACTTCTATCGAATGGAGTGATTCGTAGAGGGTTATGATATGGTCATATGGTCTGCACATAGCTTAGGCAAAGACTTAGGCGTCTCATACTGACTGATTGAAATTTGTCAAAATTCATTTATTAAAATCACAAGGATCACTCTGAAACGTCGGTTTTATCTACTGGCTGTTCTTCCGCGACCAAGCCAGGAAAGAAAGGCAAGAAAACAAGGCTGGTTATTCTTTTTAATGATCCTTAAAGTTATACCTAAGTCTTTACCTAAGTCAAAGCTTAAGTAGATACTTTTTGTTTTTTTAAAACAAAATTAACAACATTAATTCAGATGGGCTTTAGCTAAATCTAAGTAGTCTAAATATATTTTTGAATTCGTGTTTATTTTGTGTCGTAGTATGGAACCCTTAGTGCGCGAGCGCGACTTACACTTGACCAATTTTTATGCGATTTTTTTTTGTTTCAGAGGAAGAGACGAATCAAGATGGCGTCGCCGCGTAATTTTTATTCTAATTAAGTGAATTTAAGACAAAGATCTTTAATAAAATTTATATTTAACTTCCAAACTATCGTATCATTTACCTTTTTTTTTAAGGCGTATGGGTACTTACCAGTTTACGTATAATATCCAGTTTGTCCATTTTGTACCTGTTTTTCAACTCTTTTTCGCTCTGATGCATTTATCGATTGCAAAAATATAATTTATTTTAAATATAAAATAAAATATCATTTAAAAAAGGTTCAGATAGGTTTTCGGTGTGGTGGATCGCATGCGCAAGCTAAGTTTATCGCCACACAACGGGGCGCTGTAATACGTGATGAAAACGTCGCCGTTTGACAAGTTAAATGATTTTTACTTGCAAATAGTTACTACCAATGGCCACAGATTACGGGCTTATGATGATCATTTAACTTGTCAAACGTCACCGTCTTTCAGATACAAACCACAAATGCAGGACTCTAATAATAATCAAAAAACTTGAAACCTCTGGACTACGTAACGGGTATCAATGCGGCAGGCAGTCTAAGCTCTAGTATCCAACCTACTTGGAGTTTGACAAAATGACACTGGCATGTGGTGATATATTATCTGTGAAAAAGAAGGAAATAGCAATGGAGGGCGGGAATCTTTTCAACATTGTATGTAAATTGTGAGAAATAGTTACAAAAGCCATAATCAAGAAGTGAAGTGAGACATTACAATGGAAAATTAGTTTTATTCGATCTGAATTTAGACCACAGAGAAGTAAGAATTTTATTCTCGCTGCGATCAAATCCTAAAAAAAGCGTAATACTAATTTTTCATTGTAAAAAACTAAGTTGAATACAATAGGTAGTCACAGATTAAAAACTATAGTACCAATGGTTGGAGATCTTGGATTGCCCCTGCCGACCCTGCCGTTACCCGTTTAGTGTATAAAACATGGCAATTTGTAGACCTACACCTGCTATCCTGATGCACACGCTTTTAGCTGTATGCGCGCGCATCACATTAGATACTAGGTATGTAAAATTTTAGTTTTATTCGAACTGAATTCAGACCACATAGAAATAAGAATTTTATTCTCGCTGCGAGACGAATATTTGTGATAAACATAGTGTCTCCGTCGCCATGGCACGGTACTCGCTGATACCCACAACACGGGATTCTAATGTAGGGTTAGGACTATATTGGGCATGCGGCTATCTATAAGCCTGCAGTACTTACAGACTAAGTAGGAACAGTATCCAGTTACAAATAACACATTTTTTAGGACGAAAACTTTTACTTCACACTTGAAATTTCACCTCGGAACCAACGCACCGAACACAACATTGCTAGCCGATCGCTTGCACTTCTTCAATTTCTGTCCAAGAATATCATTCCCAGGGTAAAGCCCCGATACTTTAGTAGATACCGAGAATCGACTGAGCTTCGATTCTACATTCTTTAAAGAAGAAACACTAGAATCGCCGAAGAACTTTCTAGACGAAGAAGATATTGAACTGACGCACAGAAAAGAATCATAAGTTCTAGAACGTTGCTCCACGTAACTAGATCTAAACTTTCCGAATATATCTATGTGTTGTATTATGTTCAGAAGCCCACATCGGTTGAAGAGGTCTTCCACGGTCTCTTCCAGGCAACTATCGTTGAATAGTGTTATGGTACCGACCTCTCGGGTCGCGGTTTGTAGCATTATGCTAGTTTCATAATAAGTTGGGCTTCTAAACTTTTATTTTTTTCTCTGAAATTACTTTTGATTCCAAGCTTTTACATTGTCGAGTGACAATGTAATGATATTGTAGGCAAACCTGACATTGTCACCACTTCAAAACAATCAAAAAAGGTCAAGTATCTACACAGAAATCTGTATATGACAAAAATATACAGGGGGTAAAGTACCTAAACTAAACCTACCTAAAAAAGATAAATAAATAAATAAATAATGCTGAACATTTTCACACAGCATCATCTAGTCCCAAACTAAGCAGAGCTTGTATTATGGGAACTACATGATTGATATACTACTTATATACATTTTTTTTGTAAATACATACATAATATACATAGAAAACACCCAGACCTGAGACAAATATTTGCAGATACAAACATTTGTCCCGTGGCGGGAATTGAACCCGCAACCTTCTGCGTCCCAGGCGGACCTTCGCCCACTGCGCCACAGAGGACGTCAAATACTTAACTAGATAACTTAAATAGATAACTTGCTTCAAACGGCAAGATTTATGGTGTTGAGGTATTTACATACCATGGCACTTTTATTTTGATACCCACCACACAGGGAACCTTAGTGTGAGGTGAGGACTAGCTATATATCGTCGGCTAGCTAACAACACCGCGTAAATCGATTTTCATAACTTTTCAGGAGAACCAAAAAACTGTTTTATCAACCCCGCACAAGTCCACAGAATTGAAATCGCTAAGCTGAAATTAAAACTGTGATTGGTTGAAATTCAATGTTTGTATTGGTGAACAGAAGCGCAGTGAAAATATCTATCCAATGGCATAAAAATGACAAAACAGCAAAATTTCGACTTGAGCGGTGTTGTTAGCTAGCCGACGATATGTGTATTTATTTATTAAAACACAAATTATACAAATTAAGTTCTTTATATCTGGAAAAAAAATTAACAATAATTTACTTTTAAAACAGTAAAGGAATTAAAAAAAAAAAACGAATTTTGTAAATTATTACTAATTCTAGTAATTTACACATTACGTTATAATGCGGAGTTACACAAAATACTGCGCTAATCTCAAAAAAATATATTTTATTAATTTTATCCTTAAACAAAAGCACTTATTGCTAAACTTATGTACATTTTTGCATGTTAATAAAAATACAAGCTAAAACATTGGAATACAATACTTTTAGCTGTTTAAACATAACATAAAAAACAAAGTGTTAAAAAGCCTAAGTAGATACGTCTTTTTCAAATTTAAGACTAGTTTTTAAGATATTAAGCTGTTTTTCATGAATTCGTCTTTGGTTTTCCATGCTCAGATAAATGTTATGGCAAAATAAAGATATTTCTTAGTTTTGTGGTTCGCTCAGTGGTTGGTTAATCAAAAGCTTTTTGAATTATTTATGAAACTAAATTTGTTAGTTTTTCTTAAAATAGTAAATCGTAAGTATAATTTAAGGTAAATTATTAATAAGTGGATTATTGAAAGCGTATAAAATAAAATTCATATTAACATATTTTCTTCGGTTCCCGTCGTATAAACGGATTATAAATTAGAAAAATACATTGTTAACATACTGATATGATATTTTTACCTAAAATTATTTAGAAAAGTCGACTGAAAATATATAAAAAGTGAAGCGACCAAACGAATTTGAGCAGTTATTCAAAACAGCATTTGTGCCTATGCAACAGACGGTTTAGCATCGATATAACAAAATGTAGTTTTAATAAAGTATTGAAAGAAAAACATGGATATGAGATTTTAAGGCATCCCAGAAAAAACCTGACGTGATCTTAAATACTACTTTCGTATCATGAAATCTGGGACACCCTGTATAACATTCTAGTCAAGTTCTGTTTAACATTGCAGAAGAGCTGCAATGTTAATTCTACTTTAAAACTATTACTTATCCATTATCGGGGACTGATAGTTCCATTAATACATATCGGGCACACATCTCTTCATGGCGCTTAAATTACACTTTATTCTTAAAGGAGGCTTCGTAGGCAATTTTATTCCAAAAACTATCGTGAACTATCCGCGTCGCGCCGTGCCACGTGCACGGCGCGACGCGGAAGAATGAATAGAAAGTCGCAACTACTCACCCTGATGAAGACTCTCGGAATGAGTCGAAACTTAGTCGGTGCCTTCACCGATAGTGCAGTACGTGAAAATTCCCGTTTTTACAATATGAATACTTCGTAGGCACATTAATTAACTTATAAACTTTACAAAATGAATTTAACGACTATATCTACAGAGTCAGTCCTTTTTATGCTGACTACACATTAACAAATACATAATAAATCTATAAAACGTGACAGAGCGTTCGTATTCAGGATCTAGACAAATACCTCACGCTTACTTTCCTTTCGCGCTATCGCAAATTTGTCAAAGTAAAATTTGGTAGCAGTCACGTGTCATTTCCACAGCTAATGTAATTTCCATAGAATTCAATATTTCCGCAGGCGTTAACGCCAACAGAATATGATATTTGTCTAGACACGGGAGTGTTTGTGTTGAAGTTAGCGAAACGCAAAATCGCTAATTTAAATTAAGAGAAGACCGTATCTTCAGACGGACGACAGTGCAACCACACAGCCACGCGAAAACGACAAGAGTGAACTCGGACTCAAATCGTAAAATAAACTCAACTACATCCCAATAAGTGGTTGGGAAACCGCAGCTTCAAACTGAATGACGATCCACACACGATCACTATCCGGTGTTAGCGGTGTGTCCGGTATTTTTGCAGGTTTTATGTGGTTGGGATGTGGTCAGTCTGAAGACACCCATAGCGAACAACTTCATGAGATTCAAATAGGCAAGCGTCTTTGCTATCGAATTCTGATATATTTTTGTCAACATCAGATAAGCGTTTCGAAACAAATACTCTATTTCAAGATTTTATAATATCCCAAAAATATAAACGTAAGCGGAGATTGAACGCGCGAGTTTTCTCTCTCTGCGAGGGTGCTGTAACCACCAAGCCACAGGGTTCGGTCTCAGCTTGGTCGATATCCTTGAGATGATTCGGCTCCTAGCGCCCAGGAGAGGGTTAACAACAAATATTTATATTATATTTTTTTGCTATATTTTACATTAAACACTATTAATTATTAGCCATGGACTCCACTGACAAGATAAATTCCTTGTGTCGCTGGAATAATGATTGACTAATACTTAATATAGTTGTATAGCGTCCCATATAGTAGGTACAGTCAGCGACAAAAGTAAAAGTTTCTATTCTGATTACTCAAATATTTCTTGAATCTATAGACTTTTGTTCCTAATATCGGGCTTCATTTAAAGGTCTACCTTGACGCTGAACTAATTGCAATACGAATCTACATTTTCCTAGTGAAATCTTATGTAAACAATTGTTAACATCGTTTTTGACGCTAACTGTACTATATGGAGCACGTATAAGTCTTTTATCTTACATGTCAAAGTACTTGTCCATTTGACAGGGTTTAAGTTTTCGTAAAAGCACGTTTTTTTATCAATAGTGATTCAATTTAATTAGTAAAATACAATTTAATTACATTATTTAGGCCAATCATAAAGGCGCGAAGGACAATTTAGTACAGCGAACATTCAGTAAGATAAACAAGTGTCGTTTTCTAGGTTATACCTCTATTTAAGAAAATAGGTTTTCTATCTACTAATCTAACCCTCTTATAACATTATTTTTGTTATTTGGAGGCAAACAGGTATCGATATCTGCTACTTGCTGTTGCTTTGACGAAAAAGCCAATTGCTGTAATTTCTCCGCCTAAACCGAAAGCCGAAATACGTCCGCGCTTTTTTTTATACATTTTGAAAGAGAAGAAACGTACAGCAATGTAAATTTAGTGCTGCTTGTTTTTTTTCTACAGTAAACGAATAGCGAATGCAATTTTAGCGCTATTTTCCTGTATTTTGTACAGAGAATCGAAACCAGCAGCAAAGCAAATTTACCTCTGTTATCAACACTAGAAAAACCAGAAATACGGCACTAAATTTTCTTTAGAATCTAAACAAATTTACAAATTTTAAACGCTAAATTTTACAAATTTGCATAACTGTATATGCAAATTTAGCGTATTTTTTCTGAATTTCCTACATATAATCGAAACCTTTTAAGATATTATACCAAGCCATAAACAACCCACAAAATCAGCCTTCATATTCGTAGTCAGTTCATCCCTTGCTAACGCTAAGCGCTTCCAATTCCTAATTTCAGCCTAAAATAGCACTTTCTCAATTTCGGCCGTTAATTTCCTTAATTTTGGCCTTCTAACAGCCTTCTTATTTTATTGCAAATAGGCTATAATAATCCCTCTTTTAATCGGGGGTTAAGAATACAATGGAATAAGCTAAAATGACAAAATCTTCGCTTAAAACCGTATTCACAATCAACACCAGCTGTCAATAGACAAAGCACTTGTGGCATAGTTTGCCTCGTTCTTAACAGATAAAGCAATGTTTCGCTTGCTCATCATTTGGATGGGTGACCGGTAGTGGCATTTAGAATACGCGCTGCCTTTAAGAGGCCCTAAAATTCTTTCCTTTTTTTCAAACAGACACATCTTGACAAGTCTTGTACCTACACTAGAATTCCCTATATCGTGGGTAACAGGAACCATGAGTACGTGATACGTTGGTACCACGTACTAATAAACGTTGGGTGTTCCTTGTTTCTTCTTAGGTTTCAGCTTTGTCTTAACATTTGCGAGTTTGAAGGACCCGGAATCTCCAATCCCTTTCATTTGAACAAAGTTACTGTCTTCCATACCAGCTTTAATATTTTTCTTGATTAAATAATTTTGTTTTTCGGTGTTTACGTCGTATTTCTCGTTTAGGTATTTCTTGATGGCGTACAATGAAACACCTTTTCGGGTATTTAGTTCGATAAATTTTGTGATCATCATTTTCGTCGTAATTTTCTTGTTTGTGAGATCTTCTGATGAACTTTGGATTTTCGCCTTTTTATTCTTCATCTTAGCCAGAGCTGATTTAATTTCGATATCTGATTCCGAGTACGACATTTTGGCAGGAAAGTAAAAAATTACATTGTTTTTGTGGTTTTTTTATTGCTCGTATGAAAAGGTTGATTTCTTTATTTTTTTACATTAGGGTTCAAGTTTTGTTCTCAAAAGAAGCCATAATGATGAGGGGGATTTCTGTACATTTTTTACGTTTCCGTTCTATTTTCCCGCCTGAGGGAATTCTTTTAAGGAGGAGAAGTGGAATAAGAAAAATGATGAGGGGGAATTCACTTTTATAGCTTTAGAGTTAAGTTTTCCCCCTAAGAGGAATTTGTGGAATAACCCAAGTTCCCATGTTGAAAAATACCAAAACATCTTTTTCAGCAATACACAGCGTATTTGGAAGATAATCTTTAGCATTAAGTCTACTTTCTAAATACAATAAATATTTTTCCATCATCTAATATCGAACTTTTGGACATACCAGAAGAATTTGTGACCCTGGGATCGAAGTTTATATTAACGGCCGGCAACTTAAGGTACTCTAAGAGGCAAGTATTAATCAGTTTAAATACAACTAACGGCCACCCAACTGAATCTCCACTGAGCGCACAAAACAGATATATAAATACGAGTGACGAAGCACGAATTTCACGCAGTAAAATTTTAAATTACGTTTTTATTCTATTTATTACTCGAGCATTTTCTATCTAAGACCTAATTCTAGCACAAAATTACCCCACCGCCAATAAGTAGTACTGTTTTGACTTAAAATTTGGCACAATTTTGACGTAGTCCTTCAAAACGGGCATTAAGTCCGATCAAATAACGATGTATTTAAAAGACCATACATTCTACAAGACTCTTTTTCACCATTCTCTTTTGCACGGTATTCGTTCGCCATTGGCCTCGATTCTTTAGTATACAAACTAAACTAAATTTAAAGTGTCGCTCTCTTTCACTGATAGTGTACGCAAGAAAAAGATGGCAAGAGCCATCTTTGTGCCGCTTTTCTTCGTGTTTATAGTCAGCATGTTATGAAATCACTACTAAATTTGTATGGAAAACTTAAATCTGACTAATTTGACAGCACTAAAATTATAGCTATCTCTTTCTTGCTAGCACTATCAGTAAAAGAGAGCGACAGTTTAAATTTAGTTTAGTTACTACAGAATCGAGGCCATTTTTCACTCAACCTAGTCAAATAACTGATGCAAGGCTGAGTTACTAAGAAAACACCGACGATCCTAGACGAAGCATAAGATCTTAAAACATGAAATAACATTCAAAAAATCACATAATAAATATTGTTACTACATTTCCCACAATATAAGGTAAATCTGCAGATGTTGCTATATTCAATTTATTTGTGGTTTCGAGCCAAGGATATTGTTTATCTCAAGTACAAGTAAACTTACCATCAGGTAAGATTTTGGTCAAACGGAGGTCTATTATTGATTTTAAAAAATCTCAGGAGGCATAAAACCTACGCCTATCATCATATGTATGAAACGGACAGACCAGAAATGGTACTATCATCATATGTAAGAAACGGACAAACCAGAAATGGTACATCATCATATGTATGAAACGGACAAACCAGAAATGGTACATCATCATATGTATGAAACGGACAAACCAGAAATGGTACATCATCATATGTATGAAACGGACAAACCAGAAATGGTACTATCATCATATGTATGAAACGGACAAACCAGAAATGGTACTATCATCATATGTATGAAACGGACAAACCAGAAATGGTACATCATCATATGTATGAAACGGACAAACCAGAAATGGTACTATCATCATATGTATGAAACGGACAAACCATAAATAGTACTATCATCATATGTATGAAACGGACAAACCAGAAATGGTACTATCATCATATGTATGAAAGGACAAACCAGAAATGGTACATCATCATATGTAAGAAACGGACAAACCAGAAATGGTACATCATCATATGTATGAAACGGACAAACCAGAAGTGGTACTGGTAATAGGTCCATGACGCTGGACTCAATTCAAAATTTCATTCAAATCGAAGTGTATCGGATAATAATCTATGCATTCCAAACACTCAGATTTATCGGGATTCAAATCCGCATCTTGGCCTCTGATTCGAACGAATTTTGGTCTTTGTGCAGGAATGTTTCCAAATGAAACACCTGTAGATAGCATCCATCAGAATTGAATAAAAAGTACCCAATAAACTTGATCTTAGCGTCACTTTCTCATGGCGTAATTAGCTAAAGCATTTCCGATTAGAAGCGAAGATGCGAGTTCGAGTCCTGCATTGAGACAAATTTAAAGTTCTAAAATAAGTGTCATTTTAACTCTAAAATTACATAACTTTGATTAATTATGAGATTCCTTGAGATAACATCGTTAAACAGATATTGTTGGAGTGTCTACCCTCTTATGGATGCTCGAATACAGAATTCAATCTGAGCATTAAAGTGAACAAGATTTCTAGTTCAGGATGGTATACAGGGTATTTCTTTGAGATGGGTCAGTGAGAAGAAAGCAAGAAAGAACTTAACATTTCTTTACAAAAACTAGTTTATATTTTTATATCTACTATAGCTTTCCATAATAAAAAGCATAATTATTTTGACGTGTGATTTTTCCAAAATGTACGAATGAAGTTTTAATTTTAATCAAAATTAGGGACAAGAGTCCTTTGAGAACTTTTCGATATCTTACGATTTAGGTTTTCCTCTCACTGACCTATCTCTGACACCCTGTATAATATTCTCAGACCTGTAAATCTCGACCAGTATACAATTTCAAACAAGTAAATCTGGCTGAAGGTAGTCTAGTCGTAGTGGCTGCTCGCGAGGCTGGTTCGTGAGGAGTGCAACGTTGAGTTGTGATGGGCGAGCGCTGAGGAGTGCGGGATCCTTGTGTTGGCTGCCTGCCGTTCCTGCTCATCCAACTGCGCCGCGAACTCTTTATCCAATGCCTGGAAATTTAAAGAATATTTTCACGATTATTTTTTAAGTGGACTCTACTGTATGCAACAAAAACCTCGTCCGATCCATAGGGTGTTATTATTATGATGACAGGAAATTAAAACATAAAATTTACCATTATTAAAAAATTTACTTATTTTATTAATACTGTTTTTTTAAAGGGAAAATTAATAATATTTATATAAAATAATAAACAGTCACATACATAATACTGATAAGAAACAACGAGTACCATGGTACCACTTATTCATAAAACTATCACTTATCCTACTAATAATATTATAAATGCAAAACTTGGAATGTTTGTTAGTAATAATGTTCGTTACGGCTCAACCAATTTGAATGACATTCCGAACAGGTTGTTCCTGAGCTAGAATATTGCAAAGGCTACTTTTTATCCGAGTACCACGGGCGAAGCCGTGGGCAGAGGCTAGTTAGTTGTAATTATGAATAATACATACTTTTTCTCAATCTCAACCACGTCATCTTCCGAGAGGGCATTAAAATATAATAATCTATTATAGTTATAAATTATGTACACAATAATTGTTTATATTTTATTATTCAAAAGTTATATTTTCTATCTATATACCCAGCCCGCATTCACCCACTGCTGGGCATACGCCTTCTCTCTAAACGCCACTCTTTCATGTTCTGCTTAAATCGAACCCACTAAAACCCACGTTTAAAAAAATATATGCAATAAAAATCTACAAAAAAAACTACGTGCGAAAGTGTGCAATATACTTTATCAATAAATAAAAAAGTGATGGTTAATTTGTGGACCATTTCAGGTCAAAAATATTACTGATAAACTGCGCTAAGGATCATTTCTGTGTAATTTCAAATAGTGAATCGCCCGCGACTTTGACCGTGTTTAATCATTGATTTTATCATCGAAGTGGTCCACAATTCAACGAACGTGACTATAAATGAAACTGAATAATAGTTAAGTATAAAACATACCATGCAATCCGTTGCAGTCTTTATTCATGTTCCGTCGACTCTCCCTTTTGTCGTTATAAGCTCATGCACCATGCTGTTATAGGCACTTGGTATTTACACTTAATATAACTTAAATATAGGAACTGAAACGTATTATAAGCACTTATTAGTAGCAGCATAGATAAACTATATTACTTTATAGACTAGTGTCTTATAACTTATAACTATACAATAAGTTATCGATACTATATTATATGTTAGCTATATTTCGTAAGTAATATAGTTTATAGATGGTATCAGTATTAACAGGGAAGCTAAATTTTAAGCAAATATTTGTCCTATTTAGGCAATATTAGGGTTGCTGTTTTTTTTTAAATTTTAAATTTACTATATGTTTTTTTTAAACTTTAAATGTACCTACAAGGTCTTGAAAAGACCAAGCATAGAGCTCTTTTGTCCCAAACCCACTACCCACCATCATTGCATTGACGTACATCCTTCGTAGCGTCCGTTTGTACGTCATATAGTAACCGAAATAAGTATGCAGCTGTTATAGTATTTCACAAGTCTTCCTACAACTTGCTTAAAAACAAAATCAAACCGTCCTAGCACAGACACCTACTTAACATATTTTTTCTGTGTTTATATTATTCTATTTACTTAAAATCTATAGTAAATAATGCACTAACTTGCCTTCACACAACGCGTGATAAATTAAAAATAGAGTTGGGAATGTAACATTTTTATTTACAACATAATTATATGACATATTCTGCTAAAACTACGCATAGATATATATAGCCAAAATTTGACATTAACATTGCTTCAAAAAGTGACGTTTAAGCCAAATTATCATACAGAGTCAAATAATAATTTTATATAAAATAAAATTTAATTCAATGAAAATATATTATTATATTGTATTACCTTTTTTCCGTTTCTTCAGAGCAGAATTTTGATAAATATTGCTCTTTTACATACGGCTCATACAGACAAATTAAAAAATGTTGGTGAAAAGGTAAAACTTCCAACTAAACGTTTATGAACTAAACACTTTTTTTTATAAAATAACGAATATTTAGTTACGTCACTATAGCACTAATATTGTTTTTTTTAATATCAACTTTAGCCTGAATCACAACTTTCGATGGGCATTGATAATGTTTCGATCTTACAATGCACAGAAATATCGAAGATCTGACTCATTTAATTTATATATTAATTACTAAATGTGTTTGTCTGTTGGTAGGTTTGTCTGTTAATAAGCTCGGTGGTATCACGCGATAAAATAAGACTCCCATAAATAACTACACCGCACAGTCCCACACATAGTCCTGAGTCCACACTAGGATCCCCTGTGTCGTCGGTATCAGGAACTACGAGTAAAATGCTACTGTAACACCCGGACCAGGAACAAACATTAAGACAATGTGAAACATTTGCCGCCCGCACCTCTAGATCCTCATCGAAAGATGAATCAGGCTTTTAAATTACCTAATTGTAAATATAATATTTATATATTAAGGCATTTTAATCTGGCACCTAAAATAATTTATTCATATTAAAATATTTTTTATAACATTGCCCCCGCACTTATTATGTATATTGACACTAAACAACACTAAGCCTCGAAATACCATGCGTCATTTCAAGAGCGTTCATATAATCATGTAACGCTAATTCGTTGTCACTGTTGTCACGTGTCATTTAGAATGAGAAAAGGTTCGAAATAATTCTCGTGACATTTTAAAACGCACCCAATATTGATAAGTTATACTTTTGTATTTGACTTAGAGTTTATCATGGTAAATGTCACGTGACATTCAAGAACGCATCCATTATTGATGAATGTAGCTCGTGTCTATTTCGCCAGTGACATATAAGTTACAATTTTATGAAGCTTCCTATTGAATCAATCATGGAAAATGCCACGGGACATTTAAGAACGCACACAAAATTAAACAATCTATTTTTCCAGAGTAGTTTACTGTTTCAAATAAATCGGTTAAAACCCTTCCCTTTGAATTTAATATGAAAAATGTCACGTGACAATAAATGTGAAATGAAATCGTCAATATAATGTCACTCAATTGGGGGTCAAAATTATATTAAAAAACGACAACTTTTCTGTTATTTTTGCGTTAAAATCTCAGCGTTAGAAAGTTCGTGTTTTATGTCTCTTAACTTCTAGTTGTTAATTATAAAAGGAAGCTGAATTTTGGCAATGAATTAAGGAAGCCTCTTACATCGACAAGTTTAAATCTAAGTCACGTACCAAATACAACTAAGTACTTGCCTCTTTCTACTCCCTGGAAGAATATCCTGGAGATAAATCGTGAGCCTAAATTTAACCTACGAATTAATTAAAAAAAACCATGATTTTGGCGATTCATTCTGCAAAAATATTCTCAAAAATATGGCAAGTTTTGTGACACTAATAATTATAATCCCAATCAAAATGACCGACTTCAAAAAAATTATAGGTTTTACATGAACTCATCTACATGGGGGTCTCAGAAAAGGTGCTTTTAAGAAGGGCAATGATTCTACTAATCACCTTATTGTTATAGTCTTACAGGCATCTTTTAATACACTGTTTCTCAAAGTGGACGATAACGCCCCCTTGTGGGCGCTGAAGGCCTTCAGTGGGGCGGTAGAAGGCTCTAGAAGATATTAGGAGCGCTAAGGCGGTCTCGAGGGGAAAACAAAGGTTGTTATGTTTAAAAACTTTGGGGGCGCTAGGATTTTTTTTATTCTCAAAGTGGGCGGTGAGAAAAATAAGTTTGAGAACCTGTGCCCTAAACGAAGGTCGCTAAGGCAAACGGACCAAAATAAGTAGATGCCTGTTGGGTGTCAAAAAATGGAACCACCAACAAAAGTAGATGCCTGTTGCGTGTAAAAAAATTGAACCACCAACAAAGGTAAAAGGTTGGGTGTAAACAAAGAAACCATTAACAATGGTAGATGCCTGTTGGGTGTAAACAAAGAAACCACTTACAATGGAAGATAAGTTGGAGCAATAGCCTGTATATTTTAACAGATTTTTAAAGATTACTACATCAAATTCAAGATATACTGTTTTTAGTTCGGCCGATAAAGCAACCGTTAAAGATTTTGAACAATTGTTCAGCCGAGCAGTGTTCAGTTTTAGTATTTTTCAAACATTCACGATTAGATAACTGGATGACTGACCACGTCATCCTGTGACCACGGTGGTTTCAATACAGTCGAAACGTCGGAAAAATAATAAAAAAGGCGATAAAGACCCGTTAAACTTATAATTAGTGATGTTTTCTTTTGCTAAATTTGAAATGAGAGAAAACAGGAAAAGACAAAACATTGTTAACTGTTCTATCCTTATAATTAAAGCTAATCTTTCGGTACAGCGCCATCTGCATGACCTTGAAGAACTATTAAATGTCACAGATCAAGTTACCTAGTTAATAAGTACCTAGATGTTGTAAAAGTATTTTATTTGTATCAAAAAGTAGAAAACACTTCGTTCCGATGCACCCCAGTAGAAGAAATACATTTTGAAATCGGTACAATAATAATTCAGAATTTACATGGCCTTACATCTAAAAATAAAAATAGTGGCACATCAAAATATCGATAAAGATTTACCACGTGCCAACAGCGATATGTGACCAGTCTGACATTCTAGCCACTTGTTCTTTCTTGGTAACCCTGATAGGACCAGCGGACTGATCACAATATAATCTGCGCTTTAATAAAACTAAGCCAAATGGCTTTTTATATTATCAAACTTGAAAATAGCGTAATCTCTAGGAGCGTCTCGTTTTAAGTATAAAATGCTTTTTAAATATTGTAAAACTTGAAAATGGCGTTTAGCACTAGAAGCGTCCTGCTTTTAAGTTTTAAAAGCTATGGCCAATGCAACTTGAAGACTGTCAGAACGATTGCAGTTTTTTTTACAAAAACTTTTTTGCACTTACTTTGCCAAGCCGAGTCCAAAACTTCCAAAACTTGAAAATGGAAAAGCTTAGGCCCCTTTTCCACTTTTAGAAGTTTTGGACATTGTGATATACAAAAAAACATAGGAATTGGACCATTTTGTAATTATAATTATCTAATGAGAATTAGAAAAGGGTCTAGTGACGGTAAAAGAACCTAGTGGTGAAAAATTCCACGCACTTTTATGCACAATTTCTAAAATGTTCCGATTATCTGAAATCTAAGTCATATATCGTTATTGTAACGCGAATAAAATAATTCAAATCCTAACTAATATAGCACTTAATTTTTTTTAAATACATGCATTGTAAATAAAATATGCACACTAAAACATTAAAATACAAGGAAGGCATAATTAGTCCAGCGTCTATGCACAAATCACTTTTCTTATGTATGAATTACTCAATCTTTTAATTATGTATTTGCTCGTGATAAGAGGTCATTTTTTATCTGTGGCAGGCCGAGCTAGTACCCCCAAAGCTTAATAGATGGCACTGTATCCCACATGTATAAAGACAAGCCTACTTAATATTATAAACGCGAAAGTTTGTGAGGATGGATGTTTGTTACTCTTTTACGCAAAAACTACTGAACGGATTTTTATTAAACTTTACAGTAATATAGCTTATACATCAGAATAACATATAGGCTACTTTTATCTAGTTACCACGCGAGCGAAGCCGTGGTCAGAAGCTAGTAAATAATATCCTACCTATATAATTACCTCTCTCTAGGTCGAGGTTTGCTGGAAGAAAACTCTTTTTAGGGTTAAGCTTATCTTTGTACATGCCATTGTCATTCTGCTTTTTGTAAATGTTAATTTATATATATATATATACATACCATAAAGAATAAAGAAGGCACATTTATGATACTCATGTCACATTTTTGGCAATCTTCTCTAAAGGAGTCTTCTATAATTTTATGTGACGAACAATATTTTTATCGCGAAAAAGGTCTCTCAAAACATATAGTTGTTCAACGTTTTAATTTAAGTTTGACAACAGTGTAACGATATACAATGCCATCTATTAAGCGTCGGGGAACTAAATCAACCTAGCAACAGAGAAATAAAAGCTCTCAGTTAACCCTTGGTACGCCGTTTTCTATTGTGTCTGGAGTTCTAGGCTTAATAGTAGCGGGACGTTTTTGAATATGGGCATGGATATCGAAGATTTACGTTATTTTATACCGATAATTACGATTGGCAGCAGATTTTCATGCATTTAATAAAACAGATTTACATTCAAAATTACCTTTACAATAACAGTGCTCGAAGCGGCCTACTCAACCTTATTGCGTCTTAATTAATGCGATAGGTCGCAAGATATGTTAATATACTTCTGCTTTAGCATAGGCCTCGTTATATATAAACGTAGCATAGTTAAGCTTGAGTTAAGCTGTTAAAGTTAAGATATCGTTAAATTGTTTAATTATTAAAGCGTTAACCCAAATTTAAGGGTAATCACAAGATTTTATAATATCCCAAGTATTATATCCTGATAAATTTATATTGTGGTATGGGCACGTCATGAGGAGGAAAGAATGTCATATTACGAGAAGAGTGTTAAATATGAATGTGGATGGAAAAAGAGCAGAGGTAGGCCAAAGAAAAGATGGATTGATTGTGTGAAAGATGACATGGTTAAGGTAGGAGTGAGTGCTGAGATGACGGCTGATAGAGGAGAGTGGAAGAAGAAAACATGTTGTACCGACCTTACGTAATGTGGGATAAGGGCAATGAAATGACGATTCTGATATATTTATATCTGTGGTGGAGCATAGGCGCTTCGAGTCGAAACTTCCCACGAATTTCGACCAATCTGATAACGATTTCCTAGCTCAGTTGGTTTATGACCCGCGTACGAAGCGGGAGCTCGCGATTTCAAATATCTTGTAAAATGTAAAATCTTATGCATACTATATTTCAATATTAAACCATTGAATGCGCCACTAAGGACCCAATTCATAGTCAAATAGGGGCTCCCCCAAGGGGATTTTTCAGGCGCTAGGTAAACATTCAACCTTTATGTACCCAGACATAAGGCGAATGCTGAATGATGGATTTTGGGGTACTGTTCAACCCCCGACTATGAATTCAGGCTTAAGACACGTCCATAAACCGGGAAAGTTTTCTAGTAAAACCGACACCGAATCCAAATCACACCACCGAATCGTGCGGTCCGCTCTTATCAGCCACGATACTCTTCTTCAGGTTTAGCGTAGACAGCTGACTGACGGGTAGATCGCCCGAGGCGGAGTAACTGTTCGAGCCCCTAACGGCCCCCCACCGGCTGAAGTGCGTCGTCTGATCATCGTCACTGTTCAGTGACGTGAACGTGCTGTCACTTTTGTCACTTTTGAAAGTGTTGTACCGACTGCTATCGAGTGATGGAAGGTCGATCATGACGGCTTCCAAGGCGATATCCTGCTTCAAGCTCTGCTGAGAAATGCTTCTCTTCATCTTCTGTACCGTCATCTCCGTATTAAACATATGTTCGGACACGCTCTGCCTATTGAGTTTCTTATCTACCGATTTAGTCATGTCAGTTTGGAGCAAGCGTTCGGACATGCTCTGTTTGTTGAGTTCCTTATCTACCAATTTAGTCATCTCAGTTTGAAGTAAGTGTTCGGACATGCTCTGTCTATTGAGTTTCTTATCTATCGGTTGAGACATCTCCGTATTGAGCAAGTGCTCGGACATGCTCTGTCTATTGAGTTTCTTATCTACCGGTTTCGAGCGCTCTATTCTCCTGTTCTCCGGTATGGGAACCTCGTAAGCCATTATCGGTTCGCGCCTCAACTCATTGCCGAATACAGAGAAGCCGGATATCTTCTCGGAAACCAGTTTTAAGTTGGAAGTTGACGCGTAACGGGATGTCTTGGAGAGTTTTCCGCGTTTGGTCGTGTTGTGGGCGCTGGTCGCGGCCGATTTGGTCTCCCTGGCCTGTCTGGCCTCGCTGGTCTCCCGGCTTGGGCTGATGCTACGCCGTCTGTCCATGTTGGGCGTGTTCGCAGCGGACAGGAAGTTAAGACTGGTCCTGGACCGCGACAGCGAGCCTATGAAGCTGTTCCGCTGGTGGTAAGCCGACAGTATGTGCTGCAGTACGTTCTTCGGCCAAGGCGCGTCCAAGTAAACGGTACGATCGGCAATTTTTTTGCCGAACTTTTTCTCGTGGTCGTCCAAATGTTTGACAAACTTGTTTCTCAATTTCTGTTGTGAGATAATTTGTCTTTTAATACCCGGTAGGACTGATGCGGCGCGGCGGCGGCGATCAAAGGGTGGTTATCGGAAAATATTTTTGTTTGGTTTCTTTTCGAAGGAGGGCGCTAATAATAGCGATAAGTTTCTCAAACTTCCGCGGATATTACCGTTCTTTAAGTGTTTTGTTTCTAAACCAAACAAAAATATTTAGTTTTTTTTTTTTTAAAAAGGTTGTCACACGAAGTGGCTTTCAAAAATTGCGTGAATGTGCTTATTCGCCACCGCCACCGCCACGCCACCGCTTTAGTTTGACCGGGCCTTTAGACGTTTAAGGGACGGCACTCAGTGATCCTAACAGACGTCACGACTCCGGGCCGGGGTGGTGCGCAGGATGCAAAGCGTTGATAGACCTCAGTTCAAAGCTCTCAGGGCGAAGAGATAAAGCAGTGTTAAGTTAATTAATTGTTTAAATACCTTTATAGGTAAGGTCCTACACGAAGGTCGCTAACGGCCATAATAATAAGATACCTATGTGGTGTAAAAAAATTTAACCACCAACAAAGGTAACCTGTTGGGTGTAAAAATTGCCGTCAAAAAAGGTAGATGCCTGTTGGGTGTAAACAAAGAAACCACTAACAATGATAGATGCCTATTGGGTGTAAGAAATGGAACCACCAACAAAGGTAGATGCCTGTTGGGTGTAAACAAAGAAACCACTAGCAATACTTGCTTGTTGGTTTCAAAGTGGTCCTTGTGATTTTATTAAATAAATGAATTTTGACTTTGACTTTGACTTTGGTGTAAACAAAGAAACCACTAACAATGGTAGATACCTGTTGGGTGTAAAAAAATGGAGCCACCAACAAAGGTAGATGCCCGTTAGGTGTAAAAAAGGAACCACTAACAATGGTAGATGCCTGTTGGGTGTAAAAATGGAACCATCAAAAAATGTAGATGCCTGTTGGGTGTAAAAAATGGTACCCCCAACAAAAGTAGGTGCCTGTTTGGTGTAAAAAAAATGGAACCACCATCATGTGAGCCACCATCAACCAAGGCATGTGGGTGTAAAAAAGGACCGCTGACGGCATAGAGTAGTTAAAAGTCGACAATTAACTATTAAAATATCGTAATGTTATATACCGGAAAGCCATATATTTAAAAAAAACTTTCAACGCTTTGCTCCCTCACAAACACGATTCACATTTCCTACCCGCACAATATACATACACCGTCCAACACCAACATAAATGGCATCCAGCTATGTACATACAAGCATGCACGGATACAAACATGCAAACCGACACCATGCAAATAAGGGCGAAAATTTAAGATCAAATCGTAAATTAAAGATACATAGATAAACTTTGATAAATAACACCAACAAAGGTAGTGCCTGTTGGGTGTAAAAAAAGAACCGCTGACGAGACAGAGTAGGATTCATGATAATCAACAAAAAAAAAGAAAATAATTAAAAAAAAATGCACAATGGTTGTACTTATCGCTGTATGCGATTTATACCAGACAACCTTATCTAACTTGGAATTTCAAGTCAAATTCAAAACGCAACGGGAATCTAAATAGCACCTTGCGTAATTATTTTTAATAAAAGAAGGTAAACACGATAAAGATTTATGTGTATAATATGTATGTATTTATAAAAAAATTTACTATACTAGCAGAAGCTAGTTTTACAATAACACACAATTCTTTACATAAGCTCTGTGCAGACGGTCAATAAGGTTGAATCTATCTTAAATTTTCGACCCATTTGAAAATACCAATATATTTAAACAGACTTATCACCACAAATAAAATTAAAATATATGCCCCTAAAATTCTGATTCAGCGTCACTCTTTACAAAAACTTTTTTGCACTTACTTTGCCAAGCCGAGTCCAAAACTTCCAAAACTTGAAAATGGAAAAGCTTAGGCCCCTTTTCCACTTTTAGAAGTTTTGGACATTGTGATATACAAAAAAACATAGGAATTGGACCATTTTGTAATTATAATTATCTAATGAGAATTAGAAAAGGGTCTAGTGACGGTAAAAGAACCTAGTGGTGAAAAATTCCACGCACTTTTATGCACAATTTCTAAAATGTTCCGATTATCTGAAATCTAAGTCATATATCGTTATTGTAACGCGAATAAAATAATTCAAATCCTAACTAATATAGCACTTAATTTTTTTTAAATACATGCATTGTAAATAAAATATGCACACTAAAACATTAAAATACAAGGAAGGCATAATTAGTCCAGCGTCTATGCACAAATCACTTTTCTTATGTATGAATTACTCAATCTTTTAATTATGTATTTGCTCGTGATAAGAGGTCATTTTTTATCTGTGGCAGGCCGAGCTAGTACCCCCAAAGCTTAATAGATGGCACTGTATCCCACATGTATAAAGACAAGCCTACTTAATATTATAAACGCGAAAGTTTGTGAGGATGGATGTTTGTTACTCTTTTACGCAAAAACTACTGAACGGATTTTTATTAAACTTTACAGTAATATAGCTTATACATCAGAATAACATATAGGCTACTTTTATCTAGTTACCACGCGAGCGAAGCCGTGGTCAGAAGCTAGTAAATAATATCCTACCTATATAATTACCTCTCTCTAGGTCGAGGTTTGCTGGAAGAAAACTCTTTTTAGGGTTAAGCTTATCTTTGTACATGCCATTGTCATTCTGCTTTTTGTAAATGTTAATTTATATATATATATATACATACCATAAAGAATAAAGAAGGCACATTTATGATACTCATGTCACATTTTTGGCAATCTTCTCTAAAGGAGTCTTCTATAATTTTATGTGACGAACAATATTTTTATCGCGAAAAAGGTCTCTCAAAACATATAGTTGTTCAACGTTTTAATTTAAGTTTGACAACAGTGTAACGATATACAATGCCATCTATTAAGCGTCGGGGAACTAAATCAACCTAGCAACAGAGAAATAAAAGCTCTCAGTTAACCCTTGGTACGCCGTTTTCTATTGTGTCTGGAGTTCTAGGCTTAATAGTAGCGGGACGTTTTTGAATATGGGCATGGATATCGAAGATTTACGTTATTTTATACCGATAATTACGATTGGCAGCAGATTTTCATGCATTTAATAAAACAGATTTACATTCAAAATTACCTTTACAATAACAGTGCTCGAAGCGGCCTACTCAACCTTATTGCGTCTTAATTAATGCGATAGGTCGCAAGATATGTTAATATACTTCTGCTTTAGCATAGGCCTCGTTATATATAAACGTAGCATAGTTAAGCTTGAGTTAAGCTGTTAAAGTTAAGATATCGTTAAATTGTTTAATTATTAAAGCGTTAACCCAAATTTAAGGGTAATCACAAGATTTTATAATATCCCAAGTATTATATCCTGATAAATTTATATTGTGGTATGGGCACGTCATGAGGAGGAAAGAATGTCATATTACGAGAAGAGTGTTAAATATGAATGTGGATGGAAAAAGAGCAGAGGTAGGCCAAAGAAAAGATGGATTGATTGTGTGAAAGATGACATGGTTAAGGTAGGAGTGAGTGCTGAGATGACGGCTGATAGAGGAGAGTGGAAGAAGAAAACATGTTGTACCGACCTTACGTAATGTGGGATAAGGGCAATGAAATGACGATTCTGATATATTTATATCTGTGGTGGAGCATAGGCGCTTCGAGTCGAAACTTCCCACGAATTTCGACCAATCTGATAACGATTTCCTAGCTCAGTTGGTTTATGACCCGCGTACGAAGCGGGAGCTCGCGATTTCAAATATCTTGTAAAATGTAAAATCTTATGCATACTATATTTCAATATTAAACCATTGAATGCGCCACTAAGGACCCAATTCATAGTCAAATAGGGGCTCCCCCAAGGGGATTTTTCAGGCGCTAGGTAAACATTCAACCTTTATGTACCCAGACATAAGGCGAATGCTGAATGATGGATTTTGGGGTACTGTTCAACCCCCGACTATGAATTCAGGCTTAAGACACGTCCATAAACCGGGAAAGTTTTCTAGTAAAACCGACACCGAATCCAAATCACACCACCGAATCGTGCGGTCCGCTCTTATCAGCCACGATACTCTTCTTCAGGTTTAGCGTAGACAGCTGACTGACGGGTAGATCGCCCGAGGCGGAGTAACTGTTCGAGCCCCTAACGGCCCCCCACCGGCTGAAGTGCGTCGTCTGATCATCGTCACTGTTCAGTGACGTGAACGTGCTGTCACTTTTGTCACTTTTGAAAGTGTTGTACCGACTGCTATCGAGTGATGGAAGGTCGATCATGACGGCTTCCAAGGCGATATCCTGCTTCAAGCTCTGCTGAGAAATGCTTCTCTTCATCTTCTGTACCGTCATCTCCGTATTAAACATATGTTCGGACACGCTCTGCCTATTGAGTTTCTTATCTACCGATTTAGTCATGTCAGTTTGGAGCAAGCGTTCGGACATGCTCTGTTTGTTGAGTTCCTTATCTACCAATTTAGTCATCTCAGTTTGAAGTAAGTGTTCGGACATGCTCTGTCTATTGAGTTTCTTATCTATCGGTTGAGACATCTCCGTATTGAGCAAGTGCTCGGACATGCTCTGTCTATTGAGTTTCTTATCTACCGGTTTCGAGCGCTCTATTCTCCTGTTCTCCGGTATGGGAACCTCGTAAGCCATTATCGGTTCGCGCCTCAACTCATTGCCGAATACAGAGAAGCCGGATATCTTCTCGGAAACCAGTTTTAAGTTGGAAGTTGACGCGTAACGGGATGTCTTGGAGAGTTTTCCGCGTTTGGTCGTGTTGTGGGCGCTGGTCGCGGCCGATTTGGTCTCCCTGGCCTGTCTGGCCTCGCTGGTCTCCCGGCTTGGGCTGATGCTACGCCGTCTGTCCATGTTGGGCGTGTTCGCAGCGGACAGGAAGTTAAGACTGGTCCTGGACCGCGACAGCGAGCCTATGAAGCTGTTCCGCTGGTGGTAAGCCGACAGTATGTGCTGCAGTACGTTCTTCGGCCAAGGCGCGTCCAAGTAAACGGTACGATCGGCAATTTTTTTGCCGAACTTTTTCTCGTGGTCGTCCAAATGTTTGACAAACTTGTTTCTCAATTTCTGTTGTGAGATAATTTGTCTTTTAATACCCGGTAGGACTGATGCGGCGCGGCGGCGGCGATCAAAGGGTGGTTATCGGAAAATATTTTTGTTTGGTTTCTTTTCGAAGGAGGGCGCTAATAATAGCGATAAGTTTCTCAAACTTCCGCGGATATTACCGTTCTTTAAGTGTTTTGTTTCTAAACCAAACAAAAATATTTAGTTTTTTTTTTTTTAAAAAGGTTGTCACACGAAGTGGCTTTCAAAAATTGCGTGAATGTGCTTATTCGCCACCGCCACCGCCACGCCACCGCTTTAGTTTGACCGGGCCTTTAGACGTTTAAGGGACGGCACTCAGTGATCCTAACAGACGTCACGACTCCGGGCCGGGGTGGTGCGCAGGATGCAAAGCGTTGATAGACCTCAGTTCAAAGCTCTCAGGGCGAAGAGATAAAGCAGTGTTAAGTTAATTAATTGTTTAAATACCTTTATAGGTAAGGTCCTACACGAAGGTCGCTAACGGCCATAATAATAAGATACCTATGTGGTGTAAAAAAATTTAACCACCAACAAAGGTAACCTGTTGGGTGTAAAAATTGCCGTCAAAAAAGGTAGATGCCTGTTGGGTGTAAACAAAGAAACCACTAACAATGATAGATGCCTATTGGGTGTAAGAAATGGAACCACCAACAAAGGTAGATGCCTGTTGGGTGTAAACAAAGAAACCACTAGCAATACTTGCTTGTTGGTTTCAAAGTGGTCCTTGTGATTTTATTAAATAAATGAATTTTGACTTTGACTTTGACTTTGGTGTAAACAAAGAAACCACTAACAATGGTAGATACCTGTTGGGTGTAAAAAAATGGAGCCACCAACAAAGGTAGATGCCCGTTAGGTGTAAAAAAGGAACCACTAACAATGGTAGATGCCTGTTGGGTGTAAAAATGGAACCATCAAAAAATGTAGATGCCTGTTGGGTGTAAAAAATGGTACCCCCAACAAAAGTAGGTGCCTGTTTGGTGTAAAAAAAATGGAACCACCATCATGTGAGCCACCATCAACCAAGGCATGTGGGTGTAAAAAAGGACCGCTGACGGCATAGAGTAGTTAAAAGTCGACAATTAACTATTAAAATATCGTAATGTTATATACCGGAAAGCCATATATTTAAAAAAAACTTTCAACGCTTTGCTCCCTCACAAACACGATTCACATTTCCTACCCGCACAATATACATACACCGTCCAACACCAACATAAATGGCATCCAGCTATGTACATACAAGCATGCACGGATACAAACATGCAAACCGACACCATGCAAATAAGGGCGAAAATTTAAGATCAAATCGTAAATTAAAGATACATAGATAAACTTTGATAAATAACACCAACAAAGGTAGTGCCTGTTGGGTGTAAAAAAAGAACCGCTGACGAGACAGAGTAGGATTCATGATAATCAACAAAAAAAAAGAAAATAATTAAAAAAAAATGCACAATGGTTGTACTTATCGCTGTATGCGATTTATACCAGACAACCTTATCTAACTTGGAATTTCAAGTCAAATTCAAAACGCAACGGGAATCTAAATAGCACCTTGCGTAATTATTTTTAATAAAAGAAGGTAAACACGATAAAGATTTATGTGTATAATATGTATGTATTTATAAAAAAATTTACTATACTAGCAGAAGCTAGTTTTACAATAACACACAATTCTTTACATAAGCTCTGTGCAGACGGTCAATAAGGTTGAATCTATCTTAAATTTTCGACCCATTTGAAAATACCAATATATTTAAACAGACTTATCACCACAAATAAAATTAAAATATATGCCCCTAAAATTCTGATTCAGCGTCACTCGATTCATAGCGTAATTGGTCAATACATTGCCGGTTCAAGTCCAGCCTCCATCTCCGCATACACACTCCGAGCTAAGTCTGGACAATAGCTCCATATACTTCAGTCTTCTCGTGACCGCGGCCAACGCAGCTCAGTCGAAACTGAATCTCCGCCTCTAATCGGCAGTGCATTGGACAATCACGCCATAGATCAAGCGACGATGAGTCCGAATTAAAAACGAACAGGGAGGCCACCCTTGACACTCGATACAATCTCAATTCAATTCTAATCCAATCCAGTTTTGGGTCTGGGTATTTACAAAAAGTAATGTATATAAGTAGTATATCAGTCATGTAGTTCCCATAATACAAGCTCTGCTTAGTTTGGGGCTGGATGATGCTGTGTAGAATCTAGTAAGTATAAATAATAATGCTGGATATATTGAAATATTATATTCGTAATATAAAATATATTCGTTCTTTTTAAAAACTTGCCTGTGACATTTCTATCACAAACTCTACTCCAATCTCGAATGTCAACGTCAGAATTGCGTCAAAAGTACCTACCAATAAATAGCATATTCGATTTAATTTAGTTCCATAAAATTCTACCAAATACAAATTCCAATCGTGCGCTAGTATTGGATTCAAGAGTACCAACCAAATTGCAGGAATCCGATCCTGATCCCAAATTGCGATTAAGAATCGAGTGTCAAGTGTAGCCCAGCAGAGTTGCTGAGTTGTATTTAGATCCTAATCATAAATTGCGGTTAAGAATCGAGTGTCAAGTGTAGCCCAGCAGAGTTGCTGAGTTGTGTTTAGATCCTAATCCCAAATTGCGATTAAGAATCGAGTGTCAAGTGTAGCCCAGCAGAGTTGCTGAGTTGTGTTTAGATCCTAATCCCAAATTGCGATTAAGAATCGAGTGTCAAGTGTAGCCCAGCAGAATTGCTGAGTTCTGTTTAGATCTTAATCCCGAATTGCGATTAAGAATCGAGTGTCAAGTGTAGCCCAGCAGAGTTGCTGAGTTGTGTTTAGATCCTAATCATAAACTGCGGTTAAGAATCGAGTGTCAAGTGTAGCCCAGCAGAGTTGTTGAGTTGTGTTTAGATCCTTATACTGAATTGCGATTAAGAATCGAGTGTCAAGTGTAGCCAAGCAGAGTTGCCGAGTTGTGGAACTCACCGTTTTCCTGTCGCCGTGCGTCGCACGCCACTCCCTCAGCTCCGTGGAGTATCGCTCCTCGACCGTCTTCAGCTTGTTGCTCTCGTGGTTCATGAGCGCCTTGCGTTTCTCGTTCTGGTACTGCTCCAGCTCCCTGAGCAACGCCTGCAGACAGAACAACGAAGATAGGCTTACTGTGACGTGTGCGGCTAGCTTATTACGGTACGCTAGCGCCATCTCTTATCAAATAGACGCACTACTTGTACTACCGCCATCTAGTATCGTCTGGAGGCACTTATGCGCTAGTAAAAGATAGTAATATGTCTCGAATATTCGAGGCAGCACAAGGCAGCGTGCGGGTCACGCCCCCTACTAGAAATTACTATAAGAAATGCGTCCTTGTTTACGACGGGATATTAAGCGCGATGAGCGACCCGTAGAGTCAGTTCTGTTCAAGATTTGAATGTGAATAATTTGAAATGATAAAGAAGCAATAGCCCAGTTACCAGTGAAGTGATAGTTTTGCTAGTGTTGTAACTAGTGATACAAGGTTGTAGTGTTTTTGTTTTCATTGTGTAGTTTCTTACCAGTGAAGTGATAGTTTTGCTAGTGTTGTAACTAGTGATACAAGGTTGTAGTGTTTTTGTTTTCATTGTGTAGTTTCGTTGTAAATTTTATAGTGTAATTTTGCAGTGCTAATAACAGTGTTCCTTTAGTGTACAAATTGGACATAATAATTTTCCCCGTACCCTGGCTCGTAACATTATTACACTTTAATCTTAGAAATTTTGTACCCATGTTAAACTATTTTTATAAAGAAGCAAACAAGCTTTTTTTCTAGGTATAATATGTATTTAAAAAAATACATATAAGTAGTATATCAGTCATGTAGTTCCCATACTACGAGCTCTGCTTAGTTTGGGGCTAGATGATGCTGTGTGAAAAATATCCTGCATTTCTTTTTTTATATATTTTTAAGTATACGGCCATCTGATGGTAGGCGGCTATCGTAGCCTGTGTAAGCTTACAAAACCAGAGATAACACTCACACGTTACCGCCCTGATATATCAAGATGAAGATCTCATCATCTTCAAATCTCATTAGCCTGTAATATCACCGGCAACACCACAGAAGGCAGGTTCCACAGTTTACATGTACAAGGGTGAAATTATCTCGTAAATGCGGGTAGTACGAGAGTGCCACGTATAGCTGAATCATGTGTGGACGAGGCCTCCCACCATCTCGTGGTGCGATGGTGAAACCTTGATGCAGGAAGGTTGAAAAGACCTTAAAATGAACCTTCAGGGTGGACATAGGTTGTATTATCATCCGTTTAAATAAAAGATCTTTTGCTGACACCAATTTGGCAAAGTCGACGAAAAAACGGTAACGGTTCTTAACGGTAAGAGCTACTTTTCGACAGTTACTTTTTAAGCGGGTACCACGCGGGCGAAGCCGTGGACAGCAGCTAGTAGTAAAGTGATCTCACCTCGCCCTGCGCTTTGAGTTCCTCCCTGGCCTTGGCATGTTTGGTCGCGAGCCGCTGCTGCTCCGCCCTGTACCTCTTCTTCTCATTTTCTTGAAACTGAAACAGCAACAAGTTTCAAAATTAAAATTTCTTCTAGAATCTTCTTTAAACACCTTTTAAGTAACACCCTTATTACTAATTATCACGAGAGAATATGTCTTAATTAATTATCACGAGAGAACATTTAGAGAGTTCTAATTTTGCTTAGAAATGACTTCCCAAAACATCATCACCGAAACGAGAGGATTCAGAGTGCCCTGATGGAGTACATACCTTCTTCAGCTTATCTCTGTCCTCATCATGATTCGCGGGCAGCGTGCTGATGCGCAATGACTCTCTGAACATCATTTCTCTCGCTTTCTGTTCCGCTCTGATACGTTTCGGCAGCGATCGTTTCTCGAGCGCTTGGCATTTCGCCAGTTCTTCCTCTTTGCGCGTGTTTTTTCTGTAAATATTTTGAAAAAAAAACGTTGATAGATCAGTCTGCGCTAGAGCTGCGCCGCATCCAGTGCCGTGGAACGGTGGTCCTACTAGTACAGACGCTTCCCCCCCACCCTCGCCTGCGGTTGCATCTTAACGCTGCTTCGTATCGCACCTCGCGTCACGAACTCGTCGTGAACAACGTACCAACAATCCTACCTACTTCATGTTGTTATCAGGAATGTTTACTTAAAGCCTAAATTAAAAGAAGTTAATTGCAACAAGTGGTATTATTCTTCTTGAGCAACCTACCCACGCTACACTACTATATAATCGTTGTATTTTGTGTGTGTGTCTGAAGTTCAAATAAAGTCTTATCTATCTTATCTATACACCACAATAAATGTTTACTCAAAATAAAAAAAAACTATACAAAACTAAAAATACAATAGGCGGTCTTATCGCTTACAAACGTCCTCTTCCAGACAACCTAGTGTATCGCAGATCAGCTGTATCTAGTTATTTGATGTTTAAAGTGTAACCACACTTAAGAGAAATCACAAGATTTTTATAATCTCCAAAAAAATCTACTTCGGCGGGACTGTTAAACCTGTTTAAAAAATCTATTTAACTAGCTTCTGCTCACGGCTTCGCCCGCGTTGTAACCGGATAACACATGGGCTAAAAAGTAGCCTATATGTGATTCTGATGTATGAGCTATATTACTGTAAAGTTTCATCAAAATCCGTTCAGTAGTTTTTGCGTGAAAGAGTAACAAACATCAATCCTCACAAACTTTCGCGTTTATAATATTAATAGGATAGTATTTGAAATTACCTCTTGATCTGTTCCAGTTCCTTGTCGTGGCGCACCAGCATCTGATGCCGCCTCAGCAGGAACTCCTCCTTAAGTTGCCTCTTGGCGAGCTGATGCCGTTCATGTATCTGCTTCTCCTCCAACTCCCACAAGGCTGCTTCGTGATTCCTCATTATCTGTGAATTTGAATTTGACGTTTTATCGGACGTGACGCGAGATGTGATATGAGAGGTGAGTGATGCGAGATTCGGGGTAAGGGATGCGAGATGTGAAATGAGATAAGAGATGCGAAATTAGAGGTTTGCGATAAGAAATGCGAGATATGATATGAGAGGTGAGTGATGCGAGATTCGGGGTAAGGGATGCGAGATGTGAAATGAGATAAGAGATGCGAAATTAGAGGTTTCCGATAAGAAATGCGAGATATGATATGAGAGGTGAGTGATGCGAGATTCGGGGTAAGGGATGCGAGATGTGAAATGAGATAAGAGATGCGAAATTAGAGGTTTCCGATAAGAAATGCGAGATATGATATGAGAGGTGAGTGATGCGAGATTCGGGGTAAGGGATGCGAGATGTGAAATGAGAGGTGAGAGATGCGGGATGTAATATTTGGGGTAAGGGATGCGAGATGTGAAATGAGGTGAGAGATGCGGGATGTAATATTCGGGGTAAGCGATGCGAGATGTGAAATGAGATATGAGATGCGAAATGAAGGGTTCGGGATAAGGGATGCGGGATGTGAGATAAGATAAGAGATGCGAAATGAGAGGCTCGGGATGCGAAATGAGAGAATCGGGATGAGGGATGCGAGATGTGAAATGAGATAACAGATGCGAAATTAGAGGTTCAGGATTCGAAATAAGAGATTTGAGATAAGAGATGCGAGATGTGAAATGAGATAAGAGACGCGAGATGAGATTCGGGATGAAGATGCAACATGTGAAATGAGAGATATAGAGATACGAGATTCAGTAACAGATACGGCATGCCAGACATGGCAGACAGGCATACTGCCTGTCTACCAGCGCCTGCCTGTCCCTGTGGTTGTCGTGTATCCGTCTCAGCGTGGCGTCTTGTTCTAGCGGTATGTTACCTGGTGTTTCTGCTGCAGATACTGCCTGTCTGCCAGCGCCTGCCTGTCCCTGTGGTTGTCGTGTATCCGTCTCAGCGTGGCGTCTTGTTCTAGCGGTATGTTACCTGGTGTTTCTGCTGCAGATACTGCCTGTCTGCCAGCGCCTGCCTGTCCCTGTGGTTGTCGTGTATCCGTCGCAGCGTGGCGTCGTGTTCGTCGGCGAGCGCGGCCACGTACGCGCGCTCGCGCTCCGCGTGCTCGCCGTCCAGCCGCGTGCGGTGCGCGCGGTATGTTACCTGGTGTTTCTGCTGCAGATACTGCCTGTCTGCCAGCGCCTGCCTGTCCCTGTGGTTGTCGTGTATCCGTCGCAGCGTGGCGTCGTGTTCGTCGGCGAGCGCGGCCACGTACGCGCGCTCGCGCTCCGCGTGCTCGCCGTCCAGCCGCGTGCGGTGCGCGCGGTATGTTACCTGGTGTTTCTGCTGCAGATACTGCCTGTCTGCCAGCGCCTGCCTGTCCCTGTGGTTGTCGTGTATCCGTCGCAGCGTGGCGTCGTGTTCGTCGGCGAGCGCGGCCACGTACGCGCGCTCGCGCTCCGCGTGCTCGCCGTCCAGCCGCGTGCGGTGCGCGCGGTATGTTACCTGGTGTTTCTGCTGCAGATACTGCCTGTCTGCCAGCGCCTGCCTGTCCCTGTGGTTGTCGTGTATCCGTCGCAGCGTGGCGTCGTGTTCGTCGGCGAGCGCGGCCACGTACGCGCGCTCGCGCTCCGCGTGCTCGCCGTCCAGCCGCGTGCGGTGCGCGCGGTATGTTACCTGGTGTTTCTGCTGCAGATACTGCCTGTCTGCCAGCGCCTGCCTGTCCCTGTGGTTGTCGTGTATCCGTCGCAGCGTGGCGTCGTGTTCGTCGGCGAGCGCGGCCACGTACGCGCGCTCGCGCTCCGCGTGCTCGCCGTCCAGCCGCGTGCGGTGCGCGCGGTATGTTACCTGGTGTTTCTGCTGCAGATACTGCCTGTCTGCCAGCGCCTGCCTGTCCCTGTGGTTGTCGTGTATCCGTCGCAGCGTGGCGTCGTGTTCGTCGGCGAGCGCGGCCACGTACGCGCGCTCGCGCTCCGCGTGCTCGCCGTCCAGCCGCGTGCGGTGCGCGCGGTATGTTACCTGGTGTTTCTGCTGCAGATACTGCCTGTCTGCCAGCGCCTGCCTGTCCCTGTGGTTGTCGTGTATCCGTCGCAGCGTGGCGTCGTGTTCGTCGGCGAGCGCGGCCACGTACGCGCGCTCGCGCTCCGCGTGCTCGCCGTCCAGCCGCGTGCGGTGCGCGCGGTATGTTACCTGGTGTTTCTGCTGCAGATACTGCCTGTCTGCCAGCGCCTGCCTGTCCCTGTGGTTGTCGTGTATCCGTCGCAGCGTGGCGTCGTGTTCGTCGGCGAGCGCGGCCACGTACGCGCGCTCGCGCTCCGCGTGCTCGCCGTCCAGCCGCGTGCGGTGCGCGCGGTATGTTACCTGGTGTTTCTGCTGCAGATACTGCCTGTCTGCCAGCGCCTGCCTGTCCCTGTGGTTGTCGTGTATCCGTCGCAGCGTGGCGTCGTGTTCGTCGGCGAGCGCGGCCACGTACGCGCGCTCGCGCTCCGCGTGCTCGCCGTCCAGCCGCGTGCGGTGCGCGCGGTATTGTACCTGGTGTTTCTGCTGCAGATACTGCCTGTCTGCCAGCGCCTGCCTGTCCCTGTGGTTGTCGTGTATCCGTCGCAGCGTGGCGTCGTGTTCGTCGGCGAGCGCGGCCACGTACGCGCGCTCGCGCTCCGCGTGCTCGCCGTCCAGCCGCGTGCGGTGCGCGCGGTATGTTACCTGGTGTTTCTGCTGCAGATACTGCCTGTCTGCCAGCGCCTGCCTGTCCCTGTGGTTGTCGTGTATCCGTCGCAGCGTGGCGTCGTGTTCGTCGGCGAGCGCGGCCACGTACGCGCGCTCGCGCTCCGCGTGCTCGCCGTCCAGCCGCGTGCGGTGCGCGCGGTATGTTACCTGGTGTTTCTGCTGCAGATACTGCCTGTCTGCCAGCGCCTGCCTGTCCCTGTGGTTGTCGTGTATCCGTCGCAGCGTGGCGTCGTGTTCGTCGGCGAGCGCGGCCACGTACGCGCGCTCGCGCTCCGCGTGCTCGCCGTCCAGCCGCGTGCGGTGCGCGCGGTATGTTACCTGGTGTTTCTGCTGCAGATACTGCCTGTCTGCCAGCGCCTGCCTGTCCCTGTGGTTGTCGTGTATCCGTCGCAGCGTGGCGTCGTGTTCGTCGGCGAGCGCGGCCACGTACGCGCGCTCGCGCTCCGCGTGCTCGCCGTCCAGCCGCGTGCGGTGCGCGCGGTATGTTACCTGGTGTTTCTGCTGCAGATACTGCCTGTCTGCCAGCGCCTGCCTGTCCCTGTGGTTGTCGTGTATCCGTCGCAGCGTGGCGTCGTGTTCGTCGGCGAGCGCGGCCACGTACGCGCGCTCGCGCTCCGCGTGCTCGCCGTCCAGCCGCGTGCGGTGCGCGCGGTATGTTACCTGGTGTTTCTGCTGCAGATACTGCCTGTCTGCCAGCGCCTGCCTGTCCCTGTGGTTGTCGTGTATCCGTCGCAGCGTGGCGTCGTGTTCGTCGGCGAGCGCGGCCACGTACGCGCGCTCGCGCTCCGCGTGCTCGCCGTCCAGCCGCGTGCGGTGCGCGCGGTATGTTACCTGGTGTTTCTGCTGCAGATACTGCCTGTCTGCCAGCGCCTGCCTGTCCCTGTGGTTGTCGTGTATCCGTCGCAGCGTGGCGTCGTGTTCGTCGGCGAGCGCGGCCACGTACGCGCGCTCGCGCTCCGCGTGCTCGCCGTCCAGCCGCGTGCGGTGCGCGCGGTATGTTACCTGGTGTTTCTGCTGCAGATACTGCCTGTCTGCCAGCGCCTGCCTGTCCCTGTGGTTGTCGTGTATCCGTCGCAGCGTGGCGTCGTGTTCGTCGGCGAGCGCGGCCACGTACGCGCGCTCGCGCTCCGCGTGCTCGCCGTCCAGCCGCGTGCGGTGCGCGCGGTATGTTACCTGGTGTTTCTGCTGCAGATACTGCCTGTCTGCCAGCGCCTGCCTGTCCCTGTGGTTGTCGTGTATCCGTCGCAGCGTGGCGTCGTGTTCGTCGGCGAGCGCGGCCACGTACGCGCGCTCGCGCTCCGCGTGCTCGCCGTCCAGCCGCGTGCGGTGCGCGCGGTATGTTACCTGGTGTTTCTGCTGCAGATACTGCCTGTCTGCCAGCGCCTGCCTGTCCCTGTGGTTGTCGTGTATCCGTCGCAGCGTGGCGTCGTGTTCGTCGGCGAGCGCGGCCACGTACGCGCGCTCGCGCTCCGCGTGCTCGCCGTCCAGCCGCGTGCGGTGCGCGCGGTATGTTACCTGGTGTTTCTGCTGCAGATACTGCCTGTCTGCCAGCGCCTGCCTGTCCCTGTGGTTGTCGTGTATCCGTCGCAGCGTGGCGTCGTGTTCGTCGGCGAGCGCGGCCACGTACGCGCGCTCGCGCTCCGCGTGCTCGCCGTCCAGCCGCGTGCGGTGCGCGCGGTATGTTACCTGGTGTTTCTGCTGCAGATACTGCCTGTCTGCCAGCGCCTGCCTGTCCCTGTGGTTGTCGTGTATCCGTCGCAGCGTGGCGTCGTGTTCGTCGGCGAGCGCGGCCACGTACGCGCGCTCGCGCTCCGCGTGCTCGCCGTCCAGCCGCGTGCGGTGCGCGCGGTATGTTACCTGGTGTTTCTGCTGCAGATACTGCCTGTCTGCCAGCGCCTGCCTGTCCCTGTGGTTGTCGTGTATCCGTCGCAGCGTGGCGTCGTGTTCGTCGGCGAGCGCGGCCACGTACGCGCGCTCGCGCTCCGCGTGCTCGCCGTCCAGCCGCGTGCGGTGCGCGCGGTATGTTACCTGGTGTTTCTGCTGCAGATACTGCCTGTCTGCCAGCGCCTGCCTGTCCCTGTGGTTGTCGTGTATCCGTCGCAGCGTGGCGTCGTGTTCGTCGGCGAGCGCGGCCACGTACGCGCGCTCGCGCTCCGCGTGCTCGCCGTCCAGCCGCGTGCGGTGCGCGCGGTATGTTACCTGGTGTTTCTGCTGCAGATACTGCCTGTCTGCCAGCGCCTGCCTGTCCCTGTGGTTGTCGTGTATCCGTCGCAGCGTGGCGTCGTGTTCGTCGGCGAGCGCGGCCACGTACGCGCGCTCGCGCTCCGCGTGCTCGCCGTCCAGCCGCGTGCGGTGCGCGCGGTATGTTACCTGGTGTTTCTGCTGCAGATACTGCCTGTCTGCCAGCGCCTGCCTGTCCCTGTGGTTGTCGTGTATCCGTCGCAGCGTGGCGTCGTGTTCGTCGGCGAGCGCGGCCACGTACGCGCGCTCGCGCTCCGCGTGCTCGCCGTCCAGCCGCGTGCGGTGCGCGCGGTATGTTACCTGGTGTTTCTGCTGCAGATACTGCCTGTCTGCCAGCGCCTGCCTGTCCCTGTGGTTGTCGTGTATCCGTCGCAGCGTGGCGTCGTGTTCGTCGGCGAGCGCGGCCACGTACGCGCGCTCGCGCTCCGCGTGCTCGCCGTCCAGCCGCGTGCGGTGCGCGCGGTATGTTACCTGGTGTTTCTGCTGCAGATACTGCCTGTCTGCCAGCGCCTGCCTGTCCCTGTGGTTGTCGTGTATCCGTCGCAGCGTGGCGTCGTGTTCGTCGGCGAGCGCGGCCACGTACGCGCGCTCGCGCTCCGCGTGCTCGCCGTCCAGCCGCGTGCGGTGCGCGCGGTATGTTACCTGGTGTTTCTGCTGCAGATACTGCCTGTCTGCCAGCGCCTGCCTGTCCCTGTGGTTGTCGTGTATCCGTCGCAGCGTGGCGTCGTGTTCGTCGGCGAGCGCGGCCACGTACGCGCGCTCGCGCTCCGCGTGCTCGCCGTCCAGCCGCGTGCGGTGCGCGCGGTATGTTACCTGGTGTTTCTGCTGCAGATACTGCCTGTCTGCCAGCGCCTGCCTGTCCCTGTGGTTGTCGTGTATCCGTCGCAGCGTGGCGTCGTGTTCGTCGGCGAGCGCGGCCACGTACGCGCGCTCGCGCTCCGCGTGCTCGCCGTCCAGCCGCGTGCGGTGCGCGCGGTATGTTACCTGGTGTTTCTGCTGCAGATACTGCCTGTCTGCCAGCGCCTGCCTGTCCCTGTGGTTGTCGTGTATCCGTCGCAGCGTGGCGTCGTGTTCGTCGGCGAGCGCGGCCACGTACGCGCGCTCGCGCTCCGCGTGCTCGCCGTCCAGCCGCGTGCGGTGCGCGCGGTATGTTACCTGGTGTTTCTGCTGCAGATACTGCCTGTCTGCCAGCGCCTGCCTGTCCCTGTGGTTGTCGTGTATCCGTCGCAGCGTGGCGTCGTGTTCGTCGGCGAGCGCGGCCACGTACGCGCGCTCGCGCTCCGCGTGCTCGCCGTCCAGCCGCGTGCGGTGCGCGCGGTATGTTACCTGGTGTTTCTGCTGCAGATACTGCCTGTCTGCCAGCGCCTGCCTGTCCCTGTGGTTGTCGTGTATCCGTCGCAGCGTGGCGTCGTGTTCGTCGGCGAGCGCGGCCACGTACGCGCGCTCGCGCTCCGCGTGCTCGCCGTCCAGCCGCGTGCGGTGCGCGCGGTATGTTACCTGGTGTTTCTGCTGCAGATACTGCCTGTCTGCCAGCGCCTGCCTGTCCCTGTGGTTGTCGTGTATCCGTCGCAGCGTGGCGTCGTGTTCGTCGGCGAGCGCGGCCACGTACGCGCGCTCGCGCTCCGCGTGCTCGCCGTCCAGCCGCGTGCGGTGCGCGCGGTATGTTACCTGGTGTTTCTGCTGCAGATACTGCCTGTCTGCCAGCGCCTGCCTGTCCCTGTGGTTGTCGTGTATCCGTCGCAGCGTGGCGTCGTGTTCGTCGGCGAGCGCGGCCACGTACGCGCGCTCGCGCTCCGCGTGCTCGCCGTCCAGCCGCGTGCGGTGCGCGCGGTATGTTACCTGGTGTTTCTGCTGCAGATACTGCCTGTCTGCCAGCGCCTGCCTGTCCCTGTGGTTGTCGTGTATCCGTCGCAGCGTGGCGTCGTGTTCGTCGGCGAGCGCGGCCACGTACGCGCGCTCGCGCTCCGCGTGCTCGCCGTCCAGCCGCGTGCGGTGCGCGCGGTATGTTACCTGGTGTTTCTGCTGCAGATACTGCCTGTCTGCCAGCGCCTGCCTGTCCCTGTGGTTGTCGTGTATCCGTCGCAGCGTGGCGTCGTGTTCGTCGGCGAGCGCGGCCACGTACGCGCGCTCGCGCTCCGCGTGCTCGCCGTCCAGCCGCGTGCGGTGCGCGCGGTATGTTACCTGGTGTTTCTGCTGCAGATACTGCCTGTCTGCCAGCGCCTGCCTGTCCCTGTGGTTGTCGTGTATCCGTCGCAGCGTGGCGTCGTGTTCGTCGGCGAGCGCGGCCACGTACGCGCGCTCGCGCTCCGCGTGCTCGCCGTCCAGCCGCGTGCGGTGCGCGCGGTATGTTACCTGGTGTTTCTGCTGCAGATACTGCCTGTCTGCCAGCGCCTGCCTGTCCCTGTGGTTGTCGTGTATCCGTCGCAGCGTGGCGTCGTGTTCGTCGGCGAGCGCGGCCACGTACGCGCGCTCGCGCTCCGCGTGCTCGCCGTCCAGCCGCGTGCGGTGCGCGCGGTATGTTACCTGGTGTTTCTGCTGCAGATACTGCCTGTCTGCCAGCGCCTGCCTGTCCCTGTGGTTGTCGTGTATCCGTCGCAGCGTGGCGTCGTGTTCGTCGGCGAGCGCGGCCACGTACGCGCGCTCGCGCTCCGCGTGCTCGCCGTCCAGCCGCGTGCGGTGCGCGCGGTATGTTACCTGGTGTTTCTGCTGCAGATACTGCCTGTCTGCCAGCGCCTGCCTGTCCCTGTGGTTGTCGTGTATCCGTCGCAGCGTGGCGTCGTGTTCGTCGGCGAGCGCGGCCACGTACGCGCGCTCGCGCTCCGCGTGCTCGCCGTCCAGCCGCGTGCGGTGCGCGCGGTATGTTACCTGGTGTTTCTGCTGCAGATACTGCCTGTCTGCCAGCGCCTGCCTGTCCCTGTGGTTGTCGTGTATCCGTCGCAGCGTGGCGTCGTGTTCGTCGGCGAGCGCGGCCACGTACGCGCGCTCGCGCTCCGCGTGCTCGCCGTCCAGCCGCGTGCGGTGCGCGCGGTATGTTACCTGGTGTTTCTGCTGCAGATACTGCCTGTCTGCCAGCGCCTGCCTGTCCCTGTGGTTGTCGTGTATCCGTCGCAGCGTGGCGTCGTGTTCGTCGGCGAGCGCGGCCACGTACGCGCGCTCGCGCTCCGCGTGCTCGCCGTCCAGCCGCGTGCGGTGCGCGCGGTATGTTACCTGGTGTTTCTGCTGCAGATACTGCCTGTCTGCCAGCGCCTGCCTGTCCCTGTGGTTGTCGTGTATCCGTCGCAGCGTGGCGTCGTGTTCGTCGGCGAGCGCGGCCACGTACGCGCGCTCGCGCTCCGCGTGCTCGCCGTCCAGCCGCGTGCGGTGCGCGCGGTATGTTACCTGGTGTTTCTGCTGCAGATACTGCCTGTCTGCCAGCGCCTGCCTGTCCCTGTGGTTGTCGTGTATCCGTCGCAGCGTGGCGTCGTGTTCGTCGGCGAGCGCGGCCACGTACGCGCGCTCGCGCTCCGCGTGCTCGCCGTCCAGCCGCGTGCGGTGCGCGCGGTATGTTACCTGGTGTTTCTGCTGCAGATACTGCCTGTCTGCCAGCGCCTGCCTGTCCCTGTGGTTGTCGTGTATCCGTCGCAGCGTGGCGTCGTGTTCGTCGGCGAGCGCGGCCACGTACGCGCGCTCGCGCTCCGCGTGCTCGCCGTCCAGCCGCGTGCGGTGCGCGCGGTATGTTACCTGGTGTTTCTGCTGCAGATACTGCCTGTCTGCCAGCGCCTGCCTGTCCCTGTGGTTGTCGTGTATCCGTCGCAGCGTGGCGTCGTGTTCGTCGGCGAGCGCGGCCACGTACGCGCGCTCGCGCTCCGCGTGCTCGCCGTCCAGCCGCGTGCGGTGCGCGCGGTATGTTACCTGGTGTTTCTGCTGCAGATACTGCCTGTCTGCCAGCGCCTGCCTGTCCCTGTGGTTGTCGTGTATCCGTCGCAGCGTGGCGTCGTGTTCGTCGGCGAGCGCGGCCACGTACGCGCGCTCGCGCTCCGCGTGCTCGCCGTCCAGCCGCGTGCGGTGCGCGCGGTATGTTACCTGGTGTTTCTGCTGCAGATACTGCCTGTCTGCCAGCGCCTGCCTGTCCCTGTGGTTGTCGTGTATCCGTCGCAGCGTGGCGTCGTGTTCGTCGGCGAGCGCGGCCACGTACGCGCGCTCGCGCTCCGCGTGCTCGCCGTCCAGCCGCGTGCGGTGCGCGCGGTATGTTACCTGGTGTTTCTGCTGCAGATACTGCCTGTCTGCCAGCGCCTGCCTGTCCCTGTGGTTGTCGTGTATCCGTCGCAGCGTGGCGTCGTGTTCGTCGGCGAGCGCGGCCACGTACGCGCGCTCGCGCTCCGCGTGCTCGCCGTCCAGCCGCGTGCGGTGCGCGCGGTATGTTACCTGGTGTTTCTGCTGCAGATACTGCCTGTCTGCCAGCGCCTGCCTGTCCCTGTGGTTGTCGTGTATCCGTCGCAGCGTGGCGTCGTGTTCGTCGGCGAGCGCGGCCACGTACGCGCGCTCGCGCTCCGCGTGCTCGCCGTCCAGCCGCGTGCGGTGCGCGCGGTATGTTACCTGGTGTTTCTGCTGCAGATACTGCCTGTCTGCCAGCGCCTGCCTGTCCCTGTGGTTGTCGTGTATCCGTCGCAGCGTGGCGTCGTGTTCGTCGGCGAGCGCGGCCACGTACGCGCGCTCGCGCTCCGCGTGCTCGCCGTCCAGCCGCGTGCGGTGCGCGCGGTATGTTACCTGGTGTTTCTGCTGCAGATACTGCCTGTCTGCCAGCGCCTGCCTGTCCCTGTGGTTGTCGTGTATCCGTCGCAGCGTGGCGTCGTGTTCGTCGGCGAGCGCGGCCACGTACGCGCGCTCGCGCTCCGCGTGCTCGCCGTCCAGCCGCGTGCGGTGCGCGCGGTATGTTACCTGGTGTTTCTGCTGCAGATACTGCCTGTCTGCCAGCGCCTGCCTGTCCCTGTGGTTGTCGTGTATCCGTCGCAGCGTGGCGTCGTGTTCGTCGGCGAGCGCGGCCACGTACGCGCGCTCGCGCTCCGCGTGCTCGCCGTCCAGCCGCGTGCGGTGCGCGCGGTATGTTACCTGGTGTTTCTGCTGCAGATACTGCCTGTCTGCCAGCGCCTGCCTGTCCCTGTGGTTGTCGTGTATCCGTCGCAGCGTGGCGTCGTGTTCGTCGGCGAGCGCGGCCACGTACGCGCGCTCGCGCTCCGCGTGCTCGCCGTCCAGCCGCGTGCGGTGCGCGCGGTATGTTACCTGGTGTTTCTGCTGCAGATACTGCCTGTCTGCCAGCGCCTGCCTGTCCCTGTGGTTGTCGTGTATCCGTCGCAGCGTGGCGTCGTGTTCGTCGGCGAGCGCGGCCACGTACGCGCGCTCGCGCTCCGCGTGCTCGCCGTCCAGCCGCGTGCGGTGCGCGCGGTATGTTACCTGGTGTTTCTGCTGCAGATACTGCCTGTCTGCCAGCGCCTGCCTGTCCCTGTGGTTGTCGTGTATCCGTCGCAGCGTGGCGTCGTGTTCGTCGGCGAGCGCGGCCACGTACGCGCGCTCGCGCTCCGCGTGCTCGCCGTCCAGCCGCGTGCGGTGCGCGCGGTATGTTACCTGGTGTTTCTGCTGCAGATACTGCCTGTCTGCCAGCGCCTGCCTGTCCCTGTGGTTGTCGTGTATCCGTCGCAGCGTGGCGTCGTGTTCGTCGGCGAGCGCGGCCACGTACGCGCGCTCGCGCTCCGCGTGCTCGCCGTCCAGCCGCGTGCGGTGCGCGCGGTATGTTACCTGGTGTTTCTGCTGCAGATACTGCCTGTCTGCCAGCGCCTGCCTGTCCCTGTGGTTGTCGTGTATCCGTCGCAGCGTGGCGTCGTGTTCGTCGGCGAGCGCGGCCACGTACGCGCGCTCGCGCTCCGCGTGCTCGCCGTCCAGCCGCGTGCGGTGCGCGCGGTATGTTACCTGGTGTTTCTGCTGCAGATACTGCCTGTCTGCCAGCGCCTGCCTGTCCCTGTGGTTGTCGTGTATCCGTCGCAGCGTGGCGTCGTGTTCGTCGGCGAGCGCGGCCACGTACGCGCGCTCGCGCTCCGCGTGCTCGCCGTCCAGCCGCGTGCGGTGCGCGCGGTATGTTACCTGGTGTTTCTGCTGCAGATACTGCCTGTCTGCCAGCGCCTGCCTGTCCCTGTGGTTGTCGTGTATCCGTCGCAGCGTGGCGTCGTGTTCGTCGGCGAGCGCGGCCACGTACGCGCGCTCGCGCTCCGCGTGCTCGCCGTCCAGCCGCGTGCGGTGCGCGCGGTATGTTACCTGGTGTTTCTGCTGCAGATACTGCCTGTCTGCCAGCGCCTGCCTGTCCCTGTGGTTGTCGTGTATCCGTCGCAGCGTGGCGTCGTGTTCGTCGGCGAGCGCGGCCACGTACGCGCGCTCGCGCTCCGCGTGCTCGCCGTCCAGCCGCGTGCGGTGCGCGCGGTATGTTACCTGGTGTTTCTGCTGCAGATACTGCCTGTCTGCCAGCGCCTGCCTGTCCCTGTGGTTGTCGTGTATCCGTCGCAGCGTGGCGTCGTGTTCGTCGGCGAGCGCGGCCACGTACGCGCGCTCGCGCTCCGCGTGCTCGCCGTCCAGCCGCGTGCGGTGCGCGCGGTATGTTACCTGGTGTTTCTGCTGCAGATACTGCCTGTCTGCCAGCGCCTGCCTGTCCCTGTGGTTGTCGTGTATCCGTCGCAGCGTGGCGTCGTGTTCGTCGGCGAGCGCGGCCACGTACGCGCGCTCGCGCTCCGCGTGCTCGCCGTCCAGCCGCGTGCGGTGCGCGCGGTACGCCTCCTTGCGACGCTCCTTCGGCACCAGCTCCACCTCCTGCGAATATCCAGCGGTACACTGATACTGAACGAACCGTCTTCCTTGAAAAATACAATCTCTCTTCAAGGTGAGATCGGATAGGTATCTCCTAGAGCTTCATGCTTCTTCATGGTCATATCATCTTCGAAGATAGGGGCAGCAGATAAATAGTAAGTACGTGCTACTCTTTCACTCGAAGCTTGAAATTGTCTATGGAACGGCGCAGACAAAATGGGGCAGAGCATTCCACAGTGGTTCAGCGTGGACAGTGAAAGAACCATCATAACAGCTGGAGGAACGAGTAGGAGTTTTGCACATGTGCTATATGTAAATTTTTGTCTGTATTATCTGTTACAATAAAGAATCACAATAGAGAAGACTTGTTCAGTTCTCGTAATAAGATGAGTTACCTGCTTCATGAGACGGAGCTCCTTCTTGAGCGTGTCCCGGAACTGCCTGAGTTTGAGTTCGTGTTCAGCGCGCAGTCGCTTGGCGGCGCTGCGCAGCTCCGCCTCCAGCTGCTGCTCCGCGCGCTCGGCGGCTCCGCGCTGCGCCCGCGCGAGCGCCTCCAGGTCCGCGTCGTGCGCGCGCACCAGCGACGCCAGCTCCGCCTCGAACCTGCCGGAGGAGGGGGGGTCATCTCTCTCCATCCTAGTATCCTCATGTCATCACCGATCTCAATATGATATACCGACCTCTTCACCTTATGTCACCCCGCAAGTCTTCCCATTCCAACACCCTCTTCACCCTATATCAACCCTAGTCTCCCAATATCACCCCTTGTCTACCCCACCAACCCCTCTTTACCTCATGTCGCCTCATTTACCTCCTATCACATCTCTAGTCTCCCCATGTCAACTCTCTTCTCATCATTTTATGACAACACATAGTCTCCCCATGTTCACCCATAATATGCCATATTTATCTCATGAAACAACTCTCCAAGACATATCATCTCTCTTCACCCTAAATATCCTACTTACATCCCCTATCACACACCATTATATCCCTTATATCAGTTGTCCTTACCGCATTTCACACCCTTGTTCACCCTTTATATCCTCTCTTCACCCCTAACATCCTCTGATGACCTCTTTTCACATGCCACATCCATACTCACTTCTTCTCCTGCTGCTCCCGCAGCTGCAGCTCCTTGGCGTTCAGGTCCTGGAACTGCTTCTGCTCGATCTTCTGCAGCATCTTGATCTCCCGCAGCTCCTGCTTGCGGAGCGCGTGGTCGTCCCAGGTGCGGCCGCTCTCCTCATCACCCCAAATCACCTGCAAGAAACGAACACATTGTGATTAAATTATCCTGGTTCGGTATCATTTTCAACTGACTACAAAAAGGATGAGGTTCTCAATCAGCCTGTTATTTTTTTTGCATGTATGTAACGCGAAATTTTCGCCAGCCGTGAATCGATTTGAATGATTCTTTTTTAATGGATAGTGTACTTCAAGGGTAAAAATACCACCCCCTTATATTGAAAAGAAAAACGTCTGATATTCTCCTGCTGACGTTTCGTTAACCGTTTAGAGGTCCTTGACGCTCGATAGGTCTTCTCGCTGAGGGCCTTGGGTTCCGGTCTCTTGGCTTCTAAAAGACCACGCATTATAGACATACCTTAGACGTGGTCTTGGTGACGATAACTCCATAGATCTCAAACTTCCTGGTCTGTTTCCTGGTCTTCTTCTTGAGGTTGGCCATGTGGATGTCTTCCTTAGAACCCTGGATCCCGGTCTCTTGGCTTCTAAAAGAGCACGCATGATAGACATACCTTAGACGTGGTCGTGGTGACAATAACACCATCGACCACAAAGTTTCTGGTCCGTTTCCTGGTCTTCTTCTTGAGGTTGGCCATGTGGATATCTTCTTTAGAACCCTGGATCCGAGCTGCTAAAAGACCACGCATGATAGACATACCTTAGACGTGGTCGTGGTGACGATAACTCCATCGATCTCAAACTTCCTGGTCCGTTTCCTGGTCTTCTTCTTGAGGTTGGCCATGTGAATGTCTTCCTTGGAGCGCTGGATTTTGTTCTCTTGGGGCTTCCTCCTCAGGACCACGCCCTCAGTTTCCTCCTGGTGATTTTCCGCGTTCACTCTGCGAAGGAAATTATATAGATTAGTAATTTTGACTGTGATCATATTGAGGTAACTTTGCAAAACTGTTATGAAAAAGTCATGAATAATCGTGACTAGCCCATATTAGTCCATTGCTGGACATAGGCTTCTCTCAAAATACCTGGCTGATCCATCTGTCTGATGGGAGATCTGTGTTTACCTGGCTGATCCATCTTTCCGATGGGAGATCTATGTTTACCTGGCTGATCCATCTGTCCGATTGAGATCTGTATTTACCTGGCTCATACATCTGTCCAATTGAGATCTATATTCACCTGGCTGATCCATCTGTCCGATTGAGATCTGTATTACCTGTCTGATCCATCTGTCCGATTGAGATCAGTAAAGTATTCGCCTGGCTGTTTCATGTGTCCGATTGAGATCAGTAAAGTATTCACAAGCCTGATCCATCTGTCCGATTGAGATCAGTAAAGTATTCGCCTGGCTGATCTATGTCTCCGATTGAGATCAGTAAAGTATTCACCTGGCTGATCCATGTGTTCAATTGAGATCAGTAAATTATTCGCCTGGGTGATCTATGTGTCCGATTGAGATCAGTAAATTATTCACCTGGCAGATCCATGTGTCCTATTGAGATCAATAATGTATTCACCTGGCAGATCCTGTCTGTCCGATTGAGATCAATAAAGTATTCACCTGGCTGATCTATCTGTCCGACTGTGATCTTTAAAGTATTCACCTGGCTGATCCATGTGTCCGATTGAGATCAACAACGTGTTAACCTGGTAGATCCTGTTTGTCCGATTGAGATCAGTAACGTATACACCTGTCTGATCCGTGTGTCCGATTGAGATCAGTAAAGTATTCACCTGGCTGATCCGTTGAGATGCGCCAGATGTAGGTGGTCGTCGTGCGAGGCGGTGGTGGGAGTGGTGGCGGCGGTACTAGTTGCCAGCGAGTCCGCGTCGTGGCCCGCCCGCGAGGACGACGACGCCACGCTCCCACTGTCCGATTGGGATCTTCTGACAAACAATATATTTTTACATATACATATATACACAGAGAGATCGCTTACCAGCGATAAGACCGCCCATTGTATCACCACAACCTAGTTTTAAGATCCTTTGTAGCGTTTTTTAATCCTGGTGTATCAAAGTCAAAGCCAAAGTGAAAATTCATTTATTCAATAAAGTCACAAGGGTCACTTTGAAACGTCAATTTTTATCTACTGCCTGTTCCTACGCGACCAAGCCAGGAAAGAAAGGCAAGAAAACAAGGCTGGTTATTCTTTTTAATTATCCTTTTACAAAACAATCGGTACGAGTTGGAGCATTTTCAATCCCAAGAGTTTTTGTCATCTAAATAATCAGATATTTTATAGTATGCCTTTTTATAAAGTTTTTGTTTAATTACGTTTTTAAATTTGTTAATTGATATTTTTTGTATATCTCTTGGGAGTTTGTTATAAAAGCGTACACCGTGCCCTTTAAACGATTTACTAATTTTATGGAGTCTACAAGTGGCAACAGCGAGTTTATCTTTATTTCTAGTATTAACATTGTGATTATCGCTTTTTTTCTTAAACAAATTAACATTTTTGTGAACATACATCAGATTTTCATAGATGTATTGACAAGGAAATGTCATTATATTTATTTCTTTAAACTATTGGTGAAGTGATTCTCTGGGCCCATATTATATGCCTGTTTCCCGGAGGGGTAAGCAGATACCCCTATTTTCACAGGATACGATCCTGGCATACTTCCTTCAGAAATAAATAAATAAATCAGTCAAAATAAACATTTCTTTTCATGAACGTAGGGAGAATACAGCTTTTTTTGACGACCTCTGTGGCGCAGTGGGCGAAAGCCCGTCTGGGGCGCAGAAGATCGTGATTTCGATTCCAACCGCGGGACAAATTTTTGTAATATCTGCAAATATTTGTCTTGAGTCTGTTGTTTTCTATCTATGAATATGCTAGTATTTACAAAAAAAAACATATAAGTAGTATATCAGTCATGTAGTTCCCATAACACAAGATCTGCTTAGTTTGGGGCTAGATGATGCTGTGTGCAAAATGTCCAGCATTATTTTTATTTATTTATTCGGTCCGGTGTGTTTCTACATCGGTACGTACCTCTCGAAGCTGTCCGGACTGAGTCTCGTGGAACCTGATCCCAGGGCTATGTGCGTGGCAGCAGAATCCTTCACCCTCACCTCCTCGTTGCCGACTGTAACCACGGATACGTGGGACGTGTCCTGGTAAACACAGAATAAGATAAGATACATAAGATAAAGTTCATTTGTTCTAGAATACAGTTACCAAACTGTATTCTAGTCTATACTCTAAATATATCAAATCAAAATATATTTATTTGGGTCAAAAACGACATACAAAAAAACTTGAAAGAACGGTAATATCCGCAGATATATGAAAAGTAAAGAGGTATACTAATATTATAAAGATGAAAGATTTTTTTGTTTGTTTGTATCAAATAGGCTCCGAAACTACTGGACCGATTTTAACCATTTTTTCACCAAATCAAAGCTAAATTATCAGGAAGTAACATAGGCTATAATTTATTTTTCAAAAAATCGAGATCTTAAAAAAAATTCAATAATGTAACCCAAAGTAGCAAAATTTTGCCTTTAAAATTTATTATTTGGCGTGCGCTGAGAAAACTATTGATGATACATCAAAATGATGTACTACATGATTAAAGTACTCATTATTACCTACAAAAAAGTCCGCGAGGGAATATATCTTACTATCATAGTTAAGTCACAATAGCAGCTTTTGTGTTCTAAAATGTATTTAGATCGCGGGTAGAAACAAAAGTTGGTTACATTCGTATCATAGTATTAATTCTTATTCAAATAAATACTTTTATCATCAAGGATATTTATGTAGCAGTAAAATACATTTTAATTCATTCGAAACGGACATTCAATTTCGAGTTATCACGAGTACAAAATCGAAACTTACGCGGGTGAAACCGCGGGGCGCAGCTAGTTATTAGTATAAGTTTCTTACCAAGTTGAGTCCATTCGTGACGCTGTCATCAAACACACCAGAATCAATGGCGGCCGCTCCCGGACTCAGAATAAGAACTTCGCTGCTGTCCAACCGACGGCCGCGCGTCTTTTCTGTAACCAAATAAAGTACTTAAGAGGCCTACGTTGGATGAATTGCTCATACAAACGTAATACCATAGTCATTTGTAATTAGAGCTTATTTCCACCATATTATGTGATTATTTGCATTCGAATAGTATTTATCTACGTACCTAACGTATATATTTTTTCAAAATACTTACCTAAAATGAAATGTATTACTTACCTAAATGTAAACGAATCGCATTTTGGATATTTTTACATCATACATGACATGTTTTCTTCTTATTTGTTTCGTATTAAAAACAACAATACCTTACGTATAGTTTAGTTAGGTACATAGATTATATTGTCTAGTTACAGAATAACAACACAATGTGAAAAATACAACAAGTTTTCATTCATCTTTTTTGGTATTACGGAACATCACCAAATTTATAACTAATTCTGAACGGCTAATATTGCTATCGCGCAAGCACGGGCGGGCCTGCATCAGTCAAAAAGAAATAGCTATATTTTTGTACGAGCTTCTTATTTAAGTTAGGAGCGCTGTACGTCGAATCCTTAATATAAAGTTACTGAAACCAACTTCCTCTACGCTTATATTTGCCAGGCACTTTAAATGTGAATACATAGAAATACGTGTCTTTTAGCAGAGTTGCCTTCAAGCGAAATTAACACCACCTTCAGATTAATTAATAAACTACCTTCTGCCCACGACTTCGCCCGCGTGGTACCCGGATAAAAATCAGCCTATATGTTCTTCTGATGTATAAGCTATATTACTGTAAAGTTTTTTCAAAATCCGTTCTGTAGTTTTTGCGTGAAAGGTGAAAGTTTGTGAGGATTGATGTTTGTTACTCTTTCACGCAAAAGCTACTGAACGGATTTTGATGAAACTGTACATCAATATAGCTTATACATCATCGAATAACACGTAGACTACTTTTAATGTGGGTACCACGCGGACGAAGCCGTGGGCAGAAGCTAGTAGTAGGATGATATTATATGATTATTAGTTCACCTGTATAGGAGCTGGTGCAGTCCAACGAGTCGAGGCTGGACGGCGCGAAGCAGTCGTCGTCGGAAGAGGAGCCCGCGCCGACGATCACAACCTCGTCGGCGATCGGCGGCGTGGTGGATATCGTCACCGCATTTGCTGGTAACTGGGAAATTTATTAAAGAATAAATAATGATAATAATGATGATGAAAACATGAAATTTCTACGCGAAACACTTTTTCATAAGATCTCTAATATATATAAAAGTGTCTGAGTTTGTAATAAACTTTGTAATGATCCGCTTCGGAGTTTTTAATTATAGGTTTTAAACTTTGTAATGAACTGTGTCCGAGTTTTTAATGAAATGTATCGGAGTTTGTAATGAACTTTGTAATCATCGGTTTCAGAGTTTGTAATTATAGGTGTTGGAGTTTGTAATGAACTTTGTAATGATCGGTTTCAGATTTTTTAATTATAAGTTTTAGACTTTTCAATGAACTGTGTCAGAGTTTGTAATGAACTGTGTCGAAATTTGTAATGAACTTTGTAATGATCGGTTTCGGAGTTTTTAATTATAGGTTTTAGACTTTGTAATGAACTGTGGATATTGTAATCATAGGTGTCAGAGTTTGTAATGAACTGTGTCGAAATTTGTAATGAACTTTGTAATGATCGGTTTCGGAGTTTTTAATTATAGGTTTTAGACTTTGTAATGAACTGTTTGTAATTATAGGTGTCGGAGTTTGTAATGAACTGTGTTCGAGTATGTAATGAACTTTGTAATGATCGGTTTCGGAGTTTTTAATTATAGGTTTTAGACTTTGTAATGAACTGTGTCTAAGTTTGTAATGAACTGTCGCAGCAGTCGGTACCTGCGCGGCGGTGGTCAGCACGGGCGGATGCGTGGTGGTGACGGTGACCAGCCCCGCGGGCGCGGTGGCTGCCAGCGAGTTGGGCTCCACCAGCAGCACGCTGTCCGCGGCCTCGTTGACCGCGACCACCACCACCTGCTGGGGCGGGAGCGGCGCTGGCGGCTTCGGGGACGACTCTTTGGGTGGCGACTGTAAACCAACCAAAAGGAATAAATAATAATACTGGTCACATTTCACACATCATCATCTAGCCCCAAAATAAGAAGAGCTTATATTATGGAAAGTACATGACTGATATGCTACTTAAGTACTTTTTTTTTGTAAATATATACATATTATACATAGAAAACACCCAGCCCGAGACAAATATTCGCATATCATACAAACATTTGTCTCGCGGCGGGAATTGAACCCGCAACCTTCTGCGTCTCAGGCGGACCTTCGCCCACTGGAGGAATAGATAGATAGATTTATCGCTAGAAACGATCTCTTCCAGCCAACCTTTGAATGGGCAGGGATATATTGGGAAGAATTATGTGCGCCATTAACACGTGCTTAAAACGGTGAAGGAAAACATCATGAGGAAACCGGCATGCTCTAGAACCAAAATATAAAGTGCATGTCATTGGTTAGTGTTCCAATAAGCGTCGACGAACTTACAACCTGCCACGTGGAATGCTAACTGCTATGCTTAACATGGGCATGTGCCAAATACTATATTAGAACGTGCCTAGGTAGAAATTTAACGATATTAATTGTTGGGGATTATAATTGTGAACGTGTTTTTTCGTTAGTACTCACCGTATGAGGAGTGACTTCGACATTCTGCGACAATCTCTTATCCTCTTTCCGTCTTTCTTCTTTCCTCACTCCCAACTCCTGAACTCTCTTCTCGTCAGCAGAATTGGAGCGAGAGAAACTCCTCTCTATCCTCTTGATCTCTGCGTTCACTTTGTTCACTTCCGCATTAACTCTGTTCACTTCTGCGGACACTCTGCTCTTTTCTCTGTTCAAATCTGCACTTCTTCTGTTCAAATCTGCGCTGCTTCTGTTCAAGGCAGCGCTTGATCTGTTCAAATCACCGCTAGACTTGTTCAGTTCCACGCTAGGCTTGTCGTAATCCGCGCTTCGTCTGTTGAAATCTGCGCTTCTTCTGTTCAAATCTGCGCTGCTTCTGTTCAAGCCCGCGCTCTTTCTGTTCTCTATTTTCACGTCTCTGTCGTCTGTGAGTTCAACGATCGGTCTGTCGTCTTCGGAGCTCGATCTTGAATGTCGTTTCTCTATCCGACTGATTTCCGCACTAACTCTGTTTATTTCAAGACTCTGGGAACTGCGCTTGAAGTTCTGATCGTCGATCGACGATGATCTGGAAGTCTTTTTGTTATCTCTAATCTCCATGTTCTTCGCTTCGATTCTCTCGTCGACGGAGTTCGATCTGGAGAATTCCTTGAGCGACAACTGTTCCGTGGACTTCGACGGTGAGTTACTGACTAGGGTTCTTGAATCCTGTTCCTTTGGCTTTTCCGGTATTTTATCCGGGGTTCTGTCCGATTTCTTGTCATGTACCGCCTTTTCGGCGTCACGGCATACCTGAATTAATTATTTAATTTAAGACAAGTATATTTTTTTTACAAAATAAAATCAGCTTCAAATAAAAGGAATTTGACTAAAAGTTGTGAAATTTCATCACATATTTTTTACTCCTAGAGGTGGAATTCTTTCTTAAAATTTATATGGGACCTTAACCCTTGAAGTATACCCTACCCATTAATTAAATGTGTTATTTTATTAATGGGTAGGCCCTGGCTCCATCATCAGACCCTTGTTACCAAGCCTTATCTATGGAACTCGTCAAAACGAATCATATGAACCCAAACTCGAGGGGTTTACCAGTAGCCACTGAAGAGTTCCACTATCCACCTCCTGCTCCATCATCAGATCAGCTCCAAGATACCAAATTATAGTATTGTCATCCGAACTAAATATACATACAAAGTTTCATTTCAATACGACAATTAGAAGTAGGTTAAAACTGACCTTCAAGATTTTATTTTTTATGTTATTTATTTTGTAATAAGTGAAGCTAAAATCATTTTTTTTTGTACTTACTTGTTCTACAATATTAGCGGCGGTGTTCGTCGGAGAAGGTGCGGCGGGGGGCGGCGGCGCGGGGGGCTTCTTAGCCGCAGGGGTAACGGGAGTAACAGGGGTAACGGGAGTAACAGGGGTAACGGGAGTAACAGGGGTAGCGGGGGTAACAGGGGTAACAGGGGCAACAGGGGTAACGGGGGTTGCGGGGGGAGCTGGCGCTGGACCCTTCTCTTTCTTTGGAGCCTGTTGGTGAAATGAACACAAATATTAAACAGACATTATGTACATAGCAGAGATACGTAAATATTATCAAGGCACAGAGATTTATAGAAAGATAAAAATATTTATTTCCCAACTAAAAAATACTGTAAATACTAGTTTTACTGCAACTTAATGCTACATAGCATTCTCTTCCAGCTAACCTTTGCGTTATATGGAAAACATTCTTAAGGTATTGCATGTATAACGAGAAAAGTTTTAAATTATATGCTAGAGTTAAACTATTAATAAAACACAAAAACTATTCCCTAGATAAACACAATTACATATAGTACCTACCTACATAACCTAACCATATTTAGAAAACGTTCAGAATTTTCAAAAAGATTCAAATCACTCTTATAAATCTTTAAATCTCAAATAAATCATTATATCACGAGACAAATTTGATTCACACATCATTATATCACCACAACTAAGTTTGTAAGATTCTATGTATTTCTTTTTATTCTATTGTATGCTATAAAGAGTTACCTATCTATCTATATCTTCAATGATTTGATCAAACTTTTTCATGGATCTTTTTTATAAATCACTTTTTAAATAGTTTTTTTTTTAATTCTTGTGTATGCAATAAAGAGTTATTTATCTATCTATATCTTCAATGATTTAATCAATCTTTTTCATGGATGTTCATCTTTTTTACTCCTGAATTACACATGTCTAATACATCCGACGACCTCTGTAGCGCAGTGGGTGAGGGCCCGCCTGAGACGCAGAAGGTTGCGGGTTCGATTCCCGCTGCGAGACAAATGTTTGTATGATGGCTAATAATTGTCTCAAAACTAGGTATTTTTTATGTATAATATTTATGTATTTACTTGTCTACAGTCTTGTAGTTCCCATAATACAAGCTCTGCTTAATTTGGGGCTAGATGATGCTGTGTGAAAAATGTCCAAAATTATTTATTATTATTAAATCACTCCTTTAAATTTTTAAATCTCAAATAACTCAGTAACTCAAAAACAAAATTTGATTCACACATCGTTATATCACCACAACCTAGTTTGTAAAATTATATTTAAAAACTAATAATTCTGGTGTATGTAATAGAGTTACCTATCTATCTATATTTTCAATAATTTAATGAATATTTCGATTTCTCCAGTTTATTCTCGCCGCGTGAGAGTGAGGGGGTACTCACCGGTGGCTTCCTATCCGCGGGCGCGTGCTCGTCCTCGTGGGGTCGCTTGGCGACGGAGGGGGGCGGGCGGGGGTCCGTCGGAGGTGTGACTCCCGCGGGGGGCTCCGACTCCACCACTGTGTAAAACAATGTCATTTTTAAACTATTTGAAACACACCGTCGTCAGTTTTTTCAGTTTGTTCCTTAGTGGCAACCAGCTGTACCAAAGTGGCAGCCAGCTGTTCCAAAGTGGCAACCATTTGTTCCAAATAAGCAACCAGTTGTTCCAAAGAGGCAGCCAGCTGTACAATGGTGGACTCCGCGGGAAGTTGAGCCGACTTACTTTTGACGTCCGGCGTCTCCCCCGACCTGACCGACGCCGAGTCATCTTCCTCCATTGGCATATGCGAGATGCGCTGCTCCTAACAAGCAAACAAACACACTATTTACAATTTATTTTAGTATCAGCTGTGCCACGGCTGCTCTCGGCCCCCGACCCACCGTATCGCATCGCACGCCTGCGGCTTTACTTAATTTTTACTGAGCGTTCTTTCCGTAGCGTAATGTTAGATGATGTTAGCAGATATTAGCTCGTTAAAACAAAAAAATAAACTCTTCAACTATATTATTAGTATAGATTTATTTCCATACTATGGTTGCTTGGAATAAATCGCTTGCCTGACAGCGATTATGCCGTCCTTTGTACTACTTAATAGTAGTTTATTAGTGCGGAAGTAATAAGGAAAAAATAACATTCGAATTAGAACAAAATATAATCGAATAAGAAAATAGTAAATAAAAAAATACTTCTAATTAGCTATGATACTATTCAAAGTTATAGATGCAGATATATTTGCAGTCAATCAGTTTTAAAGTTGATAACAACCAGCTGTTCCGAAGTGGCAACCAGCTATTATAGAGTGGCAACCATTGTTCCAAAATGGCAACCAGCTATTTCAAAATGGCAACCAGCTGATCCAAAGTGGCAACCGGCTGTTCCATAGTGGCAACCAGTTGTTTCAAGTGGCAACACGTAGTGCCATAGTTACAACCAGCTTTTTCAAAGTGGCAACATGTTGTGTTGTAACCAGCTATTCCAAAGTGGCAACCAGCTGTTCCAAAGTAGCAACCAGCTGTACCATAGTGGCAACCAGCTGTTCCATTACAACGAACAGGTTCAGGTTCTTGTACCTTCGACGCAGACGGAGGCTCTCGCGGCTGCATTTCCGGTTCGCATGCAATGTAAGCGAGACAGAGAACCAACATTAACGTATTGCACAGAGTGCAACATTCGTTCGCAACGAACCGAGATATCGCGGGCTACCCTTGACATTCGATTCTAATCGCAATTTGGATCGAATTCGTACAAATTGGTACTTACTCTTAAATGAGTAAGTACCAAATTGGAATTAGAACTTTGCTCTAAATTGGTAGGTACTTTTGACGCGATTTCGACGTTGACATTCGAGATCGGAGTAGAGTTTAAGATATAAATTTCACAGGCTAAAATAATAATAAACTCGATTGGATTAGAATTAAAAAATAAATAAATAAATAATGCTGGACATACGCACACAGCATCATCTAGCCCCAAAGTAAGCAGAGCTTGTATTATGGGAACTACATGATTGATATACTACTTATATACATATTATTTTTTTGTAAATACATACATAGAAAAACACCCAGATCCGAGACAAATATTTGCAGATACAAACATTTGTCCCGCGGCGGGAATCGAACCCGCAACCTTCTGCGTCTCAGAATTGAATTGAGATTGTATCGAGTGTCAAGGGTAGCCTCCAGATCTTCATAAAATTTTAAGTGTGCATAAAAATACACCTATAGGGGAAACTTTGCAGACCTGTTCAATGACATTAATCAAAATGTAGCACAATTGATATGAAGGAAAGCAACACTCGTTATTCAGAAATTATTTGGATTTCCCAAGAATTTCGAGCAGGCTGTTTACAATCTTGTGGCTTAGTTGGTATTGCCTCCGCATACCAAGCCGGAGGTCACGGGCACGAATCTCGCTCAGGTTGAATTTTATCAACCTGGCATATTATGTTGACTGTACCATTTTTCTCTAAAGCTTAATAAATTTAAAGAAGGTTCTTAGCTACAAATCATTGCATCGCAAGTCTGTTTCAGCTGATAATGCTTGTATTATAAAGGACAGCTGTGGTGAAAGATTGTGAAATAAAACCCACAAAAAATACATAAAACTGTGAGTAAAATCGTGACGTATATATATATATATATATATATATATATATAATTATAATTTTGAAAATAACAAGAACTCTACCCTCATCTAGATACTAACCAATTCTCTGATACTGTTCCTTGTTCACCTTCTGCCTGGCCCGTCTCTTGGCCTATCGTTTCGCATCGAAAACGGGCGAGCCGTTGTTAGAAAGCGTGCGTGGGAAGCACAAACGTGTTAGTTTTATTAGTAGACTAGCTTCTGCCAATTGCTTCGTTCGCATGGTATCCAAATTATAAACAAACAATCGAACATTGTAAAATCTGGTAGGCAGCCAGTTTCTTATGGCAACCCAAACCTAAAATTTCATTTACTAATAATTAACTGTAATGCAAGGCGCGACGCGGAAGGAGAAAGTCGCAACCACTCACCCTGATGAAGACTCTCGGAATGAGTCGAAACTTAGTCGGTGCCTTCACCGATAGTGCAGTACGTGAAAATTCCCATTTTTACAATATGAATAATTAACTGTTTAAAAATCTTTATAAGTAACACTTCTTCTATCTATGGATGAGCTCTTTAAGAGATTTTTGCAAAATAAAAAAAATAAAAAAAAATACAATCACAATGTAAATCAATACCTACTTACCACACCTTTTTATTTAGATTTGAATAAAAATACTGTAACTATAGGTACCCAATGATTTTCTAACTCTGTACAATATTTTTGCAAGAAATAAAAGGCTTTTTTTATTATTAATATAAGTAAAACCCTTAGAAGTTTTGAGAAGAGTTGTTCATTGCCATTTTTGCTGGCGTCAATCCATTCCGAATTTCATCCAAATCGGTTTAGCCGTTACTAAAATAGCTCGGTAACAAACATCTTCATTTTCGATCTTACTAAAATTATAAAATTTAATGCGCTAAAATGTATATAAAATGTTTTATACCGACAATCTTCGTAAACGCTGAACCGATTTAGGTTAAATTTTGAATAGATAAAGATCACCACCTTTTATATCAATAGGCTCATTTTCATCCAGATACCACACGAGCGAAGCCGTAGGCAAAAGCGAGTTAGTAGTACTAGTAATTAAGATTAGTCATACCATTGATATAATATACATTTTTGCAAAATATTCTAAATAACTAATTATATAGTGTTGTATGATCTACGTCAGTAAAAATATTCACACACTTTCGTGGAATTTCTAACATAGGTTCTTGTCTACTGAAACTACAGTGTTATGGCGAAAATTTACTGTTGAGGTAAAGTTAGTATACAGATAGCATGCCAAAGACACATTAAGACATGTTGTAAAACCTTTTTTCTGACCTAAGAAGTTTATTTATTTTAACATTTATGGTTGGTTTATGGTAACATTTTAGTTTGACGGCATATATTGTTCACCAGAAACGGATTTTATGTACATAACCATGATGGTCTCAAAGGCTTTAACAGTTTAGGCTGATGGTAACATTTTGAATTGATTCAATGGCTTGTTACTTAAATTTAAATATCAACAGAAATTACATAAAGTCATATTAGATTTTTGTTATAATCCCGTTTAACCTTCTCACAATTTACAAAAAATAACCAGCCATAAATCTTAATAATGCGGTGAATTAATTAATATTAAATGAAACGTTTGAAACATTAAAAATAAAAATTGATATTGATTAAAAGGACTGATTGTAACATTTTGAGCTGACGATAATATTTTGTATGAGTGGTCGCATTTTGAACAAACGCAAACATTTGGTAACGATGGTAACATTTTGGGTTAGTGGTAACATTTTGGGTTAGTAGTAACATACTGACCTCTGTATCATCGTCGATCATCTCCTCTTCCACGACCTCGGCTCTGTACTCCAGGAGCAGGTCCCGCAGAGGCTTCGCATCAATGTTACCATTCACGAAATCGTGTTTAAGCAGGTCGATTGCTGTCGGCCTTTTTTCCGGGTCCTGTAATATGAAATAGAAGTTTCTAAAACCCGTATAGCAGAAAATATTAACCGCATCTCTCAAAGAATTTCGAGCAGGCTGGTAACGATCGTGTGGCTTAGTTGGTATATGCAATGGATGGCCTTATCACTAAGAGCATTCTCTTCCAGACCACCTATAATAATAATGCTGGACATTTTCACACAGCATCATCTAGCCCCAAAGTAAGTAGAGCTTGTATTATGGGAAATACATGACTGATATATGTACTACTTAAATATTTTTTTCTGGAAATACGAGGTGCATTCAATAAGTACCTAGTCTCATCGCCAGAGGGCGCTGTAGTTTCAAAAGAGTTTTACCACAGTGTAGCACATTCTTATTTAATTCTTTTTTCAAATTTTCATTCTAATCCCTTCATTTGTTTTAATTTGACAACTTATGGAAGCGAACGTGTCGATCGGTTTTACAAAAATGGAAAAAGAGTAATATCGTTCGGTGATTCGATTCCTATTTTTGGAAGGGAAAACGCGCATCGAAATCAAAGAGCGCTTGGATGCTGTGTACGGTGACTCTTCTCCATCGATGGCCACCGTCAAGAATTGGTTCAACGAGTTTGCACGTGGCCGTACGTCGGTTTTTGATGAACCACGTCCAGGTGCACCGAAAACAGCTGCTACGGAGGAAAACATTTAAAAAATCCATGATCTCGTATTGGCAGATCGCCGATTGAAGGTTCGGGAGCTAGCTGAGACTGTAGGCATTTCAGAAGGAACAGTGCATCATATTCTTCACGAGGAACTCGGCATGAGAAAGCTGTCGGCGCGATGGGTGCCGCGTTTACTCACACCGGAAAACAAGCGCAACCGTGAGACCACATCGGAGACGTGATTGGCGCTGTTTAAGCGGAATCCAGCTGAGTTTTTGCGTCGTTTTGTGACCGTCGATGAAACCTGAATCCACTGGTACACACCAGAGACCAAGGAGCAATCAAAACAATGGATCCAGACCGGGGAACGTGCTCCAAAGAAGGCGAAAACTGTAAAATCGGCCGGAAAAGTTATGGCCACCGTTTTCTGGGATTCACAAGGTGTGATCTACATCGATTACCTCGAGAAGGGTAAAACAATTACAGGGCTTTACTATGCCGATTTATTGGGCCGATTCGACGCCGAATTAAAGAAAAAACGACCCCATCTGGCGAAGAAAAAAGTGCTGTTTCACCACGACAACGCACCGGTTCACACGTCTGCCGTTGCCATGGGCAAATTGGTCGAATTACGCTACGAATTGCTGCCCCATCCACCGTATTCTCCAGATTTGGCCCCTTGTGATTTCTTTCTGTTTCCTAATCTGAAAAAATCACTCGCCGGGAATAGATATGGATCAAATGAGGAGGTCATCGCCGCCACGGAGGCCTATTTTGCAGAGTTTGACAAAAACTATTTTTCGGACGGGTTAAAAAAGTTGGAGCATCGCTGGGCTAAGTGTATCGAACTAAAAGGAGACTATGTTGAAAAATAAATTGCCACTTTTCCAAAATTTTCGTGTACTTTTTGTAGGCTAAGTATTTATTGAATGACCCTCGTACATACTTATTGTACGTATAAAACACTCAGACCCGAGATAAATATTTGCAAATCATACACACATTTGTATCACGGCGGGAACCGAACCCTTGAAGCTTTATTACCTTGACGAGTTCTGGATGACCTATCTTAATCTTAAGAATGACCCCAGAGCTACATTACCTTGACGATTCCTAGATGACCTATCTTAATCTTAAGAATGACTTAAGAGCTTTATTACCTTGACTAGTTCTGGATTACCTATCTTAATCTTAAGAATGACCCTATATTACCTAGACGAGTGCTAGGTGACCAAAAGGTTTAGATGACCTAACTTAATCTTAAAAAATGACTAGTGCTATATTACCTTGACGAGTGTTAGATGACCTAGCTGAATCTTAAGATTTACCCTAGAGCTATATTATCATGACGAGGTTTAGATGACCTAACATAATCTTAAAAAATGACTAGTGCTATATTACCTTGACGAGTGCTAGATGACCTAGCTGAATCTTAAGATTTATCCTAGAGCTATATTATCATGACGAGGTTTAGATGACCTATCTTAATCTTAAAAAAATACTAGTGCTATATTACCTTGACGAGTGCTAGACGACCTAGCTGAATCTTAAGATTTACCCTAGAGCTATATTATCATGACGAGGTTTAGATGACCTATCTTAATCTTAAGAATGACTCTAAAGTTATATTACCTTGACGAGCGCCTTCGCTATGAAGTCGTTGAACATCTTGCTCCATATCGAGGGCTGGTCTAGAGACGGCGGATCGCTCTTCTGTATCTTAAGGAGTACTCTCATCGGTGTCATCTCGTGGTTCGGTGGCTCCATCTGCGCGAACTCAATGAGCGTGATGCCTAACGACCAGATGTCCACCTGAAATAGGAATAACAGTTTCGATATTAACCTTAAACGATATTAACCCTAAAAAAAGATTTAGATTGTATATATTTTTACATGCTTTTATTTTACTTGCCTTGTTAAGTTAGTATGAGAGGGTGAAACCAAACAGAAAAAACCGCCCATCGCGATATGTCATGCTGAAAAACGTTTCAGACTTGTTCAGAGAAGAAATCAGTGGAACAAACAATTATAAAAAAAAACTTGCATTTGGATATAAATCAGTTATTCCCAACCGATTGAGCTGAAATGTTGAATCCACGTTTGGTTTGGATGACAATGTACGAGTATGGTAAGCTAATTGACATCATTCTAAATCCAATATGGCGGACTTCCATAGATGGCGGATCAATTATTTTTTTAACGCACCCCCATCATATGGGTATCTAATGAAAGTGTTTGCTGACAAGAATACGAAAAATAAAATAAAAGCTCGTTTTACTTATTATTTTTACTAATAATTTTATTTTAAAATATGACTGTCAAAACCATGGGGGTAACATGTGAAGCAAGTTTATTTTTGATTTTTATCTTTTTATTATTTTCTCAAAAATAATAAAATAGACGCGATAAAGACCCGTTAAACTTATAATTATGTAATCTAATCACGAAATTTTGAAAAATACTATAAATAAATAAATAATGCTGGACATTTTTCACACAGCATCATGTAGCCCCAAACTAAGCAGAGCTTGTATTATGGGAACTACATGACTGATATACTACTTATATACATTTTTTTTTTTGTAAAAACATACATATTATACATAGAAACACCCAGACCTGAGACAAATATTTGCACACAAACTTTTGCCCTAGGGTCTAGACAAATATCATTTTACAATTATGTTACCTAATTTTGACATTTTGAAAAATACTATGTGATGTAAGGTCCAAGGTTCGCGACCCGACAGGTGTTTCAGACCTTACAGAGCCTTACCTTGAAATCGTAGGGGTTATCCCTGAAGGTCTCGCAGAGCACCACCTCGGGGGCCATCCAGTACGGCGTGCCGATGAACGTGTCATGCTTCTGCAGAGTCGACTTGTTCTTGGCGGACACGCCGAAATCCGCTGCGGACAATACAATCACGCTTTTCATATTGTAAAAACGGGAATTTTCACGTACTGCACTATCGGTGAAGGCACCGACTAAGTTGCGACTCATTCCGAGAGTCTTCATCAGGGTGAGTGGGTCGCGACTTTCTCCCTCCGCGTCGCGCCTTGTGCACGGAATGAGTCGAAACTTAGTCGGTGCCTTCACCGATAGTGCGGTACGTGAAAATTCCCGTTTTTACAATATGAATAGTCAAGTTCACGATAGTTTTTGGAATAAAACAATTACGGTTTAAAACTCGTTAACGTAAATAAAGTGGGAATCATGTAGGCCCTTGTTTAAGAAGCTTCAGTTGCTCACTCTGCCCAGCATGTATATTATGGAGTCGGCTCTTCTTTTTTTTTTGTGAAGGCTAATAAAATTTATTTTAGAAACACTAGAAACCGAAACAGAATTGTGTTACCAAAAAAATACCTAGGACATCAATGTACCAGAGTAGCTATGTAATGTGTGGAAATATTTATAATAATATAACAGATGAAATTAAAAACCTACCACTCAATCCATTCACCAATAAACTTAAACGTTCATGAACTCGAATAATGCTAATTATTTAACATACAAGCTTGTACGGAACCCTCGGTGCGCGAGTCAGACTCGCGCTTGTTCGTTCTGTGTTAGTATACCTAGTGTTTGGTGCTTCCACAGTTCATGAACTCGAATAATGCTAATTATTTAACATACAAGCTTGTACGGAACCCTCGGTGCGCGAGTCAGACTCGCGCTTGTTCGTTCTGTGTTAGTATACCTAGTGTTTGGTGCTTCCACAGTTCATGAACTCGAATAATGCTAATTATTTAACATACAAGCTTGTACGGAACCCTCGGTGCGCGAGTCAGACTCGCGCTTGTTCGTTCTGTGTTAGTATACCTAGTGTTTGGTGCTTCCACAGTTCATGAACTCGAATAATGCTAATTATTTAACATACAAGCTTGTACGGAACCCTCGGTGCGCGAGTCAGACTCGCGCTTGTTCGTTCTGTGTTAGTATACCTAGTGTTTGGTGCTTCCACAGTTCATGAACTCGAATAATGCTAATTATTTAACATACAAGCTTGTACGGAACCCTCGGTGCGCGAGTCAGACTCGCGCTTGTTCGTTCTGTGTTAGTATACCTAGTGTTTGGTGCTTCCACAGTTCATGAACTCGAATAATGCTAATTATTTAACATACAAGCTTGTACGGAACCCTCGGTGCGCGAGTCAGACTCGCGCTTGTTCGTTCTGTGTTAGTATACCTAGTGTTTGGTGCTTCCACAGTTCATGAACTCGAATAATGCTAATTATTTAACATACAAGCTTGTACGGAACCCTCGGTGCGCGAGTCAGACTCGCGCTTGTTCGTTCTGTGTTAGTATACCTAGTGTTTGGTGCTTCCACAGTTCATGAACTCGAATAATGCTAATTATTTAACATACAAGCTTGTACGGAACCCTCGGTGCGCGAGTCAGACTCGCGCTTGTTCGTTCTGTGTTAGTATACCTAGTGTTTGGTGCTTCCACAGTTCATGAACTCGAATAATGCTAATTATTTAACATACAAGCTTGTACGGAACCCTCGGTGCGCGAGTCAGACTCGCGCTTGTTCGTTCTGTGTTAGTATACCTAGTGTTTGGTGCTTCCACAGTTCATGAACTCGAATAATGCTAATTATTTAACATACAAGCTTGTACGGAACCCTCGGTGCGCGAGTCAGACTCGCGCTTGTCCGGTTTGTGTTAGTATACCTAGTGTTTGGTGCTTCCACAGTTCATGAACTCGAATAATGCGAATTATTTAACATACAAGCTTGTACGGAACCCTCGGTGCGCGAGTCAGACTCGCGCTTGTCCGATTTGTGTAAGTATACCTAGTGCTTGTGTTAGTATACCTAGTGTTTGTGTACGTATAGCTAGTGTTTGTGTTAGTATACCTAGTGATTGTGTTAGTATACCTAGTGCTTGTGTTAGTATACTCAGTGGTGTGTTAGTATACCTAGTGATTGTGTTAGTATACCTAGTGCTTGTGTTAGTATACCTAGTGTTTGTGTACGTATAGCTAGTGTTTGTGTTAGTATACCTAGTGATTGTGTTAGTATACCTAGTGCTTGTGTTAGTATACTCAGTGGTGTGTTAGTATACCTAGTGATTGTGTTAGTATACCTAGTGCTTGTGTTAGTATACTCAGTGGTGTGTTAGTATACCTAGTGTTTGAGTTAGTATAGCTAGTGTTTGTGTTAGTATACCTAGTGTTTGTGTACGTATAGCTAGTGTTTGTGTTAGTATACCTAGTGATTGTGTTAGTATACCTAGTGCTTGTGTTAGTATACTCAGTGTTTGTGTTAGTATACCTAGTGTTTGTGTTAGTATACCTAGTGATTGTGTTAGTATACCTAGTGCTTGTGTTAGTATACCTAGTGTTTGTGTTAGTATACCTAGTGTTTGAGTTAGTATACCTAGTGTTTGTGTTATTATACCTAGTGTTTGTGTTAGTATACCTAGTGTTTGTGTTAGTATACCTAGTGTTTGTGTTAGTATACCTAGTGTTTGTGTTAGTATACCTAGTGATTGTGTTAGTATACCTAGTGCTTGTGTTAGTATACCTAGTGTTTGTGTTAGTATACCTAATGTTTGAGTTAGTATACCTAGTGTTTGTGTTAGTATACCTAATGTTTGAGTTAGTATACCTAGTGTTTGTGTTAGTAGATCTAGTGTTTGTGTTAGTAGATCTAGTGTTTGTGTTAGTATACCTAGTGTTTGTGTTAGTATACCTAATGTTTGAGTTAGTATACCTAGTGTTTGTGTTAGTAGATCTAGTGTTTGTGTTAGTATACCTAGTGTTTGTGTTAGTATACCCAGTGTTTGTGTTAGTATACCTAGTTTGACGCCTCCCGTCATAGTGGCGAGTACATTCCCCGCCTTCAGGTCCCTGTGTATGACGCGGCGCGAGTGCAGGAACTGCAGTCCGCGGCACATCTCGCGGCACACGTACGCTATCTGACACTCGCTCAGACCCTTCTCCAGCTCCGCCATCACAGAGTCGAGGGCGCCACCGTCGCAGTACTCCAGGAGCATCTGGAACACAAACCAAAAAAAAAATCTATTTAAAAAAAAATACACATAGATACAAACAAGTAAAACTAAATCAAATATCTAATAAATTTAATAGAAAAAAAATTGGATAAGATGAAACATTTGCTAAGTCAAATTCCTATTTGTCTACTTATAAATAAAAATTTGCTAAGTCAAATACTCATAAATAAATTAATAGTAAAAATTTTCAAAAACAAGCTTCCAACCCTGAGTACAGAACCCATGTCATGGTAAAACTTAAAACCGGCTATCATAACAAAATGCGTACACAAAATTTCGAGTCTGTGCTGATGACCGTTGAAGAGTTCCTTTATCTGAAAATAATCCTGGATGTCGATTCAGATCATGCTTTCCATAAAAATGCATTGTCATCGAAACTGAACCAACATGTAAAAATTCACCTCCTTACGATAGAGGAAGTGGTTCTAATACGGCTTGCAAGATTTGACCTAAACAAACAAACTAACACAAAAATATTGAAAGTTAAATAAAATCTTGTTAAAATACGCACATCTCGGCCGCTGCCAGCTGATACCTCACTTCATGCCGGGCTCTGTAACTCACCCATAGCTTGTTGTCTATGAAGTATGCCTCATGCAGCTCCACCACGTTGGGATGTCGACACTCCGACAGGATGTCTATCTCGACAGTGAAGTCGGCGAGATCGTCCTCATTGTCGAGGACGCACATCTTGGCCGCTGCCAGCTGGTTCCTCACTTTATGCTGGGCTTTGTAAACCTGGAATAGATATTGTATTTATTTATTTATATAGCCCCTTCTTAAAATATCTTTGATAGCTGTTAAAATAAAATGTTTAGTTTAAAACAAAACTGAAAAACACGCTTTTATCACACACTAATATAGAATACCACCATCCACCTCCTGGCTCCATCATCAAACCCTCGTTATCAAGCCTAATCTATTGGACTCGTCAAAACCAATCAGATGAGCCCAAACTCGAGGGGTTTACTAATAGCCATTGAAGAATTCCACTATACACCTCCTGGCTCCATCATCAGATCAGCTTCAAGGAATCAAATTATAGTATTGTCATCCGAACTGCATATTGGTACTTAGTTCCATTTCGATACGAGAGTTAGAAGTAGTTTAAAATTGACTTCCAAGATTTGATTACATTGTTTGTTAATTAGGTACAAGTGAAGATAAGCATGTAAAAAAAAAACTGTTTTGGAATAAATAAAGAAACAAACATCCCGACAGACACGAACATAGTTCTGACCACTTAGACAACAACCACTTTCTGTTCGCGTGTTGCGAAAAGATCAAATTGTATGGAACCGACATCAGCTGTGGAAATGTCACGTGACAGCTGCCAAGTTCTACCTTGACAAATTTGCGTTAGCGTGAAAGGAAAAGACAAAATTTTAGGCTCATGGTCTCAGTAGGGTGTGAGTGTTAGTTGTACCTTCCCGAATGCGCCATCGCCGAGCTCTCCCACCATATCCCAGTACTCGGCGGGATCGCTGTTGTCTCGTATGTTATTGAACACCTTCTTCTTCTTCGCATCATTGCCGCTACCGAGGTGCAGCACCTGTAATATAAAATGTTGCAAGATAAAATCCAATTCCAAACAGCCCCCCTTAGACAACTACCACTTTGTGTTGGCGTTAACGCCTGCGGAAAGATTTAATTGTATAGAAATGACATTAGCTTTGAGATTAAAGACTAAATCATTTATTTGCTAGAACACAAAACAGGTCTTATAGTTTGCTCAGCTTCTAAGCGTGATGTTAAATAGCATATAACCTTCCTCAAAAAATGGGCAATCCAATGCAAAAAGATTTTTATGAAATCCGACTGGTATAGTGGTGGGTCCTCAGCACGTGTGGCACCACTTTTGTAGCTACACACTTTCTCGTAACGAGGCCTCACTCTTTTCTTTTGGACGAGCTAGCACACCTGCACACCAACACAGTTGCACAATCGTGCTAGGCGCGGGCCGCGAGGAAAGATCGTGTTGGCTCGCACAATGCGCCTCGCACATAGCACTCCACTCCATTACCACACCACACAACACGCACAGTGCACACTGTGTTCCCAAGACTGCCTCACTCAACTACGTTACGAAAATGCCTCGCTGCTCAGTTGTTGTCTAGGAAGTATACCTCATGCAGCTCCACCACGTTGGGAGCCGAGCCGCGAGGAAAGATCGTGTTGGCTCGCACATAGCACTCCAATCCATTACCACACCACACAACACGCACAGTGCACACTGTGTTCCCAAGACTGCCTCACTCAACTACGTTTCGAAAATGCCTCTCTGCTCAGTTGTTGTCTAGGAAGTATACCTCATGCAGCTCCACCACGTTGGGAGCCGAGCCGCGAGGAAAGATCGTGTTGGCTCGCACATAGCACTCCAATCCATTACCACACCACACAACACGCACAGTGCACACTGTGTTCCCAAGACTGCCTCACTCAACTACGTTTCGAAAATGCCTCGCTGCTCAGTTGTTGTCTTGTTGTCTATGAAATATGCCTCACGCAGCTCCACCGACTTCACCGTCGAGATAGACATCCTGTCGGAGTGTCGACATCCCAACGTGGTGGAGCTGCATGAGGCATACTTCATAGGTTCAGAAACCACAGTGTGCTGGCTCAATTGTAAAACTGAGCCCCTCGCACGATCCTCGTTTTCAAACAGTTTGCTACCCATGACTAAACTTGTAGTTCCATAGATAGGCGTGCACAAATAAAATTAAAAGAAACAAACTCTTCAGCCTCTATCCTTTGTTTAGTGTTAGAAAAAGACAGAGTAAGTATTAGCGACTCGCTAAATTAGTTAGTTATTTTATTCCAAAAACTATCGTGAACTTGACTATTCATATTGTAAAAACGGGAATTTTCACGTACCGCACTATCGGTGAAGGCTAAGTACTTCGTTTCGACTAAATACTTCGACTAAGTACTTCCGCGTCGCGACCACTCACCCTGATGAAGACTCTCGGAATGAGTCGAAACTTAGTCGGAGCCTTCACCGATAGTGCAGTACGTGATAATTCCCGTTTTTACAATACGAACAGTCAAGTTCACGATAGTTTTTGGAATAAAACCAGAGATAACAGTCGCGCGTTGTCGACCCTGAGACATAACGGATGAAAAGTCTCATCTGCCTTTCATCGGCTCCCATACCCTTCAATCCGGAACACAGAACCGCGCAGCATTTCTGCTTGGCGGCAGAAATATGGTGGTAGCACTCCTCCATCGAGCTGGTAATAAGGGCTAATAATAATAATGTTTATTGTTCAAAGTGCATAGATTACATTTATATCTTATCTAAATCTTACAAAATAGATTAGGTTGTCTGGTTCAGTTGCCATTTGTAGACATAACGTTAGTGTTTGGAACTCTTGAGTATCGGACAAGAAATTCTTTTTCCCGATCCTCAGCGCCTGCCCTTCTTAAATTAGATTAATATTGTATAGGTATCCAAGTATTGTAACTTGAGATGCTGTACCACTTCACTATACCATCAGCATCAGTAAACTGGGGCTTACCTTTTTCAGATTATTAAAGAAAGACATGATCAGCTGGTGGCGGCGCTCGCGCGCCTCATCCGATATCACACATCATGCGACATGAGTGCTAGAGCGGCGGGCATGATACTTCTGCTCTGGACATAACTGGAACCAAGGAAATTCTGCTTTGAACATCAAAATACCAAGTGACCACAAAAAAAGGTTCTTTAAAACATATATTATATAGGATATGTATCAATCTATACTAATATTATAAAGAGGAAATATTTTTTTGTAGTTTGTTTGTTTGTACCGAATAGGCTCCGAAACTACTGGACCGATTTTATCAATTTTTTCACCAATAGTAAGCTAAATTATCAGGAAGTAACCATAATTTATAATTATAATTAATATATATTTTTGTAGGCTATAATTTATTTTCCAAAAAAATATAGACCCTTCATTAAATTGCAATAATGTAACCCAAAGTAGCAAAATTTTGCCTATAAAATTCATTATTTAGCGTGCGCTGAGAAAACTATTGATGATACATCAAAATCCTACTGCTATTATAAACGCGAAAGTTTGTGAGGATGGATGTTTGTTACTCTTTCACGCAAAAACTACTCAACGGATTTTGATGAAACTTTACAGTAATATAGCTTATGCATCAGAATAACACATAGGCTACTTTTTATCCGGGAACCACGCAAGCGAAGCCGTGGACACATGCTAGTACATATATAAATTCATGCCTGATTCCCGAGGGATAGGTAGAGAGCACAGATTTCTACTTACTACAATCCTGAATACATGTTTTGCTTCATTCCCTTAAAAATTCTTCGAATTGTAAAAAATCACTTGTTATTTCATAAGAGTTTCGTGCTTTTATAAAATTAAAGTCGGAAAATAACCAATTCGTGCAATTTATTACCATCTTTATCGCTATATCGCACGCACATAACCGCACCCTTTCTACACTAAAATTATATAGAGGTAAAGTTTGTAAGTTTGGATATAAGAGGTAATATCCGACTCATCCGATTTCAAAAATTCTTTTTTCTATATTTAGAATGAAACATCAGAGTGGACATAGACTGTATATTGTCCCGTTGAAATAAAAGAACTTTTCGTGCAGAACAATTATGTAGCTTAAGAGGCCTGCGTAGGATAAATTGCCCATACAAACGTAATAAAAAAATCATTTGTTATTAGAGCTTATTTCCACCATATTATATTATAGTATTTATCTACGTACCTTGCTATATATTTTTTCAAAATACTTACCTAAAATGAAATGTAAACGAATCGCATTTTGGATATTTTTGTGTCACACATGACATGTTTTCTTCTTATTTGTTTCGAATTAAAAACAACAATATCTTACGTATCGTTTGGTTAGGTACATAGATTATATTTTATTACAGAATAACAACATAATGTGAAAAATACAACAAGTTTCATTCATGTTTTTTGGTATTACGGACCACCACCAAATTTATAAGAAATTCTGAACGGCTAATATTGCTACCGCGCGAGCGCGGGCGGGCCTGCATTAGTCAATAAGAGATAGCTACATTTTTGTACGCGATTCTTATTTAAGTTATGAGCGCTGTACGCCGGATCCTTAAGAACGCTGCTTTAATGGTAAGACCTACTTTTTATCCTGGTACCACGCGGGCGAAGCCGTCGGCTAGTATTTAAATAAACTTCCTTAAAGTCATATACTGCGTAACTCTTAAAATTTAAGACATAGGTGTGATTTTCCTTTGCAAACAACAGTGATTGACGCATGTTATCAGTTCGCAAGGTCAGAGCTCGTACGCCACGAGAATAAGGTCGAATGTCGCTTGGCAATTGTTTAAATTATGTACACTTACGACGGATTTAGTAATAATTTTGGAATGTGCTATAATTTTATGCCGAAATCAATGTAAGGATTTGAATACCAAGGATGTCAATATTTAAATGAACACCCAACAGTGAAACTGTGGCAGCTAAGAAAAATCCAAGGTCCAGTCCAGCGCGAAGCTGGCACTTGGCGGAGTAGAAAAAACCGGGAAATCGTCGAGCTAAGTGGCCGAGCCTAATATTATTGGCGAAACCAAGTCTTGGTTTCGCCAACGTCACCAAGGTGCGAGGAGTTTAAGTGATCGAAGGTCTTTCTCCACTTCATCCTTCCACATATATCTGGGACAGCGACTGGTCGACAGCCGACCGGCACACCTTGGAAAGCAAGTCTTGCTGCTTAATCATCTCCCATTCGTAGCAAGTGGCCGAACCAACGCAGTCTACCACAACACCGAAACCCCGTTCAAATATCAGCAGAGCATGCAAACATATATCCCGCAATGGAAATAGAACCAGCACCTCTTGCATTTCAGCCGGCTGCAATCCAGGGTTTTAAATTAGCTCTCTAAGGTCTGTAGTATTCCAGCAAAACCAAAGCATAGATTTATTTGACATACTTTTTACCCTGAAATAGTTCTTTGGCATATGGCTCTTAAGAAATGACATACTTTTTACCCTGAAATAGCTCTTTGGCACATGCCCCTTATGAAATGACATACTTTTTACCCTGAAAAAGTTCTTTGGCATATGGCTCTTATGAAATGACATACTTTTATATTGAAATAGCTCTTTGGCATAAGACCCTTATGAAATGACATACTTCCCTGAAATAGCTCTTTTACATATGGCCCTTATGAAATAGTACCTTTTACACAGAAATAGCGCTTTGATATATGGCTCTTATGAAATGCCATACCTTTTACCCTAAAATAGCTCTTTGACATATAGTCCTTATGAAATGCCATACCTTTTACCCTGAAATAGCTCTTTGACATATGGCCCTTTTTAAATGTCATACTTTTTACCCTGAAAAAGCACTTTGACATATGGCCCTTATGATATGTCATACTTTTTACACTGAAATAGCACTTTACACGGAAACTCTCATCTTATCAGCTGTGTGACGGACATTAGGATGATTCATATTAAATATTATTAGTTTCGCGTGTTTCCGCTAACTGGGTGATAATTAATTGACTACTGTGTCATACAATTTTTAGGTTGTTTCAATAGATTTTTATTGCTAAATGTGTTTTTTACTAAATCGGGATAATTGCCGTGTTTTGAATATTTCGACACAGTAGCCATATGTACTTGTTCCATGATCACAGGAATCATGGTACATGTACCATGCAACTGTGCCGAAATATCGGGAAACACGCAAACGCACAAATTAATGTGTTTTGTTCGTGGCATTAGTGCAGTGGCTAGAGTCCCCAACTTTCGATTGGAAGGCCGTGGAAATTAACGTAAGGAACCAGAAATTCGAAGACGATTAAACCTAAAATTGAACTAGTTTAACCACTGAATTGCCGAGGAGTGGTTATAGAAACGTTGGACGTCCGGAAGCGAGATGGGCAGACGACATAGTCAACGTCGCGGGCCGTGGGTGGTTTAGAGCGGCGCAGGGTCGTGGTGGATGGCACAAAGGCAGGCCTATACCCAGCAGTGGGTGAAGTCGGGCTGTGGATGATGATAATGTTGAACAAAAGAAAGAGACGGCAACAATTTCATTGCTGTCAAATTAGTCAGATTTATGTTTTCCATACAAGTTTAGTCTTGATTTCAAAACACACGCATAGAGTAGACATCCTCAAGAGACGCAAAGTTTGATAATTTGCTAGGTAACAATTCTGTCAACTGTCGTGCGAGTTCCGCCACGCCTGCTGTGCTCTGATTGGTCCAAACTGTAGTTTCAACCAATCAGAGCACAGCAGGCAACTTAGCGCAATGACACTGTCTGCGTTTGCCAACATCAGTCCTAAAATACTGATGTGTTGACAGAACAGTGTGGTTCAATAAGACGCCTCTCGGGGTTAACTGCTCGATGGCGACACGTAACTAATTTGCGGGAGTAAAATTCTTGCCATCTCTTTCTTGCTTGCACTATCAGTAAAAGAGAGCGATAGTTTAAATTAACTTTACGGTGTACTAGAGAATCCGTAATCCTCTCTGACGAGTGTAATTCTAAAATTATAGTTTCTGATTCATCTCCTCTGTCATGCTACACAACTATCCGTCCATTAGATCACGAAATACGTAAAAATCTGCAAAACATGTTTATAATATTACTCGCTAAGCATAAATACGCGTGACGTATAGTGTCCTAATGTCAATGATGACAAGCCGTGGACACATGCTAGTACATATATAAATTCATGCCTGATTCCCGAGGGATAGGTAGAGAGCACAGATTTCTACTTACTACAATCCTGAATACATGTTTTGCTTCATTCCCTTAAAAATTCTTCGAATTGTAAAAAATCACTTGTTATTTCATAAGAGTTTCGTGCTTTTATAAAATTAAAGTCGGAAAATAACCAATTCGTGCAATTTATTACCATCTTTATCGCTATATCGCACGCACATAACCGCACCCTTTCTACACTAAAATTATATAGAGGTAAAGTTTGTAAGTTTGGATATAAGAGGTAATATCCGACTCATCCGATTTCAAAAATTCTTTTTTCTATATTTAGAATGAAACATCAGAGTGGACATAGACTGTATATTGTCCCGTTGAAATAAAAGAACTTTTCGTGCAGAACAATTATGTAGCTTAAGAGGCCTGCGTAGGATAAATTGCCCATACAAACGTAATAAAAAAATCATTTGTTATTAGAGCTTATTTCCACCATATTATATTATAGTATTTATCTACGTACCTTGCTATATATTTTTTCAAAATACTTACCTAAAATGAAATGTAAACGAATCGCATTTTGGATATTTTTGTGTCACACATGACATGTTTTCTTCTTATTTGTTTCGAATTAAAAACAACAATATCTTACGTATCGTTTGGTTAGGTACATAGATTATATTTTATTACAGAATAACAACATAATGTGAAAAATACAACAAGTTTCATTCATGTTTTTTGGTATTACGGACCACCACCAAATTTATAAGAAATTCTGAACGGCTAATATTGCTACCGCGCGAGCGCGGGCGGGCCTGCATTAGTCAATAAGAGATAGCTACATTTTTGTACGCGATTCTTATTTAAGTTATGAGCGCTGTACGCCGGATCCTTAAGAACGCTGCTTTAATGGTAAGACCTACTTTTTATCCTGGTACCACGCGGGCGAAGCCGTCGGCTAGTATTTAAATAAACTTCCTTAAAGTCATATACTGCGTAACTCTTAAAATTTAAGACATAGGTGTGATTTTCCTTTGCAAACAACAGTGATTGACGCATGTTATCAGTTCGCAAGGTCAGAGCTCGTACGCCACGAGAATAAGGTCGAATGTCGCTTGGCAATTGTTTAAATTATGTACACTTACGACGGATTTAGTAATAATTTTGGAATGTGCTATAATTTTATGCCGAAATCAATGTAAGGATTTGAATACCAAGGATGTCAATATTTAAATGAACACCCAACAGTGAAACTGTGGCAGCTAAGAAAAATCCAAGGTCCAGTCCAGCGCGAAGCTGGCACTTGGCGGAGTAGAAAAAACCGGGAAATCGTCGAGCTAAGTGGCCGAGCCTAATATTATTGGCGAAACCAAGTCTTGGTTTCGCCAACGTCACCAAGGTGCGAGGAGTTTAAGTGATCGAAGGTCTTTCTCCACTTCATCCTTCCACATATATCTGGGACAGCGACTGGTCGACAGCCGACCGGCACACCTTGGAAAGCAAGTCTTGCTGCTTAATCATCTCCCATTCGTAGCAAGTGGCCGAACCAACGCAGTCTACCACAACACCGAAACCCCGTTCAAATATCAGCAGAGCATGCAAACATATATCCCGCAATGGAAATAGAACCAGCACCTCTTGCATTTCAGCCGGCTGCAATCCAGGGTTTTAAATTAGCTCTCTAAGGTCTGTAGTATTCCAGCAAAACCAAAGCATAGATTTATTTGACATACTTTTTACCCTGAAATAGTTCTTTGGCATATGGCTCTTAAGAAATGACATACTTTTTACCCTGAAATAGCTCTTTGGCACATGCCCCTTATGAAATGACATACTTTTTACCCTGAAAAAGTTCTTTGGCATATGGCTCTTATGAAATGACATACTTTTATATTGAAATAGCTCTTTGGCATAAGACCCTTATGAAATGACATACTTCCCTGAAATAGCTCTTTTACATATGGCCCTTATGAAATAGTACCTTTTACACAGAAATAGCGCTTTGATATATGGCTCTTATGAAATGCCATACCTTTTACCCTAAAATAGCTCTTTGACATATAGTCCTTATGAAATGCCATACCTTTTACCCTGAAATAGCTCTTTGACATATGGCCCTTTTTAAATGTCATACTTTTTACCCTGAAAAAGCACTTTGACATATGGCCCTTATGATATGTCATACTTTTTACACTGAAATAGCACTTTACACGGAAACTCTCATCTTATCAGCTGTGTGACGGACATTAGGATGATTCATATTAAATATTATTAGTTTCGCGTGTTTCCGCTAACTGGGTGATAATTAATTGACTACTGTGTCATACAATTTTTAGGTTGTTTCAATAGATTTTTATTGCTAAATGTGTTTTTTACTAAATCGGGATAATTGCCGTGTTTTGAATATTTCGACACAGTAGCCATATGTACTTGTTCCATGATCACAGGAATCATGGTACATGTACCATGCAACTGTGCCGAAATATCGGGAAACACGCAAACGCACAAATTAATGTGTTTTGTTCGTGGCATTAGTGCAGTGGCTAGAGTCCCCAACTTTCGATTGGAAGGCCGTGGAAATTAACGTAAGGAACCAGAAATTCGAAGACGATTAAACCTAAAATTGAACTAGTTTAACCACTGAATTGCCGAGGAGTGGTTATAGAAACGTTGGACGTCCGGAAGCGAGATGGGCAGACGACATAGTCAACGTCGCGGGCCGTGGGTGGTTTAGAGCGGCGCAGGGTCGTGGTGGATGGCACAAAGGCAGGCCTATACCCAGCAGTGGGTGAAGTCGGGCTGTGGATGATGATAATGTTGAACAAAAGAAAGAGACGGCAACAATTTCATTGCTGTCAAATTAGTCAGATTTATGTTTTCCATACAAGTTTAGTCTTGATTTCAAAACACACGCATAGAGTAGACATCCTCAAGAGACGCAAAGTTTGATAATTTGCTAGGTAACAATTCTGTCAACTGTCGTGCGAGTTCCGCCACGCCTGCTGTGCTCTGATTGGTCCAAACTGTAGTTTCAACCAATCAGAGCACAGCAGGCAACTTAGCGCAATGACACTGTCTGCGTTTGCCAACATCAGTCCTAAAATACTGATGTGTTGACAGAACAGTGTGGTTCAATAAGACGCCTCTCGGGGTTAACTGCTCGATGGCGACACGTAACTAATTTGCGGGAGTAAAATTCTTGCCATCTCTTTCTTGCTTGCACTATCAGTAAAAGAGAGCGATAGTTTAAATTAACTTTACGGTGTACTAGAGAATCCGTAATCCTCTCTGACGAGTGTAATTCTAAAATTATAGTTTCTGATTCATCTCCTCTGTCATGCTACACAACTATCCGTCCATTAGATCACGAAATACGTAAAAATCTGCAAAACATGTTTATAATATTACTCGCTAAGCATAAATACGCGTGACGTATAGTGTCCTAATGTCAATGATGACATCATGCTTCACTATTAGAGAGCGGTCTCAGCGACAAGCGGAAGCGGAGCGGCTTATATTAAGCGGATTTTTAATACGCTTAATATAAGCTTCACTTAATAACAAATAAAAAATGTAATCAAATGTTGGAGGTCAATTTTAACCTAATTTTAATTGTCATATCGAAATGAAACGTTGTATGTTTATGTGGTTCGGATGACAACACTGTAATATGGTATCTTGGAGATGATCTTCTGATGGAACCAGGAGGTGGATAGTGGAACTCTTCAGTGGCTTTTAGTAAACCTCTTCGAGTATGGGCTCATATGATTCGTTTTGACGAGTCCAATAAATTGGGATTGGTAATGAGGGTCTGATGAAGCCAGGAGGTGGATAGTGGAATTTCTATTTTTTTTTTTGTGTATAATTTTTAGTGCGTGATAAAAGCGTGTTTTTTCGTTATTTTTTAAATACAAATTTTATATTTATTTATTTATTTAAGCAGACATTAAGACACACGTTAAAAAAAATACAATATCTAGAATACAGTTTCGATCTGGTTAGGAGCATAACTTCTGTGCGCACTACAAAACAATATAATGAGTAGGTAACAGTTTTTAGCAAACAAACAACTGTGGAGTATGTTTGAGGAACATATTTATAAAAAATGAATGAATAAAAACGATATAAATGAAGTGAAGTAAAGTAAAGTAACTTAAGACAAAAACAATTATTAGAAAACTAGAAATTACAATAACCTATCTAATCAGAAAGTTCGGTTTACATAATGGGCCCCTCCGTATACAATAGACTGCCAGAGAGGACCCGAGATGCAGCTTCCATACCTATTTTAAAGACTAGACTTAAAAAATTGTTAATAGAGCAAGTTTTTTTATAATATAAATGAATTTTATGTATTACCTTTATTATAAAGATAATTAGTACCTACTTACTTCTATAAGATATTTTTTATGTCTCTCTCTCTCTCTGACTTGTAACAATGGTGTTATGAATAAATCTGTATTTCTGTACTATTTACCTATTTAATGGACCTTAGAGCTCAAGACGCTACTATGTATGAGCGTCAAATCCCCCGTTATAATGGAGGATGCCTTTAAGTGTTTTAATAAATTTACATAATTTAATATTAGGTATTTATCATTTCAATAACTCATGCCATTTTAAATACCTCTTACATTGAGTATCTCCTCCATCAATCACCGAAATCAATCTGCGTCCATACACAAGCAAGATATTCTACATCAAGCATGATCTATCGATAGACAATAATATGTCTATCGATTTCGTGTCGATTTCTAACTCGCTACCGCCTACAACCCAGTACGTGCCCTTATCCAATTGAGATGCAGTCTTCGTCCTTACGAGCTTATAATTGCTATCTCTGCCTTGGTGTTTAAATGTTAATGCGGTGTAGAGAACCACCATTCTATGTACCGTTGAATGTTTAAGGATTCTTTTAGGTCGGCAGCAGATCAAAGATACATCCTATCCTACTAATATTATAAACGTGAAAGTTTGCGAGGATTAATGTTTGTTACTCTTTCACGCAAAAACTACAGAACAGATTTTGATAAAACTTTACAATAATTTAGTTTATACATCAGAATAACACATAGGCTACTTTTTATCCGGGTACCACAAACCGGGTACTACCGGGAGCAGAAGACATTATTTATTTGACACACACAGATACCGCAAAGAGAAGTAGAACAAGAAAACACAGTATAGAAGAATAAAAAGACAAAATAGATGGTAAAGGTGTCTGGACGGGGCATATCATCCAATATTTTAATTACAGACCTGCATTGTTTAAAACGTCATCGTCACTCCGCCCCGTCACATCCGGTTCGTGTTCGTCATCAGAGAACCTTTCTTCACCAGCGGTTGTCGGTTCAGCTAGCTAAATTTCCAATTTCCATTTGAATTTGCAAATTTCAAGAGTCTATGTTCATGAATTTAGTTCTTCTACGGGTTTCGTTGTTATTCAGGAAAATAATGATGAAATTCGGAGCACCTAGATATAATGCATGACCTGCAGTAACATCTACTACTTTTTATCTAGGTATAAAGCAACTAGGTATAATAAGCGGAAGTTACTCTTCATAGACCCTCCTATGCGCAGTTCTAAATTCAGTTTAAATGGGTGGCCGCCATCGAAACGCAGGACTGGCAAAACGTCGCTTAACCTAGCTGATCTGTTAAGTACAACTATCCCCTGCCGAACAGGGGACCTTTCAGGCCCACGGGTGGTCGGAGTGAATGCTCTATCCTTTCAAGCGGGCCTCGGGGGGCAGCGGGACATCGTAGCGTCTAACATCGTTAGCTCCGCAAGGTAGCGGCTTCCATCTGCTCCCGGGACGTGCAAAGGGCGATATGCGAGAGGGGCACCGGTTCGTTAATTTGGTAATCCCGGAGCCCCTTGACATGCATCGATGTCGGCCTGTGAGGTTTTAGTGAGTTCACGAGTCCGTGAACCAAACATAACCCCGCCTCACCCTCAATGTGGTAAGGTATCTGCTGATTTCCCCAACGTCACAAAAAAAGGCAAGCAACGCCACGAGCGTTTTTTCACTAAACTACAGATATAACGCCCAGCAGTCTAACAAGTAATCGATTTCTAAGCAGCTCGACACGTTTTCTACTGAACCAGTTCTAAGTATCAGATCGGCTGGGATTACTCATCGATTTGTCCGGCGCGGTTCGTCCGACCTCTATCTCGTTAAGAAGTCCGACAAGTGTGTGGGAATCGGGAACCGAAGCCTAGTGGCGAAAACGAAACCCTAATAGTGTCATGTCCGTCTGTGCGTCCGTCACATACCGATTTTCTCCCTCAGTTGAGGGTATAGAGTTACAAAACAAAATATTGAGCTTTTCACAACGCAATTGGAGTCATTCTAGAGAAAGTTCAAGAGAACACTAAGCTGCCGAGATTGTATCAAGATTTTGACGAGGATGAATGAAGCGAAAGAGGTATGCCTCCTGGCATACCTCATACATACATACAATCTTTTGTAGCAATGAAAATCCGTGGTATCTGCCTACCCCTCCTGACTATATGTATGTTAAATTATATTAAATAATTATATGATTAAATTAATTTCTCATCGAATTCACGTGTAGGATATCAATGAACAGTTCTTAATCGTTTTGAAAGATTTTCTTAACCCTCTTTAATTTTAATCAGAAAAAAAAACAACTCACGGCTGTAATCCCCATGATAGAGATTTTCAGATCTTCCTCAAAATCACAGGTCGTGGTATAAGTTAGGACGTCCTAACATATACCTACTAGCTTCTGCCCACGGCTTCGCCCGCGTGGTATCCAGATAAAAGTATTCTATATGTTATTCTGATGTATAAGCTATATTACTGTACATTTTCATCAAAATCCGTTCAGTAGTTTTTGCATGAAAGAGTAACAAACATCCATCCTCGCAAACTTTCGCGTTTATAATATTATTAAGTACTAGGATTAATTTGAGACAAATATTTGCCTCCGGTCTGGGTGTTTTACCCAGACAAAAAAAAAGTATATAAGAAGTATATCCGTCATGTAGTTCCCATAATACAAGCTCTGCTTAGTTTGGGGCTAGATGGTGCTGTGTGAAAAATGTCCAGGATTATTTTTATTATTATTATTATTACATGTCTGCGATTAGCATAGTAGGTAGCATTGATGACAGATTGCAAGACAATCGTCGCTTAACCCAAACATACACATACATACTCTCTACAAAATAGTCAACAAAATTGAGCATTTATATTAATACTCAATACATTTATTGCTTTCACATGGTAGGTACATAGATGGTGTTTATAGGTAGCTGTATCTCACATGAACCCTATCTAAGGGAATAGCAATAGATAGGTAGGCAGGCCGAGGTTTTGCGTAAACAAACTAGTTATTAATATCTACTGTAAATAAAGTTAAGTCTCTCAAATCAACTTTGTATTAGGGTATGGCGGCAGACCGAGGTTTTATTTTCATTGTAGGTAGTCAAAGTATGTACTTTAGGAGATATGTATAAGTGCATTGTTTTATTATTATATTTGTATGTATCTACATATATATTTGGATGTAGGTATGTATTTAAGTACGAATCATTTTCTTACTTAAATACATACCTACGAATCATCCGAATCATCTATGTATGTAGTTTATTATTTATATTTAAGTAGCTATTTATTTTATTTAATAAATTGTTCTCTTATTTTGATAATCAGCCAAACGCTCTACCGCTCCACTCTTCATAACACAAAGGTTAGCTGGAAGAAAATGCTAATTAGCATTAAGTTCGCCTATGTACTTGTTTTGTCTTGTGCAATAAAGCATTTTCTATCTATCTATCTATCTACACATAATACCGACTCGCGCAGGTAAAAGCAGGAAGGCCAAATTGTTTCCGCAACTTGCATTCCAAGCCTCGAAAGTGAGAACTGCCCTCGAAAGCACATAAACACTTGTCTTCGTCTGTACTCGACTAGGCGTTTTGTAGTTAGCGAATGCATGCGTCTCAGGTGACACGCTTTCGCTTCTAACGTTTTATTTATGCATGTATGTATGTACGTACGGTCCGAGACTGGGGATTTGTCCACTAACGGACGCGGGTGGATTATTTCGAACTGCGCGACTTTTCTTCAGGTACCTAAGCTAAGCCTAGCCGGGGCCTGTATATCGTGGCATGTGCCGCCGTTAGCACTGCGAGGGTGCTGGGGGTGGTTTTCCAACTGCCCCTGGGACGTGCGAAGGGGCATTGGTACTTTCGTTTGGAGATCCCGGAGCCCCTTGACATGCATCGATGCCGGCCACCGGGGAGCTTTTAGTGAGTCCACGAATTCGTGAACCTCACATAACCCTATCACACCTTCAATGTGGTAGCCAAAAAAGCCTAGGCGGGTCCTAAGGAGGGCCTTTCGGGTCCACGGATGGTCGGAATAAGGGCACAGAGTGACAATTCATGCAGGTCTCGAAAGGGCGATGGTACATTGTGGCGTGTAACGCCCTTGTGAGAGCGGCTTCCAGCTGCTCTCGGGACGTGCAAGGCGATATGCGAGAGTAGCACCGGCGTTTCTTTGAAGATTCCGGAGCATAACCCTGCCACACCCTTAATATGATTGAGGCCCAGTTAACCGATTTTACCTTCGTTAATAAAAAATGTTTATAAGTAGTATATCAGTCATGTTGTTCCCATAATACAATCTCTGCTTTGTTTGGGGCTATATGAGCATCATATAGCCCCAATGTAAAACATTATATCCGACATTATTTATCATCTGTACTAATATTATATATTATATTTTAGAAGAAAGTTTTTTTTTGTTTGTTTGTAACGAATAGGCTCCGAAACTATTGGACCGATTTTAACCATTTTTTCACCAATAGAAAGCCAAATTATCAGGAAGTAACATAGGCTTTAACTTATTCCGAAAAAAATAGAGATCCGTAAGAAAATTGCAATAATTTAAAACCAAAGTAGCAAAATGTTGTCTATAAAATTCATTATTTAGCGTGCGCTGAGAAAACTATTGATGATACATAAAAATTATGTACTACATGATTAAAGTACTCATTATTACCTACAAAAAAATCCTGGAGGGAATATATCTATCATAGTCACAATAGCAGCTTTTGTGTTCTAAAATATAATTAGATCGCCGATAAAAACAAAAATTGGTTACATTCGTATCGTAATATTAATTTTTATTCAGATAAATAGTTTTATCATCAAGGGTATTTATGTAGCAGTAAAATACTTTACTGTTACTTTTTATCCCGATATTCCCACGGAATCAAAACTTACGCGGGTGAAACCGCGGGGCGCATCTAGTTATTAATCAAATAATGCTGGTAGGTGCTTTCCTTCGAAAGTAATAAGCGATCTTGTCATAACATATTTCGTTACGTATGGTCTTTGCAAGTGACCCCTTTCTGAACGAAATAAAAGACATTTCACGTCAAAACACGATTTCAATCTGTAAAATTCATCTGAATCGACCCAGCAACATGATAGCTTCCGCCAGCTTTGAAGCATCGCGGAGGAAATAGAATTCCTTCTGTTTCCTGTCACACCCTCTAAAAACGGCACGTTTTAATTATTACCATCTCTTCAAGTCTCGTGTAAAAATAGACGACCGTAAAAAGAAACGAAGTGTTTATATCGAGGGTGTGTTAGTATCTACTTTTGATGTTCAAAAGGTAACTTTGTGATCCAGGGCATTAATTTTTAAATAGTTGATTAATTAAACACTTGTTTATTCCTTTTCTGATATAAAAGTGTAAAATCAAATTGTACAATAGAAAAACACTGCCAAGCAACTGTTTAAAAATCTTTATAAGGCAATTTTCAAGTTTTTTTTATACGACTAAAATGGCAATGTATGTATGTGTGTGGACTCCCTTTTCCGCATTTAAACTCTTAATTGGTTCATTATGTGTAGGAGTTTTGGCTAGTGGGTTAGCCAGCCCAACTCCGCCCAGAAGCACAGAAGTTTCCTGGGGTGTTCGCAGGCTTCGCGGAGTGACCTTGGGTTGCCAAGGATTTTTGCGCGGTGAGTTGACTAAAATGGCAAAGAAACATACGTTCATGGAAGCTAGCAACAACATCACAAGCTAGTTTTTTTTTCGCTTTATTTAACTTATTTTACAATTATTTTTACTGAATCACTTCATTATCCTACTTCCTATTCTACTAATATTATAAACGTGAAATTTTGTGAAGATGTTTGTTACTCTTTCACACAAAAACTACTGAACGAATTTTGGTGAAACTTTACAGTTATATAGCTTATACATCAGAATAACAAATAGGCTACTTTTTATACGGGTACCACGCGGGCTAAGCCGTGGGCAGAACCTAGTAAAACATAAGTTTCAAACAGTTTGGAAAGGTTTTCAAAACTTGCGAATTGATACAAGCGTTGAGTGTTGGTATAGATGACTAGATGATATAAAACCTATAATTGATTTAATAACTATTTATCGATTACGTAAGGCTACTGATCCGTAGAAGAACTGAAGTCCTGAGACTTTGAGGGGTGACCCTCAGAGGTTTGAAGTGGCAATAGGCATGCCATATAGCTTACAGAACCGACCACCGCTGGGGATAATAATTTTTTGAATCCACGAACCGGATGATGCAGAAAGAACATCATTTGATGACATATAAAAAGTTGCGGGAAGTCGGTTGATCGAAGTGGCTAAAACCATTCTTCGTGGTACACTTTGTAGGGATGCCTTCATCCAGTAAACGTCTACATGATGATGATGACGAAGTTGAGCTTAAGTGGAACGCACTAAATTCTAGAGAATAACAGGACAGTATAATCGGCTCAAGTTCAATCCAGCTAGCACGATTTGCATTTAGCGGCCGAAGCTATGAATACATTTGTAAGGGCCAGTGTCCACTGAAGCGCTGTCCACAATACTCTCTTCTTAGACAGTTTTATAAACTTCTTGACCTTTTAGGATATTTCTTATGACAGCTATACTATCCTACTAATATTAGAAAACGCGAAAGTTTGTCAGGATGAAGGTTTGTTACTCTTTCACGCAAAAACTACTGAACGGACTTTGATGAAACTTTACTGTAATATAGCTGATACATCAAAATAACATATAGGCTACTTTTTATCCGGGTAACGCGCAGGCGAAGCCGTGGGCAGAAGCTGGTAATATTATAAACGCGAAAGGTTGTGAGGATGAATGTTTGTTACTCTTTCACGCAAAAACTACTGAACGGACTTTGATGGAACTTTACAGTAATATAGCTTATACATCAGAATAACATATAGGCTACTTTTTATCCGTGAACCACGCGGGCGAAGCTGTAGGCAGAAGCTAGTTGAGTATAATGAATAAAAAACACACGTAAAAAAATACACAGCTCCAAAAAATACATTGAGACCTCCTAACTAAGCCGATGTTATGGTTAGACGTCCATTATGTCACAATATACATGAATTTATAAACGAAAAGTAGGCAATAATGATATGTGACCAATAACAATTGGTACCGAATTGACCAATTGACCAATAAAATCTAGAATTTTATTAGATTAATTTGTTTATGGTGGATATTATATTATCATTTTTGAAAGGTTAGGGCATAAATGACGTTTTATAATTTGATCTTGTATTAAATTGATATTTCATCTACAACTTTGCACACCATTTATATGGTGGAATATTATATGGGCATATGAATATTGTAGCATCATGTATAATCTTAACTATATTCTTATAAATACATATAGATGGACCTTTATTGGGTACCTTGCCTGCGGTCAATGACTTAAAGTCTGTTTAAAACAGACAACAGACTTTTTTTCTTAGTTTAAAATAGCTGGTATTTTTTTTCACACAGCATCATCTAGCCCCAAAGCAAGCAAAGCTTGTGTTATGAGAACTACATGACTGATACTACTTATATATATATTCTGTAATTACATACATATTATACATAGAAGACACCCAGACCCTAGAGAGAGAATTATAATGATATTTTTTTTTCTGTTTTTAAAAGTACTAAATGTTCTGATTTCTGAATTCTCCTTTTTAGTTAGTAGGTCATAGTCTTACGCCTTATTGGCAGAGGTCGTCCCCTACCCTACGCGAGTAAAACCGCGGGCATCGGCTAGTAAGTTATATAATATAATAATGTTTATTGTTCAAAGTACATAGGTTACATTTATATCTTATCTAAATCTTACAAAATAGATTAGGTTGTCTAGTTCAGTTGCCATTTTTTAGACATTATTAGTGTTTAGAACTCTGGAGTAACGGACAAGAAATTCTGTTTTCCGATCCACAGCGCCTGCCCTTACATATCGATATCGTAAATTTGAAAACTTAATTCAAGCAACTACTGCCTAGTTTATTCATAGGGTAATTGTGTATGCTACAAATAAGTTCATCCTTATCCCATTACATTCATAAAAACACGTCGTTTTATGATACTCTTGACTTGAAATAAAATGGTTCATTTGCGAGAAATATGGTAACAGAGATCTTAGAGTAAGTCGTTATATTTTCACATATTTTACAAAACACATTGGCATGCAAATGTTTAACTAAGTTAAACCTAACATCAATTTAATGATGTTAGGTTTAACTTTCTATGTATAATATGTATGTATTTACAAAAAAAAAAGTATATTAGTAGTATATCAGTCATGTAGTTCCTATAATAAAAGCTCTGCTTAGTTTGGGGCTAGATGACGCTGTGTGAAAAATGTCCAGCAGCATTATTTATTTATTTATTATTAATTTCATTATAATTTTAATTTACCCTGTTAGATCAATTTAATAACATCTGGGTCAACGCATTAGCATTACCATTCAGCGTGGCAATGCGGCCAGTATTTTGGGAACGCTTCCGTCTGGTAGTGATCTGGATCAGTTGAGCTATCTATAGATCGTTTGCAACGGTCTTTAGATGGCTAGCTGTTTCATCTGTATTTTTTGTATATACCTTCATTTAATAAAATTAATTAATAACATGTTATATTCTTTTTTAATATCTTGACCTTTCTTCAGAACTTTCTTAAAGATATATTTTTTTAAAATTTTACAATGTGTTTTATATCGTCTATTGCAGCGCACTCCAGATAAAACCTATGTAAGAAATATCTTGAAGTCATACAAATCGATTGCAAGAACACCATTTCAATCGGATAAGGGCAGGTCATTTGGCTCACAAAACTAAGAAGCGCTGGGGAGGAATTTTCACGCATCGTATTATCTGGAAAGACAACGAAATTGTTCCAATCTCAGTGGAGTGGGTGGAGTAGCCAAAACGAAGTTTTTTTTAAGTCATAATTATTATTTCCCATGCAAAAGATGTAGCCCAAGACACACAACTAATGATGAAATCTTAAAAACCTACTCATCAAACTTCAATCTATAAGACCCAGAGGTTTAACCAGTTAGAGTCGCTTACCTTAGTACCAATCATTTTGCAATAAAATTCCTAAAAGCTTTACATAGAAACACGTACGCAACGCAGCGTGGGGCAAATCAGAAACTAAGGTGCGACCGGAACGTGGTAACCACGCATAGTATACGTTCTCACTTCCTGGACACATAAGTTATCTAAACTAATATTATAAAGAGGAAATATTTTTTTGTTTGTTTGTATCGAATAGGCTCCGAAACTATCGGACCGATTTTAACCATTTATTCACCAATAGAAAGCTAAATTATCAGGAAGTAACATAGGCTATAATTTATTTAAAAAAAAAAGAGATCCTTAAGAAAATTTCAATAATATAACCCAAAGTAGCAAAATTTTGGCTATAAAATTCATTATTTGGCGTGCGCTGAGAAAACTATTGATGATACATAAAAACTATGTACTACATGATTAAAGTACTCATTATTACCTACAAAAAAGTCAGCGAGGGAGTATATCTTACTATCATAGTTAAGTCACAATAGCAACTTTTGTGTTCTAAAATTTAATTAGATCGCCGATATTCCCACGGAATCGAAACTTACGCGGGTGAAACCGCGGGGCACAGCTAGTTTTAAATATATAAATAACACTGGACATTTTTCACACAACATCATCTAGCCCCAAACTAAGCAGAGCTTGTGTTATGGGAACTACATGACTGATATACTACTTATATGCATTTTCTTTTAAATACATACATATTATACATAGAAAAAACCCAGACCCTAGACAAATGTTTGCAGATCATACAAACATTTGTCCTGCGGCGGGAATGGAACCCGCAAACTTCTGCGTCTCAGGCAGGGCCTTCGCCCACTGCGCCACAGAGGTCGTCAAATTTATTATGATAGATAGATAGATAGAAAATTATTTATTGCACAACTACAAAGTAATGTACATAGGCGAACTTAATGCTAGATAGCATTCTCTTCCAGCTAACCTTTGTGTTATATGCAGAAGAGTCTTGAGGTAGTGCATGAATATAAGAAGAATTATAAATTATATGCTAGAACTAATCTATTAATAAAACATGAACACTATTCCCTAAATAAACACAATTACATATACCTATCTACTTAGATAACCTAACCTTACAAATTACAGAAAAATTATAGACTACTAAATATTCTATATAATATATATTATTCTCACAATATGTAGCCGTACGAATAATATATTATACTAGTTTCTGCCCACAGCTTCGCCCGCGCAGTACCCGGATAAAAAGTAGCCTATGTGTTATTCTGATGTATCAGCTATATTACTGTAAAGTTATCAAAATACCGAATAAAAAAACCTTGTATGAAAAGTTTAGTACTAAGTCAAAAACCTTGAAAGCAGTGTTTTTTTTAAATAAATAAAATATTTATAAAGGAAGACCTAATTTTAGCTGGAGGTTACAGTTGTAAACCATAACCTATCGAGTACCAGGGCGGGTAAAACATGGGATGAAAACGTAACAAGATATTTTTTTCTCAAAACCAACTTCAAATATCAAGAAGTTGATAAAAGGCACAGACGAATCGAGAACCTCCTTGTTTCAAGTCATTTGAAAATAACACTATTTGACTGTACTATTGACTCTAGCAGGCTGTGGCTATCCCAGCGTAGTGGGGTCAGATTTTTGTACAGACCAACAAACGAAATGTAAGTTGTTAATCCAAAAACTATCTTGAAGTTGACTATTCATATTGTAAAAATGGGATTTTTTTCGGCGCGATGCGGAAGGAGGAATTCTCAACCACTCACCCTGATGAAGGCTCTCGGAATGAGTCGAAACTTAGTCGGTGCCTTCACCGATAGTGCAGTACGTGAAAATTCCCGTTTTTACAATATGAATTGTTAATCCAAATTAAAGAAACACACGTTATTTATCAAAATCTGATAAGCTCACTATCTGACAAGCAATAGGTGACACAAATGAAATCGGTAACCAAATCCAAATGTATGTCAAAGAATAAAGATAAAAATTTAAATAATCCTACTACTATTATAAATGCGAAAGTTTGTGAGGATGGATGTTTGTTTGTTACGTAGGCGAAGCCGTGGGCAGAGTCTAATACTATTACAAATGCGAAAAGTTTGTGAGGATGGATGTTGGTTACTCTTTCACGCAAAAACATCTGAACGAATTAGATGACACTTTACAATAACATAGCTTATACATCAGAATAACACATAGGCTACTTTTTATCAGTGTACTGCGCAGGCGAAGCCGCGGGCAGAAGCTAGTATAATATAATCTTGTGTGGAATTTACTATGTTTAAAATTAATGCCCGCTCGACACGAGGCGAGCGGCTCGGCCCAGCGAGACGGTATCCGTTCGAGCGTGCGATATCAAATTCGTAATACGAGATTGGAATGATCGAATGGCAACCACGCAGTGACGTAGTGTAGGACAGCTGAGCCGATTTAGATTAAATTTGGAATCTAGATCCCGACCTAGATAGCATCTAGTTAGACACTATTGCCTGAATTCATAGTCGGGTGTTGAAGAGTCCCCCAAAATCCATCATTCGCCTTATGACTGGGTACATAAAGTATGAATTCGCGCTTGAAATTTCACCATTTGCCATCTCTTATCAAATGGACGCACTACTTGTTAACGCCATCTAGTATCGACTGGCACTAACCACGCTAGAACAGGACGGAAGTTACCAGAATGTTTGGGACGGTATGAGATGGGGCGGAGCGAGGCATACGGGCCACGCCCCCTACGAGATTGTTCTGGAAGAGACGTTTTACGAGATATATAAGCGCGGCAAGCGGCCGGTTGAGTCAGTTTCTTTTCAAGATTGGAAAGTGAATTATTTGAAGTGATTCGAGGGTGATACCCTGGACTGGTGAAGTGGCAGTTGCGCTAGTGTTGTACCAAGTGATACTTGGTACAACACTAGCTACTAGCACTACAACACTATTTAATTCTGTAGTTTCGTTGTGTTATTTGTTCTGTTGACATTTTTATTGAGTGATTTATTAATACAGTGTTAATTTTTGTGTTTAATTGGACTTAATTATTTTATCCCGAACCCTAGCTCGTAACAGTCTGTTTGCACTAAGCATAGATTTACTTAGGTATTTTAGAATAGCCAGCTGAGTATGAGCACACAAGACAACGTTTTGTCTACGACAGAGAAAACAAAAAGTATTTCTGTCACCTATTCTGTCAAACAAAAGAGTGTTTTGTCTTCTCGGCCGTAGACAGAACCCTTGTCATGGGTCTTCATGCGGCTGATCACAAACTTGTCTTTTAGCTGTTTTTAGTTTTTCGAAAAAGTAAAAAGAAGACTTGGTTCTAGATTTTTGAGTTCCGTTGCGTTTAGGGCGTTAGCGTTGTGTAATTTTCTCATACAAATCTTTCACTAAGATTCGCCTAAATCTTTGCCTATGTTTAGTGCAGACGGGTAAATAGACTATTTAATCCGGGTACTACGCAAGCCGTAGACAAAGCGAGAATCGCTTAACTAATTCTCACGTTTCGTTCCAGTTTTGTCGAGTTACTAGCATAGTGTGGAGGAGGCATAACTTATGTAATTCTATTGAAGTAGGTACGTCGTCTGACATTCAATGGAATGCTAACTGCAATGCTTAAGACATCTGAGTGTGGTGTCCATGGATTCAAACTTTAGTTTAATTCGATAACTTAAGGAGCACTTAAACTTATCTTAGGCTAAGATGACCTTGAATAAAAAAATCGAACATGTGTCATAAGATAGTGTTCCAAATAGCGGCGATAACAGGCTTATAACCTGTCACGTGGAATGCCAACTGCTCGCAAAACGCGGGCATGTGCCAAATGTATTGTTTGGACGTGTCTCTGACTACACCTTAATTGGTATTCTCAAAGATCTACTCACTGTGTATGTATCTGAGGGTGTCCGTCATGGGGAATAGTTGTGTGTTGTGTTTTATGGTTCCGTACCTCAAAAGGAAAAAACGGAAGCCGTATAGGATCACATCGTTGTCCGTCCATCTGTATGTCTGTCTGTCAGTCTGTGAAGGCCCTTTTCTCAGGAACGCGTGGAGATATCAAGTTGAAATTAATATCAAATACGTAGCCTCTAACACCCTCTGACAACCTCTGTGGCGCAGTGGGCGAAGGTCCGGCGGGAATCGAACTGGCAACGCAGAAGGTTGCCGATTCGATTCCGCCGCGGGACAAATGTTTGTATGATCCGTATTCATTTGTGTTGGGTCTGGGTGTTTTCTATGCATAACAAGTATGTATTTACAAAAAAAATGTATATAAGTAGTATATCAGTCATGTATTTCCCACAATACAAGCTCTGCTTAGTTTGGGGCTAGATGATGCTGTGTGAAAAATATCCAGCATTTTTTTTTTCTAAGCCAACCAAATAAAAAAATATGGCTATTTATGCGATTCATATTGATACTGGCAAATAAATATGTGGCGACCTCTGTGGCGCAGCGGGCGAATGCCTGAGACGCTTAAGGTTGCGGGTTCGATTCCCGCCGCGAGACAAATTTTTGTCTTGGGTCTGGGTGTTTTTTATGTATAATAAATATTTAAAAAAAACTGGACATATTCACACAGCATCATCTAGCCCCAAAGTAGAGCTTGTGTTATGGTCACTACCTGACTTATAAACTACTTATTTACTATTTTTTTGTAGATACATACATATTAAACGTATAAAATTTAACATCCTATCCTTCCTACTAACATTATAAACGCGAAAGTTTGTGAGGATGGATGTTTCTCACTCTATCACTTAAAAACTACTGAACGGATTTTGATGAAACTAAAGTAAATATAGCTTATACACCAGAATAACACATAGGCTACTTTTATCCGGGTACCAAGCGGGCGAAGCCAAGGGCAAAAGCTAGTAATATAACAATAGAACATTTTTATACATTTTCTTCCGACACATCTCACATTATCAATTGAGAAAAAGATAATGACTATCATATAGACTACATCGGTGCTATGGGTGCAGGAGTGAAGGAATTTCACTGTAACAAATGATAAGATCACATTCTTATCTACTGCATGATTATTATACTGATAAGAAAAATAGTTAGATGTTTTAACATGTAATAGACATTGCTATACAGGCCTTGTTTCTTTACTTTCTTTCCTGGCTTAGTTGGGGAGCAACCGGCAGTAAAATTGGGTTATTGCCCTCAAACTCATTTATTAACCATAAGAACTACATAGAACACTGAGTTTTGTCAAAGTAATATAAGTCTTTAGGTATAATAAATGGACAGGATATAAGTAATGGACAGGACAGGACAGGCACAAGTGATTTAGGAAGTGTTAGACTCAAATTCAATTCATGTTATTTATAAAAGTATCATACAATTCAATTCAATCAAATATGATTTGAAATTATTATGCTACTGTAAAGAGGTATATTGTTAGGGACGGAAAAAGAAAATTAACTGCGGGTCCCTAGAGATACTTTTGAAATCAATATTATTTTCATTACTAGACGGGACCGTCCACGCCCACTGGTTTTATGGTTCACTAGCTTCTGCCCAAGGCTTCGCCTGCGTGGTACCATGATAAAAAGTAGCCTTTGTGTTATTCTGATGTATAAGCTATATTACTGTAAAGTTGCATCAAAATCGGTTTAATAGTTTTTGCATGAAAGAGTAACAAACATCCATCCTCATAAACTTTCGTGTTTCTAATAGTAGTAGGATTGATTTTTCAAAGAAATCCTTGTGATTTTAATGAATAAATATATTTCGACTTTGACTTTAAAACCGGACGTTTTTCCGCACACAAAAGTACAGTTGAGCTGGCCTTTTTGTTGATTTTAGGCAATATTTTTCAAGCCTACCTAAGTATGCTTGTATGAGCTAGTGGTTAATTTTGATATTGGAGTTTTAAGAGGACTAAGGACCTCTAACATGGCTTAACAAATTTATTCTTATAGCAGAGACAAGACACTGAAGAACCAAGCATGAAATCCTGCTACTGGTCAAAATATTTGGATGTTTTGTGTTAAGCGGGGCAGTAAACATATTTTTTTTCGAAATAAATTCACATAGTTTTTAAGTTGAGGTTTTTATGGTCCGTGTGGTTTCAAATAAAACCTATTGATTTTGATTTTTGGTTATCAATGACCTTGGTCATAATGACCTCGAAGAATGTATTCTGTTGAGTTGGAGTGAAATATTTAGAGTTATTTTGAGTGAATATTTTACGTCTAAGAACACGAGGGTTAGTGTCATTAAAGACAATTTAAGAGACAACACCTCATGATCATTTTAATGTCTATTAATGATACCACATACCAAAGTGTTTTTAAACTAGTTCATAAATTGAATTTAATTGAGACCAATGACACATAATATGATCAACCTGTACTCAAGAGTTTATCTAATGAGCTGGTATTAATAGATTTTGTGGTATGACACAAAATTTATAAAATCTAGAAAAAGCTATGGATTTTCCTCAACATTTATAATACATTAAGAAACTAGTTTTGTTTAGTTTTTCTTCTGTTTATTTAAGAACCTTTTTTCGCTATTCAACAATATTAATTCTATTGTACTTTCGTGTAGACATCAACCATTTTCACTACCTAGCTCATGAAGCATACTAGCTTCTGCCCACGGCTTCACCTGCATGGTACCCAAAAAAAAAGTAACCTATGTGTAATTCTGATGTATAATCTATATTACTGTAAAGTTTCATCAAAATCCGTTCAAAATTTAAATAATCATTTGACTTATTTCATCAAAATAAGTCAAAATTTAAATAATAATAAATAAATAAATAATTCTGGTTGATAGGGGAATAGAAGTGAGCGCTTCTGTGCGTCACAGAGCACATTTAACTGTGGGTCTTGGTCTTGACTATAAGTCGCTCAGATTTGTTCGGAGGCTAACGGATGGCCTAAAACCACTAACATCAAAATTTGCTACTAATAATCGACGAATCCACATATCCTGTAAACATGTGATTACCTTAAGAAGTCAGATGATTCCAAAATAGCACAATACACTGCGATCCGAGAAAAACCACACTTAAACACTGTTTATTCAAAGAAACTGCTGCGAGTCTTGCTGCCACTAATTCAATTAGCGACGACAAATATTTAACTAAATGTACACATTTGACGCGCGACGTGAATGAGGAACCGAGGAAAGTGATGATATGACCCGGCCTCGACTTCAACGTAAAAAACCAGTTTCCCTGATTCACCCACTAAACTATCAACGTTTCCGGCCACTCAGATAACATGCACGCGCTAAGTACGCCGCAGTTGACCGTGCACATGACTAGTTTTACGAATTATTCAATGATTCAGGATAAATTTATTCGGTAGGTGAAAGGGGCATACCTTTGAGCACGTAACAATCCAGTCTGAAACAGTCCGTAGGTAAAATATGTATATGTATCACTGGACGCAAAATTTGTATAGTATCACAATTTGTCTTTATCACTTGTAAATTCGAACACAAACGATAATAAAAACCGTTTCACACAGTTGCAATAAACGCGCCGCTAACCCGAGAAAGACGCCATTTTGATTTCGTCAACTAATAACCATAGACAAGAAATAATAGAGATATGTGGAGTTGTGAATATTTTCATTTTGTAATAAAGTAATTGTGAAAACGCTGTAAAAAATGTAGATTTTATAAAAATATCTAGTTAATAAATTTAATGCAATACCTATGTAATCGATTGACGAGAATTGTTTCAAAGATTTTATTAAGTTTGTACCTTGTGGCCTAGATTTAGAATAAAAAATATTGTCTATTATTATGTGAATGTATTGCCAGATAATCATATATCCCAGGGCCCAGGGAGATATTAATTTTCTAACAATCTGTCAATAAGTTTCAAGAATTTATAATATCCACAAATTCCTACCTCAGTGGTATTCGAAACCGTGGCTTCCTGCTTGACGTGGGAGCCATACCAACTAAGCCACGAGTTCGTTACCAGCCTAGTCGACATTTTTAGGATGTAATAGGTCTATTCACGAAAATCATAAGGATCATTTCGAAACGTAAACAATACAATAAGAGATTTTTAAATCGTGTAAAATTTGTTTGGGTGTTCATCACAATCGTTTTTTACCTATGTACAAATAAAATATAATGCGAGACAAATGTTTGCATGTTCTGAGGATAATGTTCCGGGTCTTGGTATTGTGATACCTCAGTACTCATAGTTTCTGATACCCACAACACAGGGAACCCTAGTGTGGGGTCAGAACTGTGTATATATTGTGACAATTAGGTGTAAAAAAGAAAACAATTATTCTATTATTCGTTTGTCATGTCACGTGCGTGCGTCAACCGAGATCCGTGCTGAAAATCAGCGCTGTAGTTTACTGAAGCATAATGATGAATACCTTTTTTGGCTGCAATATACACAGCACTGTCAAAAGTTAATATCTCTCGATTTAAAGATAACTTCGCAATAGTGTTGGTCGAAATATACTTTTACTTTACTTGACATGTTTTTAATATGCATACGTGTAATAGCTGGTTTTCATCGATGAACAGTTAGACATTATCTCAAGAAGTTTTGCAGTGACTGCGCCAAAAAAACTATTTAAAACCAACATGAGGAACAAAACAAATTTTGGGAAATTATAGGGAGGTTTTTTCTTGAATCTGACAGCCCTATTTTGGAACTGTCAAAAAAGGTGCAAGCTTCACCAGCTGTGCGTACGTGTTTTTGTTCTATGAATTCGCGAAAATAGCTTTCAAGATAGATCGCGACACCGAAACTAAATGTGAAACGTGAAAACAAAATGTCGAGCCGTCGTTCGATGCTCGGTTCGGCACTGGACGCTCTCCCCGCGCCCACAGATCCTCTTCGCGAGTTGTTCGAAGCTTGCAAAACAGGGGACGCAGTGCGAGTCAAAAAATTAACAACAGCTCAAACTGTGAACGCCAGGGACACGGCTGGGCGCAAATCAACTCCCCTACACTTCGCCGCAGGTAAATACACAAACAAAATATCGTTGCATCCTTTTGTTTTGGAGAATAACCGACTTGTTACAGAAAGTGAAAGGCTGTGTTTCGACAAATTGCATAATTTGGTTTCGGTTGTTGATTTCGCTGTTCTGCTCTTGTTGATGATTAGATTCACGTCCTCATTTAATTCGTGAACCCAATTCTGGTAGCTTTGTTGTTGTTGTTGTTTAAATAAATAAATAATGCTGGACATTTGTACACAGCATCATCTAGAACCAAAGTAAGCAGAGCTTGTGTGGGAATTACATTAATTAAATTAATTGACGACCTCTGTGGCGCATTGGGCGAAGGCCCGCCTGAGACACAGAAGGTTGCGGGTTCAATTTCCGCACCGGAACAAAAGTTTGTATCTGCAAATATTTGTCTCAGGTCTGGGTGTTTTCTATGTATAATATGTATGTATTTATAAAAAAAATATATATATAAGTAGTATATCAGTCATGTAGTTCCCATAATACAAGCTCTGCTTAGTTTGGGGCTAGATGATGCTGTGTGAAAATGTCCAGCATTATTTATTTACTTTATTTAAATAAATAATGCTGGACATTTCAACCGGCGAAGCCGTGGGCATGAGCTAGTGGCTGATATGTTACTTTTGGTTTTAGCAAAATTTGTGCTGTTGCTCTATCCCCTTAGCCATTTTGCACTCAATATTGTAGATTCATAAATAGTATTGACAATCTTTCCAGGATATGGCCGCAGGGAAGTGGTAGAACTCCTTATAGCAGCCGGGGCGACGCTCCAAGCTCGGGACGATGGAGGGCTGCAGCCGCTCCACAACGCCTGTTCCTTTGGCCATGCTGATGTGGTCAGGGCTTTGCTGACGGCCGGCGCTGCGCCCGCTGCTAGGGACAACTGGGGGTACACTCCGTTACATGAGGCAGCGGCTAAGGGGAAGGTGGACGTTTGCATTGGTGAGTACTAACATTGATAATTTTTTGTTTGAACATGCATTTTTTACTTCATCATCATCTTCTTGTCCTTATCCCACATTAAGTGGGGTCGGTACAACATGTTTTCTTCTTCCACTCTCCTCTATCAGCCGTCATCTCAGTACTTACTCCTTTCTTAACCATGTCATTATTCACACAATCCATCTATTCTTTGGCCTACCTCTGCTTTTATTTCCATCCACATTCATATTTAAAATTTTGTTTATTTTACTTGATAGCCCTAATCTACTCTTTATCCGGGTACTACGCGGACGAAGCCGTGGGCAGAAGTTAGTATGTTATGACGATATGGTCAATAAATTAATGTGAATCTGAATCTTCACTGTCTATATCCTACTAATATTATAAACGCGAAAGTTTGTGAGGATGGATGTTTGTTACTCTTTCACGCAAAAGCTACTGAACGGATTTTGATGAAACTTTAGAGTAATATAACTTATACTTACTTACACTTCGCCCGCGTGGTACCCGGATAAAAAGTAGCCTTTGTGTTATTCTGGTGTATAAGGTATATTACTGTAAAGTTTTATCAAAATCCGTTCAGTAGTTTTTGCGTGAAAGAGTAACAAACATCCATCCTCACAAACTTTCACTTTCATAATATAAGTAGGACTAGCTTCTGCCCACGGCTTCGTCCGCGTAGTACCCGGATAAAAAGTAGACTATGTGTTATTCTGATGTATAAGCTATATTACTGTAAAATTTCATCAAAATCCGTTCAGTAGTTTTTGCGTGAAAGAGTGATAAACATCCATCCTCATAAACTTTCGCGTTTATAATAATACTAGCTTCTGCCCACGGCTTCGCCCGCGTGGTACCCGAATAAAAAGTAGCCTATGTGTTATTCTGATGTTGAAGCTATATTACTGTAAAGTTTCATCAAAATCCGTTCAGTAGTTTTTACGTGTAAGAGTAACAAACATCCATCCTCACAAACTTTCACGTTTATAATATAAGTAGGATAGTAGTAGGATACTTAGTGGTAAATAAATATATTTGTATTTTATTAATATGTTTTCAACGGTTTTTTTTCAGCGTTACTACAACATGGCGCTGACTCGAGTATCAGGAACACCGAAGGGAAGACTCCGCTAGACCTCGCCGACCCCGCCACCAGGCCTGTCCTCACAGGTATATCTTTGGCGCAATCCACATTTAAATGGCTTCTGGTGCTGACATGGCGTCTGACGCTGACATGGGGTCTGACGCTGACATAGCGTCTGACGCTGACTGGCGTTTGACGCTGACTTGGGGTCTGACGCTGACATGGGGTCTGACGCTGACATGGGGCCTGACGCTGACATGGCGTCTGACGCTGACATGGCGTCTAGCGCTGAAATGACGTTTGACGCTGACATGGCGTCTGACGCTGACATGGTGTCTAGCGCTGAAATGACGTTTGACGCTGACATGGCGTTTGACGCTGACATGGCGCCTGACGCTGACATAGCGTCTGATGCTCTCATGGCGATCATTTCATTAAAACTAACAAAGTACATGGTAATAAGGCGCAATTTAAAATACAGCCCAGGCCACGCCATTATGTCACACGCGCTCGCTTGCCTTCAGTTCGGTGTGTTTAACATTGCCCTATTTCCATAGATTACACATCATTAATTTTTTCTTTTAATGTTTTTTTTTAATTTTCCTTTTTTTCTTTCTTTTTATAAATAATAATATTTTGTCAATTAGAAAATATTTTAGTTTCTTTTTTTATAATGCAAAAACTATCGTTAGTTCATTTTGTAAAACGGAATGTTTCACGTACCGTTCTATCGGTAAAGGCGCCGACTAAGTTTCGACACGTTCCGAGAAATAGAACCTGATTCCAGGTGAATACTGTTCAGCGGATGTGTTGGAGGCGGCTCGGTCGGGAGCGGACGAGCGGCTCGCTTCTCTCCTCACGCCTCTCAACGTGAATGTCCACGCGAGTGACGGCCGCCGGTCCACGCCGTTACACCTCGCCGCCGGCTACAACCGCGCGAGAGCCGTCCGGCTGCTGCTGCAGAGGGGGGCGGACGTCCATGCTAAGGATAAGGGGTGAGTTTTACATTTTTGTGATATTGGCCAATTTGTGACATAGGATATTTTTGTGATATAGGCCAATTTGTGACAGGATATTTTTGTGATATAGGCCAATTTGTGACATAGAATATTTTTGTGATATAGGTAATTGTGACATAAAATATTTTTGTGATATAGGTAATTGTGACATAGGATATTTTTGTGATATAGGCCAATTTGAGACATAGGATATTTTTGTGATATAGGCCAATTTGTGACATGGGATATTTTTGTGATGTAGGTAAATTTGTGACATGGGATATTTTTGTGATATAGGCCAATTTGTGACATAGGATATTTTTGTGACTGATATACTACTTATATTTTTTTTTAATACATACATTTTATACATTTGTGTGACTTAGACCATATTAGTATTACATGGGTTATTTTAGTGATATGGGCCATTTTAGTGATGTGTTTTGTTCCAGCGGTCTAGTTCCCCTCCACAATGCTTGTTCGTACGGTCACTACGAGGTGACGGAGCTGCTGGTGCGCGCGGGCGCTGATGTGAACGCGCCCGATCTGTGGGCGTTCACGCCGCTGCACGAAGCCGCGAGCAAAGCGAGACTGGAGGTATGTTCCCTGCTCAATACATATATAAACAACCTACGGACAAATACATAGTCCTGGGGTTCTAGACAAATACATAGTCATGGGGGCTAGACAAATACATCACGCTTAGTTTTTCGTTCACGCCGTTACACGAAGCCGCGAACAGAGCGAGACTGGAGGTATGTATCTGCTCAATAGATATATAAACAACCTACGGACAAATACATAGTCCTGTGGTTCTAGACAAATACATAGTCCTGTGGTTCTAGACAAATACATAGTCCTGGGGGTCTAGACAAATACATCACGCTTAGTTTTTGTTCACGCCGTTATACGAAGCGGTGAGCAAAGCGAGACTGGAGGTATGTATTTGCTCAATAGATTTATTAACAACCTACGGACAAATACATAATCCTGTGGTTCTAGACAAATACATAGTCCTGGGGTCTAGACAAATACATCACGCTTAGTTTTTCGTTCACGCCGTTATACGAAGCGGTGAGAAAAGCGAGACTGGAGGTATGTATTTGCTCAATAGATTTATAAACAACCTACGGACAAATACATAGTCCTGTGGTTCTAGACAAATACGTAGTCCTGGGGATCTAGACAAATACATAGTCCTGTGGTTCTAGACAAATACGTAGTCCTGTGGTTCTAGACAAATACGTAGTCCTGGGGATCTAGACAAATACATAGTCCTGGGGGTCTAGACAAATACATCACGCTTAGTTTTTCGTTCACGCCGTTACACGAAGCCGCGAACAAAGCGAGACTGGAGGTATGTATCTGCTCAATAGATATATAAACAACCTACGGACAAATACATAGTCCTGTGGTTCTAGACAAATACATAGTCCTGGGGATCTAGACAAATACATAGTCCTGGGGTCTAGACAAATACATCACGCTTAGTTTTTCGTTCACGGCGTTATACGAAGCGGTGAGCAAAGCGAGCCTGGGGGTATGGTCAGAATATCACATAGGCTGCTTTTTATCCGGGTACCACGCGGACTTTGACTTTGAAACATTAATCCCTCTTCGGGAATCGAACCTGCAACCTTCTGCGTCTCAGACGGGCCTTCGCCCACAGAGCTCGTTAAATATGAAGTATATTATTTTCATTCTTTCAAATAATAGAACATGCGAACGTTTGTTACGCGGGTATTGAACCAGCACCTCTTGCGTCCCAGCCGGCTTATCGCCCGCTACGCCACCGTTGGAGAATTTAAAAATCGTTTTTTTTTTTTTTGCGGCACGCCCTAACTTGTGCCTACCCTCTTCAGGTGTGTTCGTTGTTGCTGAGCGAAGGCGCGGATCCCACTTTGCTCAATTGCCACGGAAAATCCGCTTTGGACGTGGCGCCCACGCGGGAGTTACAGGAAAGACTTGCCTGTAAGTTGGTTTGTTAATAATATAAGGAAGACCCAGTCTCTAGCCGTATTCAAAACTCGTGTGAAACTCTTTTTTCTGACAGAAACATCATACCATCGCAGTCTTCCCTTGCTCTGTCGGTTAAAGAGTCTTATAATGTGTATATGTATATATGTAGTAAATCTGTAGGTATGTATCTTAAGAAATGTATAATATATATTATATTTATAATGTAGTTTTTTTTTTTAGATAAATATACATTTATTCATACAACTATTTACAAGTAGGTATATACAAGAAATACAGATGAAACAGCTATTCAAAGACCGTTGCAAACGATCTATAGATAGCTCAACTGATCCAGTGATTCAACTGATGAACAACGTGAAAGTTTGTGAGGATGTTTGTTACTCTTTCACGCAAAAACTACTGAACGGATTTTGATGAAACTTTACAGGAACATAGTTTATACATCAGAATAACACATAGGCTACTTTTTATCCGGGTACCATGCAGGCGAAGCCGTGCGCAGAAGCTAGTAAGGCATGAAACCGGGAGTAGCGTTTAGTGAAACTGCAGCACACCCTCCACACCATTTAGCCGTCCACACCAACATTGCCTCTACTCTGTCTATCGTTGGCGGCACTTATGGAGCCCGTTTAGTGGACGGCAACTCATCACCTGCCTATGATTTAATCTGAATTTCAGTAAGAATTGTCAGGTGCCGTTTCATCCTACATAGACCAGCAACCATTCCATAAGCATATACTCCTGGCAATAGCCCAGTTTATTACCCAATATTTTCAATAGTTTCATCAGTCGCCATCCACAAAATAACGTTTTTTTTTATATTGTATTGTATCAAAAGGTATCTAAGTGTTACCTTTGGCTCCACTAATGCCTGCAGGCATATGCCTGTATCATCTAGCCCCAAACTAAGCAGAGCTTGTATTGTGGGAACTACTTATAATTATTATTTTTTGTAATTACATACATGATTCCATCCATCCATCTCCATCCTAAGGTTGTCTGGAAGAAATCGCTTTCAGCGTTAAGACCGCCCATTGTGCATTTCTTTTTTCTTATTACTATGTTTCTGTGTTGATATTGTAAATTGGTGTTATGCACAATAAAGAGTTTATCTATCTATCTATGATTCAACATGAAAACATCCAAACCCAAAATAATTCAGTATTCATTTATTTCAAGCCACAAGGGACATAGAGAACACTTGGTTACGTCAGATTACAGTTAGGTCGCAATTTAAAAAAAAAAAGAGAAACAGGTACAAACAGAAATAATTATGATGCATCTGTATAGGGGTTTTGTCAAAAAAAAATACATGTAAATTAATGTTACGAGCTAGGGTTCGGGATACAATAATTAAGTCCAATTAAACACCAAAATTAACACTGTATTAATAAATCACTCAATAAAAATGTCAACAGAAGAAATAACACAACGACACTACAGAATTAAAAAAAAACACTAAAACACTGTATCACTTGGTACAACACTAGCGCAACGGTCACTTCACTAGTCACTGGGTATCGCTCTCGAATCACTTCAAATAATTCACTTTCCAATCTTGAAAAGAAACTGACTCTACCGGCCGCTTGCCGCGCTTATATATCTCGTAAGACGTCTCTTCCAGAACATTCTCGTAGGGGGCGTGGCCCGCATGAATAGCTCCGCCCCATCTCGTACCGTCTCAAACATTCTGGAAGCTACCGTCCTTTTCTAGCGCGGTTTCTGCCAGTCGATACTAGATGGCGGTAACACGCAGTGCGTTTTTGATAAGAGATGGCGCTAGCGTACCGTAGTTAGCTAGGCCGCGCTCGTCACATTAATGTAAAATCTTAATTTATATGTCACATATATACTGGACTGAGACTGGGCCTGTCTGGCCACACACTGACAGCGAAATACTGATAGAATTGTTCATAGGATCTAGGACTTTGCTTAATATATGTCTACATCTATGTATGTCACTTTCTTCTGATTATTTTACGTTTTTATCTTCTTTTATGTTGTAGATTAGTACCTAGATTTTTTTTACTGTTATTATGTCTTTTATGTTGTGTGTGTCAAATAAATTAATTCTATTCTATATGACGGAGCAGGTGGCTCCAAGGTGGTTTTTAAGAAAGTGTGACTTCACAGTTGACGACAAAAGTAAACTCCAGGAGATGCTTCTTCTAATTTATTCTTCGTTGTACAGAGGGTTCCTAGGTCTGTACGGTCCGACGGCTCGAGCGAGAATGAATCGTACTTTTTTTTTTTTTTCTGAATGGACTTTAATGCTGCAGGGCCGCAGATGGCCTTGGTCAGCGTCACCGGACTACGGCGAGCGCAGAAGGCGCTCAGCCTGTAAAAAGTTAGGATGGGGCAACTAGCACAAGGGCACCACTTAGGTACGAACCTCGGCTTGGGCCGTTGCCAGAGGGGGTGGAATAGGAGAGAAACGCCCCGGTACATATCTGTACCGTGAGTAGGCGGAAGTGGGGACTCGTCGAGCCCGCCGGCGGGCTCGGTGTATCTGTGGAGTGTTTGCTCTGTCGGGGCTTGATGACGTCACCACCGCGTTAGCGGTGCTGATGGGGTCATCAGGGTCACCAAGAACGTGTCTTGGTCTACGGAGGGTTTATGAATCGTACTCGGTCCGTCGCCCGTATTTATGCAAAAACACAAACTCAAGCAAGCTACTTGTTCGAACAAGTTTAAATTACTTGCAAACTTTTGAATTTCTACATTTACAATCATTTACGACGACCGATGTGGCGCGGTGGGCGAAGGTCCGCCTGCGACACAGGAGGTTGCGGGTTCGATTCCCGCCCTGGGACAAATGTTTGTACGATCTGCAAATATTTGTTCCGGGGTGTTCTGGGTATTTTCTATGTATAATAAAAAAATATCTATCTATGTAATGTATTGTATTAAGTATATCAGTCATCTAGTTCCCATAACACAAGCTCTGCTTAGCTTGGGGCTAGATGATGCTGTGTGGATTGTCCAGCATTATTTATTTTATTTATTTTATTTATTTAAGTTTACAAATGGTTTTTGAAGGTAAACATGGTAAAAATAAAAAACTTTTTACACTGTATTTTGACTATCTAAGTGATGATTTGTTAAATAAGTCGTGGTTCTGCGCCGATGACTCATTGTAAAAGCACAATAACGCCTTTGCGCCGATATATATATAGCAATTTTATATATGATACGTAGCGGCGGTATCTACAGAGGCCTTGTCAATCAAATATTATGAAATGTCAAATGGTGGCAGCTGTATTAGAGGCTCCGTCAGTTATTTGCAGGTCATAGCAACATTTGTCATTTATTTATTCATTCACTCACTCATTCATTCACTCATTCATTCATTCATTCATTTATATGGTGATTTCAGTTATTTGCAGATCATAGCAACATTTGTCATTTATTTATTCATTCATTCATTCATTCATTTATATGGTGATTTCAGTTATTTGCAGATCATAGCAACATTTGTCATTTATTTATTCATTCGCTAACTCATTCATTCATTCATTTATATGGTGATTTCAGTTATTTGCAGATCATAGCAACATTTGTCATTTATTTATTCATTCACTCATTCATTCATTTATATGGTGATTTCAGTTATTTGCAGATCATAGCAACATTTGTCATTTATTTACTCATTCACTCACTCATTCATTCATTTATATGGTGATTTCAGTTATTTGCAGATCATAGCAACATTTGTCATTTATTTACTCATTCACTCACTCATTCATTCACTCATTCATTCATTTATATGGTGATTTCAGTTATTTGCAGATCATAGCAATATTTGTTATTTCTTTATTCATTTATTTGTTCATTCACTCATTCATTCATTCATTTATATGGTGATTTCAGTCGAGTACCGCGGCCACTGTTTACTAGAAGCGTGTCGGGTGGCGGAACCGGCGCGCGTCAAGAAACAACTCTCCTCTGTCACCGCACAGCACCAAACTTCGCATCAGCATCAGGTAAAAAAAAAAAGAAAAAAACCTACTTCCATTAACGGAAAGTTGATAAAAAAAGTTCAATATGAATTTATCATCATATTATTTTATTCCAAAAACTATCGTGAACTTGAAGTATTCGTATTGTAAAAACGTGAATTTTCACGTACCGCACTATCGGTGAAGGCACCGACTAAGTTTCGACTCATTCCGAGAGTCGTGCACGGTGCAAGGCGCGACGCGGAAGGAGAAAGTCGCGACCACTCACCCTGATGAAGACTCTCGGAATGAGTCGAAACTTAGTCGGTGCCTTCACCGATAGTGCAGTACGTGAAAATTCCTGTTTTTACAATATGAATGTATAATCACATGAATAAACAATGACTCTTTGAACGGATGTTGATGAAACTTTACAGTGATATAGCTTATACATCAGAATAACACATAGGCTACTTTATATCCGGGTACCGCGCGGGCGAAGCCGTGGGCAGAAGCTAGTAATTCATAAATTATAATATGATTAATCGTTCTATTAATTCAATGACTGTGTATTCCAGAGTTCACAATCATCGACCAGCGGCAGTACACTCTCGCTGGGCGAGTGTGGCTCGGAGGCGCTGCTCAACTTCCCGCACCTCGCTACCGGCGACCGGCCGTTGCACGTCGCTTCCGCCTCGCAGTACCCTAAACGGAAGCAGGTCTGTTTATAAAGATTTGGCGCTATATACAATTTATTAAGCTATAATTTTCAAATTGTAATATTATAAACGTGAAAGTTTGTGAGGATGTATGTTTGTTAGTCTTTCACGCAAAAACTACTGAACGGATTTTGATGAAACTTTACAGTGATATAGCTTATACATCAGAATAACACATAGGCTACTTTTTATCCGGGTAACATGCGGGCGAAGCCGTGGGCAGATGCTAGTTATTGAATAACATTTCAGATACATTACTCTATTATATTACCTATAAATGTCTTATTTACTTGTTTTCTAAAGAGGATATTTATTTTTGTTTTATGTGTGTGACATAAAGTATGTTTAAAGTACTTAAATAAATGAAAAAAAAAACATATCTGAGGATGTAAACATGAAGGATAAAGTTAGGGGTATGTTTGTTTTACAAATTTGATAAACTTTGTCGTTTTTCCATCGTCTATCGCAGCGCCCCCTAGCGATAAAATCTATCTAAGAACTCATCTCTGTGGTCGTGCAAATCGATTGCAAAAAACCCGCATTACATTCGGATAAGCCGTTACGGAGATGAATTTAAGAGAATTTATAGACTTTTTTTGTTATACTTATAAGTAGTCTACTAAAAAAGTCTATAAAGTCTCTTAAATTCATCTCCGAAACGGCATTACATTCGGATTCGTATCTATACTAATATTATAAAGAGGAAAGATTTTTTGTTTGTTTGTTTGTACCGAATAGGCTCCGAAACTTCTGGACCGATTTTAACCATTTTTTCACCAATAGAAAGCTAAATTATCAGGAAGTAACATAGGCTATAGTTTATTTTGAAAGAAATTAGAGGTCCGTAAGATAATTGCAATAATGTAACCCAAGGTAGCAAAATTTTGCCTATGAAATTCATTATTTGGCGTGCGCTGAGAAAACTATTGATGATACATCAAAATGATGTACTACATGATTAAAGTACTTATTATTACCAACAAAAAAATCCTGGAGGGAATATATCTATCATAGTTAAGTCACAATAGCAGCTTTTGTGTTCTAAAATGTATTTAGATCGCGGGTAGAAACAAAAGTTGGTTACATTCATATCGTAGTATTAATTCTTATTCAAAGAAATAGTTTTATTATCAAGGATATCTATATAGCAGTGAAATATTTTTTAATTCATTCGAATCGGACATTTAATTTCGGAGTTATCACGAGTATAAAATCGAAACTTACGCGGGTGAAACCGCGGGGTGCAGCTATATTATATTTGGTACATGCCTGCGTTTTGTGAGCAGTTGGCATTCCACGTGATAGGTCGAAAGCTAATCGCTGCTTATTGGAACAGTAACCGATGGAGCTTGCCTTTGATTTTTTTGGTACTAGATCAGGTTGGTTCTTACTTATTTAGATATTACTTTATTTTTATTATTTTGTTCATAACTTATCCCACCATCGTAACTTAGTTTTTAAATTTGTGTTTTTAATGTCGTGCTAAATCACTTGTTTCTCAAAGTGGACGATAACGCCCCCTTGTGGGCGCTGGAGGCCTTTAGGGGGGCGGTAGAAGACTCTAGAGCATATTGGGGGCGGTAAGGTGGTCTAGAGGGGAAAGCATAGGTTGTTATGTTAAAAACTTTGGGCGCGCTAGTATTTTTTTTATGCCTAATTTGGGCGTTGGGAAACATAAGTTTGAGAATCTGTGTGCTAAATAAATGTTTTCCTTTCTTCTTTATTTCATATTTTTGTAAATAATCATGATCTTCTTGTCCTTATCCCACATTAAGTGGGGTCGGTACAACATGTTTTCTTCTTCGACTCTCCTCTATCAGCCGTCATCTCAGCACTCACTCCTTTCTTAACCATGTCATCCTTCACACAATCCTACAATTCTTTGGCCTACCTCTGCTTTTATTTCCATTTTATTTTTATACCAAAAAATAATTATTTTTATTTTGTTTTTAGGTTATGGAGATACTGATACGAAAAGGCGCGCGGGTGAACGAGAAGAACAAGGACGGACAGACGCCGCTTCACGTCGCCACGGACCACGCACACTTGGACGCAATGGACCTACTGCTGCGACATGGTAGGTATATCTACACTGTCTATATACAGATAGATAGATATAGATAAATAAATAAATAATGCTGGAAATTTTTCACACAGCATCGTCTAGCCCTAAACTAAGCAGAGCTTGTATTATGGGAACTAAATGACTGATATACTACTTTTTTTTATAATACTATATATAACCTATTGTGTTCCACTGTTGGGCAAAGGTCTCCCTCAAGATATAAAATATACTACTTAATATATACAGGGTGTAATAAGACTACTCCCGTAAACTTCGGGGAGTAAAAGAACTCATCAATATGAACAACTTTTACTATGGAACCAAAACAGTGAACGCGAAAAAAAAATCAGCTTTTCCATACTAAAGTTCAATACCTACTTGGCTGAAATGTACGGAACAGCCGATTTTTTTTCGCGTGTTAGTTCCATAGTAAAAGTTATTCGTATTGATGGGTACTTTCACCTCCCGAAGTTTTCGGGAGTAGTCTTATTACACCCTGTATACGGATTTACGAAAAAAGTATATTAAGTAGCTTCAGTCATAACACGGGGTCTGCTTAGTTTGGGGCTAGATGATACTTAAAAAAAACACTATACTTAATTAACACTATTACCAAAATCACTGTCACTATCTACAGAACAAACCGCACAATAATCACTCCACTTATCAATGGGTAGGGTTTTTTAATCACTCCGAATAATTCGGATTCAAATCTTGAACTGAACTATCACTGCTCGCTTGCTTTAGAATCTGAATCAGAATAAAATTATTTATTTAATTAAAGATGATACAAATTCATATTGTAAAAACGGGAATTTTCACGTACTGCACTATCGGTGAAGGCACCGACTAAGTTTCGACTCATTCCGAGAGTCTTCATCAGGGTGAGTGGTTGCGACTTTCTCCTTCCGCGTCGCGCCGTGTTTTTGGAATAAAAATGATACAAATTAATAATAGGAAGATTTAATATTAAGTACCTACCATACCATTAGGCAAGCCTGACAAAACTTTAGTCGTCAAACATATTGGGTAGGTACTAGGGCATGAAAGTTTCGAAACTTTCGATATTATTATTCCTCTTTATTTATTTAAAATCTCAGGCTTATGCCTGGAGCCTTGACAGGCATTAGTGGAGCCGAAGCCAACTAAGAAGCCTTTTTGTATAATACAATATATAAAAAACTTTATTTTGTAAATGGCGACTGATGAAACTATTGGTAATATTGGATGATAAACTGGGCTATTGCAGGAGTGTATGCTTAAGGAATAGTTGCTGGGATATGAGGATGAAACGGCACCTACCAATTCTGACTCAAATTCAAATCGGAAGTTTCGGAAGTGAGCATTCATCAGTACGCGTATGGCACGTTTTCAAATTTACCTACAGCTGACTGTGGTGTGTGTGTGACACGGCCGTTCCTATTCAGCCGTTGAACTCTAGAAGTTATAGCTGACTGTGGCTATGCGTGTGTGAGTGACACTGCCATTCGTATTCAGTCGTACACTAGCGGTTACAGCTGTTTACAGCTATTTGTATGGGAGTGAGTGACACAACTGTTCGTATTCAGCCGTTGAACTCTAGCGGTTATAGCTGACTGTGGCTATGCGTGTGTGAGTGACACGGCCATTCGTATTCAGTCGTACTCTAGCGGTTATAGCTGACTACAGCTATTTGTATGGGAGTGAGTGACACAACTGTTCGTATCCAACCGTTGAACTCTAGCGCTTATAGCTGACTGTGGCTATGCGTGTGTGAGTGACACGGCCATTCGTATTCAGTCGTACTCTAGCGGTTACAGCTGACTACAGCTATTTGTATGGGAGTGAGTGACACAACTGTTCGTATCCAACCGTTGAACTCTAGCGGTTATAGCTGACTGTGGCTATGCGTGTGTAAGTGACACGGCCATTCGTATTCAGTCGTACTCTAGCGGTTACAGCTGACTACAGCTATTTGTATGGGAGTGAGTGACACAACTGTTCGTATCCAACCGTTGAACTCTAGCGGTTATAGCTGACTGTGGCTATGCGTGTGTGAGTGACACGGCCATTCGTATTCAGTCGTACTCTAGCGGTTATAGCTGACTACAGCTATTTGTATGGGAGTGAGTGACACAACTGTTCGTATCCAACCGTTGAACTCTAGCGGTTATAGCTGACTGTGGCTATGCGTGTGTAAGTGACACGGCCATTCGTATTCAGTCGTACTCTAGCGGTTACAGCTGACTACAGCTATTTGTATGGGAGTGAGTGACACAACTGTTCGTATCCAACCGTTGAACTCTAGCGGTTATAGCTGACTGTGGCTATGCGTGTGTAAGTGACACGGCCATTCGTATTCAGTCGTACTCTAGCGGTTACAGCTGACTACAGCTATTTGTATGGGAGTGAGTGACACAACTGTTCGTATCCAACCTGTACAAATCCAAATCAAATAGGTGAGGTAGGTTCGTGTAAGAAAACCAACTCGGTAGAAGCAAGCAATAAATTTATTCCAATAGAACTGAGGTCATGTATTGTCAAAACACTTCGATAGCGCGATGTAGAAATGGGCTCATTTTAGCAGCGCCATCTAGTTTTAATTCACACAAACTTTTAACACCCAGCGTACTTCCTACTTACTTTACATTTAATACAACCGTTGAACTCTAGCGGTTATAGCTGACTGTGGCTATGCGTGTGTGAGTGATACGGCCATTCGTATTCAGTCGTACTCTACCGGTTAGAGCTTACTGTGGCTATGTGTGTGTGAGTGACACGGCCGTTCGTATTCAGCCGTTGAACTGAATAGTTTCCTACCGTGATTTTGTGTTTTAGGTGCTAAGGTGAACGCGTGCGATGCGCGAGGAGAGAGCGCCCTCTGTGTGGCCGCGAGGCGCGACTCTGCCGCCGCGTGCCGGCTGCTGCTCGCCTGCGGAGCCGACACCCGCCCCGACACGCACCACAACCAGCCGCTAGGTGACTCACTACTGTATAATATAGAGCGCCCTCTGTGCGGCCGCGAGGCGCGACTCTGCCGCCGCGTGCCGGCTGCTGCTCGCCTGCGGAGCCGACACCCGCCCCGACACGCACCACAACCAGCCGCTAGGTGACTCACTACTGTATAATATAGAGCGCCCTCTGTGCGGCCGCGAGGCGCGACTCTGCCGCCGCGTGCCGGCTGCTGCTCGCCTGCGGAGCCGACACCCGCCCCGACACGCACCACAACCAGCCGCTAGGTGACTCACTACTGTATAATATAGAGCGCCCTCTGTGCGGCCGCGAGGCGCGACTCTGCCGCCGCGTGCCGGCTGCTGCTCGCCTGCGGAGCCGACACCCGCCCCGACACGCACCACAACCAGCCGCTAGGTGACTCACTACTGTATAATATAGAGCGCCCTCTGTGCGGCCGCGAGGCGCGACTCTGCCGCCGCGTGCCGGCTGCTGCTCGCCTGCGGAGCCGACACCCGCCCCGACACGCACCACAACCAGCCGCTAGGTGACTCACTACTGTATAATATAGAGCGCCCTCTGTGCGGCCGCGAGGCGCGACTCTGCCGCCGCGTGCCGGCTGCTGCTCGCCTGCGGAGCCGACACCCGCCCCGACACGCACCACAACCAGCCGCTAGGTGACTCACTACTGTATAATATAGAGCGCCCTCTGTGCGGCCGCGAGGCGCGACTCTGCCGCCGCGTGCCGGCTGCTGCTCGCCTGCGGAGCCGACACCCGCCCCGACACGCACCACAACCAGCCGCTAGGTGACTCACTACTGTATAATATAGAGCGCCCTCTGTGCGGCCGCGAGGCGCGACTCTGCCGCCGCGTGCCGGCTGCTGCTCGCCTGCGGAGCCGACACCCGCCCCGACACGCACCACAACCAGCCGCTAGGTGACTCACTACTGTATAATATAGAGCGCCCTCTGTGCGGCCGCGAGGCGCGACTCTGCCGCCGCGTGCCGGCTGCTGCTCGCCTGCGGAGCCGACACCCGCCCCGACACGCACCACAACCAGCCGCTAGGTGACTCACTACTGTATAATATAGAGCGCCCTCTGTGCGGCCGCGAGGCGCGACTCTGCCGCCGCGTGCCGGCTGCTGCTCGCCTGCGGAGCCGACACCCGCCCCGACACGCACCACAACCAGCCGCTAGGTGACTCACTACTGTATAATATAGAGCGCCCTCTGTGCGGCCGCGAGGCGCGACTCTGCCGCCGCGTGCCGGCTGCTGCTCGCCTGCGGAGCCGACACCCGCCCCGACACGCACCACAACCAGCCGCTAGGTGACTCACTACTGTATAATATAGAGCGCCCTCTGTGCGGCCGCGAGGCGCGACTCTGCCGCCGCGTGCCGGCTGCTGCTCGCCTGCGGAGCCGACACCCGCCCCGACACGCACCACAACCAGCCGCTAGGTGACTCACTACTGTATAATATAGAGCGCCCTCTGTGCGGCCGCGAGGCGCGACTCTGCCGCCGCGTGCCGGCTGCTGCTCGCCTGCGGAGCCGACACCCGCCCCGACACGCACCACAACCAGCCGCTAGGTGACTCACTACTGTATAATATAGAGCGCCCTCTGTGCGGCCGCGAGGCGCGACTCTGCCGCCGCGTGCCGGCTGCTGCTCGCCTGCGGAGCCGACACCCGCCCCGACACGCACCACAACCAGCCGCTAGGTGACTCACTACTGTATAATATAGAGCGCCCTCTGTGCGGCCGCGAGGCGCGACTCTGCCGCCGCGTGCCGGCTGCTGCTCGCCTGCGGAGCCGACACCCGCCCCGACACGCACCACAACCAGCCGCTAGGTGACTCACTACTGTATAATATAGAGCGCCCTCTGTGCGGCCGCGAGGCGCGACTCTGCCGCCGCGTGCCGGCTGCTGCTCGCCTGCGGAGCCGACACCCGCCCCGACACGCACCACAACCAGCCGCTAGGTGACTCACTACTGTATAATATAGAGCGCCCTCTGTGCGGCCGCGAGGCGCGACTCTGCCGCCGCGTGCCGGCTGCTGCTCGCCTGCGGAGCCGACACCCGCCCCGACACGCACCACAACCAGCCGCTAGGTGACTCACTACTGTATAATATAGAGCGCCCTCTGTGCGGCCGCGAGGCGCGACTCTGCCGCCGCGTGCCGGCTGCTGCTCGCCTGCGGAGCCGACACCCGCCCCGACACGCACCACAACCAGCCGCTAGGTGACTCACTACTGTATAATATAGAGCGCCCTCGAGGCGCGACCTATCTCAGGTACTAGTCTCACACAAAACAGTCACATAAAGTGGGTAACTATACTGATAGTTAAAGACTTTATAAATTAAGAACTTATTGCATTGAGAAAATGAACATTTATTATCATTATTATTATGATCTAAAAGTAGAGGTTTCAATTTGTTTTCGTATTACAGATGAATGTTCAAACGCAGCTGCTCTGAGACTGCTAGAGGCGGCGCGGACGGGCGACGTGGAGACTGCTCGCACCGTGCTCGACTCTCGACCGCGGTTGGTCAACTGTCGCGACGTCGACGGCAGACATTCTACACCGCTGCATTTCGCTGCTGGGTGAGTGTTCAATAGATATCAAATTATCCGCCAGGCTGCGCCAGTTAATCTCGTTGGATATTCCGCCGACTGCGCCAGTAAGTCGCTTCTTGACTAAGGTTAGGTGACATCGTGACTCTTGGTGGTGTTAACGGCAGATATTCTACACCGCTGAGTAATTAAGAATAATTTAGGATGTTAATCATCCTACATTTTTTTTTACAGATACAATAGGCTACCCCTTGCTCAACTTTTACTACAGAGGGGCGCCGATGTTCACGCCAAGGACAAAGGGTGAGTCATCATCTTAACCATTCTTAAGAATATAGATTCCGCTCCAACCCAAGGGAGGGGGGGGATCGCTTTTATGTTATAAGACAACCCATTCTACTTTTAGTTTTTTGTCATCTTGTGATGTACAATAAAGTATTTTCATTCAAATATCTGTCTCGGGTCTCAAAATTAATCAAAAATCTCAATATTAATTAGTATAACTGTGTTTCCAGCGGTCTAGTTCCCCTCCACAATGCTTGTTCGTACGGTCACTACGAAGTGACGGAGCTGCTGGTGGGCGCGGGCGCGGGCGTGAACGCGGCCGACCTGTGGCGCTTCACGCCGCTGCACGAGGCGGCCGCCAAGGGCAAGGCGGACATCGTGCGGCTACTGCTTAAAGTAAGACATACAATCAGACCTGTTCGGCCCACGACAAAAATGGTACTGAGAGCAAAAATCGGGCATGGTCAGTTACGAATGGGACTAATGAGCAAAGATTAAGGCTTGTTCGGCCCACGGCACAAATGGGAATAATTAGCATAAATCAGGACCTGTTTGGACCACGGCACAAATGGGAATAATTAGGAAAAATTAAGACCTGTTCGGACAACGGCACCAATGGGACTAATTATAAAAAATCAGGGCCTGTTCCGACAACGGCACAAATGGGACTAATGAGCAAAAAAAATCTTCCTCCTTGTCTCTGTGTTTTTGTGAAAATCTTACTGTAATCTATAAAATGTCTATTTACCTCCGTCATTTTTTTTGTGTCAAATAAACCATATTGTATTTTATAAAATGCGGTAGAGATCGAATTATCTATAAAAAAAACTGTTTTTGTACATTGAATAGAAACGAATATGATAAAGGATTTAACAAATAAAATTATATTATCCTTTTAAAATCACTAGGAAATTCTATACATCTGACACCAAACATACAGCTGACGAGAATGAAAACTATAGATGGTATAATTAAAAATATGTTATTTAAAAGCTGAAATATATCAGGTAAGGCATTAATATTGTGAATAGCATGGAGCGGATCCTACAAGGCGCAATCGGGACGGTCTCACCGCGCTGCAGCTAGTCAGAGCGGGCGACAGCGATACGGCGGATGCCCTGCGCGGTGACGCAGCGTTACTGGACGCAGCTAAGCGAGGCGATCTGGCGCGGGCTAGGTGAGTTATTAGCCGCTTGATTCCAGTCTACGGCGCAGCCTGTCGGGATACTGCTGCTTGGAAAATTATGTAAAACGATCTTTAATATCCGCCAGGCTGCGCCAGTAACTTGTCAGGTAACTGCCGTCAATGCAATACATAGTATCAAAATATATGGTAGGAAAATGAGTAGTTATCCGCTACGCTGCGCCAGGAAGTGTATAAGTGGCCTAATTCTAGTCTACGTTTAGGCCAGGCTGCGCCATGTCGCATGCGCCTGTAATTTCACCGGCACCTATACCCTTCAAACCGGAACACAGCAATGCAAAACTTAACTGCTTGCAGCAGAAATAGGTGTAAGGTACTTCCCCGGACGAGCTATATTAATTTATAGTAAGTGTCTAGTCGCTATGGTAGAAAGGTCTCGAATTATCCGTCAGGCTGCGCCAAGGATTCTAGATTTGTTAGTTTTTCATTTAAAATCGATTTATTGATTGGCAGTTGATAAGATCGATCTACCCTCTCGCTCACTCTTATATGTTAAAGCTTATCATTGAATAAAAAGAAATCATAATTTCCAGAAAACTCATAACACCACAGAATGTGAATTGTCGGGACGCGCACGGACGGAATTCCACCCCGTTACATCTTGCAGGTGAGTTGGTAGGCTTCTCATATAAGCGTTAGTTTCTTGGGTCACCCTATGCAAGGTCAGTAACCTGCCCCATAATTACACTAGAATCCCCCCCACCCCCCACACACCTTACACCTACCCCAATTACCCCTTAGTTATACGAAAGGCTATGGAACAATGCAATGGCACTCGAGAAACGCGCGGGCTAGCTAGCTTTTTAAATTTTGTAAAATAAAATATTTATTTAATTCTCCATTTCATTTTCCAAAGCATTTTCTACCTGTCAAAGGCAATTTAAATTTCAAATAATTTTTTCTTAAATCAAAAAATGCTGGTCTTTTTTCACACAGCATCATCTAGCCCCAAAGTAAGCAGAGCTTGTGTTATGGGAACTACATGACTGATATACTACTTATATATTTTTTTGTAAATACATATCATACATAGCAAATACCCCGACTCCGAGACATACACAAACATTTGTAACGCTGCGGGAATCGAACTCGCAACCTTCTGCGTCTAGACCCTTCACGCACTGCGCCACAGAGATCGTCAAAGAGGTATGTTTCTGGATTATATATGTTCTGATATGTATGCAATTGTGTATGATTTATGATAAGACCGCCCAATGTACAACAATGTTAAAGTTTGTACTAATTATTTAAGCTGAAATATTTGGTGTGCAATAAAGTATTTTCTATCTATGTTAGGTATATTGTATACAATATAGTATATCTTTCGTACAGTCCGTTCCATCTGGTAGATATCGCTAAATGGCGATAACTCCCACCCATTGTACAACATTGGCAAAGTTTGTAGTACTTATTATTATTTGGTGTGCAATATTTTTTTACAATAAGTTGACTAAATTCAAAAAATAAGTTTAAGCCATTGTTTTTAAAGAGCGTGCTCAGATATCAAATTCTTGTTTTTAAGTAGTACCTCGTGTGTTCATAAGTTTTGAGACGAACTTATTTAATTAATTTAAAAAGAAAGTAATTCATGCAACCTTTTTTAAACTTTTAAAATTTTAAATTTCGAATGTTTTGAATCAGAAAAAATATACATTTGAATATTCGTTTCATTCTCCGTGAAAATGGCGCCAACAAAAGATTTGCGTGCGACTGTAATTTCACTGTTTCAAGCAGGAAAAAAACCAATGCAAGTTTTTAGTGAAATCCAAAGTTTGGGATGTAGTCGGAACTTTGTGTATTATACCATAAAGAGGTACAAGGAGACCGGCTCTTTAGAAGACCGTGGAAGATGTGGCCGCCCGCGGTCTGTAAGGACGCCCGCCAACATCAAAGTAATCAGAGAGCGAATTCGTCGCAACCCTTGCCGGACTCAAAAGAAATTAGCTCTGCAGACCAACATTTCGCGAATATCGATGAACAGGATACTTAAATATGATCTTAAACTAAAGGCCTACAGTCGAAGGAAAGTGCATTATTTAAACGAGCGTCTTCGTAAATTGCGACTGGAACGATGTCGGAACCTATTGAAGAGACACGATCCAAAAAATATCCTGTTTACCGATGAAAAGATCTTCACGGTGGAAGAAAAGTATAACCGGCAGAACAATAAGGTTTACGCCAGAAGTTCAAAGGACGTCCAGCCATCTGTACGCAATGTCCAGCGCACTCATCATCCAGCAAGTGTGATGGGTCACTTCGCTTCATTTTTGCCAGCAAGGCGTCAAGGTGAAGGCACAAAATTACCAAACCGACATATTGGAAGCGGTGGTTAAACCATTAAATGATACGCTATTCGCTGGAAAATACTGGGTTTTCCAACAGGACTCTGCTCCCTCCCATAAAGCTAAGACTACCCAACGTTGGCTGGAGGCCAATTTGCCAGGCTTCATTCGGAGCGAAGATTGGCCCTCGTCAAGCCCTGACTTGAATCCTTTGGATTATTCTTTATGGACGGAATTGGAGCTGAGGGCATGCAGAAAGTCTCACCCAAACCTGGATTCTCTCAAGCGAGCCCTTATTAAAGAATCGAAACGGATTCCCATTGAAAAGATTCGTGCCGCCATAGATGAATGGCGCACGCGTTTGAAGGCCTGCATTGAATGCAAAGGCGGCCATTTTGAATGATTTATTTTTAAATACAGATCTAGATGTCAGTAGTTTTAATTTTAATATCCAATAAATGAATACTCAACTTAGCTCCAAAAATATTTTAGTTTTACTGTGTCTCAAGACTTATGAACACACGAGGTAGTATTTATTATCCTTTACTTCGCTCTTTCTTTGAAGGATCGAAGTTTTTTATTTTTATAACTCACAATAATTCACAATGTAAACACCAACTGCTTTTCATTAACCATGATGTGTACACATGTTTTAGAATGCTATCTAGCCCAAAACGTTTCTGGACTGAACAATTGTTATGTACTGATTGTATTCTGTTTTGTGCGCCAAAATAAATAAATAAAGTATCTTCAATCGTCTATTTATTATTTACATGTTAATTTACACAGCCGGGTACAATAACTTAGAAGTGGCCGAGGCATTGCTCGAAGCTGGCGCCACGGTCTCCGCCCGCGATAAGGGAGGCCTAGTGCCCCTGCACAATGCAGCGTCGTATGGGCACGTAGAACTGGCAGCGTTGTTGCTGCGAGCCGGCACGAACCCGAACGCAGCCGACAGGTGGGGGTTCACGCCGCTGCACGAGGCAGCGCACAAGGCACGAACCCAGTTAGCTGCGTTACTAGTAAGTAGTTAGCAAGCATGCTTAGAGCAGCAAAATTGTTTCCGTAGAATCCAAATCATTAGGGCATACATCAAGCTTACTAAACAATCATCAAGCTATAAATTCGTCAAACCTCGTCAGTATCTTCAAAAAAACTCGTCAGCATCAAGCTTCAAGCTCAACTCTCATCTAGTAAGTAAGTGTAGCCTCGTATGGGTATGTAGAACTGGCAGCGTTGTTGCTGCGAGCCGGCACGAACCCGAACGCAGCCGACAGATGGAGGTTCACGCCGCTGCACGAGGCAACGCACAAGGCACGAATAAAATATGAAATATGAATATACAACAGCACCTTATTGGACAATTCCACCTGTCTGATAACGTGTTCAGGATGCTGTCAGGGCTGACATGTAACTCGTTTGCGCAGCGGTGCACTTCGTTTGCGTATTATGGCATACAGGCCATTCCACTATATCTTCAACAAGGCGGTCCCATCAGCGCCCTGAACGTCCTAAAAATGCATGAGTTTCCCAGCTCGCTCACGGCGCGGATCCGTTCCTGAAGAACCAGGAAGGTCAGACGGCGCTGGAGCTCGCGGGCGCTGAGGATGTCCGCTCGCTGCTAGCGGACGCGATGACGGGGGCTGCGGGGGACGCCGCTCCCGCGCCCCGCCCCGCGCCCCTCGCGCCGCCTCCGCATCTGCCCGTGCTCATGCCGAGCGGAGACACCGTGCAGCTCTCATTGCCTGTGAGTTTTTCGTCGGTCCTTACATAGTATCGGTCGCGTGGTCGGGTGCCGTGATTACACAACCATGGAAAACACAACCATGGAATTGGTGTATATTTTGGTCGCAAATTCCAAGGTCGTGTTTTCCATCGTTGTGCTTTCCAGGCCGTACACAATAATGTACACCCTGGGAAAACATAACCATGGAAAAGGCTGCCAAATGACTTCCAATTCCCAGGTCGTGGTTTCCATGGTTGGACATTCCCGACACATGTTGGGAATGTACAACCCTGGAAAACACAACCATGGGATTGGTGTATATTTTGGTCGCAAATTCCAAGGTCGTGTTTTCCATGGTTGTGCTTTCTAGGCCGTACACAATAATGTACACCCTGGGAAAACATAACCATGGAAAAGGCTGCCAAATGGCTTCCAATTCCCAGGTCGTGTTTTCCATGGTTGGACATTCCCGACACGTGTTGTTTTAAAGTACCTCCTATCTAACAAAAAAATAATGAATGAAATCGGACTACGCGTTAATGAATTACGACTAAGTTGTACAAATTTTGAATTTGATCCCCTCTCCCAAGGGAACCATGCTGAATTTCGGGATAAAAAGTATACTATGTCCTACCCCGTAGTATGAACTCAAATCATGCCAAGTTTCACTTGCATTCGTTCAGTAGTTTCGGTGCTATGCGCGGCCCAGATTCTGACAGACAGACAGACAAAAATGAAAAAAAAAAACATTTTTGGCTTCAGTATCGATAAGTGTCCTACCAAAAAAAAAAAAATAACTTCAATGTACAGAATTTGACCTGTTACATTCTTATTATAGTATAGATGTATGTATCTCAATATATATTTGGATGTATGTATTTAAGTATGAATTATTTCCAGTTATGTATGTAGTTTACTTCTATTTTAAGTAACTAGTTATTTTATTCAATAAATTGTTCTCTTATTTTGGTAATCAGCCAAAAGCACTACCATAACACAAAAGTTAGCTGGACGAAAATGCCAATTAGCATTAAGTCCGCCTATGTACATCTATCTACCATCGAGGTCATCTGAGCTACGAACAACCTTGTTTCGTCAGGTGGTACCGAGCGACTACTGGGCGGAAGGTTCAAGAGGCAGCCTGGAGGAAGCAGCCGGTAGACCGGCATCAGCTCTCTCCACTTCCGAGTCCCTGCAGACCTTCCTGACCAGGTGAGGACATGCATTCCTTAAATTACATTAGTATATTAATAATAATAAATAAATAATGCTGGACATTTTTCACACAGCATCATCTAACCCCAAATTAAGCAGAGCTTGTGTTATGGGATATACTTTTTTTCTGTAAATACATACATATTATACATAGAAAACACCCAGACAAATATTTGCAGATCAAACAAACATTTGTCCCGCGACGGGAATCCGCAACCTTCTGCGTCTCAGTCATGCTTTCGCCCACAGACGACCGGCGCAGTGGATATTCTATCTGTATTGTGAATTGTACTCTCCAGGAAAAACAGGCAATAAATAAAACCCACGTTTCAAATTCATCCTTGTGATTTTAATTAATTTTGACTTTGACTTTGAAATCTTTGGTAATATTGTTTTTTTTTAGTATCGGTCTGGAGCAACTGGTGCCGGTATTGGAACGCGAGCAGATCACCGTGGATATCCTATCGGAGATGTCTCATGAGGATTTGAGGGCTATCGGAGTGGCCGCGTACGGACACAGACATAGGCTATTGAAAGGGGCGCGGCAGAGCTTGAATTCAGCGTCAGGTGAGATATACTACTTTAAACTCAGCATCAGATGTAATATACAACTTTAAACTCAGCATCAGATGTAATATACAACTTTAAACTCAGCGTCAGATGTATTGTACAACTTTAAACTCAGCATTAGATGTAATATACAACTTTAAACTCAGCATCAGATGTAATATACAACTTTAAACTCAGCATCAGATGTAATATACAACTTAAAACTCAGCGTCAGATGTAATATACAACAACTCAGCGTCAGATGAGATATACAACTTAAAAATCAGCGTCAGATGTATTATACAACTTTAAACTCAGCGTCAGATGTAATATACAACAACTCAGCGTCAGATGAGATATACAACTTAAAACTCAGCGTCAAGTGAGATATACTACTTTAAACTCGGTGTCAGATGAGATATACAACTTTAAATTCAGCGTCAGATGAGATATGCAACTTTAAACTCAACGTCAGATGTAATATACTATCTACTAGCCGATGCCCGCGGTTTTACTCGCGTAGGGTAGGTAATTGATCGGTGCATCAAACATAATTGCGTGGCTTGTACCCTAACGGCATTTTTGAATACCCTGATACGTGTTCAGTTCTTTTGTATTATAAATATGCAAACTAAGTTTTCAGGAAATCGCACCACGCGTTTTACATTCTTATACAAACTTAACATACCATCCAGGTGGGATGGTATGTTAAGTTTGTATAAGGGAGTAGTTTAGAAAAATACATGTATTTGTCTTTTATCATTTGTGCTGAATACTATTTATGCCGAGTTTCGAACAAATTGGACCACTCTGTAAAAAGTTCCCATATATACTAGAACACCCTCTCACATCCTCTTTGAGGGGTAGTTTGAGAAAATAATTATATTAATCTTTTATTCAATTTTATAATTATATTAATTCAAGTAATACCATATTTTACTACAAAGGTTTACATACAAAGGTTTTCAGCCCTTTTCACCCCCTTAGGGATTGAAGTTTCCAAATTCCTTTCTTAGTGCACCCCTAAACCATAAGAGGAATATACCCTCCAAGTTTAATACTACTAGGACTTATGGTTTAGGCTGTGCGTTGATTCACCTCTTGGAATTTGACACACCCTACATCCCCTTTAAGGGGTATTTTGGGAAAATAATTATATAATACTTTAATTATTTGGATTTAAGAATATTTATGTGAAGTTTCAACAAGACTGTAAGTTCAAGGAATACGATTTTTCACACAAATGTTTTCAGCCCTTTTCACCCCTTCAGGGGTAGAATTTTCCAAACTCCTTTCTTAGTGCACACCTACACCATAAAAGGAATATACACTCCAAGTTTCATGCTTCTAGGACTTATGGTTTAGGCTGTGCGTTGATCCACCAGTCAGTAACGGAACAGTTTTATATATATTGATTGATACTAATAATTATTGCAGAATGGTACGGCGGCACCACACTCATAGACGTGAACCCGCCGCCCGAGGACCAGTGCGGAGAAAGCGAGTACGCGATAGTGGAGAGGGAGATGCAAGCCTCGGTGCGCGCGCATCGGGACCACGCGGGGGGACATTTCACGCACTATAACGTCGTCAGGGTATGTATCACACTTTACGCACTATAACGTCGTCAGGGTATGTATCACACTTCATGCACTATAACGTCGTCAGGGTATGTATCACACTTCACGCACTATAACGTCGTCAGGGTATGTATCAAACTTCACGCATTATAACGTCGTTAGGGTATGTATCACACTTCACGCACTATAACGTCGTCAGAGTATGTATCACACTTCACGCACTATAACGTCGTCAGGGTATGTAACACACTTCACGCACTATAACGTCGTTAGGGTATGTATCACTTCACGCACTATAACGTCGTCAGAGTATGTATCACACTTCACGCACTATAACGTCGTCAGGGTATGTAACACACTTCACGCACTATAACGTCGTCAGGGTATGTATCACTTCACGCACTATAACGTCGTCGGGGTATGTATCATACTTCACGCACTATAACGTCGTCAGGGTATATATCACACACAACGCGGTTGGGGTATGCGACACACTTTACGCACTATACCGTGGTCAGAGTTTGTATCACACTTTAATCAATCCATGTGGTGATTACGACGCTTTTTATCGTAAGCGGTCAGGGTGGGATATCACCTTGATATTCTTGCTTGTCCACAGATACAAAAGCTGGTGAACGGTCGTCTGTGGGAGCGGTATCAGCATAGAAGACGCGAGGTCACAGAGGAGGCTGGCGCGACCAACGAACGTATGCTGTTCCACGGATCGCCGTTCATCAACGCCATCGTACAGAAGGGATTCGACGAACGGCACGCTTATATTGGTTTGTAATTTCGCTGGTATTTGACGAAGAGACGCTGGCGCGGTTATAAGCTCGCCGCCTGAGACGCGAGAGGTTGCGGGATCGATCCTGATGAGAGGTAAAGAGTTTTGCAATATTTTCTACGTTACTTCTTAATTAGGTCTTTCTACCTATCTTCTATCATGATCTTGGATCATTCCAGCGTTGTTGGCAATGATTACCAAGTGATAGGAAATTATAGATATCGGTTGGACCACCAATGAATGAATTACTCAACTGCAGATTTAGTAATGCTTAGATAGGTAAGTATTTTCATTAGGAGTTAGTAAAGCGACGGTGGCGCGGTTGTAAGTTCGCCGACTGAGACGCGAGAGGTTGCGGGATCGATTCTGAGGATTTTTTTGCAATAATTTCTACGTTTCAATCTGTAAGACTTCAGAGAAGAAGATTCGTATTAATTTTAACAGAAACTATCTGATAGATAAATAGAACTTGAGATAATATGTCATCATAAATAGTACAAACTTTGTCAATTTTTTACAATGGGCGATCTTATCGCCAATTAGCGATCCCTAACAGACAACCTTTCGATGGAACGGACTGTACGAAAGAACACAAGGTGTACCACATACTATGAAAACATATTTTTACCTGCATAATTACTTACTACATAATATAACATTATTACCATTGTACCACATGTATATTATTAAATTTGTATGTATTTATTGAATTATAAAATTATTTTTATAGCAACCAGTTACACCATCTCTCTTTGCTAACTTTTAAATCAAGTCCATCCAAAGGTTGTCTGGAAGAGATCGCTCTCAGCGATAAGGCCGTCCATTGTATCACCACAACCCAGTTTTAAGTTTCTCTGTAAAGTGTTTTTTTAATCCTGATGTATGTAATAAAGAGTTGTCTATCTATCTATCATAATACCAACATACTATCATAAACAATTCATAATACAAACTGATATCATTAGATTGATAAAGGATTATTGCAGCGTTGTTGCAAATTATTACCAAGAAATTCATAATTAGGGAGCTCGCTTCTAGAATGTTCCCGAATCATAGAAAAATACGGAATTCAGTGGGACCAAACGAAATAATGCTATTCCATTGAAGATTTATTAACGAGGATTCGCTTACTAGCATCTACCCGCGGCTTCGCCCGCGTGGTACCCGGATAAAAAGTAGCCTATATATTATTCTGATGTATAAGCTATATTACTGTAAAGTTTCATCGAAATCAGTTCAGTAGTTTTTGCGTGAAAGAGTAACAAACATCCATCCTCACAAACTTTCGCGTTTGTAATAGTAATAGCATATTGATAATTTCGCAACTATCCACAAAGCGACGGTGGCGTGTCCGTGAGGTCGCTGCCTGAGACTCGAGAGGTTGCGGGATCGAACCTGACTATCAGCAAAAAGTTTTGCATTAAAAAAAAGATTTGTTCTCTTAAGCCTCAGGTTAAACTGCCACGCTCTGTAGTTAACTGGTCCCGTAAGCTTCAGACCATGCAACAGAATCAATCCAGAGTTTCTCGCGTCTCAGACAGCGGCCTCACGGCCCCGCCACAGTCGCTTCAGAAATACCAATGTCTTCAGAGATTTCGAAGGGCCGAATATATTCATGGACATAGAGGAACGGAACAAAAAAGTGACAGATAAAGAAGATAAGATAAGTAAGATAATAAACTGTATTATTTCGTATCACAAAGGATACAGGGCAGGACGAAAGCTGAAGACATATGGCCTATGTCCAGCAGTGGGCTAATATAGAATGATGATGATGATGAATATGATTAATATTGTAAAAACGGAATTTTCACGTACTGCACTATCGACTAAGGCACCGACTAAGGCGCAAGGCGAAGGAGAAAGTCGCGACCACTCACCCTGATGAAGACTCTCGGGATGAGTCGAAACTTAGTCGGTGCCTTCAGTACGTGAAAATTCCCGTTTTTACAATATGAATAGTCAAGTTCATGAAAGTTTTTGGAAAAAGATGAATATGATGATGAAAGGATACAGGAGTACACAATATACGAGTTCATATTGTAAAAACGGGAATTTCCACGTACTGCACTATCGGTGAAGGCACCGACTGAGTTTCGACTCATTCCGAGAGTCTTCATCAGGGTGAATGGTTGCGAATGAGTCGAAACTTAGTCGGTGCCTTCACTGATAGTGCAGTACGTGGAAATTCCCGTTTTTACAATATGAATAGTCAAGTTCACGATAGTTTTTGGAATAAAATATATTAAGAAGATGAGATTGACAACAAAAACGGCCGACACTCAGCACTTTGTTATAGAAGCACTTTGTGCCAATAAAACGCTGGTCTGCAACTGTTTTTTTTTTGTATGCATCTATCCCCAAACTAAGCAGAGCTTGTATTATGGGAACTACATGACTGATATACTACTCATATACATTATTGTAAATACATACATATGATACATAGAAAACACCCAGACCCGAGACAAATATATGCAGAGCATACAAACATTTGTCCCACGGCGGGAAGCGAACCCGTAACCTTCTGCGTCTCGGACGAGCCTTCGCCCACTCCTGCACAGGATCGTCAAAAGAGAATCGTCGCCAACGGCCTCGATTCTGTAGTACACTAAATAAACTAAATTTAAACTGTCGCTCTCTCTTACTGATAGTGCAAGCAAGAAATAGATAGCTTCAATTTTAGTGCTGTCAAATTAGTCAGATTTAAGTTTTCTATACAAATTTAGTGGTGATTTCAAAACATGCTGACTATAAACACGAAGAAAAGCGGCTCATAAACTGATTTGACAGCAGCACACAGCGGTAAAATTCTTGCCATCTCTTTCTTGCATACACTAGCACACGGTAAAAAATGATTTCCTATAGAAAGACAAATTGCTTTCCATTAAGACATTTTTATTACCTCCAAGAAAATGATTCTCTCCCTATAGACGCTAGTCAATAATTTCTTCGTAATAGTAAAAAAACATCTCATTTTATTTTATTTCTTACGAGATAAATAAATTTAATTCAAGAAACATATTGTTTATTTAAGACATTTATTTGATATTTATTTGATACGACATAAAATAAGTCTTGAAATAAACATATTTCTTTTCAAGTAAGAACAAAATTGAGAAAAATATTGTCTTCAAAAAAGATAAGCAGTATTTTGGTTTTAAAGATATTTCATTAAACTAAGAAAATATTTTTTTTGTAATAATCAAATATTTCGAGAAATCAGTCTTTCTTATTCAAAGAAATCCTTTTTACTTGTGCAGTAAAAGAGAGCGACAGTTTAAATTAAGTTTAGTTAGTGTACTACAGAATCGAGGCTATTTTCTGCCAAAGGGTAATGTTTAATGTATTATTTTGCAGGTGGTATGTTCGGGGCTGGCATATATTTTGCTGAGCATTCGTCTAAGAGTAATCAATATGTTTACGGGTTTGGAGGTGGCTCTGGCTGCCCCGCACATAAAGACAGGAGCTGCTATTTATGCCATAGGTAAATATTTCATATCGTTTTATATTTTTGTTTCACCCGGGTAAGTTTAGATTTTATACTCGTGATAACTTCGAAGTTAAATGTCCGATTCGAATGAATTAAAAAGTATTTTACTGCTACATAAATATCCTTGATGATGAAACTATTTATTTGAATAAGAATTAATACTACGATATGAATGTAACCAACTTTTGTTTCTACCCGCGATCTAATTACATTTTAGAGCACAAAAGCTGATATTGTGACTTAACTATGATAATTAGATATATTCCCTCGAGGACTTTTTTGTAGGTAACAATGAGTACTTTAATCATGTAGTACATAATTTTTATGTATCATCAATAGTTTTCTCATCGCACGCCAAATAATAAATTATATAGGCAACATTTTGTTACATTATTGTAATTTTCTAAAGGATCTCTAAATTTTTGTAAATAAATTATAGCCTATGTTACTTCCTGATAATTTAGCTTTCTATTGTTGAAAAAATGGTTAAAATCGGTCCAGTAGTTTCGGAGCCTATTCGGTACAACAAACATAAAAATCTTTCCTCTCTATAATATTCGTAGTATTAATTCTTACTCAAATAAACAGTTTTATCATCAAGGGTATTTATGTAGCAGTCAAATACTTTTTAATTCATTCGAATCGGACATTTAATTTCGAAGTTATCACGAGTATAAAATCTAAACTTACTCGGGTGAAACCGCGGGGCACAACTAGTTACGAATATTGGTGGAAATATAGAAGCCTAAAACTCGTACTGCAAAAGAAAACCCCGCCCGGTTGCTCCCGGACGTCCTCTAAACTAGGACAAATTCCGGTGTGTCCGACATGGCAACCCCTAAAAGAAATAAATCAATAATGCTGAACATTTTTTATGTCCTAATCTAAAGATAACATAGTATTTTCTGCGTTCGTTCACAGACAGATGCTGCTGTGTCGCGTGACACTGGGACGCGGGTTCCAGCTGGTGTCCGCTACGAAGATGGCGCACGCGCCGCCCGGACACCACAGCGTCGCCGGACGACCCACCAGCGGCGGACTCTGCTTCCCGGAGCACGTCGTCTACAGAGGCGAACAGGTATTGACGACCTCTGTGGCGCAGTGGGCGAAGGCCCGCCTGAGACGTAGAAGGTTGCGGGTTCAATTCCCGCCACGGGACAAATGTTTGTATCTGCAAATATTTTTCTCGGGTCTGGGTGTTTTCTATGTATAATATGTATGTATTTACAATATATATATATATATAAGTATATCAGTCATGTAGTTCCCATAATACAAGCTCTGTTTAGTTTGGGGCTAGATGATGCTGTGTGAAAATGTCCAGCATTATTTATTTATTTTATTTATAATTAACAAAAAAATATGTAGACATCAAAAAAATATTATATGTTGGATATAATATACGGGCATGAATGAATGAATAAATGAAAACACTTTATTGTACACCATAAGAAAATATATATAATTATAAAAAACAATACTCAAAGTACAATGGGCAGTTTTATCGAAGTGATCTCTTTCAGACAACCTTGCTGGAACCTTTGGGCGAACAAGTATATTATAATAATCAACAACAAAAAAAAACACTTGAAAATGAGAGCATATAATGCTGGATATAATATATGAGTATAATGTTATTTTTTTGGCATTTATTTTTTATATCATGTTATTTCGATTATAATAATGAAAAAAAAAGCAGAAATAAAAAACACTTGGAAATGACATATAATGTTGGGTAGAATATACGGAAATTATGTTGTTGCTTTGCGCGAACAGGTATTATAATAATCAACAAAAAAAAAGCAAAAAAAAAACTAATTAAAAATGATGTTCAAAGCATGCGCTTAAGCTTTTCTGACTTTGTAATAGACGGGAATCATGTAATTTTTTGGACCGGCGCTGGAAGATGCGACACAGTTTTTACTTCTGTACATTATGTATATATAATACACAATATATATAATATAGTATTTGTATATTATTTTCTCTTGTAAAAACTAAATAAATAAAAAATGCTGGACATTTCCCACACAGCATCATCTAGCCCCGAACTAAGCAGAGCTTGTATTATGGGAACTATGTGACTGATATACTACTTATATACCTTCTTTGTGAATACATACGAATATTATACATAGAAAACACCCAGACCCCGAGACAAATATACGCAGATCATACAAAAATTTGTCCCGCGGCGGGAATCGAACCCGCAACCTTCAATTAAAGTTTATAATAAATTACCAAATGAATTTAGAGCACTAAAAGAAACTTAATTCAACCATAAAATATGTTTTTATAACATAGATTAGTATTTCAAATTTAAATTCGTATTTTAATTGATATAATATATTTTTTTCTGACGTTTTTCATTTTATATTGTAATGCATGAAATTTAATATATAAATAATAATAATCATTTTTTTTTCTTAATAAGTAGGTGCCTAATATTTGCACGACAAATTTAGGCCAGTTTAGTGATACCTAATAACGTAGCATAAGAACCAATTTACCTGTATTCAAGCAAATAAAGTTTTCATTCATTCTTTCATCCATTCTTTCATTCATTAATGATATCATCATTCTTTCATTCATTCATTCATTCTTTCATCATTCATCCATTCTTTCATTCATTCATTCATTACTTATATCACCATTCTGTCATTCATTCATTCATTAATTATATCATTCTTTCATCATTCATCCATCCTTTCATTCATTAATTATATCATCATTCTTTCATTCATTTATTCTGTGTCTCAGGCGAGCCTTCGCCCACTGCGCCACAGAACTCGTCAACAGCTGTTATATATATCTTTTTTTTTAATCTGTTTCAGGCTTATCCGGAATACCTGATAACGTATCAGATAGTTTGCACAGAGACGACGGGAGCCGTGTAGATAGACCATAATTTAATATTAACTTACTCTAGGGTTACATTTGGAAAATTATGTGCCTGGTATAATTTAAATTATTCTATACTATTCATATTGTAAAAACGGGAATTTTCACGTACCGCATTATCGGTGAAGGCACCGACTAAGTTTCGAGTCATTCCGAGAGTCTTCATCAGGGTGAGTGATCGCGACGTTCTCCCTCCGGGTCGCGTCGTGCGCTACTATTCTATACTAGATTCTGTCCACGGCTTCGCCCGCGTGGTACCCGGATAAAAAGTAGCCTATGTGTTATTCTGATGTATAAGCTGTGTTACTGTAAAGTTTCATCAAAATCCGTTCAGTAGTTTTTGCGTGAGAGAGTAACAAACATCCATCCTCACAAACTTTTGCGTTTATAATATTAGTAGGATATAGTAGGAAGTTAGGATTCTTTATTTTTTACTAGCTGTTGCCCACGGGTTTGTCCAGGTACCAGGATGAAAAGTAGCTCTTTAAGGCAGCGTTAGTAAGAAATGTATTCGCTCGACCGTTTCTTCGTCGATTTACGATGCAAAATTGATCTTCACGAAAAGTCCTTTTATTTTAACGGCCTTTGTCCAACCTGAAAGTCAATTCTTGATATTGTTGAAAGATTTTTTGAATAAGATGAATAATTTCGTAGATTATGTCCAAACAAACAAACTTTACCTATTATAATATTAGTATAGATAGATATTTTTTCTAACATCACAAAAAAATTAGGTATTTCGAAACAAGTAGAAATTTCGCGTAAGATTTTTTCATATATTTTTCCAAATGTAAAGTTTAATACATAATAATGTGTGCTACCACACGAAATGTATATATTTTGAAATTATTATTAACGATCAGTATTTTTTGAATGTATATTTGAAATTTATTATCAGCGCGCACTTCTGCAGTTCCGGACGGTTTATCTCATCAATACCTTTCTATTGATACCCATATCGTTGTTTGGAAGAAAATAAAGATAAAAACGAAAAAAATAGCAAGAAATTCAAAACGGCCGGTCTTACCGCTGAACACGATTTCATCCAGACAACTTAAGGAGATAATTATGTATGAGAGAAAATGGGACAGTATTTTTTGCCTCTGATGAGACAATCTCTCAAAGGACGTATATGGACAATTAAAAATGGTACCATATCACCAAGACCCGCAGAACATACGAAAATTCGTCCCGCAGCGGGAATCGAACCTGCACCTCTAGCATCGCGGCCGGAAGTGCCAAAGAAGTGTACGCTTTTAACGTGAAATTCAAAATTAAGAGGCTTCCTTCCGTGTTGTGAATTCATTATAAACATTTTATTAGATAATTTATTTTTAATTTCCAAGACATTCTGAAGTACAAGAGTTCAAGGCTAAACATAGACATTTTAAGGCGTAATACATTCGAAACCTTATCAAAATCGGTGCAGCACGTGAAATAAACATGTTTCTGTAGGTTGTAAAATTGTAGCAATAATTTATAAGAAATTCAAAAACAGTTATTTATTATTCAAATGGATGAAGCTGAACCGATTTTGATAGATCTAATTCGCCTATAGTATTAATTCGTTTGATACTTCGATGTATAGAAACGTGCGAAAAAACGTTTTTCGAATATATGTCGTGAAATAAATGAATACAATTAATTATAATCTTTTATTGACTAGAATAGATATAATATTATGGTTAACAAGCTTCTGCACACGGCTTCGCCCGCGCGGTATCCGGATAAAAAGTAGCCTATGTGTTATTCTGATGTATAAGCTATATTACTGTAAAGTTTCATCAAAATCCAATCAGTAGTTTTTGTGTGAAAGAGTAACAAACATCCATCCTCACAAACTTTCGCGTTTATTATATTAGCAGGATTTTGTACACGATTCTCTGGTCCGTACTCAGTACTATCTGGGTCTAGACAAATACCTCACGTTAAGTTTTCCTTTTACGCTAACGCAAGTTTGTCAAGGAAAAAGTTGACAGCTGTCACGTGCCATTTCCACAGTTAATGTCATTCTCGTACAATTCAATCTTATCTGCGTTAACGCAAACAGAAAGAGTTATCTGGTACTAGACAAATACCTCACACAAAGTTTTCCTTTCACGCTAACGCAAATTTGTCAAGGAAAAACTTGACAGCTGCCACGTGACATTTCCACAGCTAATGTCATTCTCGTACAATTCAATCTTATCTGCGTTAACGCAAACAGAAAGTGGTATTTGTCTAGACACTCTGACCAACTAGGGGGGTAGTCAGAGCAACTATATAAATATTTTATATGCTTAATTGGTAACTTAAAATAACTATGAGTTTAAAGAAACTTAAATAATGCTAATACTGGACATTTTCACACAGCATCATCTAGCCCCAAACTAAGCAGAGCTTGTGTTATTGGAACTAAATGACTGATATACTACTTATATACATAATTTTTTGTAAATACATACATATTATACATAGAAAAAACCCATACCAGAGACAAATATCTGCTTAAACAAACATTTGTCCCTCAATACTGCTTAGTTTTTCACAACTACCTTCAAAATGCAGATAATACTTATAAGTAATAACTAAATTAACATTTTTTTTGCAACTACCCTCTTTTGCAAGCACTTATCTAAGGACCAATTGCGCGAACCTGTACTAGATTAATAAACTCCGAGTTAAACGACTGAAGCCTGCATTATTGTCTCTCGTTATGGCATTTGAAGACTTAGCATTCTTATCCTGGTGTTAAAATAGAACCAAACCCTTGTCGGAGCTATTGGGCCGTACGTTTACAGTTTATACAGAACAAAACGCTCAAAACTGTATTTTACATCCTCAGATACATACTCAAATCTTTGAGGCTACCAAGGGGTTAGTTTTGACACATGCCCGCGTTTTGCATGTAGTTCGCATTCCACGTGGCAGATTGCAAGCCGATCGCCGCTTATTGGAACACTAACTAACGTCGAATGAATACGAATTTTCGGATCAGTCACTACATTTTCAGTAATCAGTTCCACATAGAAAACTAACATGACTCTTTCTACTTTTTGATATATTTATTTAAATATTGGCCTCGATTCTGTAGTACACTAACTAAACTTAATTTAAAATGTCGCTCTCTTTCACTGGATAGTGGAAGAAAGAGATGGCAAGAATTTAACTCCTGTCAAATCAGTTTACGCGCCGCTTTTCTTCGACTAAATTTGTATGGAAAACTTAAATCTGACTAATTTGACAGCACTATGAATGAATGAATGAATGATATTTATTTGTATAGTATAGTTACATAGGTATAGTCAGCTCCTCTATATTCGACATTTTGGTCGTGCAAATTTTTACATATAAGTAGGTAAACACCTAGATACAATTAAATTTACAGATTAAAAAAAAATTTAACTGTAAAATTGTAGCTATCTTTCTTATTCATTTATTTATTTAATACTTTCGCACAAAACAACGTAGTGCTAGGAGGACTTAATGCTAAAGCATTCTCTACCAGTCATCCTGGGCGTGCAAAAAGATGGTGTGGCGTGTCTAGTACAATGTACATACACTACAATATATATATATATTATAAGATACGTATAAGAATAATATACTTAATATTAATATATAAAATATTGAAAATAAACTTAAACAAATAAAACACTTAAATATTAATTGATAGTGGCATCAGAGAGGGGGGAAGTTGAAGAGGGGGGAAGTCTTTCTTGCTTGCACTATCAGTAAGAGAGAGCGTCAGTTTAAATTTAGTTTAGTTAGTGAACTACAGAATCGAGGCCAATACCATACTACGGCTAGAAAAGGGGGTAATTTAGATGCAAGGATTCAGCTCCCCAGTCATATTAATATGGGAACAAGTAACTTTCTGCCCCGTTGGCACTGCGATCCTGAACAGCTTACCTTGCGGCATACAGACGCACACCTTAAACTGCCCCGTGGCTAACTGCCCCGTAGGAAAGTGCCCCGTTGGCAACTGCCCCGTAGGAAAGTGCCCCGTTGGCAACTGCCCCGCAGCTTGTACGGTCTTGGCTATGGGTAAATACCTAACATCAATATAAACACCTTCCTTCCCGCTCAGAACTACTGAGCCATTGATGGATCTGATGAAGATATCCTGATCGGCTGTCCAGAACAGCTCCTTGGACTCCATGTGCGTGCCTTCAGCTCCTCGGAGGAAGGTGGAGGAGTCGGAGTGGATGGTCAGGTCTTCGTCTACTGGGGCTGTGATGCGGTTTGTTGAGATTTGCTGTTAAAGAATAAAAAAATAATGCTGGACATTTTTTTACATAATGTCATCTAGCCCTAAACTAAGCAGAGCTTGTGTTATGAGAACTGCATAACTGATATACTACTTATATACTTTTTTTCGTACATACATACATATTATGTATAGAAAACACTCAGACCCAACACAAATATTTGCAGATGTTACAAAAATTGGTCCCGCGGCGGGAATCGAACCCGCAACCTTCTGCGTCTCAGGCGGGCCTTCGCCCACTGCGCCACAGAGGTCGTTAGACTAGGTATTATCTCTAACATAACATCTGTTAGCAGATTTCTCCCTCGTCACAAAAAAAAAGTATCATCTCTATAGATATACAGGGCGTCCCAAGACAATGCGACATGAAGGGAAAGTACCTTAAATATTATAGATAGGATATTTAGCTGAAAGAAGACATTATTTTATTTTTAAAAGTTAGTAAAACTGCATTCAAAGATTTTCGTTTATTAAATTCTCAAATAAGTACCTTATTTGAGAATTTCTCGAAAATCGTCGTCGGCGATAAAAAAATCTTAAATTTGTTTTTTTTTTACGTTATTCCTTTCTTTCGAGATACTATGTTACTTAAGAGGATTTTTTTTGTGTATTCTTTCGATTGCCATCATAGAAAATACGGGGTGTTTTTTTCACATTTGAGTCGGATCGAATCCCAAGTAATTTTTTAAAAAAATCTTTGAATGTGGTATTACTAATTTTCAAAAATAAAATAAAGTCTTATTTCAGCAAAATATCCTATCTACCGCTATAATATTTAAGGTACTTTCCATTCATGTTGCATAGTTTTGGGACGCTCTGTATATCTGTAACATACAGATTACCTGTAGCAGACTGAGGTATTTATGTAGCAGTAAAATACTTTTAAATACATTATTTTTAACGCGGGTGAAACCGCGGGGCGCAGCTAGTACCTGTATAAAACAAGATTATGGGTGATGTAGGTGGTATACTCACTCTTGCGTGTAAATTATTGACGGCATCTGGAACCGTGCATGGCGCATTTCCCGTCTGTGCTGTGCTGAACACCACCTGGAAAGTTGATACGGACTTGCCTGACCACCTACACACAGACTTTATGTATAACTAGCATCTGCGCACGGCTTCGCCCGCGTGGTACCGGATAAAAAGTAGCCTATGTGTTATTCTGATGTATCCTACTATCCTACTACTATTTTATATGCGGTAGTTTATGAGGATGGATGTTTGTTACTCTTTCACGCAAAAACTACTGAACGGATTTTGATGAAACTTTACAGTAATATAGCTTATACATCAGAATAACATATAGGTTACTTTTTATCCGGGTACCACGCGGGCAAAGCCGTGGGCAGAAGCTAGTAAACTGTATTACTGAAAAGTTTTATCAAAATCCGTTGTTGCATGAAAGAGTAACAAACATCCATCCTCACAAACTTTCACGTTTACAATATTAGTAGGATAAGACAGGTAAGCTATTGCACACCCATTATTTATGCATAATTATGAACTTGGTGTATCTACTCGTTACAATAAAAATAATAGGAAAATAATAAATAAATAATACGGGACATTTTTCACACAGCATCATCTAACCCCAAAATGAGCAGAGCTTGTATTATGGGAACTACATAACTGATATACCTACAACTTAAATACTTTTTTTTTTGTAAACACATACATATTATACATAGGAAAACACCCAAAAATAAATTCATAATAAATAAAAAAACACATATTACCTCCCCCGTGGCAGGGTCTCTGAGTTCCAGCGAGCTGACTCCGCGGATGAAGACACCCGAAGAGTTCACAACCATACGTGTGTCGGAACGCGACACCCTGCGGGGGTAATGCCATAATTACTGCGGCGCAGTGCAGGAAGGCCTCCCATCCGAGAGATTAGTCATGGATAGCACACTCTTTGAAAACGAGGATCGTGCTAGGGGTTCAGTTTTACAACTGAGCCAGCACACTGTGGTACCACAATTGAGGCGAGGCAGCGACGCAGTTTCTGAACGTAGTTGAGTGAGGCAGTCTTGGGAACACAGTGTGCACTGTGCGTGTTGTGTGGTGATGGAGTGGAGTGCTATGTGCGAGGCGCATTGTGCGAGCCAACACGATCTTACCTCGCGGCTCGGCTCCCAACGTGGTGGAGCTGCATGAGGCATACTTCCTAGACAACAAGACAACAACTGAGCAGCGAGGCAGTTTCTGAACGTAGTTGGGTGAGGCAGTCTTGGGAACACAGTGTGTACTGTGCGTGTTGTGTGGTGATGGAGTGGAGTGCTATGTGCGAGGCACATTGTGCGAGCCAACACGATCTTTCCTCGCGGCTCGCGCCTAGCACGATTGTGCAACTGTGTTGGTGTGCAGGTGTGCTAGCTCGTCCAAACGAAAAGAGTGAGGCCTCGTTACGAGAAAGTGTGTAGCTACAAAAGTGGTGGCACACGTGCTGAGGACCCACCACTACGAGATAGATGACTTCTCAAATGTTGCGGGAACTCAGTAGAACGCCAAGATCTTTATAGTCAGTGAGAATAAATAAAATAAATAATGTTGGACATTTTCACACAGCATCATCTAGCCCCAAACTAAGCAGAGCTTGTGTTATGGGAACTACATGACTGATATACTACTTATATGTATTTTTTACATATATATTATACATAGAAAACACCCACATACGAGACAAATATTTGCAGATCTTACAAACGTTTGTCCCGCGGCGGGAATCGAACCCGCAACCTTCTGTGTCTCAGACGAGCCTTCGCCCACTGCGCCACAGAGGTCGTAATAGAATTATTATAAGTTTTTTATAATTACATAACAAAAATTTCCTTTTAATACTCAATACAAATTACATTTCTTGCTTTCACATCTTAAAAAAGTTGTTTTAGCAAATAGTTAGTCTTATATGAACCCTGTGTTTCGCCACCGCCACGCCACCGTATCAGCTGGATGGTCTCTTATCCCGGGGGGTGGGGAGAAGAGGACCCCCTCTTAGCAGGACCCCTCTCTTTGGTTTAGAACGTCGTGGAACACCCCTTTACACAAAATATGCAATCACCGCCCCTTCTGCTAGTTTCGAAGATACAACGGGATGGAGAGGACAAAACTCTTGTTATGGTTGAGCTCGCCTTTGTACATAATAATAATAAAATAATGCTGGACATTTTCACACAGCATCATCTAGCCCCAAACTAAGCAGAGCTTGTATTATGGGAACTACATGACTGATATACTACTTATATACATATTTTTTTTTTGTAAATACATACATAATATACATAGAAAACACCCAGACCTGAGACAAATATTTGCAGATACAAACATTTGTCCCGTGGCGGGAATTGAACCCGCAACCTTCTGCGTCCCAGGCGGACCTTCGCCCACTGCGCCACAGAGGTCGTCAAATATGTATATGTAACATGTCCTATATGTAATTTTTTGTTTCTAATATCTGTGTGTACAATAAAGACTAGAGGGTGCAGGAGGGGGGGCTGATTTCAAGTTCATGTTTAACACATACCGCGTTTGCAAGTTGAATACCACAGAACCATTCTCACTGCTAACAGACATGGGCTCATCTCTGAAGCTCTCAATCAATCCGTCCCGTTTATAAATATGGTCCAGATCTGCATTCCCAAAGAACTTTACAGCGTTATGCTCTGGAAGGAACTCCATACTTTCCAGTCCTGAAAGATATTAACTCTTACATTACCAATTGAAACTAATAGTGGGTAGGGTGGATGTGGAAAAAGTCTTCCTGAGGCATTGGACAGAGGTGTACAGTGTGCACTGTGAAGAGTCCTTACATTTAAGCTCTATTTAGTATTTTAATAAAACTTATAATGTTGCTCCTACGCTGTCTATCGTTGGCGGCACTTATGGAGCCCGCTTAGTGGACGGCAACTCATCACCTGCCTATGATTTGATTTGAATTTGAGTCAGAATTGGCAGGTGCCGTTTCATCCTACATAGCCCAGCAACCATTCCTTAAGCATATACTCCTGCAATAGTCCAATTTATCAATAGTTTCATCAGTCGCCATCCACAAAATAACGTTTTTAATATAATTATTGTATTGTACAAAAAGGCCTTCTAGTGTTATTTTCGGCTCCAATAATGTCTATAAAGGCACCAAGCATAAACCTGAGATTTTAAAGAAATAAAGAGAAATCATTTTGCACACAGCCCCAAACTAAGCAGAGCTTGTATTATGGGAACTACATGACTGATATACTACTTATATGCTTTTTTTGTAAATACATAGGTATATATTATTCATTTAAGTAACTATGATGATGATGATGATGATGATGAAGTAACTATATTCATTATTATCATATGTTTAGTTATGTCTGCAATACTTTTGTGAATTAAATTAGATTTCTCATATTTGCTTTAATTGTGTTAGTATTAATTTTATTTATAAGTAGTGATCCAAGTAGGTATTCATTTAAAAATAACTATAATTTACATATGTACGATATTATGAGTAAAATCAACTACTTATACAACCTTCATAGAATAAAAGTGGGTTCTGCCTGCTGATTTACAAAATGTACTTTGTAAGTTATACTTTACGTAACTACAGTAAAGTAAAAAAATAAAAAAACAAAATGTTTTAAAGCATTTGCATAGCTTACAATAATGATATTATACGACACTCGTAATTAATAGTGCTTTATTGCATGCATAAGTTCAAAAAGCTACATTATGCATGTTTTTGCAGAGTCCTAGAGTTTTAGTCATTCATGTTTTTAATTACTTACCATGCCCCAATCTTAGAACAGCAAGAATGGTAAACGTCAAAACCAAATTCCCAATGGCTAGAACCAGCAGCAAACACACGAGAGTCCAGAAAGCAAACGTTTTTCTCCCTTTTTGGACCGTTTTTGTAACATCGTTCCCATTTTTGTCCGAATAATTCTTGATTCCAGCTTTGTATTGAATGTGTGTGGGTGTCTTCGTAATAAGCGCTTTTTCAGCGCGGTTACGTTCTAGAGTTTCGTCCGACATGGCTTCGGAAGCGGGGGAAACTCCGCGGAGCGCTCCTAACATATCGCACTATGTTTATTTTACGGTTTCAGCGTCGAAACATGGAAATTAAAAATAGCACAGAAAATATTTCATAAAAGTCAATCAAATTATCGAGCGGGATTCTCTCATCCTGATTGGCGGATAGCGGACCAATCAGAATATTTTTGTGGCTTGGATATGAGCCTTATTTTAAGCTATTTTAGTGTCGCCAACTACAAAACTATTTTCAAACCTCGTAGTATTTTGAATTACTTAGTGTGTACATACACCATGAAGCAGGTTTGACGTTTATCAGTAATGACAACATGACAGTGTAAAAAATATATTTTTTGACAATTTGCTTTGTAATCATGGCGTCAGAACGTTACAGTTTCTCTCTCACAACTTTTAGGTAAAATAAATTGATATACGCCTTTTTGAGTGACTGAAATGATAAATTCCACTTTTCCAATGGTTCACTTTAGTGTTTCTATGTTCTACGATACCCATAACACCATATTTAGCTAGTTACAAAGTGTTAGAATAGTCTGTACATTTCCTGTGAAACTATAAAGATTTATCTGTTTTTCCGCAGTCCTTCTGGAAAATTGGTCCAAATTGAATATGCCTTAGCTGCCGTGACTGCCGGCGGATCCTCCGTTGGTATCAAAGGTAAGAAATTGGAAACTTGGAGGTTATTTTAGCATCCTCATCAAATTCCCAATTTTTATCATTAATTATCAAAAAAAAAACATGAATATTCGTTAAAAACCCTCTGAACTTCTATTGTACTGGCACCGCAGATCAATGTTTAGATTTCTAAAAATCTATCGAAAATGCCATGTCATTTCCTTATAAGTTATGCAAAACTCTGTATGAATCTCATCTAAAACTAACATATTCTATAATTTCAGCATCTAATGGAGTGGTGATTGCCACGGAAAACAAGCACAAGAGTATTCTTTATGATGAGCACAGCGTCAACAAAGTTGAAATGATCACCGGACATATCGGTAATTACCACAGATTCCATACAGTTTTAAAGAAATCAGCTAAGTTAAAAGCAATGTTCCAGCTGCCACCTAATTGAACTAGCAAAATGGCTATGGTATGTAACCTCTATTTGTGCCTGTGCACCTTCCTACCAACTACGCAAATAATGCATCTGCTTGAGCATTTATACTGTAAAGGGATATGCTTACTTATAGCCATATCTAGATACTAGCTTCTGCCCACGGCTTCGCCCATGTGGTACCCGGATAAATACATTAATACTTTACTAAAAATGAAACACGACAACCTGAGGATGATGGTGGGCTTCATCGCGGGACACTGTGATCTGAATCACCATCTCCTTAAGACAGGGGCCACAGACAGTGGACTCTGTCGAGGTTGTCTCAAGGTTGTAGAGACACTGTGATCTGAATCACCATCTCCTTAAGATGGGCCACAGACAGTGGCCTCTATCGAGGTTGTCTCTGGGTTGTAGAGACACTGTGATCTGAATCACCATCTCCTTAAGACAGGGGCCACAACAGTGGCCTCTGTCCAGGTTGTAGAGACACTGTGATCTGAATCACCATCTCCTTAAGACAGGGGCCACAGACAGTGGACTCTGTCGAGGTTGTCTCCAGGTTGTAGAGACACTGATCTGAATCACCATCTCCTTAAGACAGGGGCCACAGGCAGTGGACTCCGTCGAGGTTGTCTCCAGGTTGTAGAGACTCGTGACTCTCGTCTAGTCTGTAGTCAACTCATGCTCTCCGTCATCATTAACTTCAGGATGTCAGGGATACTGGAACACTGCTGTCATCAACCCAGAGTCCTTCTCCACTACTTCAAGGAGTTGGGCTGGTTGGGGTCAGGTTAGAAGGGGGATAATGCACAATACACTCCAATGCGGGACGACAGTGCAGACCTTAGTTCCCCTACTTAGAATTTTAATTAGAACAGGTTATTAAAACATAATTCTGATACGTTCCAGGCATGGTGTACTCCGGCATGGGTCCTGATTACCGTCTCCTCGTGACGCAAGCCCGCAAGATGGCCCAGCAGTACTATCTTATGTACCATGAGCCAATACCAACAGCTCAGCTGGTACAACGAGTGGCTACGGTCATGCAGGAATACACACAATCCGGGTGAGCCTACATTCTAAATTTAACTGACTTATAAATAAGAAAAGATTCTAAAATCTTAAGAGTTAACCCTTAACCACCTAACGTCGGTCATAGTGACTCCAACGATTTTTATTTTTTTAATTATTCCGTTATTACGCGATCTATGCGTCTGTGAGTTAATCTACCTTACCTCCCCGCTCCCCAGAACGCGCTGTGCGCTCGACCGCTTCGCACATTCGCGCGTTCAGAAGTTATAGGTAATTATATTTTATTTTCGGTCATGGTGACCGACGTTAGGTGGTTACGTAGTTTTTATTAAATTCTATTATTTTTATTTTTGTACGTTTATAATGTCTGATATTAGACCGAGACATCGTGAAATGGTTAGAAGAGTCTGACTCAGACACGGAAAATGAAAGAAATGTGCCAGAATTGCCGAACGAAGACTGCAGTGACATCGAAGATGTTCCAGTGGATCATGTTATTGAAGGCGAGTTTCAGTCTGATTCAGAAATAGAAAATGATGACTTTTGCTCATCATTTTCTATTTCTGAATCAGACTCGAGAGGAAGAAGGAAGTGACATTGACCTACCACTAATGGAAGATTGATCAACGACTGCCGATGGCTATATTTTATAGAATGCTGGACATTTCGGCTGCAAATGCATACATCGTAAGTTACGTGAACCAAGCTCAGGCAAGGGTGCGTAGGCTCAATTTCATGAACCAACTGGCTGAAGATCTTGTAAAACCTCATTTGGAGTGACGTGTGAACAAGCCCGTTAAGCACCGAGAACTTCGAGGTACCATTCGCCGCATACTGAATATGGACCAGGTGTCTAGCACATCGTCAACTGGCAACATCGAAAAGTTTGAAATTAGGAAGACTTGCTCAAGCTGTGATTCTAAAAAGAAATGCAAAACATATCACTTGTGTTTTCAATGTTAACCCAATTTGCGTTGAGTGTTCCAAAATTTGTGCTTAGACTGTCGTCAAAAATTGTAATTGTTTACCCGTTGTAATTTTATAAAAAATGTTATTCGATTGTGCCATTAATAGTTTTATATAGTCGTTTATATACCTAGTTATCAAAAAATAAGAAGATTTTATTAGACTTAAATGATTGTTCCTTGTCAGATCTCAGATTTTAGATAATGCCTAGATTTTGTCCTAAAATGTTTAAGTTAATTATAAGTGTTGATTATTAATGTGTGTAAGTGTATTTTTTAAAGTTTAAAAACGTCATTAGAATATAAAAATACTAAAGATTACGATCTGTCTTTCATTTATGTCATTACAATTATTTTTTCATGATAAAAAAGAAAATAATGCAAGCGGTCACCATGACCGCCGTTAGGTGGTAGTGTAACTCAAAAACACGTTAGGTGGCTAAGGGTTAAAAAAAGATGAGATTCTAATTTTTTTTTTGTTTGTGTAAAATCGTTACTAAAAACGAACTAAAATCTTAACTGACTTCAAAAAGGAGGAGGTTCTCAATTCAGTTGTTTTTTTTCATGTTTGTTACTTTATAAAATAAAAATAAAAAAGCCTGTTTATTCCAAAACTTAAAAAATACAGTTTTACAATCTATGATACCTGAAGAAAAGGAGAAATTATCACTGGACCACTTCCCTCACAAGCCTGATTACCCACACCAAACCTGCTCATAGTCTGAAGACTGATGCAGATGAACAAAGAAAAGAAGAAAAAAATATCATTTATGATTTAATTAATTTATTCAATATTGAATAATTATTATTGTATATATATATATATATATATTTTTCATTTTATTATAGTTCGGACCCTTCTCGGGTAAAGGCCTCCTCCAGTTCTTTCCAGCGGTCTGTCTTTTGCCACTTTCGTCCAGTCTTCTGATTTTAGGAATCTGTTTATTTCTTCGGTCCATCTAGCTTGTGGTCTGCCGATTCTTCTTTTTCGTTTTGGTCCTTTCCAGGTGGTGACTATGGTAGCCCATTTTTTTTATCCATACTGGCTACGTGTCCTGCCCATTGCCACTTCGTTTTTAGTGCGTGCACTAGATTGTCTATGAATTTGGTTTTCGATCTTAGTTCCGTGTGACGTATTTTATCGACCAGTCTTTTTTTCATTATGTTTCGTTCTATGGGCATTTGGTGATTTATTTTTGGTAGCCATGCGCGAAATGTGTCAGTGAAAAGAAAAGAATAAAGTATATCTTTTGGCTAAGTGAACTACTTCATTGATTTAGTTCAGTAGTTCATTTACTTTAGGTATACCGTTTAGTTGTTAGAGAATTATGAATGGATGAACGAAATGAAGAAATGAGTTGCTTTCTTAGGGCTATGAACGAAATGTTTTTATTTTTATATCTCGGTTTTCCTTCATAGGTACTTTACAGGCTTAGACTGTCAACCAGGGGCAAACATTTTTACTATAAAATAGGTATATAGGTAGGTAAATTTAATAGGTTTTTTTTGTAATAATAATAAATACGTATTTAAAAATTGAGATATGTACAATTTACTTTTGTTAATTAAACTGATTAATATTTCAAAGTTATTAATAAAACGACTTAACTTATTTTTTATTTGCATATAAAACTGACCCGTAACATGCGCAACACGACGCATATAACTTACTAAATTCAAACAATGCAAAATAGGTATTTTCGTACTCAAACAAAATATTAATAATCAAAAAACCAAACAAACGTAAACAATCTACTTTAGCAAGAATCAAAGAACTTTATCTCAACAACGTAAAGGTTTGTTTTAATTGCAAGTTCTTAGAAAGATACCATATCAGCTATCACTCTTTACTCTCGCTTCTATTGTTGAAAAAATTGTGCAAAATAAAATAGTATTTGTGTACACGCCATAACACCGTTTTTTCTATCTTCGTCCAGCGTGATGCTAAACGAAGCATTGAAGTAAAAAGACTGAACTAAATGAACTAGAGACACATTAGAATGAGTAGTGAACTAAATGACAAGACAATCTTACGTATGAAGTACTTCATTTACTTCATTCGTTCGCCAACTATCCATGGCTAATTTTTGGCTTCTCTTGTGAATGTCCATGTCTGGCTGCCGTACTTAAGTCTGGCTGGGAAGAAGACAACTACCATTTTCTTTAACCTCAGGGGCAGTGGACCTTTTAACACTTCTGTCATTGTTACTTGATCTTTGCCAAATTGTTAACCGATTTTGATGATTCTTTCGTTGTCGTATAGAGAATGATCCCGAAGTGGTCCAATAATAGCTTTATTCCTCAGGCATTGTTTACTCATAAAACTCAAAAAACATCAGGCACCAAATCTGTTGGATTCAGATTGTTCTTCAAAGCAGGCAATTTATATAAAATAGATTTCAGTACTTATGACGTTTATTCTTATAATTATTTTGATGGTATTCCAGAGGCGTGCGCCCGTTCGGCGTGTCACTCCTGATCTGCGGTTGGGACAGCGACCGTCCTTACCTGTTCCAATGCGACCCCTCCGGCTCGTACTTTGCGTGGAAGGCCACTGCTATGGGCAAGAACTTCACCAACGGCAAGACTTTCTTGGAGAAAAGGTGAGGATGACCTCGATCGCGTAGTGGGTGAGAAGCCGATGCTACGGCGTGGTGTGGGTTCGATTCCCGCTGGAAGACGATGCATGTAATAGTATCAGTTGCTCGTTCAGTTGCTGCATTACTACAGAATATTCCGTAATGGAGTCGTTATTTTTTGTGTGCGGACGCTTCATTATATTTATTTACTTGCAGTAAAGTATATAATGTTAGTTTCAATGCCTACCTACTTATTACTTATGTTTTTGTTGTAGAGTTTTGTCTCAAATAAAGTAACCTCTCTAACATAGCTTGAATGATACTACTAATTAACTATTGTACCTACTTAACAGATAACTGATAGGCTACTTCTTATCCGGGTACCACGCGGGAGAAACCGTGGGCAGAAGCTAGTCCTACTAATAATATTATAAATGTGAAAGTTTGTGAGGATGGATGTTTGTTACTCTTTCATGCAAAAACTACTGAACGGATTTTGATGAAACTTTACAGTAATATAGCTTATACATCAGAATAACAGATAGGCTATTTTTTATCCGGGTACCACGCGGGCGAAGCCGTGGGCAGTGGCTAGTACCTTAAAAGTCAAAGTCAAAATTCATTTATTCAATAAAATCACAAGGATCACTTTGAAACATCCGTTTTTTACTGCCTGTTCCTCCGCGACCAAGCCAGGAAAGAAAGGCAAGGAAACAAGGCTGGTTATTCTTTTTAATGATCTATTACCTCTCCACCAGGTATACTGAAGACCTGGAGCTGGATGATGCAGTCCACACCGCCATCCTCACCCTGAAGGAAGGTTTCGAGGGTCAGATGTCTTGCGATAACATCGAAGTGGGCATATGCGATGCGGCGGGATTCCGGAGATTGGAACCTGCGCATGTTAAAGACTACCTAGCTAATATCCCCTAACTTTAAGTGACACTTAAATAATATTATGGCATCGACTCTCGCGTTAACATAACTTAATTTTATCTATCACTCTCTTTCACAGTAACAAAACAATATAATGTTAGTACATATGTTTTTTCACACAACATGTAGTCCACAGGTTCTCAAACTTGTGTTTCCCAACGCCCAAATTTGGAATAAAGAAAAATACTAGCGCCCCCAAAGTTTTTCATATAACAACCTATGCTTTCCCCTCTAGACCACCTTACCGCCCCCAATATGTTCTAGAGTCTTCTACCGCCCCCTGAAGGCCTCCAGCGCCCACAAGGGGGCGTTATCGCCCACTTTGAGAAACAGTGATCTAGTCCCAAACTAAGCAGAGCTTGTGTTATGGGAACTACATGACTGATATACTACTTATATACACTTTTTTTTTGTAAATACATACATATTATACATAGAAAAAACCCAGATTTGAGACAAATATTTGCAGATGCAAACATTAGTCCCGCGGCGGGAATCGAACCCGCAATCTTCTGCGTCTCTTCGGGCCTTCGCCCATTGCGCCACAGAGGTTGTCAAAAATGACATTTGGTACTAAATAACTTAAAAATTAGGTTCTAAGTATTAAAATCGTACCATAGGTGAATCTGTTCGCAAAAGAAAGAGATAGCGACGATTTTACTTCTGTCAAATTGGTCAGTTAAGTTTTACATGTTAAGTTGTGATTTCAAAACATGCTGACTAAAAACAGTAAACGTAAACTAATTTGACATATAATTCTTGGCATCTCTTTCTTGCGTGCGCCATCAGTGAAAGAGCGTAACAGTTTAAATTAAGTTTACTTGGTGTACAAGAGAATCGGCGTTATTTAAACGTAATTTTCACTGGAAACGGGATACTGGGAATGTTTCTGCTGTTCATTCAAACTGCCGAAATATCGGAACGAAACCTCACAAGTCTTGGTAGATACCGTTCTTAGTGAAAGTTATGTTCATAATTATTATAGTTTCAAAAATAAATAAAAATTTTGCTTTTTTAATTGTTTTTTTTTTATATAAATTCTATCAGCGTTTATTTAATATCCGTTTGCGGCCTAAAAGGGTCGTAGGATATATGCGAGTACGTAAATATGTGATTTTAAAAGTATCATAAGTAGGTAGGTATTTTGTTTTTTTAATAAATCAAACTCCCGGTTAAACTAACGCGGTGGCGATGGGGTGTAGGCGGTGGGAATCAATACATCTGAGGGCACTCAAATTATTGCTTGGCCTCAATTCTGTAGTTCACTAACTAAACTAATTTTAAACTGTCGCTGTCTTTTACTGATAGTGCAAGCAAGAGAGATAGCTACAATTTTAGTGCTGTCAGATTTATGTTTTCCATACAAATTTAGTCGTAATTTCAAAACATGCTGACTATAAACAAAGAAAAGCGGCACGTAAACTGATTTGACAGCACTAAAATTGTAACTATCTCTCTTGCTTGCACTATCAGTAAAAGACAGCGACAGTTTAAAATTAGTTTAGTTAGTGAACTACAGAATTGAGGCCATTGTCCAATGAACTCAAATAATTGTAAAAAAAACAGTTTCAGTTATTTATAATATCTACACTTACCAGTTGTTTGCAATAAATAAACAGACATACCTACATAATCCTGATCCCACTAGGATTCTGTGACATAATTATTAGGAACTAAGAGTACTGTAATACCAGAACAGCAGAGAAACAAACATTTGTCTTCAGACAAATATTTCGTATTGGTAACATTTTGCATTCTAACCTCATTTCAATAATGGTAGGTATTTATTGCACTATATTTACCATTATAAGGTATTTTTTAATTACATTGTCTTATAAGCTTAACTTTTTACAGCTTCAAGGGACCGAATGATAAATGTTACGAGCTAGGGTTCTGGATAAAATAATTAAGTCCAATTAAACACCAAAACTAACACTGTACCTACCTATTAATAAATCACTCAATAAAAAAATTACAATAAAACAAAAGAACGAAACTACACAGTTAAAACAAAAACACTGTATCACTTGGTACAACACTAGCACAACTATCACTTCACTAGTCACTGGGTATCGCTTCTTTATCACTTCCAAAATCTTGAACGAAAACTGCATCTACTGGTCGCTTGCCGCGCTTCTATATCTTGTAAGGCATTTCTTCCAGAACGTTCTCGTAGGGGGGCGTGGCCCGCACGCTGCCTCGCTCCGCCCCGCCCCGTCTCGTACCACCTCAAACACTAGAAACTACCGGCTTTTACTAGCGCGGTTAGTGCCAGTCGATGACGCTAACAAGTAGTGCGCCCATTTGATAAGAGATGGCGCTAGCGTACCGTAGTTGCTAGGCCGCGCACGTCTCATTAACATTAACTTGATACCTCCACACGTTCCTGACAAAAAAAATATCCTAAATATAAGGATTCCTTTTTCCTTATGAGGTACGGAACCCTAAAAATTGGCTCCGTGAGAGTAATCAACATCTGCAATAGTTACCAGGGCCATTATTGAATACTTTTCGTACTAAAGACCAAGTTAAACGCTCTGACAAGGCCGATGTACCTACCAACCTACTTAGAGCTACACTAGACCTAAGCTTAACCATTAATGTAGGACATTAAGCATGAATAAATAAATAAATTTAAAAAAAACCAGTTGTGTCAACTTAGCCTGTAATTCCACCGGCACTAACACCCTACAAACCAGAACATTACAGCTTGGTTTGGCGGCAGAAATTGGTGGTAATCCACAATTATCTGTGGTTTTTTCTTTTTTATAAAACCTGAATGATAGAATAGCATCTCTTCAGCTCGACACATATAATGCTCAACTCTGTAGTATTTACTATTTTTGTATAAGTATGACAATGGCCTCGATTCTGTAGTACACTGACTAAAATAAATTTAAACTATCGCTCTCTTTTACTGATAGTGTACGCAAGAAAGAGATAGCTACAATTTTAGTGCCGTGTGCTGCTGTCAAATCAGTTTACGCGCCGCTTTTCTTCGTGTTTATAGTCAGCATGTTTTGATATCACGACTAAATTTGTATGGAAAACTTAAATCTGACTAATTTGACAGCACTAAAATTGTAGCTATCTCTTTCTTGCTTGCACTATCAGTAAAAGAGAGCGACAGTTTAAATTTAGTTTAGTCAGTGTACTACAGAATCGAGGCCAATATGTACCTACTGCATTCATAGTAACTAAATTTTTTTCCATAGTCCAAAAAATTTTTATTAACCGAATGTATAGATTACTAAGTTAATAGAAATCATCATCACTATAGAACCATTTTCTTTCTAGTAACATAATTTTTAACCTAAAATGACAGTCGCCAAAATGGCGGTTACTGCAATGCATTCTTTTTACCCGAGCGCAGTACAGTTGTTTATGACATGAACAGACATGTTACGTACCTATCTACATAATCCAGATCCACTAGGATTCTCTGTGTCGTGGGTATCTGGAACTACGAGTACCGTGGTACCAGAACAACTAAACCCGGAACAAATATCTGCAGAACATCCACACATATTATGTCCATACCACTTTGTGAGGTATTATTGATTATAATTGTCTCAAAAAACAGATTTTCACAACCATCAACCATTTTTATTTTGAGACTTGTCCAGGAAATCTACCTAATTACCAATGTTGCCAGCCGGGTCAAAATTTACCTAAAATAGATAAAAAAAAGTAACCTTTTGGTGTGAAAGTAACCTTTTTTTCCTTTAATTAGGTATGTACCTACTAAAAGTTGATAGACAGATGTTGGTTGTATTAAGTAAACTCTTGCTCATGGCAATGGTCAAGGTTGTATCATATAATGTTTGTAATTACGTTGTGGTGGTGTGCATGTGTGTATAGGCTAAGTTAGTGTAAGTTAGAGCCCATGTACGAGTAGGTACTTAAGTTAGTAAATAAAGAGGTGTCACCGTAATCGGACGTTTATCATTTTACTCGACTCTGCGTACCCCCCGCAACCCGCGACACGACATGGCGACCCTGCCATGCCCAGCGCGTGCGGCGTAAATGCGTGCTGGGATGGTTTGACGGAGAAATAATAAATAAAATCACGAAAATGTGTCGGGCTACTGTCGAGAAGGAGGAAGTGTTCCAAAATGCAGCGGCAGGAAATGACGCTATTTTGAAAAATCTCGGTGGTCGAGTTGAAAATTTACATACGATGCTGATCGTTTTAATTGCGGTGATAAGCGCAATAGTTATTTTTTTCGCGTGGAAGGCGTACAGCAGCTGCCAACGCAAACTGGTCAAAAAGGAAATCGGGCAGCTTGCTTTGCGGCGTATCCGGTCATCCTTTGGCCGAGGGCGAGAAGGTGACGCAGAACATCAGTAAGTGCAAAAAGTGCGTAAACAAAGTGCGGGAAATATGTGTAAGATAAGGTGCGTTCAAGTGCGGACAGTGAAATGAATGACTATAAATGGAGAGACTATCTACTTTATATGAGAACCTTAAAAGTTTAAGTGAGAATATTAGAAAACTAGGTCCGAAAAGACGCGATGAAAAGTTAGGTCAACAAAAATTTAAGGAGGCAGATGATTTATATTATGAGTATAAGATATTGATTAGTGATGAAAAATTATGTGCTAAAGTTTTAGAATTAGATTTATCTGGATATACTTTAGATTTATTGTCAACCAAAATAGAAAATATATATAAAAAATATTGGAATATAAAGTAGAAGAGGAAACTCCGGAAAAAAAAACTACGTCAGACATAAAGGTAAAAGTTGCGAAAAATACGTCATACAAAATGGAAAGTTTTAACTTAAAAACGGCGAGTACTTTGGTTCCGTTTATGGACGGGAAGGAGGAGACGATAGAACGAATCATAGAAGGTATAGAGATGTACGAGAGCTGTTTAAATGATGAAGATAGTAAGAAATTGCTAATTTCATTTGTGTTAAAGACACGTCTATCAAAGACAGCAAAGCTTAAATTGAAAATTAAATATCAAACTGTGTCAGAGTTAGTAGAAGATATAAAGGCTTGTCTTCTCACAAAAAAATCTGCAAATTCTTTGTTGTCACAGATAAATAATCTGTCACAAAATAATATGTCTATTACAGAATACGGTGAAAAGTTGGAGGAGTTGTTTATCGAGCTTACTATAGCACAGGCCGGCGGGAACAAAAATGCAACTGAAATATTAAGTCCAATTAATGAAAAGATTGTCATAAAAAGGTTTTCAGATGGCTTGAGAAACCGGCGGCTGGGTACGATTTTAGCAGCTCGAGACTACAGCGAGCTGAAGGACGCAGTGCGTGCAGCAGAGGACGAGGAGCTGGCACGCCCCGGATCATCGGGACAGGATGCGGTGTACTCCTATTCTAGAGGTAGGAATCCTAGGTACAACCGAGGTTACGGAAATCATTACCGTGGACCCACCGCGCCACAGCGTCATAAGTACCAACCAGCGTCGCGTGGCAACAACCGTGGCCGGTACCCGCAACAGCAGCGTGGGTACACAAGGTCATCGTATAGAGGAAATAGAGGCTACAATAGAGCTTATGGTGGTCAACGTGGTTTCAGAGGGGGCCAGCGAAATATGTATTTTGCATCATGTGACGAGCAGAAGGAGGAAAAAGAAGAAGAGGTAAATCTTGGTCAGTTTTTTCGAGTCTAATTATGTTTTGACATGCGAAAGCCTAGATTTCATTTATTTGTATTTCAGTAACAAAAAATTAAAATTCTTGATTGATACTGGTGCATCTATTTCTATAATAAGCACTCATTTGGTTCATAATAATATTAAAACGTATAATGATAAAACAATCATAAAAGGAATCGGCGGCAAAGTCCAGGCAAATAGCTTCGCATATATTCCATTGAAATCAGAGAACGGTGTAGAGTTCCGCGACAAGTTATATCTATTCGATACCGTTCCATGTGAAACTGATGGAATCATCGGTTTAGACTTTCTGAGAAATTATAATGCAAACATAGACCTGCCGACAGATATACTTACTTTGCGATTAAATAATAAAGAGTTATAACATTGAAATACAAAAGCGTGAGAATGAACGAGCATATTCTGAAAGTTATTTAATTATTCCAGGTAGAAGTGAGTCAGTACATTATTTAGACATAAATAAGAATATTTATAAGGACTGCGTATTATATACAAAGCAATTAGATGAACATTTATTTTTGGCGGGTAGTATCGTTAAGCCAAAAAGGGGTAAAATTCTTGTAAAAATCTTAAATACAAGCGAAAATTCTACAAAAATTGAAAAAAAAATTTAATAAAAAATAATGATTTCGATTATTTAGAAAATTATAATCTTTGTTTGTTTAATAAATCTCAAAATGGGGTAGAACGTGTGCGAAAATTACTATCAGAACTAAAATTATCTCATTTAAATTCTAATGATAGAAAACAAATTGAAATTATATGCGCAAAATATGCAGACATTTTTTTCCTTGAAGGTGATAAGCTAGGTACTTCGAGTGTCGTGGATCAGTCCATAGCCGTGAAACCTAATACGAAGCCTGTGTATATCAAGCCTTATCGGTTACCACAGTCTTCTAAACCAGAGATTAATAAACAGGTTGAAAAAATGTTAAAGGACGACATAATAGAACCTACTAGCAGTGAGTGGAATAGCCCAATACTTTTAGTACCCAAAAGATCAGATGGAGAAAAGAAATGGCGGTTAGTCATTGATTACAGGAAGGTTAATGATTCGATTCAAGATGATAAATTTCCGTTGCCTAACATTACTGAAATTTTAGACTCTCTTTCAGGAAGTATTTGTTTCAGTCATTTAGACCTTCAGCAAGGGTTTTATCAAGTTAATTTAAAACCAGAGAGTAGGGACATCACTAGTTTTTCGACAAGTTCAGGACAATATCGTATGAAACGCCTCCCTATGGGATTAAAAATATCACCTAGTGTGTTTTCTAGAGTCATGTCTATAGCGATGTCAGGTCTTACGTTCGGAAAATGTTTCGTGTACTGTGACGATTTGATTGTATTCGGAAGGACAGCAGAAATACATAATAAAAATCTTATGGATATTTTTGAGCGACTTAAGAAGATGAACCTTAAGCTTAATCCAGGAAAATGTGATTTTATGAAAACACAACTACTCTATTTGGGTCACGTAGTATCAGCCGATGGCGTGCTACCGGATCCTCAAAAAATTATAGTACTTAAAAAATACCCGGTACCAAAAAGTACAGAAGAGGTTAGACGATTCGTAGCATTTTGCAATTATTATAGAAAATTTATTCCTTCATTCGCAGAAATTACAGTTCCATTAAATAAATTATGTCGAAAGAACGAAACTCTTGTGTGGACAAAGGAATGTCAAAAATGTTTCGAAATTCTCAAAGAAAAATTAATTAGTCCACCAATTTTGCAATATCCTGATTTTTCAAAAGAAAATGAATTCATCCTTCAAACGGATGCGTCAGGCACAGCTTTAGGGTCCGTCTTATGCAATAAAGATCTAAGACCAGTAGCGTATGCCAGTAGACCGCTAAATAAAGCTGAGTTAAACTATCCTACTATACAAAAAGAACTTTTGGCAATAGTGTGGAGTATAAAGTATTTTAGACCGTACTTGTATGGAAGAAAGTTTACCATTTTGACGGATCATAAACCTCTTATCTATCTTTTTGGCATGAAAGATCCATCCACAAGACTTTTAAAATTTAGATTACTATTAGAAGAGTACGACTACGATATTAAACACATAAAAGGTACTAATAACGCAATAGCTGATGCATTGAGTAGGGTGACAATAAGTTCGGATGATTTAAAATCAATGAATGAAAAAGTGATAGCTATGGTAATGACTAGAGCACAACGAGCAAGGACAGATTCACAAAGTAGAGGGCAATCAGGTCCGTGTGATAGTTCTCTTAATATATCTCCGGAACTGAGGTGTGGCCAACCAAGGATAGCGGAGATATTAAGAAAACCAAGTGTAGCTGTAGAGCTGAAGTTTATAAAGGGAAAGGATCTAACTAAGAAAAATGTGCGTTATGAAAAAGAATGTCTAGCTTATGTAGAAAAAGAATCAACTTTATTTATCAATCTCAATTATATGTCGCATTTAACGCGAGTCGAATTTGCGAATTTATTGAGTAATTGTTGTAATAAAATAAATATAAAAGAACTATGCATAGTAAAGGATGAAAATAATATTGAGTTTATTAAAGAATTAGTCGACGAAATAAAAAGTAGAGTAAAGTGGACCGGTCCACAAATACATATTCTAAGAGGAATAAAAAGAGTCCTAGAAAATGACGAAAAGACATACATCCTACATGATTATCATTTGCTGCCAACAAGCGGGCATGCAGGCGTTCGGCGCATGATAAATAATATCAAAGGTAAGTACTTTTGGCCAGGCATGGAGAGTGACGTACGTAGTTATGTTGCTAAGTGTCAAAAATGCCAAACAAGTAAGCATTCTAGAAATGTAGTAGAACCAATGGTCATAACTACAACGGCGACGGGTGCATTCCAAAAGATATATTTAGATTTAGTGGGCCCCCTAGATAAGGATTTAGATGGTAATGTTTATATTTTAAGTTTGCAATGTGAGCTGAGTAAGTACGTCGAGGCATATCCATTACAAAGAAAAGATACGGTGAGTGTAGCGAGATCTTTTGTAAACAACTTTGTACTTAGGTATGGTTTACCTTTAACCATCGCTTCGGATCGTGGTACAGAATTTATGTCAGAAACTATGACCGAAGTATGTAAATTACTCCAAATAGATAAGGTAAATTCAACAGCATATCATCATCAGTCGATAGGTGCTTTAGAAAATACACATAAGCATCTAACAGCGTTTTTAAGAACTCAGTGTGACGGGCATCCAGAGACATGGAGCCAATGGCTTCAGTTTTGGTGTTTTTCCTACAACACCACCGTACATACTGAAACAAAGTACTCCCCGTATGAATTGGTATTTGGTAAATCATGCAACTTGCCAAGCAATTTAACAAATGACGTAGTCGAGCCACTTTATAATCCGGATAATTATTGTTTAGAACTTAAGTATAGGTTACAATTAGCTCATAAAGAAGTAAGAAATAATTTGATTTTAGGAAAAATAAATAGAAAATTGGTCTATGATAAAAAGTGTAATCCAATTAGTTATGATAAAGGACATTTAATTTTACTTAAAAATGAAACTGGAAAGAAGTTGGATAAGTTATATGAAGGACCTTATAAAGTGTTAAGTGAAAGTGGACCTAATGTTACTATTCTTAAAGGTGATAAACCAGAAACTGTTCACAAAAACAGAACAAAAAGATACGTGACGTAACTATAATATAGGTAACAACTTTTGTTTATGTTCATATTTTACTCTAGAGTCTAGAGTTACATTTGTACCTATGTTAGCATAAAATTAAGTTTGTAGGTATAAGGTTAAAAATATAAATAAATCATGTGTTTTTTTTTAAGTTTTATTTTAAATTGTCTACTTAATTACTTAATCTTTTTTTTTTATTGTCTTAAATTAATCCTTTGAATTAATTTTGAAAAAAAAAAATTTAACTAACATTTTTTTTTTTTCTACAACCCCTTGGATGTGGTGGTGTGCATGTGTGTATAGGCTAAGTTAGTGTAAGTTAGAGCCCATGTACGAGTAGGTACTTAAGTTAGTAAATAAAGAGGTGTCACCGTAATCGGACGTTTATCATTTTACTCGACTCTGCGTACCCCCCGCAACCCGCGACACGACAACGTTATGTACTCCAAAAAACATATGTTGATGTGTGAATATCTCTTATCAATAAATTTTAAACTATTTTAATTGTTTTAAATTACCACCTTAACTTATAGAAAAAAAAATAGCAGTGTTTTCCATCTTACGTTGCATTTCACGATATTTATTTTTCGAACCCATTTTTTATTTTCTATTTTTTGCCATAAAATAATAAAGAGCGCTACTAGGTTCCGTTCAAATTAAATACATACCTATGAGTCCTACGAATTCCAAAAAATCACTCAAAGTAACCTTTTGAGTTCTGTAACCTGACGTACCTAGTTAAAAATCATCTAAAAGGTTACAAAAGTAACCTGGCAACGCTGCTAATTACTCTACAATTTGCTAGCCCCCCACCCTTCTCAAACTTTTAACCTTGACTCACAGAATACGTAATAAATAACAAAATAACACTGCCATTCAAAGAAGCAACAGTTTAGATAACAAGCGCCTAAATCAACAGCTTTACTAAATCAAGATTAAAATTTAATGATCAACATTGATTAATTGCAAAATAATCAACACAACGCGTTTTTGAACTATCTGGTAAAGCCGTTCTATAAAAGTTATCAAGTGTTATCAATGTCCTTCGTTTCACAAAATATTAAACTGCTGAATTGGTACGGTGGACGATACGCAGTGTTGTTCCTGACAAATTTTGGATGGCCTTATTCAAAATCGAAAACTGCCGTATTTTAGGGAAAATAAAAAATGCCGTATTCATATTGTTAAAACGGGAACTTTTACGTACCGTAATAAGTTTTGACTCATTCTGAGTCTTCATCAGGGTGAATGATCGCGACGCTCTCCCTCCACGTCGCGTGAGTGCACGAATTCCCGTTTTTACAATATGAATAGTCAAATTCACGATAGTTTTTGGAAAAAAAATGCCGTATTGTACGAACATTTATTTTTAAACAATAATTAAATAAAGCACACTAAATACTTTAGTCTAGTCCACAATTTTATTCTTCACCATATAGATTTTGAATAGATTCTATTACTTCTATTTCTTGTGTACTTTTTATATATTTCATTTTATGAATCATTTCGTTTGGCACTTTAAGCCGTGTACAATTACCTTTATTACGTATCTCTTGTTTGGCTAGAAGAATTCCGTCAATAGTTGACGTTAATAATTTGTTCCGAAGTCTCGTTTTTATATTATTTACCTCACTGAAAATACGTTCGCAATCCGCGTTCGAGCGTGGCAGAAATAATACATACATATAAAGTAAATTGTGCTAATATTTTCAGTTCTTTCATCACGGAGTTTAATCCAAAACTCATCGGTTTTCTGAGAGCGAATTTCATATAAAATTATATAAATTTATCATAATTTTTTTGGCGATCTTCGGCTTTATTCACTATTCGTGGCAACTTTTGCGTTAGCGTTAAAATGGTTGCTATAACGTTTTTATTTGATTACTAACCGCTTCTTCAGGTGATCAATATTTTAAGAGTTGAAGTAATTCATCAGAAAAGACGTACCTCTTTTTAATTTCTTTACAGTCTGTGATGAAGAAATCCTTGCAACAAGAGTAAAACTATTTTAATTATTCTTTTTGTCTGACGATATATCAGCTATATATTTCTATCGTAGTTTTTACCCTAAAATAAAATGTTTTTTGTTTGGCTAAGCCAATTATCGTATATAGATAGATAGAGGACAGATAGAAAATACTTTATTGCATACCACATCAGCTTAGTTAAGTACTACAAACTTTGACAATGTTGTACAATGGGCAGTCATTTCGCTAAATAGCGATCTCTACCAGAAAACCTTTGAATGGAACGGTCTGTACGAAAGTTTACAAGGAGTTTAATTGGTGTAATTACCACATACTACTATGGATATACTATAATATACGCAATAAACATATATAATACACAATATACCTACATCGTTACATACTATACACATAATTATACCTACATAGCTACCAAAACTATTGCAAGATACAAAACATAGATACACATACAAATATATTTATTTACCAATATGTAACAATTTTAACATTCTGGTCGTCCCCGCACGAGGGCTAAACAAGATAAACCAGAAACAGTATTAAGCGACTCGACTGCATATTAATACGGTAATCAAATTTATACGGTATACGATGCCTAGAATACCTGAATGCCGTACATTTCAGCTATTGCCGTATCAAGAACAACGCTGCGGTACTACGGTACGGTACGTACATTCCGTTCCGGCCTCGTTTTATTCGGTCCGACCGAAACGCTGATGACTCATTCATTCCATACATTTTTCTCTTTTTCATTCATTCTTGCTTCGGCAGCGGTCGGTGGTGGACATGGCGACAGTGCGTGCACAATTACGGACTAGCGGTTTATTCCTGCTCTTATTTTTAATAATAAACACTAGTGCCGTGTCACCACCATGGATATTATCCGTGCTAGTTAACAATGTAACGTGTGACAGTACAAAATGTGCGTACAACTTGGATGTAAAAGGCGATTTCGCCGAGTGGTCGCTAACCTACGCGCCGGCAAACAGTGGAAAGTGCTTACCGGATTTTGTGGGAAGTAACGGTGTAATCGAAGTGCCGAATAATGAGCAGAGATTGTTTTTCTGTGCAAGGAGTGCTTCAGAGTGGAAGCATCAAGGAGGACGTTTATATTTGGACGCGGATGACGTCAGCTCGCGAAGCACAGACCGGTGAGTTGCATTTAGGCCTCATTAATTTGAGTTATCGTGCCGATAGAATGAGATTCGGAGAAAAAGACGTAAGCGCCACTTGTTGAATCATACTCTTTGACATGTTGTATGTGTGTCTGGTCTTAACCGATAGTAACTACCTAGGTATATGTTAAACGATCGTTCGTAGTGATTCCAAATTTGCAGATTGCAGACGGTTCTATGAATTGAAAGAGCCCTGTAAAGTGCCGCTGACGAATATTTCATAGGTAGGTTAAAGACAGATATGACTTGCGGCTAGAATTTTAAACGCACTTTCGCTTTGAATATAATTGTGTGTAACTAAGGTAGGGAGGTTTTACCAAGTAGGTATCTACTTGTAGCTAGGTACTTAACATATTACATAATAACGCTTGTGTAAAGAGATTAGAATCGGCATATAAATTTAGATCAGATAAATGTAATGTAGTTATTCATATCATCACTAGGCGCTATCTGATAGCGATAGCCGTGTATGATTTTTGGATAATGCGCGGAAGTTCTGTATTTAATTTGCGTCATTTTATCCACGTGAAATTTGGTCAGATCGCGTTTTCTAGGGAATTCTTAAAAAAACAACTTGACAAGTTTGGCATTTATAATTATTATCCATGTTTACTAATAAATAAACGTGGGGGATTTCTGGAGATGGTTTTCCTTTAATTCCAATTTTCTCCCTTAGGGGGGATTTCCAAGGGGGAATTCTAGACTTATTTTTTATAGATACCTCTTCTCCCCATAAGGTGGATTTTTAAGGGGGGGAAGAGGAATAAGCATTTTTAGATTCCAGTTTTCCCCCTTAAGGATTTCAGGGGGGAATTTTAGATTATTTTTTTTTATTCCAATTTTCCTCCTAAGGGGGATTTGTGGAATAAACAGATTGATAGCTTGCTGTTGACGTTCCAGTTTTTTTTGTGGTAGTGAGCTATGTACCTACTTTATAAAACACTGCTTAAAAGTCCTGCTGTGACATTTTAGAGATATTTTAATATATTTTGCCAATTTAAAAAAAAAAAAATTAATTGGCTCTATTGAGAATAAGAGCTACCAAATGCAAAAAATATTTTTTCAAATCTGAAGGTTGTTTTTTTTGAGTTTTACAGGAAAAGTAATATTCCCTCAGGAATAAAACATGAATGGGACCACTTCGGTTAACAATTGGCAAAGACATCAAGTAACAAACATTAAAAAACAACAGAATTGAGAATGAGGTGGTTCTCAATTCTGTTATTTTTTTGAAGTCCTTTAAAAAACAAAACTTGGTAGGTAGCTAGATAACCTAACTTGTTTTTTTTATGATAGGTAATTCATTCAGTTTTAGTGTGCCAATGAAACAAGGTAAACCCTTCATTGCGAACATTATATACCTAAATCAACTGCCTACATTAGTTTCTAGTTACCTATGTAGGCAATACATGTCTTGAAGTATTAGGTATTTTTTCCTCAAATCATTGCTTTTATAAGCAGCTAAAAAATGGCGTCATTCGTTGCTACCCACATTTTCCGCCTACTATTAAAATAAAATCTACAATCAAAATACTAAATCCAAACTAGATAAACTAAACTACTAGATTATTCATAATATAAACCGAATTTTCTAAAAAGAAAAATTATTTAGAATTTTGTCCTTCAGTCTCTTAATTGCAACAGATTGGAAAACAAGATTCTAGTTTCTTGGCATCCCGACAGACGCAAAACTAGACCTAGCAGATGAACGACCAAAATATAAGCAAGGTTAGAAAATATCGACACGTCACGCATTTGACATAACAGACGCATGACTCTAACAGCAAAAAAATGTTAATCTGTGTCGTCAACTGTCTGCAGATAACGCATCATTAATGCCCTCTTAACTAACTACCTACCTATTAGAGATGTCAATAGAAATAAAGAAAATACCATTAAAACCATTCATTTATTAAAAAGCCATTTATTTGAACCTGAAAAATACAAACAAATGTAATAAGTACGTCACATTAAGCCTATACAAAAAAAGATGTGTTTCTTGTCAAAATAGGTCCGTCTCAGCTTAATGCGGCATCGACCCGTATACGTTGATTCGCTGGTATTTTGCCTACATAAACGACAAATAAAAACACAAAAAGTGTGAGAAAAATATTATTTAAATAGATGTAGGTGATGAAGAGATTGTAGGTTCGTATCATGTACCTGCCAGTCAATGTCACAAATTATAGGTAGGTACTCTTCTAAAAGTTTCACTAAATTACTTATTTTAACTGCATTTCTTAAAACAACACGTTAAATAACAAGCCAATGGCTTCTTCTTCTCCTTTGGTTCGCTTACACTCAAGAATAACATTTTTACAACTTTTCATCATTCGCGCATAACAGTTTTTTTTTTGCGCCGTTTGCGGTTTCCCGCCTTGTTTTTTTCAACGACAGTGGCGTGGCTTGTTCCATTTTTAAATAGATATAAGTATTTGTCATGGAGTTTGTACTAAGCATTATTAATGTCATGAGCCTCGTTCTATTTTCAAATTTACTTACAAATCTTATTTACGGAGAAGATTTCGTGTAAACTATGACCTACTTCAAAGCATGAGTGATGAAAATTGTTAGCGTACATAAGCCGGTTGGTATAGGTACCTATGTGAAACCAGGCCTAACTTCCGCATCGTAACATCTTAATTATCCCATTGGATGGACTATTGTTCGCTTCTTCGTATGGCTCTGATCACTGCTTGACTACCTATGGTATGGTAGAAAGAATCCATGGATGGAATATACCAGAAAATACTCGGTAGAAGTAACACGTGTTAACTAAACAGCGTAATGCCTATGCTCAAACTCGAGCCTATTGTTTTGTAAAAGGATCATTAAAAAGAATAACCAGCCTTGTTTTCTTGTCTTTCTTTCCTGGCTTGGTCGCGGAGGAACAGGCACCTAGATAAAAACCGACGTTTCAAAGTGGTCCTTGTGATTTTATTGAATAAATGAATTTTGACTTTGACTTTGCTACAGAAAAAATCCAAGCTACAAGTGTGTTACTTAGAAAATTTGCATTTTCCCTTAATGCATTTTCCCTGCAAAAATAACAATGATAACAAAGATAACAAAGTAACAATGAATCACCATGTCGATTTTACTTGTAATTTGAAGTTGTTCCTGTTCATTTATGCGTGAATCGAATCACACTCGAATTTCGAACATATCGCGCCTATGTTTGCTTGCGGAATGTATCGAAATTTACTTGACACGGCCACTCCTACATTTTCAGAAAGCGCTTGCAAGATAAGATACACAGGTTCAATCGGTCAAAAATAAAATGCTGGTTGAATAATCAGTAATAATAATTGTAATTTACCGCTTGGATTTGGCAATTCTAAAATGAAGTAGACCAAAACTAAAGGAGGGAAACTCTGACGCAATTTTGAAATTGGAATGAACGCTTATTTTTAAATGGCAGAGGAAACGTCAAGATAAATGGCCTCGCGTCATCTGATACGTCACCTTTCGTTTTTTGGCATAGATGCAAGAAATTAAATTATAGAATAATAATAAATTTCATTAAAAATACCAGTGTGCCTATTTATCTTAATTCCTCGTTATTAGAAAATTTTTATTGGACTATCTCTCTATTCTTTAGTATTTATGACAAAGGCATACTGAGGTAACCTACTGATTTTATTAAGTTTAATAACTTCAAAATGCTTATAATGTATGTTCGACACAGGGGCTAGGTAGAAGGAGGTTTTGTCTGTCTAAAGGTCAGTGCTGAAATGAGTTTGCAACGTAGATAAGGTAGTTATAATTTCATTTAATTATTTAGTACAGCCATTTTGAAAAGCATAATGTATCACGTTATTTTCATAGGGTCCTTGGTGAAGCTATGTCTAGCGACCTTGCTTGACATGCATGCATGGAAGTATAGCATTCTATCAATAAATTGTGCACTCACGGTCCCTTACTGGCGTTTTTTGAGTGTTGACCAGGTTTTCGAGAGTACAATGCTTTTTGTTTGCATCCGTTCCAGCTATTGGTAATGTTTCAAAAAGCTGAGAAACGCGTTTTAGAATTAATATTATTGCAATTTCGAACAAAAACCCACATCTTAAATCATGTAGTGTTTTCCCATTGTTTCGTCATTTCGTGAATGACGATGAGATTTCATCATCTCTTTTAGAAATATTTAAATGAATCATATCAGATAGAGAACCGTAGTAGCGTGTTCGGCAGATATAAGTTCCGGGCTTGGTTGTTGTGGCACCACGGAACACATATTTCCTGATACCCGCGACACGGAATTCTAGTGTGGGTTCAGGACTAAATATGTGTTTGTTGGGTGTCCAAATGGACACCCAACAAACACATATTTAGTCCGCATCGTAACATCGTAACAACATTATTGAACTAACTAGTTAAGGTTACGATTTTTTGACGCAAAATTCCATATTTTCAGATACTAACCAAGAGATAACAATGCTAATGAATCCCACATCCGATGTCTCATATCAACAAAAATAACCATTCGCACTGAGTCATAGCTAGACACGCATAGGGTCTAAACAAATACCAATCGCGTTTGGCGTGAACGCCTGCGGAAAGATTGAATTTTATGGAAATGTCATGTGACTGCTGCCAAGTTTTACCTTGACAAGTTTTGATAGGAAAACTAAGTGTGAGGTATTTGTCTAGATACTAGCTAGGGTCTAGACAAATACCACTCTGTTAACGCCTGCGGTAAGATTGAATTGTGTGGAAATGACATTAGTTGTGGAAATGTCATGTGACTGCTGCCAAGTTTTACCTTGACAATTTTGCGTTAGCGTTAATGGAAAACTAAGCATGAGGTATGGTCTAGCTAGACACTAGCTAGACACATAGGGTCTAGACAAATACCACTCTGTTACGCCTGCGGTAAGATTGAATTGTGTGGAAATGACATTAGCTGTGGAAATGTCACGTCACTGCTGCCAAGTTTTACCTTGACAAATTTGCGTTAGCGTGAAAGGAAAACTAAGCGTGAGGTATTTGTCTAGACACTCATATGTCTCACTGGAAAATCCTGACAAGAAGCCTGATTTCTATAAAAATGCCCTGCCTGACATTATTACCGCGGATAATGTCAGCTACCTGATGATAACGTACCTAATAAGTTCGTTGTTCACACAGTTGCACAGCGTAATTAAATTTCATTTTTAATGTAGATTTCATATAGTAATGTTAATGTTTTATCATTCTTACAAATAAAACAATAACTAACTTATTAGGTATTTCATTAATTCACCAAAAATCCTAACATTAAAAAAAACCCCGGAATCCTGACCGATGCTTAACAATCAGATTTTAGGTAGGTGCCTACTTAAATGACTGATTAGCATAGCCAACTAGCAGCGCCCTCGGCCCCCGATCCACCGCGTCGCATCGCCCGACCGCGCTATTACTTAGCGTGCTTTCTGACTTTTTTTTTTGTTGAGCTCCTAAAGATCGTAGCGTGATGTTAAATAGCCTATAAACTTCCTCAAGATTTGTGCTATAAAAATACAAAAATATTTTTTCAAATCAGACTTCCAGAGATGCCAGAGCGTGTTCAAACAAAAAAAAAACGAACTCTTCATTTTTATTAAATTAGTACAGATGTGATATTTCCTTTCCGAACTGACGTAATTTCCAACTAACCAACCTTTGCATTAAAATCATACGAATTAAGCCCCGATCAACTGCCGCGATGGTTTTAGTACATTCACGCGAACTTCGTCAAACACTTTACAACCATTTCCCTTTGATCGCCACTGCGCCAGTTTGACCGAGCCTTAAGAATTAAATAAAAAAACAAATAATACTGTAAATTTCGGCGACTTCTACTCAAAGAGGATTCTCTACGTACGTATATTATATTTTGATTCTGGCTACACTAGCCGTGTTTTTTAAAAAGCAGCAAAACTAATGGGAGCATAGCCTCGTTGCTTTTAATAACGGCTTTAGTTATCTTCAAATCTCTTTACAAGCTTATAGGAACGTTCTTTCATTTTGTTTAATAAGCTATGAATAACGGCCTCAGCTATTTCTAAGTCTGATTTGTGCTACTATTTTACTCTACTATTATATAAAATAGCAATATGTTAATGCACATAAAAATTTGGTGATACACCCGTTATTTGAGCAAGTGATAAACTAGCAATGTAAAATGCTTGCTTATTAGGTACTTAACCTATCTTACGTTCCGTATCTGGCTACAATAGCCTTGTTCTTTAAAAAGCTGCAACATTGACTACGGCTTCATATTAGGTTGTACACTCGCTATTCTAGAAATTCTTGTGAAATATTGAATATTCTAATTTCGAACAGGAGGTCCTATTCGAAATTCGAATTTCTAAATCGGCTGTTCTAGGCTGGTTTAGGCGCGAGTAACTTGCAATTGCATATTTTGGAATATGGAATGGAGGTCGAACATGTTAGAAATTCGATTTTCAAAATGCACAATACGCTTTTTAGACTGCTAGAAGTAAATAGGCTATCAGTGATAATGTCGCCGGCTAGCACAAAAACACAGCAATTATCTAATAACATTGAAATTCAAGCCAGCCACTGGCCAAAAAAGACGTAGAAAAACATCAATTTATATCAATTGTGAGCGAACGGTTCGTATCCAGCCTAATTGAGGACAATGGACGTGTTATGGGCATGGTCAAAACAAGTGGAAAGTGGCCCTTGAACTCTCAAAATAAAAACTTTCTGGCAGTTGGTAACTAAAACGAGTTATTTAGGGTTCCATGCGACAAAAGAAAAAAGGAACCCTTTTGGATCACTTCGTTCTGTCTTTATGTCTGTCATGTCAAGAATTTTTTCTTAAGAAGACGTTGAGTTATCGAGTTGAAATTAATATCAAATAATTATGTATGCGGCCCTTTAAAGCTGTAAAAAAATCAAGTTTCTAAGTCAACGCAATCAAATAAATACGGCCATTTATGTCTTATATTTTGACACTCGCAAGTAAATCAATACCTATTGGGTACTTCCCTAGAACCTATTTGGTTTACCTAAAATCATGAAATTTGGCAAGAAGCAAAGTTATTTAGTTATGCGATTTTGCGATCATTTGATATTTTTACATGTGATATTTTTTGCGATTGCATATTTACACTTGCGTTTGTTGCTTTACAAGCTTGTACGGAATTCAAGGTGCGCGAGTTGGACTCGCACTTGTCCGTTTTATTTTAATTCGGCCATCCAATTGCCGACTTGGCTGCATCGAGAGGTTGTGTAATTGTTTGTTTGTATGTGTGTATGTTTGTCTGTAACTATTGAGTATCTCCGAAACGGCTTAAACGATTGAAATATGTTATTTGCTATTTGTATGACTTCAAGGATGGTTCTTAGTTAGGTTTTATCGCCATAAGTTACCAGAGGGCGCTGTGGTAGACGATGTAAAACAAGTAGGGTTTTTTTTTTTTTTTTTTTTTAAATTACTTGGAATATAATATCAAGCTTTTATAACATATAATCTTGGCCTAGGAATCCCTGTGTCGTGGGTATAAGATTTTTTTGTTAAGTCCTTTTTTAGTTTTTTATTTAAATAAATAATGCAGGTCAATTTTGCACACAGCATCATCTGTTTTTGTAAATACATACATACTATATATATTTGTAAAGATACGTCTCACAGTTAATAATAATAATAATAAAATGCTTTATTGCCTTAGAGTGTACATTTGGTACTTATAAATAACTTAAAAATTAGGTTCTACATAAGTTCAGCTTACACAGTTATTTATAATCTGTGGTCGGATGCAAGTAGCGTGAGACCGTGACGTAATGGAGTTTGTCCGTATCCAAAGCCGTGACGGACGTGACTGACCAATTATTTCATTGCCTGGCTGATGGGTCCATGTCAGACATTTTGAAAATAGAATGAGTATTAAAACAACGGGCTCTTTACGGGATCATTTTTTTTTTAATCTGTGTTTACGGCGCGAGTAAGACGCTTGGAGCAAGACGTGCTGGAATTGGCAACTGACCTAAACTGTACCTCTATAATATACTAAAATCTGTAAATTATTTTTTTATCTTTACCTTTTTCACATTCTTTTTGTCTGGAAGAGATCGCTTCTAAGCTACAATACCGCCAATTGTACTTTTAGTTTTGTTTTTTGTAATTATCTCGTGAAATAAATTGAAATGAAATAGTTTATTTGCGAGGAATATGGTTACAAAGATCTTATAGTAAATAGTTTCACATAATTATTTAAATTTCACATATTTCATTGGCATGCATGTTTAACTGAGATAAACCTTATGTCCATTTAATGCAATAAATTTGTGGTGTACAGTAAAGTATTTATATTTAATCCTTCATTCATTCATTTATAATACTCTGTCTGTACTTATGTATGTGTCAAAAGTATTATGACCTCACAATACCTACGATTATTGTATGAAATAGTATGAATATTAAAATCATGTCTAAATCTGAGTATTGAAATGACGTCAGTGTTTTTCATACATTCCATTTATTTGCGTGTGATTCATTGTTAATACCTACCTGAAGGCCAAAGTAGGTAGGTATTGATTTATATTTTAAAACATCACACATCACAGACATCTATTATGTACTAATATTATAAAGATTTAAAGTTTTATAATTATGTAGGAGGCAATCTCCGGAACTGCTCAATTTAAATAATTATTTCATCAATATTGTGAATGGACCTTCAGGGTAGACGTAGGCTATACTTTTTATTATCTCGTTAAAATAAAAAGGCTTTTCATGGAGACCAATTTTGCGACGTAAGTGACGGAAAACGGTCGAGCGAATGCGTTTTTTACGAACGCTACTTATCGGCTATTCTTTATCCAGGTACCACGCGGGTGAAGCCGTGGGCAGCAGCGTATTATATAAAGATAGGTTCCCGGTGCGGGATAAATGTTTATTTTTCAATTTTGTCGTCTCGGTCGCTCGCTTTTCTTCTTAAAACAGGATGAATAAGTTTGTAGGTATTTACAATGATTTATGACTGATGAAGTTTTATTAGTTCAAGTAAAGTACCTACCTAGGTAAATAATGAGTAAGTTGTTTCTATTAATATTTTGTGGTTAGAGACGAGGATACCTTAAATGCCCACCAAACGGGATAACCGTGGTATTTGGTAACACCGAGATTTTGAGTGAATGATTGAATCGTCAAGGATAAATTAATATTATTTTTTTGGATTTGTAAATTCAAAACGTTTTTTATATAAACAACTATGTCCAAGTAAACTATCTATAGATAGGTCAATTGTCCGAGATCACTACCACACGGAAGCGTTCCCATAATTCTAGCATTGCCACGCTGAATGGCAATGCGTTGACCCAGATAAGGTCACGCGTCGCTTTGACTAGTCGCCCTGAAATTGAATACGCAAATCCCCGTTTTCACACGGAACCAGCCAGTCTCAACCCCAAATGGCTTGGATAAGTAAGCTTCCATATTTGCGCATCTCGAGATAATCGGCTGCAGACGCTGTATCGTCTCTAACTAATCTTCATTTGATTTATTTTCTTCACTAAGCTTGACTTGAATCACAGGTCTCTGGTACAGAGATCTGTGGCTTGAATGAAGCTTTCACACCGCGGTCTGCCAGTAAAATCGTTCAATTGAACGAAAGAGTGAACTTTTTAGGTAACAATTATTCATAAGTCGATCCATTTTGATAACTGCCCGACTGGCCGCAAAATAAAGGATTTTTACGGACATTTTTCCGCTGTCACTAATACAATAAAAAATCAAGTTGGATCAAGTAGATACTCGTAAATGTAGGTTATACCAACTATATCCATAAAACAAAAATGTAAAATTATGTAGCATCTATACACAATCGTGTGCCCCATTTGTCTTCGAAAACAATTTCTAGACATCTTAAAACCTTAACGATCCATCCATTTATGCTCAAATTAAAGTAACTGCTACTTCATAACGTTTATTTACGATCACTTTCAGCTTCAGTGCTAGTATCGTATCGCGCCAATTTTCGGCGCCATCTTTTTTTAAAGCTGTCATAAACGCCGTCTGGCAGAATGTGGCATTCCGCCAGCTGGACAGTGACGTCTAGAGTTTAAATTTGGAATGGCATGGAACTTTATGTCTCGTCTCTAGACGCCCTGCTCAGCAAACCTGCGAACATTAACCTTCTAGTCGGTTTTTTGAATTTAGATTGTTTTTTGTTTACGAATCAGTCAATTTGACATTTTGAATTGTCATTTCTTTGGTGGTTATTCGGAACTAAACCAAAGGGATTGCACGCAAATTATAATGAACAAAGGCTCACACTTTACTCAAACATTTTTCAGAATTTGCATGTGATTCTAATTAGCCATTAGTCACTGGTAGCGTGACTAGACTCCGTTCTTCGAATCCAGGGTCTTAGGTTCGAATGCCAGTCTAAGTCCAATGGATTTTTTATTGACATAATATTTCGTGCTCTCAATCGGTCAACCTACACCCTAAACGTAAATATCATTAAGAAACCATAATCTCGCAGAACCAATAGTAACCTTTTCGAAGAATATTAGAACTACATATTTATCGACAGAAATAGTTTTTGTCTTCGCTTTCGTAGACAAAACGTTGTCTTGGGTGCTCATGCTAAGCGGGCTGGTATGAAGAATATGATGAGGATGTATGTAGCGAAAGAGGTATGCCAGGATCGTAGCAAGTCCGTGGTCTCTGTCGACCCCTCCGGGAAACAGGGGACTAATGTATGTATGTAAACTTTCCCCGGATTTTACCTAGTTTAGAGGGAGTCCGGTAGCGTCCGGGCGGAGTTTCATTTGTGGTCAGAGTTCTAGGTAGCTGACATGTCAACCGAAAAAACGCGGCCGAAAACTTGTTTAAAGAGTATTTTTTTGTTATATTTCGTTCAGAGAAATAAAAATGCAAGACTATTAATTTGTTAATTAAAACTGTTTTTATTTTACCCAGTAAGTTTAAAAAACATTTGATATATCCGGGTCTTGTCCTGCCTCGTAGATTTTAGAGATGGCAACTCTAGCTACAGATGACATAATTTTGGCGTCAGTTTTGATGACGTCATGTCAGTGGCGCTGTCCCGGTTCAATCCAGTTCATACCGGCTTGGATTGTTGGTTTAGTTTATTTGTGAGTTTGGGTCAAGTTTGCTGGCACATTGGGCGTATTTGGGAGTTGTTGAATAAGTCTAATGAGAGGTTTTTATATTTGATCTGTGGCAGGCCGTACAAGTTCTATGGGTATGTATTTTATATGCAATGATCTTACTAACTAACAGGTCTATGGTGCTTTATTTAAAATTATTTTTAATCTATCGAGGACATCGAGCACAACCCCTCGATGGTCGGGGGTAATCTAATAAGCTACTTTATAATTCTTAGCATAATAAATTTGCTTATCGTCAGGGAATATCATGTAATTCGGGAATCGAACCCGCAACCTTCTGCGTCTCAGGCGAGCCTTCGCCCTAGTACCCACTTCCATCGTTTCGTCCTTAATGCATGCCATAACGCATGCATCTAACTTGAACGGAAGACAAAACTTCTTGCCGATCCGGTCACATTTATGTAACAAAGTTATATAAGACACGCAGACTGTACCGCAGCAAATCGTGAAAGCATTCAACAATGCATGCCCTAGATGTGTTGAAAGTTGAAAGAGGCAAGTTGTGGATGACCACCACCCAATTATGAATACGCTTCATAAAACGTACTATTGTCCATAGTTGTTTTATTTAAACTTTATTGACTAATCGAACTACAGACGAACTTAAGACGGACTGTTCCGTAAAACTACTGTCAAAGTCGAATATTTTTCGATTCCGGTAAAGCCATGACGTCTATCAAATAATAAAAACAAGCCATGGCCGGCCCATCAAATTAATGAAACAATATTATGGGATGGTCATCGCGTGATTCACTGCTTCAGGGCCACAGAATGTAGTTCAGGAGACTGTGGTAATATCCTTTACCTAGCTGAGTCCCGTATTAAAGACAGAATCATGAAAATATAATTTTGTAGAATTATATTTGACGCCGCAACCACAAAGAAAGAAAAGAAAGCTAGGATGGTGGGATAATTTATGAAAAAAAAAAGTTAGAATAAACGACTTACTTAAAAGTATAATTGATACAGAAATGCTACGCACCTTACTAATTCATCTACCTAGACAGAAACAAAGCACCGATAAAACAGGTAAAAAAATAAATAGGTAATTAAAGCCCGGACAACCTGACGTGATGTGCGGTGGCTATCGATGCATTCACGTGAACTTTGATAACCACTTGACAACCGCGTCGTCAGTTTGACTGGGCCTTAATAGATGACAGTAGGATTTTTACAAAAACAGATAAAATGCATGATTTTTTTGTCCTAATTTTAATATGTGCCATGTGGGTCAAACCGGTCCTGTCCTCAGCTTAGTGCTGTTCCGTAAAGTAATGAGAAATAGGCTATTCATTTCTTCCCCACTGCTGGGCAAACGTCTCCCCAAAAACCTTATACACCCTGCGGTCACTTGGTACTTGCCACCAGCCTTCCTGGAAAGCACCAAGGGCGCCAACGTTTCCTACGAAGATGACAAAGTTTCGTTGGGAAATTGCTATCTTCACGAAACAAATGTTTTTGGCCGATAGAATAGCAACTCGAATATGTTAGGAATAACGAAGCTCCGTGAGCCATGCCTAAGTAAATGTATCTACTTGTAAGTGTAGGATGTAAGTACCTATAAGGGAGTCGCACACTCGTATCGGTAATGTCTGCCACGTTCTATTTTTTCCGCTCGCAATCGAATTAAATAAACTGATTAATAATGTCCAAAGCCCTTGTTATTATTCACAATCCTACAGAATAAATATGTCAAACTGCGGAAAAGATACATGAAGTGGTCAGTCAACTCCGGTGTTGCAGTTTTAAGGCTCGCAGTCCTCAGCATAAAATGTAATTCTTGATTAGATAATGTTTAACTATCTTCCCCTTAATTATACTAATCAAAATCATTATACACAAAGAAAATACAAGCAAACAAACACCCAGCAGCCGCATACATGGTCCTGAACTCACACTAAAATTTCCTGTGTGTGTCCGCGTGGTATCCGGATAAAAGTAGCCTATGTGTTATTCTAATGTATAAACTATATTACTCTAAACTTTTATCAAAATTCGTTCCGTATTTATTGCGTGAAAGAGTAACAAACATCCATCATCACAAACTTTCGCTTTTATAATATTAGTAGGATTTCTCCCGCCTTGTGTAGAAATTGGATGATGTAAAAATGTCCCTATTGTCTCCCGATCTAAAGATGTCCTTCCCGGCAAATGCCATAACATCTAACGGAAGCAAATTGTCAGACTTTACGTATAGGCTTTCATCGAATTGGCAAAGTAAATTAAATTATATTAAGTAGAATTACCTAAAACAGGCGGCCATGTTTTCTACGTTTCATATAAAATGTTCAAATTAGCAAAATGGCCTGTCTATAGAAACGTCCTGAACGTCAAACGACGTATAAATGGTTTATATTACCTCGTGTGTTCATAAGTTTTGAGACGAACTTATTTAATTAATTTAAAAAGAAAGTAATTCATGCAACCTTTTTTAAACTTTTAAAATTTTAAATTTCGAATGTTTTGAATCAGAAAAAATATACATTTGAATATTTGTTTCGTTCTCCGTGAAAATGGCGCCAACAAAAGATTTGCGTGCGACTGTAATTTCACTGTTTCAAGCAGGAAAAAAACCAATAAGAGTTTTTAGTGAAATCCAAAGTTTGGGATGTAGTCGGAACTTTGTGTATTATACCATAAAGAGGTACAAGGAGACCGGCTCTTTAGAAGACCGTGGAAGATGTGGCCGCCCGCGGTCTGTAAGGACGCCCGCCAACATCAAAGTAATCAGAGAGCGAATTCGTCGCAACCCTTGCCGGACTCAAAAGAAATTAGCTCTGCAGACCAACATTTCGCGAATATCGGTGAACAGGATACTTAAATATGATCTTAAACTAAAGGCCTACAGTCGAAGGAAAGTGCATTATTTAAACGAGCGTCTTCGTAAATTGCGACTGGAACGATGTCGGAACCTATTGAAGAGACACGATCCAAAAAATATCCTGTTTACCGATGAAAAGATCTTCACGGTGGAAGAAAAGTTTAACCGGCAGAACAATAAGGTTTACGCCAGAAGTTCAAAGGACGTCCAGCCATCTGTACGCAATGTCCAGCGCACTCATCATCCAGCAAGTGTGATGGTTTGGTGGGGTGTTTCCTACGAGGGGGTCACTTCGCTTCATTTTTGCCAGCAAGGCGTCAAGGTGAAGGCACAAAATTACCAAACCGACATATTGGAAGCGGTGGTTAAACCATTAAATGATACGCTATTCGCTGGAAAATACTGGGTTTTCCAACAGGACTCTGCTCCCTCCCATAAAGCTAAGACTACCCAACGTTGGCTGGAGGCCAATTTGCCAGGCTTCATTCGGAGCGAAGATTGGCCCTCGTCAAGCCCTGACTTGAATCCTTTGGATTATTCTTTATGGACGGAATTGGAGCTGAGGGCATGCAGAAAGTCTCACCCAAACCTGGATTCTCTCAAGCGAGCCCTTATTAAAGAATCGAAACGGATTCCCATTGAAAAGATTCGTGCCGCCATAGATGAATGGCGCACGCGTTTGAAGGCCTGCATTGAATGCAAAGGCGGCCATTTTGAATGATTTATTTTTAAATACAGATCTACCTAGATGTCAGTAGTTTTAATTTTAATATCCAATAAATGAATACTCAACTTAGCTCCAAAAATATTTTAGTTTTACTGTGTCTCAAGACTTATGAACACACGAGGTATAATGACCTAGTAGCAAAAATTGTCATTTTTTTTTAATGGACGTTTTGATATGAAAGTTTTTTCTAGTAAATGTACTCCTATAGTTATTCAGTTTTCAGAGCCGGCTCTAATTTGAGCCAATGCATTAGCATTGCCATTTAGCGTGGCCTTTCCTTTTTTCAAGTTTAAGAAGTTTTGGAAATCGCTAAGTCTGTTGTAATCGTAAATAAAAAAATATTTATTGCCTTTAAATAATACATTTGGTTCTTACAAATTACTTAAAAATTTGGTTCTTTTCGTACACAAACATTTTTGTATTTATAATCGTATAAATTTACTCGTACACCATAAATGTAAAAAAAATGTATTTTTTACGAACGACGGACTCTCAATATTATTGTACATTACTTGCTACAAAGACGGTTAAAAATTGTATCTAGTGATAGTACAGAATGTGACAATAAGATTTTATTCAATCCTACTTAATATTATAAACGCGAAAGTTTGTGAGGATGGATGTTTGTTACTATTTCACGCAAAAACTTCTGAACGGATTTTGATGAAACTTTACAGTAATATAGCTTATACATCAGAATAACATATAGGCTATAGGCTATAGGCTTTTTATCCAGGTACCACGCGGGCAAAGCCGTGGGCAGAAGCTAGTTTAAGTATAATTAGAAATGACAGTTTTATTTTGTACACTATGTTGGTAAGTGTTGTCTTTGATCATACGCCGGGCACTTACCAGCGTCAACGTTCCAGCTGTTCTCGAATCGGATGGTCTACAACGTGACGATGGTAAGCGGCCTGACGGCATGACCCTTGTCCCTTGGGAGAGGGGAAGGCCTTTGGTATGTGACGCCACATGCGTAGACACCCTAGCACCATCTCATCCGTCGGGCACATCAGTTAGAGCCGGTGCAGCGACTGATTCGGCCGGGGATCTCAAGAGGTGTAAATACAGAAGTCTCGACAGAGCTCACTTATTTGAGCCTTTTGGGGTTGAGACTCTGGGTCCGTGGGGAACCGGGGTCCTTCGCGTTTTCAAAATTCATTCAGGGCGACTGGTCGAAGTGACGCGTGACCAGAGAGCTGGCTCTTATTTGGGTCAACGCATTAGCATTGCCATTCAGCGTGGCAATGCGGCCAGTATTTTGGGAACGCTCCCGTTGGTAGTGATCTGGATCAGTTGAGCTATCAATAGATCGTTTGCAACGGTCTTTGGATGGATAGCTGTTTCATCTGTATTTTTTGTATATACCTTTGATGTTAGCATTTATCAAAATTGAGTGTCATTGTTTCGTTCTCATAGCCATTTTGCTAGTGTGATTAGAGGGCAGGTGACATAACCACCTGTATACAATACTAGCTGCGCCACGCGGTTTCACCCGCGTAAGTTTCGATTTTATACTCGTGATGACTTCGAAATTAAATGTCTGATTCGAATGAATTAAAAAGTATTTGACTGCTTTTAATACGAATGTAACCAACTTTTGTTTCTACCGGCGATCTTATTCAATTTTAGAACACAAAAGCTGCTATTGTGACTTAACTATGATAGTTAGATATATTCCCTCCAGGTCTTTTTGTAGGTAATAATGAGTACTTTAATCATGTAGTACATAATTTTTATGTATCATCAATAGTTTTCTCAGCGCACGCCAAATAATGAATTTTATAGGCAAAATTTTACTACTTTGAGTTACATTATTGCAATTTTCTTGAGGATCTCTATTTTTTTTAAAATAAATTATAGCCTATGTTACTTCCTGTAAATTTAGCCTTCTATTAGTGAAAAAATGTTTAAAATCGGTCCAGTAGTTTCGGAGCCTATTCGTTACAAACAAACAAAAAAATCTTTCCTCTTTATAATTTTAGTATAGATGTGGCAGGGCATATATTTCAAATGCCTACTGTAGACAATAAACTCGTATTACTTGACACGATTTCTAGTAATTTTCAAGAGCACTCTGTTTTATTGACATGGCACCATTTTGAAGACCTCGGTGGCGTGGTGGCTGTGACGCAAGAGGTGCCGGTTCGATTGCCACTGCGGGACAAATGTATGCATGTCCTATAAGACTGGACCATAGCTTTATGTGAAAGGCCTCGTCTGGGGAAGTTTGTTCTGTGTTTTTTTTTTTTTTGACATTTTTCACACAGCATTATCTATCGCCAATGTAAGCAGAGCTTGTGTTATGGGTACATGACTTTTATACTACTTAATATACTTTTTTTTTTTGTAAATACATAGGTACATATTATACATAGAAACCTCTGTGGCGCAGTGGGCGAAGGTCCGCCTGGGACGCAGAAGGTTGCGGGTTCAATTCCTGCCACGGGACAAATGTTTGTATCTGCAAATATTTGTCTCAGGTCTGGGTGTTTTCTATGTATATTATGTATGTATTTACAAAAAAAAATGTATATAAGTAGTATATCAGTCATGTAGTTCCCATAATACAAGCTCTGCTTAGTTGGGGCTGTGTCAAAATGTCCAGCATTATTTATTATAGAAAACACCCAGCCCTGAGAAAATATCTGTAGATCATACAAACATTTGTCCCGCGGCGGGAATCGAACCCGCAACCTTCTGCGTTTCAGGCGGGCCTTCGCCCACTGCACTACAGAGGTCGTCAAGTTATTAAAACTGTAAACTCCTAAAACCTCCAACTCGATAGAAAATGTAGGTACCTATAGTTTTGTAAAAGGATTATTAAATCCCTTTAAAAAGAAAAACTAGTCTTGTTTTCTTGCCTTTCTTTCCTGGTTTGGTCGCAGAGGAACAGGCAGTAGATTAAACCGACGCGACGTTTCAAAGTGATCCTTGTGATTTTAAAGTTATTAAAACTGTAAACTTCTAGAGGCTTCAACTCGATAAAAAATGTAGGTACCTATTGTTTTGTAAAAGGATTATTAAATCCCTTTAAAAAGAAAAACCAGTCTTGTTTTCTTGCCTTTCTTTCCTGGTTTGGTCGCGGAGGAACAGGCAGTAGATTAAACCGACGTTTCAAAGTGATCCTTGTGATTTTAAAGTTATTAAAACTGTAAACTTCTAGAGGCTTCAACTCGAAAAAAAATGTAGGTACCTATTGTTTTGTAAAAGGATTATTAAATCCTTTTAAAAAGAAAAACCAGTCTTGTTTTCTTGCCTTTCTTTCCTGGTTTGGTCGCAGAGGAACAGGCAGTAGATTAAACCGACGTTTCAAAGTGATCCTTGTGAATTTAATGAATAAATGTTGAAGTTGACTTTGACTTTGCTAATGAGGATGACTTTGCTAGCTTGTAGTTTAACTGAATACTACCCCTATGTTTACTTTCGTATCAGTCCCTTATCGCATTCGGCAAATCGAGGTCACATCGAAACAAACCAGCTCGAATTTAACAAAAATAAAATTAATTTATAAGTTTCTTAAATATTGATTTATGCATACGTATATTCAATAATATATTTTTATTTATTTCTAGCTTCTGCCCACGGCTTCGCCCGCGTGGTACCCAGATAAAAAGTAGCCTATGTGTTATTCTGATGTATAAGCTGTATTACTGTGAAGTTTCATCAAAATCCGTTCAGTAGTTTTTGCGTGAAAGAGTAACAAACATCCTCACAAACTTTAGCGTTTATAATATTAGTAGGATAGGTACTTTAAGTATTTTATTTATTACCTATTTGTATGTATATTTTTATAAGTACTTGCACACTTTCCAAATTAATAAAGTATTAGTACTTCCTAGCCATTATTACAATCTCAATAAATCCTTTCCACCCAAAGGTTGGCTGGAAGAGATCGCTTAGTACTAATAGTATATTCGACTGCTTTAATAACGCGGTGGTCGAGAACCTGGCTGCGACGCAGGATTGGATGCAGATATTTGTTCCGGGTCTGGTGTTCTGGTGCCACGGTACTCGTAGATTCTGGTACCCACGATACAGGGAATGCTATGGTCAGGACTATGTCATCATCATCAACATTTTAGCCCGGAATCACCCACTGCTGGGTATAGGCCTCCTCTGTCCTGTGCGTCTCGTATCCAGGTATGGTTAACCAACCGCGCTGTCGGGCGATCCGGACTTCTTCGGCCTGGCTTTGGCCACCACTCACTCAAGGATATACTCCAACGATCAACACCATGTCTGGTCAGGTGTCCTGCCCACCTCCACTTAAGGTCTATCACCCTTCATATTGTAAAAACGGGAATCTTCACGTACTGCACTATCGGTGAAGGCACCCAATTCCCGTTCCCGTTTTTACAATATGAATAGTCAAGTTCACGATAGTTTTTGGAGTCTAGCACCCTGTCACCAACGCCATGGACTTTTGTTCGACGTCGGATTTCAGTGTTGCGAACTCGGTCGAGAAGTTTTATGCCGAGCATGGCTCGCTCCATGGCCCTTTGTGCATGGAGCGAGCCATACTCGTACTCGGTACACAGTCTCCTTCGAAAGCGTATGAAGGACTATGTACGGGGCGGTAAATAAAAAAAATCTATGAATCGCGCTTAAACGTACTAACACCATGCTGTATCAAGCTGAGACAGGGACCTATTTTGACCTCAAGCTACACATTTTCTATAAGCTAATTCTTTCCCAGTTTTTTACCATGTTTGTGTTTTTGGGTTCAAATAAAAATAATTATTTATTTATTTCTTTCTTTCTTTCTTTTTTTCGTCGGCTTATAAGGAAAAAAAAATATTTTTAACAACTAATCTAAAAACAGAAAAATATTATTTAATTTAAAAGAGTAGAAGTTACCGACCGCAGGTAGGGTACCCAAAAGGCGGGCGACATTACCTCGTTGAACAGCAATGCCAATTTTCTGACCGAGGTGTTCGACATTCATCAACGATGATTGATTAAAAAAAAATATATTTCACAATATAAGCTTTTTCAGAAAAAAAAATCGACTTAAAACAACGGCAAGTTTAAAAAAGCCCAATAATAACACCCCCCCATTTTTTTAATCCATTCAATCTCGTATCATTTATCAGGTTAGTTGGAAGAGAATGTTATCTAACATTAAGTTCGCCTATATACAGTACTTTTTAGTTGTGCTATAATGAATTTTCTATCTATCTAACATTCTTCATACAAGCTCGTCGGTTTAGTGTAGGCATGGAACATTTCAAAGTCAAAGTCAATAGGTTTTTATTCATTGAAATCACAAGGATCATATAGAAACGTCAACTTAAAAACTATACGTGAATCTAAAATGTTAAAGTGAATTTACGCCGGTTCCTCGCGCGCGACCAAGCATAGAAGAATCAGGCAACAAACTCTGCTTGGTTATTTTTTTGATGATCCTTCATTCAGCTTTAGTGTGGTGCCAATCGAACGTAAATGAACGAGACTCATTTATAGAAAAAAGTACTAGTCAGAGACTTAAATAAAGTCTAAAAAGTATCAACCTAAGTTCTTATGACAACACACTATACGCTTTATAATAGTAATGCTTAACCTATTCTTAAAAAATATGATACCACAGATATACAATTCCACAATTAAGCTAACGAAGGAGCGGAGCGACGACATCGGGCCATGCAGTTTTATCCTCAATATAGGCATTTAAGGTGTAATACGCCTTCTTTATTAGATTGTTCTTTATATAAGATTTAAATCTTCGAATAGGCAGCTCGGTTACATTTTCCGGAAGCTTATTATAGAAGCGTACAGAGTTTCCCATAAAAGACCCATTGGACTTTTCTAATCTAAATTTCGGGATGAGTAATTTATTTTTGTTTCTAGTATTAATGTTATGGACATCACCTTTTTTTATAAAACTAGCGTTATTTTTATGCGTGTACATTAAGTTTTCATAAATATACTGTGAAGTTACTGTCATAATGTTTATTTCTCTGAATCGTTCTCTCAGAGAATCACGAGGCTTCATATTATAAATGGCACGTATTGCTCTTTTTTGTAAAACAAAAATTGTTTGAATATCTGCTGCCTTCCCCCACAGTAAGATACCATATGACATGACACTATGAAAGTAGCTGAAATATACTAACCTAGCTGTGGCTTCATCAGTAAGGTGTCTAATTGTTCTAACTGCATATGCAGCAGAACTAAGTCTACCTGCAAGTGCTTCTATTTGCGGACTCCATTGCAATTTTGAATCAATATGGAGTCCTAAAAATATAGTAGAATCTACTAGATCTAGTGTTTCTCCATTTAATTTAATGTCGGTGTCATACTGAATTACATTAGGCAAAGTGAATTTCATACACTTAGTTTTTTTAGCATTCAGTAGAAGATTATTGACGGTAAACCAATCAAGTACTCTCGATAGAGATAAGTTTACATCGTCGTAATTAGCTTTAGATCTATCAACTTTGAATATTATAGAAGTATCATCCGCAAATAGAACTAAATTACATAAGTTTTCCACGAAAAAGGGAAGATCATTAACGTATACCAGAAACAAAAAAGGGCCAAGTATCGAACCCTGCGGCACCCCCATGTCAATAGTAGATCCCAAAGACCTCTCACCACCGACCTCATTCATTTCATGAATGTAGCAGTGAAAAATCATATGAAATACTTTTTCATACGTCGCACCTGCGACTTTTCTTCACACAGGCTGCTAAAAATCACAGCGAATGAAATCGCTGATCGTTCGGATTTCATCGTAAGACATCGGTCGATAAAACCAAACAGCGCCGTGTCGTCGCGAGCGAGATACGCTTAATATCTATTATGACGTGCAAGAAAGAGAGAAACATATTTTGCCGTTGCGTCGTCAAACGATGCGACTTAGTATTGCGATTACTTGACATTTATAAGCATTTGCATTGTCTGATTCCCTTCCAAATCTATTGCAAAATTTGCGTTGGCTGCACGTCACTTTCATTAGCAAAACTTCTCAAAATATGTCATATTTAAGCTATCGAAATGAAAATCATTGACTGTGAAATTTCGCATGTGAAATAGCAGTGAAAAAAATTATAATTTCACTAAATGAAAATGATTTTAAAGTAGCAATCATTTCCATGCCTAGTTTAGTGTAGATTTGGCCTTTCTCCAGAAAATCTGCAATTCGGTCAGAGTACGTTCGCCGAGGACTTCCTCTTCCAACTTTTGGGGAAGTCAGGTGGAATTGAAACACGTAACACTGATTATAAACTATCACACTTTATTTATGTTTCATTACACTTTTTTGTGACTTGTTACTCCGTTCAACACTTCTCTACGACTGTCTCGAATAGACCAACTGGGTTCTACATTCCACTTCCCTTCCAGTCTAAACGTGACGTGACAAAAACGAAAGCCCCTGATTGGCTACAGAACTCTTAGTCAAATCAACAACTGGTTGAATGATGTATTCAATATTCAACAAGTCAATTGAGTATCTAATATTAGTAATATCTTCGAACAAATTGTCATCCGAGCAATAACTTAAAAATAGATGATAAAACAAAACTTACCATATATATAAAACCAAAAACTATCTAAAAAAAATAACAATGATTACATAATAATTTACTTGATTACAATGGACAGTCCCAACACAACTATTGGGATTTCGTTAGAATGATAATATTTATTCAATAACACGATATTGCTAGCTGAGTAAACGTGGGCGTTCCTATTGATAGATAGGTTACGTATCTATTTATAGCGAGGGGACGCATTTATTTACGCAGTTCGATCTATATATTGAAAACGACAACTAGGACATCGCTTAATAACTACATAAGATAAACTGTGATAAAGTGTATTAACACACTATTTTATTTATTACTAGCTTCTGCCCACGGCTTCGACCGCGTGGTACCCGGATAAAAAGTAGCCTATGTGTTATTTTGATGTATAAGTAGTTTTTGCGTTAAAGAGTAACAAACATCCATCCTCACAAACTTTCACGTTTAGAAATAGAATCCTATAGCAAAAACTATCAATTTAGATTAGACAAACACATAAATGAACTCGTCTCTCAGCTTCAAGGAGCTGGCTCCCTTAAATTCTCCAGACTGAAGAGACATAGCATCCCAAACCTAGCAGAAAGATTCACAGACAAAAGTTGAGAGAACACTCACTGGACTGATCTCTCAAAACGACTCAAAAACCGGATTCATATCAACCATAAACAGAATGCCTAGAAGCAGAATAGAAAAATAAAAAAAAGAAAAGAAAATAATATTAGTAGGATCTATAATTCTCCCTATGTCATAAGGACGGAAGCTGGAAGATGCGACACAGTGTTTACTTCTGCATTTTTCAGCATTCCTTTTGTATAATATGTTCTCTTGTAATAACTTGTTCCAAATTAAAAAAAAAAGAAAAAAGTACAGTTAAAACAGTATTAGCACCCTCCACTTCTATACCTAATTTCATATATTAGTTAAGTTGGTAGAAACACGTTTCACTGTATCTACTATTATTTATAAAAAATAATTAATTTCAGTTTTTCATCCATTGGTAGTTACGGATCGGTACGGACAGTATAATAAAAAAAAAACATTTTAATACACGCATAATTAATATAAAAAAGAGGCAGTATAATAAAAAAAAAATATAACACGCGCGACGACCCTTGTGGCGCAGTGGGTGAAAGTCCGCCTGAGCCGCAGAAGGTTGCGGGTTCGTCTCCCGCCGAGGGACAAGTGTTTGTATGATATGTATGTATTTATAAAAAAAAATGTATATAAGTAGTATATCAGTCATGTAGTTCCCATAACACAAGCTCTGCTTACTTGGGGCTAGATGATGCTGTGAAAAATGTTCAGCATTATTTTAAAAGTTAGGTAATGTATAAAACAGAAATTATATTACAATGGAACCAAATAATCGCAACCTATATTAAAAAAATAATCTATCAAACCTATGTTCACATTTAAGTATTTATTAGCATTGACGTTACTAAAACTTAAATTAATCTTTTCAGTTTGAACGAAGTGGACAATATAGAACTGAACAGTTTTGAGAATACAATCAACGAAGATCTGCAATACGACACCGCTGTCAACGATGCTGAAATCGATGAAATCGGTGACGTCCTCAGCGAAACAATTAACCACTACCCTCACGCTTCAAAACTTCTCGACAGAAGCAAACGTCAAGCTGAAGAACCTGCCACCACAGAAGCAATTTCAGAACCGGAAAATACGACAGACACAACTGAACAGGTCCCGAATAGTCTAGGACCAAAGAAAACTGTCCCGACCGTTCCTATCAGAGTAATGGGTTTGAGGGTTGAAGAATCAGCTAAAGAGCCTAAAGTTGTCGATGAAATGATACCGAGCGTGCAGACGGATCTACCGTTTTCAATGCGGTTGTTCGGTGAAGGGCTCACGAGTGATATGGTGATTGCCTTCACCCATACACCGGATGAGTATGGGAAGGAATGTAATCATTTGCTAAATGGAGATTATAAGGTACCAAATCTTGTAAAATTTATATTTTCTATAGCCGATAAGCAAATAAGACCTGGCTGTCTAGACAGATACCATTTTCTGTTAGCGTTAACGCCTGCGGAAATATTGAATTGTAATTGATATTGGCTGTGGAAATGTAACGTAACTGCTGCCAAGTTTTACCTTGACAAATTTGCGTTAGCGTCAAGGGAAAACTAAGCGTGATGTATTTGTCTAGACCCCTTGAGTGAAGATTGTGTGAAGTTAGCTTCTTGGCTGCACATTTGTTTTGCTTACTACGATCGGCTTACTTAGAAATTTAGTAAAGAACTTTTCTTTATCGCCTTATATATAAATTCTGATTGATCGTCCGGTCCGATTGAGCAAAATTTATGCATACTTGTCAAATTGCTATGACAAAGAATGCACTGTGAATAACTCTGTGGCGTAGTGGGTGAAGGCCTGCCCGAGACGCAGAAGGTTGAGAGTCCTATTGCCGCCGCTAGACAAATGTTTGTATGATCTGCAAATATTTGATATTTCTATGCATATAAATAAGTAGTTAATCGTGTTGTAATTTAAAGATGCTGTGTGAAATATGACCAGCATTATCATAATGGTCACAGCTGATCATGATATAGACGAGGTGGACGATGCTAACTATGTTTGAGCTAATTTTGATCAACTTGAAATGCCGATTACTAATTTCGTTGGGATTCCAATGAACGTTTCATCGGAATCCCAATTTACCTTGTTCCTCGGAAAAAAACACGATTACTTACGATACTTTTCCTTATCGAAGTTAAGAGATTGTTCAGATTACGCACTTTGAAGTCTCAAGGGAACGTTATCAAAACTCTTGTCAATATTTGAGATAAACATGTCTGGAAACACCATTTTGTAATTTATTTACTTTGTCATTATGTTGTGTTCGTTCGAGATCTCGGCCTCGGAAAGAGGCTCTCAGCCTAGATTTCTTGTTTTCAGTGAGGTCTAGCGATTAATGTTTCCTCACAGGCGACCAGCGGCGACAGTGACCAGCCTAGATTACTTCTACTTTCAATGAGGTCTAGCTTTACGAATGTCCTATATGTTTCCTCACAGGCGACCAGCGGCGACGGTGACTCGGCCCTCTTCAACTTCAACGCCCCACAGCCTCTAGACGACTATATATTTTACATCTGCGCCAAAAACGCCGATTCAGGCCACTACATCCACCAAGGCTCCGAGAAATGGAAGGTCCTCGCCACCCACAACAAACTCCTACCTCTCTGGGTATCCCTCGTCCTGATCGTCATCCTTCTGATGCTGGCTTCTCTATTCTCCGGTCTCAATCTTGGTCTGATGGCGTTAGACAGGACTGAGCTGAAGATCATCGCGAATACAGGGACAGAAAAGGAGAGGAAATACGCCAGAGCAATCATGCCGGTTCGAGCTCACGGAAACTACCTGCTCTGTACGATATTGCTGAGTAACGTAGCTGTGAATTCCACGTTCACTGTGATCTTGGACGATTTAACGTCAGGATTGGTGGCTGTTATCGGATCGACGCTGGCGATTGTGTTCATTGCTGAGATAACGCCGCAGGCTATCTGCGCGAGGCACGGCTTGTTCGTTGGAGCGAAGAGCATTTGGATCATGAAGGTAAGGTTCTATTAGATGTTCTTATTGCAGTATAACCTCATAAAACATCCAATAGTCCTACAAAATCTATTTGATCTTTTTCATCAGAATAGAATCCCATGTCTCCCATGTCTAGAGTATTTGCAAGAAGCTAAGGAATCTGTCTAATGTTACTATTACAGCATAATCTAATATGCATAATCTATAACATCCAATGATCTTACAAAATCAAATAAAAAGTTTTTATTTCAGACAGCATAATCCTTTTTGTTAGTTGATACTTAAGACTATTTGTTGGTAATTTCTGCGATGATAGAAATAGGTATGCGCATAGAGATATTCTGCGACGGGAGATGATCAAACACTGATTTTCAAATTCACTGATCGACCACCCTTCGTACAAAATGTCTCCAAATAGGAGAGGTACACCTCTCCGCAACTGTTCTGAGGATACTATTGTGTCTGCTACGAACTCTACTCATCAGAGATGCCGTCTTTACGGATGATGCCATGAAAACCATCCGTCCTTGTCTGCGCGAACATCTCTGAGGCACGACAAAAACGCAGCAGCCTCAACAGTATCCTGAAAGTATTATTATATTGGAGACGTGGGACATCTAGCGATTTTTTTATATAGCTGGTCCATAGGTTGCCCGTGTAGAAGCTCTGACAGAACGCCTTGAAAAGCGTTATTTTTACTTCTTCAGTACAGCGAGCGAACCTACGGGCCAACCTATTACCTCTGACCGCCAGAGCCCTACGTTCCCTCTCAATATCTACATTATCTTTAAGGTCGTCGTTAAGGAAATACCCAAGGGATTTAAATTTTACAAAGTTCTGATCTGACCCCATAATATTGGTCTCGTAGTTCCTGATACTAACAACACAGGTAATCTTAGTGTAGGATCAGGTCTATGTATGTCTCTTTTGGAAGTTTATATTTTTATCATTGGCATTTCCAATCACCATAATATCCTCCTTCCTTGTCATTCATCATCTTTTTGTCCTTATCCCATATTACTTGAGGTCGGCTCAACATGTTTTCTTCTTCCACTCTCCTCTATCAGCCGTCATCTCACTACACACTCCTTTCTTAACCATGTCATTCTTCACACAATCCATCCATCTTTTCTTTGGTCTACCTCTGATTTTATTTCCATCCACATTCATATTTAACACTCTTCTCGTCTGACATTCTTCTCTCCTCATGACGTGTCCATACCATGCTAACCTATTACTCAGTTCCGTCATTAATTCTCTAATAATTCTTGTACTATATCTTTTCCACGTGTCTTCGTCAGATAGTGATGGGTATCTGCGCGCCCCTTGCTTGGCCCACCAGCAAGCTTCTCGATTACTTCTTAGGTGAAGAGATCGGAACGCATTACAACAGGGAGAGGCTGAAGGAGTTGGTCAGGGTATGTATTGGTACCATTTTTGTTTAGTTCCTTTTTTTGCTGACAAACTGAGTAGGTCCAATAGTTAGTTAGTAGTATCTTAAAACCTTAGGTTTGTCTAGATACTAGGTTCTCGAAGTGTTACTGTATTTCAAACAAAAGTGCACAACAAAAAACATGAGTAATAAGTAGGTAGGGCATAAACGTGGTTTAAGTCAAGTTTAAGAAAAAACTCGGGGGAAAAACCTCGGTCTATCTGTGGTTTATAATTAAACCAGCCAACCCCCTAGTTTATCTCTGGTTTTAGCTCAATCTGTCGTCTTTTTACGGATTTGAATGTAATTGCTTGTTGTAGAATAGAGGTTACGTTTGTGCACCTTCGATGATTCGTACTTATCTGATTTTATTTTGTGATTCCTAAACGACTAAGCTTGAAAATGGACTTGAATTTGCCTCAATTAATATTTTGTTTTATAAATCTGTGTTATTTCTGTGTACAATAAAGAAATATAAGTTCTGATATTTTGTAATTATGTTTTTATCTAAATTTATTCTCAATCTATTGACATTTGATGACCTGTGTGGCGCAGTGGGCGAAGGTCCGCCTGAGACGCAGAAGGTTGCGGGTTCGACTCCTGTCACGGGACAAATGTTTGTAAGATCTGCAAATATTTGTCTCAGGTCTGGGTGTTTTCCTATGTATAATATGTATGTAATTACAAAAAAAAGTATATAAGTAGTATATCAGTCATGTAGTTCCCATAATACAAGCTCTGCTTAGTTTGGGGCTAGATGATGCTGTGTGAAAAATTACCAGCATTATTTATTTGGCTGGTGGAATACATAAGGGCTTATAAAAATTGAAAAATCATGTATTAGCCGACTATATTCATGCAAAAAAAAAACTGATTTACTTTACTGGTACGGAACCCTAAAAGAGTTTGATTATTAAACTCTGTTTACAATTGGCGGAGATATATATACACAAAAAAACCGACGAGAGTTTAGTTTTCCCCTCCTAAATGGAAATCTCAGGGGGATTTGTGAAATAACCCGAATTAAGAAACACCTCCGTTTTTGTAGTTGTTTGAAAAACATATTGCGTAACACAAAAAAATACCGTCGAGAGTTTAGTTTTCCCCTCCTAAAGGGGATATCTCAGGGGGATTTGTGGTATAACCCGAATTAAGAACCACCTCCTTTTTTGGAGTTTTCTGAAAAACATATTGCGTAACACACAAAAAAAAACGACGAGAGTTTAGTTTTCCCCTCCTAAAGGGGATATGTCAGGGGGATTTGTGAAATAACCCGAATTAAGAAACACCTCCTTTTTTGGAGTTTTTTGAAAAACATATTGCGTAACACACAAAAATACCGTCGAGAGTTTAGTTTTCCCCTCCTAAAGGGGATATCTCAGGGGGATTTGTGGAATAACCCGAATTAAAACTCCTCCTTTTTTGAAGTCTGTCGAAAAAAGCAGTCGAATTAAGAACCCTCTTTTTTGAAGTCGGTTGATAAATAATAAACTGCCGCGTCGTACTAAGTTATAAAACATTGCAGACATATTTTATTTGATTACGATTAAACTGAACGAACAAAAGATTACTTTTATTTTTATTGCTCAGTAAAATAAACTGTGGTATTTACATAGGAATTATACGACTATAATAGAGTTGAGAGAGTTATTTGCTAAGCTGAATTTTATTCAGACGTACAGACAAACGAGATAGCAGATTTTGTCTGTTTGTTTTTAAAACCTTTACCACCTTTCTATAGTTCAGTCTCTAGCGAAGTACATTTCAGCTGATATGGATTTTATCAATCGCATAAAATAATTTTCAACAATTTTCAAATAAAAAAATTACAATTTTATAACAGAAATTACTTTGTTTGGTCCCTAGAACAATGATTAAATAAATAGGGAACCTTCTTCTTTTAAAAAATAAATAATAAATGATATTTTACATCAGAGCATCATCTAGCCCCAAAGCCAAGCTGTGTTGTGTTATGGGAACACTAAATGACTGATATAATACTTATATATATTTTTTAATATTATAAATACATACTTATTTACATAGAAAACTGTCAGACCCGAGACAAATATTTGCAGATCATACAAACATTTATCCCGCGACGGGAATCGAACCCGCAACCTTCTGCGTCTCAGGCGGGCCTTCGCCCACTGCGCCACAGAGGTCGTCAAATATCAAACTTATGAAATAATCGAAGATAGAAGATTAAATTTGCTCTTGTGGTGTAACCTATAACCTATGGGAACTAAATGACTGATATACAACTTATACATTTTTGTAAATACATGTATATTATACATAGAAAACAGTCAGACCCGAAACCAATACTCGCAGTTACAAACATTTGTCCCGCGACGGGAATCGAAACCGCAACCTTCTGCATCTCAGGCGGACCTTCACCCACTGCGCCACAGAGATTGTCGAATATATCAACTTTAGCTTAAAATAGTTGATACGAAAATGTAATGCAATACCTTATAAGAAAGAAGAAAGAAATAAAGAACATATATTTATTCGTCATACATAACCTTATGTCAAGGTTATGTATGACGAATAAATATATGTTAACACAACTATAATAAATACACATAACAGATATTTAACATAAAACAAAGCGAAACGAGACGAACAGACAAACTAAGTATCTAATTTTGTGTTGCTTGGGGTCAAATAGGTCCCCGTCTCATCTAGCCTATTTTACATGTAAAATATGTACGTATTTACAAAAAAAAAATATATAAGTAATATATCAGTCATTTAGTTCCCATAATACAAGCTCTGCTTAATTTGGGGCTAGATGCTGCTATGTGAAAATGTCCAGCATTATTATTCATATTGTAAAAACGGGAATTTTCACGTACCGCACTATCGGTGAAGGCACCGACTAAGTTTCGACTCATTCCGAGAGTCTTCATCAGGGTCTTTCTCCCCCCGCGTCGCGTCGTGCACGTGAAAATTCCCGTTTTTACAATATGAATAGTCAAGTTCACAATAGTTTTTGGAATAAAATATTATTATTATTACTATCTATCTATATATATCTATCTATTATTACTTAGACCTAGTACTTAAAAAATCAATAAATCGAAACTCCTCCAGGTAACCGACCACGTGAACGACCTTGACAAAGAGGAGGTTAACATTATATCGGGAGCTCTGGATCTCCGCAAGAAAACGGTCGCCAACGTTATGACCAAACTGAAGGACTGCTTCATGCTGCCCATCACCAGCGTCTTGGACTTCGAAACCATGTCCGAGATTGTCAAGTCTGGTGAGTTTGTCTGAGAATGTAAAGTCTGGTGAGGTTTGTCTGAGAATGTCAAGTCTGGTGAGGTTTGTCTGAAAATGTGAAGTCTGGTGAATTTGTCTGAGAATGTCAAGTCTGGTGAGTTTGTCTGAGAATGTAAAGTCTGGCGAGGTTTGTCTGAGAATGTCAAGTCTGGCGAGTTTGTCTGAAAATGTCAAGTCTGGTGAGTTTGTCTGAGAATGTCAAGTCTGGTAAGTTTATCTTAGATTGTCAAGTCTGGTGAGTTTGTCTGAGAATGTCAAGTATGGTAAGTTTATCTTAGATTGTCAAGTCTGGTGAGTTTGTCTGAGGATGTTCAATCTGATTAGTTAAATTGGTCAGAGATTGTAAAGTCTGGTGAGTTTGTCTAAGAAAGTTAAGTTTGATTAGTTTATCTGCGAAAGTTAAGTTGGTCTGAGATTGTCAAGTCTGGTGGGTTTGTCTAAGAATGTTAAGTCTGATTAGTTTATATGCGAAAGTTAAGTTTGTCTGAAATTGTCAAGCCTTGGTGAGTTTGTCTGAGATTTTCGAGACTAGTACGTTTGTCTGAAATTGTCAAGTCTGGTAAGTCTGTTTGAGATTTTCAAGACCAGTACGTTTGTCTAAAATAGACAAGTCTGTTATGTTTGTTATTCTCAAGTCATGTACGTTTTGGCTCAGATTTTTATATCTTGTATGTCTGTGATTGTCAAGTCTGGTGAGTCTGTTTGAGTTTCTCAAACAGGTAAGTTTGATTAAGATTGTCATTAAGCAGTACGTAATTTACAGGCATATGAGACTTTTCATCCGTCACGTCTCAGGGTTGTCTACGCACGAGTGATACCTCTGCTGTTGCTAGCGTCCATAGGTTACGGTAACCGGTTACCAGCACCTGCTGGACACCACCTGCTTGTTTACGAGCTGATGATCTCTTGCAGGGTTCTCACGCATCCCGGTGTACGAGGGTCATCGCGGCAACATCGTCACGGTGCTCTTCATCAAGGACCTGGCGTTCGTGGACCCTGACGACAACACGCCTCTGCGGACCCTCTGCCAGTACTATCAGAACCCGTGCAACTTCGTCTTCGAGGATATCACGCTTGATGTCATGCTGAAGCAGTTCAAGGAAGGTAGGATTGAAGGAAGTCATACATTTGACGAGCTTAGTGGCATGGCGGTTTTAACAAATTGTTTATTTTGAACAAAACTATAGACACAATTTATTTATAACTAGCTTCTGCCCACGGCTTCGCCCGCGTGGTACCCGGATAAAAAGTAGCCTATGTGTTATTTTGATGTATAAGCTATATTACCGTAAAGTTTCATCAAAATCTGTTCAGTGGTTTTTGCGTGAAAGAGTAACAAACATCCATCTTTCTTCGCATTCTTAGATTGTCAAGTTTCAATCTTTCGCGTTTAAAATATTACAAGCTTCTGCCTACGGCTTCGCCCGCGTGGTACCCGGATAAAAAGTAGCCTATGTGTTACTCTTATGTATAAGCTATATTACTATAAAGTTTCAACAAAATCCGTTTAGTAGTTTTTGCGTGAAAGAGGAACAAACATCCTCACAAACTTTCGCGTTTATAATATTAGTAGGATTTAATGAGTATTTTACTGTGAACTATAGAGTTGAATTTTTGGGATATTATAATCGATTAACCGACTTCAAAAAAGGAGGATGTTAGATAGATAGAAAATTTAATACTTTATTTCACAAGATAAAGGTATATAGGCGAATTTAACGCTATCTAGGATTTTCTTCCAGCTAACCTTTGTGTAATGAAGAATGGGGCGGTATTGCTTATAGTGTGTATTTTTTCTTTTTCTTTTTTTATATTTTAATCGATATTTTCGTCAAAATCAGCGTATTTCCCTTCTAGATAATGTAGGTATGCTATAGATATAATTTTATTGATAAATTTGATATTAAGATACCACAGTACACCTACCTATATACGATTATTTTTGATTTTCATTGAGTTCGTATCTTATCTTAAGATATCGTTATCTTAAGATCTGTGTGTAAATGTTTTACACACATAAAAGCTATGCTTTTATAGCTATTAGCAATAAAACCGCCCGTTGTATCTTGTATGTTCATGAATTCGAAAAAAACGAGGTTCCCAGTTCGATAGTTTTTTTTAAAATTTCTTAATCGAAACTTACGCGGGTGAAACCGCGAGGCGCAGCTAGTTTCTTATAACATGCTAGGTACTCGCACGCTAGCCACGTGTACCCTCGACTGTATCAAGTACGTGGTCACGTGTACACGGATTATAAGAAGAATATGGACTGCGGATCCCTAGAGATACTTTCAAAATAATATTATGTTCATTCGTAGAAAGGACCGTCCACACACACTATTAGATTTTTTTACAAACTCAACGAAATTCAGTACAGTTTTAATTAAATTACGACTGTACTGAATTTAGTTTACTGAATTATAGGGCCCGCAGTCCATTTTATACGCAGTCCCTAACGGTAATGACCTGTGTACACAAAACTTCAACACTGGTTCACTAAAAGATTTCAGATATATGTTTTTAATATATCTTAAATCTTCTTCAAGGCGCAATAACTCAATTTTTACCGCTCGTAAATAACCACTGGTTTAATAATTATGACGAAAGCCAGACGGTAGATCAGTGTTAACTTTTAGGCGGTGTAATATGGCGAATGGAAAATTTGGCGCAAATCAGCCTTAAGACGCAGACAACTGATGAATTAAATAAAAAATGCTGGTTATTTTTCACACAGCGTAATCTACGGGGCGATCACACTAATTTCCAATGGCTGGTATCATCGGATGGAATGAATCGTATCACGCTAATTTGTAAGCTGGATGAGCCATAGATTGACAATGCGAATGAACAAAATTGGTTTCATATTGGACGTTCCGTATTTTGGATGGATTGGCCATTAAAATAAGGAACTAGTGTCAAAATTGATTACCATCTCGATAGCCATGAGTTAGTGTGATCGCCCCGCTAGCCCCCAAACTAATCAGAGCTTGTATTATGGGAATGACATGACTGATATAATAAATACATACTTAAATACGTTTTTTGTAAATAAATAATAATAATAAATAATAAAAACATTTATTTTCTCTCACAAAGGTTTCTTAGAGTAGGTATAGGTCCTTAAGGGTCCGGCGTACAGCGCTCATAACTTAAAATCGACGCGCGTCCAAAAATATAGCTATCTCTTTGACTGATGCAGACCCGCCCGTGCTTGCGCGATAGCAATATTAGCCGTTTAGAATTTGTTATAAATTTGGTGGTGTTCCGTAATACCAAAAAAGTTGAATGAAAGCTTGTTGTATTTTTCACATTATGTTGTTATTCTGTAACTAGACAATATAATCTATGTATCTAACCAAACGATACGTAAGGTATTGTTGTTTTTAATACGAAACAAATAAGAAAACATGTCATGTATGTCGTAAAAATATCCAAAATGCGATTCGTTTACATTTCATTTTAATTAAGTATTTTGAAAAAATATATAGCAAGGCACGTAGATAAATACTATTCGAATGCAAATAATAACATAATATGGTGGAAATAAGCTCTAATTATAAATGACTATGGTATAACGTTTGTATGGGCAATTCATCAAACGTAGGCTTCTTAACTATTTGAGGTGTAAAACGAATAAAAAGAAAACCTGTTTTGTGAGAGACTGGTGCCTGAGTTAGGTTTTGAAAAAACCTGTAATTACAGGTCACCAGTGCTCCCACTCTGCGAGCACCGCGTATTTATGTTATATATATATTTTGTAAATACATATACATAATATAAATACATAATATTCCTCGTGACAGAACGCAAACCCGTCGCCGCTCCAAAATAACTAAAATACCAGTGAACCTAAAATACAGATTATTTGAGAGTTTGCCAAAAAAATATGTAAAGAGTTTAGAATATATTATAATATTTGTGGAAAAGCTTAGTCTATGCCATCTGAGATTATGACTCATGGTCCACACAATCCTACTAATATTATAAACGCGAAAGTTTGTGAGGATGGATGTTTGTTACTCTTTCACGCAAAAACTACAAAACGGATTTTGATGAAACTTTACAGTAATATAGCTTATACATCAGAATAACACATAGGCTACTTTTTATCCGTGTACCATGCGAGCGAAGCCGTGGGCAGAGGCTAGTTATGAAATAAGGTATGTTCTATGAGATTCGTATTTACTGTCGAAGTAAATATACTATGAGATACTAGTTAAGCCACGCTTTTTGCGTGAAAGATTAACAAACATCCATCCTCACAAACTTTCGCGTTTATAAAAAGTAACTCGTACCGTTAAGGTGAGTCATTACCGTTAGGGACTCCGAATAAAATGGAGTGTGAGTCCCTAGAGATAATTTCAAAATTAATATTATTTTCATTCCTAGTAGGGACTGTCCACGCCTACTGTAGCGTTCAATTAGTTAATATAATATAAGAATATATTTTTAATTAAAAAAAAAACTAAATTTTATCTCTATTTTACAGGACACAAAGGTCACATGGCATTCGTCCAGCGCATCGAAGAAGGCGATGGAGACCCGGTCTACGAAACAGTTGGTCTGGTGACGCTGGAAGACGTCATCGAGGAGATGATTCAAGCAGAGATCGTGGACGAGACGGATGTTTACAGTAAGTTTTGTGATAATGTATGAAACACACGCATCGTAATCACCACATGCATAGACTCTCTATTTTTGGTCTGGTGACACTCGAAGACGTCATCGAAGAGATGATTCAAGCAGAGATAGTGGACGAAACGGATGTTTACAGTAAGTTTTGTGATAATGTATGAAACACACGCATCGTAATCACCACATGCATAGGCTCTTTCTATTGTTGGTCTAGTGACCACCTTAAGGCATTCATTCATTCATTAATTTATCATTATTATTTAGAGGATAGAAGCGCTTAATCTAAGTAAGATAAATGGCGCGTTTTTTTACAAAGTTACTGAAGACCTGAGACGCAGAAGGTTACGGGTTCGATTCCCGCCGAGGGACAAATGTTTGTAAGATCTGCTAATATTTGTCTTGGGTCTGAATGTTTTCATAATATGTATGTATTTACAAAAAAGACTACATTTATTCATACAACTATTTACAAGTAGGTAACTAAAAAAATACAGATGAAACAGTTAGCCATCTAAAGACCGTTGCAAACGATCTATAGATAGCTCAACTGATCCAGATCACTACCAGACGGAAGCGTTCCCAAAATACTGGCCGCATTGCCACGCTGAATGGCAATGCTAATGCGTTGACCCAGATAAGAGCCAGCTCTCTGGTCACGCGTCGCTTCGACCAGTCGCAAAAAAGTGTATAAAGTAGTATATCAGTCATGTAGTCCCAAGCTCTGCTTAGTTTGGGGCTAGATGATGCTGTGTGAAAATGTCCAGCATATATTTTTTTTTTTTTAATTTCGCCAGGTGACAACCGCACTAAAAAACGTCTGCTCCGCCCCATGAACAAGTTCCAGGACTTGGCTGCCTTCGCGAGCCACCACGAGCACCAGCGAGTCCACGTCTCTCCTCAGCTAGTCCTCGCCACCTTCCAGTTCCTCAGCACCAGTAAGTAGAATGTATATCAGCCAGCCCCAGTTCTAGAGGGGCAATACGGGGCACCTGCCCTGTACGGCAGGTGCCCCGGTTCAGGAGGCGACAAAACTTTAATATACGTTTGAAAAAAAACTTGTATCACAAAGTACTAAGCATGCAGCGCACGTTCTATAGATTGTTTATTAATAGCATCTGCCCACGGCTTCGCCCGCGTGGTACCCGGATAAAAAGTAACCTATGTGTTATACTGATGTATAAGCTATATGATATATGATCTATATGATGTATAGCACTGTAAAGTTTCATCAAAATCCGTTCTGTAGTTTTTGCGTGAAAGAGTAACAAACATCCATGCCCACAAACTTTCGCATTTTTAAATAGTAGTAGAATTAGTAATTCAATATTAGCGTAGATGAGATAGATTTTATTTACAGTAAAAATTTACTTTTTCTAGGTGTGGCCGCTTTCCGTCCTGACATGATATCGGAGACTGTTCTCCGTCGGCTGCTGAAGCAGGACGTGATCCAGCACATCAAGCTGAAGGGAGACGAAGACAAGAACGACCCCAAGCGATACGTGTTCACGGAGGGCAAGCCGGTGAGTGACCCCGCCCAACAGGTCTTGTGACCCCGGCCAACAGGTCTTGTGACCCCGGCGAACAGGTCTTTTGACCCCGACCAACAAGTATCGTGACCCTGGCCAACAGGTCTTGTGACCCCGGCGAACAGGTTTTGTGACCCCGGCCAACTAGTCTTGTGACCCTAAGCAAGAGTCTCTTAAAACCCCAGACAACAGGTCTTGTGGGTACCTATGTGTTTTTATGGGATCATCCCTCCAATCTCCAGCCCTGGCTTGATAGGCGGGTACCTTTGTGATTTAAGGGGATCATTTGGCCCCTCTGCCCCCACTTCCGCATCCGCTGCTCTTCGACCCTCGGCAACAGGTCTTGTCACCCTAAGCAAGAGACGCAGAAGGTTGCGGGTTTAATTCCCACCGCGGGACAAATGCTTGTATAATCTGCAATATTTGTCACGGTTGGGTGTTTTCTATGTTAGTATAATATGTATGTATTTACAAAAAAATGTGTATAGTATCACGAACACAAATTACCGATGTAGAGAAAGCCGCTAAGCTCTAATGGGACTGGGCTGGTCATGTCTGCCGCATGTCGGGCGACCAGTGGCCAAGCTTACCACCGAGTGCCCTGAAACTGCGCGGAGACGTCGCGGCAGACAGAAAATGAGATCGAGAGATGAGCTCAATAAGTTCCGAGCAGATTGGCCCATTTTGGCACAGGAAAGGAACGAATGGAAGGAGTGGGGGGAGGCCTTTGCCCAGCAGTGGGACATTGAGGGCTGAAAATAATAATAAATAATAGTATATCAGTTCCCATAACACAAGCTATGCTTACTTTGGGGCTAGATAATGCTGTGTGAAAAATGACCAGCATTATCCTACTAATATTATAAACGCGAAAGTTTGTGAGGACGGATTTTTGTTACTCTTTCACGTTAAAACTACTGAACGGATTTTGATGAAACTTTACAGTGATATAGCTTATACATCAGAATAACACATAGGCTACTCTTTATCCGGGTACCACGCGGGCGAAGCCGTGGGCAGAAGCTAGTTTATAATATGATGTAATATTCCAGGTGGATTACTTCGTGCTGATACTGGAAGGTCGTGTGGAGGTGACGGTCGGTCGTGAGAACCTGGTCTTCGAAGCCGGACCCTTCACATACTTCGGAGTGCAGGCTCTCACGCAGAACGTGGGCGTTGGTGAGTATCCAGTACACTTCAGTTTGAACGATTTTTTAAGGTTATGCATACGTTTTTAGGGTTTAGTTGGCGTGATTACGAGTTTTTTAGGGTCTTGCAAGAGTTTGCAGAAGTTTTTAGGATCTTGCTTGAGTTTGCAGGAGTTTTAGGGTAAATCCTACTACTAAAGTAAGAGTTATTAAGAGTTTTTCAGGGCCTTGCTTGGGTTTGTAGTAGTTTTTAGGGTTTGGTAAAAGTTATGACTAGTTTTTTAAAGTCTTGCTATAGTTTTCCGGTGTGTTGAGGGGTGTGTAAGAGTTATTTCGAGTGTTTTTGGGTCTAGCTTGGGTTTGTAAGAGTTTTTAGGGTTTAGTTAGTTATTACGAGATTTTTTGGGTCTTGCTTGACTTTTGAGGAGTTTTTAGGGTTTAGTTAGTTATTACGAGATTTTTTGGGTCTTGCTTGACTTTTGAGGAGTTTTTAGGGTTTAGTTAGTTTTAAGAGTTTTTTAGGGTCTTGTTTGAGTTTGCAAGAGTTTTGAGGGGTTTTTAAGAGTTTCTACGAGTTATACCGCGCTAGTGGAGGCGATTAAAGGGTTGTCATGTGTTTGTCATAGATCGCGTGAATGTGCCTTTTGTACGTCACCGCTAACCTAACCTTTACGGATGAAATAAAAACACGATGTTTTATTATTTAAAAGAGTGTCATCCCGAATGAATGAATGAAAATACTTTATTGTACACCTTAAGATATAAACAAAATAAACAGTAACACATTATGATAAAGGTACAATGGGCTGTCTTATCGCTTAAAAGCGATCTCTTCCAGAGAACCTTTGGATGGAGAGGATTGTAAATGATTTTGAAGTGATTCCCGAGTAAGCAAAATAACGTAAGCACGTGTAGAAATCGGTTCTTTGACGTTTAATGTTTTTTTTCTTTTTTTTTAAACGGGTCTCTTTTTTTTTCACAGCGGAAGCTCCGTCGCCCACCACACTGGGCAGTCTGCAGAACCTGAACATGGATTCGATGTTGGGACACACCTTCGTGCCGGATTACTCGGTGAAGGCAATCGCCGAGCTGTACTACGTCGCCATCAAACGGTGAGGATCGTCATCGCTTTTCAGAACCTATAATTAATGCTGGACATTTTTCACACAGCATCATCTAGCCCCAATTTAAGCAGAGCTTGTGTTATGGGAACTACATGACTGTACTTATGTACTTTTTTTGTTTGTAAATCCTACTAATATTATATATGTGAAAGTTTGTGAGGATGTTTATTACTCTTTTACGCAAAAACTACTGAACAGATTTTGATGAAACTACAGTAAGAAGCTTAAACATCAGAATAAAACATAGGCTACTTTTTATCCGGTACCACGCGGGCGAAGCCGTGGGCAGAAGCTAGTACATACATAATAGCTAAATCTCCCTTTTCAAGTGATACGCTTACTAAGAACAGCATTTTTTTTCAGTTCCATGTACTTGGCAGCGAAGCGCGCGACCCTGATGGAGAAGGGGGCACTGAACAAGGGAGGAACCAACGAGCAGATAGAACCAGAAGTCGATAAGGTACGTTTCATATTAACGCTCGAAACGGTGAAGGATAACATCGTCAGGAAACTTGTTTTCTTTAGGTTGTAACGAGACCAACAGGTATACAAACGAAAGTGGATTATTTCACTGATTAATCCTATCATACTAATATTATAAACGCGAAAGTTTGTGAGGATGTTTGTTACTCTTTCACGCAAGTCACAAACATCCATCCTCACTAACTTTCATGTTTAGTGGGTTTGCGTCTCTTGAGGCTGTCTACTCTATGACTTCCTCGGACGAGCCTCACAAGTAGCTTTATTGCTGAATTAGATACTAGATTCTAAGTGACTTTAATTTTTAATAAATTGTTTTCGTTTTTTTTTTTCAGTTGCTCCGCGAAGGTGATAACAGGATGGAGGACATTAGGGAGCTGGATTTGCCAAAGCAGGTAATTAAAACAATTTTATTTATAAAACCGTATGTTTCTCATAAAATTAATACGTTAAATTTATATGATTTATTTTTTCGTTTGTGTTTTTGTGTGAACGCGTCAATCTCTGGGACTAACATTCGGATTAAAAAAAAACTTTTTGCATTCTATAGCCCTGTTCATGAGGAAGGTTATAGGCTATTTAACATCACGCTGCGACTACTAAGAGCTGAGCAAACGAAGTAATAGCACGGGAGAGCGATGCGACGCGATCAGTCGGGGGGCCAAGCACAGCATATAATAAAATTACCGTATTTGCGTGTGTGACACATTAAAACCTGTACATCATAGTTTTATCAAAGAAATGTTGTACTTAGATCACAAGTGGAAAAACCGGCTGTAATACCGACCGGTAATACCGTTATCAGTAGGTTATACCGACTGGTATGATATGTCTGATTACCGAGCGGTAATATCGTTATCAGTAGGTTATACCGACTGGTATGATATGTCTGATTACCGAGCGGTATTACCAACAGTGCGGTATATAGATATTATGATAATGTATACACAGTTTTTCTAAAATTATTATTTGGTTTTCATGTATTCTTTTGATTTTCATGCTGCTAGACTTTGGATGTACCGAAAAGTCGTTATTAAAAAAATGGTTCGTATCGTATTAAGCAGATAGGTTTTTATAACAATTATTAAGAAAAAGCTTTGTAGGTTTTATTTTACGCAAGATTTGTATAGATATATTTATTTATTTTATTAAGTATACAATTTTTGGGGGTTACAAAAATTTCAATTTCGACGGGGATCAAACATGCAGAGGAACCCGCTTACCAAGTAGGCCAAGCAGACCTCTTGGCCACAGGTTTGGTCTACTTCATTCGTCCACTGCTGGACCTATGACCAGCAAGCCTAAAAAATCAATAAACTGATTATATAATAATTTATATGTGTTTCAGATATTGCCAGCCTCGGCAAGTCCGTACACCAACTCCAGTTTCAAAGCTTCCGAGAGGAACACAACGCATCCCGAAGAAGAAAAACTCCTCAAAAAATGACACCAGTTTAAAACTGGCAACGTTTTTCAATGACAACTTTTTTGTTGATAAAGGACATGGGCGGTTCAGGGCTGCTAGTTAGGACCGATCTTGTTATGCTTAAAGTTCAATAATAATAAAAAAATAGTTTTTTTGATCCAAAATACTATTACAATAGGTACTTATTTTCTAGGTTACGAAAACAACGAAATAGGTACAACGCTTAATAAGAAGGCAGCATCTTAGTTTTTACCAAACAGTTTTCATAATTCGTAGATTGATTGATGTTAATACAAGATTCTACTAGGTACTAGATAATTTGTATCAAGATTCTTGTTAGTATCTGTTTCATGATTGCTTGGATAATGAATCCAAAATTGATCATTTATTGAAGATCTTTTTGCAACTGCTTTTTTTATTTTCACGCCTCGCATTTTACTGAAGGTTTTATATTTTCAGACCAACATGTTAAACATCATTCTACTAAAATTAAACAAATTTGTATGTATGTATGTATGTCTTGAAATTTGGACTTACTGTTCAGTCAGTGCTAAGTTTAAACGCGTAGCCAAACAAATTACGAACGCAAGATCATTAAATTAAAGCTCATATCAGTATTTGCAAGACCGTGGCGCTTACGACACTTTGACAAAATGTGTTTTGGACATTCCTTTCATAAAACAATTACTATAAATTGTAACTGTCATTTTTTTTTAATAAAACCTCTCAGCTCTGTTTTTTTGGGGAAGATCAGGCGGAATTGAACCACGTAACACTGATTATATACTTTCACACTTTATTTATATTTCATTACACTTCATAGTGACTTTTTACTCCGTTCAACACTTCTCTACGACTGTCTCGAATACACAAACTAGGTTCTACATTCCACTTCCCTTCCACTCTAAACGTGACGTGACAAAAACGAAAGCCCCTGATTGGCTACAGAACTCTTAGTCAAATCAACAACTGGTTGAATGATGTACCTATTCAATATTCAACAAGTCAATTGAGTATCTAATATTAGTAATATCTTCGAACAAATTGTCATCTGAGCAATAACTTAAAAATAGATACGTATAACAAGGATTACATAATAATTAACTTGATTACAATGGACAGTCGTAACAGTTTGATGTAGCTCGATTTTATTAAATGATTTAATTTTCAATGACAAAAACCATGCTGAGGCAAGGTTTAGGTTGGTTCTTTCTTGAGTCGTAGAGCTTAATTCTAATGTGAGATTGGTTCTAGGCTGCCCTTACCGTGTCCTTTGTCATTTCTATATTTTAGCTAAAGTGCATGTTTTTTTTAATTATAAGAAATGTAGTATTTTATTAATTTTGCATTTGCGTAACAAATTAGTTTAGATGTTAAATTATTTAAATTTTACTTGTACTTATGCGTTTTAATGTTTAATGTACTTTTAAAATCCGTTGAAATCCTTATCATCACATTTGCTGAGTAATTTATATAATTATTATTTGACATTTTGTTTTTATGTTTCTAAGCATTTATTTATATGTTGAAGTACCTACATTTTTCATAATTTATTCGTAACCGAATAATGATATAAATATTTTTACAACCTACTTAGTAGGCATTTCCTATTTTGTTATTTGTTATAATTAAAATAAAAACCTATTCTATATTTCATAAAAAAATTAAGAATACAATCAAAAAGAAAAAACAAACATATTTTTGACCAAACAAATTACTTTAAACACATTTTAACTACCTTTAAAGGACTAATTATGTTAGATTTTTTTCAATTTTTTGGACAAATTAGTGTAAGATAGGTACTTAATTATTTTAAGTACAGCTTAATTTATGCAGTGTGCATAGCTATGAATTTATTGGTTAACACATCATGCTCGATTATGTGAAGTCGGTTAAAACGAATGTAACTTTTCTATTGGTGCTCGAGTTAAACTCGTAAACGTTTTTTTAATGCAACCCTGTTTTTGTGTTAGTAAAATCATTGTATACAAACAATAAAAAATATTGACTATTGAAATGCAATATATTTTTAAGATATTATTTATGGAAAAAACAACCTTTAATTTACCAAAGGTATGTCAAAATAGAAGCTTCAGCATAAAAGCTGCCACAAACTTGCGAAATACCGGTCAGTATTAACATATTTTCGGTTGGTATTTCGGCCGGTATATCACACATGTCAAAGTCAAAGTCAAAGTCAAAATTCATTTATTCAATAAAATCACAAGGACCACTTTGAAACGTCGGTTTTATCTAGGTGCCTGTTCCTCCGCGACCAAGCCAGGAAAGAAAGGCAAGAAAACAAGGCTGGTTATTCTTTTTAATGATCCTTTTACAAAACAATAGGTTCGAGTTGGAGCATTTTCAATCCCAAGAGTTTTTGTCATCTAAATAATCAGATATTTTATAGTATGCCTTTTTATAAAGCTTTTGTTTAATTACGTTTTTAAATTTGTTAATTGATAATTTTTGTATATTGTATGTGTGTTTATATACATTCAGTAATCAAAGATTGTAACGATTTTTCTTTAGTTGGCATGATTTTTATGCCCATACTTATTTTTTTTGACGTGGCAACATTTAATTTAATAAAATTAAATGATTTCACGATATTTTTGTATCCATGTACTTTTACAAAATCATAAGAAATCTAAATAGCATGTAATGTCAGAACCACCATTTGTGCCTTATTATATCGGAAAGGTGCTAAGAAAGTTTTCCAAAAAAGAATTTCATATATCACTTTAAAAATGCTAATGTACAAGATAAATTCACATTTAAATATAAATATCATTGTCATGTATTTGTTTACCTACTTATTCACCTGTTTCATTATTTAAATTGTATGTGTGTAATTTTTAAAATAATAGCTACCTGCAACGCCCTGACAGGGCCGATGTACCTACCAACCTACTAGGAGCTACACTAGACCTAAGCTTAACCATTGTATGTAGGACATTAAGCATGAATAAATGAAATATGAAATATGAAATCAACTTAGTTTACTATGCCGTGTACTGTAAATTGATTTGGTTTATCATTTTTCGTGCTGTATAACTAAAGCATGTTACTGCATGTTACATGTTTACTGGTAAACGAAAATGCGTAAAGTTCATATAACATATTGCTTGCGTGTTATCATAAGTTTATTTTTAGCATAATGAAATGAATTGAGCTTCCTAATTTTGTCGTTTTATTTAACTCTACCTACTCCTAGTTCTTCTGTAATGAAGACTTTTAATCGATCCACCCATCGATCCATCGATCCATCCATTATTCATCGAGCCATCCATCGATCTATACATCGATTCATATAATTATAAATGTGAATCGGATCTTTGATTTTAAAATCTTTGACAACATTTTCTATAGCGGTTGTTTGAAGATAAAATCTGAACCATTTAATTTAGTACTCAAATCAAGGGGGTTTTAAACCATGTGTTTGTTCGAGAGATATCAGTTCGTGGAAAACCATTATAATCTATATAATATTTATTATATAGATTATATAGTGTATTTAGTATTTTTTTACTATATAATATTTATTCCTGAATTCCAAACATAAATAAGAACAATCATTTAGATACATATTTTTTCCCCTCATAACTATACCTATTTAGGTACCCGTCCATCTGGTAAAGGCCTAGTCACAGAGTACTTCTTACTATAGGTCCTAGTACACTACTAGCTTTTAAATAAATTAGGTATATTTTCTCCAACGCTCTTAAGAAGTCTCAGTACCTATGAATATGTTCAAAAATTAACAGAAAATATTATATTGCGTCGGTAAGCAGTGTAATCTACGTAGTAGCAGTATACGAAAACCGATCAACAAAAAGTATGTTAATGAGATTTTATGCTAAGAGACTGAATCAAACTGTCCCGTCGATTTTTTATAGACCTATATAATAGTGTCTACAAGATTTGTCGTTGTTTTATTTGTTACGGTGGTAATGGTATGTCACATCCACATGTTGGCCCAACCATAGCCAACGTCCAAACACAAACAGAGAGGGCGTTTTCATTGATTTGCGTTGATTTGTCGATCTTATATCCAACACATGCTGAGCTGAACACCATTTTGGTACATCCTTATTAGACACATGAGCCAAAGAACAATTTTATTGTGTTCGTTTTAGATTTAAGTGGGTACTGGGTACATACCTCTACCTATCGGCTTATGTACTTTTACATATATAATTATTTGTGCCAAATAAACGTTTATTCGATTATATTCTATAAGTTAAGCCGATCCTAATTGCTGCCACAAGTACGACATCCGCCATTTTTGGCTCTTCGGAACACGTAAGATCTCACCAAACGTGTGGATAGCTACCGTTTGTGTAGTGTCAACTTATTCTACGATAGAAGAGGTTTGAGATTTGCATGCGTTGGCTATGGTTGAGCCAATATGTGGATGTGGCATAATAAAGCTGGGTTATTCCCGTTGTCCCCCGATTCATCCTTTTGCCATCTAGTATGAAATCAAACATGGCGAACACGAATTTTATATTCAAAAATTCATTGGGGATGCTGATTATGGCAATGAGGTTAAATTTAAAGATGGCGTAGCTTTGGTTTGAAAGAAGGAGGTAGGTTGGTCTACCTACTTACACAGGGCACGCGTGCGAGCGAGATGCACGCGATTTGTCTAATACAAAGTTCATTTGAGAGACTTAACTTTATTTACTGTAGATATTAATAACTAGTTTGTTTACGCAAAACCTCGGCCTGCCTACCTATCTATTGCTATACCATTAGACAGGATAGATACCTACCTATAAACACCATTCTATGTACCTACCATGTGAAAGCAATAAATATATTGAGTATTGTCTCGTGTAAATGGACGAGGCTCGATGTGTATGCGCATCACTGAACGCAGTTTTAAAGTGTTTTGTGGTGTGAGTGATTTCTGTAATAGCGTGAGTGTTTTAAGTTGGGAACACAATGAGCTTTTTATCACTTTACCTTTTCAATACTGTAGGTATGCAACATTAAAGTATGGTAAGAAGATATGTAAATAGCCAATTTGTGATTATGAATACTTATCTACACCTGCAAGTATATTAAAGTATTATAACATGCTTCCCATGATTTATGCTATTCATTAGCGATTCCTAAATATCATAAATCTCACTATAGTTATAAACGTGAAGTTTGTGAGGATGGATGTTACTCTTTCACGCAACAACTACTGAACGTATTTTGATGAAACTTTACAGTAACATAGCTTATACATCAGAATAACACATAAGCTACTGTTTATCCGGGTACCACGCGGGCGAAGCCGTGGGCAGAAGCTAGTTATTCAATATGTTAGTGTGTGAATGTATTTAATAGTTAAAGAATTATTATTGCTAAATCATCGTTGAACAGCTGCATTATAATGTGCTGTATTTTTTTATCGTTCACAATTATAATATCTTCATATAAAACACCGACTCGAGACAAATATTGTAGATCATACAAAAATTTGTCCCGCGGCGGGAATCGGACCCGCAACCTTCTACGTCGTCCTTCGCCTACTGCGCCACAGAGGTCGTCCTATAGAATATGGGTATAATAAAAAACTTTCTATAGAACTTAACTTATAAGATTGTTAATAAATGAACTAACCTAAACCAATTTTCTTTGTGATATATTTAGTACTACAAGTTACACCACGGCCTAGCTCGGATAAAAAGTAGCAGTGCTATGCTTTTAGATCACTTTACTCACGTACTATTACTATGTTATGCCTTGCTCTAATTCTATCGAAATCGGGTCAGCCAGTACCAAGAAACTTCATAAGCAATATCCTCGTCTCATAAAAATATGTTTATTTTAGGAAGAGGATTATTATATCTAGAGCTGTAAGTACCGTATGTATTCGTTTCCGAGTAATGTACCCGTTACTCGGTAACGAATACATACGGTACTCTGACTGTCGCCCGACTCGAAGTACTGAAACGTTACGTATAGATGTCAGTTTGATGCAAAGTACGAACAAAGTCATTCATAATATACGCGACGGGACTCGAAGTGATGCTTTATAAAAAAAAACTCGTTACTTTTGACAAAACGGATAACGTTACGATACGATTATAGTAACGAGTGCTGTTACTATATTTCAGTACAGTAACGAAACGAAACGAATACGCACGGTATGATAACAGGTGCGCAAGTTTTCGTTAAAGAATACATAAGATAATCGAGTCCAATGACGAACTCTTTCAAAAACTGAAAAAGGTTCTTAGATAGGTTTCCGTCACCACTAGGGGCGCGGTATGTAAGAGGTTTATTTGTTTGTCTGTACTGAATGTGATTCACACACCGACCCTATGAGTCTATCAAAACGCTTCGATAGCACGTTCTAGCTTGTGGTCATTTTTAGCAGTGACATCTAGTTTGAAAATCGGAACTAGAATTTCGTATTTTCACATAGGGTACGTCTTATCGTCACATGAGGGTGGCACTTTCCTTCTGATAAATAGAATATCTACGTTCCGTTACTTATAAATTGTTTTTTTAATGATTCATCAATGATTCTAGGTCCAACCTACCTAGACAGGATAGGTAGATAAAAAAACTCATGACATAATACTTAATGCGTAAACTGGACTGTCTTAATTGATTTCTTCCAGACAGCCTTATGGACAAAACGGGAAGTGGCAATTTTTTCCACGAGTGCATCTTCGAAGTTATAAATAAGCGCACTCAAAACATAAAATAATTGTTAGTTATTTTTTTTATATTAAAAACATTTATTTATACTACTATTTACAAGTAGTAATACACAAAAAATACAGATGAAACAGCTAGCTATCTAAAGACCGTTGCAAACGATCTATAGATAGCTCAACTTAGTTAATTATTTAAACCACAGCTCCGTTGATCCTTATCATAATCTTTTTAATATTGGTATCGTGTATTTTTATAAATGTTTCCTTAATTTCTTATATTCTAAAAAATAGAACGCATATATGAAAAAAAAAAAACTAAAATGGCAATGCCAAGAAGAGAATAAAAAACATTTAAACAGACTTTCGCACTCTTGTATACTCTATCCGATTCATACAGGTCGGTCGCATGAGATATGTACTTAACATAATGTATGTATGTATGTATTTTGTTATATTAACACGAGTTCGTTGAGGAACTCTTTCAAAAACAAAGGGTTCTTAGATAGATTTCCGTCACTAGGGGGGAAACTATCAAGAGGTTGTTTGTTTGTTACAATGTTGAAACACACTTCGGATATATTAAAACGGCTCAAAACGCATCGATAGCGCGATCTAGCGTTTGGTCATTTTTAGCGGCGACATCTAGTTTGAAAATAAGAAAATTAATTCAGTTTTTGTTACGATTTTTACACACGCGATGTGGAGTGCGTTTGCCATAAAATTTGGTTTGTTTTCTCCGAAACGGCTAATCAGATTATGCGGTTTTTTTGCAATCGAGGACTGTTTTAAAGTTACAAATAAAATTATATGTTAGTTTCACCACCTATTTAACTAGCTAAGAAAGCTTTTTTAGGTTTTTTCGTCACACATAGATCTGAAATAAGTTAGTGATTAAAACACGATTTGTTTTTTTTATATGTATTAATATTGGCAGGCAGGTAGGTATTCAACTCAAAATTACTTTAGTATTTCCTATTTAAAATCTGTTGTATTTCTGAAAGGCAAGCTGTTCTACAACATTTGAGTTAAACGATCTATCCAACGACACCCCACACCATGGACAGACGAGAAAAAAAACCATCCCCACTCTACGTGTAGGAGAAGTATAGTAAAAATATGTTTTTTCAAATTTTTATTATACCACTTCGCCGGCGTGGTTAATATATACATATAAATACCTTATCAAATAACAGCTTTTTAATACTTAGAGTCTCTGAGCTAAGCCGCGGACAGACATACAGACAGACGTACATAGCGAAACTATAAGGGTTTCTTGTTGACTACGGAACCCTAAAAAAGACCGTAATTTATTTTACACTAAGCAATTAATTGAAATGAGTCTTCGAAGAGGCATCCAGAATGAACTCCAATCTTTATCACACATGGCGTCATCTAGCATTTTCAAGAAACACTTAATTATTAATACACTTGACCATGAACTTAAACAGTTCTAAATGAATTAATTATGTAATTCAGCTACTCTCTACTAGATGACGCTTATATTACCCAGAACGATGGAAACAAAAAAAAACATTACGTTCCATTCTACGGATAACTTTTATCTCGAAGGACGGAATGGACTGATTTATGTATAATTTCTTCACCATTAATGAGGAGAAAAAGTTGCAAGAATGGTAAAATCAAATTTTTTAAAATTTCAGTTTTCTATTTTGTGTTGTTTGATTGTATTGGTTCCAAAAGTGATACTAAAGAAACAAAAGTTATGACCCAGACAGATTCATCTGCTAATAACGGAATGCGATCAAACAAAACAAAATGTCAGTCAGGTGGTGAACTGCGTATTTTGTTCACGTTCTAATTTAATAAATCACTGTAAACTTGTATAATTGAGTCTTCATTCTTTTGTTTTGTGAGTTAAATACACCGTGCGATTGTCCTACAAATTCTCGACTAAATAGTGATTATTCTGCACAAGTTATAAAATAATCGAACTTTAACTTCAACTAGAACAAGAGTTTCAGTTCTAACGACTTCTATGTGATGAAAAAACTTCGAAAACGAAATAACTCGATGGAAAAACACATTTGAATTCATCAGAATTCATAAGACGTAAGTATTTTAGTTCATCTTTCCGTAACTGCACTTGTTCTAAGCGCAGTCAAAGATGGCGGCTGCATTCATTTCTCGTGTTATTATTTTTGTTGATTATTTTTGTGCTTAGAATCGTTTTATTTTCATTACTGAAGCATAGAACGGGTAGAAAATGCATGGTCTGAATTGGGTCAAATGAGGTTATTGAGCTTGTTGAAACATGTCCATTTATATCAATAAAAACCTGTTTAATTTATGAATCTTGGTGTCTCTAGACCTTCATTATTACTTCCTTCCTGGCTAAACAGGTTTTAGTAAGATTTCATTTCTACTTGAGGAAATTGCATGAGAATCTAAAGGAGGAAATTCTGCTACAGGGGAAGAGAATGTAAAATTAGTTCCTCAGAGCAGGCAATGCATCAGCAATGATCTAATTAGTGCAGATGTCTATAGGTGAAAGTAACCGCGCACCATCACCATAATTAACATAACAAAAAAGAGGCTACATACATACATACATACAGTCAAGCCTGTTTCCCAGAGGGGTAGGTAGAGACCAAGCTTTTCCACTTGCTACGATTCTGGCATACCTCTTTCGATTCATTCATCCTCATCACATTCTTCATACAAGCTCGGCGGTTTAATGTACTTCTGACCTGGGGCCTAACCATGAAGTCTTATAGCGAGTCAGTTCAGGCAAAGATGTCACTTTCCGCTTTGCGATTGAGGACGCTATGGTGTTGTTAAAGCTTTGTCATTCACAAAGCGGGATTTGAAATCGTTGCCTAAATTGAATCGCAATAAGGCTTGATGGCTAGGCCCCTGGCCTTTTTCTAGAATGTCTCCAATTTAGTCAAGAGTATGTTCGCCAAGGCCTTCCTCTTCCAACTATCCCATTCACGCTCGCCTTGTATACTTGTTTTGTTAATCTACTTTCGTCCATCCTTTCTATATGCCCGAACCATCTCAACATACCTTTCTCAACTCTCATTACTACATCTTCATTCACTCCACACTGCTCTCTTAACATGCTGTTCCTTACTCTATCACTCAAAGTTACACCACACATACTTCTCAAAGCTCTCACCTCCACTGCGTTCACTCGACTAAAACTAAACTACTAAAAGACTAAAAGAGGCTAAATTCATAGAAATTCAAAAGTGAAAGTTTTTGAGGATGGATGTTTGTCTCTTTCACGCAAAAACTACTGAACAGATTTTAATGAAAATTTACAATAATATCTTACTAATATTATAAATGTGAAAGTTTGTGAGGATGTTTGTTCCTCTTTCATGCAAAAACTTCTGAACGGATTTTGATGAAACTTTACAGTAATGCAGCTTATAGATCAGAATAACACATAAGCTACTTTTTATCCTGGTTTTACGCGGGTGAAGCTGTGGGCAGAAGCTAGTAGCTTATAAATTAGAATAACACATGGGCTACTTTTTATCCGGGTACCACATGGGTGAAGCAGTGGGCAGAAGCTAGTCCTGCATAAATAGAGGGAAAAACTGCTTATCTTATCTTATCTAAACTAAGTCTAGAGCCCAAGCACCATGTATCCTTCAACCCATCAGCTTGGAGTACATCTGGATGTGGATTTCAACAAGAACAAATAAAATTCTATCTATCTCTTGTCTCTTAGCGGGTAATCTATCTATCTCTTTTCTCTTAGCTGGCAATCATGACAGAAAAAGAGAACCAGTCTTGACTGTGAACTGATATCCATTGTAACTACTAACTGGAACTACCTTATTTATTTATTTATTTATTTACAAAGCCCAACCTTTGACAATGGCTTAACCGACAAACAGTTACGTCCTATTTTTAGCTTATACAATTGACTGAAGTGAAGTGTATGACTCAGGGTAATATAATGTCCTCTAATTGTTCCTAAATGGGTACAATTAGTTTTACAAGGCAGTGTACATTGCTTAGTTTGTTTGTTCAAACTTTAGGTATGAACTATACCTAAAGTTTGAACAAACAAATTATATATATTATAATTTGAATATTGTTATGACTACAACTGATACTTTACTATTCTTCTGATGAAGTTTCTTTGACTGTTTAAAAGTCCTTTCTCGTATCCTCACTTGGTATTCTCAAAGATTACACATTTGAGGAGGTCCATCATGTGGCATACAGTTGTGGGTATGTTTGTTTTTGTTTTGTTGGTAATACCTCTGATGTACAGTGTAATACCTCAGTGGTACAGTGTAATACTCAGTGTTACAGTGTAATACCTCAGTGCTACAGTGTAATACTCAGTGGTAGAGTGTAATACTCAGTATTACAGTGTAATACTCAGTTCTACAGTGTAATACTCAGTGGTAGAGTGTAATACTCAGTATTACAGTGTAATACTCAGTTCTACAGTGTAATACTCAGTGGTAGAGTGTAATACTCAGTATTACAGTGTAATACTCAGTGGTACAGTGTAATACTCAGTGGTAGAGTGTAATACTCAATATTACAGTGTAATACTCAGTGGTACAGTGTAATACTCAGTGGTAGAGTGTAATACTCAGTATTACAGTGTAATACTCAGTGGTACAGTGTAATACTCAGTGGTAGAGTGTAATACTCAATATTACAGTGTAATACTAAGTGGTAACTTATTTATATCAGCTTCTTTAGTTTACTTTATTACTTGTATTTCCTTGTTTACTATTATTAGCTGTTCCATAACTTTGATTGGAACTCTCAATCCTTTGTAACAGAGGAGGGTGTTGGTGTCTACAACAAAGTTATTATACTTCTGCAGATATCATCGTTTTTCAATAGTAATTGTATGTCATCATTTCTGTTCCTCAATAAATATATTTAGATATTTAAAAAAAAAACTTTAGATAGAAAGAAAAAAGTAAGAAAGAAAATGTATTTATTATCCCCCAAACAACACAAAAGTTAAACAAAATTAGTAATAAACACAAAACAGATACTTAACATAATATAATAATACAACGAAACGAAAAACAGACAAACTAAGTAGGTAAGTCATTTTGTGTTGCATGGGTTCAAATAGGTCCCCGTCTCAGCATTATGCTGCGCCAGAACCTAGGGGTCAGGTGCAGGTGCTTTAGGTAAATAAATGTCGTAATCACATCAAGTCTTTTGCATAGTGTTAGCTTTTCTATATGCATAGTGTGATGTGTTAGCCTCGCCTGCAGCACGTTTTCTATATGCATAGAGTGATGTGTTAGTCTCGCCTGCAGTACGTTTTTTATATGCATAGTGTGATGTGTTAGCCTCGCCTGCAGTACGTTTTCTATATGCATAGTGTGATGTGTTAGCCTCGCCTGCAGTACGTTTTTTATATGCATAGTGTGATGTGTTAGCCTCGCCTGCAGTACGTTTTCTATATGCATAGTGTGATGTGTTAGCCTCGCCTGCAGTACGTTTTCTATATGCATAGTGTGATGTGTTAGCCTCGCCTGCAGTACGTTTTCTATATGCATAGTATGATGTGTTAGCCTCGCCTGCAGTACGTTTTCTATATGCATAGTGTGATGTGTTAGCCTCGCCTGCAGTACGTTTTCTATATGCATAGTGTGATGTGTTAGCCTCGCCTGCAGTACGGCTATGCTGATAGGCTTTATGTTCTTGTTTCAGATGGTATCTCGCTGGACGAACTACGCATCTTAAGCTAAACCCCGCAAGCGTCATGGGGCAGCAAAATTCAAGAAAAAGTAAGTTAAAAAATATTAAAGCGAAATTTAAAGGCCCATCTGATCATTCGAAGCTGTCTTATCTGATCATGGGATCAGAGAATTATTCTATCCCATCGGATCACAACATTGAAATAGTGTAAAAAATATTGTGTTTTGTTAAGAGTCTCTCCTCTTCTTATTGTCAGAAATTATATCTTACTATTTTATTCAAAGTATAAATGTCTCGGGTCTGGGTGTTTTCTATGTATAGTAATAATACTGGTCATTTTTCACACAGCATCATCTAGCCCCAAACTAAGCAGAGAACAACATGACTGATATAATACTTATATACTTTTTATTTCTGAATACATACATAGTTTACATAGAAAACACCCGGACCCGAGACATCCCAGACGAACATTTGCAAATCATACAAACATTTGTCTCGCAGCGGGAATCCAACCCGCAACCTTCTGCGTCTCAGGCGTGCCGTCAAATATGTATGTAATTATAAAATTGTATATAAAGAGTATATCAGTCATGTAGTTCCCATAACATAAGCTCTGCTTAGTTTGGGGCTAGATGATGCTGTGTGAGAAAGGTCTAGCATTATTTATTTTATTTAATTAACCAGATTGTACTTTTTGCGTGGACCATATTAAATATGATGTTTGTCTGTTTGTTATAGCGGGGGAATGCTCCTGCGGTTGTGGTACCTGGGAGCGGCGCCGCTACGTGGAGTCGCCGAGTAGCGTTCACCGCTACGTCAGCGCCGTCACCGACAGGTAACACTTGTTTTACATACCATAATTGATTGTTCGGTGCGCGGCGTTACCGCGGAGCCCCATTACTCCCTGGGGTCGAAAGAGACCCCATGCCCCTTGGCTTGCCTTAGCCCCTAAGTCAGAGGTGGAGACGCAAGAGCGGAACCTATGCTCCAAATGGATTGTTCGGTGTGTGTTGATATCGCGGAGCCTCATTACTCCCTGGGGTCGAAAGATACCCCATGACCCCTGGCTTGCTTTAGCCCCCGGGGGGGGGGGGTCAGGGTGCAAGAGCGGAACTTATGCTCCAAATGCATTGTTCGGTGCGTGGCGATACCGCGGAGCTCCATTACTCCCTGGGGTCGAAAGCGACCCCATGCCCCCTGGCTTGCTTTAGCCCCCGATCGGGGGTCGGGTTGCAAGAGCGGAACATATGTTCCAAATGGATTGTTCGGTGCGTGTTGATATCGCGGAGCCCCATTACTCCCTGGGGTCGAAAGAGACCCCATGCCCTGGGCTTGCTTTAGCCCCCGGTCGGGGGTCGGGGTGCAAGAGCGGAACCTATGCTCCAAATGGAAGTGTTAAAGGCATGAAGCCGGGAGTAGCGTTTAGTGAAACTGCAGCACACCTCTCCACACCATTTAGCCTTCACAGCAACGTTGCCTCTACGCTGTCTATCGTTGGCGGCACTTATGGAGCCCGTTTAATGGACGGCAACTCATCACCTGCCTATGATTTGATTTGAATTTGAGTCAGAATTGTCAGGTGCCGTTTCATCCTACATAGACCAGCAACCATTCCATAAGCATATACTCCTGGCAATAGCTCAGTTTATTACCCAATATTTTCAATAGTTTCATCAGTCGCCATCCACTAAATAACGTTTTTTATCTATTGTATTGTACAAAAAGGCCTCTGTAAAGGCTCCAGGCATAAGCATGAGATTTCTTTAAATTTCTTTGAAGATTGAAGGGGTGATTATTATGATTTAAGTGGGGGGATTTGGCCCTATCTGCCCCTCTTCAGCGTCCGCTGATCTTTACCAAAATAAAGTACAATGTAATTTGAATAAGAATGTGATGTTTGTTTTCAGATGGAATGGTCGGGAATGCGTGTGTCGAAGGCGGCGATGGAGGCGTCAGCCGTGCGTCTGCACCGCGTACCGCCGCGTCAGCGACGACAGGTGAGCGTACGCGACAAAAAAAAACATAAAAAAAAGAATGCAGGACATATTCACACAGCATCATCTAGCAAAGTCAAAGTCAAAATTCATTTATTCAATAAAATCACAAGCACCACTTTGAAACGTCGGTTTTCTCTACTGCCTGTTCCTCCGCGACCAAGCCAGAAAAGAAAGGCAAGAAAACAAGGCTGGTTATTCTTTTTAATGATCCTTTTACAAAACAATAGGTTCGAGTTGGAGCATTTTCAATCCTAAGAGTTTTCTAGTACTATATTTATATTTTTTTTTTGCTGGACACCACACATCATCATCTAGCCCCAAGCTAAGCAGAGCTTGTGTTATGGGTACTAGATGACTGATATACTTAATACAATACATTACATAGATAGATATTGTTTTATTATACATAGAAAATACCCAGAACACCCCGGAACAAATATTTGCAGATCGTACAAACATTTGTCCCAGGGCGGGTATCGAACCCTTCGGACCTTCGCCCACCGCGCCACATCGGTCGTCAAATATATGAACAGTATTTAAAAAATACTTTGTTGTTTTCAGATTGGCTGCAGTTCTGACTATAGGTGCCAGGGATTTGAGACGCGAATTGGACGCTATTGTTATCAACTCAGGTAATGTAACATTCTACTGAGCATATGTACTTTGGCTGGAATCCTTTCGACACAGAGTCAAAGTCAAAATCAAAATTCATTAAAATCACAAGGATCACTTTGAAACGTCGGTTTAATCTACTGCCTGTTCCTCCGCGACCAAGCCAGGAAAGAAAGGCAAGAAAACAAGACTGGTTATTCTTTTTAATAATCTATACTAATGTTATAAAGAGGAAAGATTTGTTTGTTTGTATCGAATAGGCTCCGAAACTACTGGACCGATTTTAACAATTTTTTCACCAAATGAAAGCTAAATTATCAGGAAGTAGCATAGGCTATAATTTATTTTCAAAAAAAATAGAGATCTTTATGAAAATTGCAATAATGTAACCCGAAGTAGCAAAATTTTGCTTATAAAATTTATTATTTGGCGTGCGCTGAGAAAACTATTGATGATACATAAAAAAATATGTACTACATGATTAAAGTACTCATTATTACCTACAAAAAAGTCCGCGAGGGAATATATCTTACTATCATAGTTAAGTCTAAAATTTAATTATAAATAAATATAAATAATGCTGGACAATCCACACAGCATCATCTAGCCCCAAGCTAAGCAGAGCTTGTGTTATGGATACTAGATGACTGATATACTTAATACAATACATTACATAGATAGATATTTTTTTATTATACATAGAAAATACCCAGAACACCCCGGAACAAATATTTGCAGATCGTACAAACATTTGTCCCAGGGCGGGAATCGAACCCGCAACCTCCTGTGTCGCAGGCGGACCTTCGCCCACCACGCCACATCGGTCGTCGCCGATATTCCCACGGAATCGCAACTTACGCGGGTGAAACCGCAGGGCGCAGCTAGTCCTTTTACAAAACAATAGGTACCTAATTTTTTTATCGAGTTGGAACATTTTCAATCTCAAGAGTTTTTGTCATCTAAATAATCAGAAATTGACAACCTCTGTGGCGCAGTGGACGAAGGCCCGCCTGAGACGCAGAAGGTTGCGGGTTCAATTCCCGCCGCGGGACAAATGTTTGTATCAGCAAATATTTGTCTCGGGTCTGGGTGTTTTCTATGTATAATATGTATGTATTTACAAAAAAAAAATGTATATAAGTAGTATATCAATCATGTAGTTCCCATAATACAAGCTCTGCTTACTTTGGGGCTAGATGATGCTGTGTGAATATGTCCAGCATTATTATTATTATTATTATTAAATTTTATAACATGCCTTTTTAAGATTTTTTTTTAATTGGGTTTTTAAATTTGTTAATTTGACCTTCCTTTTATACGATTTATCAACTTTATGGAGCCTACAAATGAGAATACCATTTGTAATTTTAAATCAAAAACAATTGTGAATATTCATATTGTAAAAAACGGGAATTTTCCCGTACTGCATCATCGGTGAAGGCACCGACTAAGTTTCGACTCATTCCGAGAGTCTTCGTCAGGGTGAGTGATCGCGACTTGCTCCCTCCGCGTCGCGCCGTGCACTTAAAAATAAAAAAACCGTTTTTACAATATGAATAGTCAGGTTCACGAAAGTTTTTGGAATAAAACTATTTTGAATTTAAAATAAATAATGCTGGACATTTTCACACAGCATCATCTAGTCCCCAAACTAAGCAGAGCTTGTGTTATGGGAACTAAATGACTAATATACTACTTATACAGGGCGTCCCAAAACTATGCGACATGAATGGAAAGTACCTTAAATATTATAGATAAATATTAAGGATATTTTGCTGAAAGAAGACTTTTTTTTTTATTAGTAATACTGCATTCTAAGATTTTCTAAAAATTACTTGGGATTCGTTCCGACTCAAATGTGAAAAAAACACCCCGTATTTTTATGATGGCAATCGAAAGAATACACAAAAAAAAATCCTCTTAAGTAACATAATATCTCGAAAGAAAGGAATAACGTAAAAAAAAAACAAATTTAAGATTTTTTTATTGCCGACGACGATTTTCGAGAAATTCTCAAATAAGTACCCACTTAATAAACGGAAATCTTTGAATGCAGTTTTACTAACTTTTAAAAATAAAATAATGTCTTCTTTCAGCAAAATATCCTATCTATAATATTTAAGGTACTTTCTCTTCATGTCGCATTGTCTTGGGACACCCTGTATACATATATTTTGTTGTAAATACATACATATTATACAATGAAAACACCCAGACCCGAGACAAATATTTACAGATCATACAAACATTTGTCCTAAGGCGGGAATCGAACCAGCAACTTTCTGCGTCTCAGGCGGGCTTTTGTCCAATCAATATAGATTTGATATCTATTGTAAAACGAATAGTTTAAAAAATACATTTATTCAATAATAACTATTTACAAGTAGGTATATACAAAAAATACAGATGAAAGACTAGCTATCCGAAGACCGTTGCAAACGATCTATAGATAGCTCAACTGATCCAGATCACTACCAGAGGGAAGCGTTCCCAAAATACTGGCCGCATTGCCACGCAGAATGGCAATGCTAATGCGTTGAACCAGATAAGAGCCAGCTCTCTGGTCGCGCGTCGCTTCGACCAGTCGCCCTGAATGAATTTGGAAAACGCGAAGGACCCGGGTTCCCCGCGGACCCAGAGTCTCAACCCCAAAAGGCTCAAATAAGTAAGCTCTGTCGAGACTTCTGTATTTGCGCCTCTTGAGATAGTTTAAAGATTTAATATGATTTATTTGCATTATTTCCAGATAATGACACAGTCAGGGAAACCCACGACGGTGCAGAGGTATATGTGTTGTCAGTCGCTCCCAGAACGTAAGTACATCACATCCTATCCTACTTCCTACTAATATTATAAACGTGAAAGTTTGTGAGGATGTTTGTTACTCTTTCACGCAAAAACTACTGAACGGATTTTGATGAAACTTTACAGTAATATAGCTTATACATCAGAATAACACATAGGCTACTTTTTATCCGGGTACCACGCGGGCGAAGCCGTGGGCAGTAGCTAGTTAATACATACAATTAAAAACAAGTTGGTATATCTGTACTTACAATAAAGCTGAAGTATTTTTTTTTGTTATCATCACGCTACGACCAAACAAACCATGTCAAATTCATACATAAAAATTACCATAGATAAAAAAATAAAAAACAGGTTTTTGAATGAATGAATGAATGAATGAAAATACTTTATTGTAGGTACACCTTAAACAAATAACATAATCTTATTCTAGAGAAAGTACAATGGGCGGTCTTATCGCTTAGAAGCGGTCTCTTCAGGACAATCTTTTTTTTTTTTTAAGTTTTATCATTCCACATGACTAGAATTAAAACACTGATAACGATAGAAGTGTTTTTTTTTGTATCTTAAATTTCAGATCTGAAGAATCATCAGCGGAAGGGTCCTCGCAGCAAGCTGACGGGTCCATCAGGCTGCCGTCACATTTCCAAGTAAGATGCTGTTAATAAATAAAATAAAACTATATGATGTGAAAGTTTGTGAGGTTGGATGTCTGTTACTCTTTCACGCAAAAACTACTGAACGTATTTTGATGAAACTTTACAGTAATATAGCTTATACATCAGAATAATATATAGGCTACTTTTTATCCGGGTACCACGCGAGCGAAGCCGTGGACAGAAGCTAGTTCTATTATAAATGTGAAAGTTTGTGAGGTTGGATGTTTTTTACTCTTTCACGCAAAAACTACTGAACGTATTTTGATGAAACTTTACAGTAATATAGCTTATACATCAGAATAACATATAGGCTACTTTTTATCCACGCGAGCGAAGCCGTGGGCAGAAGCTAGTACATAATATTACGAGCAAATTCTAGAGAATACAGAGTTTTCTTCTGGCGTCTGTGAAGTCACTGCGTAGGGTCAGCAGATATTTTTTTTGATGTGAGTGTTTTGTTTCTCAACCGACTTCAAAAAAGGAGGACGTTCTCTATGCATCTGTTTTTTTTTGTGTGTACGTTACGCGATGTCATCGTCAATTGTGAAATGTTTTTAATGTTTTTTTTGAGTAGGGTATACTTCGAGGGTGGTCCCATATACATTTGATGTCAGTAATCCCACCCCTAGGCGTGATAAATGGGATGAAATTTTATACTGGACTTTTTATTAACTTTACCCTTATTTAAAGTTTTTTTTGTTACTGAAAGAAAAAAAAAGAAGAAATAATTTATTTAGCACGACATAAAAAAAAGAAATACAACAAATTTCGGAAGTTAAATAAAAAAAGAAGTTATGAGAATAATAATTTATAAGTTAGACCAGCCTGCTTATAAGTATAACTGAAATAGAAATGTCCCACGCACCTTACTGCCTAATCTATCTACCTAGACAGTTTAAATGTCGCACCAAAAAGGTATCAGCTCGGCATAATGCTAGGTAGGTACCTACTTAGCGCTGGTATTCTGCTGACCCTACGCAGTGACGTCACAGACGACAGAAGAAAACACTATTCTCAGGAGATTAAATGTGTACCTTTTTATTCCAAAAACTATCGTGAACTTGACTATTCATATTGTAAAAACGGGAATTTTCACGTACTGCACTATCGGTGAAGGCACCGACTAAGTTTCGACTCATTCCGAGAGTCTTCATCAGGGTGAGTGGTCGCGATTTTCTCCTTCCGCGTCGCGCCGTGCACTGCTATATATATATTTTAAAAATGTAAATTATTAATTATGTCCTAACTGTTATCTATACTAATATTATAAAGAGGATAGATTTTTTTGTTTGTAACGAATAAGCTCCGAAACTACTGGACCGATTTTTTTCACCAATAGAAAGCTAAATTATCAGGAAGTAACATAGGCGATAATTTATTTTCTAAAAAAATAGAGATCCTTAAGAAAATTGCAATAATGTAACCCAAAGTAGCAAATTTTTGCTTATAAAATGTATTATTTGGCGTGCGCTGAGAAAACTATTGATGATACATAAAAATGATGTACTACATGATTAAAGCACTCATTATTATGTATAAAAAAATCCTGGAGGGAATATATCTATCATAGTTAAGTCACAATAGCAGCTTTTGTTTTTCTAAAATGTAATTAGATCGCGGGTAGAAACAAAAGTTGGTTACATTCCTATCATAGTATTAATTCTTATTCAGATAATTAGTTTTATCATCAAGGCTATTTATGCAGCAGTAAAATATTATTTAATAAATTCGAATCGGACATTTAATTTCGAAGTAATCAAGAGTATAAAATCGAAACTTACGCGGGTGAAACCGCGGGGTGCAGCTAGTACCTACATAAAAATGAAATCTGTTCCGTTTGCAGGTGGTGTGTGCGGGGGAGATCCGCGCTTTATTGCTACGCGCGCCCGCGCTCCCGCAGCAGCTCCCCGCCGGCCACCACCAGCTCGCGGGGAAAGTACACACTCAGGTATGTATGTATGTATGTATGTGGCTGGCGTCGATCCTCTTGTACACCAACCGAACTAATTATAAATATTGATAGCTAACTGCAGCAATGCCGGCAACGCGAACGACCGGCCGGCTATATATAGAAGGGGCGCGAGCGGCGCAAGCTCACTTCTTTTCGAGACGTTGCGCTGTGCGGACGTATTTTATTGAGTTCATGTTGTGTTACCGCTAAATTATTGTTTTGGTTGTTTTCTTTATAAATTCTAATAATAATTCGCCTAAGGGATTTATAATTTTTCTTTTTTTAAATTGGTTTTTATTAAACATCCCTAATAATATTTTTTTCACACAGCATCATTAATCACTATTTATTTGTTCACGCTAAGCAGGTTGACAAATGGATAAAAACTGTGGAAAGAAAATTTGTCCACGGACAGTGCCAGGCCCGCTGGTCGCTATATAAATAAATAAAAATAATAAAATAAATAAAGCTGGACATTTTCCACACAGCATCATCTAGCCCAAACTAAGCAGAGCTTGTATTATGGGAACTACATGACTGATATATATATCCTTTTTTTGTAAATACATACATATTATATATAGAAAACACCCAGACTCGAGACAAATATTTGCAGACCATATAAACACCTGTCCCGCGGCGGGAATGGAGCCCGCAACCTTCTGCGATTCAAGCGGGCCTTCGCCCACTGCGCCACAGATGTGGTCAAATATATCATTGTTATTTATTATGTTTATCTCACTATTATGTATAATTTCAGGTGGATTATATACATTGTTTGGTGCCGGATCTACAGGAAATAACTGCGTGCGCTTATTACTGGGGCAAGATGGACAGATACGAAGCGGAAAGATTGCTGGATAATAAACCGGAAGGTAAGAGATGTTTTTTTTTCATGTAAATAAAAACCAAGTTTAATAACGGAAAGTTGATGAATTTATCGTGAATTTGAAACAACGCCATCTGTGTATTGGTTGTGGTAGCTCTTCGTTGATGCGAAGTAATTTAGTTCTTCGCATCAACGAAGAATTAATCATGTGGCGAGAGATGTCGCTATACATGAAACTGCCGAAATATAGGAAAACATTAAACTCAAGAATCATTTTTTTTTAATAATGGTTTGCCCCTAAAACAAGCTTTGTTTACTTTGGAGCTAGATAGTGCTGTGTAAAAATGGCCAGCATTATTATTATTATAGATGAAATGAAACAACGCCATCTGTGTATTGAGTGTGGTAGCTCTTTGTTGATGCAGTGTAACTTAGTTCAATCATGTAAATAAATAAATAAATATTTCTGGACATTTTTCACACAGCATCATCTAGCCCCAAACTAAGCAGAGCTTGTATTATGGGAACTACATGATTGATATACTACTTAGATACTTTTTTTTTTGTAAATACATACATATTATACATAGAAAACACCCAGACCCGAGACAAATATTTGTAGATCATACAAACATTAGTTCCGCGACGGGAATCGAACCCGCAACCTTCTGTGTCTCAGGCGGGCTTTCGCCCACTATGCCACAGAGGTCGTCAAATAAGGCGGGAGATGTCGCTTTACATGAAACTCTGCCAAAATATCGGAAAACATGAAAACTTTACTAAATCATGCTGAATATACTGTTTTTTTTTTTAAATAATGTTAAAACAAGCTCTGTTTGTTTTGGGGCTAAAGGCGCTGTGTGAAAAATGGCCAGCATTATTATTATTATAGATGAAGTGAAATAAAATTTATTGTGATTTACAGTGGCCTCGATTCTGTAGTACACTAACTAAACTAAATTTAAACTATCGCTCTCTCTTACTGATAGTGTACGCAAAAAACAGATGGCAAGAATTTTACTGCTGTGTGCTGCTGTCAAATCAGTTTACGCGCCGCTTTTCTTCGTGTTTTTAGTTAGAATGTTTTGAAATCACGACTAAATTCCAATGGAAAACTTAAATCTGACTAATTTGACAGCACTTAAATTGTAGCTATCTCTCTCTTGCTTGCACTATCAGTAAAAGGGAGTGATAGTTTAAATTTAGTTTAGTCAGTGTACTACAGGATCGAGGCCGATAAATACAATTTCATGTAAAAAAAACGATTTTTATTATCATTAAGATTCTAAAAATATGTAATTCCTTGATGGATAACATTGGTACCTAAACTAGGTTTATGTGATGGCGTTCCAGTGCCCTCCGTCGGGATACTACTTATAATAATACGTTAGAATAAAATAACTTAAACTAAGAAGTTATTCCACGCTTATTTGCGTGGAATAACTTCTTAGTTTAAGTATCATCAAACGTTAAGATTGTAGATAATAAGAACGTGAAGAAAGCATTTCAATATATTTATGTAGTACTTAATTATAATAAAAATAGAATGTAAATAGATACATACATATATACAGTCACGCCCGTTTCCCAGAGGGGTAGGCAGAGACCAAGGATTTCCACTTGCTACGATCCTGGCATGCCTCTTTCGTTTCATTCATTCTCATCACATTCTTCATACAGGCTCGGTGGTTTAGTGTACTTCTGATCTGGCCTTTTTCAAGAATGTCTCCAATTTGGTCAGAGTACGTTCGCGGAGGCCTTCCTCTACCAACTATCCCATTCACGCTCGCCTTGTATACTTGTTTTGTTAATCTACTTTCGTCCATCCTTTCTATATGCCCGAACCATCTCAACATACCTTTCTCAGCTCTCGTTACTACATCTTCATTCACTCCACACTGCTCTCTTAGCACGCTGTTCCTCACTCTATCACTCAAAGTTACACCACACATACTTCTCAAAGTTCTCATCTCCACTGCATTCACTCGACTTTGATGTTTCTTCTGGTATAACCAACTTTCACTTCCATACATTAGTGTCGGCACTAACACTACTCTATGCACGGCTAGTCGTGCCGTCTCAGACAATTGCCGGCTGCTCATGAAGGAGTGAAATGCCCCATTCACTTGATTTCCATTATTCACTCTCCGATATCTTCCTCATGCTTCCAATACCTAGGGAAACTAAGTCCACAGATATACAAACTATTATTAGATAAGTGAATACATATATGGTTACTTATTTATGAGCTAAAAGCCATTAAAATATTTTCGGTTGTTCAATTTTTTTGTAACTATACAATCATTTTCTGATGTGAAATATTATGTTCCAGGTACATTCCTTCTGCGGGACTCTGCGCAAGAGGAGCACCTGTTCTCGGTGTCGTTCCGTAAATACGGCCGGTCGCTGCACGCTCGGATAGAACACTATCAGCATCGGTTCAGCTTCGACTCGCACGATCCGGCCGTGTTCGCAGCGAACACTGTCACCTCGCTCATAGAACATTACAAGGTAATTAAATAGCTTTATAGTTTTTCGACGAGTGACGCAGTGGACGAAGGCCCGCCTGAGACGCAGAAGGTTGCGGGTTCGATTTCCGTCGCGGGACAAATGTTTGTGTGATCTGCAAATATTTGTTTCGGGTCTGGGTGTTTTTTGTTTGTAATATGTATGTATTTACAATAAAAAAGGATATAAGTAGTATATCAGTCACGTAGTGCCCATAATACAAGTAACACTGAAGAACATATTGCTCGTGATTTTGATTATATTGTTATATAAATAATACAGAAAAATTTGGACATATGTGACGCATTGGAAAGAGATGAGGTGCGTTGAATAATTTAAAATTATTTATTTATTAATTTTGTTAATGATTATTTGTGAATTTTGCCAGGACCCGGCGTGCGTGATGTTCTTCGAGCCGATGCTGACCGCCCCCCTGCCGAGGACGCGCCCCTTCACGTTGCAGCAGTTGGCGCGAGCTGCGATCGTCTCCACCACATCTTACGACGGTCAGTTTCATATATTACAATCCTACTAATATAATAAATGCGAAAGTCTGTGTGTGTGAATGTTTGTTACCACGTATCTCCGTAACTACTGAATCGTTTTTGATGAAATTTGGAATATAAATATTTTAGGTTATGGAATAACACATACGCTTGCATAAAAACGCATAAAATCGACCCCTATGGGGTTAAACAGGGTGGTGAAGTTTATATGGAAAATATTATTCCTTGGTTAGATTACATGAAAAAAAATGGTGAAAAATAATTACGTTTTTTTTTAAACGAGTTATAAAGTTTGTATGGATTTTTTTTTCTGGTTCGATTCACACAAAACTCTGTACAAATAAACTTTAAATTAAATAATTAAAAACTTATTTTTTTTTTCAAAACTCCCCTTTAGGCGTGTGCAAAGAAGGTTATACGCCACTCTTAGAAACGTACTACGCGAGCGAAGTCGCGGGCAGAAACTAGTATGTATAATATATGAAATTGATAATATAATATGTTTTATAAAACATATTATATTATATCTTTTGTGTATTATAATAAACTAGTTGTGTCGTCCATTAAACGGGCTCCATAAGTGCCGCCAACGATAGACAGCGTAGAGGCAACGTTGCTGTGAAGGCTAAATGGTGTGGAGAGGTGTGCTGCAGTTTCACTAAACGCTACTCCCGGCTTCATGCCTTTAACACTTCCATTTGGAGCATAGGTTCCGCTCTTGCGCCTCCACCTCCGACCGGGGGCTGAGGCAAGCCGAGGGGCCGAGGGGGTCTCTTTCGACCCCAGGGAGTAATGTCTCCGCGGTGTCGGCACGCACCGATAGCTCGCCCTAAGCGCGCCCTAAGGGATTATTATTATTAAATAACACCACACCCCTATAAGTTCGAGTGTACTTCGAGTGATATATGTATGTATCGTGTGTTTCAGGCGTAGAACAGTTGCCTCTCCCTCCGCGCCTTCGAGCGTACCTCAAGGAGTATCACTATCGCCAGCGCGTCCGCGTACGGACCCTGGAACCGGACTTGTACAGGTAAGCTTAGACGGCGTGGGTCCCGAAAAGTGAGATTTTTCTTTTAAGTTTACTTTTAAAAATTTAACTCGAACATGGAATAAACTAAAGTCTCGTTTGTAGCGTCCTGAAAGTGTCCCCCAAAATGAAGTTAGCACCGCCGCCCTGAATGGCAATGCTCACGAGACGTGCGTGTTACAGGGATCTGCAGTGACGTCACGCGCTCGCGTCGTCGCACGCGGAGTATGGTGGATACGAGCGGTGCGGCAGCACGCTGCATAGAGCGGTACGACCGTACGCGCCTGAAACTTGGCGCCTCTATGAACTAACTGCGGACGAGATCGGTGAACAACTAGAACATAAGTCCCTGCGGTCTCTGCGATGATTACAGTGAAAATTATAGTATATTTTGGACGGTAGAATATAGTAGTGGTATATAGTAGCTTCGGTAGTCTGAATACCTGGGTAAAACGCTCGGTGATTATGTATATAACCTGTGTATCTGGGTGAAACGCTCAGTAATCTGAATGCCTGTGCGAAACGCTCGGTAATCTGAATACTTGAGTAAAACAAATACCTCGGTAATCTGAATACTTGAGTAAAACATATACCTCGGTAATCTGAATACTCGAGTGCAACAAATACTTTGGTAAATTGAAACTTCGCGAATCTGAATCCTTGAGTAATACATTCGTCGGTAATCTGAATACTTGAGTAAAACAAATACCTCGGTAATCTGAATACTTGAGTAAAACATATACCTCGGTAATCTGAATACTCGAGTGCAACAAATACTTTGGTAAATTGAAACTTCGCGAATCTGAATCCTTGAGTAATACATTCGTCGGTAATCTGAATACTTGGTTAAAATAAACATACACATCTGTAATCTAAATACTTCGGTAAATTGACATTTCGCTAATCTGAATACTTGGGTAAAACATATACATCAGTAATCTGAATACTTGGGTAAATCAAACATACACGTCTGTAATCTAAATACTTAAGTAAAACAAATACTTCGTTAAATTTAACGTGATTAGCGAAGTGTCAATTGACACTTCGCTAATCTGACTCCTTGAGTAATACATTCGTCGGTAATCTGAATACTTGGGTAAAACATATACATCGGTAATCTGAATACTTGGGTAAATCAAACATACACGTCTGTAATCTAAATACTTAAGTAAAACAAATACTTCGTTAAATTGACACTTCGCTAATCTGACTCCTTGAGTAATACATTCGTCGGTAATCTGAATACTTTGGTAAAACATATACATCGGTAATCTGAATACTTGGGTAAATCAAACATACACGTCTGTAATCTAAATACTTAAGTAAAACAAATACTTCGTTAAATTGATACTTCGCTAATCTGACTCCTTGAGTAATACATTCGTCGGTAATCTGAATACTTGGGTAAATCAAACATACACGTCTGTAATCTAAATACTTGAGTAAAACCAATACTCCCGTAAAATACACACTGCGGTAATCTGAATACTATACTTTAGTAATCTGAATCCGAAGTGATCTGTTCTGATCCGCTCTCTAAATACTACGGTTAAATATTATACACGTCTATAATCTAAATACTTAGTAAAACAAAAATACATTTGATAAAATACTTACAATACATGGTTAAAATAAACATACACTTCGGTAATTTTAAGAATTTACACCTTATGTTCTTCTACGGATTTCGTCGCCAGCGCAAGTCCTTACACTAATTTACCTCTAAAATAATATAGTTTAAGACAAAAAAAGTATTGAAATCGTGTAAATAATGATGAAGTTTAGGATTATATTCCAGTTATATTTTTAAAAGATAGTTATTTTATTCTAATATTGTTGTAAATTAATTTTTAAATAACTACATTAGCTTACTTTAAAGGATTTTTAGCTAAACAGCGTTTGGTTTTCATCTTGAATTTGAAACGAATACTTATAGGTGAAAAACTGTGTTTAGTTAATCAACGATTTAATAATCTTTATCAAGAACGCCCTCAAGGTTCTATTGTAAATAAAATATTTTTCTCCACTGCTTAGTGGGCGGGCGCTCATAGGGCGGGCGCTGTCATGTATCCTATTTGACAAGGAAACTTTTTTAAGTTAAAAAAAACAACATTTGCATACCCAATTTTATCTTTAAACTGAGCAAGAAAAAACTTAACCTAACCAAGTTGGACCTGCCGATGAATTTTCAGTTAGCCAAGTTGTGTCTAACGGAACTAATATTTGAGCAAGTGCTCCGCTGACAAACTAGTTGTACGTACCGATAGTTGTGTAACATGAATAGACAGACAAAACAGACCGGCAGACATACACATAAACACATAAACAGACAGACAAACACAGACAGACAGAATCGTCGAAATCGTCAAATTTTAAGGTTCAGTTTTCGCCATTTGGCTTCTCAAAACATGACTGCCCCCGTCCTATGAGTCCATTTTATGTACGTAAAAATAAGAATTATTACTTTTGCATCACAAAACTATATACCCTTCGACATGTGACTCATTTTTAAGAGATGGTTTTCTTTAGTAAACTGTCGCCTTGAGAGTTTTAAAGTCACTTTAAAGTTAACGCTCTTCTGTCCGATAACTTAGCGTAAGATCAGTAGTTGCTTTAACCACACGAGTTCAATCTTCTATCTTGGACTATTTCATAAATTCAATTTTATTTGATCCACATATTTGTTCTTATTATCCTCCTACGGCCCAACCATATTTTTTTTTATGACCTCTTGTTTTCCGCCCAAGTCCTTTACGATGGACAAAATGATTATGAGTATTACAGCCCAACAATCCTACTAATATAATAAATGCGAAAGTCTGTGTGTGTGTGAATGTTTGTTACCACGTACCTCCGTAACAACTAAACCGATTTTGATGAAATTTGGAATGTTTAGGATCTGGATAACACATAGGCTAATCTAATTTTCGGAAATCGACCCCTAAGGGGGTTAAATAGGGCGGTAAAGTTTCAATGAAAAAAAAAAATTGTTTGATTCGCTCAAAACTCTTTACAAATAAACTTTAAATTAAATAATAAAACACGCATTTTTGATGTGTGCAATTGAGTTCTAAGCTTTGTATAAATTGTAATCCTTGGTTCGATTCATTCAAAAGTTGATGGACATAGTTTGAAGCCTGGAGACGATCATATGCTACTTTTATTAACATACCACGCGGGCGAAGCCGCGGGCAACAACTAGTATTTTCATTATTTTCGATAGTTTTCCGTTTCTAAAACTTTTAATATTTTTAGAAGATACTACTTACATATTAACGAGTCTAACTGCACTCTTAAAAGAAAAATATCTTTGGTCAAATTTAAGGGACATTGGGCAACTTATTGTATATTTGTCAATTGAAAGGTGCATTGGGCCATTGGAGATTATGACAGTAGATGAAATCATTGATTAACTTTAATCGTAGATTTACGAAATCCTAAGTTTTAACTACTTTTGATCTAACGGACTTTGATGGGATCGTATAAAGGATGTTCCACGACGTTATCAAACCTGCATCCCCTTTTGAAAACACCCCTTTCATATTGTAACATCCAAAACTTTCAGACGTGGTTCCTTGGTAGTTTAGACAGCCACATCCATCCTTTAGGGTTATCATAGCCCTGTAGGATCCTTGTGCTTTCACCGAATAAATATCTATTGATTTTGACACTTTGATCAATCGACCAGGGGGCTAGACAAATACCTCACGCTTACTTTTCCTTTCACGCTAACGCAAATTTGTCTTGGTAAAACTTGGCAGCTGTCACGTGACATTTCCACAGCTAATGTCATTTCCATACATATTAATCTTTTCGCAGGCGTTAACGACAGCAGAAAGTGGTATTTGTCTAGAACCCTGGGCAAGTCATATATGGGGTGGAACAGGACAAGTTAATGTTTGGTCCAAAATAAAACGAATCACAACAAAAAAAAAATGAATGTTGTGGATTAAAGGGTGAAATGGTTGAAGAAATAATAAAGAGATTTGCTTAATTCCTTGCCTGCTAGAACATACAGAAGTACTATCAAGAAACAAAAGGTTAAAAAAACCTGCCAAGCTGCGGCCTTGGCTTCTTTTACATGTTTGTAAGATCTGCAAATATTTGTCTCGGGTCTGGGTGTTTTCTATGTATAATATGTATGTATTCACAAGAAATATATAAGTAGTAAATCAGTCATGTAGTTCCCATAACACAAGCTTTGCTTATTTGGGGCTAGATGATGCTGTGTGCAAATGTCGAGCATCATTTATTATTATTTACGTTATTTTTATCATCTTTTACTCCATGTATGACCTTGTCCTGGTACTCGATAGATATGATTGACGATTATCAACACCCGGTCTGTTACCATATTAAAAAAAAACGCATTTTGACATTACTCAATAGGATTCTTATGTGTAAGTGTAAACTATTAATAGCTAAGTATATACTTAATAAAAGGATAAAAGGGGTAAGGTATCGTAAGATTCTTGACTTATTTAGTTTTTTTTATTACATATATACATACCGGTAATGTTTTGACTATTGTAGTATATTTCGCTGAATATCTATCAATATGTCACTTAAAAATACAGGGTGTGATAAAATCACTTCTATACCGATATTTTTTCGTCAGTTTAAAGCCGGCGCCCACCTAATCTATATCTGTAATCTTACTCAAAAATTAAGTTAATCAAAAATCCATTTTTTTGTAATTAATAATAACACGAAATAACGATAGTCGATATTTTGAGCACCGATAGTATTGGCTATTCGCTTGGCGGCTCAGCTGTTTGGTCGCGGGGTCACTGACCGCCGGCTCCGCCGCGCCGTCAGTCTACAAGGTCGTTGCGCTCTGCGGCCCTACCAAGTGTTCAGCTCACTTTTGATATTTATTTTCGATATTCAGTTCCGTATGAAATACTAATTAAATTTGAAAACTAAACAAACGATACAAACACGTTTAAGTAATAAAAAACGTGGGCGCCGACTTTAAACTGACCAAAAAATAACGGGATGTACCGACAGTTATAAAAAAAAAAATTGATTGTTTTCGGATATTTTGATTATGTCTCTTTTCATTTGTGTCGCGATTTCGCGAAGTGTCGGAAGGGTTCCACAAATATAGAGTTATATAGGAAATGTAACCACAAAAGTGGTAAAATATTTGAGTTTTTAGATGTTCTTTCAGAAAATGTTAAAAAAATGTTAATATGTTATAGAAATCGAAGCTTTTAATGTTGCTGACTGTACCTGTGTCTTCAGTATTACTATTTGAGTTTTTAGAAAGTCTTTCAGAAAATGTTAACAAGTTATATAAAATCGAAGCTTTTAATGTACTTTAGTTGCTGACTGTACCTGTGTCATCAGTTTTACTATTTGAGTTTTTAGATGTTCTTTCAGAAAATTTTAACAAGTTATAGAAATCGAAGCTTTTAATGTACTTTAGTAGCTGACTGTACCTGTGTCTTCAGTTTTCTGGAGTGGTCTTGTTACACCCTGTAAACTTTTGATGTCGCCTTAACAGATCGTCTAAGTATACATTATAGTGATGTATTATTAATATTATAATTTGATTAGTAGATAAGATGTATATTATTATATTGAATTTAAATGTCTTCTGAAAATTTCAATTCTATGGGACTTGAACCGGCAACATCGCCTCTTATCGGCAATGCGTTGGCCAATTCCGCCATGAATCCGAGGGACGCTGATTGCTTATTTATTGGGCAGTTTCTATTAAGCTTATTAACGCAGATAGATAATATTTTAACGACTATATTCCCCCATCCTCAGATACATGCTCTGCGCTTAGATCTTTGAGAATACGAAGTAGGGGGTCAGAGGCACGTCCAAATATTAGTTCTGAGCGTGTCTGTTCGTTTTTTTTTTGTTTTGGATGCCACGCTGAAGATGCCGGTGCGAGTCCCGTGGAATCGGAATTTTCAGGACACATTTAAATTTTAACGTTCTGTGTAATTTTCACTTTAAATTAAAAACCTTGTATACATTATATAATAGTTGAGTATGTAATCGGTTGAGAGGTACGCAGCGTACAAATAAAATATATATTTTAAAATATTACTAATGTATTTCTTTTATTAAATTTTATACCTGTTTGCGTCTATACTTGTGTTTTCTATGTAAAGTATGTATTCACAAAAAAATGCATATCAGTCATTTAGTTCTCATAACACAAGCTCTGCTTACTTATACCAGCATTATTATTATTATAAATGACAGTAGCTGTTAAAACGGTTTGAAATACACGTCACATCGTGACGTAAAAGATTGAAGTTTTTCCTTTAAAAAAACTTAGCGTGAAATAGAAACTAAGCGTCAGGTATTTATATTGTAAAAACGGTGAAGGTACCGACTAAGTTTCGACTCATTCCGAGAGTCTTCATCAGGGTGAGTGAACGCGACTCGCTCTCTCCGCGTCGCGCCGTGCACTACACGGCGTGCACACTAAGGTATTTGTCTAGCCCCTAAAAATACCACTTTCTGTCCGCGTTAACGCCTGCGGAAAGATAATTTGTAAGGGAATGACATTAACTTTTGGATTATAACGTGAATGCTGCCATGTTTATCCTGGGGGGCTAGACAAATACCACTTTCTGTTGACGTTAACGCCTGCGAAAAGATAAAATTGTATGAAAATGTCACGTGACATTTCCGCAGAAAAAGAAAATATATTTGTTTGTCCTCTTGAAAAACAACAAAAGTTAAACAAAATAAACACACAAAACAGATACTTAACATAAAACAAAGCGAAACGAGACGAACATACAAACTAAGTACCTAATTTTGTGTTGCGTGGTGTCAAATAGGTCCCCGTCTCAGCATTATGCTGCACAAAACCTAATAGGTTAAATATTTTACAAATCATGCATGAATGAATGAATGAATGTCGTGACGTCAAATTAATACGTGACTGTTTGACGTAATTTCCGTTTTGAATTCCCGCCTTACGTGGCGTTCCTACATCCCATATATATTTATATCTCCCTATTAGAATAATCTTAGTAAAACAGTAGTGATTATGATTTATCTTCGAACCTATTATTACAGTTAATCCGAAAACATACACAGGCAATAACAGCCCTATTTAATGTGAAAATTATGTTGGACATAAAACTTAAAATACTACAAATCTTGTATTAATAATTTATAATACCCAAATAGATAGGTAGTCGATGGTCTATTGTAGCGGTTGGTTCCTTTATGTAGTGTAGGTAATCTAGTACCTACATAAGCTTCTCTCGCACTCTTATAAATTCACCATCCCAGGTTTATCCGTTGTGTCTCGTTGAAATAAAGCAAGCATAATGAAATGGTGTTAGGTATAAAAGATATTTTTTAACATGTAAACATCTAAAATTTATAATTTGTTTCCATGACAACCAATGACAGATAATAATTGTCAATGTAAGCTGAGTGATATTTGATGAATAAGGCTGGTTGCACACATTACCAAACTAAACCAAAAAGGGCAACACGTACCATTTATAATATGGAGCTTTGTTACTCTTTGACTCGTAAATTTAGTTAATTTCACGTAGTTTTTAAGCTAACATTTCTAATGATCCTTATGAGTTCAATTAATAAAAACATGAAAAAAATAAAACCCGTCACGCCTACTGTGCTCTGATTAGTCTGACTGTAGTTTCGACCAATTAGAGCACATCAGGCAAACATGACGCAATAACGATAGGGATGTGTTAAGTTCTTTAAACTATCGTAATTTTGGATTTAAATGACGTAACCAAATCTTCTGCCGGGATGGTGATTTCGAGAAGTGTAAAATTTACCATTGCCACTGCTATGGACATTGCAGCCAGGAACACAACTTTTAGCACGGCTGCCCATGCTCGATGCTCTTAACTGAGTTGTGACTTTTGGTAAAAAAATTGTTATTTTCTGGTAAAAAATTGACTGAACTTTCAAGTACGTATTTATTTTATTTTTTGTAAATACATACATATTATACATAGAAAACACCCAGACCCGCAGACAAATATTCAGGCAGGCCCCTTCCGCTCCATAAAGGTCGAATGATATTGACTTTGTATTGAAAAAAATACATTGAAATAAGTTTATTTATTTAATGGTCCAATACTGTTAGGCATGTCAGGTTTTAGGGGGGCCTCTTATAAACTTAAAGAAAGAAAGAAAGAAAATATTTATTTCAATATTTATTTAACTTATTATGATGATTATTAATTTCTTCCCTCTAAATTTTATAAACACGCTTATCGTGAGCGTAATGCATGTAGGTACATACCTACTTAACCACTAATAAATATTTTTTATATTTTTTATGCGTGAGGAAAAGGCTTTATAAAAAGACTGGCATGTAAGAGTTTGACAGAAAATGACGTTCAAGCTAAATTTGTAAAATTTTGCTTAAACATGTCGAGGATGTCATTTTCTAATTTAATTTGATAGTAGTATCGAGAATTGTGGCTTGAGTCAAAAACAATTGCAATCGCCTCTCGCGGGGCATAGGTTTGTGGGAAATTCATCTCTATAACTGAGTACAAGCATTGCAATAGGGTACAATGTTTGATTGGCAATTTTGAAGTTACGAAATTGACCTCTTTTCTGAGAACCTCCTTGGACTAAGCGTTCCTGTATCAAGTTCCTGCGTTACCATAGCGTGGCTCAGATGAACGAAGGCAGTGACCGAGTGGTGTCCACGCGAGAGATCATGAAGCATACCACCAGATTGGTGGTCGGATGATATTGTGAATGCAATGGGAATGTATTGAGTTCGATTGGCGATGTATCTATAAACTATTACGTTAAGTTTCAACAAATAACAAATAGTTAAATTAATAGTTTTTGCTTGAAAGAGTAACAAACATCTATCAATCCTCATAAATTTTCGCGTTTATAATAGGTAACACATAATAATCCTGTAGTAATAATCCTGTAGTAGTAGGATTATTATGTTTTGTTTGTAACGTGTACCTAACGTGTGTCTAAAAACCTTTGGATGGATAGGATATAGGTATCCTATCCATCCAAAGATAAAAAACTCTCTCTCAATCTCTCTTTAGTTTTTTAGTTTGTCTGTAGACAAATCAATTTTGTGAGCAAATCCCTAGAAACCTTCAATAAGTTAATAAGGAGATGAAATAAACTGAAGCCATTTTTGTATCTAACATCTTTTATTACATCAAATAAATAAAGTTCATATTAATTATTTTAATTTTAAAAGCGCATGCTATGCCGACAGGCACTCACTTAAGCAACACATCTAAGTACAGTCACGGTCTTTAATTTATGGACCACTTGGATAACAATTTGAAAAAGAGTAAAGGAGTTCTAAACAGTATGACACATTATTTACTTCAAACAATAGCGTTTTGACTCAGTGTGATTCACAAGTTAATGGCCGTGTCTGTATAACTTAAAGCTTAATACCTTAATCTAGTTAAATTGGGCAAATATAAATATAAAACCTTTCAAATATAATGTTTTGTCTTCTGGAGTTACTTTTGTAACACAGACAAAAAATACCTGTCAGATGTGTTACTCTTTTCTAGCAGGAATTTACACATATTGCAACACTTGGCAAAAGTCGTGCACTTTTTATATAATTTGCCCAATTTATAGTAAAATTTTAATACTGACGTTATAATGTTAGGTCGATAAATGCGTTGTACAATTGTAGAAAATAAACACAGAAAATACGGAATGCTTAACAGTTAAATCTTACTTAATGACGCTTTATCATACAAAATAACTTAAACTAATACTTTACAATGTAGTAATATAGTGCGTTAAAAGAATGAGCTAGAAAGTTCGAGCAAAGATTATTTATATGAGATGCCATAAAAAGGATAAAATTGACGTTTCAAAGTGGTCTTAATGAACTTTGTCCGAATCCTTTCACCACTGTGGTTCTTTCACAATCGGTCACTTGACTCTTTTTAGGGCCAACCCAACCTAGTCAGATCACTGCCCTAAGGTAAGGTGAGCAACAAGAACCACTGACACGATAAACGCTTTTTTATTTTCTGTATTATTACAATCCTTTAATTATAAGCTATATATTTTTTTGTTTTATAAAAAAAAGGTATAAACTCAATATTTTAATAATATTTTGTTAAAGTTATTAATTATCTTTAACGCAAACTAGACTCTATAGGCAAGAAACAAGGTACTAGGCAGCAGATTTATCTTAATTATTATTGACTTAACAACGTAAATAAATAAGTTATAATTACTATGAACACAATAATTAATAATAAAAACCCGAAATATTTTGAGTAATAAATTTACATTTAAATACGATTCTTATATAAGTTTAATTCTACCATGTTGATTATGTGTTACGTTACGTTATCTACGTTACGGCAACATTTTTTAGTTCATAAAAAATGGATTTCAAGAAAAATATTCAAGCATTCATCAATTAAATGGGTGGGTGACCATGGCGTTTCTAACTGAGCGCCCTTGTGCTTTGGAGTGCATTTTCAACTGCTAGTTCCAGTTATTACGATCGCCAAGCCTGTCATTGACGCAACGGATGGCCCTTGTTTCAAACAAACTGGCTTTTTTTCAGTAATGAGAAAGAAAAATTAAGGTTTTATATCAATGGAATGAGTAATTTTATATTTTATATTTCTATCACCTAAATGGCGCTGTGCAAATAAAAGAAAATAAAGGAATGGCTGTCAAAATGAGCCTTCATTTTGTGTCATCATTACCATCTCGTTCGTAAGAAAGAACTAGCCGGGTTTATTGAAATAAAATAAAACTTGATGTACGCACTTTCAATGTTGCCATACCAAAAGTTTATATCGAAAATACACTAGTCAAAAAGTGGGGGTCACTACATAGGCCTCTAATTGGTTAAATTCATGCTTATTTTAAATTCGTTTATCATTGTTTTGATTTAACAATAATAATAACTTAATTAAAATTGAGATAAACGGAGGAGTAGGCCATTATTCTTGTCATTGATTACTTTTTAATGTTAAAAAAATGGCGTTATACATTATTATCTATACTTCAATCCATTTTTGTGACAAAGCTTTGGATAAAATGACTATAAAATAAAATTGAATAATTTAACCATCAAAATAACTCAGACTAAAAACCGCGTTACCCAGAACTCAGTCTCAACAAACGTAAATAGTAGATTGACAATAACACCCTGGGTCTGAATGTAAGTAACACAGATTTTTTAGTAGCATACACCTATATGAGTTACACAAATCAGTTCGGGTTACTCCGATCAGTAAGGCTGACAGCCAGAATCACATGGACCACGTGGGAATGTAACAAAACTCAAACTGAATAACACAAATCTCAGTTTGAGTAACGCGAAATTCAGTCCGGGTAGTACAAGTAATTCTCAGTGACGCAAACCTTCGAGTAACACAGATCTTTTGAGTAACGCAAACCTCGGTCTTAACGACAGATTTTTTTGAGTATCACGGTTCAATCAGTGAAGCGAGTAACACTGATCTTCAGTCCGGGTAGTACAAGTAATTCTGAGTAACGCAATTTTTTGAGTAATACAGATCTTTAATCTCAGTTTAAGTAACACAGATTTTAGCCCGGGTAGTACAAATAATTTTGAGTAACGCAAACCTTTGAGTAACACAGATCTTTTGAGTAACGCAAACCTCAGTCAGAATGACAAAGATTTTTTTCGAGTATCACGGTTCATCCATTGACGTGAGTGAAACAGATCTCAGTCTTGCAGTGGTTAGTGGAGAAAGGGGCTGGTGCGTTGGCATTTCTTGCCGCACGCGCATTTGCGAACTATCTCTATGTCTTTGGTGTAGCGGGTTCCGTCAGCACACACTAGACGGATCTGTAAATAATAAAAACCATAATAACTTACTAATGCTTTACATTAGTACACCCCCAGCCATTATTACAATCTCATTAAGTCCTCTCCATCCAAAGGTTGTCTGGAAGAGATCGCTTCTAAGCGATAAGACCGCCCATTGTACTTTGAGTTTTGTCTTTTTTAGTTTTGTTATTTTTATCTTCTTATGGTGTACAATAAAGTGTTTTCATTCATTCATTCAAAAACCATATTTTAGACGAAAATCCAGTTTACTGACTACTTTTGGAGCGGCGGTGGGCTTGCAACCTGACACGCTAGCTTAGCTGGAATGCTAACCATTTGGGTATGCACCAAATATAATGTTTGGACGTGTCTCTGATTACCCCATACTTGGTATTCTCGAAGATCAATTCACTGAGTATATATCTGACCTTTTTGAGAACGTGTTAAAGCGCATATACATATTTTTTTTAAATGGTAATAATTTTTGTAATTGTAATTTTTTCGTGCCAGACCGGGTTCGAACCCACGGACTCTGGTTCGGAAGTCAGGGTAGGTACCGCTCACTAGGCCAACACGGCAGTTAACATGATTATCTTTATAAATAACACAGATGTTTTTGTGTTACGCAAAGTAACACAGAATACAATTAGGTATAATTTAATGTACCATACAATATAAATGTTATTTTTATCTTATCTTTGGATATTTTTTTTGCTATTTTTGGTAACGCAGGTAAAGCTTGGAATTTTGGATCTTTTTGAGATACTTAGATAACAGTGTAAGTATTAAGGATGACCGCCTCACCTTCCTCTTCTTGGTCTTCCGCGGAGCACAGCAGTGCCCCCTGGCGCATGCGGCGCGCACGCACTTGGCTCCTCTGACGGCTCGTCGACTGCGGCATGTACCTTCCGTTATGAACTCACGCGTCGGCTCCTATAACACAAACAAAATTATGCAGTCGGTTTCTAAAACACAAACTTATTTATGCAGTCGGTTCCTAAAACACAAATCAAACTACAGTCGGTTCTTAAAACACAAACAAAACTAGGTATGCAGTCAGTTAAAACACAAACGTTGTGTATTCATCGCTTAGACTTCATTTTTGCCTCAGAAAAATAAACAAACGAACCTCTACGAGTAAAGAATAACAATCTTTATACCCCAGAGAGGTAACCAGTTGGCGACGTTGCCTGAACATACCTTCCTACATCCGCTGGTGGAAGCGTTCGAAGCAGGAGAGTGCTCTGCCGGCATTTGTTGCTTGTGAGATGGCGCCGCTGGAAACATACCAAAGAAATCGTTTCATAGCGGTTTAGATTGGGGGTTTAATTTTATATACGGCCACCCTCAGCCCCCGACCCACCGCGTTGCATCGCGCTATTATTTCTTTCGCTCGACTCCTAAAGATCGTATCGTGATGATAAATAGAATTAGGCCATCAAATGAAAAATATTTTTCGAATCCGACTGGTATTTCCAAAGATTAGCAAAGTTAAAGTCCAAAAATAACCTCTGTGGCGCAGCGGGCGAAGGTCAGCCAGAGACGCAGAAGGTTTCGATTCCCACTGCGGGACATATGTTTGTATGTCCTGCATTCATTTGTCTCGGGTCTGGGTGTTTTCTATGCATAATATGTATATAAGTAGTATATCAGTCATGTAGTTCCCATAACACAAGCTTTGCTTACTTTGGGGCTAGATGATGCTGTGTGAAAATGTTCAGCATTATTTATTTATGTTATTTATTTTAAAAAATAGACCCATTTAAAAAAAGACAAGTTACAAAAACATCCAAGCAGCTATAGACCCATTGCGCTTTTACCTATAATGTCAAAGGTATTTGAAAACGTATGTATAACAGAATACCTAACTTTTTAGATAAACACAACCTGCTTGACAACCTATACGGATTTAGAAAAAACAAAATAAGATTTATGGAACGAGAAAAAATATGCTATTGGTTTATTTCTAGATATGACGAAGGCGTATGATATAGTGAACCACGATATCTTATTAAGAAAACTTATGCGGAATCAGAGGACCAGCACACAAATGACTCCAATCTTACTTACGAGACAGAATACGTATAGATAAACCTCTACAACAAATGTACATATGAATCGGAAAACATATTAACAGATAAACAAACTATAAATACATTCAAAGGTACCTCAAGGTAGCGTACTGCGATGTACGCTCTTTTTAGTCTATATTAATGAATTGCCAAATCCATCAATACTACAACATGTGTACTTTACCGACGACATATCGCTGCTTTTCAGTAGCGCAATACACATTGACATCAAACTCGACAATTGCGAACTGATGCTTCGGGACCATAACCTAGAAATCCTATCCTATCCTACTACTATAAAAGCGAAAGTTTGTGAGGATGGATGTTTGTTACTCTTTCACGCAAAAACTACTGAACGGATTTTGATAAAACTTTACAGTTATATAGCTTATACATCATAATAACACATAGGCTACTTTTTATCTGGGTACCATGCGGGCGAAGCTGTGGGCAGAAGCTAGTTTATGATAAACTCTAGATAGGTTAAAAATTAGACTAAATTGTTATTGATGCCATTTTGTACCTAGACACTATCAACTTTACTGAGCTTAATTAATCACCATATACCACTAATTTGATTTGATAAACTCACAACGCTGGCTACCTATGTAATACGTAGTAGGTATTGTCCTCCAACCTACCTACCTATTTGTTTTAGGTAAATTTATATATTTGTAAATTTACCAAAACTTAAGTCACATATTTACATAATAATATATTTGTTTGATTTTTATATAAACAACAAATTTATAAACGTAATTAAACAAAAACTTTATAAAAAGGCATACTAATATAAAATATCTGATTATTAAGATGATAAAAACTCTTGGGATTGAAAATGCTCCAACTCGATAAAAAAATGTAGGTACCTATTGTTTTGTAAAAGGATCAGTATAAAGAATAACCAGCCTTGTTTTCTTGCCTTCCTTTCTTGGCTTGGTCGCGGAGGAACAGGCACTATATAAAACCGACGTTTCAAAGTGATCCATGAAATTTTAATGAATAAATGAATTTTGACTTTGACTTTATGATATAAACAAAATTTCTTACGTAACTTTAAAATTGTAAAATTGTCAAATGAGGTGGTTTGAAATGCACCAACTATATGCAGGCAATTTCAATGTGTGGACTAATATATGAACGTTCTCCAGAATTCAAAGTATCATATTTGCATGAATATAGGTAATATATTATTATGATGTTACAATTTATATAGGCTCTTATATATTCTACCATCCAAATGCTGTGCAAATTGTCAATAAGTAGATTGAGAATCAATTTATTGAATAATTATAAAACGTCAGAACTTATGCTTGAACGTTTGAATTTAAAAATGTCCAAACAAACAAGCTTTTCAAATTTATTAATATAGATATAGATACATGATGATTCACAGGGAATTATGGGGTTTATGGGTCTGTAGGGGTTTTACGTCTAAGAGGTGTATTTTATAATCAAGGACAAATTCATAGAGGGTTTAAGGAATACGTACTGACTTTTACCTACGCGCTTTTTAATATGTTAATAATAAGGTTTCGTAAGGATTTTCAGAGGGTTTAAAGGGTTATTTTTCATCAAGCAATAACGGCTTATAGGTGTTGGATAGTATTTTATGAGTTTAACATAAATATTTATGTACATGGCATACCTATCGCCTTGTTACAGAGAGTGCTTCTCCGTTCGACCCAAGATTTTTCTACCCAATAGGTGTTTTGCTCCGTTCAACCCAAAACATTTGATTCAAGTTACCCTTTGTACCCACACCTACTTATTACTAATATCTATTGTTTAAATTCAAATAAAGGACACAGTGAAACACTAAAATTAACACCTCGTTACCTTAGAATAAGTAGATAATTTTGCAAGATCATATTTTATTTTTTCCTATTCATTTGGTAAAATAATAACGTAAACTTAATATAGTATATTGTAAGATAGAGTGAGGAACAGCGTGCTAAGAGAGCAGTGTGGAGTGAATGAAGATGTAGTAACGAGAGTTGAGAAAGGTATGTTGAGATGGTTCGGGCATATAGAAAGGATGGACGAAAGTAGATTAACAAAACAAGTATACAAGGCGAGCGTGAATAGGATAGTTGGTAGAGGAAGGCCTCCGCGAACGTACTCTGACCAAATCAGAGACATTTTAGAAAAAGGCCAGGTCAGAAGTACACTAAACCGCCGAGCTTGTATGAAGAATGTGATGAGGATGAATGAAGCGAAAGAGGTAGGCCAGGATTGTAGCAAGTGGAAATCCTTGGTCTCTGCCTACCCCTCCGGGAAACAGGCGTGACTAAATGTATGTGTGTGACTATTTTTATCTATCTATCTATCTATCTATCTATGTATGTATGTAGATGGTAAGTTCCTAAACATTTTTTTTTCTGAATAAATATTTACTTTACTTAGTTACCTACTTATATATAAGTTTTCATACCTGGTGATGCTTGGACATTGCTGAAAGCTGTCTTCCTTGGAGGCAGTTTGCTTTGGCTGATGACAGGGGCACCACCTACACAATAAATAATGCAAAAAGTTAAATTTAATATTAAAAACCTGCTAGTATTCCGTCAGCAAATGCTCAGTGAGAACCAAGATAATCAGCAAAGTATGAACAGTTCATACTTTGCTGATTATCACAGGGACTCTATAGAGTGTGAACTGCAGTTGGATATTGTCAAAACTGTGAGCTCATTGTGGGATATTATTACGACTATACCTAGTACTTTATTATTCTCCTGCTGATGTATGATATAGTCGTAATAATATCCTTAAATAATAAATAAAAAATAAAAATAAAAAAAAATTCTTGACAATCCACACAGCATCATCTAGCCCCAAGCTAAGCAGAGCTTGTGTTATGGGTACTAGATGACTGATATACTTAATACAATACATTACATAGATAGATATTTTTTATTATACATAGAAAAAACCCAGAACACCTGGAACAAATATTTGCAGATCGTACAAACATTTGTCCCAGGGCGGGAATCGAACCCGCAACCTCCTGTGTCGCAGGCGGACCTTCGCCCACCGCGCCAGATCGGTCGTCAGAAAATGGTAGGACTATTTCAATGATTTTGAGTTTAAACTAACATTTTAAGTAGCAAAAATGATCAAAGTCTATTCTTCTTTAGGTTGCGAGTTCGGTTCCCACCGCGGGACAAATGTTTGTTTGATCTGAAACTATACTCAATACTCAATACATTTATTGCTTTCACATGGTAGGTACATAGATGGTATTTATAGGTAGGTATCTCACGTGAACCCTGTCTAAGGGTATAGCAACAGATAGGTAGGCAGGCCGAGGTTTTGCGTAAACAAACTAGTTATTAATATGAATGAATGAAAACACTTTATTGTACACCATAAGAAAATAAAAATAACAAAACTAAAAAAGACAAAACTCAAAGTACAATGGGCGGTCTTATAGCTTAGAAGCGATCTCTTCCAGACAACCTTTGGATGGAGAGGACTTAATGAGATTGTAATAATGGCTGGGGGTGTACTATATATCTACAGTAAATAAATAATTCTGGACATATTCACACAGCATAATCTAGCCCCAAAGTAAGCAGAACTTGTGTTATGGGAACTACGTGATTGATATACTACTTATATATTTTTTTTTTTGTAAATACATACATATTATACATAATAAATATTATACCCAATATAATAAAGTTATTATATTGGGGTGTTTTCAATGTGTAATGTGTATGTAGTCATTTAGTTCCAATAACACAAGCTCTGCTTACTTCGGGGCTAGATGATGCTGTGTGAAAAGAAACAGCATTTTTTTTCTAAAATAAGTATTGAGAGGTGATCCTGGAAACGGTAACACCAATTCCTATCAAATATACTTTGGAACATTTTTGTAAGTAACCATTTTTTCAACCTATTTTAATGTAAGATCATTCATTTAAAAAATAAGATTTTTTTTATGTTATGACGAGATAAACGGTCCACCTGATGGTAAGCAGTTACCATTTTTTTTAAAGTGCGTCTTGTTAATTCATCAAAAACATATAAGACGGAAATGAGCTGCCTCCATTTAAAAATTCCACATATTAAAATTACCTATTTAATTGTACCTATTCAATTAAATCCTACTATTATAAACGTGAAAGTTTGTGAGGATGGATGTTTGTTACTCTTTCACACAAAAACTTCTGAACGGATTTTGATGAAACTTTACAGTAATATAGCTTATACATCACAATAACACATAGGCTACTTTTTATCTCAGTACCACGCGGACATATAAACCTTAATTGATATTATATACCTATACCTTTTTATATATTTTTTGTTGTTTTTTTTCATGTTTGAAATGAAATTAAATGAAATATTTTATTTGCGAAAATGGGTACAATATATGATGTTATAAAATAATGTTGTGTCCTCCATCATCTACTTTTAAAGCATGCAAAAATGTTAACTTAAAACTATTTAAAATTTAAACATTAATTTGTACGAGCCTTTTAAACATATATTTTAAATTTAATTCACATTTTTTTTTAATCTATTGTATTTAAATAATGAATTAATAAATTAATGAATTTGATTGAAATAAATTAGGTATAAATTAATAAATGAATTACATTGTTAAAACTTATCGTTTAGAAACTCGTCAACGGAGCTTTGTCTTCTAGTAGTTTAGTTAGCAAATTTTTAAATGCATTCAAGCTATGCTTGGCACGTATTATATATATAGGCACGTATAAGGGACATGGTTATATATAATAGGCGCCATGGCGAACACACTGGCGCAATAATGCCGTTTTACATGGCTGATGGTGTAGAGTGCCTTGCCTACGACTGCCAGTGGGGTACGGCTCAAAACGATGGAGGTTGTTTCGCACAAAAATTACTATTTCATAAATGTAAAGTGATGGAAAAGTTAAAATTTTCCATTGTTTGAAAACATCCCTACAGGTGTCTACATGCTCAAGACCGAACATCGCTCTAATACATCTTTTCTGCGCTATAAATACTCTCGTTTTATTGGTAGAGTTACCCCAAAATATAACTCCATATCTTAGTATTGATGCAGTGTTACCATAATACGCTGTGAGTAAAGCCGTGGTGTTAGCGATTCTACTCAATTTGTAAAGCCCATAAGAATATTGGTGAAGTCGCTTGCACACTCTATCTGTGTGTAGTTTCCAGTCACACAGATACAGTGTTATTTATTATTTATTTGTAAACCTAGAAATTTTGTGGATTCAATGAAATAAATTTTAGTATTAGAATAATAAATGTCTAAATTAGGTGTTATGTTAGGTCGTTGTTTGAAATCCATTAGATATGTTTTAGTCAGGTTAATATGTAAATTATGATATTTAAGCCAATCGATAACTAATGTTAATGTGGTTTTTATGTCATATTCTATATTAGTCAATGTGTTATTTGTAAATAATATTGTACTATCGTCAGCAAATAATGTCATATCGTTTTCAGTAACATTTGGAAGGTCATTAATATATATAATAAAGAGCAACACACTTCCTTGGGGAACCCCATGACTGATTTTTCTTAAATCAGAAGTATAGGTTTTCTCATTGTGTATTTTTGGACATATTCTGGTTATTTGTGTTATTTGGTTTCTATCACACAAATAGGACCTAATAAGGTCATTTGCAATTCCTCTTACACCGTATCTATCTAATTTTTCTAGAAGCAATTTGTGGTCAACATGGTTAAAAGCTTTTGTCATGTCCATATAGAGACCGATAGCATTTTGTCTTTTGTCGACGTTGGTAGTCACCTTGTATAAGAAATCAATCCTTGTTGTATGGTAACCGTTTTTATTTTTATTTATTTACTAGCTGTACCCGCGACTTCTTTCGCGATTGCAATCGCTTGATGAAATGATGATGTTTTTTATAGTTTTACGGGAAAAATATCAATGCCTCAGAAATAAACTTTTATGGGACCACCTCGTGATCATTCTCTATACAACAACAATAATCATCAAAATCGGTTAACAGTTGGCGAAGATATCAGTGTGTGGTATAAAAAACACACGATAAAAAAAATCAATCATTTGCATTGGAGAACCTCTTCCTTTTTTTGAAATCGGTTAAAATCTAAAAAAATTATGGCACTGATATTTTGTAATTTTTACATATACAAAACGTTCACGATTTACGTTCGGGGTGGCATTCCCGATCCCGATCCCATTACACGTTAAAAAAAAATACAATATCTAGAACACAGTTTTGATCTGGTTAGGAACATAACTCATGTGCGCACACCAACAACAATATAATGAATAACAATGTTGAGCAGACAAACAACTGTGGTGTGTAAAGTAAAGTACCTACCTACTAAGGTACTTAAGACAAAAACAGATATAAGAAAACTAGGAATTATAATAACCTATAGAATGATGTAGTCCCCATAACACAAGCTCTGCTTACTTTGGGGCTAGATGATGCTGTGTGAAAAATGTTCAGCATAATTTAATTTAATTTATTTAACCTATCTACTATCTACGTATTTAATGGACCTTAGGGCTCAAGACGCTACTATGTAGCGTAAAATCCCCAGTTACAATGGAGGATGTCTTTAAGTGATTTAATAAATTTACATAATTTAGAGTTTAAAATATCCAACTCCAAATTAGCCTTCGACAACTCATTGTACTGTCGACACATTCTTGTTAAAGGATTATAAAAAGAAATATTGCTTCTATAAACGAGTAGGGCGAATAAATTGGTTTGGTTAGATTTACGAACACTATGAAAGAAATTAGGGGCAAAAGATCAGGCGAGTCAATTATAGTGTGTATTATTTTGTAAAGATAAACTAAATTAAATTAGATACGACGAATCTCCAACGATTGGACATTAAATTTAACTAACCTATCTATATAACTCAGGTTAGAACGATCAGGCTGATGAAGATAATTTAATTTCTTTAAACTCTCTATTGCACTTATATGTATTTTGTAGTATGGGGACCATATTGGACTACCATATTCCAGAACGTATCTTACCTACTAAGGCATTAAAAAGGTATAAAAGGCTACGAGGGTTTTAAAATCCTTTTGTGGATCTATTGACAAAGCCAAGGAATTGATTAGCCTTTGATGTAATGTGTTGAAACAAGATACCTAGATCCTTAGCAATGTGATACCGATTTAGTACGTGACCATCTATGGTGTAGGTATTTAAGATTTTATGCAGTTTGTTAGTAAATGATATTATGAAATACTTTTTGTTACTTTTAAGGTTTCCTAGGCCCTGTCTGAAAATCAGTTCTCACTATTGTTCTCACTTCTCACTATTGTGCGGAGCAGCACTAAGCTGAGACAGAACCTGTTTGGCCCACACGGCACAGATGGGACTAATTAGCACAAAAATCTTCTCTTTGTCACTATGTTTTTGTTAAAATCTTAGGTATTTATTGTCTATTTATCTATTTTCTCTGTTTGTACTTGTCCTTTCTGTGCTTTGTTGTTGTCAAATAAATAGCTTTCTTTCTTTCTTTCCAAGGTAGTACGCCAACCCTCTTTGAATACATGTGAGGTTGGCAGGAAGAACATGCTTGTAGCATTAAGCCCACCTTTTATGCACTTTTATTTCTTGTGTACTATAGAATTTAATAAAATAAAATGAACTAAATGATTCATGAATTATAAATATAAGAAAAATAATGGCTAGATTAGGCACAGTCTAGAAAATAGTGTAAAAACAATCCGCGGATTTTTTAAAATACTTTTTTACTTTTTTGCTGCCAGCAGCATTTAATTCTTTTTACGTTAATTTTGTCCCCTTTCAACCAAGGTATGACTGATCTTGGTTCTCGATTGATAGGGTTGACAACTATTTTCTAATGAACTCCCGTTCTATTAGAAAACTACAAGTTTTAATGAAATTTGGGCAGTTTAATTTATCGTTAAACATTTGTTTGACTGACTGTTTCTTTTATAAATCGGTTTGATATGAAATCATGGTCTGATTTTGTTAACTTGTAAATGACGACGTAAATTCACATAATTTATGATCCATGACAAAACCTGTAAAACAACATTTTAATAGATCATAGATAAGTGACCATGACCTAAGTATCATCTATAATATGCAGGTGGTTTTGTACCACAAATCCATAGTGCAACTAAAAACGAATTACCTCTTAGTTAAAATTAAAATTATCTATAATAATCTCTATATAATATGGGAGCAGCGGCGATGGGCTCACATGTCACGTGGAATGCAAAACGCAGACATGTGCCAAATATAATATTTGTATTTTTGTTTTAATACCACCAACGAAGGTCATTTGTGATTGTCCTTCAATCGATGTCTTTAGGAGAAACGTTATAGAGCACTATCTGTCTCTCTAAATTATGTATGATATATGATATATGTATGATATAAGTACTTATCTATATATTTATACATATATTTATATATTTGTTTATTTATTTTGTAGTATTGTTTCATTATTTTCTTTCTATACACCATCTACCTCTATAATTACCTCTCTCTAGCTCAAGGTTTGCTGGAAGAAAACTCTTTTTTTGGGTTAAGCTCGCCTTTGCACATGTCATTTAATTCTGCCTTTTTCTAAGTGTTTATTTGTGTATACAATAAAGAATAAAGAAGGTGGCAAACAAACTTGCCTAACTGTTGGCAAGCGCTTATTGCTTCCTGCCAGGGGTCTAGACAAATACCACTTTCTGTTGACGTTAACGTTACTGCGGAAATGTCACGTGACATTTCCATACAATTTTATCTTTCCGCAGGCGTTAACGACAACAGAAAGTGGTATTTGTCTAGCCTCCCCAGGTGTAGGAGTCTTTACAAATACCTACCTCACGCTTTCATTTCCTTTCACGCTAACGTAAATTTGTCTTGATAAAACTTGACAGCTGTCACGTGACATTTCCACAGCTAATGACATTCCCATACAATCTTTCCGCAGGCGTTAACGCCAACAGAAAGTAGTACTTGTCTAGAACCCCAGAGGCATCACATGCGCGTTTAAAAAAACCCATGAAGAACTTGGAAAAGCCTCAGTAGGGGGATAATTTCATAAACTGAGTGGGACTTGTCTCTACTATGTATCCTGAGTTTGAATCTGAGTACAGCCTCAAATTCATAGATCCTACATCCTACTATATACGCGAAAGTTTGTGAGGATGAATGTCTGTTACTCTTTCACGCAAAAACTATAGTGTTTGCGTGAAAGAGTAATAAACATTCATCATTTCATCAAAATCCATTTTTCGTTGAACATAATTTTAGTAACTATTGTAGGCATTTTCGATCAAAACAATAAATACTACAGTCGTCCTCCTATCAAACCTAATGGATGTTTGTTACTCTTTCACGCTAAAACTACTGAACGTATTTTGATGAAACTTTACAGATTTTTCAAAATTATAAGCTATACGTGCATTAGAATAACACATAGTCTACCATTTATAATGATATTGTGTGATTTGGCCATAATATAACGATAATAAAACCGTGCGCATGTTTATTAAGGGGCTGAAGCCAAAAATACGTTTTAATAATCTTGTCGTTTGAAAATACGTTTTGATAATCTTGTCGTTTCAAAAATGCGAATAAAAAAAAATGTTAAAATGTTATATATAAAATAAAATAACTATAACATTAAAAAATGTTATAGTTATTTTTAAGTCCTTCCTTAATTATGTAATCTTATGACGAATAAGTTAAAGCAATAAATATTGCTTGAACTTATGTTTGGTAACATTAAACATCTGATATCAGAAAACATTCACGCAATTGAATATTTCTTAACTATTATTTCTTTATACTGTGACTTTTTTAACACAGCTTTATGGACGAGTTCGCTATTATTAATTTATCATTTGGAAGGAAGCATAGTTTAAAGGTCAACCTTAATCAACACTTAAATGGAAAATCCGTGGATATCTTAAAGTAAACTTAGTTACTTTAAAGCAGGCTACGTGATCAGACCAAAGTCAAACAAAAATATATAAAAAAATACAAAAAAATATCGAAGCTTCATGCAACAATACCGTAAATTACCTTCTCTTAATAGACCATAGCGTTTTATATCAAACATTGAGCATAAACTGAGTTATCCTTTTACCATATGGAGTTTTCAAGATCAGTCCCTAGGTGACAGGTGGACTAAACAAGTGACCAAGAAGAAACTAGTGAAACAACGAACATTAAATAGAACCAAACACCAAAAATATGGAGCAAATAATAGTTCACGGTGGTTATAAGTTAAGGGGAATCGTCAAAATCGAAGGCGGAAAGAATGTGACACTACCGATTCTAGCAGCAACGATTCTAGCTGAAGAAGGTATAACTACTTTGACAAATGTACCGATTCTGTCCGACGTGTATATTATGAACGAAATACTGAGAAGTTTGAATGTGCGTGTTGATTTCAACGAAGAAATGAATGAGATAACCACTGATGCTACAAAAAAGTTAGGTTTTGAAGCAAAATATGAATTTGTGAGTCAAATGCGAGCATCGATTCTTATCATGGGAGCGCTATTGGCTAGAAATGGACACGCTAAGGTTGCTATGCCCGGTGGCTGCGCCATAGGAAAAAGACCGATTGACTTGCATTTGAAAGGTTTCCAAGCACTTGGCGTTAGAATCTATCAAAAGAACGACTACGTTGAAGCTATTGTCGAAGAATTGATCGGTAACAACATTTATCTAGACTTCCCTAGTGTAGGTGCCACACAAAATATAATGATGGCAGCGGTGAAAGCAAAAGGAAACTCAATAATACGAAACGCAGCAAAAGAACCAGAAATAGTTGAGCTAGCGAACATACTAAAGAAGATGGGAGCTAAAATAATCGGAGCTGGTACAGAAATCATACAAATTGAAGGAGTAAAAAGACTTAAAGGAGTAAATTTCGCCATAATCCAGGATCGTCATGAAGCAGCAACGTTCATGATTGCAGCAGCAATGACAGAAGGCGATGTGTTAATCAAAAACGCGAACGTAGCACACAATCGCCCGCTAATATCCAAGCTTATCGAAGCAGGCGCTATTATCTGCCAAGAGAGGGGCGGGGTACGCGTTATCGGTAGCAAGACTATTGAAGCAATAGATGTTAAGACAGAACCACACCCGGGCTTCCCAACTGATATGCAAGCCCCATTAACGGCTATGTTAGTTGCTGCAAACGGTGTAAGTAAAATCACAGAGACAATTTTCGAGAACAGGTTCTGTCATTTGTCAGAATTGGCACGAATGAATGCAGATTTTAACGTAGTTGATAACGTAGCTAATATCACTGGTTGTGTATTAAATGGTGCAGATGTGGTAGCGAGTGATTTAAGAGCCTCTGCTGCGTTAATCTTAGCAGGGTTGAGAGCTAAGGGTGTTACGCGTATATCCAACTTGGAGTATTTAGACCGTGGTTATTATAACTTTCATTTGAAGTTACGAAAGCTTGGAGCAAAGATTGAACGGGGAATATGTCTAGACTGTGAAAAGAGTCTGTAGAAGTCCACTATTGATAAATGTTTAAATTTTTCAGATGTTTAGGAATAAAATCTTCGTTATTTAGTAATGCAATTAGTTTACTACTTTAATGTAACATTTGCCTAAATTCACAAACAATAAATAGGTAAAATATTTGAAAAGATATACATAAAAACAAAATTTTTATTTCCTGCTTTAATGTCGACGTTCCACGGTAAAGATCACAAAATCAGTTAAATTTAAAAAAACAGACTATTAATTGAATAAAAGTAACGTCTATCCCCGTTCTATCTTTTGTCTAATGCGTTCTTTAATTTATTTTTTTCTAATTTTGCTAATAGAACTAAAGAGGATTAATTCCATATACAAACTTTAAATAGCAAAACAGTTTATACAAATAATTTCGAAATAAAATATCCCTGGACAATTTTCACGTGTGTATATATTTATATATGTATGTATATACATATCCTCTTCATCCAAAGGTTGTCTGGAAGAGAGCCCATTGTAACTTCTCAAGATTAAGATTTTGTTTATGATGTTATTTCTTTAAGGTGTACAATAAAGTATTTTCATTCATTTATTCATGTCTGGTATATACTAATACTGTCCATACAATTTTTACTTATATTAGGTATTTTTTTTATGTTATCTTGTGGTGTACAACAAAGTATTTTAATTCATTCATAAAATATGTGCGTGATGTAAGAATGAAGGTAGTATGACCAAAGGGCTGGCGGTTGCTTCGGTCTGAAATGAGCATTGCTATTCAACGTTGCGTCGCCAGACTTTTGGGTAACCTGTGACTTGAGATCTGTTATCTGTAACTTTTTTAAGAAAAGTTACATATAACAGATCTAAAATCTTTTTTCTTGAATACGCATTATTTCATCTAATTTTTACTGTTTTTATCTATATGACGGAGTAGGTGGCTCCAATGTGGTTTTTAAAAAGTGTGCAGCAATGCTGACGCCACTATCATCACCAGCATGCTGGTCACTTATAATTGACGACGAAAGTAAACTCCAGGAGATGTTCTTCTAATATATTAAGTAACAAACATCCATCCTCACAATTTTTTTACGTGTATTTTTACTATTTAAAAATAATTGCATAGCAATAGAGAAATTATCTACGTTCATATTGTAAAAACGGGAATTTTCACGTACTGCACTATCGGTGAAGGCACCGACTAAGTTTCGACTAAGACTCCCGGAAAATTTCCGTTTTTACAATATTAATAGTCAAGTTCACAATAGTTTTTGGAATAAAATTATCTACGTATGCAGATTTAGCCTTGTAAAAATGTAAATTTAGTAACTACCTATTTATTATTAATAGGTAGTTACTAAATTATGGAACGGAATGGTGCCCTAGAGATAAAAAGAGAAGTAAAGGCAGACAGTATCGTAGATAGGAAGATGACATCAAAAAGGTGGCAGGGACGACTTGGACGAGGAAAGCAATGGATAGATCCATGTGGAGAACACTCGGGGAGGCCTATGCTGGAAAGCAAGACAATTAAGAAACTGGTGTCTTATACAAAATTTATACAATAATTATCTTATTTACATATAATTACCTAAACAAATTTCTTTTAACTAGCTATAAGTAGAAATAAGAAAAATGTTACTATAAGATTGTTAATAAAGGCTATTATTATTATTATTATTATTATTATTTATTATTAATAATAGTATATTACAAGTGTTACCGTGAACGAACCACAGAAAAGAGGGGACTTTTTTAATACTTAAACTTAAATTAAGAGATCTCAACCCATTTATGTTACGTAACTTGTAATATTGAATAAAATATTTTAGATTTATTTTTTTATTTTTGAACGAATTTTGTTGAAACTATACAGTAATATAGCTTATACATCAGAATAACACATAGTCTACTTTTTATCCGGGTACCACGCGGGCGAAGCCGTGGGCAGAAGCTAGTATTATATATATTATAAAAAATATGTATATAAGTAGTATATCAGTCGTGCAGTTCCCATAATACAAGCTCTGCTTACTTTGGGGCTGGATGGTGCTGTGTGAAAAATATCCAGGATCATTTATTTATTATTATTTTGACAACCTCTGTGGTGCAGTGGGCGAAGGCCTGCCTGAGACGCAGAAGGTTGCGGGTTCGATTCCCGCCGTGGGACAAATGTTTGTATCTGCAAATATTTGTCTCGGGTCTGGATGTTTTCTATGTATAATATGTATGTATTTACAAAAAAATAATTATATAAGTAGTATATGAATCATGTAGTTCCCATAACACAAGCTCAGCTTTCTTTGGGGCTAGATGATGCTGTGTGAATATGTCCAGCATTATTTATTTATTTATTTATTATTTATTTATTTATATGTAGGAATGGAGCGTGATGCATGAATTCAATGGAACGTAAGAAGTGAGCGAAAGGACAGAGAGCGAAAGGAAAGAGTATAACGAAAGACGATAAAAAAGAGCAGACGTTTAGTTCGAATAAAACAGTATTTTTTAACCAGCGTTATACTGAAGAAATTATCTAACCCTACATATACATATATGTTGTCTAAATAAATGCTTTGTAAATAAAAAAAAGTAAAGGACTTACCAAGTGAAGCTCTCAGTTCACATTGCGGGCCAGCGGTGCCGGGACTGCAGCGGCATGTGTAGTCAGACTTAGACCCTTCCTCGCGGATGCAGCGTCCGCCGCGCGCGCACGGATTGGGCACACATGGGTCCTGATACAAAACAAATAGCTTAAAAAAAAACAAATAAATAAACAGCTAACAGACACACACATCAGCGGCCGTAGAAGTGGGGGACAGAGGGGCTAAATGTCCCCCCCTAAAATCTCATAAGTACCCGCCTACCAAGCCGCATGATTAATATAATATACCGCATGATTTTGTTTTGTTTTAGGTACCTACCTATAGTTTTTAGTTATTTTTTTTCTAAGTGGTCTGTACAATCATTTGTCTTAAAATAAAAATATTTGATTTGATTTGATTTGATTTGAAGCCAAGGTTGGAGATTGAAGGGGTGACCAAAGAAATTTTCCCCCCGTCACGGACTGACTTCACACTAGGATTCCCTGATTCCCTGTGTCGCAGGTATCAGTAACTACGAGCACCGTGGTACTACAACACCCGAAACAAATATCCGCAGAACATCCAAATATTTCTCCCGCATGTGTGTTCGCCTCGACATAACATAAACTATGGGCGCGTTTTTTTAGTTACAGTGTTGAGTTCACAAGACGCCATTTTGTTTCTGGCAAGTTGCCATTTTGTTTGGAGCAAGTTAGCTTTTAAACATTCAATATAATACTTACGTACCTGGACATAAAGCAGTTCTTTTTTTACAGGTTTAATTTTACCACCCACAAGATATCATATTATAACTCTCAAGCAAGTTGCCATTTTTTTTGGAGCAAATAAGCATTTGTTAAAATTAACTTTGTTAAGCATTTGTTTTTTTGATTGTTAATCATTCTAATAAGTTTTCGTTCTAAACCAATCCTTTTCGAAAGATTTCATTTGACCACCCACAATATACCATTTTACTACACACGAAATACCATTTTACCAAACACAAGATGCCATTTTACCACCCACAAGTTATGATTTTACCACAAAAAATATACCACAAAACAGATACATTTTTTTCACTCATAAACACCATTTTGTATCCACTCTCTAAGCAAGGAAGAAGGAGCGAAGACTCACCTGATGATGTCTCCCGTCTTCTTGGACCAGTCCCACAGCTGGGATGGCAGCTATGGGGTCCTCCTCCCCGCACCCCGCGCCTGACCGCTGCACCCTTACTGCATTCGTGAAGTCCACCCTCTTGTGGTTGATCCAAGCTTCTTTGAGGCAGCCTGATGAGAGATTTCACTTCGATTTACTTAGTTTTTAGGATGATTGGAAACTTATTTTGCACATCCATTTGATTTTAAGGAATTCTGACATTAATGTTGATGTTTTTTAGCGACGGTTTTAAGTACATAGGTACATATATCTGACAATACCTAACAATATTTTTTACATTTCTTATTTAATAATCCGGGTCGCTTCGCTCAAGAACTGGGTCATCATCTTCTTGTCCTTATACCACATTACGTGGGGTCGGCACAACATGTTTTCTTCTATCAGCCGTCCTCTCAGTACCTACTCACTCCTTAACCATTTCATTCTTCACACAATCCATCCATCTTTTCTTTGGCCTACCTCTGCTTTTATTTCCATCAACATTCATATTTAACATTCTTCTCGTAATATGACATTCTTCTCTCCTCATGACATGCCCATACCATCCTAACCTATTACTCCTCAACTTTTCCGTAACGGGTGCTACTTTCAAACTTCCCCTGATATACTCATTCCTTATTTTGTCCGTTCTAGTAACTCCACACATCCATCTGCGTGCACTCATCTTTCATCAATCCCTTTGGTTTCCCAACACTCCGATCCATACAAAATCTAAAATGGTGACCAGGCAAAATCTGTGAACGAACGAACTGATGTAAATACCTTTGAAACTGGTGATATTTCTCAAATGCCATTTGGTGAAGGCATCTTTTGCGACATCTTCTGGCACCCCTCCTAAGAACATTGGTCTTTCAAGACGAAGGAACTCCTTGCTGCCTGATAACAAAAAAAGAAACATATATTACTAGTTAGTTCTTCTAAGTCACTAAGAGATGGCGCTGCAGCAAAAGATTGAAAGGCTGTCAAAATGTGCCTCTTATTAACTTTTAATCGCTTTCATTTTCAACTAGCTTCTTCTTTAGTGCATACCATGGGATGGGATTAACTCTGGGCTCATTTTGCTTAGCTAGCGGTTCCAAATACTAATGTTATAAAATAAGGAAGCTATTTATATATGAATAAAAGGTATTTATATGTGCTATGTAGGATGAAATAGCACCTGCTGATTCTGACTCAAATTCAAATCAAATTTCATTATTATTATCATGGACATACATATATTAAGGTACATAATATATATTTAGGCAATTTTATTAACAATAACGTAAGTAACATATAACAAAAGTAGATAACTTTAATTTAGTAAATATAACTTATATACAGTGAAAAAACTAGCTAGGTACTTAATAAAATTGTCTCGAAGTATTGATCAAACTTTATATAGGTAGTGGTCATTTTTCTAAATTTGCAATTAATGATAAAAAAAATACCTTCGTTGATGATAGACCTGGCTGGTCCATCGTCGACCCTCAGCGTGAAGTTCTTCTTGATGGCAAGCAGTTCCGCCTTATGATAGTTGCCGTCGGACACCATTTCGAAACTGAACAAAATAAAGTTATATCAAGAAAACCTTCGAAACGCGAAGAAAAGAATCGAAAGAAAAGAAAGAAGAAAGAGTTATTTTTATTTGAACCCAAAAACACAAATATGGTAAAATACTAGTAAAATAATTAGCATAAAGAAAAAAATATGTGTTGCTTGGGGTCAAAATAGGTTCCTGTCTCAGCATCGTGTTAATGAATCACGAGAGGAACTTCCAACCGCCAACATAATATATGGATGGACCAATAACAAATTATGGATTATTGGTCTGAAATAAACATTATTATTATTATTTAGGTTATGGAATGTTCTCCAAGCTGAAATTTTTATACTGACTAAAATATTTGTTTCTTAAGTTCTAAACGTCATAGCTGAGTCTAAAAAACACAAATTTGAGGAGTTTGTATCGATTTCTTGCTTTATTAAATTTATGTCTGTAATATGCAGCCATTAGTCCAAATTAATATAATATTTTATTCCAAAAACTATCGCGAACTTGACTATTCATATTGTAAAAACGGGAATTTTCACGTACTGCACTATCGATGAAGGCACCGACTAAGTTTCGACTCATTCCGAGAGCCTTCATCAGGGTGAGTGATCGCGACTTTCTCCTGATGAACCTGATGACTACGTGATAGTCATCCCTGCGTATACCGAGGAGGTATACGTGGAAGAACAAAGAGTCCATGCGGCCCACTGGGTCAGCCCGACTAGGGGCCCCTCGCGTACATACAGAGTGTGTACGGAAGAATCTACGTGTGAAATTTGAATGTGTATGGATTTTACAGAAGAGGTAGACCAAAGAAAATATGAATGGATCTGAATGGATGTAAATCATAACTGTCAGTGTCAGATTTGTATGACATTACTTACGTCACGTTAGTGTTCTTGACAAGTAACTCTTTCTCTTTCTCTCACCCACCTTGCTATCGCTTGTACATGTGTGATTTGATAAATTAATTTATCTAATCTTTCTGTATTGTGTTAATCCTTTTGTGACGAACATTAGTTATTTATATAACTTTTGAAACTATCATGGTTTTGAACATAATTTTTACTAAAAAACGGGATATTTACCATGATTTGTGAGTTTGAATTTTTCCCGATATTTCGGTACAGTTGCATGTACCATGACCACGGGAGGAGCTGAAGTCTTTGCGGGTTTTGAATGTTAGTGGCAGACAAATCGATCTACCCTCTTTCTCACTCTTTTATTGCGAAAAATACCACTACCACCGGTTAGTACTATTGCAGCTATTGCTGACCATTTGTTGAATTCTGGCTCAAATCACTGAATCGAGTTGCATAATCCACAGGTAATCTCAACAGAAAGCCATTACATACCAAGATTGGTTCAGGAGGCGATTGAGATTACCAAACACAGGAATTTCAATAGAGAAGATGGTTTTCTATTATCTGGAGTCTGGAATCATGTGGTGAGATTGTGCAAAAATAAAAAAAACATGATACCAGTTGTGCGTCAGGATACTGTTAGTGTTGTGTGTCGGAGCCGAGATGTACTCGAATGAATGAATGAATGAATGAAAATACTTTATTGTACACCTTAAGATACAAACGAAATAAACAGTAACACATATGATAAAGGTACAATGGGCGGTCTTATCGCTTAAAAGCGATCTCTTCCAGACAACCTTTGGATGGAGAGGATTATATATGATTTTGAAGCGGCCGGGGGTGTACTTTGTGTAAACTACCTTAAATAATATTATTCATAAGAAATACTACAGCAGAATATAATAAATAATAACATATATACCAGTTACCTATTTTATATATATATATATACATAAATATATTTATGTCTATATACATACGAATACAATACTTACCTATAAATATATACTTATACATACGAACAGCAACTCAACAATAACAGGATCATAACAAACTATACCTTCTGGGATTGATAGAAATTTTTAACGCGAGTTTTAAATATGTCTAGAGACGAGGCCTTCCTTACCGATATTGGTAATGCGTTCCAGAGGCGTACTGCTTGAGTCGTGAAAGATTTATCATAGAAGCTGGTGCTATGTGTAGGGGTTACAAGCAGGAGATTTTCTGATGAACGAAGCACACGGGAGGGATGGGAACTATGGAGAAACTCAAATCGCTCCTTGAGATAGGAAGGAGTCAGGGGATTTTGGAGAATATTGTACAAAAGGGAAAGGATGTGAGTATTCCGGCGAAGAAGAATAGGGAGCCAATTGAGTTTGGAGCGAAATTCCGAGATGTGGTCATATTTGCGCAATCCGAATATAAATCGGATGCACACATTTTGAAGACGCTCAAGTTTATTGAGCTGGTCCTCTGTGAGGTCCAGATAGCTGACATCAGCATAGTCAAGGACAGGGAGAAGGAGAGATTGTGCAAGCGCAACTTTAGTGGCAATAGGTAGAAAATTACGTAACCTCCTAAGCGAGGCTGCAGAAGCAAAAAGTTTCCGGCTCACTGCATCCAGCTGTGGGCCCCATGACATACGACTGTCAATAAAAACACCCAATCGAATGTGACAGTGGAACCGGTGGTAGTGGTATATTTCGCAATAAAAGAGTGAGAAAGAGGGTAGATCGATTTGTCTGCCTCTAACATTCAAAACCCGCAAAGACTTCAGTTCCTCCCGTGATCATGGTACATGCAACTGTGCCGAAATATCGGGAAACATTCAAACTTACAAATCATGGTAAATATCCCGTTTTTAGTAAAAAATATTAGTTATTTATGATTAAATAACAATTTAATGGGCCCTGTGCATTTGATTTCTGAGGAATCGACGTATACATACCTTGTCCATCCACGAGAATAAACCTCTAATTCTTATATGCGGACCCCACGTAATGTGGAACAAGGACAGGAAGCTGATATACCTACATGATGGATGTAGTGTGGGTTGGTGGAAGACATACCTATACATGGTGGATGTGGGGTGGTTGCCAACATCGTAGCTGATGCGGATGCGTCCGTTGAAGAGTTCCACCGCCAGGTGCTCATTATCTCCGAAGTACATGAGGACTCCGTGGTGTTGGATGGTGGAAAACACTAAAAGGATAATGATGATTAACGACAGGGAAACAAATATGTAAATAATATTTAACAATATATTTTAGGACTTAGTATCGAGTTATCACGGATGTTGTCAAAGGTAAAAAAAAGGAGACACTTGCGAGAGAAGGATAAGACGATTTGGTGGGGGTAAAGACACTTCGGAGAGGTCTAGACTTGAGAAGACAATATCCTACTACTATAATAAACGCGAAAGTTTGTGAGGATGGATGTTTGTTACTCTTTCACGCAAAAACTACTGAACGGTTTTTGATGCAACTTTACAGTAATTTAGCTTATACATCAGAATAACACATAGGCTACTTTTTATCCGGGTACCACGCGGGCGAAGCCGTGGGCAGAAGCTAGTACTATTATGAACGCGAAAGTTTGTGAGGATGGATGTTTGTTACTCTTTCACGCAAAAACTACTGAACAGATTTTGATGCAACTTTACAGTCATATAGCTTATACATCAGAATAACACATATGCTACTTTTTATCCGGGTACCACGCGGGCGAAGCCGTGGGCAGAAGCTAGTACTATATATAAAAGAAAAGGTGAACTTACCTAGAGTGACATTGGACTGTGGCATGGTCCTCAGCGGCTCCAATTCCACCAAAGAATCGTTGTGGCTGAATGTAAGTGATGTCAAATACTCGCACAGACGACCTGAGAAATAAAAAAATAAATAAAGAAAGATCACACCAAGCATCGGTATTTGATGAGAAATGTCAACAGACAAAAACACTGATAGATAGATAGATAAGACTTTATTTGTACTTCAGACACACACATAAACAAAAAAAAAGGTATTTTAGAAAAAGGCCAGGTCAGAAGTACACTAAATCACCGAGCCTGTATGAAGAATGTGATGAGGATGAATGAAGCGAAAGAGGCATGCCAGGATCGTAGCAAGTGGAAATCCTTGGTCTCAGCCTACCCCTCCGGGAAACAGGCGTGACTATATGTATGTATGTAAAAATAAACAATAATTAAATACAGTTAACTATTATTAATAATATAATTAAAATCTAGGTATAATGTATAATGTCTGCAGTACGTCAAAAAGGCCTTGGCTCAGCGTGATATTTTGCTTTAGAAGCAAAAACACTGATTTTCAGCCAACACCTATTGAGAGCAAGCAGAACGAGTTTCAACTCTATGTGTTATATAACTTTGAGTGATATAGTGAGGAACAGCGTGCTAAGAGAGCAGTGTGGAGTGAATGAAGATGTAGTAACGAGAGTTGAGAAAGGTATGTTGAGATGTTTCGGGCATATAAAAAGGATGGACGAAAGTAGATTAACAAAACAAGTATACAAGGCGAGCGTGAATGGGATAGTTGGTAGAGGAAGGCCTCCGCGAACGTACTCTGACCAAATTGGAGACATTTCAGAAAAAGGCCAGGTCAGAATAAGTACACTAAACCACCGAGCCTGTATGAAGAATGTGATGAGGATGAATGAAGCGAAAGAGGCATGCCAGGATCGTAGCAAGTGGAAATCCTTGGTCTCTGCCTACCCCTCCGGGAAACAGGCGTGACTATATGTATCAAAGTCAAAGTCAAAGTCAAAATTCATTTATTCAATAAAATCACAAGGACCACTTTGAAACGTCGGTTTTAATCTAGGTGCCTGTTCCTCCGCGACCAAGCCAGGAAAGAAAGGCAAGAAAACAAGGTTGGTTATTTGTTTGTTTTGTTTCTGTTTTAAAATTTGTTTCTGTAACAGAAACTTTTTAAAATGTATTTTAAATGTGTACACTGGTTAGGTGAAAGGTTAATACCGGAATATCCTGGAGCACATTTGCAGAGATAGTCGTGTGGTGTGGATATCAGCGGTCGCTCCATGATAATATCATCCTGGAACAAAACATGATAGACTTTTCAATAAAAAAAAACTAATCAGAGCTTGTATTATGGGAACTAAATGACTGATATATTACTTGTATACTTTTTTTTTGTAAATATACACGGTAAAAACTGATTTCTTATAGAAAGACAAATTGCTTTCCATTAAGACATTTTTATTACCTCCAAGAAAATGATTCTCTCCCTATACACGCTAGACAATAATTTCTTCGTAATAGTAAAAAATCATCTCATTTTATTTTATTTGTTACGAGATAAATAAATTTAATTCAAGAAACATATCGTTTTATTTAACACATTTATTTGATATTTATTTGATACGACATAAAATAAGTCTTGAAATAAACATATTTATTTTCAAGTAAGAACAAAATTGAGAAAAATATTGTCTTCAAAAAATATAAACAGTATTTTTGTTTTAAAAATATTGCATTAAACTAAGAAAATATATTTTTGTAATAACCAAATATTTCGAGAAATCAGTCTTTCTTATTCAAAGAAATCCTTTTTACCCGTGTATACATCAAAGTCAAAGTCCAAATTCATTTGACTTTGACTCATTCAATAAAATCACAAGGATCACTTTGAAACGTCGGTTTTCTCTACTGCCTGTTCCTCCGCGACCAAGCCAGGAAAGAAAGGCAAGAAAACAAGGCTGGTTATTCTTTTTAATGATCCTTTTACAAAACAATAGGTTCGAGTTGGAGCATTTTCAATCCCAATAGTTTTAGTCGTCTAAATAATCAAATATTATATAGTATGCCTTTATATTATAATATACATAGACCAATATTACATTATTTGCAGATCATACAGACATTTGTCCCGCGGCGGTAATTGAACCCGCAAACTTCTGCATCTCAAGCGGACCTTCGCCCACTGTACCACAGAGGTCGTTAAAGAAAAGAAAAAGAGGTATTATAGATTATTTTCCTCCCAAGTGTCTAAATTTACCATCTGCGGGGTATTCTAGATTATTTTCCTCCCAACTGTCGGGAGATTTACCATGTGTGGTGTAGGGGGCTGTGGGGGTAGGTAGCAGACTCCATGCACGCAGTCGTGGTGTGCGCAGGGGGAAGTCCCGAGCGCAGCGTGCGGTGCCGCTTCGCAGTACCGGCCCGCGTAGCCGCCTGCGCACGCGCAGCGGTACTCGTCCAGTCCGTCCACGCAGGTCGCACCGTTCTGAAAGTGAAATCAACGGTCAATCTGGCTCGCAGGAAATAAATTTATCTGGAGGCAGAATTGGAATTGGATACTTTTTCTGCTTCAGATATAATAATGTTCAAATCCTATGTCATTGGAAATAATATCGTTTGACTAATAAAATATCTGGTTTGAGGAAAATGTATCCGGCTCTGAAATCTCAACTAAATATCCAGCTCATAAAATATAGAACGTTGGGCACGAAATAGCCGGCACTAAGAAGTAATCTTACTACGATATTATAAACGCGAAAGTTTGTGAGGATGGATGTTTGTTACTCTTTCACGCAAAAACTATAAAACTGATTTTAATAAAACTTTGCAGTAATATAGCTTATACATCATAATAACACATAGGCTACTTTTTATCCGGGTACCACGCGAGCGAAGCCGTTGGTAGAAGATAATGTTTTATAATACATGCCTCGACTTAACATTACCAACTAAATTTCTGACTAAATGATTAATCAAATACAATATCCACCGCGAAGGACCAATATACTCGAAAATCCGGCTTGAAGGAACCATAACATAACCAGCTCGAAGGTCCTACCTGGCACATGTGGTTAATGCAGTCGTCCGCGTTGACGGTGCAATTTTGTCCCGAGTACCCCTTGGGGCATGCGCATGTGTAGTGGCTGGCGTGGTCGGTGCACACCGCACCGTTGGCACACGGGTTGAATTCCAACGTGCAGAAAGGTATCTTCTTCTCGCAGTATTCACCTGATGTGGGAGAGTTAGAGTAGTATACAGTATCATCATCATCATCATCATCAGCCTATATTAGTCCACTGCTGGACACAGGCCTCCCCTAATGAGCACCATAGCGCCCTGTCTTCAGCTTGTCGCATCCAGCATCTGCCTGCAGTGTTTCGCAGATCGTCATCCCACCTGGCCGGAGGGCGTCCTACACTACGTTTGGCGAGTCGCGGTCTCCTCTCAAGAACACATTTACCCCAGCGGTTATCGGTTCTTCGCGAGATATGACCGGCCCACTGCCACTTCAGCTTGCTAATTCTTTGAGCTATATCGATATATGTATACAGTATGTAACAAAATAATGCAGGACATTTCCACACATTATCATCTAGCCCCAAACTAAGCAGAGCTTGTATTATGGGAACTACATGACTGATATACTTACTACTTATATAACTTTTTTTTAAAATAGGTTTTATACATAGAAAAAACATCGTCCGATTAGAAATGGACTGACATCGATAACACAAGTATTGTCAATATACTACACTAATATTTTTCTGTTGCTAATATTAGTATACAATACTTTTGTGGTAAAAATATTATCTATTAATGTGGTGGATAAGATAATCCACCCACTCTCATAGATAGAAACAGAAAAAATTCAAAATTACATAAAACGTTCAATAAAATAAGATCGCATTTTAAGCGATAACACCGCCCATAACATTTTTGATTTTGATACGATACTGTTTATTTTGTTAATTTCAGAATAAATGTGTTACGGAATAGAAAGCCTCTGCGAAGCGCTTTGAATTATTGCACCACACTGGTATAAGGATCCTTGGTGTGAAACACCATCGATCAGTAGGCAGCTTTTAAAACATTTTAGCGCAGGATGGCCAAGAAAAATCACCGATTCTCTAGTACCTAATCATTGGCGCCGATTCTCTAGTAAGCCAACTAAACTTAATTTTAACTGTAGCACTCTTTTAGCGCACGCAAGAAAGAGATTGTTACTGTTTGTTGCTCTTGTTTGATCATGACTAAACTTAATTTTAACTGTAGCACTCTTTTAGCGCACGCAAGAAAGAGATTGTTACTGTTTGTTGCTCTTGTTTGATCACGACTAAACTTAATTTTAACTGTAGCACTCTTTTAGCGCACGCAAGAAAGAGATTGTTACTGTTTGTTGCTCTTGTTTGATCACGACTAAACTTAATTTTAACTGTAGCACTCTTTTAGCGCACGCAAGAAAGAGATTGTTACTGTTTGTTGCTCTTGTTTGATCACGACTAAACTTAATTTTAACTAAAAAACGGGATATTTACCATGATTTATGAGTTTGAATGTTTCCCAATATTTGGGCACAGATCCCATGTACCATGATCAAGGGAGGAACTGAAGTCTTTGCGGGTTTTGAATGTTAGTGGCAGACAAATCGATCTACCCTCTTTCTCACTCTTTTATTGCGGAAAATACCATTACCACCGGTTCCGTTGTCACATTCGAGTACATCTCGACTCCGACACACAACACTAACAGTATCCTGATGCACAACTGGTATCATGTTTTTTCGATTTTTGCAAAATCTCACCACATGATTCCAGACTCCCGATAATTGAAAACCATCTTCTCTATTGATATTCCTGTGTTTGGACGACTAAACTTGTTTATGTAAAACTTAAATCTGACTAAGACAGTACTTAAATTGTTGCTATCTCTTTTATTTTTTTGATAATTTATTTGCGTAAACATGTGTAAATATTATGATATTACAGTGAGTTGGACACAACATGCTTTACCGATTTCGGTGTGCAAACCGACAGACTGACATACATGGCGTAAATATTTAAAATCTTACTATAAATTACAAAACTATCACAGACAAAGCTAAATAATGACAAACACAATAAAATTAAATACTAAATTATAGTCAAACAAAAAAAATATGTTATGAAGTTAGGTTATCTTAGGTTAGGTTAAAATTAACTTATTTAAAATTTGACAATTAAGAATTGGTCAATATTGTAGTAGCATTTCTCTATTAGTAATTTTTTAAATTTACTTTTAAATTCATTCGAGTTAAGTTTCATGTAGCTCTTTGGTATTTTATTATAAATAATAGGTGCCATGCAAACAATACTTTTTCGCAACAATGCTTTCTTTTGTTGCTGTGAGTAAAAGAGATAGAATAGAATAATAAAAGACAGCATTTACAACTTACCCATAAATCCCGGAGCGCATTTACACGAATATCCCTCTAAATGGTCGATGCATGTCGCGTTATTTTGACAGGCATTTGACAGGCAGTCATCGATGTTGACTTCGCAGCGGACGCCGGTGAAGCCAGCGTGGCAGGAGCAGCTGTCAAAAAATAATAATGAGGAAAGACTGAGTATCCGGCTCGAAGGACAAAAAAGGGTTACTTTTTTTAATCTAACTATATTTATTTGGTTCAAAAACTAAAATACAAAAACTTGAAAGAACGGTAATATCCGCAGAAGATTAAAAAACTGTGTCGCGAATATTAACGCACTTCTCTAAAAAAACCAAACAAAATATATATAACTACCTAATAGTATCTACTTAAACAGGTACATAATGGAAAGTAACAAAAGGAAAATGTGTGTACGGTTATTTAGTATTTAGATGTGTTTGTATGTGTGTGTGTGTGTGTGGGGGGGGGGGGGAGTGGGGGTGAGGGTGTGTGAGTGTATGTGAGACAGGGAGACCGCGCGGTTTCAAATAGTACGCGGTGAAAAACGTCCTACGTCCTAACCTTATCTATAAGTCGATCACAATTAAACCAGTCCTTGCTGGTAAAGATAAAAAATAAAGTTTAATTTATTTACTTCAACATAATGTAGGTTACAGTTCTAGGTCTTAAATATATTAAACGTTTCAATTATGTTCTACCTTAAAATCAGGCATGCAAAGATTCAAAACGTCAACTAAAAAATCATTGAAAACGTCAACTAAAAAGTCATTTATATTGTAAAAGCATTTGCTTACTAATAATTATTTTCATTTAGCTTTCGATTTCGATCGATTTAGGTTTATACGTTCTAACAAAATGATAGACTCACTGGAATCTCCCCTCCTCCAGCACCTGGCAGACGCCCTGCGCGCACGGCGAGCCGTAGCAGGCGTCGATCTGATGCTGACAGGTGTCGCCGTGGAAGCCGCGTGCGCACGCGCACTCGAAGCCGCCGCCGCCGCGAGCGGAGCAGCGGCCGCCGTTGAGGCAGGGGTTGCTGTAGCAGCGGTCGCATTTAGATATTATTTCCGCTGGCGGCTTTTCTGGAAACAAGTTGATTATCATCTCGGTGGACGTCGTGATTACCAGTCTGACTTCACCCACTGCTGGGTACATACCTTCCTTAGTTTGTACCGTCCCGATACATCTTTTATAAAATTTATATAGAATATAATTATAGTCCCTTATAATTATACCCTACTTCCTATTAAAAAAATAATAATTGAAAACAGTTCACAATTGACGAAGATATCGCGTAACATAAACATAAAAAAAACAGAAAAATATTAAAAACCTCTCCTTTTTGAAGACCGTTGAAAAAATATGAATAAACTAGCCTCTGCCTAAGGCTTCGCCCGCGTGGTACCCGGATAAAAAGTAGCCTAAATGTTATTCTGACGTATAAGCTATATCACTGTAAAGTTTCATCAAAATCCGTTCAGTAGTTTTTGCGTGAAAGAGCAACAAACATCCATCATCACAAACTTTCGCGTTTATAATACTAGCTTCTGCCCACGGCTTCGCCCGCATGGTACCCGGATAAAAAGTAGCCTATGTGTTATTCTGATGTATAAGCTATATTACTGTTAAGTTTCATTAATATCCGTTCAGTAGTTTTTGCGTGAAAGAGTAACAAACATCCTCACAAACTTTCACGTTTATGATATTAGTAGGATTAGTAGGAAAAATATATAATGTTGGACATTTTCACACAGCATGATCTAGCTCCAAAGTAAGCAGAGCTTGTGTTATGGAAACTACCTGACTGATATACTACTTATATACATTTTTTTTGTAAATACATACAATGTTATACATAAAAAACTAACCTGTGCACAGAAAAGCGCTGGAATGTGTGCTCAATATCAGCTTATCGCGCATAGAGGAAGGTGCTGCACATCTGGCTATTCCCGCTTCCACATATTCGCCAGCAGATTTCACCCATTCCGAGAGCCAGCGAGTTGAACAATCACAGAAAAGCGGATTCGATCCTAAGGCACTGTAAACAATGTTTTTTTTACAAGCTTGTATTTAACTTCCAATGTTTGTTGATTTTTTACATGTTAGTTCAGTTCCGATGACAATGCATTTTTATGGTAAGCATAACGTGAATCTACCTTAGTATAAGTATATAAGTGACTCTACCTTAGTATAAGTATATTTGACTTGGCCTCACCTAACTAGTTTTGATTGATTGGACATTTCTATTTAATTTAATTTATAATACCAAATCAATACAGATAATTTGAAATTTTATTTGCTTATTATGTATTTCATTGTTGACTAGATTGTGATTGAATTTGATAACCTATGTCTTTATAAGTGACTTTTATGATTTCTTCAACCTATTAAATTATATTTCATTCTTAATAACAGATTTAAAAAAAACAGTTATCAACATACACAATCGAACTCAAAGTTGCAGCGCCCTAACGGGGTTCATGTACCTACCTACTTTCTTATGTATTGTTTAAACACCTATACTAAACTGTGTACATGACAGCAATAAAATATGAATATGAATATGAATCGACATCCAGGATTAGCTACAGATAAAGGAACTCTTCACCTGCCAACAGAACAGATACGAAATTTTGTGTACGTATTTTATGATAGCTGGTTTTATGTTTTACCATGGCATGGTTGCTGCACTCAGGGTTAAAAGCATGTTTTTTTTAATATTAATTTATTTTTATAGAACTAAAATGGCAAATTCGGCCCACCTCGCGCGTTGACAATCTCAGGGTTATAAGAGGATTATTGCTTTGCGGCAGAAGGTATGTTGGTAGTTTATAAGTTGATGTTTTTAAGATCCTTGTGTTACAAAATTAAAATTAAATTTATTGATATTCATAATTATTTTAAATAGCAACTTCTTTATTTTTATTCTGTTAAATTGGCAACACAGTTGAGTCTTACTTCCGATGACTCAACTGTTTTATTTAGAAACTAGCTGCGCCCCGCGGTTTCACCCGCGTAAGTTTCGATTCCGTGGGAATATCGGCGATCTAATTAAATTTTAGAACACAAAAAGTGCTAACTTAACTTGTGACTTAACTATGATAGTAAGATATATTCCCTCGCGTACTTTTTTGTAGGTAATAATGAGTACTTTAATCATGTAGTACATAATTTTTATGTATCATCAATATTTTTCTCAGCGCACGCCAAATAATGAATTTTATAGGCAAAATTTTGCTACTTTGGGTTACATTATTGCAATTTTCTTAAGGATATCAATTTTTTTTGAAAATAAATTATAGCCTATGTTACTTCCTGATAATTTAGCTTTCATTTGGTGAAAAAATTGATAAAATCGGTTTAATAGTTTCGGAGCCTATTCGATACAAACAAACAAATCTTTCCTCTTTATAATATTAGTATAGACAATTGCTTGCTCGAGGGCATTCGATCGCCGACAGCCGTTCTGAGCGGTCGTGCTAAAATGATTCGTAAGCCTCTTGAAGTGAATAAAATAATAATCTTATACTGTAATAATATATAGAGAGTGGATTTTGAAGTTATTAAATGCAGTGAATCGAAGTTGATGCAGTTTTCTTGATCGACTTAACACTTGTGATTTCAATAAATAAAAACCTATTGATGTTGACTTTGTCTTTGTTTATTACTATAACTTACACGTGAGATATGGACAGCAGATCCCTGAAGAGTCCGTCGGCTAGTAGCGAGATATTATTGCCGTGGAGTGACAATACTCTAAGTTGAGTAAGACCTTTCAACGCGTCACGCTAAAACAAAATAAGTTAAAACTTAAGCAACCTTGGAACAGCGACATCTCTCGCCACACGATTGAACTAAGTTACATCTCATCGGCGAAGACCAACGAACTAATGATATACGAAGAGTTGCCACATACAATACACAGATGGCCATCGGAGTGTCTAGATCGCGCAAGTTTTAACGCAACCTGAACAAATATAATACTTCCGACGAAATATCTGTCGGTCCTACGAGCCCTGGCAAATTGATCAGATGGACCCGGCGGAAGAACTTTCCACATGGAGGATGCGACATATTTTTCGAACAAGACGGTAGAATTGTGTAAATAATATCTTGTATAGTCTGTGTACAGATGTCTCATGTTCTCCATAAATGTGTCAAAAATTTCGATTAAGCGGGACTTGAGGACTTGGGAGTTTGGGAACCCACATCTTCGTATCTAATGGGCAATACGCTGGCCAAGCTATGAATCGGGTGAATATGAGTCTGAATTTACTTTTCTTGGGGCATTTTCTATTCAGCTTATAGCGCTGCCGTCAGCGCACCTGAGACATCTGTACACAGACTATAAAATATATTATTTACACACTTCTACCGTCCTGCTGGGCGATCACACTAATTTCCCATGGCTGGTATCATCGGATGGGATGAAATCGTATCACGCTAATTAGTAAGCTGGATGAGCCATAGATGGACAATGCGAATGAAAAAAATTGGTTTCATATTGGACGTTCCGTTTTTTGGATGGATGGGCCATTAAAATAAGGAACTAGTGTCAAAATTTATTGCCATCTCGATAGCCATGAGTTAGTGTTTCTTGGGGCATTTTCTATTCAGCTTATAGCGCTGCCGTCAGCGCACCTGAGACATCTGTACACAGACTATAAAATATATTATTTACACACTTCTACCGTCCTGCTGGGCGATCACACTAATTTCCCATGGCTGGTATCATCGGATGGGATGAAATCGTATCACGCTAATTAGTAAGCTGGATGAGCCATAGATGGACAATGCGAATGAAAAAAATTGGTTTCATATTGGACGTTCCGTTTTTTGGATGGATGGGCCATTAAAATAAGGAACTAGTGTCAAAATTTATTGCCATCTCGATAGCCATGAGTTAGTGTTTCTTGGGGCATTTTCTATTCAGCTTATAGCGCTGCCGTCAGCGCACCTGAGACATCTGTACACAGACTATAAAATATATTATTTACACACTTCTACCGTCCTGCTGGGCGATCACACTAATTTCCCATGGCTGGTATCATCGGATGGGATGAAATCGTATCACGCTAATTAGTAAGCTGGATGAGCCATAGATGGACAATGCGAATGAAAAAAATTGGTTTCATATTGGACGTTCCGTTTTTTGGATGGATGGGCCATTAAAATAAGGAACTAGTGTCAAAATTTATTGCCATCTCGATAGCCATGAGTTAGTGTGATCGCCCCGCTGTTAGAAAAGATACATCTTATCATTTTGTATTAAGATGCAAAATGATAAGATGAGGTAAGCCAAATCTTATCATTTAGACCAACATTCAGTTAATATACCACGGTAATTATTAAAAAAGCGCATGTGATCGTAAAATTTAATTTCGTTCTTGAAAGCTACTGGTCTATGACTGGCATAAGGAAGTTTTACCTGTACGCATCTGAGCCTGTTATAACTGACGATTAATGTCGACAGCTTGTTCAGTCCTTCGAAGGTGTTATTTCCGAGTACACTGATCTTATTGTTCGATATATCCAATCGAGTTAGTTGGGTGAGATGACGTATCTGCTCTGGTAGGATGCTGGTTATCTCGTTCGACTCCAAGTATCTGAAATCACATTACATTTGTTTAACTTGACAGAAAAATATTTGTTAAAAAAAAACAAAGCATACAAAGTTACACGGTTTCTGTTTCCCGAAGGGGTAGGCAGAGGGCACGAACTTTTCTACTACGATTCTGACACACCTCTTTTGTTTCATTCATTCATTCTCATCTCATTCTTCATGCATGCTCGCTGGTTTAGGGTACTCTTGATCAATGGGAAGATCACGCTAAGTCATGGCTATCGAGATGGCAATCAATTTTGTCACAAGTTCCTTATTTTAATGGCCCATCCATCCAAAAAACGGAACGTCCAATATGAAACAATTTTGTTCATTCGCATTGCCCATCTATGGCTCATCCAGCTTACAAATTAGCGTGATACGATTAATTCCATCCGATGATACCAGCCATGGGAAATTAGTGTGATCGCCCAGCTGTGAGTCGATCACGCTAACCCATGGCTATCGAGATGGCAACCAATTTTGACACTAGTTCTCCATTTGAATGGTCATCCATCAAATTGCGATTACACAATCCCCATCGCTTAATTCCCATATTACCCAGACTAAACTGAAGGCCATGAAATGTCCATGAACGAACGAAACTTGTGATTTTGACAAGTAATCGAATTACGAAACTTGTGATTTTGACAAGTAATCGAATTACGCTATCGAGATGGAGGCATGCCATCTCGATAGCCATAGAAATTAGTGTGATTGCCCCGCTGGTCTGGTGGGCTACCTTTGACATTTGATTATAATCGCAATTTGGGATTAGTATCGAACTAGTACATATATTCATACAACCATTTACAAGTAGATATGTACAAAAATACAGATGAACTAGCCATTTAAAGACCGTTGCAAACGATCTATAGATAGCGCAACTGATCCAGATCACTACCAGACGGAAGCGTTCCCAAAATACTGGCCGCATTGCCACGCTGGATGGCAATGCTAATGCGTTGGCCCAGATAAGAGTCAGCTCTCTGGTCACGCGTCGCTTCGACCAGTCGCCCTGAATGAATTTTGAAAACGCGAAGGGCTCCGGTTCCCCGCGGACCCAGAGTCCGTGGGAGACTACCTCTGTGGCGCAGTGGGCGAAGGTCCGCCTGAGACGCACAAGGTTGCGGGTTCGATTCCTGTCACGGGACAAATGTTTGTAAGATCTGCAAATATTTGTCTCGGGTGTTTTTCTATGTATGATATGTACTCGTATGTATTTACAAAAAAAAAGTATATAAGTAGTATATTAGTCATGTAGTTCCCATAATACGAGCTCTGCTTAGTTTGGGGCTAGATGATGCTGTGTGAAAAATGTCCAGCATTATTTATATTTATTTAGAGTCTCAACCCCAAAAGGCTCAAATAAGTAAGCTCTGTCGAGACTTCTGTATTTGCGCCTCTCGAGATCCTCGAATCAGTCGCTGCACCGGCTCCAACTGATGTCCCCGACAGATGAGATGGTGCTAGACGCATGTGGCGTCCTATACCAAAGGCAATCCGAACTATTTAGTATTTGGTGAAAATTATGGAACTAAAAGAAATCGAATATGATATTTATTGTTTTACTTTTGACACGATTCGACTTTGACATTCGAGATAGGAGTAGAGTTTGCGGTAGAAATGTCACAGGCTGAAAAGAATTAAACAAATAACGAAACTGGATTGGACCGGAATTGAATTGAAATTGTATCGAGTCTCAACTCGATTGTATCGAGATAGTCCCCCTAACTTTTGTATATCCACCCTTGGCTAAATATCAAATAACTATAACAAGTTAGTTTAAAAAAAACTAGCCTCTGTCCACGGCTTCGCCCGCGAGGTACCCGGATAAAAAGTAGCCCATATGTTATTCTGATGTATAAGCTATATTACTGTAAAGTTTCATCAAAATCCGTTCAGTAGTTTTTGAGTGAAAGAGTAACAAATATCCATCCTCACAAACTTTTGCGTTTATTATAGTAGCAAGACTTTTTCGTCGACTCACGTTGAAAAATTGGTCTCCACAAAAAGCCCTTTCATTCAAACGGGATAAATAGACAGCTTATGTCCATTCTGAAAGTCCATGCTAAATATTGGTGAAATAGTTTCGGGAATTACCTCCTGCATTCAATCTTACAAACTTTACAATACTCTTTTTAATATTAGTGTAGATTTATATACCCCCGATGTAATTTTGTAATTTATCCCGTTTTTTAGTAAAAATTATGCTCAAAACCATGATAGTTTCAAAAGTGAAACCCCGATGTGTTTCAGTTCACTCACAGTTCTGTGGTCTGCTTCGGTATGTTGGGAGGCAGCGACGACAGCGATGCGCGCGCGCACCTCACCACCGTGCCGGCGCAGGCGCACGCGTGCGGGCAGTAATCAGGAGCCAGGCAGCCGACATCCTCCGCTGTTATTCACATAAACAATGGAAGTTATTCATTATTTATTTTATAATTTTTATCATTTTTATCATTTTTATCATTTTTATAATTTTTATCATTTTTATCATTTTTATCATTTTTATCATTTTTATAATTTTTATCATTTTTATCATTTTTATCATTTTTATCATTTTTATCATTTTTATCACCCATTGTGCATTTTTTTTTGTTATTTTTATTATGTTTCTGTGTTTGTACTATAAATTGGTGTTATGCACAATAAAGAGTTCATCTATCTATCTATCTATGCCAGTTAAAGTAGTTATCTTAGATACTTATATAAAAAAACCGGACAAGACTCGGAGTGCGAGTCTGACTCGCGCACCGAGGGTTCCGTATAAGCTTGCAAAGCACCAAATATTGCTATTACGAAAATATAAGTTGGATTAAAAGATAAACTTAACTTTGTTCAAAAACACCCATAATATTTTTTGCGTGAAAGAGTAACAAACATACATCCTCACAAACTTTCGCATTTATAGTAGGATTAACCTTCGGAACACAGGAACACTTGGTTTTGTTACTGGGTACATATATTCTTTATAAACTCTTACATGTGCATTTGAAGTGGTGTGATTCGATCTGATGCAGTTCCAGGTTGGCCAGAGCTGGCGGGGAGTGGCATCTGGCGGTGGGAGACAGTCCTCGGGCAGCCAGCCACGCGCCAAGCCATGACAAATGGCAGGAACAGTGCAGAGGATTACTGTCCAGATTTCTAGAAGAAATTGCATTTTAAAACAGTTTTTTTTAATGGAAAAACAAATCCTTGACTGTAAGAACCGTTTTTCAATCGAATGGTATTCAAACTGATATTGAGATTTCAAAACTGTTTAATTCCCTGGAAGAATTATTATTTTAAAAGCGCTTTTCAATCGAATGGTACAATACTGATATTTAGTTTTCATAGCACAACAAAAACACATTATTTTCGAGACGAAATACATTTCTTATGGACGCTGGTAACACCAGAGGTAACAATCGCGCGTACGTACTGAGTCATAACGTTTTTAACTCCCACGTTTTTTACCCTGAGTTTAATTTCCATGATAATATATAGATTGGCTTCGATTGAAGGTTTTAATACCAAATCAGTACAGGTTATTTAACATTTTATTTGCTACGTAATTATTTAATTATTGGAAAAGGTTGTGTAAAATAAAACTTACAATGTCGAGAGCATAGTGAGGTGGTCAAAGGCACCAGGCGTGATGCATTTTATTCTATTTCCGGTCAGTGATCTGAAAAAAATAATAATAATATAAGACACTAACCTCTGCCCACGGCTTCGCGCGCGTGGTACCCGAAAAAGTAGTGTACATATGTGTTATTCTGATATATAAGCTATATTACTGTAAAGTTTCATCAAAATCCGTTCAGCAGTTTTTGCGTGAAAGAGTAACAAACATCCATCCTAGTTAATTAACAACACACATCTCACTGACTCATACATACACATTATTAGACAATCACCCACCTCACTCACATACACGAACTCACAAACACACACACCCACACACACACACACACGCACACACACACACACACACACACACGAATGATTTAAGATTATTTACTGTGTCTAATTTAATTGGAAGAGAACTATTTCCTGGGCCACAGCTCACGCTTCTCCGGGCAAACAGGGACTCAACTATATAGATGTAAAACTATAATTTGGCTAAATAAATCATTTTTATTATTATTATATAATTATTCTAACAAACTTTCGCGTTTATAATATTATGTTCCATTTTTCAAGTCCAAATTGTTTTAGTTTACGTTAACGTTAAGAGCAATCCGTCTCGCGGGGCGATAACACTAACTCATGGCTATCGAGATGGCAATCAATTTTGACACTAGTTGAACGGAACGTCCAATATGAAATCAATTTTGTTCATTCGCATTGTCCATCTATGGCTCATCCAGCTTACAAATTAGCGTGATACGATTCATCACATCTGATGATACCAGCCATGAGAAATTAGTGCGATCGCCCCGCCGACCGGGACGCGCTTCGGGCCACTGATCCTACTAATAAAATGACTAAGTTGGATGGTTAGATATATAGATCATCATCAGTCTATATTAGTCCACTGCTGGACATAGGCCTCCCCTAATGAGCGCCATAGCACCCTGTCTTCAGCTTGCCGCATCCAGCATCTGCCTGCAGTCTTTCGCAGATCGTCATCCCACCTGGCGGGAGGGCGTCCTACACTATGTTTGCCGATTCACGGTCTCCACTCAAGAACACGTTTACCCCAGCGGTTATCGGTTCTTCGCGAGATATGACCGGCCCACTGCCACCTCAGCTTGCTAATTCGTTGAGCTATGCCGATAACTTTGGTTCTCTGACGGATGTATTCGTTACGAATCCTATCCTTCAGAGACTCCGAGCATAGCTCTTTCCATAGCTCGCTGAGCGACTTTGAACTGGTGGACCAGCCCTATCGTGAGTGTCCACGTCTCAGCCCCGTAGATCATGACGGGTAGGACGCACTGATTGAAAACTTTCGTTTTCAACCATTGCGGTATGGATGACGAGAAGACTCCACGTAGTTTTCCAAACGCTGCCCAGCCTAGCTGGATCCTCCTCTTGGCCTCCTTCTCGAAATTGTTTTTACCCAACTGCAGAATCTGCCCAAGGTAAGTATATTCGGAAACTATTTCGAGAAGATATATAGATAGATAGATAGATAAACAAATAGACATATATATAGATAGAAAATTCTTTATTGCACATAAAGGTATTACATACGCGATGTTTGAATGTTTGTTGATATGCTAATATGGCTATATCTTTAACATGGCAACTACATGCAAATTAAAACACAAACAACGGCTGAGCGGACTTCCTGAAATGGAACAACTGTAACAGAAATACTCACAGAACGCTTAAACTGTGCAGTCCAAAGAACATCTTATCCGTGACAGTGTTAAGTACGTTTCCATCCAGAAGAAGTTCTTGTATATTTGCCGCTCCATCGAAAGCATTGTCTTCAATCACCGATATGCCTTGAACCATCAATATTCACATATAGATTACGCGCGTAGACTTCTTCATACAATGGATAAATTAACACGTAGTACAAATGTTTAATGTTTAATTTGTATTTTTATATTTATTTTTCACACTTTTTTATTCAGGCACCGTCATTCTTTTAAATAGTTCTCTCCATCCTAAGGTTGTCTGGAAGAAATCGCTTTCAGCGATAAGACCGACCATTGTGCGTTTCTTTCTTTTTTTTTGTTTTTTCTTTATACTATGTTTCTGTGTTGATATTGTAAATTGGTGTTAGGCACAATAATGAGTTTATCTATCTATCTATCTACGCGCGTAGAGTTAGATACAAAATTGATAGCGTACTTAAAGCGCTGTACTAAGATTTCAACAGTAGATAGACAAATCATTTATTTGCAACTACTTATTAATTAAGTATATCTAAGATGATTGGACTGCTGATGAGATAAGTAGCCACAGATTGTGATGCGACTCAGCATAAAGCGCCGCAGAACTGGTGAAGGTAAGTAGTGCCTGATCTTCCGTCCTATCCCAGTAGATTTTCAGTTATGTAGTTCTTTATTTATTTATTTATTTTACTTTAATAAACACGGCCGAGGGCCAATTCCATTAACTAATGACTAAAATTATGACTACTTTGAATATAAATAAGTCTAGACTATAAGATATACCCTAACAATTTAAATAATTAATATAAGGAAGATCAATGTCAGGTTATGTCTACGCGCGCAGGGCTGAGTATGAATTTGCCCTTGGTATGGTGAAATCTACGCGCGTAGCGCTCAGACAAAGCACGCACTGTGCTACGCGCATAGACTTCAATAAACAAAGGGCAAATTCACACGCAATCCTTCGCGCGTAGATATAGCTACATAACAGACAGAACGCACAGTGCTACGCGCATAGACTTCAATAAACAAAGGACAAATTCACATTTAGCGCTACGCACGTAGATTTAGCTAAAAAATCGATAGCACACGCGTAGTGCTACGCGCGTAGATTTCACCATACAAAGGACAAATTCACACGCAGTCCTACGCGCGTAGATATAGCTACATAACAGAGAGAACGCACAGTGCTACGCTCGTAGACTTCAATAAACAAAGGACAAATTCACACTTAGCGCTACGCAAGTAGACTTAGCTAAAAAATCGATAGCACACGCGTAGTGCTACGCGCGTAGATTTCACCATACAAAGGACAAATTCACACGCAGTCCTACGCGCGTAGATATAGCTACATAACAGACAGATCACGCAGTGCTACGCTCGTAGACTCCAATAAACAAAGGACAAATTCACATTTAGCGCTACGGACGTAGACTTAGCTACAAAATCGATAGCGCACGCGTAGTGCTACGCGCGTAGATTTCACCATACAAAGGACAAATTCACGCGCGTCGACATTTAAACAAAGGACAAATTCACGCGCGTCGACATTTAAACAAAGAACAAATTTACTTGCAGCGCTACGCGCGTATACTTAGCTACGAAATAGATAGCGCACGCGTAGTGTTACACACGTAGACTTCAATATTCAAATTCACATCAACGCGCAATGCTCCGTGTGCTTACCATTATTTCTGAAGTCCAATTTGGTCAGATCGGGCAGACGGCCGAACAACCCGTCCGATTTGATCTGCCCGAGATTATTGTCTGGCATTATTCTGTGAACAAAAATATTATGCATTAGTTATCTAATTATTAAATTATATTAAATAGGTACTGCTATGGAAACAAGCCGCAGGGACGGCCTGACATTGCTTGAATAAACATACTCATTCGGAAACACGAACGTTGCCGAAGCATTTAATTTAATTTAAATAGTACTGGGGCCTAACCATGAAGTCTTATAACGAGTCAGTTCAGGCAAAGATGACTTTCCGCTTTGCGATTGAGGACGCTATGGCGTTGGTGAAGCTTTGTCATTCGCAAAGCGGGATTGGACATCGTTGCCTAAATTGAATCGCAATAAGGCTTGATGGTTAGTCCCCTGTAGTTAGCATTTCACGTGACAGGTTGCAAGTTTATCGCCGTAGATATAATTACGTAGCGACATCTCTCGCCGCATGATTGAACTATGTTAACTCACCTGGTAAATAATAATATGGCCGACGATGGAGAATGAAAGTCTAGAAGACTAAAGCCTGAATTCATAGTCAGGAGTTGAACAGTCCCTCAAAATCCATCATTCAGCATTTGCCTTATGGGTGCATAAAATCACATCAACGAAAGGCAACGAACTTATTTTATACGAAGAGTTACCACATACAATACACAGATGGCCATCGTCTAGATCGGGCAAGCGGAGTTTTAACGCAACCCTATCATATATTATTATATATGATATGCGTTAAAACTCCGCTAAGCTCCGTTAAGCTCCGTCGGAGGTATTCCTCCGACAGACAACAGTCGGTGCTAGGAAGCAAGAGGATCAGATGTACATATAATTACGTAGCGACATCTCTCGCCGCATGATTGAACTACGTTAAACCACATCAATGAAAGGCAACGAACTAATGATATACGAAGAGTTACCACATACAATACACAGATGGCCATAGGAGTATCTAGATCGCACAAGCGGAGTTTTAACGCAACCTGATCATATAAAATACCTCCGACAGACAACTGTCAGTGCCACGAAGCAAGAGGATCAGATGGATCAGCTCGGTGGATGATCTTCCCCACACCAAATGGAGTATTTCCTCCTAACCTAAACCGTCTTCTAAAATAGTCAGAAAATATTTTAAAAATGTCCCTCCTAAACCAACTGATTGACGACCGGCGCAGTGGGCGAAGGCCTACCTAAGAAGAAGGAGGTTGCGGGTTCGATTTCCGCGGGATGAATGTTTGTGTTACTCACAGTGCAAGCGTGTTGAGTGGTAGATCTCTCGGCACCTGTCCGAGGGATGCGCGCGCGCACTGCACGCTGACTGCGCGCGCGCCGTACTCGCAGGTGCAGGCTGCCGGGCAGAATGCGGACTCTCCACATGCGTTGGGGGATTCCTCGCCAGCTACAATTAAAAAAAAACTGATCAAATCTATTAAACTATTTCAAAAGGTGCCAACCGGCCTCACGACAGGCCTCGATACAGGCTAGCCCTCGTGCGAGGACCTTAATGGTAAAAAAATATATTTGTATTTTGTATTTGTGGGTTTTATTCATTGAAATAACAAGAATCATATAGAAACGTTAGCTTAAAAACTACGTGAATTTAAAGTATTCATGGAATTTACGATTCCTCGCGCGCGACTGAGCCAAGAAGAATCAGGAAAAAACTCTTCTTGTTTTTTTTAAATTTATTATTCAGACAATACACAATACGTTTAATAATAATAATGTCCAATTATTGCCTCATCCTAAAGGTATCATTGGAAATCGTTTAAACCAATTTAGTTGGTAGGTTCTACCAAACGCCTATAAATCTGCAGAAATATGTATGTATTTTTGAGAAAACACCCAGACCCGAGTAAAATATACGCAGATCATCTACAAACTTCTTTTTGGTTGAAACTTTTTAGATTTTATTTAATTATTTAACTAAAGAGTTCAGCTTATTAGATTATCATCACACTATAGCTAATTAAAGTATCATAATAAAAAATAATCCCAGTTTGTTTCTGATTTGGGCCTTCGCTCAGTGCGCCACAGAGGTCGCCATTACTTACGTTTACATTTGAAATTTTCTTCTCTCAGAGCGTCGATCCTCTTTCTGCTCATTCGCTTGGGCGACTCGCACTTGGCCCCTGACGTCTCTATAGGATTCTTGCGGAGATAGGCCGCCAGCCAGCGTAGGGAACAGTCGCAGGCGAATGGATTGCGACCTAAATGCCTGTTAAAAGGTTTCAATTCAATAAACATTTAAGTACCGGAAACTGAGCAATAAAAACTATGGAAAGACGAGATGGATTGCGACCTAAATGCCTTTAAAAAGATACCGATTCAATAAACATTTAAGTGTTGGGAACTTAGTAATAAAAACTATGGAAAGACGAGATGGATTGCGACCTAAATGCCTTGAACTTAGTAATAAAAACTATGGAAAGACGAGATGGATTGCGACCTAAATGCCTTTAAAAAGATACCGATTCAATAAACATTTAAGTGTTGGGAACTTAGTAATAAAAACTATGGAAAGACGAGATGGATTGCGACCTAAATGCCTTGAACTTAGTAATAAAAACTATGGAAAGACGAGATGGATTGCGACCTAAATGCCTTTAAAAAGATACCGATTCAATAAACATTTAAGTGTTGGGAACTTAGTAATAAAAACTATGGAAAGACGAGATGGATTGCGACCTAAATGCCTTTAAAAAGATTCCGATTAAATAAAGATTTAAGTATTAGAAACTGAGCAATAAAAACTATGGAAAGACGAGATGGATTGCGACCTAAATGCCTTTAAAAAGGTTCCGATTCAATAAAGATTTATGTATTAGAAACTGAGCAATAAAAACTATGGAAAGACGAGGATGGATTGCGACCTAAATGCCTTTAAAAAGATTCCGATTCAATAAACATTTAAGTGTTGGGAACTAAGTAATAAAAACTATGGAAAACAAGGATGGATTGCGACCTAAATGCCTGTATAAAGTTTCCAATTAAATAAAGATTTAAGTATTAGAAACTGAGCAATAAAAACTATGGACATGACATTCAAATTCAATTGGTAAATAAATAAATAAAATTAAATAAGGAAACACCAGACACGTTCATTTTCCTCCCAACACTAGGATATCATGTGTCGTGTGTATCAGGAACCATGAGTACCGTGGTACCACAATACCCAGACCCATCACAAATATCAGAATTCTGTAGAACAAACATTTGTCCAGCAGCGGGAATCGAAACCGCACCTCTAGTGTCGCAGCCGGCTAATTTAAGCGCCATCGAGGTTGTCGAGTGATAGGTACATACTGGACACTGAGGAATAAACAAAAACGAAAAAACATATCCTCAGTCTCACTCTGTCCTCATGATGGAAATCCCCAGATCCTCAGATCTCAGTTCTGCATAGTAGTCCATCACTGCTTGGTAGAAACATCGGTTCTACACATACCTTCGAATTTTCGGTTCTACAGCAAAGTTCCAGTTTCCTCAAGATGTTTTCCTTCACCGTTTTGATCATGTGCTGAGCGCACAATCAACAAAACACTATGAAATAAGGTCCAACACTCTCTGGTTTGAACAATATGGGTGCCGGTGAAATTGCACATGAGACTTTTTCACCCAGTCCCCAGATTTTTAATGTCTCAGGGTCGGCAAAGTGCGAGTGCTACCTCTGGTAGTATGCGTCCTGAGGTTACGGTAACCGATTACCAACAGGTGGGCCTTTTTTGCCTTGGTATTAAAATACTTACAGTGTCTGTATTCCCGTCAGAGCGTCAAAGGTCCCATTGGGTAGGGACCTTATATTGTTGTCGTAAAGAGATCTGTAAAAAACAATCATTTTTACAAGCCTTTATCTATTTATCCTGCCCACGGCTTCGCCCGCGTGGTACCCGAATAAAAAGTAGCCTATGTGTTATTCTGATGTATAAGCTATATTACTGTAAAGTTTCATCAAAATCCGTTCAGTAGTTTTTGCGTGAAAGAGTAATAAACATCTATCCTCACAAACTTTCGCGTTTATAATATTAGTAGGAGGATTTGCTAATCTAGATGACGAAGCTTTCGTATAATTATGATAGAACTTCACTTACAGGTAAGTTCGTTTAATCATTAAGTATATCTTACAATAGTTTCAAGTTCTCCAAATCCCTGAAAGTATCCTTCCTGACGCAAGTGATTTCGTTCGAATTCAATAATCTGAAAAGCAAAGAATAATTTTATTTTAAATAAATAAGTAAATAATGCTGGACCTTTTTTCACACAGCGTCATCTAGCACCAAATTAAGCAGAGCTTTTATTATGGGAACTAGGTACATGACTGATATAATAACGTATATACATTGTTTTTGTAAATGCACACATTTTATACATAAAAAACACCCTGACCCATTTTAGAAACTCTCAGATTAGCCGCGGGAATAATGTTTGTATGATCTACAAATATTTGGCTCGGGTCTGTGTATAATATGATTTTTTCAACAAAAAAATGTACTAAGTAGTATATCAGTCATGAAGTTCCCAGAACACAAGCTCTGCTTACTTTGCAGCCAGATGATGTTGAGTGAAAATGTCCAACATTATTAATATAGAAAATATCGATTTTTTGTTAATGATTAGATAAGGCATTGCAAAAAATAGATTATTAAAAAAAAACTACCCAAGAAAGTAACTACGGTATAGTTGCTTTCTTTCGATTCTGATCAAACTATTTTCAGATTTTGCGATACTTCATAAGGACGTTTTATACGTATTTACTTACAGAAGTTGTAACGAAGTCAGCCCGTGAAAGATACCGGAAGGCAGATCTTTGATTTTGTTTCCATACAGAACCCTGAAAAAGCAAAGAAAACAGATATACCTATATACATAGTTACGGACTCTTGCTATGGCATTTCATAGGATATTCTTTATCGCTTGAAACAGCAAACACGAACTTGCAAACATTTTTAATCTGTGCTCTTTGCTTTGAATTCATTAACATTTCTGTGAACAATGACGTTTGCGTCAACAATGACGTTTGCGAAAAAAATACGTTTGCGTCAACCGTGACGTTTGGGTCAACAATGACGTTTGCGTCAACCGTGACGTTTGGGTCAACAATGACGTTTGCGTCAACAATGACGTTTGCAAAAAAATACGTTTGCGTCAACCGTGACGTTTGCGTCAACGGCGACGTGCGCGTTAACAATGGCTTTAATGTCACTAAGCGTCAGATACGTTAGAGTTAATAATTGAGGTTGAGAAACCTTTTCCTGTAGCACAAAAACGAAAATATCGTTTTTGTGCTACAGGAAAAGGTTTTCCATGCAATTTATAATATGGGCTTCAAAGAATCACTACGCCAAGAGTTTAAAGAAATAAATATAATGCCGATACATTTATAAAAATCAGATGTTTACAAAAATATTAATTTGTTTAAGAAAAATAGCGGTAATCACAATGTTAATACTAGAAATAAAGATGAACTCGCTGTTGCCACTTGTAGACTCCATTAAGTTAGTAAATAGTTTAAAGGGCAAGGTGTATGCTTTTATAACAAACTCCCAAGAGATATACAAAAATTGACAAAAAAATAATTAAAAAAGTAACTAAACAAAAACGTTATTAAAAGGTATACTAAAAAATATCAGATTATTTAGATGATAAAAACTCTTAGGATTGAAAATGCTCCAACTCTATAAAATAATAGATAATAAGATAGATAAACTCTTTATTGTGCCATAACACAAATTTACACCTATAATGTAGGTATCTATTGTTTTGTAAAAAGATTATATAAAGAATAACCTGTCTTATTTCTTTCCTGGCTTGGTCACGGATTAAAAGGCAGTAGGTAAAATTGACGTTGCAAAATGATCCTTGAGATTTTAATGAACAAATTCATTTTAACTTTGATCTGGATCAAGAGATACAAACGGTGACGTCAGATGCGTCTAAGCCAAAGATTTGAACAACTAGTCAAAGCTAAATAGTGACTTTTGCGTAAAGAGATTCTTACAGTGACGTCAGATGCGTCTAAGCCAAAGATTTTGAAGATCAGTTTTGACTGATCTCCAAAATTCAAAATATTTGAACAACGAGCCAAAGCTAATAGCGTATTTTGCATCAGTAGTCAGTACGTACTAGCAGTGACGTTAGCGTAAAGAGATTCTTAGAGTGACGTCAGATGCGTCTAAGCCAAAGATTTGAACAACTAGTCAAAGCTAATAGATTTTTGCGTCAGTAGTCAGTACTATCAGTGACGTTTGCGTAAAGAAATTATAAGAGTGACGTCAGATGCGTCTAAGCCAAAGATTTGAACAACTAGTCAAAGCTAATAGATTTTTACGTCAGTAGTCAGTACTATCAGTGACGTTTGCGTAAAGAAATTATAAGAGTGACGTCAGATGCGTCTAAGCCAAAGATTTGAACAACTAGTCAAAGCTAATAGTGTCTTTTGCGTCAGTAGTCAGTACTAGCAGTGACGTTTGCGTAAAGAGATTCTTAGAGTGACGTCAGATGCGTCTAAGCCGAAGATATATTGAATAGAATAGATAATATTGAAAAGATATATTGACTATATTGAAGATCAGTTTTGACTGATCATCAAAATTTTTGGGTTGGACTACTATAGCATACGTACAGTGTTGTCAGATGCTCTAAGCCAAAGATTTTGAACATCAGTCAAAGCTAATAGTGCAGTGACGTTTGCGTAAAGAGAAACTTACAGTGACGTCAGATGCGTCAGTCCCGTGAATGCGTTGGCAGCTAACTTGACGATCTTATTGTTTGAAAGATCTATTCTTGCTACCCTTTTGACAGCTGAGAAAGCGCCTGTACCGACCTCGGTTATCTCGTTCTGTTCTAAACGGCTGGAAAGAGATAGAAAACTTTAAGTAGTTCGCTTTCTTTTGTATGGGACGAGGTATCTGTTCTAGTAGTATAATATACTAGCCTCTACCCATGGCCGGATAAAAAGTAGCCTATGTGTTATTCTGATGTATAAGCTATATTAATGTAAAGTTTCATCAAAATCCCTTTAGTAGTTTTTATATGAAAGAGGAACGAACATCCTCACAAACTTTCAAGTTTATAATATTAGTAGGATAGGATTAGTAAGAAGATTGTTTATTTATTAATTTAGTTTTTACATTTCGGTAGCTCTATGAGGGATAGTGGCTGGTAGTTCGGACAGTAGCTTCTCCCGACAGTCTACAGTGCCCTCTGGGGTGCAACGGCATGGCGGTGGGCAGCGAGGCTCCGCAGAGCACTCTCCAGGGGTCGAGGTTACTGGACCTGGGGAAGATGTTAAAAGTTTTATTCCAAAAACGGAAAATTGCACGTACTATCGATGAAGGCACCGACCAAGTTTCGACTCATTCCGAGAATCTTCATTAGGATGAGGGACATGAGTAAATATGGATGTAAAAATGTCATAGCCGTTTGGCCTCGTTATTTTTATGTGCGGTTAATTTAAAATACACACCAAATTACAATCAATTATATTTCGAAAAATAGGTGACAAGGTTCTTACCGCTGCAGATCAGCTCATGAACTTCCAGGTCTGTCAGAAGAGCACCACGCAATGCTGCTGGAGCTTGGCATCTGGAATCATAAAGGAAATATCATAACCAACCCATAATACTATCAGGACCCTATTTACACAATAGTGCAAGCCTGGTGTTCTGTGACTGGTTGTAGATCAGAAAGCTCTTCATCATTGTATCTCACTCCAATCTTAAGGACCCCAGAAGGCTGCCAGTCTGGTTCAAAGCCTCCATCATCACACCTGACCAACTGTAGTAGCAAAATGGCTGCGGGAAACGCAACTAAAGCAGTCATTTGTGGCGTATTTCCACCTTCACGAATCTCAATAGGTATACAATTTACACAGTACCTACCAGTTGGGCTCCACCGGTGACTTATGAGAGCCATAGGTTTAGTCCAGGATATTCATCATACCTGGAGACTTACCATTACCAGTCTTACTGCGATTCAATTCAAGAAAATATGTCAAATCCTGATTTGCGAATGACAACGTTAAGCACAACGCCATACCGTCCTCAAAGCCAGACGTGACATCTTTATCTAAACTGAATCGCTATAAGACTTCAAGGTTAGGCCCCTGGACTGAATCTCACACAATGAGGTTGGACTGAATCAAACACCTGTACAGTTAAGTTTATCTGTGAGTCACAGCATGCCGAGTCTGAGAATAGTCTGCTCTCCATCATCTCAACTAGCTCCAAGCTTCAATTCCAAGCAACCTTGTCAGAGCCCTCTATCAATCATGCTCTTAATCATCATACCTAGCTCCAACCATCAAGACCCAGCGGATTTGGTCGCGGCTGCCAACCTGGCCATGCACACACAATGGGTTTGCCTGTAGCACGAACCATTCAGAATGTTCTCCATCATCAGATCAAGCTTCGATCCTCAGAACACAAACAGACCGTCTATCTTTATTTCTATGCGTTTCAATCTGATGATAACTAGAGGCTCTGAGGAAGCTCTTCACCATCGTACCTGGCTCCGACCCCCAGGATCCCAGCGGATTTGGCAGCGGCTGCCAACCTGGCCATGCGGCAGTCACACACAACGGGATTGTCTGTCAGACGAAGAGTGCTGAGTCTGGTCACAGCCACTGGCTCCAAAGCCAGGTAGGTCAAGTTATTGTTGTTCAGTGTGCTGGAAAGAAGAAACAGGGTTTTGGTTGGAAATATCGACGAGAAATATCTCGGTAGTTGGGTTCTATTCCCGCTGGCGGGACAAAGTTTGTATGTTCTGCAGTTATGGATGCTATGTGGTACCATGGTACTAATAGTTTCTGATAGCCTCGACACAGATAATCCAATATGGGGTCAGGACTATGTAAGGGTGTTTAAGGGAATTCCTTCAAAACTCTTCTCTTCAAGTTGTTATAGATTCCGGGGTTTTCAGGTACGTTCTGCTTGTAAAAGTCGGACATATATATCAAAAGTGACATGAAATGTGTGATTCTCTTAGCACCACGGTACCCATGAAACGTTTGTTCCGCAGTGGGAATAGAGCCTTGCGTTATATAAATAAAAATCAATTGTCGCATGTATGAAAGATCATCACTTGAGAACGGCTCAACAAAATTAGCTGATTTTTTTTTGGTGTGCTCATAATGTGAGGACAAGGATTGAATGAAATCTTTTTATGGAAGATCCACCAGTAAATCAGAAATTTGGATGATCCGTGTGAAATCGGGCGGATCGCTAGTAAATTTAGATTAGATTTAGATGAAACTTACAGCACTTCCAAACTCTTCAGATTCTCCAGCGCCTTCTCATCAATACATTTGAGCTGGTTTCCATCCAGGTGGAGACTCTTCAAAGCAGTCAGCCCGCGGAAGGTCCGTCGGCTGATGGCGGTCAGTTCGTTGCGACTGAGGTCCCTGCAATAATTATGTGGCACGTGTAAACAATAAAACTAGTCCGCAGTTGTATTTTTATGCCTTCGCGTTCAGTAAACATAAGTTTTATACGGGTTTATATCGCGTTTACCCTTTTTTGTATTGTCTTGACGTTTCGACTGTGTGACGTTGGCCGGGGTATGGGTTGACTGGAGTAGGTATATTGGAGCAATCGTTGACGAATAAAAGTGGTACGACTACCCTCATTTCATATTCAGATTCATAAAAGTCCATGTTCACAAAACTACATTTTTACAAACCTAAACGGGATAAATAAATACCCTTTAATAGATTTAATAGTATAAAACATGTCTGCACTTCTGATCTCATCTGTAAATTAGAGCGGCTGATTTGGCAGAGGATCTCAACAGGCGTTTAATAAAGAATCCTTGACAGAGCTGACTTATTTAACCCTTTTAGGGTTGCGACTGGATATGTGGGGAACCGGGACCCTTCGCTTATTCAAATCAGGCGAAGTCTAATAAGGAATCCTTGACAGAGCTGACTTATTTTAGCCTTTTAGGGTTGCGACTGGATACATGGGGAACCGGGACCCTTCGCGTATTCAAATCAGGCGAAGTCTAATAAGGAATCCTTGACAGAGCTGACTTATTTTAGCCTTTTATGGTTGCGATTGGATACATGGATAACCGGGACCCTTCACGTATTCAAATTATGTTAAAGCGACATGTAACTAGAAAGCTGGCTCTTATCTGGGTCAACGCATTCGCATTGCCATTCAGCGTGGCAACATTACCAGTATTTTGGGAAGGCTTCCGTCTGGTAGTGATCTGGATCAGTTGACCTATCTATATATCGTTTGCAATGGTGTTTAGATAGCTCTGTTTCATCTGTATCTTTTGTATAAGTAGATACTTGTACGTATATAGTTGTTTACCTAGGTACCTACCTACTGTTTTATATTCTATTACAAGATGTAAAAGCCGGTGTAACAGCTGTAATGGCCCACGCGGGCCATAAACCAATGTAGCGTTCTGCACGCGATCTCATATTAAAAATTAAATTTTAATACCCAACCCTAGAGAGGCGAAAGAATAGCATGGATGTGACACGGGATTTTAACGTTATTCCAACTGATTTCAAACAAAACAAACACGAAACAATCATGAATTTCATTATTCATATTGTGAAAACGACAATTTCACAATAGTGCAAGCCTGGTGTTCTGTGACTGGTGGTAGATCAGAAGGCTCTTCATCATTGTATCCTACTCTAACCTTAAGGACTCCAGAAGGCTGTCAGTCTGGTTCAAAGTTAGGTTTTCCTCCATCATAACACCTTACTAAATACATTAATAAAATGGCTACGGGAAACGCAACAAAAGCAGTCATTTGTGGCTTATTTCCACCTTCACGAATCTCAATAGCTATACAATTTAGACAGTACCTACCAGTTGAGCTTTACCGGTGACTGATGAGAGTGCAACGTCTTTCTAGTTCTGGCTTGGTCGCGCGCGAGGAACCGGCGTAAATTCACTTTCAAATTTTAAATTCACGTTGTTTTTAAGTTGACGTTTCTATATGATCCTTGTGATTTCAATGAATAAAAACCTATTGACTTTGACTTTGACTTTATTAGTGTGTCTACTCTATGTGTGGTGTGCAAGATTATGGTTTATCCGGTAATACGTCTATGCGCTTAAAGATGGTGTTAGAGTGCTATAAATAGATAGTGAAGGGATCAATATTTCATTCTAGTCCCATCGTTCGTAGGGCTGTCCAAAATTGCCAGCTATCCGTAACGGCTTAATAATTGATGTCCTTTAATTTGTCGAGGTGCTTAATTGAAGACTCAGTGTCTTTAGTGGGACTACTCACTACAACCCCAATTTAGCAACATGAAATGAACTGTATGGAAACTATTTTTGTTTTGAATGAATTTGTATGGAATCGCCATTAGTATGAAACGCACGTATGGTCGCTTCAGGGTACTGACCATAGCGTACCTTCGTTTCTTTCGTTAGTCAGTGCCACGCTCAAAGATTGCAATAAAAATGCTATTTGTTGTCGCGAGAATGCAACATCAAAATGTCGCCTAACAATATACTGCACACGATTTTGGTGGAATCGTGTCTTTAGATAGCTGAAGCAAAAATCAGAAAGCTACTGAAATTGCAATTGAAACTCTGAGGCCAAGCCAACTATTGTGGCAAAGTGCCTTTCACGAAATCACTCAAAAACTCCATACTCGCTTTTGTTTCGGTGGTTGATGCTTGGAACGTAGTCAGGGTGGGGCAGGGGAGAATACCTACCCCTCCCAGACCTACGCCCCCAGAATAACATATTCCACAAGTATATTTTTTACTTACGTTTACGTACTTTAAAAACTGAGCAATATGAAAATTTCATCATCTATTTTTTTATCTTCAGGGGTGATATTTTTCCATAATTTATATGAGACTACTGTATAAGAGAATTAAAACCATTTTGTTCGATGTAACTTTTTACCTATTGATGCTTTGCATGGTATAAGGTCAAAATAAATTTAACTTCTTTCTTTCTTCCCCAGCAGCTGACTTTAGCCCCACTCTAGACAAAATCCTAGTACGCCCATGATTCCCGCATTGTTTATGCGGCTTGGCAGCCATTTTGTTTTCACGATTCCAAAATGGCGGATTTGGTAAAGCTCTTGAGAGCTTTTTAATCTTTCAGTTACAAATCGAGGGAATAACAAATAGAACATACAAATGCTTGTAAGTTCTGCAGATATCTGTTCCGGGTTGGGTGTTTTGGTAAACTTCGATCCTGAAACCCACGACACAGGTAATCTTAGTGTGGGTCAGGACTATGTATGTATCTGTTGAATGTATTATTTTATCTTTAAAGATGATCGGAGCAGTATTTATTGACGTTCAGAACTTTATTAAATAGGTTTTGCGATAAAACTTAAAACTTGCATGTGATTAGATGCAATTCCAGTATTCTGTGTTTCCTTAACTAGTCTAGACACTTTGCGTTTTCAAAATTCTTTCAGGGCGACTGGTCGAAGCGACGAGTGACCAGAAAGCTATCTCTTATCTGGGTCAACGCATTAGCATTGCCATTCAGCGTGGCAATGCGGCCAGTATTTTGGGAACGCTTCCGCCTGGTAGTGATCTGGATCAGTTGAGCTATCTATAGATCGTTTGCAACGGTCTTTAGATAGCTAGCTGTTTCATCTGTATTTTTTGTATACCTACTTGTACACAGTTCTATGAATTAATATAGTCTAGACGTGCTTTTAATTTTTAGACAACTTCAATCGTTGCAGAGTATCAGAATGAAAAAAAAAAAAATGAAATATTTCTGTCATTTTTCACGGTCAATATTGCAACAACATACCACTCAGCAAATGCATAACCCGATTACTCCATTAGGTACGTACTTCCGGCCACCATTTCGCGGTTACCTACACAAGATGACGGCACTTCCGGGCAATTACGCGCCACTCTCGAATAATTAGTCAGATTAATCTGTCAAAGAGAATTAATTTGTGTCATACATATATGTATGTGGCACACTATGAGGCGTCTAATGGTAACCTAGTAGAATGGGGAGTTCGTCTAGATGTAAGTAGGTATAACCTAAAAATCGAAACAAAATTTATATAAAACTTTAATAAAAGTTTTATATATAAAAACTAAAGATTGGTACAAGATTAAAGAACGATATTAAATAATCAAAATAAAGTGTCTAGTTAATCTTTTGAGCACCTTTCTTTTCACACAAAGAACTAGAAAAAAAAATCAGACTGACATGAATAAAATTGACGATTCGGGGACTTTTAAATCCCCAGCCAAAAAAATGTTCAGAAAAACCAATGGCTGGTATAATTTTTCAACTTGGTGACATTTTTTTTGTCTCATGGCATTTTAATTAACAAGCTTCTGCATACGGCTTCACCCACGTGGTACCCGATTAAAAAGTAGCCTATGTTTTATTCAGATATATAAGCTGTACTGTAAAGTTTCATCAAAATCCGTTCAGTTGTTTTTGCCTGAAAGAGTAACAAACATCCATCCTCACAAACTTTCACTTTTAGAATAGTAGCAGGATAAGAAATAATGCTGGTCATTTTTCACATAGCATCATCTAGCTCCAAACCAAGCAGAGCTTGAAATATGAGAACTAAATGACTAAGATATTTTTTTTTGTAAATACATACTGTACCTACATAGAAAACACGCAGAAAAAGACAAATATTTGCAGACCATACTAACTTATTTTGTCCTGCGGCGGGAATTAATATCCCAACCTTCTGCGTCTCAGGCGAGCTTTCGCCCACTACACCACAGAGGTCGTCCTCTGTGCTACTATTTCAGCAGTTTCTCTGCCTACCTCCAGGTTTCTCAATCGAGAATGTACATTTCCTTAAACAAACTAACACACTGAGTCACACGGCTATGCATAATTAATGACTTTAGCTTAGTAAGCCAAGGGCAGAGTACTATCGATCGCCTTTCAAATTATTAATAGTCTTAATTGAAATACATTTTAAATACTGTCAGTTTTAAATAACCACCTCCTTATATTTCACTTGAAGAGTTATGTGAAAATAAATTTATAGTAAAACTAGATGCGCCCCGCGGTTTCAACCGCGTGAAAAATAATGAATTTAAAAGTATTTTACTGCTACATAAATGCCCTTATCATAAAACCATTTATTTGCATAAGAATTAATATTTAGATACGAATGTAACCAACTTTTGTTTCTGTCGGCGATCGAATTAAATTTTAGAAAACAAAAGCTGCTATTGTGACTAAACTATGATAGTTAGATTATATTCGCTCGAGGACTTTTTTGTAGATAATAATGAGTACTTTAATCATGTACTGCATAATTTTTATGTATAATCAATAGTTTTCTCAGCGCACGCCAAATAAGGAATTTTATAGGCAAAATTTTGCTACTATGGGTTACATTATAGCAATTTTTTAAAACATCTCTATTTTTAAATAAATTATAACATTTGTTACTTCCTGATAACTTAGCATTCTATTGGTGAAAAAAAAAAAAAATCGGTCCAGTAGTTTCGGAGCCTTTTCGGTACAAACAAATCTTTTCTCCTTATAATATTATTAGTATAGAAAATCATTTTCAAAAACAAGCTTTTAATCCTGAGTGCAGCAACCATGTCATGGTAAAACTTAAAACCAGCATCATAATAAAATGTGTACATAAAATTTCGTGTCTGTGCTGATGACTGTTGAAGAGTTCCTTTATCTGAAGCTTATCCTGGATGTCGATTCAGGTCATGCTTACTATAAAAATGCATTGTCATCGAAACTGAACCAACATATAAAAATTCAACTCCGTAGGATAAGAGGAATTGGTTCTTATTCAGCTGCAAGATTGACCTAAACAAACAAACTAACATACAAACATTGCAAGTTAAATAACTGCTTGTAAATAAAAAACACATTCACTACTGGGCCGTGGTCAATTTGCTATGCGACGGAAGTTTTTATTTATTTAATGACTATCTTACGCTTGCATTATATTTGAGTATATTAATTCTCGTAAATATACACGTCGATGGCCGATGGACGAAGGCAATTACCGAATGGTGGGCAAGAGAGGCTCGGCGACCGAGAGGCAGACCACCCGCCCGATGGTCGAATGACAATCAGCGTGGCCGGTAATCAGTGGATGAGAATCGCAATGGATCGGAAAGAATGGAGTTATTAAAAGGAGGCCTATATCCAACAGTGGGTGCAGAAAGGCTAGATGATGATGATGATGATTAAATATACAGTAATATTATAAGGAGGTAAATTTTGTAAGTATGGATGTCGGAGGTAGTCATATTTTTTTAAATTTCGCGATTGATAATATAATTATGAGGTTGACGGGTCGGGAAAATAATAAAAAAGGTGAACGTGCTAAAGAGCCGTAGAACATGTAATTACGTAGGAGGTAATCTCAAAACTACTTGTCTCATTTATGTCAAATTTTGAATGACCCTTAAGGGAATACATAGGACTAGGCTATAATATACTATTTCGTGATTTATGCCGCCATTTCAAGCCCAAGTAACTGTACATTTTCCGAATAAAAAATTCTAGAACCAATCTCGCCTCTCGTAATAAAAATATTTTTCGTAAACGATATCGCAAAGGAGTAAGTTTCAAAGCTTTATCCTAGTCAAATTTTCCCTACAAAGGATGCAATAATCACGTCCGCCCCGGAAGGCGTTCAGACGTCGAATGAGTCAGCCGAACGAACTTTTCCAGCCGGAAGTACCCTCGCCGCAACCGGAAGTACGAGAGTTAATGAGCTCTCGTGAAGGCAATATTGTTTTTAAATTTAGAAGTACCTAATTTGGCGGAGAACGTACATACGTTGTGGTAAAGGCTTTTCGGTTTGGAGGGGAGTGGGTCCCAGTGATGTTACAGGCAATTGAGACTTTTCACCCGTTACACTAGAATACACGCAAGGCGCGCCACCATTTCTATAAAAAAATGCATTGAAGTAGTAGACGAGTAGTTCTAGCGATTAACGCGATCAACCGGTCAAGTACGAGTATGACTCGGGCACCGAGGCTTCCGTACAAGTTTGTAATGCACCAAACATTGCTCTAACGAAAAAGTCAAACTTAACTTTGTAGTTGAAAAAATATTCGCCCATACATGGATATACGTAACGGTCAATTATCCAACTACAAGTGTTAGTTTGTCATCACAAAAACATATTTTTCCATATGATATAAGAACAAATTTTGGTTAATTATTGAACTATTTTTGGACTTTTTCCTTAACTTGTACTGTGAGACCTTACTTCCAAATTTCATGATTTTCAGTCAACGGGAATAGATTATGATTTACTTGCCAGTATCAAAATATGTCGCAAAAATGTCCGTATTTTTTATTGCGATGACTAAGAAGCTTTTTAGACCTCCGAGGGGCCTACGTATTTGATATTAATTTCAACTTGATCCCTCCACGCGTTAGATAAGTCTTGAGATTCGTTTTGCTATCGCTGCTATTTTTCGTTCGGTTCGATCAACAATCGCATGAAATGTCAAAATGAAATGACATTGAATACATTATAACTATTGATTGACAAGTGACATTGACATTTGAAACAAAAAAACATTTGCACAAGCGCATGTTTTCCATCCAACAGACTGACTAGATTTCTTTAAGTGTTCATGTTCAACCGCTGGACTCCAGCGATCTCTGACTTCCCAATGTCTAAAAACACAACTACTTATTAGATTAGTTAAAAAACACTAAAAGTTAATTAAACTAACTGAATTGACAGGCAGACAGACAAATGGACGTACAATGTTTTTTCCTACTAAAAAAAAACGAAACGAGGTACGAAACCCTAAAACTCTTAAAAGACACCTAACTTACAGCATAGATTCCCAGTCCCAGCATTGGAATTTATTTTCCATTAGATAGTTTGATATTAAGAACTTTCGTAGCCATTTGAAACTTAGGTATTTTTACTATAGTTTAAGGAATTAACTAACTCTTCAGCTATAATATTAGTATAGATTTATTCATCCTAGAACGCAAATTCAGTGCACACCAAAAGACTGCGTTTTGATAATCCAAGTTTATTTGTTTATTTCATTTCTCTCCTCTATAAGGTCACCACTCAAAGGCCAATATTTCACCCCATTTTCACCCCTAGGCAGTTGTTTTACCGCAAACACAGGAATGCTTTTAAGCAACGATTTTATTGTTTTTAGCAGATCTTTATATTTACATTTATTCATAAAACTATATACAATTAGGTACCTATATAAAAAATACAGATGAAACAGCTAGCTATTTAAAGACCATTCCAAACGATCTATAGATAGGTCAACTCTGATCCAGATCACACAGACGGAAGCGTTTCCGAAATGCTGACTGTATTGTCACGCTAAATGGCAATGCTAATTCATTGATAAGAGCCAGCTCTCTGGTAACGCGTCAGCAGATTTGTGAGATATTTTACTTGAGATATGAAATGCTTGTACCCTTTCAATTGGCAAATCAAAAATAGGTAGGTAAGTACGTGCCTCCCTATAGTATAACTCTAGCATATACTCAAGACTGTTTTCAATATTACACAAACGTTAGCTGGAAGATAATGTTATCTAGCATCAAGCTAGCCTATGTACGGTACTTTTTAGTTTTGCAATAAAAAAATCTATTAACTTTCTATCTAATAATATTTTCTATGCTCAGTAGATCCGTCAGGTCACAAAGTGAGGGATGATTAGAGCCACGTACGTAAACCTTTTTCTTCAGTAAATAATAGAAGACAAGATACAATAAAAAGCGTAGTTAAAAAAATAAAACACGCTTTTATCACGCACTAAAAATTATAAAAAAGAATTCAACTATCCATCTCCTGGCTCCATCATCAGCCCCTCGTTACCAAGATTCATCAAAACGAATCATATGAGCCCAAACTCGAGGGGTTTACTAGTAGCCACTGAAGAGTTCCACTATCCACCTCCTGGGTTCATCATCAGATCAGCTCCAAGATACCAAATTATAGTATTGTCTTCTAAACTACATATTTAGAAGAAGAAAGTTGTCTGTCAATACGACAGTTAGAAGTAGGTTAAAATAGATTTCCACGATTTGATTACATTATTGTTTAGTTAGTTACAAGTGAAGGTTTATCTCCTGAAGTATACCAAATCGTAGATGAATATATGAATGAATGAAAATGCTTTATTGTTTACCATAAACAATTAATAATGCAAACAAAAGCATACCATACATAGGGGTGATTTGGTATTTTTTTTGCTATGGTGCCTTTTTGGGATATGGTGCCTAAATCACCTTTTAATCAGAAATGCAAAACCTGTCATGAAAATAGACGAAAATACGTGTTAGATTTTCGCCAAACTCCTCAAATAGAATTTGAGCTTCCATTGATATGCAAATTTCTTTGGAATTCCCAGGGTGTCTCCGTCTAGGATATGTCTGTCTCGCTCTCGAAGCCTCCAGGGAAGTTTCGTAAATGTAGAGCGGTAGGGCTGTCAAATAAAACTTTCCAATATTCTGCATTTTGTTCCGAACTTTCCAAATTTGAAAAGGAAGGCGTTTGAAAAAATGCATTTTCCATTTTAATTTATACATTTACTAGCTTGTGCCCACGGCTTTGCCCGTTTGGTACCCGTATAAAAATAAGCCTATGTATTATTTGATGTATAAGCTATATTACTGTAAAGTTTCATCAAAATCCGTTCAGTAGTTTTTGCTTGAAAGAGTAACAAATATCCATCCTCACAAACTTTCGCGTTTATAATATTAGTATGATTAACACAAACGGTGTAAAAAAACATCGTGAGGAAATCGCTTAACTATAATTTGTTATTTACTAATTTATTAAATCTCTGTAGTGTATTTAATCAGTTAGGTGTGAAAGGACTATCGAACATTATATTTGGTACATAATATGGTCACGTTTTACATGTAGTAATCATTTCGCTTGCCGGATTGCAAGCACATCAACGTTTATTGGAACACGTTATTGTAAATTTAATTAGAATTAAGAACATGACATGTAACTCATAAAAACGTTATCAATATACTAAAATAAACTAAACTTGATCGCACACGCCTTCGAATTTTATCTTCTAAGTGATGTCGGCTTCCCCACGATGTTTTTCTTCACTATTTTGAGCACGTGCAAATGCGCACATACATTTTCCGAGTTGTAAAATCCTTTTGTGCACCGGGTTCGAACCCACGGCCTACGGATTGAAAGGGTACCGCTCACTAGGCCAACACAGCTCTCTTTCTCTGGTTGAGTAGCTTAGAATAGAGCCCACTAGGCCAACACCGCTCTCTTTCTCTGGTTGAATAGCTTACAACAGAGCCCACTAGGCCAACATGGCTCTCTTTCTCTGGTTGAATAGCTTAGAACAGAGCCCACTAGGCCAACACGGCTCTCTTTCTCTGGTTGACTAGCTTACAATAGAGTCCACTAGACCAACACGGCTCTCTTTCTCTGGTTGACTAACTTACAATAAAGCCCACTAAACCAACACGGCTCTCCTTCTCTAGTTGACTAGCTTACAACAGAGCCCACTAGGCCAACATGGCTCTCTTTCTCTGGTTGAAAAGCTTAGAACCGAGCCCACTAGGCCAACACGGCTCTCTTTCTCTGGTTGACTAGCTTACAATAGAGTCCACTAGACCAACACGGCTCTCTTTCTCTGGTTGACTAACTTACAATAAAGCCCACTAAACCAACACGGCTCTCCTTCTCTAGTTGACTAGCTTACAATAGAGCCCACTAGGCCAACACGGCTCTCTTTCTCTAGTTGACTAGTTTAGAATAGAGCCCACTAGGCCAACACGGCTCTCTTTCTCTGGTTGACTAGCTTACAATAGAGTCCACTAGGCCAACACGGCTCTCTTTCTCTGGTTAAATAGCTTACAATAGAGCTCACTAGGCCAACACGGCTCTCTTTCTCTGGTTGACTAGCTTACAATAAAGCCCACTAGGCCAACACGGCTCTCTTTATTTAGCTGACTAGTTTATAATAGTTTTTTTTATAACTTGCCAACCCTATCGCTTTTACGCCCTCCTTTCGTCTGAAAATTAAAATACCCCTACTAAATAATAAAACGGCACTGTTTGTGTGTCATATAACACGGCCAGAGGGAGTATTTCTTCTTCCTATTCCCTTATAAGTCCCCGTAGGGAATATACGGACCTTTTGTGCAGGTAAAATTGTATAACAAACATGAAAGTCAAGAAAATTCACGTGATATTTCCGAGTAGAAAGTTTTCTTCAAGATAACTATAAGGTAGGGGTTTTATTCCTATGTTTAATTCCCCGACTTTCAATCTGGAGGTAATGAGTTCGAATCTGGTGCACCAATGGATTTTTCCACTCGGTGAAGAAAAACATCGCTTAGCCATTAACTAAAATATTGATTTCATGTCTATCAGTTAGTTCTATTACTATTATAAACGCGAAAGTTAGTGAGGATGGATGTTTGTAACTCTTTCACGCAAAAACTATTGAACGGATTTTGATGAAACTTTACAGTAATATAGCTTATACATCAGAATAACACACAGGCTACGTTTTATCCGGGTACCACGCGGGCGAAGCCGTGGGCAGAAGCTAGTGTTCCAATAAGCGTCGATGGGCGAGCAACCTGTCACGTTGAATGCTAACTTGCTTGCAAAACGCGAGCATATTCCAATATTTGAACGTGTCTCAGTGACTATCCCCTAATTGGTATCCTCACAGATCTGCGCACTGAGGATCTGAGGATTTGAGGATCTTCATCATGGCGATATCAGTCGTGAGCGTGATTGTTTTATCTTTGGTTTACTGCCACAAACTTAACCGAATTAGATAAATACTTTTAAGTAAAGCTACCATTTTCCGTGAATCTTCTGCAGTTGAAGTGTTCAGGGCTAGAGTCTACAATTTCTTCCTCAGTGAAGACAAAGATTGAGCAATTTATGTGTATTTATATGTTGAAGAAAAATAAACAATACCATTTGTGTCACCCGTCACATTTCATAACTGTCAATGTCACATTTTGAGTTTGACAGTTCCATATTGTGTTGCTCTCTCTTGTCTCGTATCTCCATCAATGAAAGTTTGCTCTTGTAAATTATTCTCATAAAAAGTATCTATCCCGGGCTTTTATTTCAAAAGTATATCAAAGTCAAAGTCAAAGTCAAAATTCATTTATTCAATAAAATCACAAAGACCACTTTGAAACGTCGGTTTTTATGTACTTCCTGTTTCTCCGCGACCAAGCCAGGAAAGAAAGGCAAGAAAACATGGCTGGTTATTCTTTTTAATGATCCTTTTACAAAACAATAGGTTCGAGTTGGAGCATTTTCGATCCCAAGAGTTTTTGTCATCTAAATAATCAGATATTTTATAGTATGTCTTTTTATAAAGTTTTTGTTTCATTACTTTTTAAATTTTCTAATTGATAGTTTTTGTATAACACTTGGGAGTTTGTTATAAAAGCGTACACCATGCCTTTTAAACGATTAATTTAAACGATATAATATATCCTATCCTACTAATATAATAAATGCGTAACTACTAAACCGATTTTGATGAAATTTGGAATCTAGATAGTTTAGGATCTGGAATAACACATAGGCTAATCAAATTTTCGAAAATCGACCCCTAAGAGGGTTAAATAGGGCGGTAAAGTTTCTATAAAAAAGTATTGTTTGATTCGCTCAAAACTCTGTAAAAATAAACTTTTAAGTAAATAATGCAACAAGTATTTTTTATTTTTTCAAAACTACCCTTTAGGGGTGTGCAATTGAGTTCTAAACTTTGTATAAATTGCAATCCTTGGTTCGATTCATTCAAAAGTTGGTGGACATAGTTTGAAGGCTGGAGACGGTCATATGCTACTTTTATTAACATACCACGCGGGCGAAGCCGCGGGCAACACCTAGTGTATATTATTTTCTTTTCTTTTTAATGTTTTTCTTTAGTATTTAAATATTACTATCAATTATCTAGATGTTTAGTTTTAAGCATTCTTTGCATTACCAACATATCTTTTTCCACAATACACAAAGGTTATCTGGAAGAGAACGGTTTTAAGCATTAAGTTCGCCTTTGTACTACTTACTATTTTCGGCAAAAATAATTTTCTATCTATTTATCTATCTATCTAAAGCTTATTTTGGTTTCGGCACCTTAAGACTTCAGCGATGTGTGTTCAGTAGATTAACCTCTTTTAGAAAATGTTTTTACGAAAAATGGAGGTAGTTTAGTCTATAAACACTTATATAAAAGGTAGCTACTCAGTTTTTGCACTATTCAGGAACATTTCCCGCTTTGAGAGGCACCCGCGCGTTTTAACTTGCGATAAAGAACGAGTAGACTTGCGGACACAGATATTGTAAATCTTACTACTAATATTTTAAACGGGAAAGTTTTTGAGGATGTATGTTTGTTACTCTTTCACGCAAAAACTACTGAACGGATTTTAATGAAATTTTACAGTAATATAGCTAATAAGTCAGAAAAACACATAGGCTACTTTTTATCCGGGTACCGCGCGGGCGAAGCCGTGGGTAGGAGCTAGTAATATTATAAATGTGAAAGTTTGTGAGGATGGATATTTGTTACTCTTTCACGCAAAAACTACTGAATGGATTTTGATGAAATTTTACAGAAATATAGCTAATACATCAGGAAAACACATAGGCTACTTTTTATCCGGATACCACGCGGGCGAAGCCGTGGGCATAAGTTAGTATATTATGAAAATATATTAACATACGGACTTTCAACGTCTCGCAGTGTACCAACTTCCATTTACGACCAACCATGCGTAACTCTTTCTTCAAAACCGAGTCCTTTATACTGCTGCCTCTTTAGAACTCTCACGAGCCAATGTGCAGCGCCTTAATGTTTGAGTTAAAATTGAGTTACCAAAAAGGCTTTTAGGTTTGGTGGATTGCACTTTGAAAGAGTGAATAAAACGCAAACTATGGTATCACAGCAGTCGAGTGAAAAGAAAGGTATATGTTAGAACTAGCTTCTGCCCACGGCTTCGCTCGCCTGGTACCCGGATAAAAAGTAGCCTATGTGTTATTCTGATGTATATGCTCTATTACTGTAAAGTTTCATCAAAATCCGTTCAGTAGTTTTTGCGTGAATGAGTAACAAACATCCATCCTCACAAACTTTCACGTTTCTAATATTAGTAGGATCTCGATGGTACATAAGTACTAAAAACCATGACAACGTTCTAAAATGGGCGGTCTTGTCGCTAATTAGCGACCTCTACTAGACAACCTTTGGATGAAATGGTTATTTTTTAAATCACGCCAAACTATAATACCTTATAATGTCTATACCTTCCATAAAACCCAAATACATTTGCTCGACAATTTTTAGAGTTTTGACATATTTTCATGTTATTTTTATTCATTAGATTAAACGACCTCTGTGGCGAAGTGGGCGAATGTTATATTTAAAACGGAGAAAGTAAAAAGATACTACGTTTTGTATTGTTTGGTCACTCTTAATGGGTCAACGCATTAGCAATACCATGCAGCGTGACAATGCAGCCAGAATTTTGGGACACTTTTGTCTTGTGTTTATCTGCATTTTTGTACAGTTGTTTTATTATTCCTGTAAATAAATGCTGATATAACATAAACGAACATTCTATTTTGAACTCAAAGGCCACATCACCGCTATGCCACAGGAGCCCTTACAACATCGTAGAAACTGGAGCGACAATAATATTATGGTACATCCTGACTTGTAGAATTCACATAGACATATATCATGATCTGTCATCGTATAGATAGACTAAGATTCGGCGCGTATGCATTGATAAGGATGGGACTTTGTCGATAGAATTCATATCGATGTTATCGATCTATCCACTTTGTAACTGTTATTTTTTTACCACGATCCTACAAACCGGTTCTGGTGATCGGGATAAGTGGTTGTTGGTGTGCTTATCAGTTGGCATTTTTATCCGAAACGGCGAATTACAATATGATTATTTCTGTTTTTTTATACAAATCAAGTAGGAAACAAGCATACGGCTTGATGGTACTCGATTACCGTAATGTGTAGACGCTTGCTTCCAGAGGTTACACTCGAATGTTGCCAAGCCTGAGATATAACGGGTGAAGAGTCTCATGTGCCTGTTTTTTTTGTTTTTTTTTTTTTTTTTTTCAAACTTATATTTGCCAGATTAGTACTTGACGGCAGGAATAGGTACGGTGGTAGTAATTCCCCGAACAAGCCCTTTCACAAGGAGCTCTATTACTTTTAGACAGATAGAAAATTATTTATTGCACAACTAAAAAGTACTGTACATAGGCGAATTTAATTCAAGCAGCATTTTTCTTCCAGCTAACCTTTGTGTTATATGGAAAAGAGTCTTGAGGTAGTGCATGAATAATAAGAAACATTATAAATTATACGTTAGAGCTAATCTATTAATAAAACACAAACAATATTCCCTAAATAAACACAATTACATATACCTACCTACTTACATAACCTAACCTTACAAATTACAAATAATAACTAAATATTCAAGCAGTGCGACATTGGAATGCATTACCTTCCTCAATAAAAAAATCCCCATCCCTAGCTATATTTAAATCTCGTATAAATGCTTCCTCAATAAAAAAATCCCCATCCCTAGCTATATTTAAAGCTCGTATAAATGCTTCCTCAATAAAAAAATCCCCATCCCTAGCTATATTTAAAGCTCGTATAAATGCTTCCTCAATAAAAAAATCCCCATCCCTAGCTATATTTAAATCTCGTGTGAATTCATTTATAGAAAAAGAGTGCTACTCAAAGAATTGAATAAAGGGTAAAAAGCATCAACCAAAGTTCTTAAGACAACACACGATTAGCTTTATAATATAATGCTTAACCTATTCTTAAAAAATATGTGACTACAGATACGCAATATGAAATTTAGCTAACGAGGGAGCGGAGCGACGACATCGGGCCATGCAGTTTTATCCTTAATATAGGCATTTATGGTGTAATACGCCTTCTTTATTAGATTGTTCTTTATATAAGATTTAAATCTTCGAATGGACAACTTGGTTACATTTACCGGAAGCTTATTATAGAAGCGTACATAGTTTCCCATAAAAGATTTTATGGGAAACTATGTACGCTTCTATAATAAGCCATTCCCATTTGACTTTTCTAATCTAAATTTCGGAATGAATAATTTAATCCTTATTAATTATTATTTTTTTTCTCAAAATGCATTTCGTATCTGCGTTCGACCCCGTCTTAAAATTGCTGTCAGTCACTTTCTAATCCACTCATATACTCCATTAAACAAGCTCCTCCACGTTTACTATAACCAGAATTCAAGGAACTCAGTCAAAACAAAAATCAAGCATTTGTCACTGAAACCAGTAGCAGCAACGTCATAAATCACGACTTAAAACATGAAAGCACAAAATGAAATCGCGCGATTGAGCCCGCGCGCACGTATCCCATTCTATCGATATGCTTTGCAATCGACTAATCCCCTCCCTAGTGGTCCGCTCACGTATAGTTCAATAAAAATGTCGCTTTGTGATCGTAATCCGTTTATTAGGAAGCATCCGGTGGAGACATAGGGACACGTGGTCAGTTGGACCACTAACAATCTACTACAAGCAGACTCGCTTTGCTTTGCTTGGATTTTGATTTGCAAATAACACGGGTCTGGGTGTTTTCTATGTATAATATTATACGTATTTACAAATATATATATATAGGTAGTATATCAGTCATGTAGTTTCCGTAACACAATCTCTGCTTACTTTGAGGGCTAGATGATACTGTGTGAAAATGTCCTGCATTATTTATTGTTGGTCATTTTCACTCTCCAAATACCAATTTTACCAATATCGGTAAGGAAGGCGTCGTCTCTAGCCATATTTAAAGATCGCGTTAAAATGTTCTATCATATGCATGATATTATTTAAGGTAGTTTACACAAATTATAAATTAAACCCCCGGCCGCTTCAAAATCATATATAAAACCCTCTATCCAAAGGTTGTCTGGAAGAGATCGCTTTTAAGCGATAACGCCGCCTATTGTACCTTTATCATAATGTGTATTCATTCATTCATTCGTTCGTTCATTCATTCACTCAGCAATTACTACTAACGTCTTTATATCTTTCAGTAAGGCAATAATACCGTCATTCTTTTACATAGTTCTTTCCATCTTAAGGTTGTCTGGAAGAAACTGCTTTCAGCGATCATTTTGGATATTTTTTTTATGATATACTGTAAAATTGTGTTACGTATAGTAAAAAGATTTTTAGTTCACTACCTGTAGGTAATATTTCATTGAAGGAGTTTTTCTACTTTAGATGATACTAGCTTCTGCCCACGGCTTCGCCCGCATGGTATCAGATAAAAAATAGCCTATGTGTTATTCTGATGTATAAGCTTTATTAATGTAAAGTTTCATCAAAATCCGTTCAGTAGTTTTTGCGTGAAAGAGGAACAAACATCCTCACAAACTTTCACGTTTATAATATTAGTAGGAAGGATTGCCAACAGTGAAATAGGATGTAACTGACAATCTCAGAATCTATGCCAATAAGCTGGCCAATTTCTCATGAAGAAGATCGTTATATGTAGAGGGATAAATAGAAGAGCCTCTCAAGACCTCATCTAGTACATAGTGCATAATGTACAGAATTTACACTAAAACTTATATAAAGAGGTATGTAAAGTTTATAAGATGTTATTCCAAAAACTATCGTGAACTTGACTATTCATATTGTAAAAACGGGAATTTTCACGTACTGCACTATCGGTGAAGGCACCGACTAAGTTTCAACTCATTCCGAGAGTCGTCGTAGTGCACGGCTCGACGCGGAGGGAGCAAGTCGCGTTCACTCATCCTGATGAAGACTGACGTGATAATTCCCGTTTTTACAATATAAATAGTTTATAAGTTTCTATGTATGAGGCAATCTCCGAACTACCCATTCGATAAAAAAAAAACAATTTTTCGAATGTATCTTCAGGGTGGACATAGGCTACATATATTAAAAATAAAATAAAATCTAATATAAAATAAAAGAGTGTTTCGAGGAGACTGATTTTGCAACGTAAATCGACTAAAAAACGGTCGAGCGAATACGTCGCTTACGAACGTTGCCTCAACGGAGAAGCTACTTTTCAACGGCTACTATTTATACGAAAACGCGGACGAAGCCGTGGTCTGTAGCTAGTAATAATTTTAATCGATACACCACTATTTTATCCATGTCAGTCAAGTACGAAGAATACAGAAAACTCATTGCCCAGAAAGCAAATTGCTAAAAAAAATGACTTTTTTATTTAATTGTGATTGATTAATACTGTTAAGATTATTAATTACAATAAAATAAATAAATGTAATCTGCTAATGTTTAGCTAATGCATATTAAGCTTAAGAGGCCTGCGTTGGATGAATTGTCCATACAAACGTAATACCAGAATCATTTGTAATTAGAGCTTATTTCCACCATATTATGTTATTATTTGCATTCGAATAGTATTTCTCTACGTACCATGCTATATATTTTTTCAAAATACTTACCTAAAATGAAATGTAAACGAATCGCATTTTGGATATTTTTACGTCTTACATGACATGTTTTCTTCTTATTTGTTTTGTATTAAAAACAACAATACCTTACGTATAGTTTAGTTAGATACGAGTATATGGATTATATTTTTACAGAATAACAACACAATGTGAAAAATACAACAAGTTTTTATTCATCTTTTTTGGTATTACGGAACACCAGCAAATTTATGACAAATTCTGAACGGTTAATATTGCTATCGCGCTAGCACGGGCGGGCCTGCATCAGTCAAAAAGAGATAGCTATATTTTTGAACGCACTTCAAATTTAAGTTATGAGCGCTGTACGCCGGATCCTTAAGTTACAGTCAGGAATATTGCACTATAGTAACAGATTATACGACCAAATTAAAATAACACACCTGTCGCATAAATGCACTTCTCAGACGCAACATGCACCTCATTACAAGGTCACGGCGTTTAGCCGTTTTTCAGGGTCATTACCAAGGGACTCCGAATAAAATGGACTGCGGGTCCCTAGACACACTTTAAAAATTAATATTATTTTCATTCCTAGTAGGGACTGTCGCAAAGTTCGATTATTCGATTAATCAGCACCAGAGATGTTTTCATGGGCATTTACTTATGTCCATTCATTCATATTAAGTCTTATCAATCTTGTAAGTGATAAGAAACGAGACGAGTTGAAGGTCAAACCACGATTGGCCTCCACTTGTAACGTCCTGGGTACAAAATGCGCGTGTGCGATCTCAAACAAAATTGTGTGAAAAATGTGTATGAAAAGGCAGATTCTCTAAGCCTTTCTTTATTCTTTATTGTACACACAGATAATACAGACAAAAGACTTACATATAGGACATGTACAAAGGCGAGCTTAACCCTAACAAGAGTTTTCTTCCAGCAAACCTTTGAGGATAGCGACAGCTGATAAATAGCGGTGAAAAATATACAATAATAGCACACATTTTAGTGCCTTTACCAGCTTTATTAAAGTTAAATAATACCTGTCCTGTTCACATAATCGAAATCAATAGAACATAATCATCATCATATCAGTAATTTCTAGCTTAACGTACTTTAAGCTATAGATTTAACTTTACTCTTAACATAAGTTTTAGCTAACAGTCAGGAAAATTAGACGATTATCACAGAAGCTTATGCGACCGAATTCGAAATGACTACTAAAACACAGCGTTATTTACCTCACTACAAGGTCACCGCGCATGGTCTATCTGAATCTGGGCCCTATTCGAAGAACAACTCGAAAACTCTACAATCTTTCACTTGGCAGGCAAATTTTAAATAATGCAACAAACCCGCAAAGTCTTATTAAACTTTCTTAACCCGTTCGTCTAGCATAAGGAGGAGCCAGAAAATCATCATTCATGATAAGTATGGAAAAGATGGAATTCTTCGAATAGGGCCCTGGTCCTATAGGTAGCACTAATGACACCATTAAAAGCCCATGAAGGGTCAGCGTAACACCACAGCGATGGTAGGGGGGGGGGGGTAATATACAGCAGTGGGGAGGGTATTTAACCTAACAAGGGTAGCATAGCTTAGGAATGCTTTCTGTGTAACTGGGGATAAGAAGAAATTTAGAAAAAGCGTGAAAGCTTAGTTAAATTAATATAAGAGTATCCTGAAGAGTTTTTCGGAAATACCCACAAAGTCTGTCCACTGATGGGGATTGTTAAATTTTCTTTCGGAAATCCCCACTAATTATGCTACGGGACGTAGCAGTGGAAATGACACACAGAGTTAAAAGTAAGGATAGAATGAATGACATGACAATGGACATAACTTTGAAATGCGGTTTTGTGTCAAACTCGTTTTTTAATTATTTAAACGCGAAATTTGCATCTCTGATGTCATTATTTACATATTATGTGTGTAGTAAATTTACATGTACATAGTATAAAACTGACAATATTATTCTCAAATCTCTGTTATTAATGAATGGTCTATTATTTTTTATTTGTGTTTTATTCACTTTTTCCATTTTTTTTTGTGTTTTCATGAAAAAAGATGTTAGTAAATTGCATTTCCATTAAGCCATAAAATTTACAGTAAAATTAGTTTTAATCCCTCATTAAGACAGTTCCCACAGTTACACAAGAAAGCGTACGGAAGCGAAATTAGAGAGACATCGAGAACCCATAAGCATGAGGGCACCAGGACCTTAGTTATTGTCACTGCTGTTTTGTTGTTTTTGGAGCAATTGGCGTATTTAACCTGAGGTTAACGTTAGCATCTAACTGTTTTTCTTTCTAACCTGCAATCGTTTCAATGTAAAATTTAATAACTTGAGCTTAATCAAATAGTTTGTCTTGAGTTTCATAAAACAGAAAAAAATAAACAAGTTCATACTAGTCATACTGTACAGAGGTATGTTGTTTAAGATTTGAAATTTTAAAACTAAAAGTTACCAAAATTAAACATCTATATAAATTATCTTGAGTTGGATAATCTACAAGGCTATTATAATAAACTTAAAAACGTTGACACTTGCCGAATTAAAAATACTGTATCGGAAGTACTCACAATTATTTTATAAGTTTAATTTAATAGAAATGGCTAAGCTGATAAATTTAAAACATATGAATATAGTATTTTAATAAGTTTTTTGTATAGAATAAATATGTTAGCTGTTTTATTTATAACTTTGAAACTATCATGTTTTTTAACATAATTTTTACTAAAAAAATATTTTGTCTGCCACTAACATTCAAAACCCGCAAAGACTAGTTTCTCCCGTGATCATGGTACATGCAACTGTGCTGAAATATCGGGAAACATTTAAACTCACAAATCATGGTATATATCCCGTTTTTTAAGTAAATAAAAATATATCTTATTTATATATATATATAAAAAAAGAAAATTGCTTCCAAAACCAACAAAACGCAGTTCGCAGGGTGAGTACAGGACAAGGGCCGCTCGTACCAATTACTCACAGTCTCTGCAGGTGCCTCAACCTGACAAATAACCCATCCGGCAAGTGGCCGAGTCGGTTATTGCTCAATTTCCTGGAATCAATATTTACAATTTCCTGGAATCATTATTTAAAATTTCCTGGAATCAATTTTTATTTTTGTTCCTAATGTTTGTTCAATCAGACAATGGGTCTAAATTTCTGCAAATTATATTTATCACTTGAAATAATATTAAATTTATAAAAATATTAATAACACCAAAAAGAAATGGGATTTTGAAATTAACATTAAGGGTAAAAAAGGACCTAAAAACATATATATTTTTTAATATTTGTCATATATTTATGACGGAAATTCTGCAGTTTATTACGTCGTCACAAAGTCACTGCTTCTGAAAGTTCGACGCTTTCATTTAATAGTACTTGAGGGCATTTGAAATTGGAATAAATAGTACTCACAGTCGTTCCAAAGCGCTGAGTTCCGAAAGAGCGTCCCGTTCGATTGTGTGTATGTGGTTTTCTGATAGTTGTCTGGAACAAATTTGTTATGTAATATAACATATTTTGACTTTGATCACTATTTATTTATAACCTATTCATTGAGCCCTTTCTAATGCTTGAAATCGAAAGTTTTCAATCAGTGCATCCTACCCATCATGACCTACGGAGCTGAGACGTGGACACTCACGTTAGGGCTGGTCCACCAGTTCAAAGTCGCTCAGCGAGCTATGGAAAGAGCTATGCTCGGAGTCTCTCTGAAGGATAGGATTCGTAACGAATACATCCGTCAGAGAACCAAAGTTATCGACATAGCTCAACGAATTAGCAAGCTGAAGTGGCAGTGGGCCGGTCATATCTCGCGAAAAACCGATAACCGCTGGGGTAAACGTGTTCTTGAGTGGAGACCGCGACTCCGCAAACGTAGTGTAGGACGCCCTCCGGCCAGGTGGGATGACGATCTGCGAAACACTGCAGGCAGATGCTGGATGCGACAAGCTGAAGACAGGGCGCTATGGCGCTCATTAGGGGAAGCCTATGTCCAGCAGTGGACTAATATATAGGCTGATGATGATGATGATTCCAATGAGCCCATTGATACCTCTATTGTAAGTTGGTGAAGTGTTGGGTAAGTGGTGAAGTGTCGAGAGTACGGAGTGCACGGCGCGACGCGGAAGGAGAAAGTCGCAACCACTCACCCTGATGAAGACTCTCGGAATGAGTCGAAACTTAGTCGGTGCCTTCACCGATAGTGCAGTTCGTGAACATTCCCGTTTTTACAATATGAATAGTCAAGTTCACGATAGTTTTTGGATTATAATACCCCTCTTTTTGCTTAACAAAAGAAATCTGTGTTTTCTTATTATTAAGAGTAGATAAGTTGAGAGGGCCGTAAATATTAATAATAATAGTGATGTTAATAATAATTACTTAGTTTCCTAAAAAATTCGCACCGTAGGTGCTCAATGGGGAATAAAATCAAATTTTATTTTTTGTTCCCCTTTGAGCACCACATTAAAATATTGATTGGTGCTCAAATGGGAATATCTTTGGTGCTCAATGCATAGGTGCCCAAAAATGGGTGTTCAAACGGGAATACTTCGTTAAAAATATATCAGTAGACCAAACTGACCAAAAATATTGTGAATGGTGAAAATACTTACAAAGTTTTTAACTCCTTCAGGTTTTGAAAGTCACTTTGGAATATTATCGTGATGTTGTTTCCTTGCAAATCTCTGTAACAAAGAAAATACATTCATTTAGAAAATTGATCTGATAATTGCGAAAATACGGCAAAAAAAAATCAAAAATAATAAAAATCACATCTCCACAAAAAATAGATATTTATTCATTTTTATGCTAAGCATAAAAAAATACTTCGCGACAAAGTTATGTCGCATTGACTAGAGGTTTACGATATGTACTCCAATTACTTAAATATTATTATTCAATGTATGGGTTAAACTGGCGGTAAAAATATCGTAACTTCCCACGTTCGCGGTTCGGTTAAATAACACTTAGAACTTACTTAATTAAGTAATTAGGCTCTAAAACGCACTTCGCTTGGTAGCTCTAAGTTCCTCATTAAAATAAATAAGGCAAGTTTTTCATAATAGTGTTGGGAAGATTCTATCGATAAAAAAATAATAGAATAGAAATTATTTATTTGACACACACACTCACACAAAAAACACGTAAAAGACAATAACAACAAATTAAAAAAAATCTAGGTACTAATCTACAACATAAATAAAGAAGATAAAAACATAAAATAATTAGAAGTGACATACATAGATGTAGACATATATTAAGCAAAGACCTATATAAAAGAAAATTATCGGACGTAAATACACAAAAAAATTATAAGGTAAAAAATCCAAGAAATTGTTCACACTATGAAGGGTTTAAAGATTTTATCGATATTCTTTGCCAATGTTTAAAGATAATAAACAAATGAATAAAACGTGTAGTGTAAAAAATAAATAAAAAAAACACGCTTTTGTCACGTCTAAAAACGATAAAAAAGAGTTCCACTATCCACCTCCTACTATGAAAAGGCTTCATCATCAGACCCTCGTTACCAAGCCTTATCTATTGAACTCGTAACGAATCATATGAACCCAAACTCAAGCGGTCTCATTACGAAACCTGGTCTAACCTCGAGTTGAACTCAAGTCCTGTCAGATCCACTAAACCAAGGTTTAAATATACCTTATCAAAAAAGAGTACTATTGCAAAGTAACTAAGGTCTACAGTTTAAAGATAAAATAAAACCGCGGGATGAGCATTTGATTTAAAAAATACTTCTAAACCAAAATAAAAAAGAAACATAATTTTGATTGGCTACCAAAAGAAAGTAGGTTCTCAAAAAGAGGTTGAGTTATGATAGAAATAAAATAGGTGACCGGCTGGTTTATCTTTCAGCAGTTATTTATCACCAAACCTTTTTTTTTAAACGTCAAATAGACTGTCGGCAATTTTATTTTTGCATTCAATTCTAAACCTTATGTGCTTAATTTTAACATTATTTGTCTTGAAAAATCAGGATTCAAAAGCCTGGTTTAACTTTGAGAGATAAACCACCGATTTAAACCACGTTTCGTAATGAGACCGGAGGGGTTTACTAGTAGCCACTGAAGAGTTCTAATATCCAATCTAACTCCAGGCGCCATCTTGGAGACCAATTTTGCAGCGCAAAAAAAAACGGTCGAATGAATGCCTTTCTTTTTATCGATCGTCATTTGAGTACCCAAGATCAGCTCAAGTCAGTATCACAAGGATTCAAAGAAGAATATATTGAAAACGTCAAAAAAAATCATACTCCATTATCAGAGATTTACAAAAACATACTGAAAGAATATGTATATAGAGTAGTGTAGATAGATACCTACTTGTACAATGGTTGGAAAACTAAAAAATATAGTCTTAGGCTTTTTCTGTTAACTGTACCTATCTAAAACTCGTGGCATTGACTGGGAAAGAAAACTACTTTATTTTTATATTAAAAATGACATGGGATTGCTTTTGAACCCATGTATGGAATTTATAATTTAGAGAACAATAGATTTGGCATTGGTGGGAATGACCTACTTTTTGTCCGGGTCGGTTACCGGCTGGGCAAAGCCATGGACAATAGCTAGTTAATTATGAAGAGGTAAAGTTTGTAAGTTTGTAATTTCGGATTTAGGAGGTAATTTCCGAAACCTCTAAACCGATTTCAAGAAATATTTCACCAATATCATTTATCCTGTACCGACGCCCACCGCGTCGCATCTTCCGCGCTTTTACTTCATTTTCACTCAGCATTCTTTCTATAACGTGATGTTAATAACCTATTAACTTTCCTCAAGAATATCAAATGCAAAAATATTTTTTCTAATCCGACTGGTAGTTACAGAGATTAGCACAAAGCCGTAGACAGTTGCAGGTACCTAATTAAATAGATTTAGGTAGTTCGTTATATTTCTGTCACAAACCACTCTGATGTTCTCACACTTAAACCACGATAAAAACCCTCCATGATGGGTTTGACATGGTGGCCGGTCGTTAAACATAATACTACCCTCTTTTATGAGATTCGTCGCTTAATAGCATGTAAGTACTTATACGTGGTATTGTGATTTTACATATTTTTTAATCTATACTTCTATCTATACTAATATTATAAAGAGGAAAGATTTTTTGTTTGTTAGTTTGTACCGAATAGGCTCCGAAACTACTTGACCGATTTTAACCATTTTTTATCAAATGAAAGCTAAATTATCAGGAAGTAACATAGGCTATAATTTATTTTCAAAAAATAGAGATGCTTAAGAAAATTGCAATAATGTAACCCAAAGTAGCAAAATTTTGCCTATAAAATTTATTATTTGGCGTGCGCTGAGAAAATTATTGATGATACACAAAAATGATGTACTACATGATTAAAGTACTTATTACCTACAAAAAAGTCCACGAGGGAATTTATCTTACTATCATAGTTAAGTCACAATAGCACCTTTTGTGTTCTAAAATTTAATCAGATCGCCGATATTTCCACGGAATCTAAACTTACGCGGGTGAAATCGCAGGGCGCTGCTAGTAATATATAAACCTGAAGAATTTGTTTGTTTGAACGTGCTAAACTCTAGAACAACCAGTCGGAAATGAAAAAAAATCATTAAAATTTTGTACCTAATCATTTTCTTGTAAAAATACAAAATAAAAAATACAAAAAATATATAAAAATACAACATTTAGAATAAAAATATACCATTTTATTTACATTGTGTAAATCTATTAACATAATTTTAATCAATTCCTATGGAAAAACGATAATTTCCCCTCAATAAAAACCAATCCAAATAAAATAAAAAGGTAATTACCAACAATTAATTGCCTTCATATTCGAATACAACATAATTACTTATCAATAATCGATTATCGTCTCATTCGATTGCACCGATCGCACTCCGATTTATCGATGAAAGCTATAATTGGATCATAATTATTGGATTAACAAACATGGTGGCCATAGTGATGCGTAATATCGATGTTTTTTTTATCGATGACGTAACACAATTATTAGTACGTCTCCGGCCATTTAATCATATAAAATCCTCCCAATCCAAAGGTTGTCTGGAATAGATCGTATCTAAGCGATAAGACTGTCGCATTGTACTCTAAGTTTTGTTATATATTAAGTTGTATATATTCCTCTTATGGTGTACAGTACATTATTTTAATTCATTCGTTCAATTATTTTATAGATTTTTGATTATGTATCAAACACCTCAAATTATAGCTAGAGTAGAGATAAACAATCTCGACTGTATGAATCAAATAGGATAGTCAGAGGCACGTCCAAATATTATTATTTATTATATAGATTGAATATTGATTATTATTATTATATATAATCTCAGGCTTATGCTTGGAGAATATTAAGATATAGGACAAGTTCAAAGTCAAAAGAAGTTAAACCTCTGGCGTATTTTCCATCGTCTGCTAGTAACTTGTAGCCATATAATCTATCTAGGAACCAACTTTGAAGTCATACGAAAATGAAAATGAAATAAAATAGCAAACATAAAAATGAATAAAAACTGATCATTTTTCACACAGCATCATCTTGACGAAAACTTAGCAGAACATGTATTATGGGAACTACATGGCTGATATACTACTTATATCTTTTATATGTAAATATATACATTGTATACAGCGAACCACTGTCACCCTACAGTATAGGCTCGACAGAGCTCCGTCAGGTTAATTAATCTAAGTTAATTTTCTTAAGTATATCATGTACCGAACATCTTTTATGCATAGAAAATATCCAGACCTGAGACAAATATTTTCAGATCATACAAACATTTGTCCCGCGGCGGGTATCGAACCCGCAACCTTATGCGTCTCAGATGGGCCTTCACCCAATGCGCCACAGATGTTGTCACGACATAAAAACAACTTTATGAAACAAAAAACATATATTAATTAGATATACTCTTTACATTTAAACTCTGTTTCTAAAGATAACTGAAACAGAAATGCCCGACGCTCCTTGCTTATCTTTACCTAGACGGATCAATGACGTTTCGTAGAAATAACATCCATGGCCAACACATATACGGGCTCCTTAAGTCGTGGGTTATAAGCAGTTGAATTCAGGGTAAAGTATTTTTCACGTTACTAATATTATATCTGAAGTTAATTTGTTTTTTTTTTGTTTGAACGCATTAATCTCTGGAACTAAAACTCGTATTTGAAAAAATCTTTTTGAATTTCATAGCCCAATTCTTGAGGAAGGTTATAGGCTATTTAACTTTACGCTACGACCCTTAGGAGCCGAGTAAAAGAAGTAATAGCGCGGACGGGCGATGCGACACGTAGGCCGAGAACACACAGCACAGCTAGTCCTAATATTATAAACGCGAAAGTTTGTGAGGATGGACGTTTGTTACTCTTTCACGCAAAAACTACTGAACGGATTTATATGAAACTTTACAGTAATATAGCTTATACATCAGAATAACACACAGGCTACTTTTTATCCAGGTACCATGCGGGCGAAGCCGTAGGCAGAAGCTAGTTATTAATAATCTGCAATAGGTTTGCAACCACTCGGTTTGTGTGGCAGTTTTGTTTATCGATATTTTAATCCAATCGTTAAGATTGAGCAATGGCGTAGCTTGACATTTAATTTCAATGATCGAGTGTGCGTGCTACTGGGCTATTTATTCTGGGAATTGGATTTATTCACACGCGGTGAATTATCATGTAAATCAATAAAGGACTTATTTAAGTCGGAAAGCTGTTACTCGAAGTTCAATGCTGAGGTTTTATGCTTTCAGTTTTGCAAAATAACTTTGGTTAGTTATTGCAAATTAATGTTGCAAATTGATAATAGAATATAATAGAATATCATGTATTACGACAGAATAACATATTAACAATGATTAAACTTAATTAATATAATTGGTGTCACATCAGTCTCTCGTCAAATTATTAAAATGTTATAAAATAATATCCTAGTAAATTCAAATAATTTCTATAATCAATAAATTTGTGAATAATACTAAATATATTGTTGCGGATTCATGCATGCCCATATTACTATATCCATATAAGTCCATATAAAGTATTGATACACCCCTAGCCATTATTACAATCATATAAAGTATTAATAGCCATTATTACAATCTTATTTAATCCTCTTCATCCATAGGTTGTCTGGTAGAGATCAATTCTAAGCGATACCATCGCCCATTGTTTGAATTTTTTTAGTTTTGCTAAGTTGTATAATTTTTCTTACGGTCTACAGTAAAGTATTTTCATTCTTCATTCATTCATTCATTCATTTGAGCAGGTATTCAACAATGGTATTGGGCAGGCCATGTGACTCGCATACATCCAGCTTTGAGTAAATCCAGCCAACTAATGAATGCTGAACTCAATGATATTCTGAAAAAAAGCGTATTACACAGTGGATGAGTTTTTGTGTGACTATGCTGTAATTTGTCATATTTTATTTTATTTTCTACCGTTATTTAAGGTTTTGTGTTTTTATGTATAGATTGACACTAGCTTCTGCCCACGGCTTCGCGTGGTACTCGGATAAAAAGTAGCCTATGTGTTTTTCTGATGTATAAGCTATATTACTGTAAAGCTTCATCAAAATCCGTTCAGTAGTTTTTGCGTGAAAGAATAACAAACATCCTCACAAACTTTCACTTTTATAGTATTACCAGGTTCTGCCCACGGCTTTGCCCGCATAGTACCCGGATAAAAAGTAGCCTATGTGTTATTCTGATATGTATGCTAAATTACTGTAAAGTTTCATCAAAATCCGTTCAGTAGTTTTATCCGTGAAAGAGTAACAAACATCCTAACAAACTTTATTATAATGATTGGATTTTATATTTTATTTTCTATAACTACCTATGTATTTTTTTTTTAATTTTATGTTTATAAGCCTAAGGGCAGAATTGAGTGACGCAAATAGTTTTAATTTACCACCTTGATGTAACACACCTAAATTCACAAACAATAAATGATTTGATTTGATCTGAATACGGACGACGAAAAGAAATGGTGTCGGTAAAACTTGGCAGCTGTCACGTGACATTTCCACAGCTAATATCATTTCCATACAATTAAATCTCTCCGCAGGCGTTAACGCCAACAGAAAGTGATATTTATCTAGAAGCCCTGGATGCAATCGTATTCAAAAAAATGTTGCAATGGAGAGTAAAAGATGGAGAGAAAACTCCCCTTTTTCTCTTCATCTTTTTCACCCATGACCCTGGGAAAAAGAAGGATTAAAAAGCAAAGATAACTAATTTATCTTTGCTTTTTTAATCTTTTTTTTTTTGCAACGCTATCCTTTGGTATTATCACCACCTGGAGTTCGATGACCGCAGCTTGATATGACGCTTCTATCATTACGACGTTTCAACTTTCAATTAAGTTTTTATTTGCAATAAATAAACAAAAACTTGTATGTAAAAAAAATCTTAAATTTGTCTAAATAAAATAGTATCATTAGAAGTCTGCTGGGAAAAACCCGCCCAAGGAGTTCTATTTTTATCGATCTTTTTCATCGACTTTTCCCAACACTATTTTACTTTGTAATTCAAGAAGGTTTTACTGCCGGTTAGCAATCGAGCTTAATTTCATTTAATTGCAAACATCTGAAGATCTTTTTAATTGTGTTCGATTTCCAGATGGAGCACCTACTAATATAATGATGTATATTATGTACAACCTCTGTTGTATGGCGTAGTGGGCGAAGGCCTGCTTGAGACGCAGAAGGTTGCGGGTTCGATACCCGCCGCGGGACAAATGTTTGTATGAATGCAAATATTTGTCTCGGGTCTGGGTGTTTTTTATGTATAATTATGTTTGTATTAACGAAAACGTTTATAAGTAGTATATCGGTCATGTAGTTCCCAAAATACAAGCTCTGCTTAGTTTGGGGCTAGATGATGCTGTGTGAAAAATGTCCAGCCATTTTATTATTATTATTATTATTATAATACTACGTACGGATGTTGTTACCTACTAACAACATCGCGTAAATCGATTATCCTAACTTTTCAGGAGAACCAAAAAACTGCTTTATCAACTCCGCACAAGTCCACAGAATTGAAATCGCTAACGCTGAAAAGCGCAGTGAAAAGATCTATCAAATAATTGCATAAAAATGTCAAAACCGCAAAATTTCTACTTGACCGTTGTTGTTAGCTAGCCGACGCTATGTGTTATTCTGATGTATAAGCTATATTAATGTAAAGTTTTATAAAAATACGTTCAGTAGTTTTTGCGTGAAGGACTGACAAACATCCATCCTCAAAAACTTTCCCGTTTATAATGTAGGATAGGATGAGAGTTACTATAAAATTGTATTGTTTAATAGGTAATAAACAGAATTGGAATTACTTTCCCATTATGAATGAAAGACAACAATGAAACAGGATCCTAAAATAAATTGTTGCGCAACCAGTTTATATCAATTGATGGGAATTGCAGAAGTAATGCATCATCTAAGCCAATTGTTTTGTGAAATGCTAACGTCGTTTCATATTTCTGGAATGGTTTTGTTTGGAACTAATCGCTTTTTGTGACGAGACCGCCTGTTCTGTTCACGTATTTTAGGTTATACAGGTTTTGACGGGTGCGTCCGTCTGTCTAGAGTGCCCGTGCTAGGATCAAAAGATTTTTAATCTGTGCCCGTGCTTGACTGTCATCCGACATACTACCGAAACATTTTGACAGCTACATATTTATAAAAAACACCACATTGTTATTGTACGACTAAATGTAAGATGTATTTTTGTAATAGTGCTTAATATATCAAGTACTTGATAAAATATTTTATTAATATCCTACTATAATATTATAAAAGCGAAAGTTTGTGAGGATGGATGTTTGTTACTCTTTCACGCAAAAACTACTGAACGGATTTAGATGTAACTTGACAGTAATATAGCTTATACATCAGAATAACACATAAGCTACTTTTTAGCCGGGTACCACGCGGGAGAAGCCCTGGGCAGAAGCTAGTAAAAATACAATTATCATCAAAATTCCTTAGTCTAAATTAGGTATCACATGTTAAAAATTCATTAATGGTAGGTATGGAAACACTTTTCCAACAATATCTTTGTAAGTTTTGATTTAAATATATATGTGAGGAGTATATCAATTACCTTCATGTCAGTAGGCTGTGATTTAAACAGTTTTACAGCTTGATACCTTGAGCCATACTTTACAAAAACCTTGGCCATCAAGATGCCTCAAGATCTGCGTCTTGTAATTAACCTATTTTCTTTTTGTTCCATGGTTACATATTTCAAATCTCTTTTAGCGATAAGACCGCAAATTGTAGGATTAATGTAAAATGTATTTTTGTAATATGCTTAATATGTCAAGTTCTCATACTTGTTTTATTCCAAAAACTATCGTGAACTTGACTATTCATATTGTATTATTGCACGGCGCGACGCGGAAAGAGAAAGTCGCAACCACTCACCCTGATGAAGACTCTCGGAATGAGTCGAAACTTAGTCGGTGCCTTCACCGATAGTGCAGTACGTGAAAATTCCCGTTTTTACAATATGAATTCTCATACTTGATTCTACTCAGTTAGATTAAGACTATATTGGCATGCTATAGAGTTGTTTATGGTGAGTTTATATTATAAACTAGCCTCTGCCCACGGCTTCGCCCGCGTGGTACCCGGATAAAAAGTAGCCTATATGTTATTTTGATGTACAAGCTATATTACTGTAAAGTTTCATCAAAATCTGTTAAGTAGTTTTTGCGTGAAAGAGTAACAAACATTCATCTATCCTCACAAACTTTCGCGTTTATAATAGAAGTGGGATTTAATACATTTATAACCTAACCTATCCTAGTCGGTTCTGCCCAGGATGGATTTTTTAGTTGTGCCAAGTTGTGTCTAACGCAACTCATATTTGGCATGGCACAATCAGTTGTGCATACCGGTTGGTCCGTGAAGAACTCGCTCAATGTACCTACAATGGGTGGTCATTTCACTAATTATCAATCATTAAATAACATAAAACTATTTGAAACTAGTTCATTTTTAGTAGTACTAGAAACTAGTTTTGAACTTCTTTTCCATATTTTACATACGTTTATTTTAACTGCCAACTCCAGACTAGATTTCGTCCATTCTACTTTCAACGCCATTTTTCACAGGAAATCGCTTTTGCTTCGGGCATTGAAGGATTGCGTTGAAAATATATTTGAATTGCCAATAATGAATGCAGCGCTTTTGAAGTTTTATTTATGGATGGCTTTTCAAAGGGTTATGAATTCACGAACTGACCGTGATATTAAAATAAACGGGAACAGATGTATAATGTATTTATACAACATTATAATATAATTACTTAAACAACAAATAAAATAAGATTGAAGATACATTTAAGAATGTTGTTTCTTGTTATTTAATAATTATGTTTATAGAAGTTAAGCTTAGTTGAAACTTAACAGAAATATCCTACTAATATTATAAACGTGAAAGTTTACTCGGATGGATGGATGTTTGTTACTCTTTCACGCAAAAACTACTGAACGGATGTTGATGAAACTTTATAGTAATATAGCTTATACATCAGAATAACACATAGGCTACTTTTTATCCGGGTACTACGCGGGCGAAGCCGTGGGCAGAAGCTAGAGTTTATAATATTAGTAGGATATTGTTTCTCAGCCATTTAATATAATCCCACACATGCAATGCCGTGCCATTTGTATTACAGCATAACCATAGATAAAAATAAAACCTCTCAAGCCTAGGGCTTGCTGTAAAATCTATGATATCTATATTTCATAGTAATTTACTTTAAAGTATATGTCATTTACACACATAACCTAAGATAGTGTCTTGGGACTACCAATTGTTTATTTTACGCAATGAAAACCGTTAAAACTTTTATTTTTATCTTTTTATCACATTTTAATATCAGGATTTATGAATGAATGAAACTTTTTAATGTACACCTTAAACAAATAACATAATCTTTTTATAAAGAAGGTACTTAATTTACACATTTATTTTATTTATTTATTGGTTTATTGGTAATCAACAGTACTTATAATCTAGACAAAAACATTTGTATCAAGCATAAGGCCAATGACAGACTAAGCGATTTCCTGAGGTGAAAATCCAGAATAAGCAAAAAACGCGAAAAGTCTTTATTTGCAAAAGTAGAGGGTACTTCGTCGATCAAGACATACGAAAACATTTTATTTAATCAGTCTTAATATAAATTTTTTTGCTTCAATAGACCAACAAAAAATTATTAAAAAATACCTTGATCCCTAGACACTTTTGAAGTGTGTATACTTTACTGTAATTTACAACGAGGCGCTAAGCGATGGTCATGTTTCAAAGCAATCTTCTTTGTGTTGTTACCAAGGTATCCTACCTACTAACGTATCTCAGGGCAATGATAAAAAAACAGATATATCACCAACAAATATTATAAGCATTAGTAGGTTACTACAGATATATTAATTTGTTTAAATAAAAAAGCGATAATCACAATGTTAATATTAGAAATAAAGATAAACTCTCTGTTGCAACTTATAGACTTTATAAAATTAGTAAGTTTAAAGGGCACGGTGTACGCTTTTATAACAAACTCCCAAGAGATATACAAAAATACTCAATTAACAAATTTAAAAACGTAATTAAACAAAAAACTTCATAAAAAGGCATACTATAAAGTATATGATTATTTAGATGACAAAAACTTTTGGGATTGAAAATGCTCCAACTCGAACATATTGTTTTGTAAAAGGAACATTAAAAAGAATAACCAGCCTTGTTTTCTTGCCTTTCTTTCCTGGCTTGGTCGCGGAACAGGCAGTAGATAAAAACCGTCGTTTCAAAGTGATCCTTGTGATTTTAATGAATAAATGAATTTTGAATTTGACTAAGCATCACAACCACACATAGGCGTCGATTTTCTAGTACATCAACATTCTAGTACACAAACTAAACTTAATTTAAACTGTAACTCTTTTTCACAGACAGTGCATGCAAGAAAGAGATGCCAAGAATTTTACTCCCGTCAAATTAGTCTACGTGTCGCCTTTCTTCGTGTTTATTCGTCAGCATGTTTTGAAATCACGACTAAACTTGCATGGAAAACTTAAATCTGACTTATAAATAATATAAAATTGTTGCTATCTCTTTCTTTTACTGTTAGTAAACGAGAGCGATTGATAAAATTATAATTAGTTAGTGTAATCTATCGCATCCTATCCTATCATACTAATATAATAAACGCGAAAGTTTGTGAGGATAGATGTTTGTTCCTCTTTCACACAAGAACTACTGAACGGAATTTGATGAAACTTTACAGTAATATAGCTTATAAATCACAATAGCACATATGCTAATTTTTATCTGGGTACCATGCGGGCGAAACCGTGGGCAGAAGCTAGTCCTACTAATATTATAAACGCGTAACTTTGTGAGGATGACTATTTGTTCCTCTTTCACGCAAAAACTACTGAACGGATTTTGATGAAACTTTACAGTTATATTGCTTATAAATCAGAATAACGCATAGGCTACTTTTTATCCGGGTACCACGCGGACGAAGCCGTGGGTAGAAGCTAGTAATATTATAAACACGAAACTTTGTGAGGATGGATGTTTGTTCCTCTTTCACGCAAAAGCTACTAAACGGATTTTGATGAAACTTTACAGTAATATAGCTTATACATTAGAATAGCACATAGGCTACTTTTTATCCGGGTACCACGCCGGCGAAGCCGTGGACAGAAGCTAGTGTAATATAATCTATCGTTACGCGTATATTTTCAAAATGGTCTCTTGAAACTGATAGCAAACGAGTTTCTCGTATTGGATTATCTGTTCGTTTAAAATCTTTGACTTTAATCCAAGACTCGGCGGCGGCTAAATTATGACATTGCATTGCACATTTATACCTTCTTCTGTAGGTGGGTAAGCAGTTATAGGTATATCGGCATTGTAGGCGGATCGACTCCTGCGCAAGATAATGGAATCTCTCCTTTTTTGTTTCTACCCATTTGTTTCTATCAAAGCTTGTAAATTGATACTGGAATATAGTGGAAGCAATTTTTTTCAACAAATATCTGTAGAAACTGCAATTGTTCCGCAGCGGAAATGGCTACGCCATCGAAATCAAGGCTGTTGGTCTTCTAACGAAGTTAAAAGGAAAACTATCACGGCTAAATAGGCTTTACAAATTAAAGAGTAAAAGTCAACCAACTTTTAAATATTTGTCTCGGGTCTGGGTGTTTTCTATGTATAATTATGTATGTATTTAAAAAAAAAAATATATATATAGAGGTCCTATTATCACCACAATTCACTAGAGGACGATAGACGAAGGAAAATATATAGGAAGTTTTATAAACTTAGCAACAAAATTTTTGAAAATTTTCAGTGTTTATCAATTTCAATATTAATAAAGAAAATAATGTAACGGAATGTTACATAAAGGATTACATTACACACACACACACACACACACACACACACAAATCACCTAGAACCATACACACACACACAAAATAGATAAAATTTACTTGTTCTGTTTTTATAATCATACTAGCCATACCACCCACGGTCGCTATCAGCCCCAGACCGACCCAACGCGTTGCATCGCCCGCCCGTGCTATAACTTCTTTCGCTCGACTTCTAAGGGTCGTAGCATGATATTAAATAGCCTATAATCTTTCCAATGAATTAAGCTATGGAATACAAAAATTTTTTTTTAAATCCGACTGGTAGTTCCAGAGATAAGCGAGTTCAAACAAAAAATAACAATGAAACAAAAAACTAATTTTGTAATTCTATAGCTACTCTGTGGTATAAAGAAATGAAATTGAGTCCTCTGAAATTATTAATAAATATTCCTTAAAACACAACTCTTTTCCTAATTAAACCGGCCCGGAACTCGTTAAAACTTAAGTCTCTCAAATATACGGAATGCTGAGTACCGTCAGAGACAAAAGTGCTTCTTGGCTATTTCGAGAAAACTAATTATTTCTGCAAGTTTCTGTGGCGTCTTATTTTACAAAATGGCGCGAGCACTCGATCTGTTTTGAATGATGAATAAATATGTTGTATCGTGAAGAAAACGGGATCTAGGAAAAAATCAAAAGATATGATTTAGTGTTAGTAAAAAAAACTTACTACTTAGTATTAAAAAAAAATAAGGATGTTTATTATTGAGTACCGGCAGAGACAAAAGAGCTTCTTGGCTATTTCGAGAAAACGAATTATTTCTGTAATTTTCTTTTGCGTCTTATTTTACAAAATGGCGCGAACGCTCGATCTGTTTTGAATGATGAATAAATACGTTGTATCGTGAAGAAAACGGGATCTAGGAAAAAATCAAAAGATATGATTTAGTGTTTGTAAAAAAAACTTACTACTAAGTATAAAAAAAAATAAGGATGTTTATTATTGAGTACCGGCAGAGACAAAAGTGCTTCTTGGCTATTTCGAGAAAACTAATTATTTCTGCAAGTTTCTGTGGCGTCTTATTTTACAAAATGGCGCGAGCACTCGATCTGTTTTGAATGATGAATAAATACGTTGTGTCGTGAAGAAAACGGGATCTAGGAAAAATCAAAAGATATGATTTAGTGTTTGAAAAAAAAAAACTTACTACTTAGTATTAAAAAAAATAAGGATGTTTATCATTGAGTACCAGCAGAGACAAATAGCTTCTTGGCTATTTCGAGAAAACTAATTATTTCTGCAAGTTTCTGCTGCGTTTTATTTTACAAATGTAACGAGCGCTCGATCTGTTTTGATTGATGAATAAATAAGTTGTATCGTGAAGAAAACGGGATCTAGGACAGCATTTAAAAGACTAGTTTATTCGTTTTTGTAAAAAAGCTTACTACATATTAAAAATACATTGGGATGTTTAGTAGTAAAATATTTTGGCTGCAGCGATTTGGAAAATAAATAAATAATGCTGGACATTTTGCAAACAGCATCATCTAAAAAATTAAGTAGATTTGAATTATGGATACTACATTACTGATATACTAGGTACTTATAAACTTTTTTATTAATGTTTATACATACTAATATTATAAACGCGATTCCTTCCTTCTTTCTTTCTTTCTTTCTTTCTTTCATACTGAAGATATCCATTATGGAGAATATAATCATGAACGTGTTTATCTTTTGATAGGATTAATGATGTTTTAAATTATCTTTATTTCTAATTTTGCCCTCGATTGTACCAGCCCAGACTGAAATTAATCAAGAAGTATCAACTTTAAGATAGTTTAAGATGATAGTGCTTAAGTTGTAGCTTAAATAGTTTTAGTTTAATACTTCAGAAGGCTTTGAAAGGAAATTTAAGATGGAATTTATGAATGCCTTAAATGAAACTTGATATTTGAGGATTTTTAGTGATTTTAAAGAATAAAAGCGTGGATAGGATAGTTGGAAGGGGGAGGTCACGGCGAACGTACTCTGACCAAATGTACCCTAAACCGACGAGCTTGTATGAAGAATAAATAAATAAATTGATAATGCTGGACAATTTTCACACAGCATCAATTAAGCCCCAAACTAAGCAGAGCTTGTATTATGGGAACTACATGATTGATATACAAATTATATACTTTTTTTTTAAATATTTCCCGCGACGGGAATCGAACCCGCAACCTTCTGCTGAATAATGAGGCTGAATGAAGCTAAAGAAGTAGCCAGCACTGTAACAAGTGGAAACCCGTCCTGCCTACCCCTTCGGGAAACAGACGTCACTTTATTTATACATTATTGCAAATGAATGATAAGCTATATAACTGTAAAGTTTTATCAAAATCTGTTCAGTAGTTTTTGCGTGAAAGAGGAACAAACATCCTCACAAACTTTCACGTTTATAATATTACTAGCTTCCGCCCACGGCTTCGCCCGTGTGGTACCCAGATAAAAAGTAGCCTATGTGTTATTCTGATGTATGAGCTATATAACTGTGAAGTTTCATTAAAATCCTTTCAGTAGTTTTTGCGTGAAAGAGGAACAAACATCCTCACAAACTTTCACGTTTATAATATTAAGTAGGTAGGATAGGATATTACATACCTATTATTAATAATGTAAAAGGTACGGTAAATAGTAGTGATATTCGTAGGTAACGTAGGTACCTATGTCTAGTTTTTAAGAACACGCTGTAAATAAGTAGGAATGTCTACAATTTTTGTTTTAAACTTGTCAAGATAAATAAACTATATTTGACTTTTTGACTGTATTCTCCAGGATAGACGTCTTTAGCTACAAACTCCGTGCGTAAATTTTTGAGGGGATCCATGGGGTAGTCGGAGGTACGTCCAAACGTTTTATTTGGCTAAGTATTTAGCATTCCACGTAGCATGTTGGAACACAAACCGATGGCGCAAATACCTTCGAATAATGTTCGGTTTCTTCACAATGTTACTAACTAGCCACTGCTTCAGTTTATTTGAAGGATTGCGTTGAACAAACAGCCCTTCTCTGTTATCGGTTCCCATCGAAAATTCCTGATTCCCTCCTAAATTCCCGGCCGAAGAAACGACGATTTCATTTTAAGAGTCGGTTATTTCACTATGTTACTAACTAGCCACTGTTTTAGTTTATTTGAAGGATTGCGTTGAACAAACAGCCCGTCTCTGTTATCGGTTCCCATTGAGAATTCCCGATTCCCTCCTAAACTCCTGGCCGAAGAAACGACGATTTCATTTTAAGGGTCGGTTACTTCACAATGTTACTAACTAGCCACTGTTTCAGTTTATTTGAAGGATTGCGTTGAACAAAAGCCCTTCTCTGTTATCGGTTCCCATCGAAAATTCCCGATTCCCTCCTAAATTCCCGGCCGAAGAAACGACGATTTCATTTTAAGAGTCGGTTATTTCACTATGTTATTAACTAGCCACTGTTTTAGTTTATTTGAAGGATTTCGTTGAACAAACATCCCTTCTCTGTTATCGGTTCCCATTGAGAATTCCCGATTCCCTCCTAAACTCCCGGCCGAAGAAACGACGATTTCATTTTAAGGTTCGGTTATTTCACTATGTTACTAACTAGCCACTGTTTTGTTTATTTGAAGGATTCCGTTCACAAACAGCCCTTCTCTGTTATCGGTTCCCATTGAGAATTACCGATTTCCTTCTAAATTCCCGGCCGAAGATACGACGATTTCGTTTTAAGGTTCGGTTATTTCACTATGTTACTAACTAGCCACTGTTTTAGTTTATTTGGATTGCGTTGAACAAACAGACCTTCTCTGTTATCGGTTCCCATTGAGAATTCCCGTTTCCCTCCTAAATTCCCGGCCGAAGAAACGACGAGGATGTGCGAGGAATTCAATTCCACTAACAAACGACCTGCATTGCAGCCTGGAAGCTCGCCAGAGCGGGGCTAATTCAATTAAAAATTAAACTTTACTGCCAGGCGTTTCAGTTCATTATCAGTCGACGTGAATTTCGGGGGAACGGGGTAAAGTTGGAATATTTACCCTATTCTGAGGAATCTCGAGTTTTTTTTGTATACAGCTAAAGTTGAAAATAAGCTGGCCCACCTGTTGGTGATAGGTTACCGTAATCTATGGACGCTTGTAACGTCAGAGGCATCAATCGGTGCCAGAACTTGAGACATAACGGATGAAAAGTCTCATGTTCCTGTAATTTCACAAACACCCATACCCGGTTTGTTATAACCTACTAATATAATAAATGCGAAAGTCTGTGTGTGTGTGTGTGTGTGTGTGTGTGTGAGTGTGTGTGTGTGTGTGTCGACCCCTAAGGGGGTTAAATAGGGCGGTATTGTTTCTATGAAAAAAAAATGTTTGATTCGCTCAAAACTCTGTACAAATAAACTTTAAAATAAATAATGAAACACGTATTTTATATTTTTTCAAAACTACCCTTTGGGGTGTGCAATTGAGTTCTAAACTTTGTATAGAAAATTGTAATCCTTGGTTCGATTCATTCAAATGTTGGTGGACATAGTTTGAAGCCTGGAGACGGTCATATGCTACTTTTATTAACATACCACGCGGGCGAAGCCGCGGGCAACAACTAGTTACTTAATATTTTCGATAATCATAAAGTTAATCATATAGATTACTACTAACCGCTTTGTTAACGAAACGGAAAATCGACTGAAAGACTAATTTATGTGAAAATCCTACAAATATTATAAACGTGAAAGTTTGTGGGGATGGATGTTTGTTACTCTTTCACGCAAAAACTACTGAACGGATTTTGATGAAACTTTACAGTAATATAGCTTATACATCAGAATAACACATGGGCTACTTTTTATCCGAGTACCACGCAGGCGAAGCTGTGGGCATAAGCTAGTACCATATAAGTCGTTATCTAAGTAGCATTTTAATTCTCTCCAAAATAAAATAAAATTTTATCTTATTTTGGTTATCTACTTCGACCTCCTTTTGACGACCTCTGTGGCGCAGTGGGCGAAGGCTCGCCTGAGACGCAGAAGGTTGCGGGTTCGATTCCCGCCGCGGGACAAATGTTTGCAAATATTTGTCTCAGGCTGGGTTTTTTTCTATGTATAATAATATGTATGAATTTACAAAAAAAAATATAAGTAGTATATCAATCATGTAGTTCCCACAATACAAGCTCTGCTTAGTTTGGGGCTAAATGATGCTGTGTGAAATATCCAGCATTATTTATTATTTATTACTTAAAATCCACTACCACCCCACTCTTCATTACACAAAGGTAAGCTGGAAGAAAATTAAATTTTAAAAGAAATTAACATTAAGTTCGTCTATGTACTCATTTATCTTTTGCAATAAAGCATTTTATATATATCTCTCTGTCTACCCTAAACTGAAAAGCATTAAGATAAGGAAGTTTCAGCTCCCAGGACTTTCATAAATCATACGAGCGCAGCATTTTAACAGATTCAGCGTTTATGAAATTTATATCATTGCTTTACTAATAGAGACTGAAAATAATTTTATATTTTTTAAACGTAATGCATTCTACTGCTATATATAAACGTGAAAGTTTGTGAGGATGGATATTTGTTACTCTTTCACGCAAAAACTACTGAACGTATTTTGATAAAAATTTACAGTAATATAGCTTATACATCAGTATATCACATAGGCTACTTTTTATCCGGTTACTACGCAGACGAAGCCGTGGACAGAAGCTAGTAATTGATAGAAAGAAGATTTCTTATAGCAAAAGACTTTGTTCTATTATGGTAACTAGTTGCGAATGAAGAAGTTATTTTTCTGGTTACGTTACGAAAATCACTAAATGTTAATCAAAGTGTTAATTAAGAAAAACTGAAAAACACGCTTTTATCACGTACTAAAAAAATCCTACTTATATTATAAATGTGAAAATTTATGAGGATGTTTGTTACTCTTTCACGCAAAAACTACAGAACGGATTTTGATGAAACTTTACAGTAATATAGCTTATACATCAGAATAACACATAGGCTACTTTTTATCCGGGTACGCGGGCAAAGCCGTGGGCAGAAGCTAGTATAAAAATAATGCTGGACATTTATCACACAGCAACATCTAGGCCCCAAAGTAAAGAAAGAAAGAAAGAAAGAAAGAGTATTTTTATTTGAGCCCAAAAACACAAACATGGTAAAAAACTGGAAAAGAATTAGCTTACAGAAAATGTGTAAAGTAAGCAGAGCTTGTATTATGGAACTATGATTGATATCCCATTTTTTTGTAAATACATACATATGATAACTAGGTACGAATGAATAAATTATTTTTCTGGTTACGAAACAAAGATCACTAAGATAACAACAGCAATCAATGATTTGCTGGCAAGTAATTAGTAGGTGCCTGTTTAATCACCGTCACCCATATCGAAATCAAACACAGTAATGCGAGACTTACGGCGACAGAAATACATAGATTGTTTATAATTATTTAGTTACTAACACGATTAAACCAATTACATTAGTTATTAAAAATTTAAAATATAATTTATATCTAATAACTTAAAATTATTGTAAAAAAAAACATTTGATAAAATAAGTCAGTACAGAATTAACAGCCTTAAAAATTAATTTTAATAATAAATAAATAAAAAGATTTTCATAATATTGAAATTATTAATAAAAATAGCTGAGCGGCTGATTCGGCCGAAGATCTCAAGAGGCGGAAATATAGAAGTCTCGACAGAGCTCACTTATTTGAGCCTTTTGGGGTTGAGACTCTGGGTCCGTTGGGAACCGGGGCATTTCGCGTTTTCAAAATTCTTTCAGGGCGACTGGTCGAAGCGACGCGTGACCAGAGAGCTGGCTCTTATCTGGGTCAACGCATTAGCATTCAGCGTGGCAATGCCAGTATTTTCGGAACGCTTTCGTCTGGTAGTGATCTGGATCAATTGAGCTATCTATAGATCGTTTGTAACGGTCTTTAGATGGCTAGCTGTTTCATCTGTATTTTTTGTATATACCTACTTGTAAATAGGTGTATGAATTAATGATATTTTTTCATAAAAGTTAAAAATAATATTAACACAAACAAGTATCCTTTCATTAATCACTCTCTGAAAACCTCAAGCATACCAACACTAAACTCCATTCATCTGCGAAGATATCGCAGTCTGGGTCCTGGTCAAGAAGTCTGTTGAGTCCGGCGAGGGTGCGAGGCAGTGGGGAGTTGGCACGAGCGACGTTTCTACAGGAGAGCACAGAGACAAGTCTGTGGCTTCTGTTGCGAAGGTAATTATTAGGAAGGTAGAGCCGAAACAGGAAGTACTTTCCCTAGACGAGCTATTTAACAAGGAACTTCTGCTGCTTCTAAAATCTCCATCATAAGCATTTTTAGATATTTTATTCCAAAAACTATCGTGAACTTGACTATTCATATTGTAAAAACGGGAATTTTCACGTACGTCGCCCCCTCCACTCGCGCGCCTTTATAACCGCGCACAACGTGCGGCAGAGCGTAGTGCACGGCGCGACGCGGAAGGAGAAAGTCGCAACCACTCACCCTGATGAAGACTCTCGGAATGAGTCGAAACTTAGTCGGTGCCTTCACCGATAGTGCAGTACGTGAAAATTCCCGTTTTTACAATATGAACATTCTTAGATATATACTCAGTAGAGTATTAATCTAAGAATATCAACATATTATTATTTTTTAAACTATCACGGTCTCATTACGAAACGTGGTCTAAACTCGAGTTGAACTCGAGTCCTGTCAGAGCCACTCAACTGAGGTTTAAATATACTTTATCGAAAAGAGTATTATTGCAAAGTTACTAAGGTCTACAATTTAAATATAAAAGAAACATCATTTTGATTGGTTATCAAAAGAAAGTAGATCCCCAAAAAGGAGTTGAGTTATGATAGAAATAAACTAGGTGACCGCCTGGTTTATCTTTTAGCGGTTATTTATCATCAAACCTTTTTTTGAAACGTCAAATAGACTGTCGGCAATTTTATTTTAACATTCAATTTTAAACCTTGTATACTTAGTTATAACAATTTGTCTTGAAAAATCAGGATTCAAATGTCTGGTCTAACTTTGAGAGATAAACCACCGATTTAAACCACGTATCGTAATGAGACCGTCATAGTTTTGAACATAATTTTTACTAAAAACTGGATATTTACCGATATTTTCGGGATATTTTTTATTAACCGCCCTGATATATGGTTTGATAGTGGAAACCTCACTTCTCTTTATCTTCACTCCTCTTTATCTTTGTCATTATCATCATCATCATTACCTTAGAAGTTCACTGCTTGTGATATTCTGGATTCTGGATACTGCCCTTTATGTTATATCATATGACTATGCTATAGTTCTTAGTTTATAGATCTAAAGACTTGTTCACCAATTTTTTATAAATAATTTATAATACCAATTAGGCTTTTAAATATAAATAGCGACTAAATTTCTTATTTAATATTTGTAAAAAAAAAAGTTAAATAGTTCTAACTAAGTTTGTAAAAAATTTATTATTCTTTAGCTTAAATAAGTACCTGGATAAGAAACTGTTAGTTTTATATCGAAGCTATCTGCTACTGATATTGGGAGGGGGGGAAGATCAGCACGCTACTTACCTTCACCAGGTCTGCGGCGCTTTATGCTGACTCCCATCACAATTTGTGGCTACTTATCACATCAGCAGTCCAATCATCTAAGTTATGTACTTAATTAATAAGTAGTTGCAAATAAATGATTTATCTATCTATATATCTATCTGATGTGCTCCTTCACCCGACAAGCTATGTTACGTTTAGTTTGGCCTATGTAGGAACTCCCACAACTAAAGTAAATTTTATACACTCCCGGTTTTTCTAATGGAAAGCTATCTTTAGGTGAGCGCAGGTATAGTGTGTGATTTTCTTTAAAGGACTGAAATTTTATGGATAACTTTTGCTAGACTTTCGCGATTTTATCCGTCACTCCTTTGATGTACCTTCCTTTGATGCAATAAAAGAGGGAGAAAGAGGGTAGATCGATTTGTCTTTCACTAAGATCTGTACTCTACTGAGTATAGATCTAAGAATGTTCCCACATCGTGGGTATACAAAGGGCTAGTCGAAAGCATTCCACGAGAGATCGCAAGCCTTTTACCAATTATTGGAACACAAACCGATGTTTCATATCAAAGTCTTATAAAATTAATTAGACATTTTGTGAAAAAAATTGAAAGAAAATATGTTACCAGCTTATTACGCCTCATAGACTACCCTCCGATAATAGCGTAATTATACAATCCCAACCCTCTGAAGGGGAAAGAGGTAATTGATATTAACGGTAGGAAGGAGGGAAAATTTGTCTTTTCAATAAGCTTAAATGGATACTTTAAATTATTGGATAAGAAATATAAAGCGAAGCCTTTCAGCGGTACTGAATCTAGCGTGCGCTAGTCTTCTTTTAATAACATACATAGATATAAATATACTTTATTAATATATTACTACATTATCTATATACTTACCTACACTCCGTTTTAAGATATTATGTACCTGTTATCTTACTAATTTTTGAGGATGTTTGTTCCTCTTTCACGCAAAAACTACTGAACGAATTTTGATGAAACTTTACAGTAATACAGCTTATACATCAGAATAACGCATAGGCTACTTTTTATCTGGGTACCATGCCATTTTATATATTTATTTATCTACATTATCTTTGACCACAGAAAAAACAGGCTATTAGGAGCTCTCAACTCTTATCATGTTATTATAACTAGCTTCTACCCGCGGTTTCACTTGGGTGGTATGTTGATTAACATACCACGCGGCGTATAATATAGGAAAGCGCAGACTGGATGCAGATGCATCTCTAACCAGACTGCGTCATGTAGCCTGTATGTAATTTAAAATCAAATGGCCACTAGATTCGCATTGCACAGACCACAGACAAACAAATTCCTAATTTCTTTCGGAACTTCCCACTTATTTATATTTAAATTATAATATTACATTAATAATATATTTATCTATTGTACATAATACTTATTTTATCTATTATCTATCTACTTATTCTTTCCTGTTTACGTTTGCTCCCCGTCGTTCGTGACATCACGATCGATGGCCCTGTCTGAAAATCAGCGGTTTTTCTTAGGTTTGGTGCAGCATAATGCTGAGATAGGGACCTTTTGACCCCACACAACACATATATATATATATATATATATATATATATATATATTTGTAGTATTTTAATTAAACCTTTCTGTGTTTGTATTTATTTGTTTTGTATTTTGTCACCTGTTGTGTTGTGTTTGTGGTTAATAAATGTATTTTCTTTCTTTCTTTCTTTCGTATGACCTTCTCCCAGACTTCAAACTATGTCCTTATCAAATTACAAACGGCTCAGCGGTTTAGCCGTGAAACATCCTACTAATATTATAAACGCGAAAGTTTGTGAGGATGGATGTTTGTTACTCTTTCACGCAAAAATTACTGAACGGATTTTGATGAAACTTTACAGTAATATAGCTTATACATCAGAATAACACATGGGCTACTTTTTATCCGAGTACCACGCAGGCGAAGCCGTGGGCAGAAGCTGGTATAGGTGTAGATATTTCCGATATAATTTTACTAACTTAATTGATATTATGCCAAAATCACATAATATCATTAAAAAATGTAGACTATGTGTTATTCTGATGCATAAACTATATTACTATAAAATTTCATCAAAATCCGTTCAGTAGTTTTTGCGCTTAAGAGTAACAAACATACATCCATCCTCACAAACTTACGCGTTTATAGTAGGATAGGATAGGATTTGGGTTTATAGTGTTGAGGGAAACTGCAATAATTTACAGTTTCCCAAAAATCAACATCGGTGGGACTCGATTTTCTTTTGAAGCGGGACATGTTTTAGTTCAATGGAAACGCTTCAGAAAACAGCTTATTTTTGATGATGATGAAAGTGGAACGTGAAGATGACGGAGGGATTACTTTCAAAGAGCGGGTGCTAAAGGAATAGTACTTTATTAAAGAGGGAGCCTCGGGGTCTAGCAGTAATTGAGAGGGTGACCATACCTTAAGTTATTTATAAGATTTGTCAAAAAAACTTTAGATCGTCAATTTTTTTACACAACTGCGGAGAATTGATTTTCGCGCGTATCCAAGAAAAACTTAATGTCGATTTTTTTTGACCCAGCTTCGGAGAGCTAAGTTTTTTACGATTATCTAAGTATGTGTGATTGTGATTATTTATTTACATTTTAACACCCCAACTGCTCAATAGATTTTAATGATTGAGGTATCGTTAGACACATTATAACTCCAAAATAGATACAGGTTACGTACTGTAAAAATACCTCATAATAGGGTCACCTAGTACAATATTGTATCACATTTATTTTCTAATACAATTGATATTGGTTTAGAAGCTTTATGAGACAAGCTCATATATATATATATATATAAACAAAAATGATTCCAACCATCTTAATATAGATAAGAAGGCTCGTATGTAGTAGAAAGAGACGATAGCAAAGAAAAACGGTTTTTGTATTTTGAAATTAACGCTGTTTTTTTATTAATTAGATTATCCGTCTATATGTCTCTACGTCTCAAGGCGCTCGTAAATAGACTAGATTTGTGGAAATTTCTTCTTGCACTCGTATAGCCATCGCACAAAAAATAAAAGGAGTAAGAAAGAAAGAAAACATTTATTTAACACGACATAAAAAAACATACAACTAATTTTGGAAGTTAGGATGGTGGGATAATTTATGAGAATAATAATAATAATTTATAAGTTAGAAGAGCCTACTTATAAGTATAACTGTAACAGAAATGCCCCACGCACCTTACTGCCTAATCTATCTACCTAGACAGTTTTATGTCGCACCAAAAAGGTATCAGCTCAGCATGATGCTAGGTAGGTGGCTACCTACTTAGCGCTGGTATTCTGCTGACCCTGCGCAGTGACGTCACAGACGCCAGAAGAAAACAATACGCTCAAGAGATTAAATGTGTATTAATCTATATTTTTTTTAAACTGCATTTACTGTAAATTATTTACTATGTTCTAACTGTTATACATTATACAATTGCATACGCGCTTACTTAGGTGATCATTAACATAAATAATTATAATAAATGACTAAATATATATGATGTTTAATGGACTAAATATATGAAGCTGTCGCTTGGATTTAAAACAGAAACAGATGCACCTATCAATTGCCTCAAGAAATTTCTACAAAATTTCTAAAAACGAGCTTCTTTATAGCTGTGTCTTATTAACCAGTATTACTGAAAACAAACTTAAAGTCTCATATATTTCCTACGACAATTTATGATGTTAAATCATCGTCCGTATTTTGTTTTCGTAAAACTACATGATTTAAACGCCTGATAGTTCCGAAAGGCTGGTCACCCTAACCGGAAGTTTTCGTCCGCCATTGAAGGCCGTTTCCTGTACCCGCCAATATCGCTGTAATATGGGTTCAAGAAACAACTGCTTACATCGAATAGTAATATGTATACTTATAAGTAGAAATCTGTGGTCTCTGCCTATTATGCTGGTCTACAGATCAAAGACTAAGCAATGCTGGTCTATCAGATTATCAGGATGTTAAAGCTGATATATTTATTTATTTAATACTTTACGCACAAAACAATGTAGTGCTAGGAGGACTTAATGCTAAAGCATTCTCTACCAGTCATCCTGGGCGTGCAAAAAGATGGTGTGGCGTGTCTAGTACAATGTACATACACTACAATATATATATTATAAGATACGTATAAGAATAATATATTTAATATACTTAATAATAATATATAAAATATTGAAAATAAACTTAAACAAATAAAACACTTAAATATTAATTGATAGTGGCATCAGAGAGGGGGGAAGTTGAAGAGAAAAAGTAATTAATTGTTCATCTTCCGTGCTCCCGTACCGACTTTTTAAATGATTCCTTTGAGTCGATCTGCTTGATTTTTAGCGGCAAAGCGAACTGCAACGACCGAAAACGAATTAGTCCTAAAACAGGTGTTATGTAAAGGGGTGTGAAGGAGAAAGGGGTGTGAGGGTCTGGCTGTTATGGTACAATGGTACTTAGTTCCTGATACCAAACACAGGGAATCCTGTTGTAGGGTCAGGATTAGGTATGTGACTGGGTCATTACAGAATAAAGTTGACTGCCCTATAGAGACACTTTTAAATTAATATTTTTTCATTCCTAGTAGGGACTGTCCACGCCTACTGCTTGTATGTTTCAAAGTTTAACACTGAAAATCGCAAGGTATTACCAGAGATGTTTTTGTATTACTTTTAAATATTATGTCTGCCATAATAATTCATATTGTAAAAACGGGAATTTTCACGTACTGCACTATCGGTGAAGGCACTTCATCAGGGTGAGTGGTTGCGACTTTCTCCTTCCGCGTCGCGCCGTGCACTACGCGCTGCCGCACGTTGTGCGCGGTTATAAAGGCGCGCGAGTGGAGGGGGGGATTGTGTTCTTAGCGTTGTTGTAACTACTGGTGGTAGGGGTGCTACATCGTCTACGCTACTGCTCACGTCGATGCAATAACCTATTCCTGGAGGAGCCAGACAGGCTACGCTCACTGTGGCAATGTCAGATTCGACTCCCCCGTTATCATGCAGTCCATACAGACATGACTTCCAGGCGGGGGGTAAAGCCCATCCACGGTCTCTGTTAAAGTTTGGTAGACGACCTATCTCGATAGCTTCGCGAATCTTGCGTGGAACTAAAAACTTTTCTCTTGCCAAGACCCGGGCTTTATCAAAACGGATATAGTGCGTCGTACCAGTGACCAGCGAATGCTCTGCTATGGCGGAACTGTTGATATCTAAGTTCTTCACAGCGCGTATGTGTTCGGTTAGCCTTGTAGAAATGTTGCGTTTTTACAATATGAATAGTCAAGTTCACGATAGTTTTTGGAATAAAACTGACATAATAAATAAATAAAAATAAATCCATAATGCAGGACATTTTCACACAGCACCATCTAGCCCTAAACTAAGCAGAGCTTGTATTATGGGAACTACATGACTGTATATCACTTATATACATATATTTTTTTGTAAATACATAGACATTATACATAGAAAATAAAATCAAGTTATTGTACCTAAACTGTAGGGTGCTTATTATTTTATTTTGAAATCTCCAATGTTTTCAATTTTCCATTTCCAATTTCAAGTTGACAAGAAACTTGAAATGAATTTTCATCATTAATTTCAGAGCACTCTATTGACTTGTGGCAAAAACACCTATCTAAGAAGCATCTACGACGACCTCTGTGGCGCAGTGGGTGAAGGCCCACCTGAGAAAAACGTTTGTTTGATCTGCAAATATTTGTGTCGGGTATTTACTCGTATAATATGTGTCGGATCTAGATGATCTTTCGAGCTATCCACGGACATAATGTGGGTTAGTGCGGGTATTCGTGGAATAAGAAAACACTTCTTTGTTCACAGTTTAATCAAATAAGAACTAACTTTACAATAAGGTACGTTTAACTGGGCAATTATATCACAATACTCTCTAGAGGCACTTTATATAACGACGGTATAAACGAAACGTGAAGACAGTTTCCAGACGGTTTACTCTGGCGATCGGGCTGAGACGTGACCGGATGCGTCATAAACTTCTGCCCACGGCTTCACCCGCGTGGTACCCGATAAAAAAGTAGCCAATGTGTTATTCTGATGTATAAGCTAATTACTGTAAAGTTTCATCAAAATCCGTTCAGTAGTTTTTGCGTGAAAGAGTAACAAACATCCATCCTCACAAACTTTCACGTTTATAATATTACTAGCTTCTGCCCACGGCTTCGCCCGCGTGGTACCCGGATAAAAGTAGTCTATGTGTTATTCTGATGTATAAGTTACATTACTGTAAAATTTCATCAAAATCCTTTCAGTAGTTTTTGTGTGAAAGAGTAACAAACATCCATCCTCACAAACTTTCGGGGTAGGACTTACAAAAAAATATCTAAGTAGTATATCAGTCATGTAGTTCCCACAATACAAGCTCTGCTTACACTAGGCTAGATGATGCTGTGTGAAAAATGTCCAGCTTTATTTATTACTTATTTATTTATTCATACAAATTAATTGTATAAATGCATTATAAATTGACAAGGCGTTTTGGAGCTAGATGTTAACAGACAGACAAACAACAAGCTCTTAAAGGAAAAGCAGGTTATGGGCTCTTTGTTTGCGTAAATAATAATGTCAGAACTATGTATTTTCATTGAGTGAACAAACTATTTACTATTTATTATATACACAATTTTGGAATGATAAATAACTGTTCTAATAGCATAGATATCTTACTTCCTACTAATATAATAAATGCGAAAGTCTGTGTGTGTGAATGTTTGTTACCACGTATCTCCGTAACTACTAAACCGGTTTTGATGAAATTTGGAATGTAGATTGTTTAGATTCTAGAATAACAAATAGGCTAATCTTTTTTTAAAAAATCAACCCCTAAGGGGGTTAAACAGGGTGGTATAGTTTCTATGGAAAAAAATATTCCTTGCTTTGATACACTTAAAACTCGGTACAAATAAACTTTAAAATAAATAATGAAACCATATTTTTTATTTTATTAAAACTACCCTTTGGGGGTGTGCAATTGAGTTCTAAACTTTGTATGAAAAACTGTAATCCTTGGTTCGATTTACTCAAAAGTTGGTGGGCATAGTTTGAAGCCTGGAGACGGTCATATGCTACTTTTATTAACATACCACGCGGACGGAGCCGCCGGCAGAAACTAGTATTTTTTTATATTTTACGAATCTTGTTAGAATCTTAAAAAAATAATTATGAATCAGTATATACATACTAGTGCCCACGGCTTCGCCCGCGTGGTACCCAAATAAAAAGTAGGCGATTTAAAGTAGCTCTTTTCTGTCGACTTACATTGCAAAATTGTTCTACATGAAAATACCTGAAGGACTATTTAAAAAAAATAGAGATCCTTAAGAAAATTGCAATAATGTAACCCAAAGTAGCAAAATTTTGCCTATAAAATTTATTATTTGGCGTGCGCTGAGAAAACTATTGATGATACATAAAAATTATGTACTACATGATTAAAGTACTCATTGTTTCCTACAAAAAAGTCCGCGAGGAAATATATCTTACTATCATAGTTAAGTCACAAGAGCAGGTTTTGTGTATATTGGTGAAATATATTTTTGAAATCGGATGAGTTTTTTCTGAGATTACCTCCTACTTACAAATTTTACTTCTTTCTATTATTAGTGCAAATAATATATTCACGGAGCCTAGCTTTTGCTAACAGAGAAATCAAGGGATTACTGACGTGTGACCAGACCTTTTATGCTCACTCAAAGTTAGTCCTTTTCACAAAAAAAAAACGCCATTCTCTATGAACAGACTATATAAAGATGGTACTTATTTAAAGGTCTGTGGCCCGCAAGCAGAAGGGGAGGCGCGCATTAGCATTATATTGGCAAGACACGTGCGCGCCAATATGTCTTCATGATAGAAAATATTTTGTTAAAGGAAATTGAATGGCTGTTTGCGGTAAAGAGAAGATACCGTTATTGTAGTTTTTTATATAGAACTATGTACAAGTAGATATATGCAAAAAATACATATGTAACTGCTATCTGTCTAAATACCGTTGCAAACGATCTATAAACAACTATTACTCCCTAGTAATAATAATCCTACTAGGTATCCTATCCTACTAATATTATAAACGAGAAAGTTTGTGAGGATGGATGTTTGTTACTCTTTCACGCAAAAACTACTGAACGGATTTTGATGAAACTTTACAGTAATATAGCTTATACATCAGAGTAGCACATAGGCTGCTTTTTATTCGGGTACCGTACGGGAAAAGCCGTGGGCAGAAGCTAGTTATATATAAACTCGAAAGTGTGTGAGGATGGATGTTTGTTACTCTTTCACGCAAAAACTACTGAACAGATTTTGATGAAAATTTATAGTAATATAGCTTATACATCAGAATAACACATTGGCTACTTTATATTCGCGTACCACGCGCGCGAATCCGTGGGCAGAGGCTAGTTAATAATCATACTGGACATTTTTCACGTAGGATCATCTAGTCCCAAGCTAAACAGAGCTTGTATTATGGGAACTACATGACTGATACTGATTTTACGTCACTTACTAAAGTAACGTTGCATGTTGGATTTAATTATTTCATTACTTGTCAAAGTACAAGCTTCCTATGAAATTCCAAAGATATCAAAATATTAGTTTCCGTAAAACTACTTACAATATCAAACACCATAAAACCACAATACAAATTGAAATTCTTTCGCCATTTTACCGAAAATAGATATATATTTTTATAGCCTTCTCGCATTCACGATCTATGGGGTGCAGGGTTGGGGGTGATGGATATAATTTAGTGAAATTGAGCGGGAGGATGTATAGAAATTGACTTCCTTTACGGGGTTCATTTTAGCGAATATGTTTTGGAATGTGGTAGAAAATGGGGCAACATTGTGTTTGAAAAACATGGACGTTGATTTAAACGAAAACGTAGAAATATTGAGTAGGGTTCGGCAGGTATTATGAAAAGCCTTTTAGTGTTTTTTTATATAACAACCCTCGAGTGGCCTTGGGTAAAAATATAGGTATGCTTTTGTTACAAAAATACAGACAGGTTATGGGCCCAGAATAGTTTAAATTCTTTTATAATATGAATATAAAAATTATCAATTTTAATTATTGTGGATAGCACGAAACATAGAAAGAATAACTACTTAAAATAGTCTATCTAAGTAATAGGTTGTCCGGAAGACCGCTTTTAGCGATAAGTCCGCCAATTGTACCTGGTATATTTATGAATTGTATTTTGTAATTTTCTTTGGTTTGCAGAGGTAAAGAGTTTATCTATCTAGCTTCTTATACATACATTGTAAACTTTTTCAGACAGTTCATGTTTATTTTTTATTCCAAAAACTATCGTGAACTTGACTATTCATATTGTAAAAACGGGAATTTTCACGTACTGCACTATCGGTGAAAATTCCCGTTTTTACAATATGAATAGTTCATGTTTAGTTTGCCGCTGGTGGTAAATAGAGGTGATTATATGGATTAAAAAAAGGGTAATCCAAAAGTGAATGAACTAGGTAAGTAAGTACCTATAGAAAGGAAGGTCATCAATTAAAGACGTAACCCAGAATTATAAAAATAAAAATTAAGTATTTTTTTCAGGAATTCTTTAATAAATCAAATGTTAAATAATGAAAATGTCGTCCAACATGAGATAAAACAAAAAAAATGCTATAATTGATTTAGTTCATAAAAGCATCTAACAAAAAGCCAATTCTGTTTTTTTTAAATCACAAGATTTACAGATTAATTCTCAATTAATCAATCAAATTTTGTGTAATTCGTAGTTTATTTTTCAGATAAATAGCTATATTACTGTAAAGTTTCATCAAAATCCGTTCTGTAGTTGCGTGAAAGAGTAACAAACATCCATCCTCACAAACTTTCGCATTAATAATAGTAGTGGGATAAAAAAACGGATGTCATGCTTAGAATACTTACAGTCTGTGCGTGTCTGTCGGCAATCGTTTTGGCACATGGAGCAAGCCGCGATGCGCACAGTCTGCGGCGGCGCCCCGGCACGCGCAGGCCCACGGGCACGCGCGTGCCACGCGCACTGCGCACGTGCACACTGCTACCAGCGCCAGCGCACGCAGCATCGCGAGGGGCGACATCGTGCGGACCCGCGTGGTTAGGTCATGGCTCAATCTGGAAACGGGAATTGTTTTAGGAACATTTGACAATAGATAGATCGATAGATAAACTCTTTATTGCACACCGAAGCAAAAAAAAACACAGGAATTAATAATAGCATAAGGTACTTGACTATTCATATTGTTAAAACGGTAATTTTCACGTACTGCACTATCAGTGAAGGCACCGATTAAGTTTCGACTCATTCCGAGAGTCTTCATCAGGGTGAGTGAACGCGACTTGCTCCCTCCGCGACGCGCCGTGCACTAAGTGCCGTGACTTGATGAAGACTCTCGGAATGAGTCGAAACTTAGTCGGTGCCTTCGCCGATAGTGCAGTACGTGAAAATTCCCATTTTAACAATATGAACATAAGGTACAATTGGCGGTCCTATCGCTAAAAGCGATTCCTACCAGACAACCTTTAAATTGAATAGATAAAAAATAACAATCAAGCAGAGCGCGCGTGATTAGGGGTATTCCCAAAAATAGCATCAAAATCATTGCACCCATTTTCAGAGCACCCACTTTTAGTGCACCCATTTTCAGAGCACACATTTTCGGAGCACCAAACATATCGAAAGCGTTCCGTTAGCGCCGTTACTCCCTTTTATTGTAAGTTGAAACGAAATTTAAGCGTTTGAAATATACCTTTATCAAGCTGCCACTTAAATGTGGGTGACAGCGAAAAAACCTGGGTGCAAGAAATACGAAAAACAAACATGCTTACGATTGTTTGCTCTCGTACATAAATGAAAAACAGTGGTTAACAAAAATAGCACATTAAACTCTGTCTGAGTTTAAAATGCTATTTTTGTTGTGTCGCATACATACAAAATAAGTTCTTAGTTAGGTTTAACCTTTTATTTACATATCGTCGGCTAGCAAACAACATCGCTCAAGTCAGAATATTGCAGTTTTAACATTTTGATGCCATTGGATAGATCATTTCACTAAACTTCTGTCCATCAATATAAACAGTTCATTTCGGTTTGCGGTGGGCGAAGGTCCGCCTGCGACCCAGGAGGTTGCGGGTTCGATTCCCGCCCTGGCACAAATGTTTGTACGATCTGCAAATATTTGTTCCGGGTGTTCTGGGTATTTTCTATGTATAATAAAAAAATATCTATCTATGTAATGTATTGTATTAAGTATATCAGTCATCTAGTACCCATAACACAAGCTCTGCTTAGCTTGGGGCTAGATGATGCTGTGTGGATTGTCCAGCATTATTTATTTATTTATTTATTTCAACCAATCACAGGCAGTTATTCAAAAACAAGAATTACCGCGAAGTCTGCAAGATTTTCAAACACCGCCCAAGTCTCAATACATAAAAACTTAGAGATTTCAACTTTGTGGACTTGCGCAGTGTTGCTTAAACAGTTATTTGCTTCCCCTGAAAAGTTACGAAAACCGATTAAAGCGGTGTTGTTAGCTAGCCGACGATATCCAATTGTTTCTTACATACAAACTGAGCATGTGGTGTTAGCCTGTAATTGGTTTCTCATGTAGCATAAGACTAACTAGTTTATACCTTATACATTTTCTATGTTGGCGAAACCAAGAAATAAAATGAAATAAAATAAAACCTATAATGGAGAACCTCAGATCTATAGGTACACAAGACGCAGATCCGTGAGAATAGCAAGTAGCAGGGGTAATCTAGATCTCCGCACATGTCCGCGTTTTACATAATACTTAGCATTCCACAGTTTGTAAGCCCATCGCCGGTTATTGGAACACTTACTGATGGCACGAGCCTTGGAATTTTAGGTTCTATTGCAAGCCGGTTCCCATAGAACTTAAAATTCGGTTCGGTTCCTTCACCGGGGCGTGTTAATCGCATATATATACTAGCAATTTCACGGCCGCGCTCTGCCACCGACCGAGCCACCCCGCGTCGCATCGGCCGCCGCACTATTACTTCTTTTGCTCGGCTTCTAAAGGTCGTAGCGTGATGTTATCTAGCCTATAATCTTGCTCATGAATTGCGCATGAAATGAAAACAAAATATTTTCTTAATCTGACTGGTAGTTCCAGAGATAAGCGCGTTAAAACAAAAAAAAAGGTTTATTATTTCCTACTAATATAATTAATGCGATAAAGTTTCTATGAAAGTCTGTGTGTGTGTGTGTGTGTGTGTGTGTGTGTGTGTGTGTGTGTGTGTGTGTGTGTGTGTGTCTGTGTGTGTGAGTGTGTGTGTGTTTGTGTGTTTGTTACCACGTATCTCCGTACCTACTAAACCGATTTTGATGAAATTTGGAATGTAGTTAGTTTAGAATCTGGAATAACACATAGGCTAATTTTCGAAAATCGACCGCAAAGGGGGTTAAATAGGGCGATAAAGTTTCTATGAAAAAAAAAATTTTTGATTCGCTCAAAACTCGGTACGAATAAACTTTAAAGTAAATAATGAAACACGTATTTTTTATTTTTTCAAAACTACCCTTTGGGGGTGTTTAATTGAGTTCTAAACTTTGTATAAATTGTAATCCTTGGTTCGATTCATTCAAAAGTTGGTGGACATAGTTTGAAGCCTGGAGACGGTCATATGCTACTTTTATTAACATACCACGCGGGCGAAGCCGCGGGCAACAATTAGTTGTTAATAATTATGCAACTTAATGGCACATTACCGGGTTCAATTCAACGACCTTCAGATCGAAAGCCGGGTACAATCCACTAGGTCAATACTCTTAACAAACTAACAAACAAACCAGAAGACATCCCATCAGAGCCAATTAACCCGGGCATCGAACCCATAACTCAATTCCGAATGCAATTGAACATTTTGATCCTACGACCTCTTACAATTGATTTTACGATGACTGGTTTTGACAACTTTATGCTGTTTCCATTAGAGACTTTACGAATCAAGTTCTTCAGACGGGCTATGATTCTATATGAATCAAATAAAAGAACCAAACATATCAATTACTAGCTTCTGCCCACGGCTCTGCCTGCGTGGTACCCGGTTAAAGAGTAGCCTATATGTTATACTTTACAGTATATTACTGTAAAGTTTAATCAAAATCCGTTCTGTAGTTTTTGCGTGAAAGAGGAATAAACATCCATCCTCACAAACTTTCGCGTTTATAATATTAGTAGGATTATATGCTGTGTGAAAATGCCCAGCATTATTATTAAATACTAGCTTCTGCCCAAGGCTTCGCCCGCGTGCCGGATAAAAAGAAGCCTGTGTTATTCTGATGTATAAGCTATATTACTGTAAAGTTACATCAAAATCCGTTCAGTAGTTTTTGCGTGAAAGAGGAACAAACATCAATCCTCACAAACTTTCGCGTTTATAATATTACTAGGATTATATACTCGTAGGTACTGTGTAAAAATGTCCAGCATTATTATGAAATATGAATGCTGGATATTTTCACACAGCATCATCTAGCCCCAAAGTAAGCAGAGCTTGTGTTATGGGAACTATAAGACTGATATAGTTCAGTATTATACTGACATACGTATTTTTTCTTTTAATATATACATATTTTAAATAGAAAACATCAAGAACGACACAAATACTTGCAAACATATGTCCTGCGACGGGATTAACCCCGCAACCTGCATTTCAGGAGGGCTTTCGCGCCATAGAAATTGTCAAAATCATTCGCCCAAGTAATATTAGACTTAAATTTCATAATATCTTACTGGAATAACCGGTGCAGCGGCTGAGGATCTCAAGAGGCGCAAATACAGAAGTCTCGACAGAGCTTACTTATTTGAGCCTTTTGGGGTTGAGACTCTGGGTCCGCGGGGAACCGGGGCCTTTCGCGTTTTCAAAATTCTTTCAGGGCGACTGGTCGAAGCGACGCGCGACCAGAGATCTGGCTCTTATTTGAATCAACGCATTAACATTACCATTCAGCGTGGCAATGCGGCCAGTATTTTGAGAACGCTTCCGTCTCGTAGTAATCTGGATCAGTTGAGCTATCTATAGATCGTTTGCAACGGTCTTTAGGACTAGCTGTTTCATCTGTATTTTTTGTATAAACCTACTTGTAAATAGTCGTATGAATCAATGTTTATACTCAAATTTATATTTAGTTCGATCTGTAGTTCTAAAAGCGGTCACCCATTACTGAAATCTCATGATAACTCCTAAGTGCTGGCGTATCTTGAGTGGCGTGCATGTTTTTTATCATTACGACTTGTAATGCGGGATCAAACTACGGCTAACTTCCTATTAGCTTTGTAAACGGCACTGGGCGGCCATATTGAAAAAAGTGGAATGCTACTTTTTTAACACGCTTATTTTAGATTAGCTGCGCCCCGCGGTTTCATCCGCGTAGGTTTAGATTTTATACTCGTGATAACTTCGAAATTGAATGTCAGATTCGAATGAATTAAAAGGTATTTCACTGCTACATAAATACCCTTGATGATAAAAGTATTTATTTGAATAACAATTAATACTACGATACAAATGTAATCAACTTTTGTTTCTACCGGCGATTTAATTAAATTTTTGAACACAAAAGTTACTAATGTGACTTAATTATCATAGTTAGATATATACACGGACTTTTTTGTAGGTAATAATGAGTACTTTAATCATGTAATACATCATTTTTATGTATCATCAATAGTTTTCTCAGTGTACGCCAAATAATGAATTTTATAGGCAAAATTTTGCTACTTTGGGTTACATTATTGCAATTTTCTTAAGGATCTCTATTTTTTTGAAAATAAATTATAGCCTATGTTACTTCCTGATAATTTAGCTTTCATTTGGTCAAAAAATGGTTTAAATCGGTCCAGTAATTTCGGAGCCTATTCGATAGAATCAAAACATACAAATAAAAAATCTTTTCTCTTTATAATATTAATATAGATTATCAAACGAACTTTTCATTAGAAGATATGATTAACTTGTAGGTTTAAAGGACTAACTGTTAATAATACATATATCTTTAGGATGATGTGACGTAAATAGCTTCACTGGTAACTAATTAACAAACAATGTAATCAAATCTTGGAAATTAATTTTAACCTACTTCTAAATTGTCGTATAGAAACTTTTTTCTATACGACAAAAGTTAGTCTATACACAAGTCATCCGAACGTATAGACACAAGTCTATACGTTCGGATGACAATACTTTTATTTGGCATCTTGGAGCTGATCTGATGATGGAGTCAGGTGGTGGATAGTTGAACTCTTCAGTGGCTACTAGTAAACTCCTCGAAGTCATATGATTATTTTTACGAGTCCAATAGATTGCACTTAGTGTCGAGGGTCTGATGATGGAGCCAGGAGGTGGATAGCGGAACTTTTCAGTGGCTACCAGTAACCTCCTCGAGTTTGGGGCCGTATGATTCGTTTTAAAAAGCGTTTTAAATTACATTTAAATTATTTAACTTTTTATTCCAAAAACTATCGTGAACTTGACTATTCATATTGTAAAAACGGGAATTTTCACGTACTGCACTATCGGTGAAGGCACCGACTAAGTTTCGACTCATTCCGTGAGTCTTCATCAGGGTGAGTGGTCGCGACTTTCTCCTTCCGCGTAGTGCACGGCGCGACGCGGAGTCGAAACTTAGTCCGTGCCTTCACCGATAGTGCAGTACGTGAAAATTCCCGTTTTTACAATATGAATTATTTATCTATACTAATATTATAAACATGTAAAGTTTGTAAGTTCGAATGTAGTAGGTAATTATCCGAAACTCATCCGATTTCTATAATTATTTCACTAATATTTAAAATGGTCTTCAAGGTTATAACACGCTGTATATTATCCAGTGTAAATAAAAGAGCTTTTAAAAGAGCAGGTACCATGCGGGCGAAGCCGTGGGCAGTAGCTAGTCATAAATAGACCTTCGTTTGACTATAATCTCATCTGATGGTAAGTGCAATATGGCTGACGGTGGAATATGCAGCTCTAGAAGATACCTATTCACTCTTACCTTAAAGAGACCCAGATTTTTTTAAACGGACTGTATTCTTTTAAGTAGGTAACTACCTTTTTTCCATATAAACCTTTATATAACCTTTGCTAGAAAAACTTGTTCGAGGAAGATGGCTTGTTAGACTCGTAATTTTTTCCACACAGAATCATCTAGCCCCAAAGTAAGCAGAGCTTGTGTTATGGGAACTACATGACTGATATACTACTTAATTTTTATTGTTTAATAGTTAGGTACATAGTTCCTATTTTACATAGAACACACCCAGACCCAAGACAAATAATTGTAGATTATACAAACATCTATCCCGTGGCGGAAATCAAACCTATAACCTGTGTCTCTCAGGCGGGCCTTCGTCTACTGCGCCACAGATCCCGTCAAGTCAAGAAATAACCCCCCAATTCACGGTTTATAGCTTAACCGTTTATATCTGTAGGTAAGTATTATAATCAACTGTCAAAAGTGACGTTTCCGAAACACAGGTTTCGAGTTTAAATTCTCACGTTAATTAACATTTCGAATTAAAAATCGACAAATTAAAACAAAATGCCTAACGTGGCGTGACAATCATAAATCATTCTTTCAAAATCACAATACAAAAATAATATATACAAACCAGGTTCAAGCCGCTTTGGTTTAGAAAAGAAAAAAAAATGAATTGGGCTGTCAAACTCTATTGTTCGATTTTCAAACAAGAATTCACACCTCGCGCGCTTTTGTTGTACTTAGGGTTGGGAAAATGTATGAACAAGTCCGGACGATAAGTTTTTCTGGACTATAAATGTTATTTTATTAATCTGTTTTTTTTCTGATAAATGTACATAATAACATATCAGAATACATATTTGGTACACGCCCGCAACTGGAGTCTTTAGTGATAGTTTAGGCTAAGCGAGGCTAAGCCTCGTTTTATGAAACGAGGTAAAACTCATGTAACTTTTTTTATTGCTGTTCATTTTTCACACAGCATCATCTAGCCCCAAAGTGGGCAGATCTTGTGTTATGGGAACTACATGACTGATAAACTACTTATATAGGTACTTTTTTTTAAATACATGAATATTATACATTGAAAACACCCATTGAAAAAAATGTTTGCAGATCATACAAACATTTGCCCCGCGACCGGAATCGAACCCGCAACCTTCTGCGTCTCAGGCGGGCCTTGGCAAACTGCGCCACTGAGGTAGCAATAAAATTATCGTGGTTTGGTATCATTTTAGAATATTATTTCGTCTATACCACGTACTTATACAGGAGAATAGTAAAGTACGTGGTATAATCGTAATAATATTCTAAAACATTGCAAGTTTAGGATAAAATGTAATTATAAATAAATAAAAAATATAAATAAATAATGCTGGACAATCCACACAGCACCATCTAGCCCCAAGCTAAGCAGAGCTTGTGTTATGGGTACTAGATGACTGATATACTTAATACAATACATTACATAGATAGATATTTTTTTATTATACATAGAAAATACCCAGAACACCCGGAACAAATATTTGCAGATCGTACAAATATTTGTCCCGGGGCGGGAATCGAACCCGCAACCTCCTGTGTAGCAGGCGGACCTTCGCCCACCGCGCCACATCGGTCGTCAAAGAAATGTAATTTCCTTAATCGACTCAATTTTGTGTCCGTATATTACTCGATGCTCAAAATTAGTCGCACATCCCTAGCCTTTCATCAAACGGTGGCAGCTCAGTAGGGTTCCATTGTTGAAATAAGAAAACCTGACTTCTTAATTAAAGTATTGACAGATTCCCGAGTTGTAAAATGTGGGTCAAGGTGGTCTGCTTAGAAAGTTTTTATCTATAGAAATAGCAAAGGTTTTTTTCTAAACAGAAGACAGGTTCCTATTTGTTGCGTTCTGTAGGTACCATTGATATTTGAACAAAAGCTGTGACAAAAGTAACGAAGCCCGTGTTTATAGTCAATTTGTTTACACTCACCCTGATGAAGACTCTCGGAATGAGTCGAAACTTAGTCGGTGCCTTCACCGATAGTGCAGTACGTGAAAATTCCCGTTTTTACAATATGAATAGTCAAGTTCACGATAGTTTTTGGAATAAAATGGACACATTCCAGTCTCACTTATATAAAAATGTAGCTACTTTATTCAAAGTGGTGATATTATTATATCTGTGGTAAAGCGGATTGCGGCAGTAGGAATAATTGTATGACGTTAGTTGAAACTAGTAATAAATTAAAAAATAAACACCCAATAGTCACATACATAGTCGAGTACGAGTACCATGGTACCACAACATCCAGATCTGAAACAAATATCTGAAGAACATGCAAATATTTGTCCCGCAGCGGAAATCGAACACCTCTTGCATCTCAACCGCCTGAGGCACCACCAAGATCGTCAATTAAATTCCTTCTATCACCGGCTATTGCCAACGGCTTAATATATGGGCTTCATATAAACTATAAGACTCGTCTGCACGAAGCTTAGGCGAAAACTTTCTATGGGAAAAGGTTAGAATATACGCTCAAATCGTTGACTAAGCTGTAATGTCAATTTTAAAGTATTTTTTATTTTTTGTACCAAACACAAACAATTATCTTGAATGTTGGTAATATATTTTTCTTTAATTGTTAGATTGGTAAGCAAAGACATTTCTTGTTTTAACAAAATTAAATTGACGGCAAGATAAAGTAGCTAAGAAGGTTTACTTTAATACGAAATTTTGTGAATTAGGTCGGTGAAAGAAAATCCATTGTAAACTTCCTCTTCAAATACAAGCGATCGTTTACTAAGATATTTATTAAGAACCTTTCACTCAAATTCATTTGAACAATTACTTAAAGAATCCACCATCAAAAAATATTTATTTTTAAAATCTTCTTCACGTTTTTATCGAATCCTTCCATCAGCTGATTTAAATTTGGAACTTCCTTTTGCACAATATTCTTATTTGATCCGAGATTAGGATGAGCTCATTTTTGAAACGTGAGGAAAGATAAGGGCAGGAGATGGACATCAGATTTAAGTTGACAGTAGGTATTAATTTTCTAAAGTTCTCTTTCAACACTGGTCGCTAGTTTCTTTTCAGGGCCGCCACACCTCAAACTGACCTGATTTGTATGACCTAGCCATTCAAATCAATTGCAAATAAAAAAAAACATAATGCTGGCCATTTTTCCCACAGCATCATCTTGCCCCAAACTAAGCAGAGCTTGTATTATGTAATTACATGATTGATATTATTATGTAATTACATGTTTTTTGTAAATAAATACATATTATTCATAGAAAACACCCAGATCCGAGACAAATATTTTTAGATCATACAAACATTTGATCCGTCCGGGAATCCAACCCGCAACCTTCTGCTTCTCAAGCGGGCTTCCGTCCACTGTGCCATAGAGGTTAAATGCTAACAGATAAACATACTCTTATGGCAAACGGGCTCCTAACGTCACGGGTATAGAGAAAAAATACATTTGGACTACAAAAGCGGTCATATAAAATACCTCAGGAACCCAACGTCTAAATAATACTCACACTTGCCATGTAGGAACCATAGACAAAGTACCACCTTGAGCTTTACTTTTTAACCCTCTTGTGGGCAACGAGTTAACGCATTCATGTTTTTTTTTTAAACTTGATTAAGGGGCGTGTTTTTGTGCTTCCGTAAAATGGCAGTTTTAATTTTCAAGTGACATCGAGTGAGACGCTATTATTAATAACTAACTTCTGCCCACGGCTTCGCCCGCGTGGTACCCGGATAAAAAGTAGCCTATGTATTATTCTGATGTATAAGCTATATTACTGTAAAGTTTCATTAAAATCCGTTCAGTAGTTTTTGTGTGAAAGAGGGACAAACATCCTCACAAACTTTACGAGGTGTTTTTCCATAGATTTCGGATTCCGCTACTCTAGAATATAACATTTAGTTCGGACAAATTAATGTCATATAAAGGATGGAAAACACCTCAGAGAGTAATACAATTTTCAAAAAAATACTGTTGTTTAAATATAAATCACTAGCTACTGCCCACGGCTTCACTTACGTGGTAGCCGGATAAAAAATAGTCGATGGAAGTAGCTCATTAGAAATGCACTTGCACGACCACTTTTTCATCGACTTACGTTGATAAATTTCTCTAAAATCCCTTTAATCCTAACGAGATAATGACCTCGATTCTATAGTACACTAACTAAACTAAATTTAAACTGTCGCTCTCTTTTACTGATAGCGCAAGTAAGAAAGAGATAGCTACAATTTTAGTGGTGTCAAATTAGTCAGATTTAAGTTTTCCATACGAATTTAGTTGTGATTTTAAAACACGCTGACTATAAACACGAAGAAAAGCGGCACGTAAACTGATTTGACAGCAGCACACAGCGGTAAAATCTTGTCATCTCTTTCTTGGGTACACTATCAGTAAAAGAGAGCGACAGTTTAAATTTAGTTTCGTTAGTGTACTACAGAATCGAGGCCAATATACATATTATGTCCACTCTATAGGTCCATTCTAAATATTAGTGAAATATTTTTTTAATCGAATAAGTACTTTCAGGGTATACCTCCTACATTCAAACTTTCAAACATTACCTCTTAATTAGTAGTGTAGATTATTTTTCTCTACTTTCTGTAGAACATGTTGGCTAATCTATGCAGGCTATTCATATTTGTTTCTAAGTGGTTTTAGACGTAAAAAACCTTTAATTGGCTCACTGAAGACACTCCGAATGAGTCGAAATTTAGTCGGTGCCATCAGCGATAGTACGGTACGTGTTCGGTTCGGTACGTATCGTAGAATGATCAACTTTACTATAATAATATTTACTAAAAACGGAATATTTTTAATGATTTGTGGGTTTTAGTGTTTCCCGAAATTTTGGCACAATGCATGAACCACGTTCACGGGAGGAATGATCAGTCTTTGCGAGTGGATGCCATTCTCAGACAGATCACTCTTTTATAGCGAAAAGAGCACAGTTGCATGAACCACGATCACGGGAGGAATGATCAGTCTTTGCGAGTGGATGACATTCTCAGACAGATCACTCTTTTATAGCGAAAAGAGCACAGTTGCATGAAACACGATCACGGGAGGAATGATCAGTCTTTGCGAGTGGATGCCATTCTCAGACAGATCACTCTTTTATAGTGAAAAGAGCACAGTTGCATGAACCACGATCACGGGAGAAATGATCAGTCTTTGCGAGTGGATGCCATTCTCAGACAGATCACTCTTTTATAGCGAAAAAATAGTGAGATTATTGTGAAATTAGTAGATCGTTTTGATCGAACCATGTTAATTTCAAAAGTTAAATTCACGATTATTTTTGGAATTAAATAAATAAATTTTGGCTCAGAATTGGCCACTAGTTACATATAAAGTACCAGGACAGCAGAAGCCAATAGGATGTCACAGTTAGCAAATCGATCGATTCGATCAAACTATGATAGGTTACAAAAGTTGTAATTTAAGGATAGTTTTTGGAATAAAATAAATAATCTTAGCCTCGGAACTAGCCACTAGCTACATTTAGAAAGTACCAGGCAAGCAGAAACCAATAGGATGTCACAGTTAGCAAATCGATCGATTCGATCAAACTATGATAGGTTACAAAAGTTGTAATTTAAGGATAGTTTTTGGAATAAAATAAATAATCTTAGCCTCGCAACTAGCCACTAGCTACATTTAGAAAGTACCAGGCAAGCAGAAACCAATAGGATGTCACAGTTAGCAAATAGATTGATTTAATCAAAGTATACAAATGTTGGTAATTTAAGGATAATTTTTGGAATAAAATAAATAATCTTAGCCTCGGAACTAGCCACTAGCTACATTTAGAAAGTACCAGGCAAGCAGAAACCAATAGGATGTAGCAGTTAGCAAATTGATGTAATTTGTCTGTAGGGTGACTAAGTGAGAGAGACAGCGGACACGCGCATGCGTTAAGCGCTTATACCTAATGCTATAGGCAAAAATGTTTAAATTAACTTGATATTTTAATACCTAACTTTTTCATTAAGTTTATACTTAAAAATCAATTTAGTAACTAGTTTCTGCCCGCGGCTTCGCCCGCGTGGTATGTTAATAAAAGTAGCATATGACCGTCTCCAGTCTTCAAACTATGTTCACCAACTTTTGAGTGAATCGAACAAAGGATTACAATTTTCTATACAAAGTTTAGAACTCAATTGCACACCCCAAAGGGTAGTTTTGAAAAAATAAAAAATACGTGTTTCATTATTTATTTAAAGTTTATTTGTACCGAGTTTTGACTGAAACAAACCAAGGAATATTTTTTTCCATAGCATCTTTACCACCTTGTTTAACCCCATTAGAGGTTGATTTTCGAAAATAAGATTAGCCTGTGTGTTATTCCAGAATCTAAACTATCTACATTCCAAATTTCATCAAAACCGGTTTAGTAGTTACGGAGATACGTGGTAACAAACATTTACACACACAGACTTTCGCATTTATTATATTAGTAGGATTTGGATTTCTAGATGTGAATAATTATGTTGGCTAAATAAGACCGAAATTCTGAAAAGCTGATTCTATTGATAAGCCTCTCACAATGTGACGTTCCATTGCCATTTTGTAAGTGTTATTAAAGTATTTTTTGAAATGGATAAAAAAAGATGGGCCACCGTAATCACCACCTGGAAAGGACCAAAGGGAAAATGAAGAATCGGCAGACTGAAGACTGGACTAAAGTGGGAATAGACAGATCGCTGGAAAGAACTGGAGGAGACCTTTACCCGAGAAGGGTCCGAACTATAATAAAATGATAAAACAATATACATACAAACAATAATAATTATTCAATATTAAATAAATCAATTAAAACATATATTATAATTATCAAGATAAATTAATAAATTGCATGAATTGTAAAATTTTATTTTTAAGTTATGGAATAAGTACAAAACTCGTCAAATTCCATCTACAAAAATACACTTTAACGTTATACATTCGAGTACAAAACATTATAAATTAAACAAATAATTAAATTAAATATATTAAGAATACTAAAACGCATACAGGAGGCTGGTCAGGTCAATAACTTAAACAGGATGACCAAGAAAAAACCGGTGACACCATGAGTATACTTAACCTAGTTAGTTAAGTCTGACTGATCCATCATAATCACTTATCTTGAGATGCCTTGGAGAGTGGCTGTATCGAGGATAGGGCAAAAAGGGCGTCGATTACAAAATCAAAGACATATTCAAAATTAATTTGCTTATTCGTTTCAATAATAAGCCTCACTTGCAACGTCAATTTAATGCATGTTTATCCGTGGCCAAGCCAGGAAAGAAAAGTAAAAAATAAGGCTAATTATAAATTTGCCAGCACATTATTTCGTGCAAAGACGAGACTGTCTATTGATGTCGAAAACTTTCTGTCAATCGAATAAGCATTCCTACAGGGTGTCCCAAGACTATACTAACCCGGTAAGAGGTGATTCAGCACATGACAGCAAACATGTTATCCTAGAATAGACAAGTTTCTAAAATTCAGAAAAATAATTTTAAATTGTTTAGAACATTTTGATTGGCTTTTATTTGGACGTTGTGGCAACACTTATACTAATATTAAGCGAACAAGATATCGAAAACAGCTAATTAATTGTATTTAACCAAAAAATGGCGACTTTCACGACCATTTTCTTCAATGAAAACTGCTGAATTTATAAAAGGCGTACAACGAAAATTGTTACCTATTTGTGTTGAATTACTCCCTCCCCCATTCGGAATAGTAGATATACCAACTCTGAGACACCCTGTGTATAATTTATAAGCCTTTATATTTCAATACAGAGTTCATCTATCTATATATAAACGAATACTGATGAGGCGCCCCTCAAGTATAGGCCTCCTGTATATAACCGCAATCGAGTACAATCACAAAAAGTAGAATAAATACAATTCCCGGGTTTGGCAACCCCAATGTCTATGGAAAATATAGAACTATTAATGACATTCTCGAACGATGCACTGATACAATAAAATCGATTAATTTGGGCAGGTATCGATATGAAACTAACGACGGAAGTATTGACAGCTAGTGTCAAGTAGAATTACTACGTTACACTGGCATAATTATTTTGTCGTCGCTTTTCTCGACTCACGTGAGATACGCATATTAACTTGGCTCGCTTTTCTCACAATACTTTTTTGCCCCACCCGGAAGATACCGTTCACGCCAACGGTGTGGGCGTCTGGAGGCGACATGTCAAACAATACGCCATTCAAATTATGTAGATCAGAGCGGACGGTAGGCACCTCTGCTTGGGTATATGCCTCCCTTTGTACACATGGCATAATGATTTTGTCATCGCTTTTCTCGACTCACGTAAGATACGCATATTAACCCGGCTTGCTTTGCTCACAATACTTTTTTGTCCCACCCGGAAGAAACCGTCTACGCCTGCGGTGTGGGCGTCTGGAGGCGACATGTCATACAATACGCCATTCAAATTATGTAGATCAGAGACGGACGGTAGACACCTCTGCGTTGGTATAGGCCTCCCTTTGTATAAATGACATAATGATTTTGTCGTCGCTTTTCTCGACTCACGTGAGATACGCATAATAACCCGGCTCGCTTTGCTCACAATACTTTTTTGCCCCACCCGGAAGAACCCGTCCACGCCTGCGGTGTGGGCGTCTGGAGGCGACATGTCATACAATACGCCATTCAAATTATGTAGATCAGAGACGGACGGTAGACACCTCTGCGTTGGTATAGGCCTCCCTTTGTATAAATGACATAATGATTTTGTCGTCGCTTTTCTCGACTCACGTAAGATACGCATAATAACCCGGCTTGCTTTGCTCACAATACTTTTTTTTCCCACCCGGAAGAATCCATCCATACATGAGGTGTGGGCGTCTGGAGGCGACATGTCAAACAATACGCCATTCAAATTATGTAGATCAGAGTGGACGGTAGGCACCTCTGCGTTGGTATATGCCTCCCTTTGTACACATGGCATAATGATTTTGTCGTCGCTTTTCTCGACTCACGTGAGATACGCATAATAACCCGGCTCGCTTTTCTCACAATACTTTTTTGCCCCACCCGGAAGAACCCGTCCACGCCTGCGGTGTGGGCGTCTGGAGGCGACATGTCAAACAATACGCCATTCAAATTATGTAGATCAGAGACGGACGGTAGGCGTCGGGGGTAATTTGATTATGATGATGATGATTGAGGGTATACAGTTAGGTAGATAAGAAGGAAGGCTTTTATGAGGCTTTGATTTTTTTTTATATCATTAAAGTAGCAAACAGAGAATCACTTCGCCAAAAGTCTATAGAAATAAATATAATGACATTCCCTTGTCAATACATCTATGAAAATTTGATGTATGTTCACAAAAATATTAATTTGTTTAAGAAAAAAAAACGATAATCACAATGTTAATACTAGAAATAAAGATAAACTCGCTGTTGCCACTTGTAGACTCCATAAATAACATAAAGTTAGTAAATCGTTTAAAGGGCACGGTGTACGCTTTTATAACAAACTCCCTAGAGATATACAAAAATTGACAATAAACAAATTTAAAAACGTAATTAAACGAAAACTCTATGAAATATCTGATTATTTAGATGATAAAAACTCTTGGGATTGAAAATGCACCAACTCGATAAAAAATTAGTTACATAGGTACCTAATTTTTTATCGAGTTGGTGCATTTTATTCTATTGTTTTGTAAAAGGATCAATACAAGGAATAACCAGCCTTGTTTTCTTGCCTTTCTTTCCTGGTTGGTCGCGGCGGAATAGGCAGTGGACAGACAAGAAACGACGTTTCAAAGTGATCATTGTGATTTTAATGAACAAATTAATTTTGACTTCGACTTTGAAACAAGCATACGATCTTGTATCTTGTTGGTAGACAGATAGATATAGATGCTTTATTGCACAAGATAAGACAAGTACACAGGCGAACTTAATGCTAATCAGCATTTCCTTCCAGCTAACCTTTGTGTATGTTGTTTGTGTTGGTAAGCGTTTACCGACCCTGAGACATAACACGGCTTCGCCCTCGTGGTACCCGAATAAAAAGTAGCCTATGTGTTATTCTGATGTATAAGCTATATTACTGTAAAGTTTCATCAAAATCTGCTCAGTACTTTTTGCGTGAAAGAGTAACAAACATCTATCCATCCTTACGAACTTTCGCGTTCATAATACTTGTAGGTCACCGTTTTATAAGTAGGTATATACAAAAAATACAGATGAAACAGCTAGCCATCTAAAGATCGTTGCAAACGATCTATAGATAGCTTAACTGATTATTATAAGATCAATGTTTACTATCATTAATTTTGGGCGCCAGAACAGCCTATTCTTTGTCATTCAGATCGTATCACCGACTTTAAAGAGCCATAAATCAACTTCATATCAGATTTACGCATCAGTTGAAATAGTTATATACTTCATACTAATGAGCTAAACCAGGGAACCTATATAGCAAACCTCTGTGGCGCAGTGGGCGAAGGCCTACTTGACACATAGAAGGTTGCGGGACAAATGTTTGTAAGATCTGCAAATATTTGTCTAAGATCTGGGTGTTTTCTATGTAAGTATTTATTAAAAAAAATTATCTAAATAGTATATCAGTCTATGTAGTTCCCATAATACAAGCTCTGCTTAGTTTGGGGCTAGATGATGCTGTGTGAAAAATGTCCAGCATTATTTATTTATTTAAAACTGTACCTGGAGACTAGCTCGGTCTGATAAGCATTGCTATTCAACGTTGCCATACACTTTGGGTATCATGTCTGGCCGATGATTTGAAATCCGTTTCCTACTTGCAGTCATTTCAAAAGGTAGGAAATAGGGTTATTTTTATAGTTTAGATAGTATTGACAATAAACAAAAAAAACTTTTTTTACCTTTAGCATTGCCATTCAGCGTGGCAATGCGGCCAGTATTTTGGGAACGCTTCCGTCTGGTAGTGATTGCATCAGTTGAGCTATCTATAGATCGTTTGCAACGGTCTTTAGATAGCTAGTTGTTTCATCTGTGTTTTTGTATATACCTACTTGTACAGTTGTATCATGTATTTTTCCTAATTACACACAGTTTTATTATTCTTTCTGAGAAAAAAACATTGTTAAGTAATACATTTATATGTTCCTCTAATACTGATACAATTCCCCAATGATCCCGGATATTAATTAAATATTCATAATACCTATTGTGTAAGACCTCTTTTCGTGATTGTACAAAGATGGCGCGGCTCACGGCTTAACCTAAATTTATACAAAGATAATCTATATTTATAAAATCGTTTGCCCTGACTGACTGACTGATTTAACATGCACATAACTGCTAAATCTAGAAAGCTGAAATATGGAATAGTTTTATATAATAACGTAACCATGAGCTAAGAAATGATTTTTGGAAATCTCCACTTTGAAAAATAATAATAATAATGTTGGACATTTTTCACACAGCATCATCTAGCCCCAAATTAAGCAGAGCTTGTATTATGGGACCTACATGACCTACAGACTGATATACTAATTATATACTTTTTTTGTCAAAACATACATAATTATACATAGAAAACACCCAGATCCTAAACAAAAATTTGCAGTATGGGTTATTTATAAACACGACTCCTCGCGTGCAAAGCCGCTGGCAACAGCTAGTAAATATATATATAATTACCTATTTATTCTACCTTACGTAATACAGAAGTCTATACAGAGCATACTTATTTGAGCCTTTTGGGGTTGAGACTCTGGGTCCGTGGGGAACCGTGGCCTTTCGCTTCAAAATTCTTTCAGGGCGATTGGACAAAGCGACGCGTCACCAGAGCTGACCTCTGGTCCATATGCCCAGTTGTATAAAATAAAGGTGTAGTTTAAAAAAACTAAAAAAACACGCTTTTATTACGCACTAATAATTATAAAAAATAATTCCACTATCCACGTCCTGCCTCCATCATGAGACCAAGCCATTGGGCTTGCTACTGGATTCGAAAAACTAATCATATGAGCTCAAACTCAAGGGGTTTATTAGTAGTCACTGAAGAGTTCCACTATCCACCTCCTGGGTCCATCATCAGATCAGCTCCAAGATACCAAATTATAGTATTATCATCCAAACTACTTATACATGCAAAGTTTCATTTCGATACGACAATTAGAAGTAGGTTAAAATGGACTTCTAAGATTTGATTACATTGTTATATTATGATGCTTATAAGCGTGTTAAATAGAAAAACAATAAGCTTTCCTTGAAATCTCTAAAAACTCAGCTGTGTTTGGAAATTCTTATAGACTATATAGGTTCTAAGGACAGTGGAAGAACAGAGGTCAAAAAGTTTGGCCCCCTAATTTAATTTAGTTCGTCTCAATTTACATCTTGTTGCTTCAAATTAAATATATGCTAGACTTGGTTATTCTAGGCATCAAAAGTCTGTCGAGTAATCAAAAACTATACTGCCGCAGATTCCAACACATACATAAATTATGTTTTTTTAATAACATTCAAAGATATACTATACTATATTAATATATTACTACATTATCTTATAAAACTACTAGTTGTTGCCCATGGCTTCACCCGCGCGTTACCCAAATAAAAAGTAGCCTATGTGTTATTCTGATGTATAAGCTATATTACTGTAAAGTTTCATCAAAATCCGTTCAGAAGTTTTTGCGTGAGAGAGTAACAAACATCCATTCCTCACAAACTTTCGCGTTTATCATATTAGTAGGATAGAATATGATTATTATTGAGTTGTATATAAAAAAACCGATGGTAATGCCAGCCAAATGAAGTGCACTCATAGAGAAAGAGGGTTATGATCAAAATGGTCCAAGAGATAACTTAAATGTACCTTGCCTAACTACTGTAGAGAAGTATGTTGTTAGTTCGCTCTGTGGGTCTGTCGGATCAAGAGAAAGAAGCGCACAAGCCATCACTTGATCTAAGCGGGGTGGGGCGAATAACATTTTATATCCAAGTAGCTACTGCCCACAGCTTCGCCTGCGTGGTACCCGTATAAAAAGTAGCCTATGTGTTATTCTGATGTATAAACTACTCGTATATATTACTGTAAAGTTTCATCAATATTCGTTCAGTAGTTTTTGCGTGAAAGAGTAACAAATATCCATCGTCACAAACTTTCACGGATTTTGATGAACTAAGTCGAAACTTAGTCGGTGCCTTCACCGATAGTGAAAATTCCCGTTTTTACAATATGAATAGTCAAGTTCACGATAGTTTTTGGAAGAAACAATGGTCTGGTTTATCCTACTATTATTTATAATTTAATTTAAAATTCTTTATTTCAGACATCATAAGTCCATAAGTTACATAAAGTCAGCAGGTACACTATAAACAGAAAATATTAATCAAAAAGAACACAAAAATACAATAATCAAAACAATGAAAAAATAATAATGTACAATAACTATTTAACAATGTCGAACTTTATATTATTAATACTTAGTAAAAGCGTGCATCCTCGACGAGTATCATATCTGTGCTGCTTTTTTTTATAATTTACCCAATAAGGGTAGGCTATAGTCGTATGACCATACTGCCTCGTCTTCCGTAACTTTCTTTTCATTCGATCTGTGCTATTATCTACAAAGAATTTACTTTTTTTTCTGTTTTTTTGTTATTGTGTCAAATAAACATTATATTTTACTCTATTCTAAAAGGATAGAAATAATTGATTCTGATTTTAACACGTAATGGATTGTTAGGTTCTTTAAAGAAATGTTGCCAGAATCTAGATGTTGTCAGTTAATTTAACTATCAGTTGAAAACGAGCCAACGTCTACACACCCCTGAGTAACCCGACCGCTCGCTCTGATACCAATCAGTGTTGCTAGTTTAACTTTATTTATATTTTGTTTTGTTTTTTTTTTATCTCTTGATGTCGACATGGAGTCATAATAGACTACTGTGGCATAGTTATCAACAGATTAAAAAAGAAAGGGAAATAATTATTCGAATAATTTATTGGTAACTAATCTTACTCACTTTAAGTATGAATATGGCCTAATTAATTTGTGATATGACACAATTTTAGCATTTGAGTAGAATGTAAAACTTGTTGAGGTCTAAAAATACTTTTTTAATATAAATAGAAATTAGTTTATTTTGCAACAAACAAACAAACAATGTTTGTGTGTCCTATTTATTGTGACTATGTACAAATAGTCACAATAAATAGGTGCAAAAAAGATCCTAACTCAGCAACAACCAGCGCTGGTCTTCTGTTTGAACCGTTTTTGGGCTGCGGTCTTATAACATTATACTTAACAACAAACTGAAGCAAAGAAAAAAAAATCCTAGTAAAAAACCTAGTGTGGATACTATATTAATGTGTTGGCCCTTTATTTATTACATAAGTACCTACCTAATTACCTAATGTATGTATGTACCACGCCCCAGGATGACTGGAAGAAAATGCTCTAGCATTAAGTCCTCCTAGCTCTACATTCTTTGTGCTGAAGTTATAAATTGATTAATTTATAGTGTGCCACGAAGAACGATCTTGGGCTACCTCTATCCACCACCGACTTTCTGTAATCTTTAATATATCATTGGTCTATCGAGCGGGCCTTCCCTGGGGGATAAATATATGTATGTATGTGTTTGTAATTTGCAAGCGAAGTCGGTAGCAATCGCTCTGTACCTCATTGTACCTATAATCCAATAACAGGTCCCATGAGGCGTTGCATTATGTGCACCCCTCGATTCCATAGTTAGACCGGGAGCTAATGTGTAGGCAAACAACCTAATCGAGTACCAGAAACATTAAATAAAAATAAATAATGCTGGACATTTTCACACAGCATCATCTACATCCTAAGTAAGCAGAGCTTGTGTTATGAGAACTACATGACTGATACACTACTTTTTTTTGTAAATAAATACACATTTTACATAGAAAACACCCAGAACTTTTATACTTTGTCAATTTATTTCCAGTTAATAGTATTTTATTGTATAAAATTTAACAAATTGTGAATTTAAATATATCTAGTTTTTTTATCAAGAATAGACCTTTATTTACCCATAATCTCACGTGATGGTAAGTTGATGACATAGCCGACGATGAAGCTCGAAGAAAGTCGAGATACCCATTCACTCTTCACGTTTCTGTTGCGATAGTTATATAAATAATAAAAACGTTTATTCGGTCTTAAATATCAAATACACATTAAGTTAACAGAGTTTTATGTAAAAATGTAGAGCTACGTATGTTGCATGTTAAAAGACCTTTGACCAGGCAATGCTTTAAACTCCTCCTTTTAACTAAATTGAGACTACGAGTGTATCGTAGAAGCGTTTTACCATGTTTAAACTCCTCCTTTTAACTAAATTGAGACTACGAGTATATCGTAGAAGCGTTTTACCATATCTCATTCTGGTACTCAATAAAGTAAAGTAGCCACAGTTTCCTCCCGGTCTAAGTGCAGTCGTGATGGGATGGCATTCTATGGGTGCGTTGAACCCGTGGGTCATTTTGACTGATCGGTGGTACAAGGTTTATAGTTTAGCTGATTCACTGTAAAAGGTTAAGAAACAATTGATATTTAAATGGACTTTATTTCTTAAGTTTTGTGAATCACCTAACATATACACTATAACCACAGATGTTATGGGTCATTCATACTATAAATCTATAACTAATAAGTACAGTATAACTCAATGCTATATATGTAGTGGAAACGTTGGGAAAATAAAAAAAAAGGTAAACACGATAAAGAACCGTAAAACTTATTCTGAAGTATAAGCTATAAAACTGTGTCATCAAAATCCGTTCAGTAGTTTTTGCGTGAAAGAGTAACAAACATCTATCCTCACAAACTTTCGCGTTAATAATATTACTAGCTTCTGCCCACGACTTCGCCTGCGTGGTACCCGGAAAAAGTAGCCTATGTGTTATTCTAATGTTTAAGCTATAGGTATTAGATACTGTAAAGTTTCAACAAAATCCGTTCAGTAGTTTTTTCGTGAAAGAGTAACAAACATCCATCCTCACAAACTTTCGCGTTTATAATACTAGCTTCTGCCCACGCCTTCGCCCGTGTAGTACCCGGATAAAAAGCCTATGTGTTATTCTGATGTATAAGTTATATTATTGTAAACTTTCACCAAAATCCGTTCAGTAGTTTTTTCGTGAAAGAGTAACAAACATCCATCATCACAAAGCTTCGCGTTTATTAAAGGATAACTACTCATTTCTTATGTGTTACAATTGGTTACTTTTAATCAATAATAAAACCTATTTAAATTAACATTTGTCATTTTTATAATGGCGTAAAGACCTGTCAATGATACCTGTGGGGTTCCTTCTGTGGTCGTTCAAAGGAAACTCCTGGTTCTCGTTCGAAGTGGACTGTATTTATTTAAAACTGCTTAATTAGTTACAAATTGTTCTATACGATCCTAGTTCAATGGATCTCGTTCTATAGATTACGATCTGTTGATCCTTGTTCGGTAGGTTTTTCATCAGCAAAGGGTTTTCTTCTCACACGCCGGCGAAGCCGGTGTGTGGGGGCGCAGTATCGGGCGTTTGGCCCCTTACTGCGGTGTTCTAACCGCCCCCAGTTTCTACTGGGGGGTCATCGGGTCGGCTCGAGGGAGCCTCACGTATGGTCCTGTGTTCCTCCCTCCTCCTGGTCGCTGTCCTCGACCAGTTCTCGAGGGTAGGCCTTGCCACTGGCGGTCCGCTCGTACGTCGGCGCAAGCATTCGCAGGTGCGGGTAGCTGGACTCCGACGTCCTGGCGAACATGCTTTTGGCAAGGCGGTTGATGAAGAGGTTTTTCATCAATGAAATTGTTCCTACTGATATTAGAAAAATAGTTGTTCACTTAGACGCTAACGCAACAAGCGCGTTTGCCAAAATTGCTAACATTATTGTTTCGTTGGTGCTAACGCGACAAGCGCGTTTCTTTTTACAAACTATGCTATTATTTACAGGCTACTTCGTCCGCCACATTACCAATAAATCTAAGGGCCCGTAAAAGAGACGCGGCGGCGTCAGATTGACCGCCTCTAAAAGATTTTCCGAGTATAAGATCTTTTTAATTTTCTAGCAAACCGCCATCGTGAATCCAAAAACTTGGGATTTTTCACTTTTGAACGCACTTTTTAAAATAGGTTCTCAATAAAATATCTGTATTTTAATTATTAAGTTTACGGCAAAGTTATAACCAGTCACAAAAAATATATTTCTTATGCGGCTTCGCCTGCGCACGCGTGGTACCTGATAAAAAGTAGCCTGTGTTCATCTAAACTATAAGCTTTATCACTGTAAAGTTTCACCAAAATCCGTTCAGTAGTTTTTGCGTGAAAGAGTAACAAACATACATCCATCTTCACAAACTTTCGCTTTTATAACAGCAGTAGGATAGGATTACTAATGAATTTAATAACTTAGGGCCTGACGCGCTGGCATCAGTACATTCACGCGAAATTTGACAACCATTTATCTTTGATCACCACAGCCACCACCGCACCGCCACCGCCGCCGCCACCGTCTGTTTGACTGGACCTTAAGTCATTACATTATGGCAAAGCATCTAAGATAGTTTGCAATAACATAACAAAGACACGATATTAATTGACGAAAAAAATATTTACATTAATGTTCGAAACAGAAATAATCACTGTAAAAAACTGAAAAGGGTGGACCAGGTACCACGGGGTCATTTTGGACCCCCAACAGAGGGCGCCACTACGATTGATATACAACACCAAAATGTTGCGGTAAAAAAACAAAAATTAGATTCGAATAACAGATTTCAACCGCCATTTTTTGCCCGACTTCGTCGAAACGAAAGGGATGTTTTTGTAGTATTTTTTTGGGTCATGGAATGAGATAATAATTTGTGGTAGTAATGGAACGCCGAAAAAAGAAAAAAAAAACGTTTTTTTTTTTTTAATTTTTATTAAACTTACCAGTTTCTTACTAAAACTAGGATGGATGTTTGTTACTCTTTCACGCAAAAACTACTGAACGGATTTTGGTGAAACTATACAGTAATATAGCTTATACATCAGAATAACACATAAGTTACTTTTTATCCGGGTACCGCGGGCGAAGCCGTGCGCAGAAGCTAGTATGTATGTATTGGTAGTAGGCATATCAGTCATGTAATTCCCATAATACAGGCTCTGCTTAGTTTGGGGTTAGATGATGCTGTGTGAAAAATATCCAGCATTATTTATTATTTATTTATTTTAATGATAATGGAGGTACTGATACGTTAAATTACTAGTAGTTAGGTACTTAAGCGGTCCTAATGCAGAAATTGCTTTGAGCTGCAGGGTGCACTTAGATTTAAACTATTGACCCTCGATCTTACATCCCTTGTCAATAGCTCGGGGCGAGTAGGGTGACAATACTACTAATATTATAACCTAGGTAATAAATATTACTTTATTTATTATCTATTGTTAACTACTTTCGAAATTAACAAAGTATTACAACACCCCCAGCCATATTGTTACTTTTTTTACAACATGTACAGGACCATCAAAAAGTAACAAATGTTTGACCAAAAACCGGGATATTTACCATGACTTGTGAGTTTGAATGTTTCCCGATATTTCGGCACAGTTGCATGTACCATTCAAAACCCGCAAAGACTTCAGTTCCTCTCGTGATCATGGTACATGCAACTGTGCCGAAATATTGGGAAACAATCAAACTCACAAATCATGGTAAATATCTCGGTTTTTAGTAAAAATTATGTTCAAAACCATGATAGTGTCAAAAGTTATAAAAAGTAACAACATGGACAGGACCATCAAATTAGAGGAACAGGGAAAGACCAAAAGGGAGATGGATGGACGAGATTAATAAGATAGCTGGTAAGAACTGAGTTACCAAGGCAAAGAGTAGAGACGCTTGGAGCCAAATGGAGGAGGCCTTTACTCATCGAGAGGTCCTTAATTTAATGCATGAACTCAATAATCAATTGAATTAAATAATCTTATTTCTTATTCGAATTAAGTAGAAAATTACTGAATGAATTGTATTTTAAGGAATTAAATTAAATATTATTATTACACCCCCAGCCATTTATTACAATCTCATTAAATCCTCTCCATCAAAAGGTTGTCTGGAAGAGATAGCTTCTAAGCGATACGACCGTCCATTGTACTTTATTTTTTTTTTAGTTTTGTTAAGTTATATCTGTTTTTATTATGGTGTACAATAAAGTATTTTCACACATTCATTCATTCAACCAGCCCACGGTTTCGAGGCAGTTCAAATTTTATTTTGAGTTATTTATTTATTTACTCTATTATTGCAAAATAGCTACTGCCTACGGTTTCGCCTGCGTAGTACCTGGATAAAAAATTGCCGATGATAAGTACCTCTTACCAATAAGGCAGCGTAAGAAACGTATTCGCTCGACCGTTTTTTCGATGATTTACGTTGCGAAATGGGTCTCTACGAAAAGCCCTTTATTTTGACGGGATAATATACAGCCTATGTCCACCCTGAAGGTCCATTCAAAATATTTGTGAAATAATTTTTGAAATCGGATAAGATTTTACCTCCTAATTCCAAACTTACGTCTTTATACTCGTAATATTAGTGTTGTACCTGATTACCTTTTGATCTATCTTACACACAGCTAACTATGTCAGGAATTTCCAACAAAGTACCATCAGATATGGATCATTGTAAAATGAAATCATATATATTTTTTAAATAATTTACGGCATTTCCTCGCGACCGCGCCTAGACGTATCCGATTAGAACGACTCTTACGTATAAAAAAAACTCAGAACCACCATACCCTGATAGACATTCTCAGATATATACTCAGTACATTATAAATAACTAAATAAATAACGCTGGACATTTTCACGCAGCATCATCTAGCCCCAAACTAAGCAGAGCTTGTATTATGGGAACTAAATGACTGATATACTCGTTATTATTTATACTTTTTTGCAAATACATACAAATTATACATAGAAAACAACCAGACCCGAGATAATATTTTCAGATCAAACAAACATTTGTCCCGAGGCGGGAAACGAGCCCGCAACCTTCTGCGTCGAAGGCACACGCCCATTTTTTACATACCATTCCATGTGACAGGTTTGCAAACCGATTGATAAGTGTAAAATTTCTTGAAACTATCCCAAAAGTAGAGAATCATGGTTACCCTATCTCACCACGTGCAAGTTTCCGGAGGGTGTGACCACGATTGCTGGAATTCTGATGCATCCATTATTACGTCACACATCAATCTTGTCACATGCTTGGCCGTTTTCGATACAACTCGTGTAAATGATATGGAGCTTTCTGGTCTACTGAGTTGATGGAAAAAGGATAATTTGATGGGATGGAGTTTGATTTTTAGGGGTCCGAAGGCAACTTTTTTATTTTCGTCATTTCATCTATCGTTCTGTCCGTCCGTTCGTGAAACCTTGATTTCTCGCTCAGTTTAAAGCTAATTAAACCGTTGTTTGACAGTTTAGTTAATTAAAAAAATCATATACTAATACTTTTATTTTGTTATGACGACCTCTGTGGTCGAAGGCCTGCCTGAGACGCAAAAGGTTGCGGGTTCGTTTCCCGCCTCGGGACAAATGTTTGTATGATCTGCAAATATTTGTCTCAGGGCTGGGTGTTTTCTATGTATAATATGTACGTATTTTTTTAACAAAACAAGTATACAAGGCGAGCGTGAATGGGATAGTTGGTAGAGGAAGGCCTCCGCGAACGTACTCTGACCAAATTGGAGACATTTTAGAAAAAGGCCAGATCAGAAGTACACTAAACCACCGAGCTTGTATGAAGAATGTGATGAGGATGAATGAAGCGAAAGAGGTATGCCAGGATCGTAGCAAGTGGAAATCCTTGGTCTCTGCCTACCCCTCCGGGAAACAGGCGTGACTATATGTATGTATGTTATAAAAAAAATATTATAAGTAGTATATCAGTCATGAAGTCCCTTCGGTGGTCCATCCAATTTCACTCCTATTGCCTTAGATGGTGTATCCCTGCCAGTTTGCTCCGACTTTTGGTACCTCGGTTCATTCATCCAGAACGATGGCGAGATAGACCGGGATGTGAGGAACCGAATAAATGCGGGATTGATGAAATGGCGACAGGTTACAGAAACTACATGTGATCCACGAATGCCCCTTAGACTCAAAGGAAAATTTACATAACGATCATAAGACCTGTCGTATTGTATGGATCGGAGTGTTGGGCAACCAAAGGGATTGATGAAAGAAGAGTGCACGCAGCTGAGATGCAAATGTTGAGATGGATATGTGGAGTTACGAGAATGGACAAAATAAGGAATGAGTATATCAGGGGAAGTTTGAAAGTAGCACCCGTCACGGAAAAGTTGAGGAGTAATAGGTTAGGATGGTATGGGCATGTCATGAGGAGGGAAGAATGTTACATTACGAGAAGAATGTTAAATATGAATGTGGATGGAAATAAAAGCAGAGGTAGGCCAAAGAAAAGATGGATGGATTGTGTTAAGGATGACATGGTTGAGAAAGAAGTGAGTGCTGAGATGACGGCTGATAGAGGATAGTGGAAGAAGAAAACATGTTGTGCCGACCCCACGTAATGTGGGATAAGGACAAGAAGATGATGATGATATCAGTCATGTAGTTTCCAAAACACAAGCTCTGCTTACTTTGGGGTTAGATGAAAATGTCCAGAATATATTTTTTTTAATTTAATGAAGGCTTTTATATAGAACACTGGGGAGGCATATGCTGGAAAGCAAGACAATTAAGAAACCGGTCTGTCCTGTCTTATACAACAATATATAAATAATTATTTTATTTACATATTATAGAGTGCACGACGTGACGCGGAGGGAGAAAGTCGCGATCACTCACCCAGATGAAGACTCTCGAAATGACTCGAAACTTAGTCGGTGCCTTCACCGATAGTGCAGTACGTGAGAATTCCCGTTTTTACAATATGAATAGTCAAGTTCACGATAGTTTTTGGAATAAAATATTTACATATTCTTAACTAAACAAATTTCTTTGTAGTTATAAGTAGAAATAAGATAAAATAAGTAGTTATTATGGTGTTGATTAGTATAAGTAACTAGAATATCTTACTTTAATATTTTATTTTTATTTTTGTTTAAATGCTCAAATAAAGATTTCTTTCTTTCTTTCTTTCTTTCTTTCTTTTAAAAATATTACTATAAGATTGTTAATAAAGGCTATCATAATAATAATAAAAATTATATAATAATTATTATTATTATTTATGTAAATAAAATAACAAAAATCTCATTACTTACGTAAAAGATACTTAAGATTATTACGTATAAGCTTTTCTCTGTAGGTAGAAATATATTATGAATATTAAAATCTATTTCAATCAAATACCTATGTTATACCAAAGCTAACATTTCTTTAATTATGTAAGTTTTATAATGTCGCCGATTCTGTTGTACACTAACTAAACTCAATACAAACTTTCTCTCTATTTACTGATAGTGGACGCAAGAAAGAGATACCAAGAATTTTACTCTTGTCAAATCAGTTTACGTGCCTCTTTTCCTCATGTTTATAGTCAGCATGCTTTGCAATCACGACTAAATTTGTATGGAAAACTTAAATCTGACTAATTTGACAGCACTAAAATTGTAGCTATCTCTTTCTTGCTTGCACTATCAGTAAAAGAGAGCGACTGTTTAAATTTAGTTTAGTTTGTGTACTACAGAATCGAGGCCATTTTTATCTAATTTTTTTTGATGTTACTCGCTCAATAATATTTGCATGCTGTCTAAAGAACGTTGCAAACGATCTATAGATAGACCATTTGATCCAGATCACTGAAAGACGGAAGCGTTAATATTTTGGAAACACTTCAACACCAGATGTACTCTACGCATAAAATTATATAGTAAAAAGGTACAAATTTAAGGGAGAATGCAATTTGAGATATAACCCCTATGGGGTATTCCATCCCCCAATATAGATGAAATGCAAATAGCGGAAAAGGGTTATGTTGGCGTCGGACCAACACCAATCGACCGACGTGGCGTAGGGAGGTAATTCTTAGCTCCAAAATATAGTTCACAATTCAAATATGATTGCTAAGGATGTCTTTTGACAGGTCACAGAACAGCTGCAAAAATCCTATCCTATCCTACTAATATTATAAACGCGAAAGTTTGTGAGGATGGATGTTTGTTACTCTCTCACGCAAAAACTACTGAACGGATTTTAATGAAACTTTACAGTAATATAGCTTATACATCAGAATAACACTTATGCTACTTTTTAACCGGGTACCACACGGGCGAAGCCGTGGGCAGAAGCTAGTTATTTCGCTGCTAGTTATCCAGCAGCGGAATTAGATTCTGCTGCTGGATTCACATCTGGTAAAATTACTCTACCACGAAATACACCTACTTTGACATAATTTACAATGTCACACCTCTTTATACAGTCGGTTAAAGACAAGTCGAAACAGTCCACGCATTTTCCCAAGAGAACTAACGATATTGGTATACCTACCACGACGCTAATGAGATTAGCAAACATACGCTTATAAGAATCTTTGAAAACAGTTACTAGTTAGTAACTTAAAGCCCACTCAATCGTAATTTGAAGACCTCTGTGACGCAGTGGGCGAAGTCCCGCCTGTGACGCGGAAGGTTGCGGGATCGATTCCCGCCGAGGGACAAACGTTTGTATGATTAGCAAATATATGTCTCGGGTAGGAGTTTTCAAAATCTGTTCAATAGTTTTTGCGTGAAAGAGTAACAAACATCCATCCTCACAAATTTTCACGTTTATAATATTACTAGCTTCTGCCCACGGCTTCGACCGCATGGTACCTAGATAAAAAGTAGCCTATGTGTTATTCTGATTTATAATCTATATTACTGTAAAGTTTCATTAAAATCCGTTTTGTAGTTTTTGCGTGAAAGAGTAACAAACATCCATCCTCACAAACTTTCACGTTTATAATATTAACAGAATCTATCTATCTAACACCCGTAAGACATGCTAGAATTCCCTGTGTCATGGGTATCAGGAACTACGAGTCCGTGGTACCACAACACCGAAACCTAAGACAGATAGCTACATCAATGCAAGCAAAAAAAACTTAAAAAGCTGTGACATTTCTATCACCGCCATCTTTAAAATCATAAATATTTTCCGTCGTTTTCCGAAATTGGCTCGAAATCGGTTGCCAAAGCAAACAATTATACCACAACACCGAACTCTAAGACAGATAGCAAAGGATAACTTAAAAAGCTGTGATATTTCCATCACCGCCATCTTTAAAATCAATGATATTTTTCGTCAATCGCCATCTTTAAAATCAATGCTACATAATATTTTCCGTCGTTTTCCGAAATTGGCTCGAAATCGGTTGCCAAAGCAAACAATCATACCACAACACCGAATTCTAAGACAGATAGCAAAAGATAACTTAAAAAGCTGTGATATTTCTATCACCGCCATCTTGAAAATCAATGCTACATTAATATTTTCCGTCGACTTCAGAAATTGGCTCGAAATCGGTTGCCAAAGTAAACAATCATATAACAACACCGAATTCTAAGACAGATAGCAAAAGATAACTTAAAAAGCTGTGATATTTTTATCACCGCCATCTTGAAAATCAATGCTTCATTAATATTTTCCGTCGACTTCCGAAATTGGCTCGAAAACGGTTGCCAAAGCAAACAATCAAGGGCTTCCGTCCGTCAGTCACAACTATTTTCGTTGAGAGAGAATGATGAGATAGTTTCCGTAAACCGCAGCTTTTAGTTTCAACACATATTTGTCTTTTTTTCACAGACTTTTTAAGCTTTCCTCAACTCGGTGTTACGAGCAGTATATAACAAAAACACTGTCAGATCCAAAGTGATATAATTTGATATATTTTTTATTCATTTATTAAGGACACAAATTACTTACTCTCCTGGATTTGGTACTCTAAAATGTTGTCGACATGGTTCTTACAGTATAATCAGCCCCTTTGCCCATTTATAAGCATAATAAAATGTAGACTGATTAAAAAAAGTATGCATAATTTAAAAAAAAATACACTTACAAGTATCTATTATAGGTCTGTCAAATCCTACTAATATTATAAACGCGAAAGTTTGTGAGGATGGATGTGTGTTTGTTACTCTTTCACGCAAAAACTACTAAACGGATTTTGATGAAACTTTACAGTAATATAGCTTATACATCAAAATAACACATAGGCCACTTTTTATCCGGATACCACGCGAGCGAAGCCGCGGACAGAAGCTAGTAATATTATAAACGCGAAAGTTTGTGAGGATGGATGTTTGTTACTCCTTCACGCAAGAACTACTGAACGGATTTTGATGAAACTTTACAGTATTATAGCTTATACATCAGAATTAAAACATAGGCTACTTTTTATCTGGGTTCCACGCGGGTGAAGCCGTTGGCAGAAGCTAGTAATATTATAAACGCGAAAGTTTGTGAGGATGGATGTTTGTTACTCCTTCACGCAAGATCTACTGAACGGATTTTGAAGAAACTTTACAGTTATATAGCTTATACATCAGAATAACATATAGGTTACTTTTTATCCGGGTACATCACGGGCGAAGCCGTGGGCAGAAGCTAGAAAAGTCTAAAAAAGGTAACACAGCTCTTTTCTATATCTCGTAATAAACACAGGTATTTTCTACTTTTAGAAAATACCTTAAATTGCAAGTTAAATTGCCTAATATCGGGCTACTTCCCTATTTGAGGCAATATATCATAGGGCAGACAGCTAGACAGATTTATATGAGCTCATAAATTCAGCTTTAAACGGTTACATCATACGACTTTCTTGGATTTGCATTTTGCATACTTCTTGAAATACTAGCTGGTATCTTGGAATTATTGCGAACCAACCAACCTCGCAGTCTACACAACTATTTATTGGTAAATTTTGTATATCAGTTTGGATACAGAGGACAGACAGACAGCTAGACAGATTTATATGAGCTCATAAATTCAGCTTTAAACGGTTACATCATACGACTTTCTTGGATTTGCATTTTGCATACTTCTTGAAATACTAGCTGGTATCTTGGAATTATTGCCAACCAACCAACCTCGCAGTCTACACAACTATTTATTGGTAAATTTTGTATATCAGTTTGGATACAGGAGGTAATATCCGAAATTACTCATCCGAAATCAAAAAAACCTTTAACCAATATTTAGAATGGAACTTCAGAATGGAAATCCTATTCTATTAATATTATAAACGTGAAAGTTTGTGAGGATGGATGTTTATTACTCTTTCCCGCAAAAACTACTTTACCGATTTTGATGAAACTTTACAGTAATATAGCTTGTACATCAGAATAACACATAGGCTACTTTTTATCCGGGTACCACGCGGTCGAAGCCGTGGGCAGAGGCTAGTAATATTTTAAACGTGAAAGTTTGTGAGGGCAATTGTTTGTTACTCTTTCACGCAAAAACTAATAAACGGATTTCGATGAAACTTTACAGTAATATAGCTTATACATCTGAATAACACATAGGCTACTTTTTATCTGGGTACCACGCGGGCGAAGCCGTGGGCAGAAGCTACTAAATAGCTATTAATTTAATAGGATTTTGGATGAGAGTGAAAAATATACAACGGAAACGTTAGAGCATCGCGATCACTCACCCTGATGAAGACTCTCGGAATGAGTTGAAACTTAGTCGGTGCCTACATAGATAGATACGTGAAAATTCCCTTTTTACAATATAAACGACAATTAACGTACCGTATTCAAGCCGCCGTCTATTAAAACCGAGTCATTCGTAACTAGGTTTAATATGACTAGCTGCGCCCCGCGGTTTCACCCGCGTTATGTAGCAGTAAAAGTTTTTTACTGCTACATAAATATCCTTGATGACAAAACTATTTATTTGAATAAGAATTAATACTATGATACGAATGTAACCAACTTTTGTTTCTACCCGCGATCTAATTACATTTTAGAACACAAAAGCTGATATTGTGACTTAACTCTGATAGTTAGATATATTCCCTCGAGGACTTTTTTGTAGGTAAGAATGAGTACTTTAATCATGTAGTACATCATTTTGATATATCATCAATAGTTTTCTCAGCGCATGCCACATAATGAATTTTATAGACAAAATTTTGCTTTTTTGGGTCACAATATTGCAATTTTCTTAAGGATCTCTAATTTTTTTGAAAATAAATTAGCGCCTATGTTACTTCCTGATAATTTAGCTTTCTATTAGTGAAAAATGGTTAAAATCGGTCCTGTAGTTTGGGAGCCTATTCGGTACAAACAAAAAAATCTTTGTGGAAAATATCAGTCATGTAGTTCCCATAATACAAGCTCTGCATTGGGGCTAGATGATGTTGTGTGAAAATGTCCAGCATTAATATTATTATTATACATACGAACTAACAAACTTTACCTCTTTATAATATTAGTATAGATGCTTATCATCTAATTCGACTATTAGACAGAACATAATAATAAAAGCTGAACTAAAACGAATAAAACTCTTAATAAAAACTTGATAACACGTCCTTTGTTGGAAGAGTACACAACCCATAATGTGAGCGCAGCGAAATGTTTATGTGATGTGTGGGAGGCGATGGATATGCACGCTATGTTAAGGGGAGATTATTCGATGTTATTTTTGACGTCCTCTGTAGTACAGTGGGCGAAGGCCCGCCTGAGACGCAAAAGGTTGCAGGTTCAATTCACGCCGCGGGACAAATATTTGTTTAAGGCTCTGAGTGTTATCAAAAAAAATTAAGGAGTATTAAGAATCTGGAACAGCATTCCACAGTCATATCATGAGGTGTCTTCTGTTGAAGTTTTCAGATCCAAAGTTTATAATTACTTTTTAGCTCCATGCTCGAATCCAACAAAGTTTAAGCAATCAGTCAGCTATATATTCTGAGAATAATATATATCATATAGAATATTTAGTAGTCTATCAATTATTATCTGTAATTTGTAAGGTTAGGTTATGTAAGTAGATAGGTATATGTAATTGTGTTTATTTAAGGAATACTGTTTGTGTTTTATTAATAGATTACCTCTAGCGTATAATTTATAAATAAATAGTTCTGGACATTTTCACACAGCATCATCTAGCCCCAAAGTAAGCAGAGCTTGTGTTATGGGAACTACATGACTGATATACTACTTATATACATTTTTTTCATAAATACATACATATTATAAATAGAAAACACTCAGACCCGAAACAAATGTATGCAGAACATACAAACATTTGTCCCGCAGCGAGAATCGAACTCGCAACCTTCTGCGTCTCAGGCGGACCTTCGCCCACTGCGCCACAGAGGTTGTCAAATTTATAATTTTCTTATATTCTTGCACTACCTCAAGACTCTTCTCCATTAACACAAAGGTTAGCTGGAAGAGAATGCTATCTAGCATTAAGTTGGCCTATGTACAGTACTTTGTAGTTGTGCAATAAAGAATTTTCTATCTACCTATCTATTTATTAAGTAGTATATCAGTCACTTAGTTCCCATAACATAAGCTCTGCTTAAAATTTGCTGTCCTATCGTGTTCTATCCTAATCCTTTAATTATAAATGCAAAAATTTGGATGTTTGGGCGTTTATCGCTAAGGAACTGTAGAAAAAATTTGGATGAAACGTAAAGTAAAGTGAAATATTTTTATTTGACATAGCACATATTACAGATTGTATATGGATCCATATACTCTCGAACTAGTAAAATCTGTATTCCAGAAGCTAGTGAGAAAGTTACAGTTAGGTATCGTTGGAATAAAACATACGGCTAATTTAATCCGCTGATCAAGTGGTGGCGGTGCTATGGAGACAGCTATTTGAAGATTTAATACGAAACGAGGAATCCGTAAAAGAACTAAGATCTCAGAATTTGGAAAGACCTGAGACTGCCCATTCATTTTTTCAGTACGACAAAAACCACCAACAGCTACCTGAAATTCATATTGTAAAAACGGGAATTTTCACGTACTGCACTATCGGTGAAGGCACCGACTAAGTTTCGACTCATTCCGAGAGTCTTCATCAGGGTGAGTGGTTGCGACTTTCTCCTTCCGCGTCGCGCCGTGCACTAACTAGTGCGTTTTTACAATATGAATAGTCAAGTTCACGATAGTTTTTGGAATAAAAAAAAAGCTACCTGAAACTTAAGGGCAGGCTGGTTGAGGACACAGTCTTCATGAGGCACTGGACAGAGGTGCACACTGCACAGTGTGCGCCTTTTCATCTCATTCCATTTATTCTTTCGCTATTGTAACAATCGTATTCGAAATTACTTAATCATCAACTTCTTGTCCTCATTCCACATTACGTGGGGTCGGCACAACACGTTTTCTTCTTCCACTCTCCTCTATCAGCCGTCATCTCAGCACTCACTTCTTTCTCAACCATGTCATCCTTCACACAATCCATCCATCTTTTCTTTGGCCTACCTCTGCTTTTATTTCCATCCACATCCATATTTAACACTCTTCTCGTAATATGACATTCTTCCCTCCTCATGACATGCCCATACCATCCTAACCTATTACTCAACTTTTCCGTCACGGGTGCTACTTCGAACTTCCCTTGATGTACTCATTCCTTATTTGACTAAAAATTATAAAATTAAAATAGTGCTAAAATGTCAAAAGGTAAAAATAAAAAATAAAATTATCATCAAAATTCCTTAGTCTAAATTATCATATGTTAAAAATTTAGGTATTAATGGTTAGAAACAAACACTTTAATTAAAAAAAATTAATTGTTATTTGTATAAAACTGATGTTTAATAATTGAACAATGAAAAAATCCCCTTAACAGTACAGAAGTCTGCTTAACTCAGTATGTTTATGGCTTCATCGTTTGCAAGACCAACAAAACGTAATATAATAAGCAGACAAGAATGGTATACATCGAAAGTGGTTAATAAAGATGAAGATCGTGTAATTGACTTACCACGGTACGACTTAAGGCTTAAACCAACTTTCTTTGTGATTCAAAAGTCTTTATTTTAAGGCCAGTATCCTATGATACTGGCCTTAAAATTGACACGGGAGAAGTATTTCACTCATTACACATATCAAAGTCAAAGTCAAAATTCATTTATTCAATAAAATCACAAGGACCACTTTGAAACGTCGGTTTTTATCTAGGTGCCTGTTCCTATAATCTATAGTTTTATCTATAATATCCTATAGTTCCTATAATATAATCTATCTACCGGTTTTATATCTATACTAATATTATAAAGAGGAAAGTTTTTTTTGTTTGTTTGAAACGAATAGGCTCCGAAACTACTGGACAGATTTTAACCATTTTTTCACAAACAGAAAGTTAAATTATCAGGAAGTAACATAGGCTATAATTTATTTTCAAAAAAAATAGAGATCCTTAAGAAAATTGCAATAATGTAACCAGAAGTAGCAAAATTTTGTCTATAAAATTCATTATTTGGCTTGCGCTGAGAAAACTATTGATGATACATAAAAATTATGTACTAGATAATTAAAGTACTCATTATTACCTACAAAAATTACTCGAAAGAATTTATCTAACTATCATAGTTAAGTCATAATAGCAGCTTTTGTGTTCTAAAATTTAATTAAATCGCCGGTAGAAACAAAAGTTGGTTATATTCGTATCGTAGAATTAATTCTTATTCAAATAAATAGTTTTATCATCAAGGGTATTTATGTAGCAGTAAAATACTTATTTATTAATTCGAATCGGACATTTAATTTCGGAGTTATCATGAGTATAAATAATTTAAACTTACGCGGGTGAAACCGCGGGGCGCAGTAAGTCACCACGGTGTCTAGACAGATACCTCACGCTTAGTTTACCTTTCACGCTAACGAAAATTTGTCAAGGTACAACTTGGCAGCAATCACGTGACATTTCCACAGCTAATGTCATTTCCATACAATTCAATATATCCGCATGCGTTAACGCTAACCGAAAGTGGTATTTGTCTAGACACCCTGGACTAAGGATATTATGTGTCTTTATGTGGCACATGAAACTCTTCACCGTTCCCAGTTTAAACACACTTTCAATCTTATGTCACAGATTAAAAACGAAACTCTCTCATCAAAGCAACTAACAGGCGCGTCAAACATAACAAACTTACCATTTTGAAACGATTCCGGAAACCACAGAGGAAACAATAGCACCTCATTATTCTGTCATCAACGCACGCGCTCTTGACGGGGTGTTGACAGAATTATCATTTCAGATATTTATAGCCTAAGATCTTTGAATGAAATGTGCTAAAGTATTTAGGGAGGTGGGTAAATAAGTAAATGTTGAGTATCAAAATGATTTATGGGGTTTCTACACCTTTTAGACCCTAAAGACAATACAATAAGTTAGATACCCTACTTCGTTAAAGTTATATGTAACTACTGGCCATGGTTTTGCCCGCGTGGTACTGGGGTAGACACTTTTGTGTTTTTGTCAGGCTTAAGTTAAGACCTATTCAATTTAATAATTTTTAGTTCAGACTTTATTATAACACTACTTGCTCTTCCCACGGCTTCGCCCGTACGGTGCCCAGATAAAAAGTAGCCTATGTGTTATTCTGATGGACAAGCTATATTACTGTAAAGTTTCATTAAAATCCGCTTAGTACTTTTTGCTTGAAAGAGTAAAAAACATCCATCCTCACAAACTTTTACGTTTATAATATACTAGCTTCTGCACACGGCTTCGCCCGTGTGATACCCGTATAAAAAGTAGCCTTTGTGTTACTCTGATGTACAAGCTATATGACTGTAAAGTTTCATCAAAATCCGTTTAGTAGTTTTTGCGTGAAAGAGTAACAAACATCCATCCTCACAAACTCTCACGTTTATAATGGAAGTAGGATATTATAACACAATTATAAGTATAATATTATCCATATTAGAGAAGACTATATTACATAAGCCAAAAACAACATTTCTTCTAGGTAGGAGTCACATAGAGCCACTGGTGCACAACATGCTCTCTCGTCCAGCGCTCCATGAAGTTACAGTCGGTGTCCAGCCTCCCTGCAATCAGTTGCAGGTAGCTGTTGGAACTGCCACGCAGCCGGCGCAAGGACGCCGATCTTTTACGCATTATCGCTGTGAACCCATCTACCCGTACGTCCGCAAACATTCCTGATACACTACAGAAACGCGGCAGCTCCATCAGCACCCTGAAGGCATTTTTATACTGCACGCCCTATACCATTGCCAAATTTCATCCAAAACGGTTTATTCGTCACAATCAATCAGAAGCCTTTAGCTCATTCAAACATATTAATAAAAAACTAATTGTTTTTATAAAATAAATTAGTCTTATGGATTTTAATCACATCATTATGTATTCAAATGATCTGATACTGTGGCTTATACTAGATACAATCATTAATAGTCATTAGAATGAATTAAGTAAAAATGAATGCCTAATATCATTTTAATATTTACAAATGAGTCAATTAACCTCATAAAAAGGATTTTAGAACTACTTAAAATGGAATCAAAGGAAGCTTCCGACATCGTTCATCAGGCTATTAAGAGTTTTTTTTTCAAATCCTCATTTATATCTCTGCTTTATCCATAGACAATTATATTAAATTTATGGTTCACCTTTTATCAAATAGCCTCATAAATTTCACTGGAGCATTTTTTATGATTTATCTAGTGGGGTGCCATAGGTCCCAACGCTTGGACCCATGTTTTACTAATTATACGTTTGTGAAGTTATTTGTATGCGTGTTTTGTGCAGGGACGTATTCCTGAATGTTTCGCCCTGGGCGAATGGGATTGGCCCATGGAGAATGTACTCTGTGGGTGTAGCAAGATTTTCAAGTTACAGCAGATAATACATTTTAGCGAGTGCAGAAGTCAAGCAAAACTTTAAGAGCAGAGAGTAGCTTATTAAATCAAATAATCTGCAGATATTTTTCTCGGGTCTAAGTGTTTTCTATGTATAATATGTACATACGTATAAACAAAAAAAAAATAGGTAGTATATCAGTCATGTAGTTCCCATAACACAGGCTCTGCTTACTTGGGGCTAGATGATACTGTGTGGAAAATCTCCAGCATTAATATTTTTATAGTTCCTCCTAATTCTATGGGTGATTGTGTTTCATGAACTCAGTCATGAAAAGGGGTGATTGTGGAACATAACAAACTTGCCCAGGGCGATCGCTTTTTGCATTATGGAAATACGCCCCTGTTTCTGTTATCTATGATGATCTTAATTGGATGGGTTGATGATGATTTAATTTATGTGTAATATTGTAAGCCGAATGTTTATTTCGGTGATGAAAACTATCGGATAGTGTATAATTAGCATAAACTTGCGACGATTAGATAGTTCAGGGCAGTGTTATATTACGTAGAGCAACTTGCGGTTTGATCTTTCACAACAAACTAGGTAGAGCAACGTTCCGCATGGATCTAAATGGGTGACTGTCTGAGGTAGCTATTCAGAAAATATCAGAATAAAAATAAAAATGGCGCCAGTTGTGCCCTATAGCACTATGATCAATGCAGGAAAAACCCTAACCCTAACAATACACAGAATAACGCTCCTTAATACATATCCGTGAAGACAAACAGGGGTAGTCAGAGATACGTGCAAACATATTATATTTTAAATATGCTCATGTTTTTATATCATTTTTAGATACATATCATCAACATAATCCACAGCCCGATTTCACCAACTGCTGAGTATAGAATATATAGATTTAATTACAGAAAATGCTAAACATAAAACATAGGCGAACTTAATGCTAATTTACGTTGTCTTCCAGCCAACATTTATCAATCATGTAGGGTATCGATAACCGAATTAACTACTGCATTCCACTTGACATGTGATAAATTCAACGCGGCCGTAAGTCACGGGCATTCGACTAGTTTGCAGATAAATCTTAATCAATCACATAAAACTCAACTCTTCAAAAAAGGATTCTATGAATACATGGCTAACGAACCGAAACGAAATGCACAAAAAAATGCGACGCTAATCTCAGCATTGACAGTTATCAAACGTGACAGCCGTCAATGTCAATATTTGTGCACTAGTGATGTAGCGAGTCGAGTATCGATGAGCCAGTCATCGTGATTGAGATAATATTGTCAAAGTTTCGTACAAATGAGATTTGTAGTTAGAAAATATGTATCATACTAATATTATAAATGAAAAAGTTTTAATGTTTGAATATAATAGAATGTTGTTTATTTGATACATCAAAAAAGCACAGAAATAACATATTATTATACAAAATTAATAAAATAGAAACATTATCATATACACCTTTGTGGCGCAGTGGGCGAAAGCTGCGGTGCAAATGTTTGTATGATCTGCAAATATTTGTCTCGGATCTGGGTATTTTCTATGTACAATATGTATGTATTTACAAAAAAGTAGTATATCAGTCATGTAGTTCCCATAATCCAAGCTCTACTTAGTTTTGGACTAGATGATGTTGTGTGTAAAATGTTCAGCATTATTTATTTATGTATGTAAGATTTTTACAAAAACACGAGGACAAAGGGATATTTTTTAGTTTCCTGCTCAGGGTGTCCGTAGCGGCTAAATGTTATTCCAAAAACTATCGTGAACATCCGTTTTAACAATATCAATATTCATATAGTTAAAACGGGAATTTTCACGTACCGCACTATCGGTGAACGCACCGACTAAGTTTCGACTCGTTCTGATAGTCTTCATCAGGGTGAGTGATCGCGACGTTCTCCCTCCGCGTCGCGACATGATGCGGAGGTGCGGTACGTGAAAATTCCCGTTTTAACAATATAAACACATGCAAATTTTTTATGAGAGAATGTGTGGACAGAAGCTAGTTTGTCATAATTTTCTATATAAATAAACACCCCAATAGTCACACACAGAGTCCTGCCTTACTCGAAACTAGGATACACTGTGTCGTGGGTATCAGGAACTTTGAGTATTAACTTACCATTTAAATCAAGCCTCTATTGCAAAATCCTAAAAAAATTGATTCTATGAAACCAATGTTTCATAAATTAAAAATACTAACCCTTCACGGTTCTATGTACCTACCTATACAAAACTACATGTTTCATAAAAGAACACATGCATTTATTTAAGACTAGGAATTATATACTGCACACGGCTTCGCCCGCGTGATACCCGGAAAAAGTAGCTCTTACCGTTCGTAAGAAAGGCATTTCGCTCGACCGTTTTTCGTCATCTCCAAGAAAAACCCTTTATTTTTATACGGCACTAGCTGAGCCCCGCGTTTTCACCCTCGTAGGTTTCGATTTTATACTCGTGATAACTTCGAAATTAAATGTCTGATTCGAATTAATTAAAAAGTATTTTACTGCTACATAAATACTCTTGATGATAAAAGTATTTATTTGAATAACAATTAATACTCCGATACAAATGTAACCAACTTTTGTTTCTACCGGCGATTTAATTAAATTTTAGAACACAAAAGTTACTAATGTGACTTAACTACTCGTATCATATTTAGGTAATTAAATACTCTCAAAGACTTTTTTGTAGGTAATAATGAGTTCTTTAATCATGTAGTACGTATTTTTTTATGTATCATCAATAGTATTCTTAGCGCACGCCAAATAATTAATTTTGTAGACAAAATTTTGCTACTTTGTGTTACATTATTGTAATTTTTTTAAAAATCTCTATTTTTTTGAAAATAAATTATAGCCTATGTTACTTCGTGATAATTTAGCTTTCTATTAGTGAAAAAGCGGTTAAAATCGGTCCAGTTCAAAGCCTATTCGATACAAACAAACAAAAAAATCTTTCCTCTTTATAATATTAGTATAGATAACATAGAGGTACAAAAAAGAATCATGAAAATCGGTGAACAATTGGCGAAAATATCAAGTAACAAACGTAAAAAAACCGAATTGAGAACCTTCTCTTGAAGCTCTAGAATTCACGTACCTAAGAATAGAATCTTATACGGAATGTGCATTTAATTTCATTGGCACCCTTCAAACCAAAACATCTAATAGAAAGCCTGTCTATTTCTCTCGTCGAGTCGCGTCTGTATGGTTTGAAAGGTCAGAAATGTCGGTCAAGTAAAGTGCATATGATACTTCTCAACAGTATAGTAATTAACTCCTACTTCACTTTCAGGTAACTTCAGGAAGAAACGAACGAAAGATTTCTCATAATTTTTTTCTACAGTATGACTAAATCATAATAATATTGTAAATAAATAATATTATGTAATACTAGCCTCTGCCCACGACTTCGCCCGCGTGGTACCCGAATAAAAAGTAGGCTATGTGTTATTCTGATGTATAAGCTGATGTAAATTTGTATGGAAAACTTAAATCTGACTAATTTGACAGCACTAAAATTGTAGCTATCTCTTTCTTGCTTGAACTATCAGTAAAAGAGAGCGACAGTTTAAATTTAGTTTAGTTAGTGAACTACAGAATCGAGGCCAATATCTGTGGTATGGGTGCTGGTGAAATTAAAGGCACTTTTTTAGACTTTTCACAAGTACTGGTGAAAATGGTAATACGGTCGAGCGAATGCATATCTTACAAGAGCTAATTTTCATCGAGTTACACGCGGGCGAAGCCGTGGGCAGTAGTTAGTGTCTAACAATCTCTAATACCCAAGATTCTTTAAACTCAATTTCTAATACCAAAATAGTCAAAAACTGTGGTTCTCTTAACAGAAACGAAAGCTCTACGATCATGTAACTTCGGTCGACAAATTTATCGTATCGATCGATAAACTAATCGAATTTTATTTACAACTTCTAGCACAGAACTAGCCTCGATATATTTTATCGAGTGATTTCATTGTCGATAGTTTATCGATCATAAAGCTTGCCACGCGGAATAAAACGTTTTAATGCGAAAAAGTTTGATGAAATGTATTCTTCTAGGTACAGATCAGTGGCACCTCGTTCACGCTGCCTGATAATCCTCTGGCTTCCCTCACGCGCCCTTCTCTCGGCTTCAACTAGAATAATGTGTCCAAAATCAACTGTTTTCTTTGTCTACATTTGTCGTGCACTTTCCAAAACCCAATAAATATCGTTAGGATCGATAAAATTAATCGATGACAAATGTAAAAAATAAGATCATACTATGGTTTTCGATAAAACGCGATAATAACGGTATAATTTCTTGAATTTATCTACCCGTCGATAAAGTTCCTTCTTGTCAAGATCTTGTCAAATTTCGACAAACCCCGTTTTATCGAGAATTTATGTCGAATTTTATCTATCAATACAACCATGCTCGGACCCCAGAGTTGGTAAATCATTAACTAGCCAGCCACCTACTTGACTATAATGTCTATAGTACCTAAGTAGGTACGTTCCAAATGAAGTCACTTCATATGGAAATGGAAACAAGGGCCCTAAACCGAAATTAGGTTTCGTCACGGACACATAGTAGTGTTGACCGAGACGAGAGCTCTCGACAGGATCGATATGTCAATATTTGTGGTGATAGTGATGGGATTTATCAATAATGCTATCGATATTATACAAGAGCTTAGCTTACATTTCTGCAAGAACAGATAAAAAAGCGAAATGAAATAAAACTTGAATATAATATAATGTTTTCTCTACAAAAAAGGTTTATTACATAATTACGCACACTTGTTTTGTTTGAGACTGGGGCCCGTTTTTTCACGGTATTATACATTGTTCCTTAGGCTAGTTTATTAGAAATCACTGTGCTAGACTAATTACCTGTTGGATATAAAAAGGCTTTCATAATACTCTGGATTTTGAATAGATTTAACAGAATAAGATTAGATTTTTCTAAAATACCAATGTTCAACATATTTGCGACTCAAACTCGCAACTACGAGATTGTTGTTTTTGGGGTATTATTCCTTGAGATTTCTCTTATATGTAGGTACTTTAGGAACGAAATAACTATAGTATACACACCTACTTTTACATTTTTCGGTAAAGTCAAAGATTTTTTATTAGATTCGATTTCCGTTAATCCGTCATACCAATTATTTTCCTAATCTTCATTGATTCCAGAATGATAACCAAATTATCATCGATAGTCGATGATTCTATAACATCGATTCTAGCACATCACTAGTAGCGAGAAGAGCCAATAAGCGACCGACGTGACACAAGCATTAACACCGTGTGACATCTCATTTTTTTCCTTTTCCGTGTTATTTGTATGGGTTTTTAAATGGACCCGATGCATTGACGACTTTGGACATTCTTTTGAGTGCCTCATTTTTTGTTTTGTTTTGGAAACATGTTATGAAATCTCACGACTTATTCTAGCCTCAGCATTCAATATTATGTTTTTCGAAATAAGAGGTTTTGTGTATTATCTGTGGTATGTGTCATTTATTTTCATGCATCATAATTTGATGGCGTGTTAGAATGGTTAGACCTAGATTTGCAAGTTTGACATTTGAAGTAAACAAATGTGATAACTTCAAATTGTTTCCCTATAGCGTTATTTAGGAAGCTGCAGGACGCAAACACAGATGAATAAAAATGTCAGTGATTCAAGAAAAGATCGAAAGGTTAAATAAAATATCTTGATTAAAATAAAGTGACGAGAGAATAAAAGTTACGGAATTTGACAAAAAAACACATAAAGGCTCTACCATAAGTAGACCATTTAAATTCATGAAAACCGTTAAGACTATTTTTAAAACCTTTTTCCTGCCAAAAAATGCAAAAAAGCACCATTTTGGAATAGCAAAGTACGTAATTAAAGAGAAATTCCTAATTTGAAATGCACCGCGCCCTCCATCTTTAATACTGCCATCTTTTATAATAACTGTCAAAAATAATAAATTTTCGATGGTATTTTCTAAACATTGCATAAAATATCCTGCAAGTTTAATTTAATTATATTTTTTTATTTCACTTGTCCCATGCTGAGAAGGTCTTTTCTAAATCTTCTGATTATTCAACGTTTAAACTATTCAACGTTTTTTTATTGTTTAGTTTATTTCCACACTTAATCAATGTAAAAGCGGAAAAGGTTCTCTTTTGTATTAGTAGATAATTTTACTCGTACAACACAACTCATAGATATTGTGGCGGACGAAGTAGCCTGTAAAAAATAGCATAGTTTGTAAATAGAAACGCGCTTGTTGCGTTAGCACCTAGCGGAACAATAATGTTAGATATTTGTCAAACGCGCTTGTTGCGTTAGCGTCTAAGTGAACAACTATTTTTCTAATATAAATAGGAACAATTTCATTGATAAAAAATCTACCGAACAAGGATCAACAGATCGTAATTTTATAGAACGAGATCCATTGAACTAGGATCGTATAGAACAATTTGTAACCAAGTAAGCAGTAATAAATAAATACAGTCCACTTGAACGAGATCCAGGAGTTTCCTTGAACGACCGCAGTATTATGAGACTAGTACCTTAGCCTTGAAACAGGATAATCTTTGAAATTAAGGTGGGGTGGGGCGAAACGTGTAATCTTTCATCACTTTGAGTGACGTAATAAAACAACAGCGTCGATTCTCTTGAACACCAACTAAACTTAATTTTATCTATAGCTTTTTTTTACACTATTTTTTTTCACTTTTGACGACTGATGTGGCGCGGTGGGCGAACGTCCGCCTGCTACACAGGAGGTTGCGGGATTCCCGCCCTAGGACAAATGTTTGTACGATCTGAAAATATTTGTTCCGGGTGTTCTGGGTATTTTTGGGGCTAGATGATGCTTTGTGGATTGTCCAGCATTATTTATTATTTATTATTTACACTAACATAAGAAAAAGATAGTTATTACAGAATAAAGATAGATTATTTATTTATTTATTTATTATTTATTTATAACCACGCAGAACTAATTTGGTAAAAGTAAAATTTAAAACATGATAATATGTTTAGTTATTCATAATATTGTTAAATGAACAGAAGTTTCACAACTGGCTTGGTATCCTCAAAATAAAATCACTATGTAAAAATGTGGCGATTCGTAATTCTTAGTAATTTAAACTACTACAAGGTATTTTTTTAAACTACTTATTAGCTTAACTATCACATTAAAGTATTAATCGTTTAGTTTTTTTTAATTGAAGAAATCTTGATGATTAAAATTTCTTCCATTTTATGAACGTGCGGATTTTAATCTTATTCGCAATACTACATGAGTTTTAACAGTCTGTTTCAAAAAAAACTCATTTAAAATCCTACTCCCACCCCGTCTTAAGTAAGCAGTAGTGGACTTCAGAGTTTTATCAAGTTGAAGTAAGCTTCTGACTGCATGTTACTCGTATTTACAAACACTCCCTCCGCATTCGGTTAAAACGTAGAAGGCGAAGCTTTCTGTAATATAAATCCCTTATTTGGATACACCGGAGTACAAAAATTCGAGTCGTTTCGATCTTAAGTAGATATGGTATTAAATTTTTACGACTTCCCAATCGTAGGGCGCGCCGTCTCTTAAATTTTATAGTCTTTATAATTCGTTTATTTAAGAAACAAACATTTATACATGTGAATCGCGTTTTTATGTTAATTCATCTTGTGTAACTTTTACTAGGTGGTAAGTGTAAATTTGTTTTGGACCTTTCAATAAATGGATTAGTGATGATTTTTGTACAGTTTCGTCTGAATGGTAGCTGTTTTCCACGTCCAAATATAAGTAGATTTATACCCGGTTACTTATAAATCTCATTTTATTTTGAAGTCGAAATTTGCTACCATAAACATTGAAATGGTAGAAATCAATACTGTGTGTAATTAATCGCTGCTTAATGGTATACTAAGCGGCGCGGCGTCAAAATTCTTTATGCCAATTTTATCTACTGCCTGTTCGTCCGCGACCAAGCCAGGAAAGAAAGACTTCTTGCCTTTTTACAAGGCAAGAAGTTATTCTTCTTGCCTGGTTATTCTTTTTTATGTTCCTTTATAAAACAATAGATACCTACATTTTTAATCGAGTTGAAGCAACTTCTATTCCATTTTTTTCTCAGCTACTTAATCCAATATGTTATTTATTTTTCCATTTTATATATTTTTGTTTAATTACGTTTTTAAATTTCGTCGGCTAGCTAACATCACCGCTAAAGTCGAAATTTTGCGGTTTTGACATTTATATGTCATTGGATAGATCTTTTCACTGCGCTTCTGTTCACCAATACAAACATTGAATTTCAACCAATCACAGTTTTAATTTCAACTTTAGCGATTTCAATTCTGTGGACTTGTGCGGAGTCGATAAAACAGTTTTTTGGTTCTCCTGAAAAGTTAGGAAAAATTTTACGCGGTGTTGTTAGCTAGCCGACGATTTGTTACTTGGGAATTTTTGTACATCTCTTGGGAGTTTGTTAGCCGATGGCATATGCTTTCGATTTTTTGGTTCTAGGGCATGTAACATATTATTAAACGCAAACTTAATATCATAACATATCTGCCATCTTTCATTGTTAGTTATACCTACATAATATTCACAAACTTGCTCTGAACAGGTGCAGGATAGTTTATAAACGAAACAATTCACGTACGTAATCAAATCCTCATCTTACAATATTATTGCAAAATAGCGTTCAGTATTTATAGGGTTGCCATCCGTCCAGGTTTCCCCAGATGTGTCCTAGTTTCGAGGACGTCTGTGGAGCGTCCAGGGTATCAGTCCGGGTTTTAGGCTGTTGAAACATCTACCGAAAATACGCGACTGAAATTATTTTATTTAACTGAGTAACTTAACGAAACATTGTTGATTATGTCCTTACTTAAAGCTACACAATCCGGGGTTTAGACGCTTTCTATCCTGGTTGGCAGATTTAAGAGATGGCAACCCTGATTATTTATCAACTCTATTCCATTCAACGTACAGGGTGCCTCACTGTTAGTGGTCTGAATAAATGCATTGGTAGGGAATAGTAGGGCTCAATGAATATGAGTGAACGAATCGCAGAAGTACAGAAACGATGCGATGCAGTTCAAATAATATGTTTGCATATTCTTTTCTGTTTTTGTCCTGGGTCCGGGAGTTGTGGTACTAAGGTACTCGTATTTCCTGATACTTATGATACAGGGAATCCTCGTATGTAGGATTCCCTGTATCAAATTACATTTAAAAAAGCCTTAAAGGCAAGATTTTGGGGCTTTTTAAAGTGTAATTTTGTCAAATATAAGGAATTACATTGTTTCTTGTCTTTCTTTCCTGACTTGGTCGCGGAGGAACAGGCAGTAACATTGACGTTTCAAAACTGATCCTTGTGATTTTAATGAAAAAATGAATTTTGACTTTAACTTTGACTTAGTGTTTATAAAACTCTGCAAGTTTGGAACAAGGATTTTTATTATGACCATAAAAAATGAACCTGTACGTTTAGATATCTATATTCACACGTAAAATATTAGTCTGAGTCTGTGGCGCGACAACTCGATAATATTATGCAGATTGAATGCAAGCGCATCACTATTTGAACAGGTTATCGGGTCCTCCCAGCGAATACATTTCGCCTTAGTAGGGTTGGGACACTGCAAATTGAAAATCGATATTAACTATAATGCATATCTCTTGATTAATTTGTTATGAAATTTTAAATATTATATTTTTATTTTATCTACACTTAATATTATAAATAGGTAAAGTTTATAAGTATGGATGTAGGAGATAGGTAATCTCCGAAACTATAAATTCTCTTTGAAAAGTTCTTTTAACAATATTAAGAATGGACCTTCAGATTGGACTTAGGCTGTATATTATCCCGTTTAAATAAAAGGGCTTTTCGTTGAGACTAATTTTGCAACGTAATTCGACGAAAAAACGGTCGAGCGAATGCGATTCTTACGAACGCTGCCTTAACGATAAAGAGCTACGTATCTTCCGCTACTTTTTATCCGGGTACCGGGCGAAGTTGTGGGCAAGTCCTCTATAAAAGTGAGCATTAGGTTTTCAATAATTTGTTTTCAGAAACAATAATACAATTTAGGTAGATATTGGCCTCGATTCTGTAGTTCACTAACTAAACTAAATTTAAACTGTCTTATAATTCTTTATTGTACACAGAAATAAAATAGAAATATAAAACAAAATATTAGGTGAAGAATATACAAACTGTCGCTTTCTTTTAAGTGCACACAAGAAAGAGATAGCTACAATTTTAGTGTTGTCAAATCAGTTTACGTGCCGTTTTTCTTTGTGTTTATAGTCAGCATGTTTTGAAATTATGACTAAATTTGTATAGAAAACTTAAATCTGACTAATTTTGTAGCTAAGCACTAAAATTGCAGCTATCTCTTTCTTGCTTGCACTATCAGTAACAGAAAGCGACAGTTTAAACTAAGTTTAGTTAGTGTTCTACAGAATCGAGGTCATTATATACAAAATATACTAACGATACAGTTGCGCCATCTTAGGCGATTGCAATCAATCTATAGATCGCGCAACTGACCCAGATCACAACCAGGCGGAAGCGTCCCAAAAATGCTAGTTGCACTACACCGCTGAATAGCAATGCTAATACACTGATCCAGATTAAGAGCAAGCTCTTGGGACAGGCGTCGTTTTGACCAAACATTATTATGTTTAAGTTCTTTAATTTTATATTAGATTTGACATACTTACTTAAATATTTTTCACTTCAAATTTTAATAATCAGTAAAAATAAAAACAAATTAACTGATCACTAAAAATTGAAATTTACCTTTTTATTATTTAACTGATGTTTTGGCTGTGTTAAAAATAAATAAAACGGTAAAATGCGATAAGGACATTTATACAATTTTTTTTTGTTTTATTATTTTGTTATAACTATAGTTCTATGTATTATATATATATTTTTACAAAATATATATATATATAAGTAGTATATCATCCACGTAGTTCCCAATATACAAGCTCTGCTTAGTTTGGGGCTAGATGATGCTGTGTGAAAATGCCCAGCGTTATTTATTTATTTTATTTATAGTTGTTCATCTATATTATCCCAATTTATAAGCGATTAGTATGCAAAATACTTGTTAATTCGTTATCATTCATTGATTAACATAGCCGCGTGGTACATATCGATTATCATTTCCATTTTATAGATTGAATTTAAATAATAATTATACAAAAATGTGTGAATTATTTATTTAAATAATTCACACATTTTTGTGTCAACGGCAATCTAAACAGCAGTTAATATATGATTTATTTAAGTGATCATCATGTGGTATTCATTAGTAATCAATTCAGAGACTTGGTATAGCAAAAGTGTTGTGCCTGATAATATAGGTAGGTACATAAGTTTATAGTTTTATTTTAAACTAGTTCCTGCCCGCGGCTTCGCCCGCGTGGTATATTGATAAAGGTAGCGTATGACTTTTGCACACACACCCCTAAAGGGTAGTTTTTTATATTTATACAGAATAGTTTTGTGTGAATCGAACCAGAAAAAAATTTTAGTTTTGAAAAAATAAAAAAGTACCTGTTTTTTATAACTGTGTACAAATAGGTAATTACACAAAAGATAGATAATAATAATAATAATAATATAATGCTGGACATTTTCACACAGCATCATCTAGCCCCAAACTAAGCAGAGCTTGTGTTATGGGAACTACATGACTGATATACTACTTATATACATTTTTTTTTGTAAATACATACATATTATACATAGAAAACACCCAGACCCGAGACAAATATTTGCAGATACAAACATTTGTCCCGTGGCAGGAATTGAAACCGCAACCTTCTGCGTCTCAGGCGGGCCTTCGCCCACTGTGCCAAAGAGGTCGATAGATGAAACAGAAACAAGAAAATAATTTTTTTTTATATAATTTTAATTATGTAATTTAGTTTTAAGATATTTATCATATGAGCTCTATATTTGTACGTATAGATACTTTATTTTGTTACCTGAAAAAAAGAATTATCGATTATGTACAGCACTTTTAAGTTGTTAATTTTCTATCTATTAATCGATAAAGTTCATCGACTCTACCCCATCCCTAGCCCCTAGTTACGGACCGTATAATTAGGCGCTATCTCAGCAGTGCTTTGTTTGTACAACACTATCTCCAACAATGTAGCACGCTTCGGTCCAAATCAGTACTATTGGTTCAGAAACCGTACATACTGAATATCGATTTTACTATTCTGTGTTATGCATCCGTGCACTGCCAATATGGCCGACTGACAGCTTTGAATGAATGAATGAATGAATGAATGAATGAATGAATGAATGAATGAATGAATGAATGAAAATACTTTATTGTACACCTTAAGATACGAACAAAATAAAAAGTAACACATTATGATGAAGGTACAATGGGCGGTCTTGTCGCTTAAAAGCGATCTCTTCCAGACGACCTTTGGATGGAGAGGATTATATATGATTTTGAAGTGGCCGGGGGTGTACTTTATAATTTGTTTTTTTTAAGCTTTTGGACTTAAGAAAAGATACGGACTATATAATATGTTATTTGTATATATGTATAGGCCTCCTTTTGTATATAGCTACCTAAAATAACTTTAAAAAATATTTAAATAATTAAAAAAGGGGCTTATTATTTTTATTTTTATGTAATACGTATCCTATTATTATTTTTGTATAGTGTGTATACATGTATGTATTTATATTAGTACTAGTTGTTGCCCGCGGCTTCGCCCGCGTGGTATGTTAATAAAAGTAGCATATGATCGTCTCCAGCCTTCAAACTATGTCCACCAACATTTGAATGAATCGAACCAAGGATTACAATTTATACAAAGTTTAGAACTCAATTAAACACCCCCAAAGGGTAGTTTTGAAAAAATATAAAATACATATTTCATTATTTACTTTAAAGTTTATTTGTACAGAGTTTTGAGCGAACCAAAAATTTTTTTTTTCATGGAAACTTTACCGCCCTATTTAACCCTCTTAGGGGTCGATTTTCGAAAATTAGATTAGCCTATCTGTTATTCCAGATCCTAAACTATCTACATTCTAAATTTCATCAAAATCGGTTTAGTAGTTACGGAGATACGTGGTAACAAACATTCACACACACAGAGGTATTTATAATATACGTATGAATTTGCAATATATATATAAATTAGTACAGCAACCATTCGACGACCTCTGTGGCGCAGTGGACGAAGGCCTGCCTGAGACGCAAAAGGTTGCGGGTTCGATTCCCGCCGCGAGACAAATGTTTGTATGATCTGCATTCATTTGTCTCGGATCTGGGTGTTTTCTATGTATGATATGTATGCATTTACAAAAAAAATGTATATAAGTAGTTTATCAGTCATGAGTCAGTAAAAAAATATATATATTCATAAAACAATGTATGTACAAAAAAAATACAGATCAAACTAGCTATCTAAAGATCGTTACAAACGATCTATAGACAGCTCAACTTATCCAGATCACTACCAGACGGAAGCGTTCCCAAAATACTAGATTGTAGATAAACTCACATTCGATTTCTTTTTAAATGTTCAGTTACTTTATTGTCACTTGGTACCGAACATTGTCTTAATTGGATCGGACAGAGTTTTAGTAACATGATGACCTCGATTCTGTAGTACACTGACTAAACTAAATTTAAAATGTCGCTCTCTTTTACTAATAGTATACGCAAGAAAGAGATGGCAAGAATTTTAGTGCTGTGTGCTGCTGTCAAATCAGTTTACGCGCCGCTTTTCTTCGTGTTTATAGTCAGCATGTTTTGATATCACGACTAAACTCCTATGGAAAACTTAAATCTGATTAATTTGACAGCACTAAAATTGTAGCTATCTCTTTCTTGCTTGCACTATCATTAAAAGACAGTTTAGTTAGTTTAGTTTGTAAACTACAGAATCGAGGCCACTGTATGGAATATTTAACCGCCTGAAAAACATTTTCCTTACATAGTCTAACAAAAATCTAATAAAGTGTCATCTGTTGCCACGTCTAGACAGGAAACACGCCCATTTCCCTCTAGATAAATTAAATTTTCGATTTCAGAGACTTTCAGTGTAAAATTAGCAAAAATATAATAGAAAATTATGCTATACAAGAGAAAACGATTCAACACCGAATAATATATTTCTATTGATGCCGATGTTTTAACTGTTAGACAATCCTACCACTATTATAAACGCGAAAGTTTGTGAGGATGGATGTGTGTTTGTTACTCTTTCACGCAAAAACTACTGAACGGATTTTAATAAAACTTTACAGTAATATAGCTTATACATCAGAATAACACATATGATTTTATCCTGGTACTACGCGGGCGAAGTCGTGAGCAAAAGCTTGTCCTACTAATATTATAAACGCGAAAGTTTGTGAGGATGGATGTCTGCTACTCTTTCACGCAAAAACTACTGAACGGATTTTGATGAAACTTTACAGTAATATAGCTTATACATCAGAATAACACATATGATTTTATCCTGGTACTACGCGGGCGAAGCCGTGAGCAAAAGCTTGTCCTACTAATATTATTAACGCGAAAGTTTGTGAGGATGGATGTCTGTTACTCTTTCACGCAAAAACTACTGAACGGATTTTGATGAAACTTTACAGTAATATAGCTTATACATCAGAATAACACATATGCTTTTATCCTGGTACTACACGGGCGAAGCCGTGAGCAGAAGCTTGTCCTACTAATATTATAAACGCGAAAGTTTGTGAGGATGGATGTCTGTTACTCTTTCACGCAAAAACAACTGAACGGATTTTGATGAAACTTTACAGTAATATAGCTTATACATCAGAATAACACATGGGATACTTTTTAAATGGGTACCATGCGGGTGAAGCCGTGAGCAGAGATCCCAACCCATTTTCGTAACTTGTATATATATATTTTTATGAATTAAAAAATACTAAAAAATGTGTTATATTAACCCAAAATACTTCCTTATCCTTATCTTTCCCACCTTGAATCATCGAAATTCATACAGCCTGGATTCACGATAAGATATCATCAGAGATATTGGTTTTATTTAGAATTTACCGTTGAGTGTTTACTTTCTCACGATATCGTTTATAAAAAAAAAACGTGAGATTTTATATTTTTTCAAGGTTCCGTATCATTAAACTTACCGCAAATCTTTCGATTTACAGAGCTAATATATGTGGCAGAAAATATAATATTTCATGAGTTTGACTACGTACCAGATAACACAGTGTAAGAAGGCCCCCCACCTGATAAACAGATGATATCTAATAGTTTTTTTAGGACGCTTTTATTAGCTTCCCTTGTAACAAACAAACAATGTACTTAATCAAATCTTGGAAGTAAATTTTAACCTACTTTTAATTGTTTTATCGAAATTATAATTTGTACTTATATGTATTTCGGATGACAATACTATAATTTGGTATCTTGGAGCTGATCTGATGATGGAGCTAGGAGGTGGAAAACTCTTCAGTGGCTACTAGTAAACCTCTCGAGTAGACTAAAAGAAATACACGCTTTTATCATGCACTAAAAACATAAAATAATTAAATTTATAGTACCTCTATATAAGTACATGCATATTTACTTATTTTAACTGATATACGCATGAAACATTTTTAAATTATGCAAAAGTGACAAAATTAGCAACATCCTAATAATATTATAAAAGCGAAAGTTTGCGAGGATGGATGTTTGTTACTCTTTCACGCAAAAACTACTCAAAGGATTTTGATGAAACTTTACAGTAATATAGCTTATACATCAGAATAACACATAGACTACTTTTTATCCGGGTACCACGCGGGCGAAACCCTGGGCAGGAGCTAGTCAAATAATAAAATAATTAAGTAATATTGCATATTATGCAAAATGCAAATGCATATAATCCAGTCTCTAGCTACTCTGGGGGAGGCCTATAAGGTGCAGAGGGATAGACTGATGATGATTATGAGGAAGCCAGACACACTTTTTATAAAAGCAACATGATACGTTAAAATTGTTCAAGTGAAAAAAACTCCACTCAAATCAGATTAAAACAAATTCCAAGAAATGATAATCGGATTTACGGACGATTCTTTTGGGTTTAACATTCTACGAGGAATTCCGATTTTAAAGAAACTTGAGTTGGGAACCGCCATTTTGTTTTTGCTTTGTCTTAGAGTAGCGTAAAGTTAGGATTGCCGCCGCTTCTTCCACATTTTCAATAATATATTATGTAAATAAAGTTTATTAATTTATTTATTTAAAGCACATATATCACAATGTATTTAGATCAGTAAATAATATTCAATTGGAGACAAATTTTGATAAATTTACTTATGTATCGTACTCTATTAGATAGATAGATAAATCTTTATTTCATACACCTGTATTTAAAAAAAAATACATAGAATCTTAAAAATAGCTTATCACTAAGAGCGATCGCTTCCAGGCAACCTTTGGATAGACTTGATTTAAAGTATGTGAACAGAGGTGGATTATGTTTATTTTGAAAGAATATCACATAATTGAACGAACCATGCCTATAACGGATTTTGTCCTGCGTTTTTTGCACTGAACCTTAATTTAATATTGAAAGGTGTCTTTTAGCACCAAAATATTTTTTGCATTATTATTTTTGCGAACAAAAAAAGTGAGTCCGTAAATAAAAAATAAATGTCTCAAACATTGAATGAAAACATCGTGAGATTCCTCAGAAAATTGGGTTGTCTCAGAACCAACAACGAAAGACTGAATCCTTTCACAGTAATGGTTCTTTAAAAATTAAGGCTTTTTCAGGGCCACCATATTACACTGGTCAATGACCTATATTAGGCCCACCAACAAGCAACCCGACTAAGATCTAAAAAGAGGTTAGGTTTGGATGTAAGAGTTAATATATATAATATATAATAGAATAGAAAATGATTTATTTCACAAAAACAAAGCACAGAAAGAACAGCTAAAAAAAATCATCAAAATCCGTTCAGTAGTTTTTGCGTGAAAGAGCAACAAACATCCATCCTCACAAACTTTCGCGTTTATAATATCATATAGTAGGCTTGTTTTTCAAACATAAGGTAAACTAGCTTCTGCCCACGGCTTCGTTCTCGTGGTACCCGGATAAAAAGTATCCTATGTGTTATTCTGATGTATAAGCTTTGTTACTGTAAAGTTTCATCAAAATCCGATCAGTAGTTTTCGCGTGAAAGAGTAACAAACATCCATCCTCACAAACTTTCACGTTTATAATAGTCGTAAGATAATATTGTTTTATTCTTTAGGGTCCATCTTTATAGTTGGATTCTGCAAAACTTTGTCTCGCATCGGGACTCGTACCTCGACCTACTCACAAACTACTTGCTCGTTGAGCCACTGAGGTTGTGATTCTCGACAAAGCTGCTTAAGTAGGTTGTCTTAAGAGGCCTGCGTTGAATGAATTGCCCATACAAACGTAATACCATAGTCATTTGTAATTAGAGTTTATTTCCACCATATTATATTATTATTTGCATTCGAATAGTATTTATCTACATACCTTAATATATTTTTTTCAAAATACTTACCTAAAATGAAATGTAAACGAATCGCATTTTGGACATGTTTTCTTCTTATTTGTTTCGTATTAAAAACAACAATACCTTACGTATCGTTTGGTTAGGTACATAGATTATATTGTCTAGTTACAGAATAACAACAGAATGTGAAGTTTTCAGTCATCTTTTTTTGTATTACGGAACATCACCAAATTTATAACAAATTCTAAATGGCTAATATTGCTATCGCGCAAGCACGGGCGGACCTGCATCAGTCAAAAAGAGAGCTATATTTTTGGACGCGCTTCGAATTTAAGTTATGAGCGCTGTACGCCGGATCCTTAAGATCAATTAAGATCCCTCCTATTGAATGCATGCGGGCCTCTTAAGATTAAGGCCCATTTTAAGCCCAATAACTCATTTTAAGACACGTTCAATGTATTTTCTGATATTATGTATGCTTATTTGTATTTGCATTGAAGGATGAGGAGGTCGGCCGGCGACAGTCGTCATGCTTACTTATCGAGTACCAGGATGGCTCTTACAAGGTTAAACGGACATCAATTTTTAATTTTTGTTTTACTAATCCTTATCTACTAATATTTTAAACGCGAACGTTTGTGAGGATGGATGTTTGTTACTCATTCACGCAAAAACTACTGAACGGATTTTAATGAAACTTTACAGTAACATAGCTTATATATCAGAATAACACATAGGCTACTTTTTATCCGGGTACCACGCGGGCGAAGCCATGGCCAGAAGCTAGTGTAAGAATATAAATGTTTGCAAGTTCCGCAGATATTTGTTCCGGTTCCGAGTGTTGTGTTACCATGGTACTCGTCGATCCTGATACCCACGACACAGTGATAGAGTGGAGTCAGGATTATGTAGATATATATATGTAATTTTTTCTGCTAACCTCAATGATAGAAACCAAAGATATTCTATTACAGACAACCCTTTAGTTATAATGAGGTTAGCTTCCCCTTAATATGAAATGAATACCTAAGGATCCCCTTATCTGGTAATAGGGGGTCTTATTTCAGTATCTATCGTCTTTTGCGCTTTTATACAGGGTGTCCTTTTTGTCATAAATATCGTTTTTTGTCCCATACCACATGTTTTTACCAGCGACAGCAAGGAGACGGTATATGTGTTTGGGGTAAGAGGTTTTTCTGTTCGCATTCTTCCCTCAAACGGCTTAAACGATATAAATGAGGGTTTCTCATAAACGATATCAATGTTTATTTATTGTCTTCAAATTCCATCAAAATAACCTAACCCTTATTAATATTATAATAATACTAGCGTCTGCCCACGGCTTCGCCCGCGTGGTACCCGTATATGTTATTCTGATGTATAAGCTATATTACTGTAAAGTTTTATCGAAATCCGTTCAGTAGTTTTTGCGTGAAAGAGTAACAGACATCCATGCTTTTCTGTCGTTGAAGTGGTCTACAAATAAAAGACCGTGAAAAAGTATTTTGTAATTAAACTGTGTTTAGATAATATAAAACCAATTAGATGTTTTTATCCGACTTCTGATTGCAGGAGAATTAACAGAACCGGATAAAAATTAATCCCAAAAAAACATTAATTATAAAATTCTGATTAGGCACACAAGATGGCGCCAATTTAAAACAAGTTATTATAAAAGAATTGAAATTATCGTATTTTGGTATAACCGCGATGTAAGGAGACTGTATATGCGTTAGCCATAAGAGCTTGTTAGTTCTTATTTTGACCGGAAACGGCTCTATCGGATTTAAACGCGTTTTTTGCTATCGATTTGCTAGTCTTCAAGGATCGTTCTTAGATAGATTTTATCGCCATAAGATACTAGGGGGCACAAGGGGACACTTGGAGGTCACTAGGGGACACTAGAGGACACTAGAGCACACAGAGTACACTAGGGGGACACTAGAAGGAAACTAGATGACACTAGGGTACACTAGAGAATACTAGGGGGACACTAGAAGGCACTAGGGCACATTAGGGTACACTAGGGGGACACTAGGGGCACAAGGGTACACTAGGGGATACTAGAGGACACTAGGGGACACTAGAGGATAATAGAGACCACAAGAGTACACTAGGGGGACACTAGAAGGAAACTAGAGGACACTAGGGTACACTAGAGAATACTAGAGGGACACTAAAAGGCACTAGGGTACATTAGGGTACACTAGGGGAAACTAGGGTACAAGGGGACACTAGAGGACACTAGAGGGCAAGACACGCTGCAATCGGAGATAGATTTCATATCTATATGTCGTAGCCAACTAGCTAAATCAGCCTTTCAGTTAACAGACTAGTGTTTTTTGCTAACGATTTGTCTTTAAGGATTGTCAAGACAATCGCCACAAGACACTAGGGGGACACTTGGGGCAATATGGAGACACTAGAGAACACTAAGGGGACACTAAAGGACACTAGGGGATAAGACACACTGTAATCGGTGATAGATTTCATATCTATATGTCGCAGCCAACTAGCTAAATCAGCCTTTCAGTTAACAGACTAGTCTCTTGCTGTTCAATAATCCGGCGTATTCACATCCAGCCTTAACAAGGTCTGCCAATATTTAACCATATTTTAGACAGATGAGAATGAGTAGGTTAGATTGTTAAGTTTTTTCTTTAACCCAAATTGCCATTTTTTGTAACTAAAAAGGACAAAACTAACAACCTAACAAATCATTCTCATCTGCTTACAATATGGCTAAACATTGGCAGCCCTTAGCAAAGTTATCTGGAAGAGATAGATTCGCCTATGTACTAAAATTTAGAATTTATCTATCAGCCCTTTAGTTAAGGCTGATTAGTCAATAAGCCAGATTATTGAACGCCCGAGTGATGTTTTGTAAAGCGGCTAGGCTGTTAATTGAAAGTCTGATTAAGCTAATTGACTGCGACATATCAATATACTAAATTAGTATTAATAAAGCTGAAGTGTATATTTTGTTTTAACGCACCTACCTCTGGAAATACAAGTCGGAGCTGAAAAAATCTTTTTGCATTCGATAGCGTAATTCTTGAGAAAGGTGATAGGCTATTTTATATCACGCTACGGCTCTTAGGAGCCGAGAAAAAGAAGTAATAGCGCGGACGATAGCCAGTGATAAATATGTATATACGAATCCTACTTCCTATCCTACTAATATTATACTTAAACGTGAAAGTTTGTGAGGATGTTTGTTACTCTTTCACGCAAAAACTACTGAACGGATTTTGATGAAACTTAACAGTAATATAACTTATACATCAGAATAACACATAGGCTACTTTTTATCCGGGTACTATGCGAGCGAAGCCGTGGGCAGAAGCTAGTATGTACATAAGTCATTTAGTTCCAATAACACAAGCTCTGCTTACTTTGGGGCTATTTGATGCCGTGTGAAATGTCCAGCATTATTTATATTTTTTTGTTTCTTTTTGTAATATTTCATACATATATTAGCGTACCTTTTAAACGAAATAAATGCCTACCTATTTACTCAATAAATTGTCCAAATTTATTATTAAATCCACTTGCGGTATTGCAAGTGGATAAATTCAATAACACAAGAAATCTTACGGGCGAAAGGCATTAAAAAAATCAAAAATCACTCACCTCAAAAACTGCACGATTATTTTGTTAGCCACCAGAACGAAAACAGTTTTCACAACACAATCTAAGATAACACAAAATATATTGGAACACTATTACAATAGGAACAAACAATCCACGAATAATCGCGAGGGTAGACACGTCTGCACTCGGCGAGGGGTGAACACGACTACGGAGGAATTTTTGTGGAAGCCAGTCGTTGTCCTCTGGGCTTCCAGCTGCTCGATTCGATTTCCCGCGGAGATTTAACCCGAGATCGGGAGAGCTTTTGGGAGATTTTACCCAAACGTAAGAAAGCTTTTCTGAGTTATTATTTTATTCGAGATAGGGAAAGCTTTTGTGAGATAAGATTTTATACAAGCTTGGGAAAGCTTTTGTAAGATAACGTTTTTATCCGAGCTTGGAAAAGCTTTTGTGGGATAAAAATTGACACGAGCTTGGGAAAGTTTTTCCGAGATAAGATTTTACCCAATCTTGGGAGAGCTTTTCTTCAATAAGGTTTACCCGATCTTAGGAAAGACTTTGTGATATTTTTTAGCTGAGCTTGGTAAAGGTTTTATGAAAACCCTTTTGAAAAAACAGTTTTAGTTTATTTAGTTTACATATTTGACGTTAATGATAATAATGCTGGACATTTTTCACACAGCATCATTTAGCTCGGAACCACAGATAATACCAGCCCAAACTAAGCAAACGTATTATTGGAACTATATGATTGATAAACTACTTATATACTTTTTTTTGTTAATACATACATAATGTGCATTAACTAGTCAGTCATGATAGTTTTAGAATAATAATATTAATTTATTATTGTAATTTCTCGAAAAGACAATTAGAGCTTGTGAATAAGGCTGCATATAAAACATTAAATAAGTTTTTTTATACACAAAACGTGTGAACGTGTTCAGATAGGGTATAAAGAAATAGTTTTTCAAAACGTTAAACTTAGTTAAACTTAAATATGAGTTTTATACGGGTTTTTATATCGTTTATATTTTTTTTTTTTTGACGTTTCGACTGTGTTTCAACAGCCGTGGTCACGGGTGACTGGAGCTTATAGAATCATCGTAGCTTAGGTTTTATCTGAAATGGAATTTACAATGTGTTTAAATATTTCATTTTAATTTGTTGACCAATTACCAACATCAAAAAATAAATGTTATTATCCTAATTATTCATTTTTTTTTAACTTTTAAACGAATATTTCTATTGAATTAACTTCACACTTTGACTCATTACTATATTATACTAGCCTCTACCCCACAGCCTCTCCCGCATGGTACCCAGATAAAAAGTAACCTATGAGCTATATTACTGTAAAGTTTCATCGAAATCCGTTCAGTAGTTTAAAAATAGCTTTCTTCTATTGCGAGTTGTACTAGCTTAAACATCACTTAATATCTCCCTATAAAACTCCCCGACCATCGGGTAACTTCCCGCGGTGGTATCCCAAAACACAATACCTGTACACGCACACATACATAAACGCTTTCACAGGGTCTCATGTTACAACAAAGGGCGTACACACACTAACATAACTACAAATTTGTTAGAGGGAGATAGATAGGGACTTGAAATTTTAATGGTATCTCATTTATGACGTAAGGTATAATTATAATTAAGAAAACAGAACAAATCTCAAATCCATACTCAATACGCGGATCTTTGGGGCTGAAATAGGGGGTAGTCAGAGATACCTCTGGTCAACGTAAAATAAAAATAAAATAAATAATGCAGGACATTGTCATGTCATAGAACATGTCCTTTGAATAAGTTTTTTTTGTCTATATTTTCTGTGCGTTAAATAAGGAATCTTACTTATCCTTCCTACTATTATATTATCCTACTAATATTATAAACGTGAAAGTTTGTTAGAATGGATGTTTGTTACTCTTTCACGCAAAAACTACTGAACGTATTTTGATGAAACTTTGCAGTAATATAGCTTATACATCTATATTACTGGCTACTAAAAAGTAGCCTATGTGTTATTCTGATGTATAAAATCGGGTATGGTACCCGGATAAAAATCCGGGTACCATACGGGCGAAGCCGTGGGTAGAAGCTAGTAAAGAATAAAGAAATATTTGCAGATACAAACATTAGTCCCGCGGCGGGAATCGAATCCGCAACCTTCTGCGTCTCAGGCGAGCCTTCGCCCACTGCGCCACAGAGGTCGTCATCAATGTGTGTTTTGCAAGTACCCAGTTATTATTTAACTAGATAGGTTGCAAGCCTATCGCTGCTTATTGGAACACCTTTACCGCATTAACACGAGCTGAAAACATCTGTAAGAAACCGGCTTGCCTTAGAACCAAAATATCCAAAGATTGTGAATTCAAATTATTAATTAACTAGCTTCTGTCCACGGCTTCACCCGCGTGGTATCCGGATAAAAAGTAGCCGATGAAATGTAGCGTTCGTAAGGAACGCATTCGCTCGATCATTTTTTCGTAGATTTCGTTGCAAAATTGGTCTCCATGAAAAGAACTTACATTTTAACGGGATAATATAATATAGCCTTTGCCCAACCTGAAGTCTACTATATAGAAATAACTCTTTACTGCATACATCAGGATTAAAAAACACTTTATAAAGTATTTTAAACTAGGTTGTGGAGATTCAACGGGCGGCCTTATCGCTTAAAGCGATCTCTTCCGGGCAACCTTTGGACGGACTTGATTTTTAAAGAATGTGACGAGAGGTGTAACTGCAATAAAAATAATTTACATTACAATAAAATACATAATTAATAATAAACATAAAGCGGTATAATATCCTAAACTATTAATATTATAAACGCGAAAATTTGTGAGGATATAAGTATGTTTGTTGCTCTTTCTCGCAAAAACTACTGAATGGATTTTAATGAAACTTTACAGTAATATAGTTTATACATCAGAATAATAGATAGGCTACTTTTAATCCGGGTATCACGCGGACGAAGCCGTGGGCAGAAGCTAATACTAAATATTGATGTAGGTAATAATTTTTGAAAGTACTTAGATTTGTAGATTACCCTTACATACAAACTTTTCTGAATAATATTAGTATAGATAAATATAACAGCATTTATTTATATTATGAATAATTCCCTAGTTTTTCCCGGGATTTTCTCGTGTCCGTGATGCGTCAACGTCAACGCCACACGACATTACCACGATTTATGGAATGGCCCATTTAAGCCATCACTGGCACACTGCAGCAAAAAATGCGGCATTCATTCTCCTGAAAACACGTAAATAACTACCGAACTGAGACCCCGAATTTGTTTCAAATAAATGAGTTCAACTTATTCGATTGGCACCACACTGAAGCTAAATAAAGGATCATCGAAAAAAAAGCAGGCATAGTTGGTTGCCTGCTTTTTTTCGATGATTCTTCAAGGCTTGGTCGCGCGCGAGGAATCGGCGCATTTTAGTTTCACGTAGTTTTTAAGCTGACATTTCTATATGATCCTTGTGATTTCATTGAATATAAACCTTGATATGAATATAACCCTTTGATGAAACAAAAATGTTCTTTTAAATGAAGCTAGATACCGTCGCCGTATTGGGCTTGACATTAAATTCTTATTTCAGTACTAAGCCGTGGGCACAGACTAGTAATTAATACTGAAAATATTGTTTTCAAAAGACGTGTTCGTTTCATTTTTAACGACATCTTGTAATACCGTATGAAACTAAAATCATATGTGGTTTCCACTGCATTTTTCTAATCCACTCGACGGGCAAACAAGACTCCTTTATAGTTCCGACATTAATCACAAGATGGCGCTTTCATTAGTTCTTTACATATTATACCACATCATCATCAGCCTATATTAGTCCACTGCTGGACATAGGCCTCCCCTAATGAGCGCCATAGCGCCCTGTCTTCAGCTTGTCGCATCCAGCATCTGCCTGCAGTCTTTCGCAGATCGTCATCCCACCTGGCCGGAGGGCGTCCTACACTACGTTTGCCGAGTCGCGGTCTCCACTTAAGAACACGTTTACCCCAGCGGTTATCGGTTCTTCGCGAGATATGACCGGCCCACTGCCACTTCAGCTTGCTAATTCGTTAAGCTATGTCGATAACTTTGGTTCTCTGACGGATGTATTCGTTACGAATCCTATCCTTCAGAGAGACTCCGAGCATAGCTCTTTCCATAGCTCGCTGAGCGACTTTGAACTGGTGGACCAGCCCTATCGTGAGTGTCCATATGTCCATGATTATACCACAGTTTACTAATAATAAAACTGAATATTTGCTTTTTGTTCGAAAGCGCTAATCTCTGGAACTAGGTTCCTCGTAGGATTTGAAAAAATATTTTTGCATTTGATAGCCCAATTCTTAAGGAAGGTTTAGGTAAGGCTATTTAACATCACGCCAAGGGCCTTGGAGCCGAGCAAAATAATTCGCGGACGACCGAGACGCGGTAAGTCCGTCAGAAGTCGAGGGCGGCGGCGGCGGCCGCAGTAGGTATAGCTAGTGGTGAACCTATATAAAGTACAACTTAATAGTTATATGTAGATACCTAATTGTATTATACTAAACACTTCATATGGATAGGTAAAAATGTACCTAACCTATACCTAGGTATAAGGTAGGTATAGTGTAAGCCATGCTCTATTTACTTACTCTCTAGGTATTTACTTAGAAACGCGTGAGCGAATAGGTATAATGGCTTGGCAATCGAACGGCAACAATTACATAAGAATAAAGTATTTAAAAAACAAACGCTTCAGCATTATTATAAGTATTGAGATATAAATAGTTAGGATATTTTTGTATTTGTATACGAAAGCGTTCTTCTTACTTTCAACGACATCTGTCGGTATCATTTGAAACTAAACTGTGTACACACGTTTGTATTCCACCATGAATTTTTCTAAACCGCTTTTTTCTTGTAATGCAATTGAGTCTCGTGATAGTTCCAACAGTACTTAAAAGATGGCGCTCTGCCAGTATAGTCTGTATAGTATTTTATTAAAAGGTACATAATTGTATATATTAATTTGTGTTATGCTTATTATTGAAATTTTAATAAAATAAGAGAAAAAGATTAAATTATTTATAGACTGAAATAAATTGTCTAATTACATCAATAATTTACTAAGTAGAAAATTTTCTTTATTTTGACCTAAGTGTTTTTTGTATATTTAGGAAAAATAAAAACACTTCTTACCTACAGTTTAAATTAGAAAGAACCTGAATTGTTTTTTCCTACCGACAGGAACTACACATAGGACGAACAAAAACATTAAATATAAAAGCAAATTATATTGAATCTACGTACATAATGCATTCATAAATGAATGCATTTTTCTTCACATGACTTCATTGATTTATACATTTACATGCTTACATATACAGATTTATAAACAGCTAAACAGTATATAATTTTCTACAATCAAGTCAAAGCAGCTAGTTTATAAAGATTTTTAAACAGTGGCGTCATTTCTCTTATACTCTCAACATGACAGTCGAATTTAAAAAGACACATATGTACAGGTACACAAGACAAAGACGCTCACTGCATAAGTTGATAATCTTTTTAAAAATCTTTTTAAATAATGTTAGTTAGGCCAAACAATGCGTTCTATCCACGGCAGATAATGCGACACTCGAGTATAGATCCCAGGAACGCCGACGTAGCCACAAGCTTGCCCGAACGAAGTCACCCCTACAATCGTATACATGCAGACGATTTTCTTATTCTTCACTTGGAGAGGACCGCCGCTGTCTCCCTGTGAATGAATTAAGAAATAAATGAACATAATGAATGAATGCATTTATAAATGAATGCATGTATTTATTTGCAAGAATATATGTATTTACATTAGGACTTTTACAGACTGTTAGATTATTTATATAAGACATATACAGGGTGTCCTAGCACTAGTATGTTAATCCTAGAGTGGCGATTTTTGACACTTACGAGAACAACAAAATATGTTCTACGACTCACATAAGTCATAGAAAGTATTTTGTTTTTATTTATTAAAGAAAATGGTAGTTGAAATCAGCTATTTTCTGAAAAAAAAAATTAGCTGTTTTAGGTAATGGTTTCCGATGCCAAACATCTTGTTCGATTAAAAGCAGTCTTAGAGTTGGCACACAGTCCAAGACACAGCTGATAAAAGGAAGTCCCGAACAATTTTAAATTATTTTCCTGAATATAAAATTTTGGAAATTAGACCCATTTTTAAGTAGAATAAAATAGAATAAACGTTTATTTGGCACAAACAATAATAAAGATAAAATACATAAGCCGACATGTAGAGGTATTATGTCTAAAACAATCACAATATAATTTTATTGTTCTTCGGATCATGTATCTAATAAAGCTGTTGAACTTAGTTCATTTAACTAAAAAAATAATTAAAAACGATCATTTAAATTAATTCAATTTCATGGTTTGATTCACCTGTTCAGGCTTAAAATATTAGTTCCGGGACAACCTGTAAATCCTTCATAATTCTTCAACCAACAAACACATACACAGCCCTGACTCGCACTTGGGTTCCCCGCATTGAGAGTATGAAACAGAAACTATGATACCTACGTACAGATACCTACAGATACCTACAGATACCTATGTACCTAAAACAGGTACCGTGGTGCCACTACATCCAGACCCGGAATAAATAGCGTGAATCGAACCGGACCTCTTAGCAAATGGCTACTAGCCCGTTTATCTATGCCATGATAATTATTATACTTTTAGGAATTTCACTCTAATCTCTGTATTATATCTATTCACCCCATTTGACTGAGGTTTTAATAAATGAGTATGATTATGAGTATATATTAACCTGGTAGATATCTTAAGGTTTAAATAAATGAATATAATTATGAGTATATATTTAACCTGACAGGTATCTTTAGGTTTAAATAAATGAGTATGATTATGAGTATATATTAACCTGGTAGGTATCTTAAGGTTTAAATAAATAAGTAAGATTATGAGTATATATTTACATGGCAGGTATCTTAGAATTGAAAATGATGAAAATCTTAGAATTTACATAAGAAAATACAGTAAAATATTTAAGCAATGTGCTCAATTGGCCAAAAAAAATTACATACGTAGGAAAATTTTAGCTTCCGACAATGTTATAAAATCTACATGGAACATAATAAAAAAAGAAACGGGAAAAGCCACAGTTTGTTGCAATAATATTCCTAAAATAAGAGACATGAGTAACGATTTCCTTACATCACCATCTCAAATTGCCAATTATTTTAATCGCTTTTTCGCCCAAGTTGCGACTGTTTTGACAAAAGATCTGATGAGATCGGAAGTGGAAGCTGTTTCATTTCTTCGCAGATTTTCTGCACCAAATGTCATAACTTTCTCATTGAAAGACATTTCTCCTATTTGTGTTATAAAAATAATAGAGAGTCTTAAATGTAAAAGTTCATGTGATTTACGGGGAGTATCCTCTGTACTATTAAAAAAAATAAAGTTTGAGCTGGCTGTTCCACTAGCAAATGTTATTAATGATTGTATTCATAGAGGTAACTTCCCAGACTTGCTAAAAATTGCGAAAGTAATCCCATTGTATAAAAAAGGTTCTCATTCGGATGCTAATAACTATAGACCCATATCTCTTTTACCAGTTTTTAGTAAAATTTATGAAAAATATATAGCAAATGAACTATACGCGTTTGTAGAATCTAACAAAATCATTAACAGTAGACAGTTCGGATTTCAAAAGAAAAAAAACACTGCTCAAGCGATAACTACTCTGTTAGAGATAGTTCTCTGGGACTTGGACAGCTCTAAAAACGCGTATGGCTTGTTTTGTGACCTCTCTAAGGCATTTGATTGTGTATGTCATAAAATTCTTCTGGCAAAACTAAGTCACTATGGTATTCGCAATAATGAGCTTTCCATTATCATGTCCTACCTTGAAAATAGAAAGCAAATTACAGAATGTAATGGTTTTAAGTCCAAATCAATTGGTATAGAAATGGGTGTTCCACAAGGGTCCATTTTAGGGCCCTTATTATTTATAATTTATATAAATGACCTTGTGACATGTGTAGAAAACGAAACTGACATAGTTCTTTTTGCAGATGACACTACTATTGTAGTAAGCGACAAAAGTAGAGAAATAGTTTGTATGAAACTAGATAAATTAATATTGAACATTAATGATTGGTTCAAGGCAAATAATTTACTCTTAAACGTTGATAAAACAAACATTGTTAGATTCTTTCTGGGAAATGTTCAAGGGGCAGAACCAGCTCAAAATACAATTGTTAAATATTCTATCAATAAAATAAATGACGTAAAATTTTTAGGTATTCAAATTGACAGTAAATTGACTTGGAACAACCATATTGACAGTCTAGTAGGGAAACTCAAGTCGGCGGCTTATGCAATAAAAACAATAAGACAATTGAGCGATATACGATCTGCCAAGGCTGTATACCATGCGTATTTTCACTCATTGATGACGTATGGTATACTGGCTTGGGGAAATGCATCGCAGTCTAATAGAGTTTTTGTGTTGCAGAAGCGGGCGATACGGTTCATATTGCAAATTGACAAATTAGCATCGTGTAGACTAAAATTTAAGCATTTAGATATCATGACATTTACTTGCGAATATATTTATCAAAATTTAATTTATGCTAAATTACATATTGACAATTTCAGATTAAAAAGTAACATTCACAATTACAATACACGCAATAAACATAATATAGTTGTTCCAAAACATAGACTTGCTAAAGTTGATAACAGCTTTTTATGCGTAAGCATATATTTTTTTAATAAATTGCCTTTGGACGTAAGGTATTTAGATTTTAAGGAATTTAATTCTAAAATAAGGTGTTTTTTAATGTCAAAATCATATTATGACATTGACGAAGCTTTAGCTGATGACTTTTGTATGTAATCATACTCGTTTGTTTTTTTTTTTTTTCTTTAGAATGTATTATGTACCTATAATGTATTTTATAAACTATAATAACCTTAAAAACGATAAAATGACTTTTCCAAGTGTACAATAATTGTATCTTAATGGAATAAAATATATTGAATTGAAAATTGAATTGAATCTAAAGATTTCAATAAATTAGCATGATTAAGAGTATATATTAACCTGGTAGGTATCTTTAGGTTTAAATAAATAAGTAAGATTATGAGTATATATTTACATGGCAGGTATCTAAAGCTTTAAATAAATTAGCATGATTAAGAGTATATATTAACCTGGTAGATATCTTAAGGTTTAAATAAATGAGTATAATTATGAGTATATATTTAACCTGACAGGTATCTTTAGGTTTGAATAAATGAGTAAGATTATGAGTATATATTAACCTGGTAGGTATCTTAAGGTTTAAATAAATGAGTATGATTATGAGTATATATTTACATGGCAGGTATCTAAAGCTTTAAATAAATTAGCATGATTAAGAGTATATATTAACCTGGTAGATATCTTAAGGTTTAAATAAATGAGTATAATTATGAGTATATATTTAACCTGACAGGTATCTTTAGGTTTGAATAAATGAGTAAGATTATGAGTATATATTAACCTGGTAGGTATCTTAAGGTTTAAATAAATGAGTATGATTATGAGTATATATTAACCTGGCAGGTATCTTTAGCAGGGCCCTTGGTTTGATTCCTGTCTCCGTAGCATATTTGCGTGGTTTCGTCGAATCCATTCAGCATATGGCGATTCGGCTCGTATATACTGGAACACTCTTCCGTCCTGAACTTCGTTATAACGACCTGTAAGAAAAGTGAGTGAATGAGCGAATGAAAATACTTTATACAAAAAAAAAACAATTCCAAGACCATCCTCAGATAAATACGTCATACGTCCAAGCACGTCCAAATATTACATATGGCACATGCCCACGCTTTGCATGTAGTTATCGTTCCACGTGATAGGTTGCAAGCTTATCCATTGGTATACTAACAGATGCCTTAATTACTTTTCGTTAGTTTCCTTACTGTTTTTTTTTCAGCAACATAAATAGACGTTTATGTTGATTCCGGGTTTTTATCATGTTTAACCTTTTTTTGAACCCATAATCAGCACCCCCAAATAAGTCGAAAACGATATCGATATGGTATGCGCCATCTTTGATTTAAAATTTAATCTCATTTCTAAAATTAGCATCCTCAAATTAGTGGAAAACGATACTCATATAAAAAAAACAATAAAGTGCGCCATCTTTGATTTTAAATTTAAATTCATTGCCATAATCAGCATCGCCAATGATTTTTTGAATATAAAATTTGTGTTCGCCATGATTGATTTCATACTAGACGGCATACAAGATGGCATACAAGATGGGGACAACAGGAATAAACCTAATCAATTATAAAATGAATTATATAATAATAGTTTTATGTTGGTACCTTGATAAGCTAGTAACATAGTGTTGAGTGGCCGCCATTTTTGTTGTCTTTCTATTTTTTTAATATATTTTTTATTAAATAAATAATAATTATCTTATCCTAAAACTTAAATCTTTATATTATCCTTGATATTTATGAGATTATAACAATGATATTTGTTACCTTCTGCAGTACATCGGCGTTAGCGTTCTGATTGAGGATAGTGGTCCCCCACCCAGTGGCCGAAGCTCGACTCTCGTCGACTGACTCCCCGGTGTGCAAGCAGGCCGGTACGGTGGTATGGTCTAGCTTGACACTGGCGAAAACAGATACGTTGGCATTCGGTGTACATTTGAATGTCACGTGATGCAACGTGGCATTCGAATGCAATAGGTTTTTCATATATATTATATATTAAGATATTTAAATTTGAAAATGTAAAAAATAAAGCATTACAAATAAAAAAATCGAAATGCTTTATTTTTCTACGTCTTTGAACTCAAATATATGAGAAAGTATAACACATACAAAATTGTATCATTGAATACTATCTGTCTGTAATTACTTAGTCAATCGATTGGCACATGTTTCAGCAATGGCCGGCAAAACAAGTTTTTTTTCAAAATGGCGGACACTAGTTTAACCAACGAGGTTGAATGCTCTTTCACGATAGTTTATGGAATAAAAAAAAATACTTACTCTCTGTTTAGTTCCAATAGTGCGATGTCGTGATACTTATGCGGTGAGTTGTACAGATCATGTTTGATGATCCGTTTGATGCCGTATCTGTTACTTCCAGAGACTTCGGAACGTTTCAGCGCACCGATTAGTGCGTGGCTCACGTCATTACGTCTGTTGATATAAATGTGTATTTATAGTGTACTAGCTTCTGCCCATGGCTTCGCCAGATAAAAAGTAGCCTATATGTTATTCTGGATGGATGTTTGTTACTCTTTCACGCTAAAACTACTAAACGGATTTTGATGAAACTTTACAGTAATATAGCTTATACATCAGAATAACACATAGGCTACTTTTATCTAGGTACCACGCGGGCGAAGCCATAGGCAGAAGCTAGTAATTATAAAAAAAAAGCATTTTTAATCCCTAAAATTCAAAGTATTTTTCCAGCAATTATTATCCCACAATGTAACTCGTTAACATGAACAGTAAGGTATTCTATGTATGACGATGACGATATGACATGAATACTTAGTTATCTCTTTGTTGACATAGATGATTTTTGTTGCCATGTAATTTTGATTTTATTGTTAATTTATTCCATGAATATTTGTATACTAACTTAGTAGAATATGGTGATAAGTTTACTAACCTATAAATTATATCTGTAATTTTACCTGTGTTCTATACAAATAAATTATCTGAATCTGATTTCAGCTTGGTCATGGGTCTTTTTACACCCTGCATACACATGCGTAAGAGCGTTTAAGTTGAAGTTACTCAGGTAAGGCACTTACAACTTGTTGGCGATGCAATGTCCAGCAGTCAGAACGAATTTCTCACTAATCAGAGCACCCCCGCACTCCCAGTCTATCTTGTTTAAGTTCGAATCGTAGTAACCCAGCAACACCTGCAAATGTACCAAGGGCAAGCTTGAATGACAACCTTGGCATTCGTTGTACATAATAATGTACACACATCAAATCATATATTATCCTCTCCATCCAAAGGTCGTCTGGAAGAGATCGCTTTTAAGCGATTAGACCACCCATAGCGATTAGTTACTCTTTATTTTGTTTGTATCATAAGGTGTAAAATAAAGTATTTTCATTCATTCATGTCTTATTTATTAACAGATAGACAGATAAACTATTTATTGCACACCAAAGCAGAATACGGAACACAGAAATTAATAAAAATAAAAGATACGATGTACCGAGTTTTGAGTGAATCAAACCAAGGAATATTTTTTTCCATATAAACTTTACCACCCTGTTTAACCCCCTTAGGGGAAAATAAGATAAGCCTATGTGCTCATCCAGAATCTTAACTATCTACATTTAAAATTTTATCAAAACCGGTTTAGTAGTTACGGAGATACGTGGTAACAAACATTCACACACATAGACTTTCGGATTTATTATATTACTAGCTGCACCCCGCGGTTTCACCTGCGTAAGTTTCGATTCCGTGGGAATATCGGGATAAAAAGTAACAGCTATAGGTAACAGCTATGTACCTATCAAGTTTCATCGGTTCATTAGTTTTTGCGTGAAGAAGTAACAAACATATTATGTAGATAGTAACTGATGCGTCTGAGCCGCGCGGGTACCTTACTCATAGACGTAACCCCTCCCGCTCCTCGGCAACGCCCGCTCGGAGCAAGGAACGTCGCGGCGGCAGTTCTCATGTTGCATTTTTATACTCGTGATTACTTTGAAATTAATTGTCCGATTCGAATGAATTAAAAAGTATTTCACTGCTACATAAACGCTATTGATGATAAAACTATTTATTTGAATAAGAATTAATACTACGATACGAATGTAACCAATTTTGTTTCTACCCGCGATCTAATTAAATTTTAGAACACAAAAGCTGCTATTGTGACTTAACTATGATAGTTAGATATATTCCCTTGAGGACTTTTTTGTAGGTAATAATGAGTACTTTAATCATGTATTACATTATTTTTATGTATCGTCACTAGTTTTCTCCGCGCACGCCAAATAATGAATTTTATAGGCAACATTTTGCTACTTTGGGTTACATTATTGCAATTTTCTTAAGGATCTCTATTTTTTTTAATAAATTGTAGCCTATGTTACTTCCTGATAATTTAGCTTTCTATTGGTGAAAAAATGGTTCAAATCAGTCCAGTAGTTTCGGAGCCTATTCGGTGCAAACAAACAAACAAAAAAATCTTTCCTCTTTATAATATTAGTATCGATTAGGATATTAGGATGCGAATGAACGAAATTGTTTCTCGTTGGACGTTCCGTTTTTTTTTTATGGGCCTTCAAATGGGAACTAGTGTCAAAATTGATTGCCATCTCGATAGCCATGAATTAGTGTGATCGTCTTTCGTACCATGTGTGGGAACTCCAAACTTGCAGCATCCGTACCACCGATGATCAGCTCATCAGCGTTATGGTGGCAGTGATTTACGCGGCCAAAATCACCGGACAGAGCCACTCCTCTCTCGCAAGGGAACACATATTTCTCTTGGTACTCCAAACATTCTGCAAAGGAAACAATTCGAAGACCTCTGTGGCGCAGTGGGCGAAGGCCTGCCTGAGACGCAGAAGGTTGAGGGCTCGATTACTGCCGCGGGACAAATATTTGTATGATCTGCAAAGATTTGTCTCGGGTGTATCTATGTATAACGTATTTACAAAAAAAAAATATAAGTAATATATGTTTGTTTGTTTTTTGTTAGCCAAAAAACTCTTCAACTTTATTAGTAAAGATAAGTACATAGTCATAACTAAGATGAAGAGTTCGAGTTATTTTTGGTTAGCCAAAAAACTCTTCTAAAACTGTTTGTTTTTTATTATTAGTAATATAGATATGGATATATAAAACATACTGTCCCATGCCTTCTTCCCGTTTGGTTTGGAGGTCATGATTGGTGGGATCGGCTCGCAGCCACCAGCTCCCTGCTTGTTACCAACTGATTCGTAATCATATACTTGGGGCACATACTCCGTGGTCGTAGTCACTGAAGACCTGGTTCAGAAGAATATGTCATGTAGATTCGAGGGGACATAATTAACAAGTTTATTCGTATTGTAAATACGGGAATTTTCACGTACCGCGCTATGCCTACGTTTCGACTAAGTTTCGACTCATTTCGAGAGTCTTCATCAGGGTCAGTGATCGTGACGCTTTCCCTCCGATTCGCGTCGTGCACTGATCGCGACCACTCACCCTGATGAAGACTCTCGGAATGAGTCGAAACTTAGTCGGTGCCTTTACTGATAGTGCGGAATAAGCTTCACTTGTTACTAACTAAATAACAAACAAACAATGTAATCTAATCTTGGGGGTCAATTTTTAACTTAATTCTAATTACATATTTGCAAATATGATAGTCACTGAAGAGTTCCACTATCCACCTCCTGGCTCCATCAGATCATATCCAAGATACCAAATTATAGTATCACCATCCGAACTACATATACATTACTAGCTTCTACCCACGGCTTCACCCGCGTGGTACCCGGATAAAAATAAGCCTATGTGTTATTCTAATGTATAAGCTATATTACTGTAAAGTTTCATCAAAATCCGTTCAGTACTTTTTGCGTGAAAGAGTAACAAACATCTATCCATCCTCACAAACTTTCGCGTTTATCATATTTGTAGGATAGTATGATGTATGTATTTACAAAAAAAAGTATATAAGTAGTATATCAGTCATGTAGTTCCTATAATACAAGCTCTGCTTAGTTTGGGGCTAGATGACGTAAAAAAAAAACATTATATTCAATACCTCTTGGTAGTAGTAAGTGCTGGCCTACTCGTAGTTGTACCAGCTTGGTTTTTTCTGCAGCACACTATGACGTCATTTCCGTCCCAGCCACATGTCTGGAAAATAAGAAATACTTTTTTCAATATCGAAAATACGGCTAAAGATTATCCCAGACATATCAGCTCGGTACGGGATCGGCACCGCCGTTAACTAGCCGACAATGTGACGTAAGCACATAACCGGCAACGGCTCAGCAGCTCTGCGGTACCGGGATGACGGCTGGGTGACAGCTATTAATTATGAAAGTGTCCTATAAAATGGAGAAAGAAAGAAGAAAAATACATTTATTCGACATACACCATTATAGTATAATTTTTAACAGAAAAAAACGACCTTAAATATTCTAAAAATACTGCACTATCGGTAAAGGTAGTGCACGGCGTGACGCGGAGGGAGCAAGTCGCATTCACTCACCCTGATGAAGACTCTCGGAATGAGTCGAAACTTAATCGGCCTTCACCGATAATGCAGCACATGAAAATTCCCGTTTTTACAACATGACTTTAAACAACCCGAAATTGAGACAAAGTCTAATATAAAATTTCAACGTTTAGGGGTGGTTTTTTTTTCTTAAAATTTATATGGTGGTTTTGTATAGTATACTCTACCCATTAAAAAGAACGGTGCCGATCCGATTCCGGGCTGAAGAAAAACTTTTTTATACCATAAAAATTGCAAAATACCATTAATTATACTTTAAAAAAATATGATTATTTAATTTATGTACATATTATTTAACTAAGGTCTGTTTAATAATTATATTAAAGAATAAAATAAAATAATTATTGCATATCATCGATTTTATTATGTATCAATAATCTTTTATTTTTATGTTGTCTGTTCAATGTACCTGGTTTGATAAAATTCTTTGAAAAACAAAATATTAGACAGTGTGAATATTATATAGTCTCAAATCAAAACGAAAACTCGTTTTAGTCTTGATATGAGATTTTTAGAGGTTTTTTCCTCAACTGCGCTTTAGAAAACCACTTTATATATTAAATCAGATTGTAATAAACAAAAAAACACGCTCATGCCTGTATTTTTAATGTTGGACATCCTCAGGTACATACTCAGTGCGTTAACCTTTGAGGATACTTACCAAATAGGGAGTACACAAAGGCACGTCCAAACTAAGTAATGAATAATCAATTACTTAGAGGATATTTGACTTGCGAGTTGGAACTGAAGTGTGGGTTGATGTTGGTGGCAGACGAAACGATCTACCCTTTTTAGGGTACCGTTCTTCAAAAGGAAGAAATTGAACCCTTATAGGACCCTGTCAAGACCTGTATTCACAGGAACGCGTCGAGGTATCAAGTTGAAATTAATATCAAATATGTAGGTACGGTCTCTTGGAGCTTAAAAAAAATCAAGCTTCTAAGCCAACATAATAAAAAAAAACGGCCATATATGCGACATATTTTGATACACGCAAATAATCAAAACCTAAATTTTACTTTCCTTTGACCTAGAATAATGAAATTTGGGCAAAAAGCAAGATTCAACAGCAAAAGTAAAGGAAAATTGTTAATTTGTAGTTTTATCATATAAATTATGACCTCAGTTCCCCCACTTAGAATTAGAATTAGAAGTTTGTACGGAATCCTCGGTGTGTGAATCAGACTCGCACTTGTCAGGTTTTTTTACTCGCAAAATATTTTATTTTTGCTTTCGTGAAATATAAAATATTATTATAGTGTGTACTTATAGGTACATATTAAAACATTGATAAATTGGATAAACCATCCCAATTATCAATAAAGTTCAGAGATCACTTCTGAATCATACCACTATGTATCAAAGATTGAACACTATTTTCCTCATACTTTAGATGACAGGAAAATATGAGTTTTATTTATTTCTGCCGTAGTAATGCTCGTATATGTATTCTGATTTGAAGTATGGGTGCCGGTGAAATTACAGGTACATGAGACTTTTCACCCGTCAAACTCAAGGGTCGGCAACAATGTTTAGTCTACGAAAGAGAAGACAAAATATCTGTCAAACAAAAGAGAGGGACAAAATATTTTTCGTCATGTCGGCGGTGTACAAAACTGTTGTCTAAAGTCTTCATGCTAAGCAGGAAGATGTTACAAGCTTACGGTATATAGATTACGGTAACCGGTTACAAAGAGGTGGGCCGTATGCCACTTTAGTTGAATAAAAAATGTACTATACTATAATCAATAACTAAAGAATACATTTATTCATACAACTAATTACAAGTAATATACAAAAAATACAGATAAAACAGCTAGCTATCTAAATACCGTTGCAAACGATATATAGATAGCTCAACTAATCCGGATCACTACCAGACGGAAGCGTTTCCAAAATACTGGCCGCATTGCCACGCTGAATGGCAATGCTAATGCATTGACCCAGATTAGAGCCAGTTCTCTGGGCACGCGTCGCTTCGACCAGTCGCCCTGAAAGAATTTTGAAAACGCGAAGGGCCCCGGTTCCCCACGGACCCAGAGTTTCAACCCTAAAAAGCTATCAATATCTTACTACCTAATAAACTCCGACATCGAGGTTGGTCATTGTTATTTAGGAGTAGGTAATGTTCGTTTTTTTAATATACATGGTTCTTTCCTGGTCACCCGTTAGGACTTTGTAAGTGGTGACCCTGAAAAGGGCTATAGTTGAAATAATCACTTTTGTGCGCATCGCAGAGGCTTCTAACTCTGGTTGTAGGAGAATACAGTCGCATGGTGTTTTCCTTCACCACCTCATGTCTCTGATGTCAAGGTACTTACCGGTGGTGGTGGCGACTTCCTATTCTTGATATCCTCGAGAGCAGACGCACATTTTCGTAGGTTCTTGCATACGCCGTCGACACCGTTCGAGTCGCAGAATTCACCTGGTAAGTTGAAGAAATTATGGTAAGTTGAAGTGTTGGTAGCGAGTGGGAAATTTCGTTATTTACGTTAGTTGAAGTTGTAGAATTTATGTGGTTAGTTGAGGGAATGGTTTTTTAAGTATTGTTAGCGAGTAGGTAAGTTCGTTATTAATGTTAGTTGATATTGCAGAATTCATCTAGTAAGTAGAGTGCATGGTAAGTTGAAGTTTGGTAGCGAGTAGGAGGGACGTTTTTAGTTGAGGGAATGGTAATTTTAAGTATTGGTAGCGAGTAGGTAAGTTCGTCATTTGCGTTAGTTGAAGTTGCAGAATTTATCTGGTAAGTAGAGGGCATGGTAAGTTGAAGTTTGGTAGCAAGTAGGAGGGACGTTTTTAGTTGAGGGAATGGTAATTTTAAGTATTGGTAGTGAGTAGGTAAGTTCGTTATTAACGTTAGTTGATATTGCAGAATTTATCTGGTAAGTAGAGGGCATGGTAAGTTGAAGTTTGGTAGCAAGTAGAAGAGACGTTTTTAGTTGAGGGAATGGTAATTTTAAGTATTGGTAGTGAGTAGGTAAGTTCGTTATTAACGTTAGTTGATATTGCAGAATTTATCTGGTAAGTAGGGCATGGTAAGTAGGAGTTTGCTAGCGAGTAGAGCCTTATCTGTTTCAGAGGCTACTTCTTAGTTTTCGATGTTACAACAGAAACTATTTATTTACTGGAGCATGTTCTATGCAGCGCGATTTGGAGCACGGTCGGCTAATTCTCATGTTAAAAAAAATACTAATTAGAATTAGTTTCAACGGTACACTCCCAATGTGAGAAATTGAATAGTTTCCGACAAATTAATAATTAAACATTAGGTTATGTATTTTTAGGGATCCTGTCTGCGGAAGTTTGTGAAGGAAACTGCTCTCAATACTGAATGTAGGAATGTATATATGTAGTGTCAAAGTAGGTAGAGGTAGGCATAAAGTAGGTAGCTGCTCGGTTAAGTAGGTAGGCCGTAGTCACAGACTACTTATAAATACACCACCTATAGTCCTTTTGTGTATAAATTCGTGCGATGACTTTCTAAATCCCTCCCGTGCTTTGGCGTATTTAACTTTCTTTTGATATAATAGGGCATTAGGTACCTTTTGGCATTAGATAAATGCAATGAATGATCAATAATTAGGCACGTTTATTTGAGACTAGCTTCTGCCCACGGCTTTCCCCCGCATGGTACCCGGATAAAAAGTAGCCTATATGTTATTCTGGTGGAAGCTGTATTACTGTAAAGTTCCATCAAAAACCGTTCAGTAGCTTTTGCGTGAATGAGTAACAAACACAAACTTTCACGTTTTATTATAGTAGTAGAATTGATTTGACGCATTTTGTATTATCATTGACGTTTTGACCCACAAATTAGGAACGCAGAAAAGTGTGAAATCATTCAGAAAGTTGTGTATAGTAACCCAAAGTTGTTTAATAGAGTCCGATTTGTTTAAAAACTCTGTTCAAAAAGAGATGAATCCTCTTAATTATAATCACACAGTTTAGCGGCGTGCTAAAAGTCGTGTGTCTCTATCCTTTGTTTAGTGTTAGAAAAGGACATAATTCTGTTATAGTTAGCGGCCTGGAGGGTTCAGTTTTTAACAAATACTTTGTCGAAAGACGTAAATAAGGAAAATGAATTACCTTCAATGGCGCCATCTGCACTTATAACAATAAAAACAAATAATAAAATGAACTTCATTTTAACAAAACTCTAACAATACATCACTTTTGCTACCAAAACTTGGATTACGAAGAATTTTTTTTTTCTCTCCAGTAAAATGGCTACAGAAGTGTCTCTGTAGACATCTTCTGGTCGACTGCGTTACTGAGGTCATCAATGTATGTGAACTTGAAATAATAATAAATATAAATGGCGGACAGGTTTTGCAACGTAAAAGCAAGATTATAAATCTGGGTAGGTAGATGATTTTTGGGATTTCCAGGTTCAATCGTTCTTTTGCCCTGCGACACTGACCGGAGTCCAATAAAGTAAGAATTCAATCCACAGTTTTATAATATTCTAAAAGTAGATGAACACCGAAATTACTGATCTGATTAAAAAAATCTTTTATTAATATTTTTAGTGGACCTTCAGGGTAGACATAGGCTGTACATTATCTCATTTAAATAAAATAGCTTTTCGTGGAGACTAATTTTGTAACGTAAGACATTTGTAACGTACATCTGATACTGTGACCAGTGTGGTGAAAAGATTCAGAGACAAGATTCATTAAAATTATGCATCGAGCACAGATCTTAGGTCTTAGAAGATCTGGTTCTTGGAAATACCGGTTAGATCACGATATAAATTTTCCTTTTAGAAAACACAAGTTGTCCTGACAAGGAAGAAGGAAAAAAATATGAATTAAATTAAAACAAAACAAACATGCTCACAACTGTAATCCCCGCTGAGTTCCGCTTGACAGGTTACAAGCCCATCGCTGCTTATTGGAACAGTAATCGATAGCATATGCTTTCCAATTTTTAGTTCTTGCAGGTTTCGTCACGATGTTTTCCATTTTTTTTACCTTAATTAACCGAGGGCTAATTATATTGGCCTTGAGATATTAATAAGTCAGACTATTAACAATACACTAAAAATTCTAAATAGTTAATATAATTAAGATAAATAATATATAATAAGTTCTAGCTGCGCCACGCGGTTTCACCCGCGTGAGTTTCGATTCCGTGGGAATATCGGGATAAAAAGTAACAGTAAAATATTACATTATTATTTTATTTAAGTAAGTATACATAAATAACCTTGATGATAAAACGATTTATTTGAATAAGAATTAATATTACGATATGAATGTAACCAACTTTTGTTTCTATCGGCAATCTAATTAAATTTTAGAACACAAAAGCTGCTATTGTGACTTAACTATGATAGTTAGATATATTCCCTTCAGGACTTTTTTGTAGGTAATAATGAGTACTTGAATCATGTAGTACATAACTTTTATGTATCATCAATAGTTTTCTCAGCGCACGCCAAATAATGTAATGAATTTTATAGGCAAAATTTTGCTACTTTAGGTTACATTATTGCAATTTTCTTAAGTATCTCTATTTTTTTTTAAATAAATTATATCTTATGTTTCTTCCTGATAAGTTTATCCTGATAGAAAATGATAAGTGAAAAAATTATTTATTCTTTATTCTTTATTGTACACACAGATAATACAGGCAAAAGACTTACATATAGGACATGTACAAAGGCGAGCTTAACCCTAACAAGAGTTTTCTTCCAGCAAACCTTTGAGGATAGGAACAGCTGATAAATAGCGGTGGGTACGTGTACACAAACGGGAAAAAATATACAATAATGGCACACATTTTCATATAATAAAATAAATAAATAGGTACATAGTATAAATATATACAAATACATATATAAAATGGATAAAATCGGTCCAATAGTTTCGGAGGTACAAACAAACAAACATATATTTCCTCTAGATGAAGTGTAGATGATCGGAAGCAATTTAATTAACGCCTTTTTATACCTTTTACTGATATTTAAAAAACACAATTTTGACAAAAATAGTAGATAGATAGATAGATAGATAAACTCTTTATTGTGCATAACACCAATTTACAATATAAACACAGAAACATAGTAAAAAGAACAACAAAAAAAAATGCACAACAGCGGTGTTATCGCTGAAAGCGATTTCTTTCAGACAACCTTAGGACGGAGATAACTATTTAAAAGAATGACGGTAGTAGGTAATTGTATTAGGTAATGTAATGTAAATGTATCCCGTCCTGGAACAAGTAGGTATGAAAATAAACATTTAATATTTTTCATATATAACATTTTTCAACCTTTCAATTCTCATTGCTTTTAGTAAGACATATAATAACCTACCTACTTAACTAATTACCCTTTTCGAATATGATATCAGTATTATTCATATAAAAAACGGGAATTTTCACCTACTGCACTATCGGCGAAGGCACCGGCTAAGTTTCGACTCATTCCGAGAGTCTTCATCGGGGTGAGTGGTCGCGACTTTCTCCTTCCGTGTCGCGCCGTGCACTACCAAGCAGTATTATTATTATTAAGTAAATTATAGTCTTGTATGCATAATTAAGTTTTTTGTACCGAACCAGTTGGACAAGTTATTATATACAAACCGGTAATGCAGATGCCTTATTATATAATCGCAAAAATGTAGTTTTTTATATAAAATCAGTAACATAAAGTACATCAGAAATCTTCAAGATCTTCAAATAGCTGGCTTGCAATCTTACAATTTCGTAATTAATTCTGTGATTAAATGAGCTAAGTTGGCTTAAAACGGGTTCCAATTAAGTACTTATAGTCGTCTGTGAATGACGTCTCGTTTCTTTGTGAAGACAGATAACATTTTGACGATTTTGAAAGGAAAACGAAGCGAAGCGTGACTAGAGGCCTTTGCCGGGGAACGTGTATTATTAAGAATTAATATTGTAACTTGCAGTAGGTAAATAGGTAAATAGATTGAGATAGATATATATAAGCATAATACAAGCTCTGCTTAGTTTGGGGCTAGATGATGCTGTGTGAAAAATGTCCAGCATTTTTTTTTTATTTTTTTTTATGGTTATTGTGGAAAAAGATGTGTTGGTAGATTTAGCAAAAATACACTGTCAATTTTTTATTAATACAGATTTTTATTTATCAAACATCAAAAAAAGCTTCTCAATTCGACTGTGTTTTTTTTATTGTGTGTGTTTGTTTCCTGATAGCTTCGCCAATCGTTAACCGATTTTGGTGATTATTTTGTTTAACTTAAATAATATCATAATTTTATGGAATCACAACTAGCCGAAACGTTTTTTGTGGAAGATTTTTCTTTAGTTTTTTATTTGAAATAGTGTCATCTCGAGAGCAAAATAACGTATGCAAAATAGCATATGAGGAAGGTTTTTGACATTTTGTCTTATATTATTTCACTAGCTTCGCCCGCATGGTACCCGGATAAAAAGTAGCCTATGTTTTATTCTGATGTATAAGCTATATTACTGTAAAGTTTCATCAAAATCCGTTCAGTAGTTTTTGCGTGAAAGAGTAACAAACATCCATTCTCACGAACTTTCGCGTTTATAATAATAGAAGGATACATCAGAATAACACATAGGCTACTTTTTATCCGGGTACCACGCGGTCGAAACCATGGGCAGAAGCTAGTGATAGATAAATGCAGATCCTGTTGATCCTGGCTGTTGGTTATACCTGGCAGGTGTCTTGAGACTTGGTCCTGTCTCCGTAGCAGATCTGAGAGGTCTCGGCATATCCAGCAGGCATATGCCGGAAGGGCTCGTACGTATCAGCGCACTCCTTATTTGAAAACTTGGTCAAAACCACCTACGGAAAACATGAAAAGTCATTTTTTTGTTTTAAAGAAATCTTAACTTGCACCGCTTCGAAAATAATTGAGAGAAGTCCTTCAGAGCAAGCAACGCATCAGAAATGCCCCAGATATTGCAGATGTCAGAAACGGTACTTTCAGTAGTCCACTTTCAAAAGTAACCTAAAATAGATAGTAACCTTTTGGTATGAAAAGTATATATAATACATAAAATAAGGTACTAAAAGTTGATAGACAGATGTTGATTTTATTAACTTACAGAAAAAAATGTAATTTAGTAGTGATTTTCCATCTCAAGTTGCATTTTTAATTTCACGATTAATCTTTTTCTTTTTCTAATAAATTATTCTTTTCTATTTTTGCTAAAATTGCAAAAAATATGCAACAAGGGTAAAATATGCAAGGGGAACAACGTTCTGTTAAAATTTATATTCAAGAAATTAAATACCTAGGTAGGTATTTAATTTCTTGAATTGTACGAATTCCAAAAAGTCACCTAAAAGTTTTCTTCTAAGTTGTGTAACCTAGAAAAAGGCCAGGTCAGAAGTACACTAAGCCGCCGAGCTTGTATGAAGAATTTGATGACGATCAATGAAGCGAAAGAGGTGTACCAGGGTCGTAGCAAGTGGGAATCCTTGGTATCTGTCTACCCCTCCGGGAAACATTTAACATTTTAACATTCATTTTTTTTATTTAGGTATAACAGTTAGAACATAGTAAATAATCTACAGTAAATACAGTCTAAAAAATATATATTTATATAATACACATAATAATCTCTTGAGCGTAGTGTTTGGTTCTGGCGTCTGTGACGTCACTGCGCAGGGTCAGCAGAATACCAGCGCTAAGTAGGTAGCCACCTACCTAGCATTATGCTGAGCTGATACCTTTTTGGTGCGACATAAAACTGTCTAGGTAAATGGATTAGGCAGTACCTTACTTCCTTACTTCCAAAGTTTGTTGTATATATTATGTCGTGTTAAATAAATATTTTCTTTCTTTCTTTCTTTCAAACAGGCGTGACTATATGTATGTATGTTAAAAATCACTTAAAAGCTTACTAAAGTAATCTTTTGGCAACGCTGGAAGTATACCTGTTTAGCTCGACATAAGAAGTGCTTTCTACTCAGTTACCGGTGAAATTATCCGCAGGACTGCTTGGATTCCAGACATAAGATTCTGTGTTTGAGTATACATATAGAGCAACAGTTATGAATAATAAAAAACGAGTTAAAATTCTAGGGTATCCCCCGTCTTAAGAACGTTGTTTTTTCGGTATCTACCAAAAAATCTGTTATCCAAGTCAAACGATTCATTTTTTTTTTGTAGATTTTTTATACAGCCTTAAATACCTATCGTGTTAACAAATATCTGTGGTACATGCAAACATTTGTCCCGCAGTGGGAATCGAAGCTACACTTGCGACTAAGCCGGCTAATCAGCCGCCTAGCTAGGTCATCCATATAGTTTGCACCATATTTTTCCACAGATCTTCCTCCAATGCATCCTTAGCTAGTCCTTAAACTAGAGTCTCTAGCAGTCTCTACCTTTTGCAGTACGTTGGAGTTGACTTGTCTACTGACGACTGTGGTTCCCCAACCAGCTGCCGAAGCCCTGCTCTCATCCACAGGGTCCCCAGTATGCAGACATGCTGGGACCGTCGTCGAGTCCAGCGGAACCCTGAAATAAACAGGAAAATGAGTAATCGAGCGAGGATATCTGATCGAGTGAGTGAAGCGAGAGATATTGTTGTTGGTAAAATTGCCACTGCTGTATCTGTGTAGAATGTTGATCAAGTGAGCAAAGCGAGCGGCACTGTATGTACCTATACTTAGTAATAATAATGCTGGACTTTTTTCACACAGCAAAAAAACTTGAAAAAAGAAATATTACTTGTATACCTATGACCAAAGATCGATTGGACAAACTAAAATTGAATTTAACTTCTGTATTTCCATGTTTATATGGTAATTTTAATCAAAATAATTTATACAACACATTTTTTAAGAAATTTAGTGATGTGTTCAATTCAATTTTTACATCGAAATCGATCATGGTCTCTGACGGTAAAAAGTTCAGTGACTGGGCAACAGCGGGAATACATAAAAGCAGGAAGAAATTGTATGATCTTTATGCTGAAAAACAATATAATTTTAATGAGGAGTTTAAAGAACAAGTCAAAAAGTATTCTAAAATTTTTAAAAATGTTTGTCGTGAAGCAAAAGCTCGTCATTTGAGTTCAAAAATTAAAAATAGCCAAGATAAAGTAAAAGCCACTTGGAAAGTAATCAACAGTGAGACTGGAAGAGTCACAACTAAGAACAATAAGTTTAATTTGAAAATTGACAATGCCACCGTCAATCAGGATAGTGATGTAGCTAATGCGTTCGAAAACTTTTTTACCGACATTCCAGTCTCTACCACAAAATCCTTAAACTCCTCTCCCATAGAAGCAGAGTCATTGTTAAAAGAAAACTTAACAGAATGTAAAATACAATTCAAATTTGATCATGTAAATAGTGATGACATCATAAAAGCTTTCAAACTCATAAATGTTAAAAAAACCACGGACCTCTGGGGCATATCTGTTTGCGTTGTGAAATCATTGATTGGCATTATTGCGCCCGAACTAGCTTTAATATTCAACGAGTGTATTGACTGTGGTGTGTTCCCTGATTTAATGAAACACAGTAAAATAACTCCACTTTTCAAATCGGGTACATGTTCTGACCCTAGTAATTTTAGACCTATATCAGTACTTCCTACATTTAGTAAAATTTTTGAAAAACTAATTTTAAATCAATTGCAAAGACATTTTAAATTAAATAATTTACTGCATAATAAGCAATTCGGATTTAGTAAGGGTCGCTCAACCACTGATGCTGGTATTGAGTTAATATCGCATATATTTGATGCCTGGGAGGAATCTCATGACGCTTTAGGCGTTTTTTGTGATTTGTCAAAGGCATTTGATTGCGTAGACCATGTCACATTGATCAGGAAACTACACCATTATGGTATTAGGGGCGGTGCTCTAGACTTTCTCACTTCCTATTTAAGTGACAGAGTACAAAGAGTTGACGTGAATGGAAAACGGTCTCCGGGGTCTCTGGTTACTATCGGTGTACCGCAGGGATCAATTCTTGGACCATTTTTGTTCTTAGTATACATTAATGATCTACCCCACCTTGTAAGGGACGATCATGAGGTTGTATTGTTTGCAGATGACACGTCACTTTTATTTAAATTAAAGCGACGACAAACCAATTTTGACAATGTAAACAATGCAATCTCTAAGGTTGTAAAATGGTTCAACGTTAACAATCTCCTACTTAATGAAAATAAAACAAAGTGTATTAGATTTATACTACCCAATGTTACACAAGTTAAAGCAAATATCAAAATCAAAGATGAACAGTTGGCTCTTGTGGACACCACCGTATTCTTAGGTATCACCCTAGATAATAAGCTTCAATGGGGTCCTCATATTGATGGGTTATCGAAGAGACTTAGTTCTGCGGCATATGCAGTCAAAAAGATCCGTCTTTATACAGACGTTGACACAGCTAGACTAGTTTACTTCAGCTACTTCCACAGCATTATGTCGTACGGTATACTGCTGTGGGGGAGTGCTGCTGATATCAATACCATTTTTGTGCTGCAGAAGAGGGCTGTTCGAGCAATTTATAATATGGGCCCCAGAGAATCACTTCGCGAAAAGTTTAAAGAAATAAATATAATGACATTCCCTTGTCAATACATTTATGAAAATCTGATGTATGTTCACAAAAATATTAATTTGTTTAAGAAAAAAAGCGATAATCACAATGTTAATACTAGAAATAAAGATAAACTCGCTGTTGCCACTTGTAGACTCCATAAAGTTAGTAAATCGTTTAAAGGGCACGGTGTACGCTTTTATAACAAACTCCCAAGAGATATACAAAAATTATCAATTAACAAATTTAAAAACGTAATTAAACAAAAGCTTTATAAAAAGGCATACTATAAAATATCTGATTATTTAGATGACAAAAACTCTTGGGATTGAAAATGCTCCAACTCGAACCTATTGTTTTGTAAAAGGATCATTAAAAAGAATAACCAGCCTTGTTTTCTTGCCTTTCTTTCCTGGCTTGGTCGCGGAGGAACAGGCACCTAGATAAAAACCGACGTTTCAAAGTGGTCCTTGTGATTTTATTGAATAAATGAATTTTGACTTTGACTTTGACTTTGACTTTACAGCATCATCTAACCCCAAAGCTTACTTTGGGGTAAAGAGCTTGTATTATGGGAACTACATGACTGATATGCTACTTATATTTTTTTTTTACATACATACATATTATACAATAGCTTCTGCCCACGGCTTCGCCCGCGTAGTACCCGGAAAAGTAAAAGTAGTTTAAGTAGTAAATAGTAGTCTATGTGTTATTCTGATGTATAAGCTATATTACTGTAAAGTTTCATCAGAATATGTTCAGTAGTTTTTGCGTGGAAGAGTAACAAACATCCATCCTCACAAACTTTTACGTTTATAATAGTAGTAAGATAGAAAACACCCGAGACAAATGTTTGCAGATCTTACAAACATTTGTCTCGCGGCGGGAATCGGTTATACGGGTGTTACTGTGTACGGGTATGTTGATCGAGTAAGCGAATTGAGGTATAGACAAAGTTAATAGGTTTTTATTCATTCAAATCACAAGGATCATAGAAAAGTCAGACACATCCACATAAAAAAATATAACGAATTGAGAAACTCCTAAACTTTTTGAAGTCTGTTGATAAAATTAAAATTCTAGCAACTGTGGCGGCTGGTTTCTGAACGAAACTCTCGCCTACACCCAGCGACCAATCAGAGATTCGGGATGACAAGATGACCGCGAAAAAAAAGGGTGGTTGGGCTCACGATCAGCTGACAAACATACTATTTTTTTTTATTTTTTTTTGTAGCGAGATGAGGAAAAACAATTTGTTCAGAGTTTTGACTGATTATTCTCACTCCTCCAGACTCGGCTTGGGTGCATTACGTTACGTTAGTGAATCCGACCAAATCTTCGTAAAAAGAACAAGCTGACTGAAGTGAATAAAAGTTAATGGACATATGATTATCCTGACACAAATTCCAAACAACTAAACTAGTAGATCTTGTACTTACGCTTTGTCTAGTTCCAATAATGCGATATCGTGGTATTTGAACGGTGAATTGAAGTTATAATGTTTGTGAATACGTTTGATACCATAACGTTTGCTAGCAGATTCTTCGCTCCGTTTCAAAATGCCGATCAAAGCATGGCTGACGTTGTTTTGACTGAAAATATAAAGCAAATTTAAAGCAAATGTAATGTATTGTAATGTATTTTAATGTAATGTAATGTAATGTAATGTAATGTAATGTAATGTAATGTAATGTAATGTACTGTAATGTAATGTAATGTACTGTAATGTAATGTAATGTAATGTAATGTAATGTAATGTACTGTAATGTAATGTAATGTAATGTAGGTGGACTCCCTTTTCCGCATTCGGACTCCAAGTTGGTCCGTTATGCGTGGAAGCCCTAGCCAGCCTAACTCCGCCCAGAAGCACAGAAGCTTCCTGGTATCTTCGCAGGCTTCGCGGAGTGAGCTCGGGTTGTTGAGGATTTGTTCGCGTTGAGTTGCTACGCTCACACATTCCAGGATTACGTGGGCTGCTGATTCTTCTTCAGTTAGACAAGCTCTACAGAGCGGGCTGTCAGTAGCACCGATTTTGTAGAGATAACAAACTACCTACATCTGCTTACAAACTACCTACCTACATATTTTTTACTTATAAAATATGACGTACCTACTGTAGAATATGCCAAAAACTCAACCTGTGACATTAATTATTGAGCTAAATACCTACTCCGTGATATTCGTATTCTTATAGTAACATCATTATAATTTTTGACGTAATTTTTGACATTTTGTATGATTATTGACATTATGACGTATCTACTGTAGAATATCCAAAAACCCAACCTTTGACATTGATTATTGATCTAACTACCTACTTCGTGATATTCGTATTTTTTTTTTATTATAATTCTTGACATAATTTTTGACATTTTGTATGATTATTGACATTATGACGTATCTACTGAGTATGAGTTCTTAAATATGGCTTCTGTGGCTAGCTGTCACAATTCTGCCAGTGTTCGTTAGTCCCATGATATATTCCTAAACAATACAAATTAAGAATAAAGTTGAGAAAATAAGAATATGGTCCAGCTATGTCTGCGAGCTAATGCAAATTTTCGACGTATCTACTGTAGAATATCCAAAAACCCAACCTTTGACATTGATTATTGAGCTACCTACCTACTTCGTGATATTCGTATTCTTTTTTATTATAATTCTTGACATAATTTTTGACATTTAATTTTGTTTTGTATACCTACCTACTATTTACCAGTGTTATTATTTAAATTGTTTACTAGCTACCTCTGCAACGCCCTGACAGGGCCGATGTACCTACCAACCTCCTTGGAGCTACACTAGACCTAAGCTTAACCATTGTATGAAGGACATTAAGCATGAATAAATTAAATTAAAAAAATATATAATATTGATATATTATGGCCGGCTGTATAAAGAGCAGCAAGAGTGACGCAGGCTCTCTTCTCGCACCGAGCCCGCCGGCGGGCTCGACGAGTCCCCACTTCCGCCTACTCACGGTACAGATATGTACCGGGGCGTTTCTCTCCTATTCCACCCCCTCTGGCAACGGCCCAAGCCGAGGTCCGTACCTAAGTGGTGCCCTTGTGCTAGTTGCCCCATCCTAACTTTTTACAGGCTGAGCGCCTTCTGCGCTCGCCGTAGTCCGGTGACGCTGACCAAGGCCATCTTCGGCCCTGCAGCATTAAAGTCCATTCAGAAAAAAAAAAAAGCAGGCTCTCTTCTTCTCTTCGAGACTGCGCTGTACGGACGTATTTTATTGCGTTCCTGTTGTTTTACCGCTAAACTATTGTTTTAGTTGTTTTCTTTGTAAATTCTAATAATAAATCGCCCAGGGGATTTGTAATTTTCCTTTTTAAAATTTGGTTTTATTAAAAATCCCCAATAATATAATATAAAGCATCAAGATAATATAAAGCAAATAGAATTAGTAGAGTTCCTGTGAAGAATTTGTCCGGGGAAGAATTACCACTATTTTCTGCTGTAATGCTTATATTGCTGTGTTCCTGATGGGTATGGATGCCGGTGGAATTACAGGTATATGAGACTTTTCATCCGTTATATCTCAAGGTCGGGAACGCGTGAGTTCCAGAGAGAGTTACAGAGAACCTCTGGCGTTGCAGGCGTCCATAGGTTTTGGTATCGGTTCTCTGTATACGTAACATAAAACCTGGCAAATAAAATAAGGACTTTTTTTACGCTGGCAATGAAACAATTTTATCCTAAATTAGCTGCGCCCCGCGGTATCACCCGCGTAAGTTTCGATTCCGTGGGAATATTGGGATAAAAAGTAACAGCTATGTACCTGTCAAGTTTAATCGCAATCGGTTTATTAGTTTTTGCGTGAAGAAGTAACAAACATATATGTATATACTTACTGATGCGTCTGAGCCGCGCTGCGTTGAATCAGAATTAATACTACGATACGAATGTAACCTACGAATGTTTCTACCCGCGATCTAATTAAATATTAGAACAAAAGCTGCTATTGTGACTTAACTATGATAGTTAGATATACACCCTCGCGGACTTTTTTATAGGTAAAAATGAGTACTTTAATCATGTAGTACATCATTTTTATGTATCATCAATAGTTTTCTCTGCGCACGCCAAATAATGAATTTTATAGGCAAAATTTTGCTACTTTGGGTTACATTATTGCAATTTTCTTAAGGATCTCTATTTTTTGAAAATAAATTATAGCCTATGTTACTTCCTGATAATTAAGCTTTCTATTGGTGAAAAAATGGTTAAAATCGGTCCAGTAGTTTCGGAGCCTATTCGTTACAAACAAAAAAATCTTTCCTCTTTATAATATTAGTATAGATTAATAAAATTCAACGTGAATTATGCGTTCCGAGAAATTCGTTAAACTAAGTCAGACAGAAATCAGGTGTAAACAAGGTCTTTTGAGTTTATCAGTTACGAGACAAACTAATTTTGATTGCAGTTACTAACTACATAGATAACGTATGCATTTACTAAGATACCAAGTTGATTACGAAACCTTGCGCTCCTGACATTTGGCCATAGAAATCTCTTACTAAGATAAGCACAATTTTTGCCCTAAGGTTAGTAAATACTAACAGAATCCTCTGTATCGTGGATATCAGAAACTACGAGTAACGTGGTACCACAGTACCTAAAGAAAATAAAACCGGACATGTGCGAGTCTGACTCGAGCACCGAGGCTTCGATGAAAAGTATTTCGTACCAATAAGGAAGGGTCCGTAAAAAACGCAATTGCTCGAACGTTTTTTCGTTAACTTACTTTGCAAAATTTGTCTCCGCAAAAAGTTCTTTTGTTTTGAATGTGATAATATACAACCTATGTCAAACCTGAAGGTCCGTTTTAGGTATTGGTGAAATAAATTTTGAAATCGGTGGATTAGTTCTGGAGATTACCTCACTACATCCAAACTTACTGAAAACTACTGAACAAACTTTACCTCTTAATTATTATGTATATACTAGCTTCCGCCCAAGGCTTCGCCCGCATGGTACCCGGATAAAAAGTAGCCTATGTGTTATTCTGATGTATAAGCTATATTACTGTAAAATTTCATCAAAATTTGTTCAGTACTTTTTGCGTGAAAGAGTAACAAACATCCATCCTCACAAACTTTCGCGTTTATAATAGCAGTAGGATGATCAATCTTTCAGCTTAATAAACAGTGCGGTACTCACCTTACATCAGAAATACAATGACCAGCTGTCAGTACGAATCTCTCACTGATCAGTGCGCCTCCGCACTGATACTTAATTTCATTTTGCTCATTTTTATAACCCAACAATACCTAAAAAAACGTTATTTTATCATTACCAGAGGGGTCTAGACAAATACCTCACGCTTACTTTTCCTTTCACGCTAACGCAAATTTGTCAAGGTAAAACTTGGCAGCTATCACCTGGCATTTCTACAGTTAATGTCATTCCCATAGAAATTAATCTTTCCGCAGGCGTTAACGACAACATAAAGTGGTATTTGTCTAGAACCCCTGGTCGTATGCGTTTGCTTTATGAGGTTTGTTATCAACGGCTTAACAGAGTGTAATGCGGTTCCTTGCAATCGATTTGTGTCTTCACGGATGGTTCTTAGATAGGTTTTATCGTCACAAGGGGCACTGCAATATAGGATGGAAAGCAAATTCAATTTTAGGGGCATTAAAATTTTGTAAAAATAAACTAATAGGGTGTCTAGACAAATACCACTTTCTGTTGGCGTTAACGTCTGAAAGAAAGAAAGAAAGAAAATATATGTATTTGTCCCCTTGAACTACAAAATTTAAACACAATATAATAATAAACACTCAAAACAGATACTTAACATAAAACAAAGCGAAACGAGACGAACGGACAAACTAAGTAAGTATCAAATTTTGTGTTTCGTGGGGTCAAATAGGTCCACGTCTCAGCATTGTGCTGCGCCAGAACCTAATAGGTCAGGTGCAGCGCTGGTTTTCAGACGGGGAAACCATAATACCACGAAGACCGGTGCAAAATGAGATAACATTAAATAATAACCTAACCAACTATATTATACATACTTTACATATAATATATTAATGTTCTTAAACAAGTTTGGTGGCAAATACAAGTCTGTGGTCAATTTGACTTGACTTGACAATTTAGCGGGCGCCTGCGGAAAGATTGAATTGTATGAAAATGACATTAGCTGTGGAAATGTCACGTGACAGCTGCCAAGTTTTACCTTGACAAATTTGCGTTAGCGTTAAAGAAAAAGTAAGCGTGAGGTATTTGTCTAGACCCCGTACAATCTCAATGCCTACATACTGATGATTTTCCGAAAGTTAAAATACTTAAGTTTCATCTAAAAGAGTTGAGAAATTATGTTGAGATGTTTTGGACATGTAGAAAGGATGGATTAAAGAAGAAAGATTAACAAAACAAGTATACAAGGTATATAGGATAGTTGGAAGAGGAAGGCCTAGGCGAACGTACTCCGACCAAATTGGAGACGTTCTAGAGAAAGGCCAAGGCAAGACTACACTAAACCGCCGAGCTTATATGAAGAATGTGATGGGAATGAACGAAGCGAAAGGTAAAGTCAGGATCGTAGCATGTGCAAATCCGTGGTCTTTGCCTACCCTCCGGGGAATAGACTTGACTATATGTATGTATTGAAGAGTGCTTCCCACTGGACCATTAAGGGTGAGTTTACCGGGACTTACCATGTGAGGAAACTCCCATTTGTCAGCGTTTTTGCCGTTTATCACCAGCTCGTCGACGTTGTGATAGCAGTGGTTCTTCCGCGCATACCCTCCGAGGAGGGACTCCGCTTTCTCGCAAGGGAACACGTATTTTTCTTGGTACTCCAAACATTCTGGAACAAATAGATAAACACCTAACTGTCAGATACATAGACCTTACCCCACAATAGTTTAGAGCACATTTTAATACGCTCATAAATGTTTCGAGTAGGAAAAATCCATTGGTGAACAATTGGGTACGAAACCACAATCTCTGGATCGGAAGATTTGGAAATTAGGATACTGCCCATTAGGCTAACATAGCTGATTTTTAAAGTAAAGGACCTATAACGTTTATTATCAACTAGCTTCTGCCCACGGCTTCGCCCGCGTGGTACCCGTATTAAAAGTAGCTATGTGTTATTCTGATGTATAAGCTATATTACTGTAAAGTTTAATCAAAATCTGTTCAGTAGGTTTTGCGTGAAAGAGTAGCAAACATCCTCACAAACTTTCGCGTTTATAATAGTAGTAGGATAAATACAGTGACGAGCGCGGCTTAGCTAACTACGGTACGCTAGCGCCATCTCTTATCAAATGGACGCAATACTTGTTACCGCCATCGACTGGCACTAACCGCGCTAGTAAAAGCCGGTAGTTTCTAGAGTGTTTGAGACGGTACGAGACGGGACGGAGCGGAGCGAGGCAGCGTGCGGGCCACGCCCCCTACGAGAACATTCTGGAAGAAACGCCTTACGAGAAATATATAAGCGCGGCAAGCGAGCGGTAGAGACAGTGTCCTTTCGAGATTTGAAAGTGAATTATTTGAAGTGATAAAGGCGCGATACCCAGTGACTAGTGTGTTTAGTTTTAATTTCGTAGTTTCGTTGTGTTATTTGTTTTGTTGACGTTTTTATAGTGATTTACTAATACTGTGTTAATTTTGGTGTTTTATTGGACTTAATTATTTTATCCCGAACCCTAGCTCGTAACAATACTATAAAGAGATCAGGTTTCAAGTCGGTTAAAAATGATGTTAATGGTAATAGTCACGTAGAAAATGCTTTTAGCATTAAGTCCATTAAGTACACTCTTATTTCTTAATTATAGAATTAAATCAATAAAACACTTACTATCCCATGCCTTCTGTCCAGTCGGTGTACTAGTTATGCTAGGATCTATGGGCTTGCACAAAGACTTTGGATCTCGACTGCCGTCGCCCATTTTACTTTCAACTACCTGGTAGTCGTATTCCTTTGGTATATGTTCTGTGGTCGTTGGCGCTGTTGACCTGTGAAGAAGTTTATTTATGTCATAATCATCATCACTCATTAATTATTTACCTACCTATTATTAAATAGATAACATTCTAGTGTAGGTACGCTAGCTAACAACGCTGCGTAAATCGATTTTCGTAACTTTTCAGGAGAACCAATAAACTGTTTTATCAACTCTGCGCACAAAATTGAAATCGCTAACGGTTTTCATGTAGAAAATTGGAGATTTCGACAAAATTTCGATTTGAGCACGTGTTGTTAGCTAGCCGACGATATGTTGCTTACAAATTCAAACATAGCAAATTACAAGCTAATCGCGACAGTACAAATGGACGACTTCTTAGCTTAAAGCAATCTCGTCCAGACAACCTTTGGAAATTCGCTTTCAGTGAACATAATTAAGTTTTATACGGGCATTTATCTTTAAGTAGAAGTTTAGTAGATAATTACGGCTAGGCTAGGCTTGGATCCAGTTGGGGTGCCATGTCGGTCAACCTTCTCGTGTGCCTGTGGGCTCTGGTCGCTTATGGATCAGACGGATCCGGGGTGAACAGAAGCCTATGGGACGGTGCGCCTCGTTTAAGCTCGACAATAACTTCTCATACGTGGGATCTTATTGTCGAGCAACTAATGGACCGACCGGGGGGGCCCCTTCGCGTGTCCCTATGAGCCGCATGGGGCACAGCGGATGGGGCAGCATGGTGGGCTCGTGGAGGAGCACCATGGGAGGGCCGGGGCGGTGTATGCTGCTCCGGTGGGAGGGGGCGCCCTTTTAAGGGCGCGGATGAGGGCTTGCGCGTCCCAGTGATCTTCGAGGCTATACCGGCAGGGCTTCCCATACCGGTCAGGCTTGGAGTGAGGGACAGCGTAGGTTGGAGGGGGCGCCCTTTTAAGGGCGCGGACGAGGGCTTGGCGGGGCCCGGTGTGGTCCCGTCTTGCGGGGTGGGTGTGCCCTTTTCAGGGCGCACCGTGGGAGGGCCGGGGCGGCTTTCGCTGCTCTGGTCGGCTTGCGCGTCCCAATGATCTTCGAGGCTATACCGGCAGGGCTACCCATACCGGTCAGGCTTGGAGTGAGGGACAGCGTAAGTTGGAGGGGGCGCCCTTTTAAGGGCGCGGACGTGGGGTCGGCGTGGCCCTTTATGGGCCCGTTTGACGGAGTGTGCCCTTTTCAGGGCGCACTGTGAAGGGAAGGCCAGGACGGCTTTTGCTGTTCTGGTCGGCTTGCGCGTCCCAATGATCTTCGAGGCTATACCGGCAGGGTTTCCCATACCGGTCAGGCTTGGAGTGAGGGACAGCGTAAGTTGGAGGGGGCGCCCTTTTAGGGCGCGGATGAGGTCTTGCGCATCCCAATGATCTTCGAGGCTATACCGGCAGGGCTTCCCATACCGGTCAGGCTTGGAGTGAGGGACAGCGTAAGCTGGAGGGGGCGCCCTTTTCAGGGCGCGGATGAGGGCTTGCGCGTCCCAATGATCTTCGAGGCTATACCGGCAGGGCTTCCCATACCGGTCAGGCTCGGAGTGAGGGACAGCGTAAGTTGGAGGGGGCGCCCTTTTCAGGGCGCGGATGAGGGCTTGCGCGTCCCAATGATTTTCGAGGCTATACCGGCAGGGTTTCCCATACCGGTCAGGCTTGGAGTGAGGGACAGCGTAAGTTGGAGGGGGCGCCCTTTTCAGGGCGCGGATGAGGGCTTGCGCGTCCCAATGATCTTCGAGGCTATACCGGCAGGGTTTCCCATACCGGGCAGGCTTGGAGTGAGGGACAGCGTAAGTTGGAGGGGGCGCCCTTTTCAGGGCGCGAGTGTGGGGTCACTGGCGGAGTCGGGGGACTCCGCCGGCTTGCACGGCCCCACACATGGCCGGGGCCCGGGTGGTTCCTGGGCCACCCGTCGGGGTAAGATGGTGAATGCTAACGCGACCCCATCTTGCCCCACTACGGCGGGCGACGTCAACCAGGGGGGTTTTAGTGGGTTAGAGTCCCACATACCCCCTTTCGCCACCCCCGTGGCGGAAGGGGGATGCGTGGCATTTCCCCCCTTCAAAAAAAAAAAAAAAAGGCTTGGATCCAGTTGGACTGGCTCCATAATAGATACTCCAGTCCACGGCTGTTGCAACACAGTCGTAACATTGGGAAAATAATATAAAAAATAAATGTGGGAAAGATATTATGCCTCCAGCAGTAGCCTAGCTTCCGAGCGCCGCACAATCTATGTGCGTTCATCACATCACCATGCATCCTTAGTCTTATGTGTTTATGGCTGGAATGGAAGTCGATTGAGTATGTCTTGGGGCTATCCTTGACACTTAATTCTAATTGCAATTCGGGATAAGTGACAATTCGTGCATTTTGATACTTTTGAATGCAACCCTAGCGCACAATTGGAATTAGTATTTATTAGAATTTTATAGAACTAAATATAATCGACTATATGCTTGTGGCGTACCTACTTTTCCTACCTACTGAGAAACCACTTCAATACCTAACTAACTTGGACCAAGCAACGTTCCGCGCTCACCCCACCGCTGCGCCTGCGCGCGATCCTTACTCTCCAAACCGCACGGACAGCCCGCGCTCGGCCACTGCCTACTGCGCACGCGTCACTCGGTGCATTTGCTTTGTATTCGCTTTTCTTATAATTACTTGCCTACTTGTTCTATTTCTTCTTTCAAATTAAATTCATTTTCTATCAATCAGTAACATTCTTCATTTCATAATTCTTTCATCAAATTACCTACTTATTTATATCCTATCTACATCGCTTCACGAATTGATAAAGTTAGTTTCGCTATACCTATCTAGTTAGTGATTAGGTTAGGGGATAACCTGACCTATAAACTAGATGCTTTTTATCGGTAGGTACTTTTGGCGCGATGTTTACGTTGAGACTCGAGATTGGAGTAGAGTAGTCATGGGTAGCACACTGTTGGAAAACGAGGATCGTGCGAGGGGCTCAGTTTTACAACTGAGCCCCTCGCACGATCAATTGTGGCCTCAATTGTGGTACCACAGTGTGCACCTCGCACAGCACACTGTGGTACCACAATTGAGGCGAGGCAGCGTGGTAGTTTCTAAACGTAGTTGAGTGAGACAGTCTTGAGAACACAGTGTGCACTGTGCGTGTTGTGTGGTGTGGTGTGGTAATGGAGTGGAGTGCTATGTGCGAGGCGCATTGTGCGAGCCAACACGATCTTTCCCCGCGGCTCGGCTCGCGCCTCGTGTTCGCGTCTAGCACGATTGTGCAACTGTGTTAGTGTACAGGTGTGCTAGCTCGTCCAAACGAAAAGAGTGAGGCCTCGTTTCGAGAAAGTGTGTAGCTACAATTGTGGTGCCACACGTGCTGAGGACCCACCACTAGAGTAGAGTTTGAAATAGTACCTAATTGAATTGGATTGGATTAGTATTGGATTGAGATTGTATCGAGTATCAAGGGTAGCCTCCACTGTGCGCTTAACATGAGCACCCAAGACAACGTATTGTCTACGAAAGTGAAGACAAAAACTATTACTGTCGCCTATTCTGTCAAACAAAAGAGAGGGCAAAACATTTTTGTCTTCTCAGCGGTACACAAAACCGTTGTCGAGAGTCTTCATGCTAAGCAGGCTGATCTTATTATATCTCACCTCGGAGTCGTTGTAAGAACACTCCCTAAAGATTTTGGACTCCGTATTGTCTACGAAAGAGAAGACAAAAACTATTACTGTCGCCTATTCTGTCAAACAAAAGAGAGGGCAAAACATTTTTGTCTTCTCGGCGGTACACAAAACCGTTGTCGAGAGTCTTCATGCTAAGCAGGCTGATCTTATTATATCTCACCTCGGAGTCGTTGTAAGAACACTTCCTGAAGATTTTGGACTCCGCTGCACCCTTCCACTGTTCCCACAACACACCAGAGTGCGTTGTTCACTGCCACATGCCTGAAAAAAAGGTTATGATTATGTCATTACGTAAAATAACGCACTAAACGGAACATTTGACCTAAGTACAGTAATTTAAAAAAAAAACATCGCGCCGTACGTAAGGGGTATCATTTAAAAACTCGTCGCACCATTCGGAAGGGGGTATCATAGAGCTCTTAAAAACTCGTCGCACCGTTCGTAAGGGGTATCATAGACCTCTTAAAAACTCGTCGCACCGTTCATAAAGAGTATCATAGAGCTCTTAAAAACTCGTCGCACCATTCGTAAGTTATCATAGAGCTCTTAAAAACTCGTCACACCGTTTGTAAGGGGTATCATAGAGATCTTAAAATCCTACCCTCTTATATAGAATCTCTCACTAATATTAGCAGCGTGATTGTCAGCCTCTATCCTTTGTTTAGTGTTAGAAAAGGACAGGGCTAGAGTTATCGACCTGGTAAGGTTAGTGAGTGATTATAACTATGAGGGTTTATAGATACTCACAGGTTTTGGTGATTTATTGTGTTTTCTATAAACGAGGGTAGAATGACAGTTGGTTAGGCTCTTGCAAACCCCACCTACGCCATCCACGATGCAAGGATCTCCTAAAAGTAAAAAAAAATATACTCAGTTAAAAATTAAGGACGGATTGATACAAAATTAATTGCAAGCGAACTCTGAGTCTACTTGGACAATCCAGCGTTTGTATGTATGTATGATTGTTTGTCCGATGATAACTGCCGAATCGCTTACTCAGTCTTGATGAAACTGGATAGGTAGATTTAAGGTGGGTACTAAGTACTATAATTTTTAAGTTCAAATATGAGCATTATCGGTTAGAGTTTTTAAGGTTCCGTTGTCAACAAGGGACCCTTAGTTTTGCCATGTCTGTCCATCTGTCTGTCTGTCCGCGGTTTAGCTCAGAGACTCTTATTACTAGAAAGCTGTAATTTTTTTAGCATGGGTATACATCATGTTAATCACGCCGATAAAGTGGTAAAATAAAAAGTTTAAAAACATTTTTTTAGAATACTTATCCCACACGTAAATGGGGACGAAAAAATTTTTCGATTCAGCGATTCGTTTGCAAAATATTAAGCCTTACAGTGCTAATTACCGACTTCTAAGTGAATAAATAGACCTAATGACATTTACACAGATTATTGGCGCGTGCAACTCACCAGCTGACTGGCTGTCTGTCCGTGTTTAAACTAGGCATAATAGAGTTCCGTTGATACCATTTGTGTGCAATACTAAAAAAAACTAACCTTCGTTAGCGCCATCTGCTTTTAACACAGCAAAAATTAACAACAAAACCCACTTCATTTTACAAACAAAAATAATCAATACAAAAGCACACACCACACGTTCAAAAGCTTACAGGCGTTAGAACAAAAATTATGTATTTAAAAACCTTTTTTCTACAGTCTAACGATTGGATTCAATTTGAAATAAATAATTAAATATTATCTAATGTATATAGCACTAAATGACTAGCGGGGTCGACAAGTCTCAGGCGACTGCAATCTGATAACCTGACCTCTATTGGAGAGATCATAAACTTGACCAAACAAACTTGTTTGTTAGAAACATCTCATTATTTTTCTGTAACTAAATCAAGCCGCGCTGGAAACTTAAGAACTAAACACAAATTTAACATTTATCCCCAGGTGAACAGTCTTTCATGTAGGTACCTAATAGTTCCTTCTAGACTGCTAAAAGAGTATAGGTAGGCAGTGCACGATTCGACGCGGAAGTAGAGCGTCGCTATCACTAACACTGCAGAAGGCTCTCGGAATAAGTCAAAACTTAGTCGGTGCATTTACCGATAGTACGGCATGTGAAAATTCTCGTTGTACAATAGAAAAAAAAACCTATGTCCAAAATGACAGCTTTTTTTCTTAATATATTCTATCACACCGCTGGGTAAGGACTGACCTGCGATTTAAAATTAACAAATCTAGGATAGGATAAAATTAAATTTCCCAATATCTTAACTCGTTAATTCTTAACGCATGTTCATTATCTTTCGAATCTTGCTAACCACTGTCCATGAATATATTTAACAGTCACGGTGATGCTATACATCCCTGTCTAACACCCGTTTCAACACTAAATATCCAAAACATGTTCTACCTACCTAACTGCAACGCTGCCGCATAGCAACATGTATAATATGCTGACCTGAAGACCAATTCACCACCACACAAAGCCCACCTACTTTAGTTTACTTTTATTTTTATTCTTATGTCATTTTCTTATCTTAGTTCTTCAATCAACTTATATACATAGTTTGTGGTGGTTTGAATAAATGGGTCTATCTATGTACTTAATAAACTTTACAAATCCCCTCAGATCGCAAAAATGATAATCCTCTTTCAACTGTTTGTGTTTACTAACGAGGAAAATGAAGCTTAAAAATATTTTAATACCTACAATCTAATCTTATACCGGTCACTCGAGATTATCACAAACGATACAGGTTCCCAGGTACCTAACAACCAATGGACCATCATTTACAATTTGGCTTCGTCTGTCTTGTTTGCGACAGCGAAATTCGCCAAACGAAATCCGGCAGTTATTAAAAATATTTTAAAAATATTAATTATATTATTTCGTAAGAGTCTTGTGAAATGATATTTTTTATATTGTTTATTTTTGCTAGTGTCGGTGCTGATGGGAATAAAGGTGAATACATTGTGCTTACTTGGAAAAACATTTATAACAAGTTTTCCGTTAAGAGGCAGACTACTTCCGAATTATAGAATATAATATTTGGGTGGGATTTAGAGAGTCGTCGCACGAATTTCGATAAAATAAGCACAGGGGGTGGAAGGGGTGCACTCCCCCATTCCAACGGTAGGTAACATGTGCCTTACAAAACAAGCCTCTAACTCCAGTAAATTAAATTTTATTTTTCAATACTTAACCTAAAAATGTTTAAAATATTAATTTCTCGCAAACTATTCAATCCCTAACTTTGGGAGTGGTACTGTTAGAATATAGGAGTCCATCCCTACCACCCCCTATCCTTTTTTTACCTAAATTCGTGCGATGGCTTTCTAAATCCCAACCGAATATTTTATTGCTCAAACATATACCTAGATGATGTTGAGTTAATATTTTTCGAAATCAAAATCGATTCATACATTTGGGAGATACACAGATACACACGCACGTTAAACCTTTAACACCTCTCTTTTTGTGTCGGGGCTAATGATACCAAACCACGATAATTTCAGTGCTATGATCTGACCAATCTTTACCAAACAGGGCGGTGCCGTCTGGAGCAACACTCTTCAGTCGAATACCTATGCCTGGTCGCTGGTGGGGAAGGCTTCAAGCAATGCAATAACTATGAACCCACTGGTACTATAGTCAACCCTCGCTGTCGGCATAATTATTACTCTCCTACCGATCTCCCCTTCATGCACTGCCTCAACGGGAGATGGGACCATATCGTGAAATGCGTACCAGGTAATGTGATCAGGGGCTCGCAACACTCGCAACCGACAAAAACTTGAGTCGTTGTCACGAATGCTTTCGAAATCGTCTAAACTGACGCATGTTATGGGTCCGGCTGTTAACAACCTTCCCGACAATGACCTCGATTCTGTAGTACACTAACTTAACTAAATTTAAACTGTCGCTCTCTTTTACTGATAGTGCAAGCAAGAAAGCTACAAATTAAGTGCTGTCAAATTAGTCAGATTTAAGTTTTCCATACAAATTTAGTAGTGATTTCAAAACATGCTGACTATAAACACGAAGAAAAGCGGCACGTAAACTGATTTGACAGCAGCACACAGCAGTAAAATTCTTGCCATCTCTTTCTTGCGTACACTATCAGTAAAAGAGAGCGACAGTTTAAATTTAGTTTAGTTAATGTAATACAGAATCGAGGCCAATGTTGTACAGGCCACAAGAATATAACGATTTAAAAAAAGACTTAAACACTGGCTTATCGAACAAACTTTTTATAGCTACGACGAATTCGTTGGCTATAAAATCAGATATTTTGAATTTTATTGTATTATAATAAAATTGAATAATTGGAGCTACCTACTTTAAGTAGGTGGTGTGTATTTTGTATATTTTAATAATCACTTTTGTATTTTTTTTTAATTTGGCACTTGGCGCTAACAAAAAATAGCACATTGCAGCTTAATATTTCGCAAACGGTTCCTTGAAGCGAAAAATGGTTTTCACATACCCGCTTTTTGAACGTCTTATCCAACGATAGGTACATATTATTGAATAGTCGAGAAAAAAGTATAATTATAATTTAAGTGTAAGGGAACAACCCTAAAAAAATATTCTGTGTGTTACAATAGGCTTATTTTGTTTCTAGACTGTGGAAGGTTGACTCCCGATGGGATGCAGCTGGTGGTGGGAGGGCAATCAGTGAAGAGAGGAGAGCTGCCTTGGCAGGTCGGCATTTACTCCAAGTCTTTCAACCCGTACATGCAGATCTGCGGAGGCTCACTCATCAGCACTAACGTCATTATATCAGGTAATTTACTGAGTCTTAATGAGTATCTACATCACATCTATAATATACTATTTGCGGTATATTATATCTTATACTCTTATAATATACTATTTGTGGCGTAGGTAAGTTTAGAATACATGCCTATATATAGTCACGCCTGTTTCCCGGAGGGGTAGGCAGAGACCTTGGATTTCTACTTGCTACGATCCTGGCATACTTCTTCTCATCGAATTCTTCATACAAGCTCGGCGGTTTAGTGTACTTCTGACCTGGCCTTTCTCTAGAATGTGTCCAATTTGATCAGAGTACGTTCGCCGTGGCTTTCCTCTTCCAACTATCCCGTTCACGATCGCCTTGTATACTTGTTAATCTTCTTTCGTCCATCCTTTCTATATGCCCGAACCGTCTCAACATACCTTTCTCAACTCTCGTTACTACATCTTCATTCACTTTACACTGCTCTCTTAACACGCTGTTCCTCACTCTATCACTCAAAGTTACACCCCACATACTTCTCAAAGCTCTCATCTCCACTGCATTTACTAGACTTTGATGTTTCTTCTAAACAAAGTTCTGAAGTTTAGAATATGTTTTCCAAAATCGAGCCCTAACCACATTTACATTCAAAAAATCATCTTTATTATTGTTGTGGCATCTCTTGTCACATGATTAAAACTACGTTACATCACATCAACGCAGAGCGAAGTACAACGAACTATTGATATACGAATAGTTACCGCTTAAAGATTTTTTTTTGTTTGTAACGAATAGGCTCCAACTACTGGACCGATTTTAACAACTTTTTCACTAATAGAAAGTCAATTTATAAGGAAGTAACATAGCCTAATTTATTTTCAAAAAAATCAGAGATCCTCAAGAAAATTGCAATAATGTAACCCAAAGTGGCAAAATTTTGCCTATAAAATTCATTATTTGGCGTGCGCTGAGAAAACTATTGATGATACATAAAAATGATGTACTACATGATTAAAGTACTCATTATTGCCTACAAAAAAGTCCTCGAGGGAATTGATCTAACTATCATAGTTAAGTCACAATAGCAGCTTTTGTGTTCTAAAATTTAATTAGATCGCCGTTGAAACAAAAGTTGGTTACATTCGTATCGTAGTTTGAATTCTTATTCAAATAAATACTTTTATCATCAAGGGTATTTATGTAGCAGTCAAATACTTTTAAATTTATTCGAATCTGACATCCAATTTTGAAGTTATCACGAGTATAAAATCGAAACTTACGCGAGTGAAATTTAAACTTTTTTATTTATTACTAGCTGCGTCACGCGCTAGTAATAAATAAAAAAGTTTAAATTGAGTCAAGCGAGTGATATTTTAATTTTTAATGGTTTGATCTTAATTAGTACATCATTTTTATATATCATCAATAGTTTTCTCAGCGTACGCCAAATAATGCTACTTTGGGTTAAATTTTTGCAATTTTCATAAGGATCTCTATGTTTTTTGAAAATAAATCATAGCCTATGTTACTTCCTGATAATTTAACTTTCTATTAATGAAAAAATGGTTAAATTCGGTCCAGTAGTATCGGAGTCTATTCGGTACAAACAAAAAAATATTTCCTCTTTATAATATTATTAGTATAGATTTCATAGATGATAAGTTCAAAAGTTCTAAGTCGATAAATTGGAATAATGTTAAGTTATAAGAACCTAGACTGGACGTTAAGCAGGAAGAAAAAAATCACGCATCAATAGCACGCATTTTACCTAGGTACATAGAATATATTTATTTGCCAAAACAGGTGTTACAGATTAATGTTTACAGTTTATTGAGTAATGTTCAAAGTTTAAAAAAAAATGGTTATCTGCGAGACTATATTTATCTTGAGTCTCTGGGGTGCGAGATAATTAAATAATGAAAAAAAACACCCATCAGTTACATAATAATAAAGAATCTAACGCCTGTTCTTATTCCAGCTGCCCATTGCTTCTGGTCCGATCTGGAGAAGCAACTGCCAGCCTCTCAGTTCGCGGTGGCTGTTGGCAAGCTGTACCGACCTTGGAATAACTCGGTAGATGAAGCACAGACGTCCGATGTGAGCAAGCATTTCAATCATCATCAGCCCACATCATTCCACTGCTGGACATGACCTCTGTCTATACGTGCTCCCGAGGCCACTGAGGCTTCTTTCACCCACTCTCTGCCCACCTTAAGTTATCGCACCACCGAGCCAGGGGGCACTTCGTTTGCATAGACGCGGTCTCCACTCAAGAACTCGTTTACCCCAACGGTTGTCGGTTCGACAATCTCTTCTTTTACAAAGAGTTCTACTGCTTCTAAAACTTAACAAAGTAAACTTTACTAAATACTTTAGTAAAATTTCCCTCAATACACCTTTATTTTTATTGTAACGAGGGGGAGTCTGCCAACAGATACCCTACCACATTGAGGGTGCGATAGAGTTATGTGAGGTTCACGGACTCGTTTACTTACTAAAACCCCCCCGGTGGCCGGCATCGATGCATGTCAAGGGGCTCCGGGATCTCCAAAGGAACGCACCGGTGCCCCTCTCGCATAACGCCCTTCGCACGTCCCGGAGAGTCCCTCAATACACCTAGGTGACTAGACAAATACCTCACGCTTAGATATCCTTTCACGCTAACGCAAATTTGTAAAGGAAAAACTTGGCAGCAGTCACGTGCCATCTCACAAGCTAATTATATTTCCATATTCAACCTCTCCGCAGGCGTCAACGCCAACAGAAAGTGTTTGTTGTCTAAGGGGCTAGTATCTGCTGGGTATAAGGTCCAAACAACTAGAACTCACTAGCTGTTTGGACTTGCAATATTTTGTTTTAAAATTTTCTAGGTCCGATTAATACATCTGCCACCGCGCTTCCTAGGCACCAGCACGAATTTTCAAGACGACATAGCTGTGGTCATAGCCGCTCAGAAGTTCGAGCTAAAGCCCTACATCCGTCCTGTGTGCCTCAGCTTCGATCACCGTTTTGAAAAACAGCAGCTGTATTTTGGGAATAAAGGAAAGGTATTTTATAATTTGTGACCTTTTACGTTAATAAAGACTTGCGCAGAGATATGTAAATCCAAGCGGTGCACCAAACGATTGTTTAACTAAACAATCACGCATCAAAAGCAGAGTATAAAATGTTTGTGTTAGCTGTTTCAATGTTTTACTTTTGATAAAAGTAACTTAGTTTCTTGTGCTTTTTAACTTTGAGGGGCATGGTAGGAAGTGTGTTCTCTATTGGTAGAGAAGACAATCTTTCACAACGAACTCTTCAGCTTTATTATTTAGGTATAGACATTGATAGATAATACGTCCCGTAAACAACTGTCAGCCTGATAAATTCAGGTTGCGTTAAAACTCAACTTTCGCGATCTAGACACTTCGATGGCCATGCCACAGCAACTTATTAACACGATACTGCGTTAAGCTGAGACAGAGACCTATTTTGACACCAAGCAACACATATTTTTTTATAGGCTAACACTCTTTTTTATTCTTTATTGTACACACAAATAAACAATTACAAAAGGGCAGTACTAAATGACATGTACAAAGGCGAGCTTAACCCTAAAAAGAGTTTTCTTCCAGCAAACCTTGAGCTAGAGAGAGGTAATTATAGAGGTAGGATCGTGTACAGAAAGAAAATAATATTTTAGTTACTTAAACTATTAAAAATAAATAAACATATAAGTATAAATATATATGTTTATATAAATAAATAAATAGATACTATAAAACAAATACCATACATAATTTAGAGAGACGATAGTGCTCTTTAACTTTTCTCCTGAAGACATCGATTGAAGGACAATCACAAATGACATGGGGTAGGGCACCCATGCTCAAAGTTGAAAGCTTGTTAGCTGAAAGCTCCTTTGTTTAATGCAGAGGTTCCCAGACTTTTTTCTCAAAGTTGAAAGCTTGTTAGCTGAAAGCTCCTTTGTTTAATGCAGAGGTTCCCAGACTTTTTTCTCAAAGTTGAAAGCTTGTTAGCTGAAAGCTCCTTTGTTTAATGCAGAGGTTCCCAGACTTTTTTCTCAAAGTTGAAAGCTTGTTAGCTGAAAGCTCCTTTGTTTAATGCAGAGGTTCCCAGACTTTTTTCTCAAAGTTGAAAGCTTGTTAGCTGAAAGCTCCTTTGTTTAATGCAGAGGTTCCCAGACTTTTTTCTCATAGACCACTTTCAAAATTTAGCTGGGTCGGTGGACCCCTACAGCTAAATTTATACCATATTCCCAAAACTTGACAAAAATGAAGATTAGATCTAAATATGGAAATTTGCGTTGCGACTGAGTTCCAACCACGAATGGGGAGTTTTCTAAATGAAATAAGTGAGAATTCATTGGTTAATTAATTAATTGATTGTGCTGTGAGTGTGAAAGTCAAGCCAACATTTAAGTTCTTCACTATCGAAAGCAGATACATTTTCGAGGACCCCCACTTACGAATTGTAAACTCCCATTTCTTTGTCACGCCAACGTAGACCCCCGTCGAGTCACCCGTGGACCTCTGGGGGTCCACCTGGACCACTTGGGAACTAAGGGTTTAGTGTTAGACAAAGACAAGGCTAGATTTAACGACTTGCTAAGTAAGCGAGTGATGAAACAGAGGGTATGTCTTTTACTAGTATTTTCCCATCTGTTTGGTTTTTATTTGTATAAATAAATTTTCTATCTGTGTATTTGTAAGTGGTAGCTCTTCGTATATCATTAGTTCGTTACTCTTCACTCCGAGTTGATATGCTGCAACGTAGTTCTAGCATGCGGCAAGAGATGTCGCCACACGGCATATGTTGCAGGTAGCTGGCTGGGGATTGTCGGCTGAAGATGGCAATGCATCGCCGGTACTGCAAGTTGTGAGTCTGCCTTACGTGGACTCGAATACTTGTATATTACACTCCCCGCCAAGCTTTCAACAGTTCATCACAAGCGATAAGATTTGCGCTGGATCTCTTGAACGTGAGTTAAGTACCTACAGAATTAGATACAAAAATATTCGCTTTTCACTAAACAATTAAAATCATTCCTAATTGACAAAATATGCTGCTATGACATTAACGATTATTTAGACTAGGAAGCTAACTTCTTTCATAAATAAAAAGTGACGTAAGTACCTATCTTGACTAATTAATGATATAACAAAGGAACGCACCGGTGCTCCTCTCGCATAACGCCTTTCGCACGTCCTGGGCGCAGTTGAAAAACCACCCCCAGCTAGGCTCTTTGAGACCTAGGTACAATAGCGTACAAGGTACAAGACCTAGGTTACGAGGTAGGGTTCGGGATAAAATAATTAAGTCCAATATCAGTGAAAGAGAGCGAAAGTTTAAATTAAGTTTAGTTAGTGTACTACAGAATCGAGGTCACTGTATTAGTAAATCACTCTATAGAAATGTCAACCAAACAAATAACACAACGAAACTACGAAATTAAAACAAAACACTGTATCACTAGGTACAACACTAGCACAACTGTCATTTCACTAGTCGCTAGGTATCGCGCCTTTATCACTTCAAATAATTCACTTTCAAATCTCGAAAGGAAACTGTCCCTACCGGTCGCTTGCCGCGCTTATATATCTCGTAAGGCGTTTCTTCCAAAACATTCTCGTAGGGGGCGTGGCCCGCACGCTGCCTCGCTCCGCCCCGCCCCGTCTCTAGAAACTACCGGCTTTTAGAGCGGTTAGTGCCAGTCGATGGCGGTAACAAATAGTGCGTCCATTTGATAAGAGATGGCGCTAGCATACCGTAGTTAGCTAGGCTGCGCTCGTCACAATATGTTAAGTCATTAAGTTAAGTCTAATGTACAAGATACTTTTACCTAGATACTGGAATTGTACCAAACTGTATTCTTGAACAAATAAACGTTATCACATCTTATCTTATCCAATGTAGGTATTTTAATACCTCTTGTTTCCCTCACAGCTAACACAGCACTCTGCAAGGGTGACAGCGGTGGTGGGCTGGCATTCCCTGAGACATTCCGGCAGGTGGAACGGTACTACCTCCGAGGAATCGCCTCCACAGCCCCGACCGGCGACCAGAATCACAAATGCAACATCTACACGTACACCAGTTTCACTTCTATAGTGAAACATGAGCATTTCATCAAGCAATTCTGGATTGAATCGTAAGAGTTTTGAGCCCGAGTTTTTTTTTACAAAACCGATAGAAGACATTATGTGCACTAAAACAGGCACTCTGGTAAAATAAAAAAGATATAATAGAAGATGAGAGATAAAAACGAGTTCATTAGCACAATAATAACTAAGTAAAGTATAAGTATTAAAACAGTACTTAGTCATCTACTCCCAAAGTAAGCAGAGCTTGCGTTACGGGAACTACATGACTAATATACTATTTATATACATGTTTTTGTAAATACATTCATATTATACCTACTTAGAAAACATCCAGACCAGAGACATATATGTGCAGATCATACAAACATTTGTCTCATGGCAGGAATCAAACTCGCAACCTTCTGCGTCGTTGCAATAAGTGGTTAGATCCTAACCAAAGCTTACTAACTTCCTACTACTAATATTATGTATAAACGTGAAAGTTTGTGAGGATGGATGTTTGTTACTCTTTCACGCAAAAACTACTAAATAGTTTTTGATGAAACTTAACAGTAATATAGCTTATACGTCAGAATAACACATAAGACATAGGCTACTTTTTATACGGGTACCACGCGGGCGAAGCCGTGGCCAGAAGCTAGTCCTGTATAAATATAAAAATCAATTGTCGCTTGTATGACAGATCATCACTTGAGAACGGCTTGACTGATTTGGCTGTAGTTTTTTTTTGTGTTCTTAATTGTCAGTATATTTTTTTTGTATATATGATAAAAAGCTTTTGTAAAATCTACCGGGAAAAGTAGGAAATTTGGATGATCCGTGCGAAGCCGGGGCGGATCACTAGTAGGTGGTAAAAGTCTTGCTTTATTACTAAAAATGCATTATTATTCATATTGTAAAAACGGGAATTTTCACGTACCGAACTATCGGTGAAGCCACCGACTAAGTTTCGACTCATTCCGAGAGTCTTCATAAGGGTGAGTGATCGCGACGTTCTCCCTCCGCGTCGCGTCGTGTACAACGATGCGACGCGATAGACCGATAGTGCGGTACGTGAAAATTTCCGTTTTTAAAATATGAATAGGTAGTCAAGTTCACTATAGTTTTTGGAATAAAAAAGGCATTGTTACTTCCAGAGGCGAATTCAAATGCGAGGACGGTAGCACTATACCCGCGGCGAGCCACTGCGACGGTACTAAAGACTGCGTGGATGGTTCCGACGAATCTGACGAGCTTTGCGGATCCCCTGTTTCCACCCAGACTATACGGTACTTTGCCATGTTTCTTTATTTACAACTAGTTGCAGATAAAAGAAGCATATAGCCCACCTGTTGGTAAGCGGTTATTGTAACCGGACGCAGTCAAAAAAGCAGTGGTATCACTCGCACCTTTGCGACACTGAGACATAACGGATCATAAAAAGCCTCATATGCCTTAATTAATTTCACCAGCATCCATATAATCTTCAACTCAGAACACAGCGGCAGAAAGGTTCTCGAATGACGGCCTAGAGCCAGACGACGCAGTATAGGAAGGCCACCTAATGGACTGAAGGCATCTCAACGGTTGCGGGAAATCAGAAGTTGGCGCCCAAGATTCTTACTCATAGCTGCCGTGGCGCTTTTAATGGCGGCCACAAGCCAAAAGACTCAGGATAAGAATGCCCCTCTTAAGGACCAAATGCAGATTGTAGAAGTAATCAAGCCTGCCATGGCGCTTTTAATGGCGGCCAAAACCAAAAGACTCAGGATAGAAAGGCCACACTTATGGACCAAATGCAGATTGTAGAAGTAATCAAGTCTGCCATGGCGCTTTTAATGGTAGCCATAAGTCAAAAGACATAATAGAAAGGCCTCCCTGATGGACCAAATGCAAGTTGTAGAAGAAATCGGCGCCCAAGCCCATGTTGCGGGTATTTAAAAGTCGGCGCCCAAGATTCTTAATCATGGCTGCCATAGCGCTTTTGCTGGCGGCCACAAGCCAAAACACTCAGGATAGAAGTGCGCCTTGATGGGCAAGATGCAGTAGAAGTCAGAAGTCGACGCCCAAGTTCCTTACTAATGCCACTCTTTAGAAGAGGTCTATGTCCAACAGTCGACTTCCGCAGGCAGTTGATGGTAATAAACCCTAGAACGCTAATCATCGCCTAAGAGGCTGGCCGTGGTCAGATGCGTCCAGTGGCTACTCTTCCTTGCCGATAATCGTTCATATATTATGTGAAAAATCAGTAACTTCACTTTGTATTGCAGAGACACATTCAAATGCAAAGATGGTACCACAATAACATCGGCGAACCTCTGCGACGGCTTCAAAGATTGCGTGGACGGCTCTGACGAGACAGACAGTGAATGCTCTTCGAAGACCTGCTCCGCAGCGCAGTTCCGCTGCTCTTACGGCGCGTGTGTGAGCAAGGACGCCAAATGCAATGCGGTATGATGACCTCTACGCAGCCCCGTAACTAAGACTTTTTCAAACGGGGGCAGAAACTTGTTAGTGGCGCCCCCTCTGTCCAGCTTTTACATAAATTGTAAAAAAAATACACAAATAAGTATATAATGGGGGGCATTTCTTTTGACCGGGAGAATAAGAACCCTTGAATAAATTACGTTCATAAATCACCTTAGGGTGCATTCCCATTCAGGTGCTCGCAGCGGTTTTCGGAATACACCCTTTGGATGTGTTCAGAAATCAACAGGGCGTTTTAAAATCAAATGAGAATCGATAGAACGGGCGCTGGATGCTAGGAGCGTTGTTTCAAAGCGTTGTGAAATAAGATTTCTTTTTCAAACATATTGTATTATGGTTTTGGCGGCCCTTGAAATTGCCGCCCGGGCAGATGCCTTTTAGCTGTCTATTGCTGAAAAATGGTTAAAATCGGTCTAGTAGTTTCGGAGCCTATTCGGTACAAACAAACAAACAAAAAAACTATCATCTTTATAATATTAGGTAGGTACTATAGATTTATTTTACAAATTGCAGGTCCAAGATTGCAGGGATGGTTCCGACGAATTCTCACAGCTGTGCGCATCTACTGCGCCCGTGGTTTTCAACAAACACACACCTGAATCTGCGAAAGAACCTATAAAGGTCCTTGTAGGACTCTTTGATCATATCTGGAGAGACACTCCTCTTAATAATTAATTCAATATAATTTTAAGTTTTATACGGTTCTGAAGCGACATCTCTAGCCAAATGATTGAGCTACGTTACATCGCATCGCCGCAGATCGAAACGCAACGAACTATATACGAAGAGTTGCCAAATTCAATACACAGATGGCCATTGAAGTGTCTATATCGCGCAAATGAAGTTTTAAAGGAACTTGAACATGTATAGAATAAATACCTCTGACAAACAACTGTCGGTCCTAGGACCCCGGGCAAGTGGATCAGATGGATCAGCTCCGTGGAAGATATTCCCCTTTGAAAGAAGAAGAAAGAAAGAAAGAAAGAAAATACATTTATTTGCTAACGTTGCACAATATAAAACAGACAGACAAAACACACACGGGATTTACACAAACAAAATTTAAATAATAACAATAAAAGTATATGCCTCCCGATACCTAGCCATATGCAATGACGCAAAATGGCGTCCAACTCAGCATTTGTTGTGTCAACTGGCAACACAACGCTGATCTGAACAACCGAGGGCCAACTACGGTGTCCAGGTAGTTTAATTTTGGAAGTACCAGGGATTCAACTAGTTGCATACGTAATTCTTCGCTTAAAAACTGCCTAATGTTATATAAAACTTTAAGTTTATAGAAACAGGTTTTTACTGAGGCAATAACATGCTTCTCAAACCTTAGTGTAGCATCCATGTGGAGTCCCAAGTTTCGCGCCTCAAACACACGCTCAATAGGTTCACCCATAAGAGAGACGTTCAACGGCAGGTTTAAATGATCAAGTTTAGGTTTATTGCCAAATACCATGAACTTCGTTTTCAATGGATTAAGCACTAAGTTATTCTCATGTGACCAACTAGAAATTCTGGAAAGGTCGCTTTGCTACTGGAGTATACACCACCAACCATTGTCTCCATAGGTCTTTATCGCGTTTACCTTCTTATATTTTTCTGACGTTTCCGCTGTGTTGCAAAACCTTATATAACTTGTTATTATATTCAATAATGGTGAAAGTTTGATAAATAATAATAAATATATTTTCCATTCATTGTATAATTTTAAAATAAACAGGTTTATTTGTAAATCCCGAAAATGCTTTCGGACCATAATTCCTACCATAAAACAACTTTTGCTCTACAACTTTTTAGATTTGTCTTTTTGTGTGATTTACAAATAGCCTTAGTCTGGTTTGTGAGTTTAGTGAAATACGTGAAACTTGTCTTGTGCCCTATTTTTGGCTCATCATCTTTTGCTTTGATTAAAAATAATATTTTGTTATATACAAGAGCCGTATGCGATCAATTACACCAAGATGTATTTTAAACGTTAAATAGTCCGAGGGTGTAAATTGACTGCTTACATTTTGATAATATTGTATCATCACGGGACACTGTGATCTGAATCACCATCTCCTTAAGACAGGGGCCACAGACAGTGGACTCTGTCGAGGTTGCCTCCAGGTTGAAGATACTGTGGAGCATGTGGTAATACACTGCACCGCCACAAAGGAAGTCAGGTCGAAGACGGGACTGCAAGAGCTCATCAACTCATGCTCTCCGTCATCATTAACTGACAAGAGGTCAGGGATACTGGAACACTGCTGTCATCAACCCAGAGTCCTTCTCCGCTACTTCAAGGAGTTGGGCTGGTTGGGGTCAGGTTAGAAGGGTATAATGCACAATATACTACAATGCGGGACGTCAGTGCTGACCTCAGTTCCCCCATTTAGAGTTAGAATAAGAATTAGTACCGATACTTACTAATACCATGAATAGCCTAGTTATATAGGCACGTGCAGAGCCATCTTTGAATACAGTTAGAAAGCATTCACACAAAATAGTGCACTTCACATTCTACATTCTAACATAAGCAGCTTCTTTTAAGTTTTTGACCTCTGCATGGTTATAAAGACGCATTTTTTTAGACTTGACAAGTTTGTTATCTAGATTAGTACATACCTAAAAAGTACTGAATTAGTCCTCTTTGGACTAGACTGTCATGCTGTCATGACCGCGCGCGCATGACATATGGACCGCGCGCGCTCCCTTAGTCTGTAATTTTTAATCTGTGGTCTGTGCAGCCGCCATTTTGTTAGAGAATGTGTTGGTCGGTCGCGATTTTGTGGAATTAGAAGTATAAATAGGTAGTGAGTTGTTGTGGAATATTCATACGTTTTACTGTGAATCTGGTGTAATTTATTATGTCGAAACGACGAATCGAAGTTGTGGATCCGTTTATCAAAAAGAAAAGGTAAGTGTCTACTAATATTCCATGTTATTTCTTGGTTTGGTACCTCCCTATCGATCAATTCATCACCATGCTCTACATACATTTCCTTTGTTTTCTTTTCTGTTAGATAAATTGTTGGTTATTACTGATCTGCTAGTCGTTCCAGCAAAACACATTAAAAATGTGTCTAACTGATACATTGTTTTAGGTTGTCAAAATGAAGGCAAAAACAAACGACCGCCATTCATCACTGCATTACTTATTTTCCACTTTTCCAGTTTTAGGCTTCAGATCAGTCAGTCAAACAAATGTTGGGATACACCTCAATCTGACAAATGAATATTTTTAATTTAACATGGTGTTTGCTATAAATAAAGCAAACATACTATTATCATTCATTCTTTCTTTTCCATGCTCTCAAGAACCCTTTTAAATCACGCTTCACTCACCCATCTATTAAAATCAAACAAGCACAACTACAACTATATTTCCAAAGCTGAATATCCTCAGATACATAGCACACAGATCTTTGAGGATACCATTAAAATCACTATCTTTCATTATCTTTGTACATAAACTCTTCCAATACTGTCAGTGCAGATTTTAGTTTCCCTACTAAGAATAAGAAACTTCCAAAGCTCATTGGTTTCTCGCTGAGATGTCCCTGTGCCCTTGTTTACAGGAGCACATACCGCACTTTGTTGCCTAGTATATTTGATTTTATTGTTAATTTATTTGATGAATATTTGTATACTAATAACTTTGTAAAATATAACAAAAAAATTACTAATAACTTAGTAGAAGATGGTGACATTTACTAACCTATAAATTTTTTCTGTATTTTTACATGTGTTCTGTACAAATTAATTATCTGAATCTTAATCTACAACAAAGGTAAATAAATAATAAAATAAACATAAAAAATCAAGAATAATAATAAAATAATGAGATTATAAAAAATCACAATAATTATCAGATAAAACTAATATTAACACTATCAATCAACTCACAATACTTCAGACATTCTCTATATACATTCTGCCCCTGCGCAGTGGGTGAAGGCCCGCCTGAGACGCAGAAGGTTGCGGGTTCGATTCCCGCCGTGGGACAAATGTTTGCATCTGCAAATATTTGTCTCGGGTTCTGGGTGTTTTCTATGTATAATATGTATGTATTTACAAATAAAAATGTATATAAGTAGTATATCAGTCATGTAGTTCCCATAACACAAGCTCTGCTTACTTTGGGGCTAAATGGTGCTGTGTGAAAATGTCCAGCATTATTTATTTACATATTATATTTATTAGTCCATCGGTCAGAAAACAGATCACATGATGGTGTTGATTCCAGGAGCGCATTTAATAATTTTAAAGCTCGAACAAGAGGTGAGTTGTCATGTGCAACTGTGCGCGCCCACGGTACTGCCAGTAGGGCTTGACTATGGCCTTAAGAAGTATTTGGGTATTTCGGGAACAGTCAGACTAGCAGACATGGTATAAACTTTGCAGAGAGGAGAAAGCGGCCGCGCTTGCCAAGGCGGGGATAACGGGAGAGTCGTCAGATGCCATGTCCATGGGAACCGCCCATCCGCCCACAGCCACTAGCACACCAGGCATCAACCCATATACTGGTAAGATATATCCTACTACGGCGTCTAGATAGATCTAGACGACTTATTGCCAAAGCGCCTGCACTTAAGAGGCCTGCGTTGGATGAATTGCCCATACAAACGTAATACCATAGTCATTTGTAATTAGAGCTTATTTCCACCATATTATGTTATTATTTGCATTCGAATAGTATTTATCAACATACATTGCTATATATTTTTTCAAAATACTTACCTAAAATGATATGTAAACGAATCGCATTTTGGATATATTTACGTCATACATGACATGTTTTCTTCTTATTTGTTTCGTATTAAAAACAACAATACCTTACGTATCGTTTGGTTAGGTACATAGATTATATTGTCTAGATACAGAATAACAACACAATGTGAAAAATACAACAAGTTTTTTTCATCTTTTTTGGTATTACGGAACATCACCAAATTTATAACAAATTCTGAACGGCTAATGATATTTATTTATTATTTATTTATTTATTAACATATTAAGTAGGTACAATAGTTAGTAGCATCTTTAAACCTATGTTAGGTTTGTCTAGACACTAGGTTCTCGATGTGTTACTGTATTTGATATAAAAATGCACAACAAAAACATCAGTGAAATTATAACTAGGAATAATAAGTAGGTATGCATTAAAACTAACATTATAAACTTTACTGTAGGTAGGTACATAATTATAATGAAGCGACCGCACACAAAAATAACGACACCGTCATGGAATGTTTAGTAGGTAGTAATGCAGCAACCAAACCAGTTTGATGCCTTGGTGTCGCGCAAGCACGGGTGGGCCTATTTTTGTACGCGCTTCGAATTCAAGTTATGAGCGCTGTACGCCGGATCCTTAAGTCGGCTTGCTATGATACATTGTGGCCGTATAGGCGAGTCGCTAGGCACCTAGCTTGGCGTCTCTTGAATGAAAAACGAGTGCACAAACAGCATACGCAGTCGCTCGGCTAAACGGGTTAATCGGCTAAATTCGCGATTATAACCGCGCAGTGTAGCCAGATGGACCATTTACGTGTTTAGTTTTAATAGCAGAAAGATGTAGTAGGCCGCCAGAGAACGTAGTAATTATAACGTGTTATTTTAATGCGGAGTTTGTTAGTTTACTGAGCCAAACAGGATTTCAGCCCACGTGATGGAAAGCGCTTACCGGAGTTTGTTAATTTACTGAGCCAAACAGGATTACAGTCCACCTGATGGAAAGCGCTTACCGTCGTCTATTGACGTCTTGGTATCGCAAGGGCATTGCGTCCATGATTAAAATAACAACATGGACGCAATGCCCTTGCGATTACAATCCAAAATAATTAATCTTCTTATTCAATAAGCAACAAAATATTTGTTTTTCATCCCCGCAGGATCTCGAAAACGGCTTTAACTAAATAAATAAACGGAAATCTTAGAGGTGTGGCCCGCGTGCGATTGAATATTCTAGTTGGAAATAAAATAGGTTTTTGTTCATTGGTTCCGAAAACCAGCGCTGGGTAGACACACCAGTGTTTATCCAGCACAACGCTGAGTGGAGGCCATATTTGCCTCAGACTCTGCTACGCACACAATTAAGAAAAATTTTATAGAAATATTTAGTACCATAAGTTTTGTGTAGTACTTTTTAAGGTGAATAAAAATATTTTCTTTCTTTCTTTTGGTATCACAGGTATCATTTAGAAACATCATTTTATTTGCAACTTTGAAATTGTTAAAATAGTTTCAATATTTTAAAATTAATAAACGCCGATTTCTCACGCGTGTCTAAGGCCCGAATTCATAATCAAATAGGGGCTCCCGTAGGGGACTATTCAGGAGCTATGTGAAAATTCAAGCGCGAATTTAAACTTTATGCACCCAGCCATAAGGCGAATGCTGAATGATGGATTTTGGGGGACTGTAACTGTATGAATTCAGGCTTAAGACGCATACAATATAATCAGGCAACGAAATCTGCTTGAGTTTCATGATCTTTCATTCAGTTTTAGTTTGGTGCCAAGAAAAACAAGATGAACTCATTCATTGAAACAGAGCATTAGGCAAAGAAGAAAAGAAAAAGTATGTAAGTGCCAATCAGAAGACAGAAAGCGGTTGAAGAGGACCAATGTCTTGGATATACTGCATAAGTAAAGGGAATTAAGACTAATGAGTCTGCATCCCAAGCGCCATTTATCTTTCAACCCATCCGCTTATAGTCCATCAACTGATTGAGGATTTATTTATTTATTTAATACTTCCCCACAAACAATGTAGTGCTAGGAGGACTTAATGCTAAAGCATTCTCTACCAGTCATCCTGGGCGTGCAAAAAGATGGTGCGGCGAGTTACACTAAAGCTGAATGAAGGATCTTCAAAAAATAACCAAGCAGAGTTTGTTGCCTGATTCTTCTAAGCTAGGGCGCACGCGAGGTATCGCCGAAATTCACATTCAAATTTTAAATTCACGTAGTTTTTAAGTTGATCCTTTATGATCCTTTTAATTTCAATGAATAAAAATCTATTGACTTTGATTGAAAAATAAACTTATATAATATTAATTGGTAATGGCATCAGAGACAACCCTCTTAGAAAGATGAATCATTAGATACCTTGGTTCATTGGACAAGGTATCTAATGATCCATCTTTCTAATAAGGTGTTTCCGTACTGACTTATTAAACGACTCCTTTGAGTTGATCTGCATTTTTAGGGGCAAAGTGTCCACAGCCCAACTGCAACGAACGAAAACGAGAACAAAAAAAAATGTAAGTGTGTTTGTCTGTTCTAGGTCTTCCACACTCTCAGCGCTATCATGAGCTCCTGCGGCGTCGCCTCGGTCTCCCTGTATGGGAGTACAAAGCAGACTTCATGAGACTCCTCAATCAGCACCAATGCGTGGTGCTAGTCGGTGAGACTGGATCCGGGAAGACCACACAAATACCACAATGGTCCGTCGAATTCGCCGCCACCACCGCTGGCAAATCCCTGGGCGTGGCTTGCACCCAGCCCAGACGTGTGGCCGCCATGTCGGTCGCCCAGCGCGTCGCCGAGGAGATGGACGTCGCACTCGGCCAGCAAGTCGGTTACAGCATCCGTTTCGAAGACTGCTCCGGACCTCAAACGGTGCTCAAATACATGACGGACGGTATGCTGCTCCGCGAAGCCATGTCGGATCCTATGCTCGAGCAATACAGAGTTATCTTGCTCGACGAAGCCCACGAAAGAACGCTCGCAACTGATATACTGATGGGTGTGTTGAAAGAGGTTATAAAGCAACGCTCGGACTTGAAGTTAGTGATCATGTCTGCTACTTTAGACGCTGGGAAGTTCCAGCAATACTTTGATAACGCTCCATTGATGAATGTGCCTGGTCGAACGCATCCCGTGGAGATCTTCTACACGCCCCAACCGGAGCGCGACTACTTGGAAGCAGCGATTCGTACCGTAATTCAAATTCACATTTGCGAAGAGATAGCTGGTGATATACTCCTGTTCCTGACGGGCCAGGAAGAGATTGAGGATGCCTGCAAGAGGATTAAACGGGAGATTGATAACTTGGGACCGGATGTCGGGGAGCTGAAATGCATTCCACTATTCTCAACTCTCCCACCGAATCTCCAGCAGCGTATATTCGAGCCTGCTCCTCCGAACAGACCGAATGGTGGGATTGGACGTAAAGTAGTTGTATCAACGAACATTGCTGAAACTTCTTTGACCATCGACGGTGTGGTGTTTGTGATAGACCCGGGCTTTGCTAAACAGAAGGTTTACAATCCACGTATAAGGGTGGAGTCTTTGCTGGTGTCTCCGATCAGTAAGGCCTCGGCTCAGCAGCGTGCTGGCCGCGCTGGCCGAACCCGGCCGGGGAAATGCTTCAGACTGTACACGGAGAAGGCGTATAAGAATGAAATGCAGGATAATACCTATCCGGAGATTCTGAGGTGATTTTTTATGACGGTTTTGTATCAGTTTATTTACTTAGCTTTATCATCATTAGAAAAAAAAACAGGAAAAAGTACAAACCGACTTCAAATAACGGGATGTTTATAAAAGTCCAATATGAAATTTCATCCCCCATTTTTGGGGTGGTGGGATTTTTTCATAAATCTGATATGAGACCACACTTGAAGTACCCCCTACTCGTTAAAAGAATAATTAAAATCGATTCACGATTTGCCGAAGATATCGCGTAAAATAAATAAATAAATAAATATACATCTGAATTGAGAATCTCCTCCTTTTTTTGAAGTCGGTTGAAAATTACTGTGAATTGTCTTGATTTACATGGGTTTTTCTACTCTTAAGTGTATATATGTGATGTTATTTTGGTCTCAGGGGCGAAGTAAAAAAAAGTGTGAGATGTTCTAAAACAAAAAATCTAAGACATGGGAAGTGAATCCTTTTACCACATGCGTTCTTTCCACGAAGGTTATTGCAACTGATAGATAGATAGTTCTTTTATGCAACACATACGGATACAGCAAAGACATGTACAAATGACAAGAAAGACAAACAATAAAAAAATAATACAGTAGAATACAATATGTGGGTGCTAGCAAGGGCGGTCTATGCTGCAGTGGTAGAATGGGTCTTAAAGGTCCTATGTCAGCTTAATGCTGCTCTGCTGATTTTCAGATAGGAATAACTGGTGGTTAGATTAACTCATATCATCAACCTATATCCTATCAGTGGCAGTACAAAAAAACAACTAGAACAAAAATCAACAGAAATTCACATGGGTGGATTTATCTATGGAAGAGATTTCTGCCAAAAAATCCTCAGGGTGGAGAGAACTATGTGAAAAATGAGACGGCCGAACTGAAATGTCAGCAGGAGAATAGTAAAACACATGGTATAATGGGCTTCCGCGATACAGGCTAGACCTAGTGTCAAACTTGTAATTTAGGTACATACTATTTTGGGAAATAAAATATTTTGTATAGTCGTAATAATATTCTAAAAAAAAAGCCAAACCACGATAAAATCTATAAACTATCTGTATAATATTACTATCTACATATAAACTAGTTAGACATAGTGAGGCCAGCTTTAACTCGATCTAATGCGGCGCGCACTATTCCCTACGTTTACAGATCGAACTTAGGGTCTGTAGTTTTGCAGTTGAAGAAGCTGGGTATCGATGACTTGGTGCACTTTGACTTCATGGACCCCCCGGCTCCGGAGACGCTGATGAGGGCTTTGGAACTGCTTAACTATCTCGCCGCCCTGGGTAAGATACGACATAATATACTACACTATATTGCCGACCTGAGTAAGATATAATACACTTAACTATCTTGCCGGCCTGGGTAAGACACCACACAATACACTTACATTATATGGCCGCCCTGGGTGAGACACCACACACTACACTTAAACTATATCACCGCCCTGGGTAAGACACCACACAATACATTTAAACTATATCACCGCCCTGGGTAAGACACCACACAATACACTTAAACTATATCACCGCCCTGGGTAAGACACCACACAATACACTTACATTATATCGCCGCCCTGGGTGAGACACCACACAATACACTTAAACTATATCACCGCCCTGGGTAAGACACCACACAATACACTTACATTATATCGCCGCCCTGGGTAAGACACCACACAATACACTTACATTATATCGCCGCCCTGCGTAAGACACCACACAATACACTTACATTATATCGCCGCCCTGGGTGAGACACCACATAATACACTTAAACTATATCACCGCCCTGGGTAAGACACCACACAATACACTTACACTATATCGCCGCCCTGGGTGAGACACCACACAATACACTTAAACTATATCACCGCCCTGGGTAAGACACCACACAATACACTTACATTATATCGCCGCCCTGGGTAAGACACCACACAATGCACTTATACTATATTGCCGACCTGAGTAAGACACCACACAATACACTTACATTATATCGCCGCCCTGGGTAAGACACCATACAATACACTTACACTATATCACCGCCGTATATATATTTTTTATTCGTAAATATGTACATGTGATACATAAAAAACACTCAAGACTATAAGTAGTTCACTTTATATAATCTTATCTTATGTAACATGTTTCAGATGACGACGGTAATCTAACGGACCTAGGCGCTGTGATGGCGGAGTTTCCCCTCGACCCTCAGCTGGCCAAGATGCTGATCGCCAGCTGCAATCACAACTGTTCCAATGAGATCCTCTCCATCACGGCCATGCTGTCAGGTTTGTTGTATTCTCTTGGTGACCCTGGTCGTGGAAAACGAATAAAGATCACGGAGCAATGTGTCAATAAAAGTTTTCCTGAGACATTGCTAGTTTTCCCGTCTGTAGTTGCTGTCTACGGTCTGTAGTTGCTGTCTGCGGTCTGTAGTTCTTGACTGGTACATAGTTACAATCTGCGGTTATATCTTATCAGTATCTTACTTCTTTTTATGTTTCCAGTGCCACAATGCTTCGTGCGGCCGAACGAAGCGCGCAAGGCGGCAGACGAAGCTAAGATGCGCTTCGCGCATATCGACGGCGACCATCTCACACTGCTCAATGTTTACCATGCATTCAAACAGAGTACGTATTATTATTAATAATAATAGTCCTTATTAACAATCATATAAGTTACATTTCATCTTATTTCTACTTAGTACAAAGAAATTTGGTTTAGATACGGGGTCTCATCTCTAAGTAAAAAAGATTAGTTCGAACAAATCTCAATAGATGGTGTTATAGGTATCGCTTAGTTATTGAATTTTGAGTATAACTCAGAAAATAACAAAATAGGTCCAAAAACATCAAATAAAAGGTATGTTCATATTAAAAAAAAACTCTTTTGAATTAGCAAACGAAATAATGAGCTCATAAATCACATTTTCTTATTTTCTCAAATAAGAAAATGTGATTTATTGTTTTACTTGTATTATAATATTTAGGTAAGTATATGTCGATCTCTGTGGCACAGTGGGCGAAAGCCCGCCTGACACGCAGAAGGTTGCGGGTTCGATTCCCGCTGCGGTACAAATGTTTGTATCTGCAAATATTTGTCTCGGGTCTGGGCGTCTTCTACCTATAGTATAGATAGAAAAACGCAACAAACAATAAGAATGTAAAAGGTCAAATTCTGTACATTGAAGATATTTTTTTTTTTTGGGAGTGCACTCTTTATTCGTTACTGAAGCCAAAAATGTTTTTTTTTTTCATTTTGTCTGTCTGTCTGTCAGAATCTGGGCCGCGCATAGCTCCGAAACTACTGAACGAATTCAAATGAAACTTGACATTATTTGAGTTCATACTACAGGGTAGGACATAGGATACTTTTTATTCCGAAATTCAGCATGGCTCCCTTGAGAGAGGGGACCAAATTCAAACTTTGTACTTAGTTGTTATTCATTAACGCGTAGTGCGATTTCATTCAACTTTTTTTGTTAGAAATGAGGTACTTTAAAGATTGATGGCAATCGCGAACGAAGTCGCGGGTACAGCTAGTGTATATGTATACAAAATAAAATGTATATAAGTAGTATATTAGTCGTAGTTTCCATAACACAAGCTCTGCTTAGTTTGGGGCTAGATGATGCTGTGTGAAAAATGTCCAGCATTATTATTCTTATAGTGTTCGGACGCGCCCTCTGACTACCCCCTACTTGATGTATCCACGGATCTGCGTACTGAGTATCGATCTGAGGGTGTCTAACCCTCAAAAATTTCAGTTTTGAGCATGTTTTTTTGTAGATTTTTTAAATGTTTTTTTTTTTTGTCCAGATATGGAGGACCCTCACTGGTGTTTTGATAACTTCATAAACTACAGATCGCTTAAATCCGGAGACAATGTTCGCCAACAGCTCAGCAGAATTATGGATAGGTGAGTATCGTACTAATACGAAGACGGCATTTTTGTAGTTTGCAAATAATTTTATATATGTACAAATATATTTTATATAATTCACACAGCATCATCTAGCCCCAAACTAAGCAGAGCTTGTGTTATGGGAACTAAATGACTGATATACTACTTATATATATTTTTGTAAATACATACATATTATACATAGAAAACACCCAGACCCGAGACAAATGAATGCAGATCATACAAAAATTTGCCCCGCGGCGGAATTGAACCCGCAACCTTCTGCGTCTCAGGCGGGCTTTCACCCACTGCGTGACAGAGGTCGCCAAAAATATACCCTTAGAACCAAAAAAATCGAAGATTAGTGTTCCAATAAGCGGCGATAGGCTTGCAACCTATCACGTGGAATGCTTAGTACTAAAAAAAAACGCGGGTATGTGCCAAATAGAATGCCCCAAAAATTTGGCACATACCCAAACATTATATTCGATAGAGACACGCATGCCCCATGCGTGTCTCAAACGTCTACGCACTGAGAATGAATCTAAGAATCTTCATCATGGAGTATAACAGTCGTGATATTGTTTTATATTTATATACTAGCTTCTGCCCACGGCTTCGTCCGCGTGGTACCCGGATAAAAAGTAGCCTATGTGTTATTCTGATGTATAAGCTACCTCGTGTGTTCATAAGTCTTGAGACACAGTAAAACTAAAATATTTTTGGAGCTAAGTTGAGTATTCATTTATTGGATATTAAAATTAAAACTACTGACATCTAGATCTGTATTTAAAAATAAATCATTCAAAATGGCCGCCTTTGCATTCAATGCAGGCCTTCAAACGCGTGCGCCATTCATCTATGGCGGCACGAATCTTTTCAATGGGAATCCGTTTCGATTCTTTAATAAGGGCTCGCTTGAGAGAATCCAGGTTTGGGTGAGACTTTCTGCATGCCCTCAGCTCCAATTCCGTCCATAAAGAATAATCCAAAGGATTCAAGTCAGGGCTTGACGAGGGCCAATCTTCGCTCCGAATGAAGCCTGGCAAATTGGCCTCCAGCCAACGTTGGGTAGTCTTAGCTTTATGGGAGGGAGCAGAGTCCTGTTGGAAAACCCAGTATTTTCCAGCGAATAGCGTATCATTTAATGGTTTAACCACCGCTTCCAATATGTCGGTTTGGTAATTTTGTGCCTTCACCTTGACGCCTTGCTGGCAAAAATGAAGCGAAGTGACCCCCTCGTAGGAAACACCCCACCAAACCATCACACTTGCTGGATGATGAGTGCGCTGGACATTGCGTACAGATGGCTGGACGTCCTTTGAACTTCTGGCGTAAACCTTATTGTTCTGCCGGTTAAACTTTTCTTCCACCGTGAAGATCTTTTCATCGGTAAACAGGATATTTTTTGGATCGTGTCTCTTCAATAGGTTCCGACATCGTTCCAGTCGCAATTTACGAAGACGCTCGTTTAAATAATGCACTTTCCTTCGACTGTAGGCCTTTAGTTTAAGATCATATTTAAGTATCCTGTTCACCGATATTCGCGAAATGTTGGTCTGCAGAGCTAATTTCTTTTGAGTCCGGCAAGGGTTGCGACGAATTCGCTCTCTTATTACTTTGATGTTGGCGGGCGTCCTCACAGACCGCGGGCGGCCACATCTTCCACGGTCTTCTAAAGAGCCGGTCTCCTTGTACCTCTTTATGGTATAATACACAAAGTTCCGACTACATCCCAAACTTTAGATTTCACTAAAAACTGGCATTGGTTTTTTTCCTGCTTGAAACAGTGAAATTACAGTCGCACGCAAATCTTTTGTTGGCGCCATTTTCACGGAGAATGAAACAAATATTCAAATGTATATTTTTTCTGATTCAAAACATTCGAAATTTAAAATTTTAAAAGTTTAAAAAAGGTTGCATGAATTACTTTCTTTTTAAATTAATTAAATAAGTTCGTCTCAAAACTTATGAACACACGAGGTATATTACTGTGAAGTTACATCAAAATCCGTTCAGTAGTTTTTGCGTGAAAGAGTAACAAATATCCATCCTCACAAACTTTTGCGTTTATAATATTATAGTAGGATATAATATATATATTTTTTTTTTCATTTCAGATTTAACTTGAAAAGAACTAGCACAGAATTCACAAGCAAAGATTACTACATTAATATAAGAAAAGCACTCGTCAACGGATTCTTTATGCAGGTAAGTCTTAATGGTGTCTATTTAAAATCGTTTTTTTTTTATACGACCAATAATAAATAATGCTGGACATTTTTCATACAGCATCTAGCCCCAAACTAAGCAGAGCTTGTATTACGGGAACTACATGACTGATATACAACTTATATACATTTTTTTTGTAAATACATACATATTATGCATAAAAAATATTGGAAATCGGGTATTGTAGATTGAATACAAACGAATATGATAAAGGATTTAACAAATAAATTATCCTTTTATAATCACTAGGAAGTTTTATACATCTGATACCTAGCACACAGCTCACAAGAACCAAAAACTATTTAATTTACATAAACGACTTACCTAAAAACCTACAAACACCAAGCGTTCTCTTTGCGGACGACATTTCTTTGTTAATGCCATGTAATAACACTGATAACATAGCCGGCACAATAACTAACGTTCTCACTGATGTTGCTAACTGGATGTCGAATCACAGCTTACAAATAAACTACTCGAAAACAAAGGTAATGGAATTTAGACCTCACCAAAAACCTACACTGAATTTACAAAGAACTTTCAACAATATCTCTTAAGAATGCGTTAACTTTTTCTTGGAATTAATATTGACACACATCTTAACTTCAAAAGTCACATAGAAAAAATTAAATCCCGATTGTCGAGCTTTACGTATGCTTTGCGAGAACTAAAGAAATCAACTGATCTTTCTTGCGCGTTATCAGTTTACTACGCAAAATGTTATAGTTATTTATCTTACGCCATTGTCTTATGGGGCAATAGCACGGATGCACAAAACCTCTTAATCCTATAGAAAAAGTGTGTCCGTATCCTAGCAAATATTAAGAAAAGAGTTAGCTGAAAGCCTTGTTTTAAAAACCTTAAGATTTTAACTTTGCCGTCTATCTACATTTTAGAGATGTGCAAATTTGTTAGGAATAATCCCAATTTGTATACAAAACTAGATGAACTTCCTCGAAGATACGCTTTAAGACCAGGTAGGAATAAAATCATACGACCGCGATCACAACTACAGATGCATAGCGACGGGCCATACATTATGTCAATTAAAATTTATAATAAACTTCCGACACAACTAAAACACATACAAAAACATACACTATTTATAAAAAAACTTAAATCTTTTCTAATTGACAGATGCTATTATAATATTGACGATTATCTAGAACAAGCTTAGCAGTAAATTAATTTAACATTGTAAATAATAAAATGAAATTGAAAACTGACATTAAATCTGAATTGACATGAAATAATATGACCATTACTAACAAAATAATGCACCATCTCCTAAAGTACCTACTTTGACTACCTACAATGAAAATAAAACCTCGGTCTGCCGCCGTACCCTAATACAAAGTTCATTTGAGAGACTTAACTTTATTTACTGTAGATATTAATAACTAGTTTGTTTACGCAAAACCTCGGCCTGCCTACCTATCTGTTGCTATACCATTAGACAGGGTTCACGTGAGATACCTACCTATAAATACCATCTATGTACCTACCATGTGAAAGCAATAAATGTATTGAGTATTGACTATAGATGGCGCTTCTACCATGTGTTTTAAATAAAACCTCTTTATTAAATAAAGATTACTTTTTGCAAATTAAATAAAATAACAAAAAACACCCAGACCCGAGACAAATATTTCAGATTATACAAACATCTATCCCGCGGCGGGAATCGAACCCGCAACCTTCTACGTCTCAGGCGGGCCTTCGTCCACTCCACAGAGATCACGAAAATAAATTCCCGTTGTCCCCCCCATCGGGGTACCTCGGGAAGTTTTATTCTTCGCTGATAACGTGATTCTTTGTGTTTCAAGGTCGCCCACTTGGAGCGCACGGGGCATTACCTCACCGTCAAGGACAACCAGGTTGTGCAACTCCACCCGTCCACGTGCCTCGACCACAAGCCGGATTGGGTCATTTACAATGAGTTTGTGCTCACCACGAAGAACTACATACGAACCGTCACCGATATCAAGCGTAAGTACAGAACTACGTTTTCCATTAGATGCTGTCATCGGAAATACGAACGCCCAATATCGATTCGAGGGTAGTCCTATATTTTATGAAAAAATCCCATATCTAAGGGTGAAAAAATGAAATATGAAATTTCATATTGAAGTTTTTATTACTTTCCGTTATTTGGAGACGGTTTTTACTTTTTCCTGATTTTTTTTTTATTTAAATCTTAGAAATCTAGTTAATATATGTTTGTTTTTATTCCAAAAACTATCGTGAACTTGACTATTCATATTGTAAAAACGGGAATTTTCACGTACTGCACTATCGGTGAAGGCACCGACTAAGTTTCGACTCATTCCGAGAGTCTTCATCAGGCTGAGTGGTTGCGACTTTCTCCTTCCGCGCACGTGCACGGCGCGACGCGTTTTTACAATATGAATTAATATATGTTTTTTTACAATATGAATTAATATATGTTTTTTACAATATGAATTAATATATGTTTTTTTTCAACAGCGGAATGGCTCCTCAAGATCGCTCCTCAGTACTACGAGCTGAATAATTTCCCAATGTGCGAGGCTCGTCGGCAACTTGAGCTGTTGCAAGCAAGACTGGAGTCTAAACACTACCAGGAAGGCTTCTAGACTAGGACTGCACTCAGTGGGACACAGCCAGGACAACTAGAGTAGCACCAGTAGGACTACACTCTGGCAATATAACATTCTAAATATATGGGCTTATGTAAGCTAAGCTAGACTGTTGTTTTATTTATCTGCAGCGATATCTCTGGGAACTGCGACAAAGTTTTTACTTTGCTATTTTCAGCGTTCCTTTTGTTTTTGTAATATAACATATAATTCGATTGAAATGAGCTAAGCTAGACTGTTGTTTTATTTATCTGCAGCGATATCTCTGGGAACTGCGACAAAGTTTTTACTTTGCTATTTTCAGCGTTCCTTTTGTTTTTTTTAAATATAGTATTCAATTCAATACCCATAACACAAGCTCTGCTTAGCTTGGGGCTAGATGATGCTGTGTGGATTGTCCAGCATTATTATTATTATTATTATTAATTTCATGAAATGAGCGGTTTTCACGGCCATCTTGAATCAAGCTTTCAGTAATGAAAACAGATGGCGCTGCAGAAGTGGTAAATGAAATCATTCTTGACGCTTTTTTGTGGCTGACTAGCAAGCACCAAAAACAATAATCCTGGAACTATAAAGTACTTGCGACGCCAATGCGATCTATCGCGCCAGTTAGAACTTTCGTGAATGAGAAGCCCTCTTAACACTCATTTTCCTATACAATACCGAAAAACTACCCGCCTTCCAACGTTATTCCACAGATAATATATCACCACAGATCCATCGAACATTGTCAGCACTTGCCAATGTCATTCTGTCAAACTCCAAATAGGTAGGTTGGGTACTAAACATCTTGGACTACGTGGTGCCTGGTTAATACCCGCTGCTCCAAAGAGGTATCAAGCTGAACATGCATCAAAAAGTAAATACCTAATAGACCACTTGCCATTTTGATTGAGCTACGTTACATCGCATCAACGCAGAGCAAAGAACAACGTACTACTCGCTGACTACAAGAATACAATTTTACTGATAGGCACTCCTATTAGTAAATAACCGTATTGGTTTTTGACGTGATAACGTCTTATAAATCGATGAACACCGGCTGCACGCACGAAAAAGTGCCACGTTCCGCCTGAGCCTGTGTCGATAGAGAGGCACGATCGGCCCAAGCGTTGGCTTGTGACAAGCGTTCTTTATGACGTTATCACGTAAAACTATCGTCCGTAAACCGACTTTACAGACAACCATTTTTTTTTTGTGTTTATTGAGAATTCTCAATAATTGTCGTCGTCGTCGGTTTTCGGATATTATTTCTTGCTTAAAATATTTCTTAAAGCTTTAGATAACACACATTTTACCACACTAACTTTTTAACTGTGGTTATATTTTATTGCACTGCTAAAAAATTGCTAAAGGAAACAAAAAAGACCAACAACCAACTTGTCCCAAACAAATCCCATTTTCTCACGAGATTTAAATTTTTTTGTGGTTTTCTACTATAACAATTACTAGAAAAGACAAATAATTCTTGTTTTCCCAATGTCCATTTTATACTTTGGCAAAATTGTGACAAATAGTTACGCAAGCCATAATCAAGAAGTGAAGTGACCATACGTATGTACGTAGTGTCATTAGTATTATACGTATGTAGTATATCGATACGTAGTAACTAGTCTGTGGAAGTGACTACAGAGATGCTAATAAGAACGATCTATTGATATGTTAGCAAACATTATAGTCTGCGCTAGCGGTATGCCGAACTGACGAGCCGCACGAGATTCGCCCGCGCAACACAAGCGGTGCGGGTTCAATTCCCGCTTATTTGTTCCGGGGTTTGGGTGTTTTGTTTTTGTATTTTTTTTATTAATTAAAAACATGTTTATAACAATAAAATCATCTATATTTAACAAACTCACCATACATTCACATGACATACAAAAATATGGAATTCATATGTGTTAACAGAACCAGGCCGACTACAAGGAATCCAGGTTAACGGTCACCCATCCAACTGAACGTACTTAACTAGTATATTACGAACGTCCAAAGTTATTCCGTTAAAACTAATAAGTCCGACAGTAATTTTAGTCAATGCCTTCAAATTCTTAACTTAAGATTCTTAAAAAATCTTCAATTGACAGCTTTTTTAGGGGTTTTCTTTATTAATATTTGTGTAAAACTAAATGCATTCCCAAGAATAATATTATCAGCGTAGCGACTCTAGCCGCCTTCATAATTCTGCCGGTGGATCAAGATTTTATAGCTGGCTTCAAAATTATATAGCCGGCTTCAAGATTCTATAGCCGGCTTCAAAATTCTATAGCTGGCTTCAACATTACGTTAGGTGGTGAAGATTTAGGCAGCACTCTGTTCTGCAATAAAACATGCTTTTTCAGTTGTCAGATATTTAAATCGACTTAGTTTTGTTAAATCTACAACTAAATTATTACGATTATGTACAACAACTCTTTGGATATTCCAAAATATCCGTGAGGATTGAGAACCTTTATCTTTTAACCCCAGTTGGTTAATTTTATGTTGACCATAAGGCTAGAAATATTTTTTGATAATTTAACCTCGTAAATTGCCAGCTTTTGATTGGCGACCAAGTAAATCGGCAAATACATACACAACCGAATCGACAAATCGAAAGACGGTCTGTCTGGTCTCCGATCTATATTTTAATACAGGATATAAATTTTTCCACAAAAAATAAATATCTAGCCCCAAAGTAAACAGAGCTTGTATAATGGGAAATATAATGAAATATATACTACTTCCTTCTATATTATTATAAATGCATATAAGCTGTAAAAATAATGCGTCCGTTTGACAATAAACATAGCATAGTTAATTTACCAGTCACACAGATGGCGCTATCTCAAAAAGTTTATGCAGATGGACATACGGCGAAAAAGAGCAGATTAATCGAGGGCGTAACTGTCTTTCTGATATATCAATCCATTCATTTATATCAAGTATCATTATTTTAGTTTTAGTTCCGTTTCAAGTTTTTTTGGCAAACTATACTTCAATGGCGCTTGGAAACGGGCTAGTTTTGTGGCAATTTTATAGCCGCCTATACAATTGAAGCAAGAAATTGCCACAAAATTAGCCTATTTACAATCAGCTTTAACAAATGCAACACAGAATTGTTATCAAGGAAAACATAAATCTTCACTGAAAACTGGGCATCAGGTCAAAAACCCCACAGTCTATTATTGGTGATCGGAATCGGCCATTTTGTATCACTTCGCGACGCCGACCAGCGCCGGTCGCACGCACCGGTCGCGCAGCTTGTAGCCGATCTTGCTGACAGCCACCACCGTGCCCGACTCGGCTCCTTCCACCTCCTGGAACAGAGGACATGGATCAGCAAAAAAACCGAGGATTTTCCCAAAAATTTTATTTTATACAAACCTTGTACTGACAAAATTACGAACACAACAAAGTATCTCCCACGGCCATGGTACAGTCAAGGGCAAAAACATGTATACACATACAGTTTACATAGTTTGGTATTCATCTACAGAGGCAATAAATTGTATACATCCAAACATTTACAAGTATGTTTACTTTGTCATGGGCTAAAACATGTATACAATCAAATGCAAAAACATGTAACGTTACACTAATAAAATATATATCCTTCAAAAGCAGCACTAAAGATTAGAAGAACAAAATTATAGTTTATTGACGTTAGTCATGTCATGTATCTTTCTGGATTGAATAGTCATTCTATTACATATTATTTCATTCACGAAAATACATAAATTATAGAAATGACTTCAGAATGTGTACGAAGTACTTTTCTTAGGCAAGAACGAAGCAAAAGTTGTCGACTTGACTCAGTGCAATAGTCACGAAGATAATACCCAATTATGGGATTACAGCTCAATGCATGTAAATATTTCTCAGAATGAATTTAAGCAAACAGAACTAGCAAATCAAACAGAAATTCGGAGTTAATCGATTCAAGTATACAAACATGTAATGCATCTGTAGAGAGCAAGTTAGAGCATTTGGACAAATTTGTCGCCCATGAATTACACAATGTGTGTACTTCTAAAAGGCGTTATATCATGGCTGAAATAATAAAAATAATTGAGAACAATTCTCAATAAGTATGTGGTATACAGGTTATATGGTTTCCAATAAGGAGTTCAGGAAATAAGTGGTTTCCAATATGGTTTCCACTTTTCTAAATCTCCTATTTGTTTTGATAACTCTATTAAATATAACACCTTGGACTACCTATCGCGCTTACCCATGCCTCAGTGCCCTCCTTTTAATTTCAACGAGATTACTGAGAGAGAAGTCATTTTGTTCCTGAAATCCATCTCCACAAAAGCTGTAGGCTCTGACTGCATCTACGTTCAGATGCTTCAACTCCTTTCCTTTGAGCTTGCCTCCCCTATCGCTCACATCCTTAATCATTCTCTTGTGACAAGCTCTTTCCCTACAGCCTGGAAAAAGGCAGTTGTGTTACCCCTCCCTAAAACCCCTAATCCTACCACTGTTTCACAATTTCGACCTATTTCCATCCTTCCTACACTATCCAAAATCCTGGAAAACGTTGTCTGTAGGCAACTTTCTCGGTTCCTTTCTCAACATAGTCTGCTGAGTCCTTTTCAATCTGGGTTTAGACCTGGCCACAGCACCTCTAGCGCTCTTATAAAAGTTTCTGACGACATACGCTGGGCCATGGACAATAAGTGCCTTACAGTCTTGGTACTTTTGGACTTCAGCAGTGCTTTCAACTCCGTTGACTACGACATCCTCCTAGCTATTCTCTCCTCCTTAAATGTTTCACTCCCAGTTATCTCTTGGTTCCAATCTTATCTTTCTGGTCGCTCGCAGTGTGTACGCCTTGACGAGTCCTGCTCTGAATGGTGTGACATCACTGCTGGTGTACCACAAGGTGGCGTTCTTTCTCCTCTCCTTTTCTCAGTGTTCATTAACTCCATAATCAAGGTAATTTCTTCCCACTGCCATCTGTACGCGGACGATTTACAATTGTACCACCACTTCAAGGCTGATGACTTAGCCGAGGGTATTACTCAAATAAATGTAGACCTCGATAAAATTAAAACATGGGCAAAATCGTTTGGTCTCATGGTTAATCCCTCTAAGTCTCAAGTCTTGATTTTGGGCAGTCCCTATATGCTAAATATCATCAATCAATCGTCTATCCCTCCTGTTTATTATGACAGCGTGAGTATTCCTTATTCAAGTAAAGCGAAAAACCTTGGTGTGATTTTCGACAGTCAGCTTTCTTGGGTAGGTCATATTAACGATGTCAGTAAAAGGGTTCATTTTGCGTTTCAGTCACTCAAGCGCCTTCAGAAGTTTCTTCCTTTTGAAACAAAAATCACTCTTGCCCAAACTTTGATGTTACCCCTTCTTGACTATGCCGATGTCTGTTTTCTTGATGCCACGGAAGAACTTCTTAACAAACTGGAACGTCTACAAAACCTGTGCATCCGTTTTATATTCGGATTGCGCAAGTTTGATCACGTATCCGAGTTTAGATCCCAACTCAAATGGCTCCCTATTCGTCGTCGTCGTGATCTTCACGTTTTGACACTTCTCTATAAGGTTCTTTACAGCCCTCTATCTCCCTCTTATCTCCGTGAGCGTTTTCAATTTCTGGTTCCTCGCGGTATGCCGTGTCGGACCTCTAAATCCCTTCTCCTTAAAACTCCCTCTCACTCGTCTAGCCGCTACAGTGACTCATTTACTGTTTATGCGGTTAAGCGTTGGAATGCCCTACCTCATGTCATTTGTGATTGTCCTTCAATCGATGTCTTCAGGAGAAAAGTTAAAGAGCACTATCTGTCTCTCTAAATTATGTATGGTATTTGTTTTGTAATATCTATATATTTATTTTTATATACATGCATATTTATACTTATATGTTTGTTTATTTTTTGTAGTACTGTTGTAGTTAAAGTATTATTTCCTTTCTGTACACGTTCCTACCTCTATAATTACCTCTCTCTAGCTCAAGGTTTGCTGGAAGAAAACTATTTTTAGGGTTAAGCTCGCCTTTGTACATGTAATTTAATTCTGCCTTTTTGTAATTATTTATTTGAGTGTACAATAAAGAATAAATGAATAAAATGAGAATTTAATAAAATACAGTTGGATGAAAATTTTTTGTATTATTAGAAGTAATTTGGCTTAGGTATATTTGGCACCTATGTAACATTTGTAACTTAATCTATTTGATAAAAAAATGCTTGAAATGACGATTCTTAAAAAAAAATCCTTATAGACTTTACTATGTTGTAACATACGTCCGAGCCAATAAATGAATTCCATATCTCGAGCACGTGATTCTTTAAGTTTTGAGTCGTCCGCACTGTTCAGGCATCCCATTGTTGGGTAACATAGTTATAAGCAATAATAGTTTACATATTATTGCTTATAACTATGGATACATAATTATTAACATTAGGATGTTTCCAAATTTACGTTCTGATTGTTGGATACATATTACTTTACTATTGTATACATACTTACTACCAAACATTGTGTACATATTTATAAACTCTTAGATGTTTCCATATTTATAATCGTGTTAAGGGTGACATTTTATGAGGTAGTGGAGTGTATATATATTTTTGCCTTTGACTGTACATGGAGCATTTCATTGAAAAGGAATTGATCCTTGTGATTTTAAAAGAAAGTCTACATAAAACTTCCTAATTTCAATATTTATAATACTGGGTGTCTAGACAAAAACCACTTTCTGTTGGCGTTAACGCCTGCGGAAAGATTGAATTGTATGGAAATGACATTAGCTGTGGAAAAGTCACGTGGCTACTGTCAAGATTTTCTTCGACTATTTTGCCTTAGCGTGAAAGGAAAAGTAAGCGTGAGGTATTTGTCTTCTACGGAGCATGTCCGTGCGACACACTGTATACATATTGGGGGACACCTGTATATAGGATGTAATAAGACCAATCACCAAGCCGAAATATAAGCATAATGTTCATCTTAACGAGTAACATAAAGGGAAAATAATTGCTACTTTTATTTTTAGGATTTTTTCGTAGCGCGCAATAAAAATAAAATAAATAAATGCTGGACATTTTCACACAGCATCATCTAGCCCCAAACTAAGCAGAGCTTGTATTATGGGAACTACATGACTGATATACTAATTATATACATTTTTTTTTGTAAATACATACATATTATACATAGAAAACACCCAGACCCGAGACAAATATTTGCAGATACAAACATTTGTCCCGTGGCGGGAATTGAACCCGCAACCTTCTGCGTCTCAGGCGGGCCTTCGCCCACTGCGCCACAGAGGTCGTCAAAATCGAGGTCGAGGCAATGTACAGCACGGGATATTTTTGTAGCGCGCAATGTACAGCACGCAACCGACTGTGACTGTGTGTGTGTGTTGGCGTAGTCGCGGCAGCCGGGTCGTTGAACTCCAGCGGGTACAGCTGACCGCGCGTTTGTGTGCGTGCTCCGGCACACGGACTCCTCAAGGCTCGTGTGCGAGCAGAGTTTGATAGTCAGTCAGTCAAAATTCATTTATTCATTAAAATCACAACGATCACTTAGAAATGTCGGTTTTATCTACTGCCAGGGGCCTAACCATCAAGTCTTATTGCGATTCAATTCAGGCAAAGTCAAATCCCGCTTTGCGAATGACAAAGCTTTAACAACGCAATAGAGTCTTCAATCGCAAAGCGTAAAGTACCATATTTGCCTGAACTGAATCGCTGTAAGAGCTCATGGTTAAGAAGGCAAGAAAACAAGGTTGGTTATTCTTTTTATTGATCCTTTTACAAAACAATAGATACCTACATTTTTTAAAGTTGGAGCATTTTCAATCCCAAGAGTTTTTAAGAGTTTTTGTTTATTACGTTTTTAAATTTGTCAATCGTAGATTTTTGTATATCTCTTGTTATAAAAGCGTACACTTTGCCCTTCAAACGAGTGATTAACTGTATGGAGTCTACAAGTGGCAACAGCGAGTTTCTAGTATTAACATTGTGACTATCGTTATTTGATAAGAAAATTAAAGTGCATTTCAGCAACTTCAAATGCGTTATTTGATAAGAAAAATCGTTAATTTTAATAATGATCGTTTGGACCAATGTTTAATAATAACAATTGGAATTCATTTCCATAAAGAAATCAAAAAAAAAATGACAACTTAACCTTAAATATTAAGATTAAAGATTTCTTTCTTCCTTCTTTTCTTTAAATATTTCCAGAACCAGTGGATTCCCAGATATAGTCAAGTAGAAAAAAAATATCCCAATGATGTATAGAATATGTGTCTTTCTTTATCGTTAAGTGTCTTATCACAACTATCATTGAAAAAGTACATACCTGCTGGAACAGTGCTTCATGAAGATTCGGGTCGAATTTTTCACGTAGTGGTGATACAGCAACCAATCCATGTCGGTTGAAGACCTGGAATGGAGTGTATCAAATTAAATTCCACGAGACAAGAAGGTTAAAAGTATTTCATAGGTCCAAAGTATGTTCTAGGATCTAGTTCAGTTTCGTGTATCAAATTAAATTCTACGAGACAAGAAGGTTAAAAGTATTTCATAGGTCCAAAGTATGTTCTAGGATCTAGTTCAGTTTCGTGTATCAAATTAAATTCCACGAGACAAGAAGATTAAAAGTATTACGTAGGCCCAAAGTATGTTCTAGGATCTAGTTCAGTTTCGTGTATCAAATTAAATTCCACGAGACAAGAAGATTAAAAGTATTACGTAGGTCCAAAGTATGTTTTAGGCTCTAGTTAAGTTCCAAGTTAAAGTAGATGCTAGGTTCAGAGATCCTTATTCAAATTATTACTGTTAGATCTATTTTCATAGTCATTCCATTACTTAGTTCATAGTCATTCCTAGGTTCCACATTCACATAAACATAGGAACATCCAGCAGATTCATAGTTATTCCTAAAATAACTTCCAGGATAATATAAAGATTTAGATTTAGATATATTCTAGGTTCAGAATAAGTTCTAGGTTCAAAGTAACCATCCTGATCATAGTAATTTCTAGATTCATTCAAATTAAGCTTATACTAGGTTTAAATATACAATCAAAATCATAATACAGTCTAGAGCCTAGACTATACTATGAATGCTTAATTCTAGGCTCATAGTAAATTTTAGGTTCAAGATAACCAACATGTACATTCTAGGCTTATAGGTTTTGTAACTGAATCTGTCGTTGAAAGAGGAACACTGACTCCTAAAACAAAAGTTGTTAACTTCGTTTAGGATATAAGGAGTCCACACCGTCTTTTAAATGTACATTACTGTACCTTTATATGCTGTACAAAAATTTTTCTGTGTTAATAATATTTTTTATTAATATTGTAAAAACGGGAATTTTCACGTACCGCACTATCGGTGAAGGCACCGATTAAGTTTCGACTCATTCCGAGAGTCTTCATCAGGGTGAGTGAGCGACGCTCTACGTGTCGTGTCGTGCACACCGCCCACCCGACACACTCCGACATTCCCATTTTTACAATATGAATAGTCAAATTCACGATAGTTTTTGGAAAAAAATTAATATTATTATTATAGTAAGTTTTAGGTTCAAAGTTCAGTACGTTCTAGGATCAAAGTACAGTACATTCTAGGATCAAAGTTAGTTCTTTATACCTGTGTGAGTTGTGCCCTTGTGAGCTTGACCCCGTCGTTCAGCGCGCGCAGCGAAGCCCCGCCCTCCGCTGCCGCACTATCAGGAACACTCTCAGCCGCAGCCCCCAACGTGTCCGCTACCTGTTCAAAAAAGCGTATAACATTGTATCAGTTTTTGTGTGACTGTAATAGTTTTTTATACTAGTACTAGATGCGCCCCGCGGTTTCACCCGCGTAAGTTTCGATTTTATACTCGTGATAACTTCGAAATTAAATGTTTGATTCGAATGAATTAAAAATTATTTTATTGCTACATAAATACCCTTGATGATAAAAGTATTTATTTGAATAACAATTAATACTAAGATACGAATTTGACCAACTTTTGTTTCTACCCGCGATTAAATTACATTTTAGAACACAAAAGTTACTAATGTGACTTAACTATCATAGTTAGATATATACCCTCCAGGACTTTTTTGTAGGCAATAATGAGTACTTCAATCATGTAGCACATAATTTTTATGTATCATCAATAGTTTTCTCAGCGCACGCCAAATAATGAATTTTATAGACAAAATTTTACTACTTTGGGTTACATTATTGTAATTTTCTTAAAGATCTCTATTTTTTTTAAAATAAATTATAGCTTATGTTACTTCGTGATGATTTAGCTTTCTATTAGTGAAAAAATGGTTAAAATCGGTCCAGTAGTTTCGGAGCCTATTCAATACAAACAAACAAACAAAAAAATCTTTCCCCTTAATAATATTAGTATAGATAGCAAACAAACCCATCTGGTGGCAAGCTGTTACCGTAGCCTACTGTCGCTTCCAATATCAGAGGTATCACTCACACATTGCCTCCCTGAGGTATCGAGATGAAAGATCTCATGTACCTGTAATTTCACCCGCAAGCATACATAACTATTTAACTCTAGCTGATCCGATATACTTTGTTCTGTCCTTGAATACCTAGATCCCACACTAAGTTGAGCTATCACGTTAACACTTTGTCAAGTAAAACTTGGCAGAAACTTGGCTTAGTTGAGATGCAACAGCTAATGTCATTTCTATAGGATTCAATCTTTCCATATGGCTCAATCTTAACGCCAACAGAAAGTGGCATTTGTCTAGGCGCTCCGGATAATATAAAGTGAAGTGTATAGAAAGCAATTACATCGAGCAGGTCCTTGCAGAAACTCTGAATGGCGAAGGATTTGGCGTCTTCCACCTGCTTCATCATACGACGCCTGACGTTTTCACCGTCGGCCAGCGCACGCTTGTATTTATCCTGGAACATAAAGTATGAAATTGTTACATGACATAGAAATAAAATTCTTGCTTGAGATTGAAATAAGATCTTTGCATGACTTCAGCGTCTTAATAAAATCTTTGTACGAGCTTGTTATTAAATCGTTACATTACTTCCTGGGGTCGACAGAGACCCCTGACCCTCGGCCTGCCTTAGCCGGCCGGTCGGAGGTGGAGGCGCAAGAGCGAAACCTATGCTCCAAGGGTGGAAGTGTTAAAGGCATAAAGCCGGGAGTAGCGTTTAGTGAAACTGCAGCACACCTCTCCACACCATTTAGCCGCCCACACCAACGTTGCCTCTACGCTGTCTATCGTTGGCGGCACTTATGGGACCCGTTTAGTGGACGGCAACTCATCACCTGCTTATGATTTGATTTGAATTTGAGTCAGAATTGGCAGGTGCCGTTTCATCCTACATATCCCAGCAACCATTCCTTAAGCATTTACTCCTGCAATAGTCCAGATTATCACCCAATATATCTAATAGTTTCATCATTCCCCATCCATGAAATAACATTTTATATATATTGTATTGTACAAAAAGGCCTCTTAGTGTTAGCTTCGGCTCCACTAATGTCTATAAAGGCTCCAGGTTAAGCCTGAGATTTAAAATAAATAAAGATGAATAATAATAATATATAATATTGCTGGACATTTTTCACACAGCATCATCTAGTCCCAAAGTAAGCAGAGCTTGTGTTATGGGAACTACATGACTGATATATGACTTATATACTTTTTTTTTGTAAATACATACATATTATACATAGAAAACACCCAGACCCGAGACAAATGAATGCGGATCATACAAAGATTTGTCCCGTAGCGGGAATCAAACCGGCAACCTTCTGCGTCTCAGGCGGACCTTCGCCCACTCCGCCATAGAGATTGTCATAAATTTGTTAAATAATAAATAAATTTATGTGAACTAAATGACTTATACTATTTATAAATATTTATTTAAATACATAAAAAAAATGTTCACGGCTATATTCAAGACATTCCAATAGTATAGAATAAAAAGAAACTTTGTGTGATAAATGATTAGTGTGATGAAACTGCACTATGCATTTAAGTAAAAAAATTAATAAATAAACTAACTTCATAGTCCTTAAGTTGTGTTTTGAGAGTGCTTAGCTCAGCGGTTAATGTGTCAATCTGTTTATGGCATTCCTCTATAGACGCTGGTTTCTCAACTTCCGTTTCCACCGCCTTCTCTTCTGTGCTGTACCCTCGGACTGAAGCTCTGCGAATCATAAATTAGCTTACAGCTCTTGCCATGACAATGAAAAGATGATATTTCTGATCTATTTATTTGGTGTGGTTGTTCTTTAGTATGTATTTATGTTATTATTATCTTTTAAGTTATTGCACACCCCAAGGGTAGTTTGGAAAAATAAAAAACATGTGTTTTATTTTTGATGATGATGAATGATGAAACAGTACTTAAGTATCATTTTTAATCATGTTTTCATTGTTTAGCACCTGCATCAGTCTCCATAGTAGCAAGCATTTCAGGAGCCAGGTTGCAAGACCAAAACGGCTTTATTGGATTGTTAACTGATGGCACATACCTTCAAACAATTGGTTTTAGGGCATGCCAGTTTCTTTACGATGTTTTCGTTCACCATTCACAAAAATATTCAAAGTGGCTGATGCAACAATTTTTGGGTATTGCCATCTTATCAGAGATATGATGATATGAGGTTATATTTTATTAAGAATTATAAATTAAAGTATAAATTTGTTTTTCTAAAACTAAAGAAACATAGTAAATTGGCCTTTTATATGAGACAGAATAATATTACTGTACCATGGCCAATATAACATTACAAATCTAAAGTTTTACATTTATACAATTGTGCGAAAACTTGTACAAAAAAGCTTTATGTTTTAAGCATATAAATCCTACTTAATATTATAAAAGTGAAAGTTTGTGAAGGTGGATGTTTGTTACTCTTTCATGCAAAAACTACTTAACGGATTTTGATGAAACTTTACATTAATATAGCTTATACATCATAAAAACACATAGGCTACTTTATATACGGGTACCGCACGGGCGAAGCCGTGGGCAGAAGTTAGTAGCTAAATAAATCAGTAAATAACAGGGTTTATAGGTTATATACAAAAGTTGCGCAACCAACCTGCTTAAATTAGAGCGGAGAGTCCTGATGGATGATTCGGTAACGTATCTTGCTAGCCTTCCAACTGAATATACTTTTAGAGACGCCATCACTCAGTGGACAGTAACACTTTTACTAGATTTCTAAAATTTTGTATTAAGAAGAGGTTATGTCCAAATTCCACTTTTCCGTAAATTACATCAGCTGTCAGCTGTCACAGTTGTGTGTCTTTCTTCCGTCAGCTGTCAGGAACCTTCGTCTATAACCGAATGGTTGTCATAAAAAAGCCATGACCAAGAAGTGAAGTGAGTTGTTGTCAACGACAACGTTAACTGTCTGAGAACTTTAAACAATAATAGATTTTGCGAAAAGTGAGTATAAATACTTCAATAAAGAAAAAGTCCTACCTTAAAAAAAGAATGCCAGGCATAGAGGCACACCATGAAGTACAGACTGAAAACTGACGACTCGCTTCGCTTCAATGTTTACAGCGCTCAACTTCTTACAAACCCCCATTATTCTAATTTTAATTGTATGTAGGTACACTTAAGGGTATAACTGCTACAATACATCATGTACTTCATAGAGAAGTACATAACTATTTGACATTCTGTTTTTGTTATCGAGCCTTTGATAAGGTGGGCAGAACAATATTCACATAATTGTTTTTACTTTTCTATATCCTAAGTACAAACCTTACCTAAGCACTAAGTTATAGGTACCTACCGCACCATTTTATTAAAACATAATTTTATTTCATCTTCTATAATGCTGAATTATAACAAATAACCTTATAAATATGATCTAAAAACTAAAATCGCTTAAAAACCTTACATAATAGACCTAACCGTGGGACCTAACCCTCTTGAGGCTTAGAATCATCATCATTTTGTTTTGTTTCCTCATTTAAATCCTTGCCATCTTTTGCGTCAGCTTTAGATTGTTTTCTTGTATTTGGTTTTTGAGCACCTCTAGTCATGTGCATGTCTTGAGGAATGGGTATTTGGCCTCGGAAATCGACGCCTGGCCCCGGTATCAACTTCATTCGGAAATCATCTTTGTTGTACAAACTCAAGGAAGGCATTAAGCGGTTGCGGCAGTTGTAGAAATGGTAATCTCTGTAATGAATTTTGTGTGGTCTAATGAGTTTCATGGGATAAAGTGGCGATCAGAAACGAGCCCATCTTATAGTCTATCAAACGAAGCGAGCTGAAACCAACACAAGATGGCGAGAGACCCGCCTTTAGTTATTATGTCACTAACGTAGTAACAAGGAATTCACTTCGTTCGATAAGAACATCAATATGGGACCATACTTCAATCGTTTCACACAAAAAACACTGATAAGTACAAAATACTTAGGTAGTATGTACCTGATATCTAAAAAATAAAAGGGCGCAAACACACGATTCTCAATATTCTTTTTATACTCAGCCCAGCGGCACTTGAGGTACGCGTTGCTTTGGACGGAGTAGTACTTCTTAAAAGTGTACTCATGGATTCCTTTTTCAAACATCGGTAGGGTTCGGTAGTCTTTGCCAATGGTATCGGCAACTTCTGAACAAAGATTAATAAGTTATGGTATGGACAACAAAGGGGAACCGAAGCGAGTTACAAAACAAGGTAGGTACCTACCTACCTTGTTTTGTAACTTCTGTACCTTCTAGTTCTCTAAGAAAGCGATCAATTTTAGACTATACCTATAAATGCAAAAAAATATAGTCTCAATGCTATTATAGGGTGCACTTATTTGTGCTCTTAATTCAGCAAACACATTTACCACGAACCACGATGCAACGTATCGCCATGGGCTAATGGTGGTGTGGTGGTACACGGAGTTGTTGTACTAAGATGTGCACAAATTATTCGTGAATCTGATGAAGCAAGTTGCTACAAACCGTCATTTATTTTAATATCTGCTGGAGATGGCTTTTTGATATGTTCACATGCAGGATATCTACTAGCCATTTTTCTTATTCGTTTATGTTCTTGATTATGGATATTAAAGTTTATCGGTAAGGCTCGGTCTTGCTTTTGGCTGAATTATTTTGACAATTAAATCAATTATTTTGACTATTTGAACGGAACATTTAAATTGGATCTCATTTGGTTACATGACAAAGAACGTTTATTTGGAATGCCAAGTATAAATTAGTCCCTAAATTTAGGGGAAAAGAATCACTTTAGGGTATAAATCCTCTCATCTTCAAAGCTTTGTTCTTAAATGTAAAACGAGTGTTTTTTTAGGGAGATGTAAGTACAACTTTTTTGTAAGTTTGAAGTCCTCCGAATTCTCTCGCCGATTATCAAATTTTCATAGTTGTCATTGTCCTTGTCAAAGTTTTGCCGAAGACATCGGCCTGACTGAAGTAAAGCAATGGCTTTCTTGCGTCTTTGTTGTTTTGTTTACTAGGTAATTTCATTTAGTAAAGTCGCAAAAAATATCGATTTATAACTAAAGCCTACCTAATTATCTAGTTTATTCTTAAGTTCTGCACACATTCTATCACATACAATGAATGTTCCATCTTTCAATGGCACTGAATCAGAGCAGTTGTCGATATGCCGTTGCTGCTTAAGCAAGCAATGTTCTAAAGATATATCTACGGAGTACTACGATTTTGGTAAGAGAGAAGTTTACCAGGAAATGATGACAGATGTATTTAATATCCAGGTAAGCTCAGTTCAAGTACTTTACCCAAAAACAATTGAATGTAAGGTACTTACTTTCTAAGTTTGTTAGTTTGTAGTTTGGTTTTGTGGGGGAGGCCGTAGCGAATCCCTGTGAGCCTGCCATACAGGCTATAAAGTCCTAGTGTGGGGAACAGAGCATAACCTATGGTACTGTTTTATTAGAATTATGCTATATATTACTTACCTACATAGCGATAACAAAATATGTACCTACAATATCTGTTTGAGATTACAATAAACATTTATTTTATAAGTTTGGTATTCCCATAGATCTGAATACGTACCTACTGGGTATAGATAATATGAGGATTTCAATCATTGGGAATACAGTGTTCATCATGTTTTTTTATAACTTAGGCCCTGAAAATAATGTACTCTCAGTAGATAAGCATTCCTATATAATTTCAAGTCTTAATGACAAGGCATTGTTTTATATAAATTTATATATGTAGTTTATTGACCAAGGAGTTAAAGTTGGTTGTTTTTAAAATGTTCTGGGTGTTCTGGGTATTTTCTATGTATAATAAAAAAAAATCTATCTATGTAATGTATTGTATTAAGTATATCAGTCATCTAGTACCCATAACACAAGCTCTGCTTAGCTTGGGGCTAGATGATGCTGTGTGGATTGTCCAGCATTATTTATTTTATTTATTTAAATGAAAACTTCAATTAAGCTGGGAAAAGAAGTCTGTTTTCTACCTGTAGTAATAGGACTATAGGTAGAAAGTGGAGTTAAAATCACTTACTTCAGGCAGGATACTTAAAAGGCTGGGGTCATTACCTCGTTGAATAAAAATACAAATTTTCTGACCGAAGCAAGCCTACAATTAAAGCTATTAGATTAGTTAAAGTATAGTAAGTTTTGACAATTTTAAAGTGAAAACGATACTTAAACTTGAGCTCTTGTCTTATAATTCTTTAGCAGAAATAACACAGAAATATGAAACAAAATATTCAGTGATACATGTAGATACAAAGGCGAGCTTAACCCCTAAAAGAGTTTTCTTCTATCAAACCTTTGAGGAGAGATAGAGAAGTGATATAGTTGGTATGGTCAAGTGTAACCATTGGTTATGATGATAGATTTCTATGAAAACATGTGTTAACATCAAAGCTTTTGATTAGGAGGATGGTTAGGAAACCATCCATTATTGTGTTGGTGAACATGAAACTAAAAATTTTAAATTTTAATTTAAATAAATAATGCTGGTCATTTTTCACACACCATCATCTAGCCCCAAACTAAGCAGAGCTTGTATTATGGGAACTACATGACTGATCTAGCCCCAAACAAGCTTGTATTATGGGAACTACATGACTGATCTAGCCCCATACAAGCTTGTATTATGGGAACTACATGACTGATCTAGCCCCAAACAAGCTTGTATTATGGGAACTACATGACTGATCTAGCCCCAAACAAGCTTGTATTATGGGAACTACATGACTGATCTAGCCCCAAACAAGCTTGTATTATGGGAACTACATGACTGATCTAGCCCCAAACAAGCTTGTATTATGGGAACTACATGACTGATCTAGCCCCAAACAAGCTTTTATTATGGGAACTACATGACTGATCTAGCCCCAAACAAGCTTGTATTATGGGAATTGTTATGAGTGATATACTTCTTTTGTAAATCCTACTAATATTATAAATGCAAAAGTTTGTGAGGATGGATGTTTGTAACTCTTTCATATAAAAACGACTGAATGTATTTTGATGAAACTTTACAGTAATTTGGCTTATACATCAGAATAACATATTTCATATTATACACAGAAAACATCCAGACCCGAGACATATCATGCAAACATTTGTCCAGCAGCGGGAATCGAACTCGCAACCTTTTGCGTTTCAGGCGGGCCCACTGCGCCAAAGAGGTTGTCAATGTGTCCCATTAATTCCCATGGGCTCAAACCCGCCTTTGACTCTAATCGGCAATGCATTGACCAATTCCACCATGAATCAAATGACAGGATTCATGTGTTAGCCTGCCTACCTGTCTGTTGCTATATCCTTAGACAGGGTTCATGTGAGATACCTACCTATAAACACCATCTATGTACCTATCATGTGAAAGCAATAAATGTATTGAGTATTGAGTTAGTGTGGACCAGTGTCCACACTAACACACTAGTATATTAGTGTATACACTAGTATAGTATTATAAAATCTGTTGTGAGGGGAAGGTGTGGTTGTATTCAGTCATACCCTCGGAAGAGATTAGCCACCCACAACAAAGGGAATCCTAGTGTCGGGTCTAGTAAACATAACTTGTTTGCTGGTTGGGTAACGAAAGCTGTTTTGTACCTACAAACATAGGCACTACCTACATTTAATATTGTATTAGTTTTTTTCGGAATTTAGTTGGTAGATAAGGATCTGTGTAATAATAATAAAATATATTTATTTGATATAATAATATGACGGCGCAAGGGCGTTTTTATGCTTCTACAATGAGTCATCGGCGCAGAACCACGAGTTATTTAACAAATCATCACTTAGATAGTCAAAATGGATAGATGGTAAAAAGTTATTTTTACCATGTTTACCTTCAAAAACCTTTTGTAAACTTAAATGATTGTAAATGTAGAAATTCAAAAGTTTGCAAGTAATTTAAACTTGTTTGAACAAGTAGCTTGCTTGAGTTTGTGTTTTTGCATAAATATAGGCGACGGACCGAGTACGATTCATAAACCCTCCGTAGACCAAGACACGTTCTTGGTGACCCTGATGACCCCATCAGCACCGCTAACGCGGTGGTGACGTCATCAAGCCCCGACAGAGCAAACACTCCACAGATACACCGAGCCCGCCGGCGGGCTCGACGAGTCCCCACTTCCGCCTACTCACGGTACAGATATGTACCGGGGCGTTTCTCTCCTATTCCACCCCCTCTGGCAACGGCCCAAGCCGAGGTCCGTACCTAAGTGGCGCCCTTGTGCTAGTTGCCCCATCCTAACTTTTTACAGGCTGAGCGCCTTCTGCGCTCGTCGTAGTCCGGTGACGCTGACCAAGGCTTTCTGCGGCCCTGCAGCATTAAAGTCCATTCAGAAAAAAAAGCACGATTCATTCTCGCTCGAGCCGTCGGACCGTATAGACCTAGAAACCCTCTGTACAACGAAGAATAAATTAGAAGAACATCTCCTGGAGTTTACTTTCGGCGTCAACTATGAGTGACCAGCATGCTGGTGATGGTAGTGGCGTCAGCATTGCTGACGACACACTTTCTTAAAACCACCTCAGAGCCACCTGCTCCGTCATATGAATCCATAGGCTCCTGAACTAGTGTGAATAGTATTTTAGATCAAAAGAATAAAAAAATATTTATTTATTATTTATACATGTGTTTTTTTTATTGTAAAATGTTTTATAGTTTCAGATCTTAAAAGGCCTGTCTGTGAATCAGAATATTTGTGATGAGTGCATTAAAAGGCTGCGGGACTCGAGCTCATTCAAAGAAATGGTGGTAAAGAACCAAGAAATGTACTTAGAATGTTTACGGAGCTGCACTCCTATAACTGCAGGTAGACTATTTTTCCTAGTTCAGTATTATGTAGATAGTTTTATTGATTTTAAATTCATCTTTTAATTTTTTATCTTTGCCTCAATTTATGTCTGTGTCAGTTAAATGACATAGTGTGTTGTATTATGTTTTACTAGCTTCTGCCCACAGTTTCGCCTGCATAGTGCCCATATAAAAAGTAGCCTATGTGTTATTCTGATGTATTAGCTACATTACAGTGAAATTTCATCAAAATCTGTTCAGTAGTTTTTGCATGAAAGAGGAACAAACATCCTCACAAACTTTCACGTTTATAATATTAGTAGGAAGTAGGATAGGATAATAGGATGTTATGTAATGTTTTGTACTTAAACCTAATTTTTGTAAATATGACTTGTCAAAGGATGTGAATAAATGAAATGAAATGAAAATAAATAAATAAAGCTTTTTTCACACAGCTTTTTTGACATTTTTCACACAGCATCATCTAGCTCCAAAGTAAGCAGAGCTTGTATTATGGGAACTACATGACTGATAAACTACTTTTTTTTTTGTAAATACATACCTACTTATTATACATAGAAAACCAATCAAACATCAATAAGTTTTGACGACCTCTGTGGCGCAGAGGGTGACGGCGTGCCTGACACACAGAAGGTTGCGGGTTCGATTCCCGCCGCGGGACAAATGTATTATCTGCCAATATTTGTCTCGGGTCTGGGTGTTTTCCTATGTATAATATGTGTGTATTTACAAAAAAAAAGTATAAGTAGTATATCAGTCATGTAGTTCCCATAATACAAGCTCTGCTTAGTTTGGGGCTAGATGATGCTGTGTGAGAAATGTCCAGCATTATTTATTTATTTTCATTTCATTTATTCACAATCTTTGACAAGTCAAATTTCTTCCTACATCTTCTTAGAGCAAAAAGTTTTTAATCTGTGATTTTTCGACTTTTCAAAGTCATCCTTGTGATTTTAATGAATAAATGAATCACTCTTTATACGATATCATCCCTCCTGAAATCCCCCGTCCTTTCTCCCTCAAGTGCCTTTTATCCCTCACCTTTTCTCCTCTAATCAATTATATATTATGTAAATTTATTGATATGAATAAAATAAAATTGTAAAAACTATTGTTCTTACTAATCAAATCTAGCTACTACTTTGTGTCGTTTTATATGTTTGTGTTGTCTCTTTGTTTTAGAAATTTCAAACTGGCACAAAATTCTGGTCGATTTTCTATCATTAAATCGACCATATTCTTATTCTCACACCTCTGTATTGTTTATGAATGTATCATGGATCAAACGGACACTTGCAGAATTGTGACAACTAGCCACAGAAGCCATAATCAAGAAGTTGAAGTTGAAGTTGAATAAATGAATTTGACTTTGACATAAAATGGCGTATTTTGTTTGTTACAGACTCTGAACTGAAAGTTGAAGATATAAAATTAGAAATACCTATAGATACAGTGGATTTCGATCGCAATAAAAAACTGATAGATTTCAGTGATGATCCAAACGAGAGTTTTGATGATAATGGTAGGTACTTTTTAAATAAGTATTTAAAAAAAAAACAATATTTATGGCCCAGTGACGGTCAATGTTTTCCCTATGGAGGCTAAAGGTACTATGCCCCATAGGCACAGATTAAAAATTTTATACTGAAAACTAAACCAATGATACAAACACGTTTAAGTAATAAAAAACGTGGGCGCCGACTTTAAACTGACCAAAAAATATCGGTATATATTCTTTTTGTTTCATTTTTGTATGTCCGTTTGCCAGGTGGCAAAGGCCTCCTCCAATCTTCTCCATTCTGGCCTTATAAATATAATATGTAGGTACCAACATTTCAGATAAAAAATGTAATTTTCCATTTGATAAAAAAGTTGCTCATCAAGAAGCCGGATGTAGACATAAAAAAAAACTTTATTCACACAATCATGTAGCAGAGTAAGCAGAGCTTGTACCTATTATTATGGGAACTACATGACTGATATACTACTTATGTATATACTTATGTTTTTTTTAATTACTGACATCTATAATGGAATGAATATATGAATGAATATGTATATTCTGTCGTAATATAATAATGATTTTATTATATTACAGAAATACCGTCGAACCAGAAACATGTATTCAGTAAAAATAACTTTCATGTAGCGAAAAGACGAACACGAACAGAAAATAAGACTGAATCCAAAAAACGTAAAGAGAAAAAAAGCGGTAAGAAATTTATGAAATTGTTTTTTTTTTAAAGCGGTATCAGAATTTTTGGTGTCCCAAAAATTCTGATTCAACTCGACTTAACATTATTAGAATTAGAGGTTTATTCTCGTGGATGGACAAGGTAGGTATACGTCGATTCCTCAGAAATGAAATGCACAGGGTCCATTGAATTGTTACTTAATCATAAATAACTAATGTTCGATGTCCGTCACAAAAGGATTAACACAATACAGAAAGATTAGATAAATTAATTAATCAATTCAAACAAGTACAAGCGATAGCAAGGTGAGTGAGAGAAAGAGGAGTTACTTGTCAAAAACACTAACGTGACGTAAGTGATGTCATACAAATCTGACACTGACAGTTACCATTTATATCCGTTCAGAAACCTAAATATTCATAACAGAAATCACATCTTCATCTATTAGGCAGTGCGTTGGCCAATTACGCCATGTATCGATTGACGCTGAGTCCGAATTTATTGTGCACTCTATTTAATTTAAATTTGGGTTTAACTTTAAAGTATTTTTTTAAAAACATTCAACAGTCGATCATTCTCCTGACCCAACACCAGGATTCCGTGTCGTTGGTATCAGGAACTACGAGTAACGTGGTACCACACCCAAACCCAGAACAAATATTTGCAGGACATGCCAACATTTGTCCCTCAGTGGGAATCGAATCCGTACCTCTTGCTTCGCAGGCTGCTCACCCGCCGCACCATCGAAGTCGTCATAAGGATTTATAAGATGTTTGTTTAAATATTCTAGTTATTCGTCATGTGTACTAGCTTCTGCCCATGGCTTCGCCCGCGTGGTACCCGGATAAAAAGTAGCCTGTGTTATTCGGATGTATAAGCTATATTACTATAAAGTTACATCAAAATCCCTTCAGTAGTTTTTGCGTGAAAGAGTAACAAACATCCATCCTCACAAACTTTCGCGTTTATAATATTCTAGCTTCTGCCCACGGTTTCGCTCGCGTTGTACCCGGATAAAAAGTAGCCTATGTGTTATTCTGATGTATAAGCTATATTACTATAAAGTTACATCAAAATCCGTTCAGTAGTTTTTGCGTGAAAGAGTAACAAACACAAACAAACTTTCGATTTTATAATATTAGTAGGATATGATAGGATTTTGCTCTCATGCTCTTTAACACAAAACTTATCTCCGCATGGAATGAGAGTGATGTTTCCAAAATTAGATAAAGTTAAAAATATTTTATTTTGTGTCACATAAAGTATACAGGGGTACACGTACGAGTTATTAAGAAAATGAGATTGTCAACAAAAACGGCCGCCACTCAGCACTAATTAGATTAATTTGTTGCAGAACTGCCTGAACACCTAGTTCCGAAACGAGCTGAACACCGCGGCACGGGCCCTATACTCCGAGAAAATTCCCTAAAACTCCTCACCAACTCAACTGCCGCCGTCTTCCAATGGAACAAAAGTCGATACACATGTTTCTGCTGCAAACAGCCTTTCTCCGATATCAATACACTCAAGAAACACACAGAAGAGTTACATACACTCGATGAAATACAGAAAAGGATCATAATCCAGCAGAATCGCTTAGTCAAAGTTGAAATAACAAGCTTAAACTGCAAGATTTGCGATCAGAATTTAAAAGACTTGGATAATTTAAGAGAACATTTGCTAAAACATAACATAGTTGTCGATGACCATTTATTGGTACCATTCAGGATTGAAAGTAAACTGAAATGTCAGTTATGTATGGAACCATTCAATCTATTCAGACTTCTGAATATACATATGAATAAACATTATCAGAAACATGTATGCCACACTTGCGGGGCAGGTTTCTCTAATCTGGTCTTCTTAAATCTCCATCGGAGTAGATTACACCGTCTGATAGAATGTCAGAAATGTCATGTGACTTTTAAGAGTCGTACGGAGAAGAGGATTCATGATTCAGATGTACACGGAGCTAAGGTTGAGAGGAGACAGCGTTTCCCATGTCCATTCTGTCCGGAGAGATTCTATCAAGAGAACGTTAAAGTCAGACATATGGTTGAAAAGCATGATATGAAAAGACCAGAGTTTCGCTGTCAGTTTTGCTCAAAGACTTTCTTAACTAAGAGCCTTATGAATAGTCACATTAAAGTTGTTCATATGAAGGAGAGGAGTCACGAATGTCACGTTTGTCACAGTGTGTTTTATACGAAGTCTGATGTCACGCGTCACAGTGTGACACATACGGGAGAGAAGAATCATGTGTGTACTTTATGCAACAATCTCTTTGCGACTAGGGATTCTTTGAGACGACATATGAAACGAACGCATGTTACTAATTAAACTAAGATCTAAAACTATGAATATTGTTTTATTAGCCTCTACCTGCGGCTTCCCCCGCGTTATTACAAGAATAGAATTGAATATCTTTATTGTCATAGGTGACACACGTAAATAAGCGTCAAACACCATATTACACCTGCCATGACATATTTAACTCCAATGGTTATCGGTTTTGCGAGAAAAACACAAAAAGATAGGTTAAATATAATTTATTTATTACGAACACAGATTAAAAGCAAAATACAATCTAAACACCTTAAAAAAATAAAATAAAATCTTAAAAATATAATTGGGATAAAATCGTTTTTTTTATCTGTCAGTGTCAGTGAAGTTTGACATAGACTATCAAACTTCACTGACTGACTGTAAACGAATTTACGTGTGAAAACGGCTTGTAAGATGGACTGCCACAAAAGGGTTTTCCTTTTTGTCCACTAAAAGAAAACCGTTCTACAATAAAATAAAGGTTAACTAAAATAAAATCTTAAAAAATATCTAAATAGATGTATGTATAGTTAGGTTAAAATAAAAATAACTAAAATAAAAGTTAACTAAAATAAATACTAAAAAATACGTAACAACCCTATTTTCTATCTTTTTTTGGAGTATATTTTTTTTTGACGTTTCTGAGCCTATCAGGCAAACCTCGTTTCATCATGGCCTCCTGGGGTATCGGCAGATGCCCTAGGGCGTCCACTCCGGGCCCTGGAATCAGCTTCTTTCGATGATCCATCTGATGTATGGATGCTTCTGGACGGATTCGCACACCGCAGTTGTAGAAATGCAGGTCTCTGTAGAGATTTTTTTATTTTATTTTTATTTAACAAAATCACACAGCCTTCAAGGAATGATAACTTTAATCAATAAAAACTTTTCTCACAGCCAATCAAGCATTAACATTTTATGTAATATAAATAAAATGTAAATCCTCATTATTTAATTTATTAGTTATTATTTGTACCAATAAATTAAATAATAAAAATAATGCTGGACATTTACTTTTTTTTTTTGCAAATATACAACCTCCCGCGATACAGGCTCGACCTAGTGCGGGACCAACAGCAACTCTATTGTAACTCTTTATTTTCGGTAAATATATTTAGGTATTTATATTTTGTATTCATGTTCAATATTTGTATGATCTACGAGTATTTGTCTCAGGTCTGGGTGTTTTCTATGCATAATATTTAGGTATTTCCAAAAAAGAAGTATATAAGTAGTAGGTATATCAGTCTTGTAGTTCCCATAACACAAGCTCTGCTTAGTTTGGGGCTAGATGATGCTGTGTGAAAAATGATCATATTATTTTATTATACTAGCTGCGCCCCGCGGTTTCACCCGCGTCAGTTTCGATTCCGTTGGAAAGAAAAAAGTAACAGTAAAGTATTTTACTGCTACATAAATACCCTAGATGATAAAACTATTTATTTGAATAATAATTAATACTAAGATACGAATGTAACCAACTTTTATTTCTATCGGGCGATTTAATTAAATTTTAGAACACAAAAGCTGCTATTGTGACTTAACTATGATAGTTAGATAAACTCTCTCGCGGACTTTTTTGTAGGTAATAATGAGTAGTTTAATCACGCAGTACATAATTTTTATGTATCATCAATAGTTTTCTCAGCGCACGCCAAATAATGAATTTTATAGGCAAAATTTTGCTACTTTGGGTTACATTATTGCAATTTTCTTAAGGATATCTTATTTTTTAAAATAAATTATAGCCTATGTTACTTCCTGATAATTTAGCTTTCATTTGGTGAAAAAATGGTTAAAATCGGTCTAGTAGCCTATTCGATATAAAAAAAAAATCCTCTTTATAATATTAGTATAGATTATTATTAGAAAACACCCAGACTCGAGATAAAATACGCAGATCATTAAACAAACATTTATCCCGGGGTGGGAATCGAACCCGCCACTGCCTCTTGGCGTTCGCCCACTGCGCCAAAGAGGTCGTCAATAGCCAGAGAAAGAGGAAGTCGAGGTATCAATAGACAAAAACGGCTCTTACACACACAATACACTTTACAATAATGCTTAGCCTATTGCTAAAAATATGTTACTATTAATTAATGTATAATTATGACGTCAGTTAGGTCTTAAAAAAACGCTAGGTTTCTTAACTGGAAGACCGTATTGTACGTCCATGCAAAGCACAACCATGGAAAGTACACCCCTGGAAAGTACAGCCAGTATTACAAACCATTTGGTTTGAATAATCTGGGTGTGCTTTCCATGGTCGTGCAATATGCTCCGTACAAGCTAGACATATGACGGTATTGTGAGACTCTTGATCAGAGTATACCGTCATTCGACGGTATTATACACCAAAAAGGTCTATATATCGTTTTGTAAATCACGTAGGTACCTAATATCAGGGAATTGAAATGGCGCAAACACTCGACTCTCAATATTGTGCTTGTATTCATTCCATCGGCATTTGAGGATCTCGTTCCGTTGCAGCGAGTAATGTCTCGTGTATACGGTGTCGAAGAGTGTGCTCTCAAACGTAGGTAGCAGTCTGTAGCTTGAAGATATCTCTTTACTTATATCTGTAGGAAGAAAGCACATTGTGGTGATAGGTAAATATACGTCACTCTCACTCAATACGAAAATACGCGTAGTGTGAGAGAGACGGATTCGGGAACGAGCAAAAAATACAAATAAAATGGTGAGGAAGAATAAATACAGCATTGAATAAATACTACTGAATTTACTGAATTGCATAATAAATACTCGTATAATTTTTCTAGATTCGAAGAATAAAAGTAAAACAGGATTTGAAAGAATAATATAGGTATTTTTAGATTATATTCTCAAGTAATTCAGATGCAGAGTTTACAATCACTTTTTAGCTCTCATGCTCGAATCCTACAAAGTTTAAGCAATCAGTCTCTCAGCTACATATTCTGAGAATAATATATATTATATAGAATATTTAGTAGTCTATGAATTCAAAGTCAAAGTCAAAGTCAATAGGTTTTTATTCATTGAAATCACAAGGATCATATAGAAATGTCAACTTAAAAACGTGAATCTAAAACGTTAAAGTGAATTTACGCCGGTTCCTCGCGCGCGACCAAGCATAGAAGAATCAGGCAACAAACTCTGCTTGGTTATTTTTTTGATGATCCTTCATTCAGCTTTAGTGTGGTGCCAATCGAACGTAAATGAACGAGACTCATTTATAGAAAAAAATACTAGTCAGAGACTTAAATAAAGTCTAAAAAGTATCAACCTAAGTTCTTATGACAACACACTATACGCTTTATAATAATAATGTTTAAACTATTCTTAAAAAATATGATACCACAGATATACAATTTCACAATTAAGCTAACGAAGGAGCGGAGCGACGACATCGGGCCATGCAGTTTTATCGTCAATATAGGTATTTAAGGTGTAATACCCCTTCTTTATTAGATTGTTCTTTATATAAGATTTAAAATCTTCGAATAGGCAGCTCGGTTACATTTTCCGGAAGCTTATTATAGAAGCGTACAGAGTTTCCCATAAAAGACCCATTGGACTTTTCTAATCTAAATTTCGGGATGAGTAATTTATTTTTGTTTCTAGTATTAATGTTATGGACATCATTTTTAAAACAAGCGCTATTTTTATGCGTGTACATTAAGTTTTCATAAATATACTGTGAAGTTACTGTCATAATGTTTATTTCTCTGAATCGTTGTCTCAAAGAATCACGAGGCTTCATATTATAAATGGCACGTATTGCTCTTTTTTGTAACACAAAAATTGTTTGAATATCTGCTGCCTTCCCCCACAGTAAGATACCATATGACATGACACTATGAAAATAGCTGAAATATACTAACCTAGCTGTGGCTTCATCAGTAAGGTGTCTAATTGTTCTAATTGCATATGCAGCAGAACTAAGTCTACCTGCAAGTGCTTCTATTTGCGGAAATCGACTACGTCAGTCCGTACTATGGCCTTAACCATAGTCTATGGACTCCATAGACTATGGTTAGGGCCTTTAACTAGTTAACGACGGGAGACCGTATTGTACGTCCATGCAAAGCACAACCATGGAATGCACACCCCTGGAAAGTACAGCCAGTATTACAAACCATTTGGTTTGAATTATCTGACGACACACACATGACGATATTGCACAGCCCTGGAATGTACACCCCGGATTACAAACCAATTTTCTCGACGCTCATTGGTCGAGAGTTCGTCATATCCGTGAGCTCTCATTGGTCGATGCGAATAAGTCGCATGACGAGAACGAGCCTCGTTTGCACTGAGCAAGTTCTAATATGTTCAACCAAGAGTTGCCATTGATAAATAATGTAAACAATAAGTTAATGTTGGCCTGAGAAATCCTTCCTAAGCAAATCCGTCTTGGATTGGTTAGGTTATTAGGTTTTTTTTTATTACCACTCAGAAAAGAAGGATTGCTATCCGTACTTTATCCAACAAACTTGGGTTCAAATAAATAAAACCAACCGGTTAGTTCATCTGCAAAAAACCGACATAAATAACTAATCTACTTACTACATCTACATTAATTTACTAATAGCGTAAAATACTATGGCAACACAGCACTCGCCCCTTGATAGCACTCGCACATGAAAACAGAGCATGAAATTGGTTCGTATTCCATGGCTGTACATTCCAGGGTTGTACAAAACTGGCCGTACAAGGTCAACACGTGTAGGGAATGCACGCCCAGTATTACAAACCAAGTATTTGAAACCAATGGTTTGTAATACTGGCTGTGCTTTCCAGGGGTGTACTTTCCATGGTTGTGCATTCCATGGACGTACAATACAGGGACTCGTTAACGACAGGTCAGCTGAGTTAAATACAATGGTCTAGTTTCGTTAAAAAAACGTCAACTACCTATTGCTAACTCAGATCTATATTCCCTACTTACTTTCGTCGATTCGTGAGAATACCAGAAGTATAAAGATCGGTAAGTGTTCCATTAAGGAATATCTCCTATAGGAGGTAGTCAGAGCCACATCCAATTATCATAATTGGCGTATTCCCACGTTTAGCGAGTAGATAGCATTTCGCTTGTCAGGTTGCAAGCCCATCGCCACTTATTGGAACACTTACCGATCTTTAGTTCTAGGTATACCGGTTTGCGGTGGTGTTTTCCTTCATCGTTTGACAGCACTGACATATTTAATGTGGAAAAATCCATTAGAGGATTTCGTAGGACGGGATTAGCTATCTATCTGAATCAAACGTCGAATATCTAGCCATCTCTATGGTAAGTAATTCCATATATTCGTATATTGTGATATACGTAGGTACCTATGTGATGGGTGACCGTTAGTGGGAAACATGTGGCAAGGTTTTCCGATCTTTGGTCCTGTTTTTTACCTATTTGTTGCCGGCTGTTGGCCGTTATTCTGCGACTGAGATTGGCTGCTACGCTAGTGCAGTCTATAGATAAATGACTGTGATACCCACAGGATAGGTATCTATTGAAATAACTTACGTTCGTCCACTTCGTATATCGGTTTGATTCTTGTAATGTGATCGCATTTGGCGTAAATATTAGCTCTCGTCTCCGTAGACGCCATAGAAAGAAAATAATATTTTTACAAAATACAATAAAATGACTGTGCTTCCTAAACTGTCAGTCTGTTTCAACACAGATTAAACGTTTTTTGGCCTTACATAAAGAGTGCCAGTCAATTTGACACCAATCGCGTAGGCCGCATAGCAAGCAGTGCTTAGGATGCGTAGCAACCGCGTAGGCCACGTAGCTAGCAGTGCTTAGGATGCGTAGCAACCGCGTCGGCCACGTAGCAAGCAGTGCTTAGGAAGCTTAGAAACCGCGTAGGCCACGTAGCAAGCAGTGCTTAGGATGCGTCGCAATCGCGTAGGCTACGTAACAAGCAGTGCTTAGAATGCGTCGCAACCGCATAGGCCACGTAGCAAGCAGTGCTTAGGAAGCTTAGCAACCGCGTAGGCCACGTAGCAAGCAGTGCTTAGGATGCGTAGCAACCGCGTAGGCCACGTAGCTAGCAGTGCTTAGGATGCGTAGCAACCGCATCGGCCACGTAGCAAGCAGTGCTTAGGATGCGTAGCAACCGCGTAGGCCACGTAACAAGCAGTGCTTAGGATGCGTAGCAACCGCGTAGGCCACGTAGCTAGCAGTGCTTAGGATGCGTAGCAACCGCGTAGGCCACGTAACAAGCAGTGCTTAGGATGCGTAGCAACCGCGTAGGCCACGTAGCTAGCAGTGCTTAGGATGCGTAGCAACCGCGTAGGCCACGTAACAAGCAGTGCTTAGGATGCGTAGCAACCGCGTAGGCCAAGTAGCTAGCAGTGCTTAGGATGCATAGCAACCGCGTAGGCCACGTAACAAGCAGTGCTTAGGATGCGTAGCAACCGCGTAGGCCACGTAACAAGCAGTTTTTAGGATGCGTAGCAACCGCGTAGGCCACGTAGCTAGCAGTGCTTAGGATGCAAAGCAACCGCGTAGGCAACGTATCTAGCAAGTAACGCGTTGAGTGCGTAGCAATTAAATAGGCCACGTAGGCATAGCGTGTGCATAGGCCACTTCGCAGGGGGCAGATCAAGATCATTGGGGCATACCATAGCGTAGTTTAAGCCATAGTGCAAAAAACGAAAATATACGATTATACGGAATTACCGACCATAGAATAAATAACCAAACACTAAATAGGTAGTACATATTACCGTCAAAATTGGCATATTTTTAAAACATAGTGTTTATTTCCTCTACCCATGATACATTCATTTTATTGTTTACCATTTTTTTACGTTTTATTAACAGTTTTTATATTATTTTCTATTCTTTTATTCTTCTTAAGAAATGGAGCCGCCGCCTGGCACGTCGTCTGGAAAATACTCAGTGTGTGATCATATTAAAAAGAAATCCCCTGATATTGTTATAGACGAAGGTACCTAAGTAGGTACTTACTTATCTAAAACAAACACTCCCACGACTGTAATATCTAGGACATTCACAGATCCGCGAGGTTATCAAGTAGGGGGTAGATAGAGGCATGCCCAAATATTATCTGGTATATCATCATCATCATCATCAGCCTATATTAGTCCACTGCTGGACATAGGCCTCCCCTAATGAGCGCTATAGCGCCCTGTCTTCAGCTTGCCGCATCCAGCATCTGCCTGCAGTCTTTCGCAGATCGTCATCCCACCTGGCCGGAGGGCGTCCTACATTACGTTTGCCGAGTCGCGGTCTCCACTCAAGAACACGTTTACCCCAGCGGTTATCGGTTCTTCGCGAGATATGACCGGCCCACTGCCACTTCAGCTTGCTAATTCGTTGAGCTATATCGATAACTTTGGTTCTCTGACGGATGCCTGGTATAGGCCTACTTCAAAATAGGTACTCATTTTCAAAACGTAGGATCTTATAGAACACAAGGCGTCTGCACAAATCTTAGGCGAATACTTAAATAAACACCCTACAGATATAAACATAGGAATAGGTCAGGCCCTACACTAGGGTTCTCTGTCCCTGTGTCGTGAATATCAGTAACTACCAAGTACAAGTGACTACAAGTAGTGAATGAGGTACATCTATTTTTTTGTTTAAAATAAGGAACGATAACAGCTTAGGTATCTACACATTGTTAGTCTTAAAGATAGGGATAAGTTCTGAGATTAAGATTAAGATTTTATGTTGTTAGAGTGATATATTGATAATTTGAGGTAAATATTGATTGTGCACTGTGTGATTTGTAAAGTACCTGCCTAGGTTGCGTAGGGTGCCTTTAGATTATCTATACTATAATAAGAATGTAACAGGTCAAATTCTGTAGGTACATTGAATTTATTTTGAAAAAAAAAATTGGATGGCTCTCTATAATCGATATTGAAGCCAAAAATGTATTTTTTTTTCATTTTTGTCTGTCTGTCTGCCTGAACCTTAATCACGCATGGCGTCGAAACTACTGAATGAATTTAAATGAAACTTGGTATGATTTGAGTTCATACTACGGGGTAGGACTTAGGATACTTTTCAGCAATTTTTCAGAAATTCAGCATGGTTCCCTTGGGAGAGGGGATGAAAGTCAAAATGTGTACTTAGTTGTAATTCATTAACGCGTAGTCCGATTTCATTCATTCTTTTTTTGTTAGAAAGGAAGAACTTTCAAGATTGTCCCGTAAATATTTCAAGGTCATTGGATTTGTAATAATATGTATGTATTTACAAGAAAAGTATCTAAGTATTATATCAATCATGTAGTTCCCATAAAAGCTTTGCTTAGTTTGGAGCTAGATGATGCTGTGTGGAAAATGTCCAGCATTATTTATTTATTATTAAGTATTTAATTATTTATCTTTAGAGAAACTATCCATCACCACTGAAAGGCTTATCGATCTGGATGTGGCTTTTAACAATGGACGTACAAACGTCTTCAAGGATAGTTTTAACATAGGTTTAATCGCTAGGAGAGGTGCTGAAATTCCTGATTATCCATGTTCCTATAAACGTCTATAGATAGGTTTTGTACGTTAAGATTCGTGAAAACACACGTAGCGGTTTTATTTGTAAACTTTATTGCGTTTCGTTTCCCAGAAACGATTAGATCGTTTACCACGGAGTCCAACGTTCTTCCGCTGTTCGAGAAGCGGACGTTTGATTTCTCCCGTATGAAGCATTATTCCCTTCGTACGAACGAGAGACTGCGCTGCCGCTGGGATGAATTCCTACGAACGATGGAAGGAAGGAAGCGGACGCCATTCCAGTTTCCAAGCGCCAAGTGAGTCAGACAATCAAATCTATACTAATATTATAAAGAGGAAAGATTTTTTGTTTGTTTGTTGATTGTACCGAATATGCTCCGAAACTACTGGACCGATTTTAACCATTTTTTCACAAATAGAAAGCTAAATTATCAGGAAGTAACATAGGCTATAATTTATTTTCAAAAAATTAGAGATCCTTAAGAAAATTGCAATAATGTATTTGGCATAATTTGGCGTGCGCTGAAAAAAACTTAAACTAAAACTATTGATGATACATAAAAATTATGTACCTACTACATGATTAAAGTAGGTACCTACTCATTATTACCTACAAAAAAGTCCTCGAGGGAATATATCTAACAATCATAGTTAAGTCACAATAGCAGCTTTTGTGTTCTAAAATTTAATTAGATCGCGGGTAGAAACAAAAGTTGGTTACATTCGTATCGTAGTATTAATTGTTATTCAAATAAATAGTTTTATTGTCAAAGGTATTATGAAGCAGTAAAGTAATTTTTAATTCATTCGAATCGGACATTTAATTTCAAAGTTATCACGAGTATAAAAAAGCAGCATGAGAACCGCCGCCGCGACGTTCCCTGCTGTATAGAGCGGGCGTTGCCGAGGAGCGGGAGGGTTTACGTCTATGAGTAAGGTACCCGCGCGGCTCAAACGCATCAGTTACTATGTACATAATATGTTTGTTACTTCTTCACGCAAAAACTAATGAACCGATTGCGATGAAACTTGATAGGTACATAGCTGTTACCTATAGTTGTTCCTTTTTATCCCGATATTCCCGCGGAATCAAAACTTACGCGGGTGAAACCGCGGGGCGCATGTATAAGTATAATGTGGAAAATACGGTCCACCTGTTGGTAAGCGGTTACTGTAATCTATAGATGCTGGCAATCGAGGTATCACTCGCTCGTTGTCGACCCTGAGACATAACGAGTGAAGTCTAATGCGCCAGTAATATCACCTGAACTCTTGTAACTGATAAGATAACTTTATAACTTTAGAAAATACTTTTTTGCAACTTCAGACACACACATACAAATTACAACGATTATACAGTAGGTACATCAGTAAAAACAAACAATTAACTATTATCAATAATTTAATTAAAATCTTTGTAAAATGTATTTGTGCAGTACGTCAAAAAGGCTTTGGCTCAGCGTGATATTTTGCTTAAAAAGCAAAAACACTGATTTTCAGCCATGACCTATTGAGAGCAAGCAGAACGAGTTTCAACTCTATGTGTTATGTGTACCTAGCTACTTAAATTTATGTTTTTGAATTTAATTAATTCCGTATAGGTAATGTGGCGTTTCCTATCTCAGACTTAACCGGAATGCCATGTGAGTTTATCTGCTTGGCAGCAGAGGTATGATACTTTAATTTTTGATTTACATCTTTTCAAATTCAACAGAAGAAAGAAAACACATGGTATTGCCCTCAAAGACACAACACAAAAAAATACATTTACTTACAATGAGGAATGAACAAAATATACAAAAAAAGCGTAAAGTAGATAGATAGAAAATACTTTATTGCACACCACAACCAAATAAATGACAGTGTTGTACAATGGGCGGTCTTATCGCTAAATAGCGATCTATTCTAAACACGAAAGTTTGTGAGGATAGATGTTTGTTACTTTTTAACTACTAATCGAATTTTGGTGAAACTTTATAGTAAATGTATAGCTTAAATACATCAGATTAACACATAGGCTACTTTTTATCCGGGTACCATGCGGGCGAAGCTGGGGGCAGAAGCTAGTAAAGCATTAGATAAATGTGTATAATAAGTGTGTGTTATATGTGAATTCCTACATAAGAGATGTAGCGACTTAGGTTTAATGAACTTTAAGTCAAATTTAATCATTCGCTAACTCATTATTGCGTTGATCAACCCCGGTTCCGGTTTCTATAAGGTTTCTTAGGCAAATATCTACATAATAGAAAAAGGAATATTTTTAAAAGAGGTTGTAGGTTTCAGACTCCCCGAGGTTGAATTTTTGGGATATTATAAAATCTTATGACCAATGTGTTTGATACAGGACTCGTCGTTTTTGAAACAAGCTTTTTTTATTGTTTTTTTTTTCAGTGACTTCCACTTCTACAAATTTGACACACGCTACGAACCCTCCCAGTCCTTGGTCGGTAAATCTCATCGAAAAATGCTCAGTTTTGGCCAGGGTGCCGACGCGCGCGGCCATACGCCCGTACCCAACGATATGCACACGAGGAAAACGGTCGGTGTCAAAAAGCCGCGCGCTTTTTCCGCCAAAAAGAAGAAGCCGTCAAGAAAGGAGGTTTGAGAATGTAATAAAACCCGTCTACAATAAAAAAAAAATGTCTATGGTCGATTTACTGTTGCTGTACTGTAGACTTGAGGTCTGTTAATAAAATCTTTGCTTTAAACATCTAGGATGGCAGGCGGCTTAGCGGCTAGGTGGCTAGTTGGACCTCACTCCAAGCGTCATGGTAGCTAGGAAGCTTGCTTTAACTTTTGTACACAATGGACTTTTTTTTTATCGTCTATGCTTTTGTATTACCTATTATTTTTTTCGATCAAAATTTTTGATTGTCTTTTTTGTAGTTTTGTTAAGATTTTATTTTTACACTATCCTATTATATTTTAATTTATGTTACTTTATTTTAATATGTATACTAACATATTCTACCTACATTTAATTTTATGATTTTCGAGTTAGTAAATGCTTTTATTTTTAACCAACGTTTTATTTTTATTATAGCGTGTTATCGTTAAAAAAGAAAACGTCACAAAACATCACACATAATGAACAAGCTAAGAGTTTGAATGCGGAAAGGGTCCACACATATAGTAAATAGTACTGGACATTTTTTTTTTCTTTTTTTTCACACAACATCATCTAGCCCCAAACTAAGCATAGCTTGCATTATGGGAACTACATGACTGATATACTACTTATATACTTTTTTTTTGTAAATTCATACATATTATACATAGGAAAACACCCAGACCCGAGACAAATATTTGCAGATCTAACAAACATTTGTCCCGTGACAGGAATCGAACCTTCTGCGTCTCAGGCGGACCTTCGCCTACTGCGCCACAGAGGTCGTCTACTGCGCCACATATAAATACATTATGTTATAAAATAAAACAATTTTTTTTAGGTAGATAATTAAGGTTTTATTAGATAAAAGTTTTGAAATCTTAACTTATCCTAAAATGGTTGTCGGTTCTACGAGCTATATGGCATACCAATTGCCACTTCTTGCTGTTCTTAAGATGTGTATGACTTTGTTCCTTTAACTGCCACTTCTTGCTTCTCTTGAGACGTTGGTAACATTGTTCCTTTATGGCTTATCCATTTGCATAAGAAGTTATCGACCACGGTCCTTCACATCATGCCCAGCATGTTGCCTTTTCATATGCCTCCGCTCTGAATCCTTCGTCTTAAACTTGGTATCACAAAGCTTACAATTGTACATACAAGAATTCTGATGTGTCCGTTCATGCCTAGTCTTATCAGTCTTTGTAAAGAAACATAAATCACACAGCGAACACGGATAATTCCTCTCCTTCAAATGTACATTCCTTATATGTACTTTTAAATAATAATCACTCTTAACAGTCTTTCCACACTCACTACAGTCAACAGTATTATGTTTGTCACCATGTATTTCCACCATGTGATTCTTAAGTCTGTACGGGTAAGGGAATATCATGTTGCATCTCTGACAGTAGTACTTAACTCGGGCTTTGTTGTGTGCTTTCACCAAGTGTCGGGTGAGCAAAGCACTTGTAGGGAACTTAAGGGGGCATTTATTGCATTTCTGTTCCTTATGCTGCCCTCTAACATGGCCTCTTAAACTGGATCTATTGAAGTAGGCCAGTCCGCATATCTCACAGACATTGTTGGTTGCATGAGCATTCATATGAATTGATAATCGTGTGAATGTTTTAAATTTTTCTTTGCAGAGAGCGCAGTGAAAGCCATCCTCTAACTTATAAGGTTTTATGAGATGTTTGGCATTGCTCAGAGGGATATCGTGGACTTCTCTCAGATGCTTGGTTAATCCGTCCAAATCTTTGCATGCCTCCGAGCAATTGCATTTTAAATTGGTTATGTCTGCATTGATGGAAGTCATGCCTCTTAGTTTTCTGACTTTGATTCTGAATTCTTCGATGGTGTGGGTCTGAGAATGTTTTCTTAATTCTTTTATATCGAAATATGCTTTATTGCAAACGTAGCAAGCGAATCTGGTTTTTAATGATTTGAATAAGCATATGTTCGAGTTTGATATTAGCTTGAGAGTTTTATGGATTGTTCTATAAACTTCCATTCCTCCTTGTGGTAACTTAATTTGTGACTCTGAAAGGGAATATAAATAAGATTCAAATAAATATGAAACAAAACGACTGGATGACCATTCCCCATGGATGGACATCCTCAGATACATACTCCGTGCGTAGATCTTTCAGGATACACAATAGGGGGTAGTCAGAGGCTGTTAGTAAATTCATTCATAATAGATATTTCATGTCCATCTAATAAAAATACTTATCCAACTAATATAATAAATGCGAAAGTCTGTGTGTGTGAATGTTTGTTACCACGTATCTCCGTAACTGCTAAACCTGTTTAGATGAAATTTAGAATGTAGATAGTTTAGGTTCTGGAATAACACATAGGCTAATCTAATTTTCGAAAACCCCTAAAGGGGTTAGAAAGTGGTTAAATAGGGTGGTAAAGTTTCTATAGAAAATGTTATTCCTTGGTTACATTCGTTCAAAACTCGGTAAAAATAAAATAAATAATAAAACACGTATTTTTTTTTATTTTTTTAAACTACCCTTTGATTTAATATAGCATAAACGCGAAAGTTTGTGACGATGTTTGTTCCTTTTTCACGTAAAAACTACTGAACGGATTTTGATGAAACTTAACAGTAATATAGCTTATACATCAGAATAACACATAGGCTACTTTTTATCCGGGTACCACACGGGCGAAGCCGTGGGCAGAAGCTAGTAATAAATATTGAGTCATGAGTCTTGGCCTAGTGATGCAATGCTTCTTTCGCAGAGGTTTAAAAGCCAGTATTGGCTTTTAAACCTCACCTTTTTTTATTTTTTTAAGCACACATCACACGCTACAAACATTAAAAAATACAATATCTAGAATACAGTTTTGATCTGGTTAGAAACATAACTTATGTGCGCACAAAAAAAAAAAAAAGAGTAACAAACAATGTTGAGCAGACGAACAACTGTGTAGTATGTTTTAGGACCGGATTCATGAAAAAATACTGAATAAAAACAATGTAAATGAAGTAAAGTAAAGTTGTTTTTTATTCCTAGTAAGTACCTACTAAGATACTTAAGACAAAAACAGATATAAGACAACTAGAAACTATAACCTATTCATATTGTAAAAACGGGAATTTTCACGTACTGCACTATCGGTGAAGGCACCGACTAAGTTTCGACTCATTCCGAGAGTCTTCATCTGGGTGAGTGGTTGCGACTTTCTCCTTCCGCGTCGCGCCGTGCACTACCAGCCGTGCGACACCCAGATGAAGACTCTCGGAATGAGTCGAAACTTAGTCGGTGCCTTCACCGATAGTGCAGTACGTGAAAATTCCCGTTTTTACAATATGAATAGTCAAGTTCACGATAGTTTTTGGAATAAAATTACAATAAGCTATCTACTATCTACCTATTTAATGGACCTTAGGGGGTCAACACGCTACTATGTATGAGCATCAACTTACTTTGTGGTTGATGAATGGTAGATATCATTTTTGTGGTCTTTTCTCCTTGGATTTTCTTCACCACACCATCTCTTTCTGGACCCTCCGTCTCATTACTGATAGTTGCATCATCAATAACTGACACTACTTCCTTCAGTTCTAACTTCACGTCGAATAGCTCTTCTGAAATTTAAATTACATTTAAAGTTCGTAATTTTAGTATTGAAAACTTGTTTCTGATTATTTGCGGCCCCACCGGAGTACCGGCCAGCCAGACCAGCTCCTTGAAATAGCTGAGGAGCCTGGATTGATGACAGCTGTGTTCCAGTACCCCTGACCTGTCAGTTATTTTTATATAACTAGCTTCTGCCCACGGATTAGTATTTTATTTTATTTCATCTAGCCCCAAACGTTTTTTTTGTAAATATAAATATTATACATAAAAAACACACAGACGCAAAAATGACATAAGTCAGAAGGCATGCTACCAGTAAATTATAAAATGGTTTTCTTACCAGAATCATTGGCAACATCAGACGCATTCTTACTTGGCTCGTTCAATGTGCATGAAACTTCAATAATCTGTTGTTTAAATGCGGCTGCCTCTCGCAGCTTTATGACACATTCCTCGCAAATAAACATCTGCTCGCTGTCCAACTGAAAATAATTACCTACTTTAAGATTTTATAGGTTTAAAGAACTTTATTATCATACAAAAATATGGTTCACTTATAATGAGATGCATGAGAAAAAAAATAATCTAGGTTTTACAATGTTCAAACTAACCTATGGTACCTGAAATCCTATCCTACTAATATTATAAACGTGAAAGTTTGTGAGGATGTTTTTTACTCTTTCACGTAAAAACTACAGAATGGATTTTCATGAAACTTTACAGTAATATAGCTTATACATCAGAATAACACATAGACTACTATTTACTAATTAAACTACTTTAAACTTTCCGGGGTACTATTAGCCTATGTGTTATTCCAGATCCTAAACTATCTACATTCCAAATTTCATCAAAATCGGTTTAGTAGTTACGGAGATATGTGGTAACAAAACATTCACTCAGACACACACACAGAGACTTTCGCATTTATTATATTAGTAGGATTAAATGGATAATTCAAAGAGTAGGTATAACCTTTCAACTGCCTCCCCTTTCAAACAATAGTGGGCCTTGCTAGCCGATTAATAAGAAATATCGAAGTATCTTTCTGATTGAGGTACCTAGATTGAAAATCGTCATAGTTTTTAAGTTGACGTTTCTATATGATCCTTGTCATTTCAATGAATAAAAACCTATTGGCTTTGACTTTGACATACAAGAATTATAATATCACAAGAACATCATCATCAGCCTATATTATTCCACTGCTGGACATAGGCCTCCCCTAATGAGCGCCATAGCGCCCTGTCTTCAGCTTGCCGCATCCAGCATCTGCCTGCAGTCTTCCGCAGATCGTCATCCCACCTGGCCGGAGGGCGTCCTACACTATGTTTGGCGAGTCGCGGTCTCCACTCAAGAACAAGTTTACCCCAGCGGTTATCGGTTCTTCGCCCATATGACCGGCCCACTGCCACTTCAGCTTGCTAATTCGGGCCTCTTCAGCTTGCTAATTCGTTGAGCTATGTCGATAACTTTGGTTCTCTGATGGATGTATTCGTTACGAATCTTATCCTTCAGAGAGACTCCGAGCATAGCTCTTTCTATAGCTCGCTGAGCGACTTTGAACTGGTGGACCACAAACAAGTATCAAATTATTATGTGTTGATAATTTTATACAATGTATAATTATGTTTGTGTTAATAAAACAATATGTATACCTACATGTAGTATATCAGTCATGTAGTTCCCATAACACAAACTGCTTAATTTGGGGCTAGATGATGCTGTGTGAAAATATTTTTATTTTTATTATTATAAAGTACACCCACCCTCAGCCACTTCAAACTTACATAGAATCCTCTACATCTAAATGTTGTCTGGAAGAGATCGCTTTCTAGCGATAAAACCAACCAAAAACCTTTATATTTTTTTTTTTTTTATCTCATAAGGTGTATAATAAAGTTGTTAGCGCCGGGACTTTTAATAAATGTACCTAGCTACTAACATTTGTGGCGGAAATAACCAATGTGGTATAGAGCTGCTGCTGGGCGTCTCGTCCACACTTCTAAAAGTCTGGAGCGGTGATTCAAAGCTAAACTATGAGAATCAGCAGGTTTGTTGACTGAATATATCGAAAATATTGGCAATAAGGTCACGGCATATACAGGATCAATTGGGTGGGTCATATACAGGAAGGTGGAAATCTTTAGGTAGCGTCCTACCTTGCTTATATCCCAGCGGCGCGCAGAGGGTGCTTGCAGGTGATCTCCACGATAGACGCCGGTGTCCAGGGATTGGATTGACCATGCGGCTGAGCCAGCGCAGTCACGATACACCGATTGCACTTTGTTTTACCGTCTAATGTTAATGATTATTAGCACCTTTTATGAATATTGCAATATATAGGTCAACGTCCAGGAAATATGACTAATTTTGCGGGATAGAAGATTGGATAAGTCTTCACACGTCGCGGCACCAGAACCAACTCCTTTTCATTTATGATGATGGCGGCCGGGGAACTGTCACCGCTTCTCATTCGCTGTCTCGCTTCTACTGTTGGACGCTGCTCAGGAGTGTGAGGGAGGGAAAAGATAAGGAATACCTACCCTCTTACCAACATTTCGAATGAAAAATATCAGAATGATACGAATCAAAGCAGCAAATTCAAATATGGTGAACGGCGGTAACAATAGTATTCTCATTCATTTGATTCATTCGGTCATTAAAGATGGAATGTAACACTATTATCAAGATTTTATAATATTGTTAATGTTGAAAAAGTAATATTATCAATTGAAATGCTTGTATTGCTGTGCTTCGGATTGAAGAGCATGGGTGCCGATGAAATTACAGGTACATGAGACTTTTCACTGTTATGTCTTAGGGTCGGCACTTTCAAGTGATACCTTTTGTGTTGCCGGGAACCATAGGTTGCAGCAACCGATTACCAACAGGTGGGCTGTATGCTTCTATGCCATTTGAGTTTTAAAATATCAAAATAAATTGGTTCTGTTCCATCACCATCATCAGATCATGGTGATGGAACAGAACCAATTTATTTTAAACCAATTTATATACATTTTTTTTTTATAAATACATAGAAAACCCGAGACAAATAATTGCAGATCATATAAACATTTGTCCCGCGGCGGCAATTGAACCCGTAACATACTGCGTCTCAGGCGAGCTTCGCCCACTGCGCCAGAGGTCGTCGTTCAATTGTACAATCAAAGGATTATTTCTACAAAACCAACTCACATTTAAATTGAAAGTTTTCATTAGCATTTCCCCATAGTTTTCCCGCGTGCCGAAGTAAAAATAGCTTTTTTTCAGATTCTTGCAACATCCACCTGTGAGACAACACTGGCAAATATTTGATTTCTCCATTATTTTTTGCTAAAATTATGTTCGGAATACAATTATAAAACGAAAAATCTGAGGGAGAATCTGCGAGTCCCTGTATTGTACGTCCATGGAATGCACAACCATGGAAAGTACACCCCTGGAAAGTACAGCCAGTATTACAAACCATTGGTTTCAAATACTTGGTTTGTAATACTGGGCGTACATTCCTGGGCGTGCATTCCCTACACGTGTTGACCTTGTACGGCCAGTTTTGTACAACCCTGGAATGTACAGCCATGGAATACGAACCAATTTCATGCTCTGTTTTCATGTGCGAGTGCTATCAAGGGGCAAGTGCTGTGTTGCCATAGTAATTTACGCTATTAGTAAATTAATGTAGATGTAGTAAGTAGATTAGTAATTTATGTCGTTTTTTGCAGATAAACAAACCGGTTGGTTTCATTTATTTTGAGCCCAAGTTTGTTTGGTAAAGTTCGGATAGCAATCCTCCTTTTCTGAGTAGTAATTAAAAAAACCTAAAACCTAAAAACCTAACCTATCCAAGACGGATTAGCCTAGGAAGGATTTTTCAGGCCAACATTAACATATTGTTTGCATTACTTATCAATGGCAACTCTTGGTTAAACATATTAGAACTTGCTCAGTGCAAACGAGGCTCGTCCTCATCATGCGACTACTTCGCATCGACCAATGAGAGGTCAAGGATATGACGAACTCTCGCCCAATGAGCATCGAGAATATTGGTTTGTTATTCGGGGTGTACATTCCAGGGGTGTGCAATACCGTCATGTGTCTAGTTTATACGGAGCGTATTGTACGACCATGGAAAGCACACCCAGATAATTCAAACCAAATGGTTTGTAATACTGGCTGTACTTTCCAGGGGTGTGCATTCCATGGTTGTGCTTTGCATGGACGTACAATACGGTCTCCCGAATCTGCTATCGCGTAGCTGCCTAAAGTGTTTCCAACTGCTGTCTTAAGCCGTTAGCTAGATATCTTGCGAAATGAAAATGGTATAATATAGAATAACAATCATTGTTTTATTAAATTAAACACGAGAGTATAAAAAATAAGCAGATTGTTTACTATTATTAAAATGTACTTATTCAATGCAAATAGTTGAAGAGGAAGATGTCGATGGTTGAGGTTCAGTTATTTTCATCGATTTCGAGTTTTTTTCAACATTACAGTACTGTGGTCTGATACATATAGGGACTTATTAGAGATAGCTATTATCTAAATATGTCATCCATAGTGTGAAAACATTTTAAGAAACGTCAAATCAAAATCGTATTGTCTGTCAATCGAAACTACATTTCAGAAGTAACAACTCATAAAAAACTGCTCCATTATTCCTATCAATAAACCAATACCCTAACAAGCATGTATGTGCCACTCCGCAGTATACGTACGAAAATATACCTTCAATTTGTCAACTAAACAGAAAAATACCTTGTGTGCTTACTTGAACAAAGCTAAACGATGGAAAATAACAGAAAAAGATTTAAATTGTTGAACAAAATCATGGTGGTCTAAAATCTAAAATCTAGCTTAGGAAAATCTAATTTTTAATTCTTAACAACTTTGTTTAACCAGCATCTTAAGTTTAATATAAATCATCATGAAATCGGGGAATTAAAAAAAATCAATTTCAAATTTTCCATTAAATCAAGGGAAAAGCTGGAGATGGCAGCACCACACGTTTCGTTGCACGTAACTTTTGACAGTCCTTAAAAACGTTTCGTTTCATACCCTTCTGTAAAAAGGTTTTGTTCGATGGATTCTATTAGACTTTTCTACTACTGCCATGCCGCTGTTACAAGACAACTAAAAATATGTAAGCTATAAATATGAGATAATACATAGGTACTAAATTACGAGCAAAGATTAACTAACTAGTATTTTTGGCCTCATAATGACTTATTATTATTATTATAATACTAAATTATATGAGATGTTTTCTTTCAACTGTTTCCTAAATTTGGAAACATATGGTTGCGAGTATGTCCAATTCGCTAGTTTTTGATATAGTATTAGGTATATTGCATAATGCCTTGCCTTTGTATAACAGAGCGCTGACCAAGGTTTTTTCATGAGGTACCTACACTAAACAGATTATAGGCTGTAATCCTTGCTAAAGGAGATGAAGCGGCAGTACTCAGGCTGTTAGTAAGTTCCATGCAGTCTACATCGCCATTGAAAACTTTATGCAGGAAGACTAGATCTATTTTATTTTGTTTCACGCCTACCTACGGTTATAACCTATAGTATTATACCTAATAAATCTCTGTGACTATACTGTTAGTAACATGGAAGATCTTCCATAGGGCTGGTCTATCTGATCCACTTGCCGAGGTCCTAGGACCGACGACAGTAGTTCATCGTAGATATATCATAATGATGTTCAAGTTGCGTTTAAACCACAGAATAGTTAGGGATAGTTAAACATCTTTATCGCGATCTAGCTAAACACTTCGCTATTTATTCAAGCGCCATCTGTGGATTGTATGTGGTAGCGTGTTACGTTTCGTTAGTTTCGTCACAGATAATATTAGGTTCTTTTGTGTGTTGTAACGTAGCTCAATAAAGTGGCGAAAGATGTCGCTTCAAGTTTCATTTAAAAAAAGATTCAGCATTGACAGGCGCCTACCTCCTGTATGTGAAGGTTAGGTTAGGTAAACTGTTTGCTTGGGGTGCCATGTCGGTCAACCTTCTCGTGTGCCTATGGGCTCTGGTCGCTTATGGATCAGACGGATCCGGGGTGAACAGAAGCCTATGGGACGGTGTGCCTCGTTTAAGCTCGATAATAACTTCTCATACGTGGGATCTTATTGTCGAGCAACTAATGGACCGACCGGGGGGGGCCCCTTCGCGTGTCCCTATGAGCCGCATGGGGCACAGCGGATGGGGCAGCATGGTGGGCTCGTGGAGGAGCACCATGGGAGGGCCGGGGCGGTGTAGGCTGCTCCGGTGGGAGGGGGCGCCCTTTTAAGGGCGCGGACGAGGGCTTGGCGGGGCCCGGTGTGGTCCCGTCTTGCGGGGTGGGTGTGCCCTTTTCAGGGCGCACCGTGGGAGGGCCGGGGCGGCTTTTGCTGCTCTGGTCGGCTTGCGCGTCCCAATGATCTTCGAGGCTATACCGGCAGGGCTACCCATACCGGTCAGGCTTGGAGTGAGGGACAGCGTAAGTTGGAGGGGGCGCCCTTTTCAGGGCGCGGACGTGAGGTCGGCGTGGCCCTTTATGAGCCCGTTTGACGGAGTGTGCCCTTTTCAGGGCGCACTGTGGAAGGAGGGCCGGGGCGGCTTTCGCTGCTCTGGTCGGCTTATGCGTCCCAATGATCTTCGAGGCTATACCGGCAGGGCTTCCCATACCGGTCAGGCTTGGAGTGAGGGACAGCGTAAGTTGGAGGGGGGCCCTTCTCAGGGCGCGGATGAGGGCTTGCGCGTCCCAATGATCTTCGAGGCTATACCGGCAGGGCTTCCCATACTGGTCAGGCTCGGAGTGAGGGACAGCGTAAGTTGGAGGGGGCGCCCTTTTCAGGGCGCGGATGAGGGCTTGCGCGTCCCAATGACCTTCGAGGCTATACCGGCAGGGCTTCCCATACCGGTCAGGCTCGGAGTGAGGGACAGCGTAAGTTGGAGGGGGCGCCCTTTTCAGGGCGCGGATGAGGGCTTGCGCGTCCCAATGATCTTCGAGGCTATACCGGCAGGGTTTCCCATACCGGGCAGGCTTGGAGTGAGGGACAGCGTAAGTTAGAGGGGGCGCCCTTTTCAGGGCGCGAGTGTGGAGTCACTGGCGGAGTCGGGGGACTCCGCCGGCTTGCACGGCCCCACACATGGCCGGGGCCCGGGTGGTTCCTGGGCCACCCGTCGGGGTAAGATGGTGAATGCTAACGCGACCCCATCTTGCCCCACTACGGCGGGCGACGTTAACCAGGGGGGTTTTAGTGGGTTAGAGTCCCACATACCCCCTTTCGCCACCCCCGTGGCGGAAGGGGGATGCGTGGCATTTCCCCCCTTCAAAAAAAAAAAAAAAAAAGGTAAACTGTTTGCTTGCGCCGATCGATCCTTCTCCGTTTTCTGTGTTTTCGTCACAAAAACGAAAAAGGTGGATTGGTAGGTAGCTAAATAACTGCAAGTTTTCGATGGGTAGGTACTCAACAAAATATAAGTGGTAAGTACCTACACAGTAAATTAAGACACCCTTCTTTCTAACTGTATAGGTACTTACCTACTCTTTAAACAGCCATGATTATTTAAACCCAGAAACCTACCTACATCGCTTGTCTAGCGAATTTGTGGTCAGTATCTACTGAATTAAGTAAATGATAATTTTCTCTATTAAAAAAATAACATGAAATATGGTCGATTCTAAAGCAAACAAAATTGGCCTTGTCTTCCATTGAGTCACGTAAATCTACCGACCAATTTAGACTGATCCCGCTTGCTCATGTGCAAAGTAGTTACCTAGGTACCCAACCAATCTCGGTTAGGTTAGGTAAGACGTCATGAAAAAAACCTGTTGGTTTTTTTATTCCAAAAACTTGACTATTCATAATGTAAAAACGGGAATTTTTCTTGTACTGCACTATCGGTGAAGGCACCGACTAAGATTCGACTCATTCCGAGAGTCTTCATCAGGGTGAGTGGTCGCGACTTTCTCCTTCTGCGTCACGCCGTGCACTACGGTACGAGTCCGGCATAGCCCTTCTGTCGCTCCCGCGACAAAAGAGTATGTATGATGGATGTCCACACTTAAGTATCTATAAAAAAAGGAAGGTAGGTACCTAAGGTATTTACCTTCCAAAAAAGATGAACCATGAACTTTAGATTACGTTTGATTGTATTCATTTCGTGAGGTTAAGATTTATCAACAAAGAACATAACAAGGAAGTTTTTGATTTTTTTATTGAATGTCCTTAGGGTTTTATAATATCTGTGCCTTAGGCACCGTAGACGAAGTAGGATTTAAAACAAAACTATAAGTAATAAAGGCCGCGAAATGCGCAATTGCAGGTCGAGTATCAATGATACAAGATAGGCAATTGCATTTTCGCCGAAGCTGTTTCTAGTTCTTTTCCCAAAAAAATGCAAGGAAATAAAAGAGGTTTCCTAGTTAAGATACTTTAACGTATTTTTCTTTTGATTTCGCTGGTCGAAGGTTTCCATCGCTAATTTGGCTTCCAACATTAGATCTGGTAAAGTGCATTGAATATCCAGTTTACTTTTGGAACCTTCAGAATTCATTTTATGGTAATTTGTCATCAAAATAACAGAATAGAGGACATTTTTCTTCACCGCCATTTTTTTTTTAATTTACTTCATATGTTAGTTAGAGGCTTCTGCATACAGCCACTTAAACACAACCTATTTGGACCAATCTCGATAAAAGAGATCCAAATTCAAATGAGGCAAACAATGAAAAAGTTTTGTCTTTGCCCCTGACACCCTGAGACATAACGGGTGTAAAGTCTCATGTGGATCACAGCAATGCTAGTAGGTATCTGCTTGGTGACAGAAATAGGTATGAATCACGCACACACACATATAAAAACAAATCGCTCATCTATACCTATAGGAATTGATTTTATTTCATTTATTTCAAATTCATTTAAAAAATAAAATCATTATCATTAAAATGACTAGTTTTTATTTAAAATGTATTTTTAACAAGAAAACAATTCGTTATATTTAAGTCTTATTTTTATTCTTTATTGTACACACAGATAATACAGACAAAAGACTTACATATAGGACATGTACAAAGGCGAGCTTAACCCTAACAAGAGTTTTCTTCCAGCAAACGGTGGGTACGTGTACACAAACGGGAAAGAAATATACAATAATAGCACACATTTTCATATAATATAATACATAAATAGGTACATAGTATAAATATATACAAATACATAAATATATATATATAACTCAAATTATACATACATACAATATATACATATTAAATATTCACAAGGAGAGGTAGTACTCTATAACTCTAAGCTTGAAGATGCTCAGCGATGGACTGGCGCGGACAGAGTGGGGAAGAGCATTCCACAGTTTTACAGCGTGTACAGTGAAAGAACCACCATAACAGCTGGAAGAATGAGAAGTAATAATATCTAACATTAATTTCTTTTTATATTTCAAAATTTCGATTTATTTTTAGTTTTTAAACTGAGCGTAAACTTTTCTTGTTGTGTGTATGTAGGTAAATATTACTCAGTTTGTTAAATAAATAAATATCCTAGTTGCCTACTAGGTAGGTTTACCTATCAGCTATCTTGAAGTTCCACAGCTCGTGATATTCTGGTGGGTTGATACCGCAGGAGAGCCGAGCCACTCAGGAGTTCGTAGGTCAATTCCTTATCAACGCATTCTGATAAAGATTGGTTGGGCTTAGGAGAAGGTGGTATATGCGTTTTTGATATAATTAATCAGAAATCAGAATCGCGGTCATCGCTTTCAGTGATAAGACCGCCCATTGTGCATTTCTTTTGTTAATTTTTTTTGTTATTTTTATATTGTTTCTGTGTTTGTATGTACTAGGTATAAATTGATGTGATGTACAATAAAGAGTTTATCTATCTATCTATCTATCTATCAAAATTTATATATTATAATGAATATAAGTCAGCTAATACATAATGTTACAATTTATATAGGTCCTTATATATTCTACCATCCAAATGGTGTGCAAATGTCAATAGGTAGATTGAGAATAAATTTATACAAGAATAATTATTAAATGTCAGAACTTACGCCATAAAGTTTATATTAAAAATGTCTATAACTATTACCTACCTACCATAAACAACTTAATCTAATAAATACCACAATACAATAAAGAAAAAAAATCAGTTTGTTGCCTGATTATTTTAGGCTTAATCGCAAGGAACCGGCGTAAATTCACTTTCATATTTTAAATTTACGTAGTTTTTAATGTGACTTTTCTATATAGTCCATGTGATTTCAATGAATAGAAACCTGTTGTTTTTGACACCCACGGCTAGTAGAAATTACTATAGCATTAAGTCCTTCTATTGTCCGTTTAAATTTGGACGACTTCTGTGGCACGGCGAGTAGTAGGCTGAGACATAAGACAAAGTTGTTCGATTTTCGCTGTGGAACATTTTCTGCATGCTCTGCAGATATTTGGTTCCTTATTTACCTACCTAGTGTACTTGAAAATGTACATGGATATCTTCAAATAAGCATATTAAACCTGCAGTGCATAATATTATTATTAACTCTTAATTATAAGTATCATTTAATGAAAAGTGAACAATAGGCAGACTTAATGCAAAAGCATTTTCAACTAACCAATTTTCTTTTGACTGGCGGTAAGCGTGCTACAATTTTTTATCAATAATATGTAATATTAATAAAAAATTGTCAATAATACATATTAATATATTATATATTATGTATTATAGGTTTAATTATATGGAATAATAATCACATATAAATCATTTTATTGTAAGTTGCTTTCAAATTCAAACAGAGCAAATTACAAGATCGCAGGCTAGTACAATGCGCGGTCTTATCGCTTTTAAGCGATAAGACCGCCCATTTAATTATTTTAAATACCTTACTATTCAACACCTGGGATTATTCTCTATTACAAAATCGATTAACAATTGGTGAAGATATCAGGTAACAAAACATACAGCTGCAGTACGTGAAAATTCCCGTTTTTACAATATGAATAGTCAAGTTCACGATAGTTTTTGGAATAAAACAAAGCTAAATTTAAACCTCCTCCTTTTTCTGAAGTAGGTTAAAATGCAGCTACTCCCTTATCCTTTTAGCTCCGCGAGTGACATTAACATTCGCATCGCGATGGCTCCCGCGTATCTAAAATAAGTTTTAACACTATTGTGTTATTAAATAATAGTTAGAGTGCCGTGCAGAATCCCTACTTTGTGCTGTGTTCTGTGTTTATGTACGGTTATAGATTATTGTGTTATTTCCGTTTAGAAAATGATTCTGAAATCGGTATTACTATTTTTCGGTGAGTACCTTTTATATTTAGCTAGTTCTTGAGTAACAGTCCCTTCATTACACAAAGGTTAGCTGGAAGATAAATCGCGCACATCAAAAGTGCTTTCATTGTTCAAAAAAAGTGTGTGAGAACCGTCTATGGAATAGGCCCATTAGAGTAATGTAAGCCTCTCTTTAAGAAACATAAACTCACGTTAACTATTATGTACATCTTCCAAATTGGTTGTTTTGTAAAAGTGTTTTTTCATTCTTTAACCACTAAGATAAAAATAACTCTGTTGTAAAAAATAGAGATCCCACTAGGCTTATTATTGCTCCGACACAAAACTGCACAGAGTGGGAAAAAATGCTCTCATGACTGTAAAAGTATATAATAAAATTGCTAGAGACAAGAGAACTGTCTACTAGTAAATTTCAGACAAAACTCCGTATCTTATAAAAATGTTTTTAGGACATTATAAATTTTTTTAATCAACAAAATACCTAGTTATATAAGTTTAATATTATACGTACGTCGCTAAGATCTTTTTTGTACACAGTTTCCACATTTCATTTCAAGAAAATGTTGATTAGCAATAAGTTAGCCCATGGTCTGGTTTCATCTTGTGCAAAAAATCATTTTCTAGCAAGAAACTTGGGAAACTTTTCTACTCATTTTTATTAGCTAATAATAAAAATGAGTAGAAAGTTTAATTACTTAGTCTCTTCGTTTATGTTCTCTATACCTACCTACAATTTTTTACATTATATTTAGATAGGTATAAAATTTATAAATATGTAAGCTATTGTGTTAAGTGCCTACATTTTATCTACATGTAAATTGTGTCGTTGGTTTCAATAAATTAAATTAAAAAAGGTACTTACCTCGTACAATATTCAAATCAATAAAGCTAGATTCAGGGTGACTGGTCGAAGCGACGCGTGACCAGAGAGCTGGCTCTTATCTGGGTCAACGCACTAGCATTGCCATTCAGCGTGGCAATGCGGCCAGTATTTTAGGAACGCTTCCGTCTGGTAGTAATCTAGATTAGTTGAGCTATCTATAGATCGTTTGCAACGGTCTTTAGATAGCTAGCTGTTTCATCTGTATTCTTTGTACCTCGTGTGTTCATAAGTCTTGAGACACAGTAAAACTAAAATATTTTTGTAGCTAAGTTGAGTATTCATTTATTGGATATTAAAATTAAAACTACTGACATCTAGATCTGTATTTAAAAATAAATCATTCAAAATGGCCGCCTTTGCATTCAATGCAGGCCTTCAAACGCGTGCGCCATTCATCTATGGCGGCACGAATCTTTTCAATGGGAATCCGTTTCGAGTCTTTAATAAGGGCTCGCTTGAGAGAATCCAGGTTTGGGTGAGACTTTCTGCATGCTCTCAGCTCCAATTCCGTCCATAAAGAATAATCCAAAGGATTCAAGTCAGGGCTTGACGAGGGCCAATCTTCGCTCCGAATGAAGCCTGGCAAATTGGCCTCCAGCCAACGTTGGGTAGTCTTAGCTTTATGGGAGGGAGCAGAGTCCTGTTGGAAAACCCAGTATTTTCCAGCGAATAGCGTATCATTTAATGGTTTAACCACCGCTTCCAATATGTCGGTTTGGTAATTTTGTGCCTTCACCTTGACGCCTTGCTGGCAAAAATGAAGCGAAGTGACCCCCTCGTAGGAAACACCCCACCAAACCATCACACTTGCTGGATGATGAGTGCGCTGGACATTGCGTACAGATGGCTGGACGTCCTTTGAACTTCTGGCGTAAACCTTATTGTTCTGCCGGTTAAACTTTTCTTCCACCGTGAAGATCTTTTCATCGGTAAACAGGATATTTTTTGGATCGTGTCTCTTCAATAGGTTCCGACATCGTTCCAGTCGCAATTTACGAAGACGCTCGTTTAAATAATGCACTTTCCTTCGACTGTAGGCCTTTAGTTTAAGATCATATTTAAGTATCCTGTTCAAATGTTGGTCTGCAGAGCTAATTTCTTTTGAGTCCGGCAAGGGTTGCGACGAATTCGCTCTCTGATTACTTTGATGTTGGCGGGCGTCCTTACAGACCGCGGGCGGCCACATCTTCCACGGTCTTCTAAAGAGCCGGTCTCCTTGTACCTCTTTATGGTATAATACACAAAGTTCCGACTACATCCCAAACTTTGGATTTCACTAAAAACTTGCATTGGTTTTTTTCCTGCTTGAAACAGTGAAATTACAGTCGCACGCAAATCTTTTGTTGGCGCCATTTTCACGGAGAATGAAACAAATATTCAAATGTATATTTTTTCTGATTCAAAACATTCGAAATTTAAAATTTTAAAAGTTTAAAAAAGGTTGCATGAATTACTTTCTTTTTAAATTAATTAAAAAAGTTCGTCTCAAAACTTATGAACACACGAGGCATATACCTAAGTACTTGTACATCATGGTGTGCTTAGAAAAAAAGCTTTGTTTTAGCATTTTTTTTATTTAGTATTTTAATTATCGGGTTACCTCGTACAATATTATATTCTACTGAAAAAGTATAGCTATAACGAAATAGGGGAACGTCTAAGGTACCTACTATAGTACTTTTTTTATTAACTTGTTTCGTCCAAAAACTAAGCAAGATGTCCTCTAAATTTTTCCATCTTCCTTTAATACTAATTTTAACTACCTAATCTGTGTCAAACAAGATGACTCCTATGCAAATAAATATAATTCAAATATAATTCATTATGTGTCTGGTAGGTCTGGTAATTAGCAATAAGTCCGCCCATTGTACAACATTCTCACAGTTATTAGTACCACAGATAATAAAATACTAGTTTGGGGCTAGATGATGCTGTGTGAAAAATGTTCAGCATTTTTTTTTACATACAGACACACAGTCAATTTTTAAAGTCGGTTGAAAACTACAAAACTTTTCTTGTATCACTCAGACGTTCTATGCATCTTCCAGCTATCACCTCTTCTACGGGTCTTGAGACTGGTCTGCGTTTACTTTTCCCTCTTCAAAAGCAGTACATCTACGATCTGAAGACCAACGTCTCCATCGCCACTGAACCCAGGAGTAATAAGACCTCCACATGGCTTATGGAAGGGCAGCTGAAAGTCCAGGCCTATGATAATCACAGCAAGGCCAGAGTATACTTGGATGTTTTCAAGGTAAGAAACACATCCTATTACTATAATAAACGCGAAAGTTTGTGAGGATGTTTGTTACTCTTTCACGCAAAAATTACTAAACGGATTTTGATGAAACTTTACGGTAATATAGCTTATATAGGTACAACAAAATAACACATTGGCTACTTTTTATCTGGGTACCACGCGGGCGAAGCTAGTTATCTATAATATCTATACTCATATTATAAAGAGGTAAAGTTTATAAGTTTGTATGGAGGGGGTAAGGGGGTAATCTCAGAAATTACTTCCGATTAAAAAAAAAAATATTTCACCAATATCATCGACACTATCGATGAATGCAATGCGAGGAGATACCATCGAGATATTCATTTCATAATATATCATTAATCCATACTAATATTATAAATGTGAAAGTTTGTGAGGATGTTTGTTCCTCTTTCACGCAAAAACTACTGAACGGAATTTGATGAAACTTTACAGTAACATCGGTTATACATCAGAATAACACATAGGCCACGTGGTATCCGGGTACCACGCGGGCAAAGCCGTGGGCAGAAGCTAGTTTATATATAATTTTATTTTGTAGTTTGTCCTGGAACAGGACTTTAAAATAAAAAGGCTTGTGGAGACCAATTTCAGAACATAAGTTGACGAAAAAACGGTCGAGCAAATACTAACTGTGGAGCTACCTACTTTTTATCTGTGTGCCATGCGGGAGAAGCCGTAGGCTGAAGTTAGTGGTAAATAATCATGGTTAGATGAAGATTGGTTATGGCATAGGAAAGGTCATTCTGGCTCATGGAAGGTCATAATGGTAATTTGGTTTGGTAGCACTGTAAGAATGGTGATGTATGAATGGTATTTTAATTTTAATTGAATCTAATTTAAATCAATTATTGTGTAATTTTTATTCAAATTTGTACTTTTTTTTATTTGTTTTTTTTTTTAATTTGATTTGTTTGTATCTATGTGTAATCAAAAAAAAAAAAACAAAAATATATTTATTGGAACGGTTTCATGTGATTTAAAAACAAAGTGAAAAACGATGATGCTCGCAGAAGTAAAAAATACTGTGTTGCAAGCATCAACGCCCTCCTCCGTAGGTTACAAGGTTCCACAAATACAGAGTAGGTAGGCGGGTTAAAATAAGAAAAAAAAGAAAATATAGCAAAATAAAGTTAAGTTTAGAGACCAATTGTATGTTATAACTATTGTTTGTATGCAATTGGTTGATCCGCCTTAATTACTATATAGATAAATAAATAATAGCTTATGAAAGGTCATTATGGCTCATGAAAGGTCATAATGGCTATTACTTAATGCAAAACGCTTCTTTTAGAAAACGGTAATCGGTAATATCACTGGGAATTATTACCATGGGCTGGAAGGAGATAAGTTCCTCAGAATGCCGTGGGAGCTGGACTATCAGGTGGGAGTTAATTTTTTTTGCTGGACATTTTCACACAGCATAATTTAGCCTCAAAGTAAGCAAGTAGTATATCAGTTTTGTAGTTCCTATAATACAATCCCTGCTTAGTTTGAGGCAGATAATTATGCAATGTGGAGATGTCCAGATTATTTATTTATAATGTCTTTATTCTTTATTGTAACACTCAGAAAATACAGAAAAAAATACAAATAGGACATGTACAAAAGCGAGCTTAATCCTACCTAACAAGAGTTTTCTTCCAGCAATGCTTTGAGATCTTATGTAAAGTGTTAAAAAAACACTTAAAGAGTTATCTATCTTGTACCTATCTGTGTCTATTGACAACTCAATGTTTGCTTGTCAACTTTATTTTCAGGATAACGGCTTCATAAAGTCGATTTACGTGAGCGAAGAACCGACATGGTCGGTGAATCTGAAGAGGGCCATTTCAGTCAACTTCCAGCTGACCAGGAACACGGGACTTGGATCTTCCGAAACCTACTCCATGAATGAGGTATGGGTATTCTTGGTCGCGTCATCAGTTCTTTCTTGGTCCATAATGATCAGAGGGGCTAGTCAAAGTAGATACTATTATATTTAGTGATCAGCAATGTCACTAGTAGGAAGTCTAAAATCCTACTATTATTAAAAACGCGAAAGTTTATAAGGATGGATGTTTGTTACTCTTTCACGCAAAAAATCCTGAACGGATTTTGATGAAACTTTACAGTAATATAGCTTAAACATCAGAATAACACAGGCTACTTTTTATCCGGATACCACGCGGGCGAAGCCGTGGGCAGAGGCTAGTAAATAATAAAAGTTTTATTGATGAAATATACAAAAAGGTGAAATTTACAGTTATTCCCAAAGTACATAATAGTTTAAAATAATTACCTTTTAAATTATGTCTCTAGATTGTACTTAATAACCATCATTTTAATCCACAGCCCTGCCTCGACGAGATCTGTGTGATGGTATATACGGTGAAGGGAAACACCATTAAAAAGTATACCAGTCTCCGCATACCCACAACGAAAAGTAGTTACAGCTGGGGCTCTGTTCCTTGGACTTCGGAGTACTCGGGAAGACCTTTCGTAAGTGCTGAAATGTGTCCTTGACCAGATACCTCTGACCTTGACCAGTAACTTCTAAGCTTGAGCAGTGACCTCTGATATTGACCAGTGACCTTTGACCTTTCACATGTGAATTCTCATATTTGAAACGTTACTTTAGGCGCCCTTTTGTGAGTTATCACTAAAACATTTGACTTGTGATAATAGATCCTTGACATTTGTCTTGTGAAGTCTGAAAAGTGCTGTACTTTTATGTGTGATCTATATCATCCTTGTGATATCAATGAATAAAAACCTATTGACTTTGACTTTGTGATCTTTGACTTTGTGACCGTTGCCCTGTGCTTTAGTAAATTTGATCTTTGTCACTTAACTTTTACCACATGACCTAGATGACTTAACTTGTGACATTTGACACGTGCCCTGGGACGATTGACCTGTGCCCATTAAACATATAATAATAATGCTGGACATTTTTCTCACAGCATCATCTAGCCCCGTAAGTAAGCAGAGCTTATATTATGGGAACTACATGACTGATATACTACTTATATACTTTTTTGTAAATACTACTAATATGTATATATTATACATAGAAAACACCCAGACCTAAGACAAATAATTGCAAATCATACAAACATTAGTCCCGCTGTGGGAATCGAACCCCACCTTCTGCGTCTAAGGTTAACTTTCGTAATTATGACCTTGCTCTTTGACTTGTGACCTTTGACCTGACCTTTATAGTAGATTTTATATACAGGTGGACTCCATTTCATCGGCAGAGAGAATTTACGAGTTGGACAGCGTGAAAGGCGTCGTGAACTTGGATTTAAAAAGCAGTTACCTGTACAAGACACATGACCATATACTGTCTGTTAACACTGAGTAAGTTATCATCATCAATTCCACGTAGAACAAAGGTGGTGGATGTTGGAGACCGTCTTTGAATTGAATTTAATTGAATGTAATATGTCTAAAAATATAACAGAACTTACATTGTATTATCAACACATTTCATTGTTTACATTGTTTTATCAACATAACAAGCGGGCGACAGGTGAAACATGTTAAAAAGCGTAAAAATACACCTTAGTACCTCAATTACGTGAAGGGCCTCTTCTCTATGGCTCGTCAATTATATATACTAAAAAATATAAAAAAAAATGTTCACAAACACATGAGTTTTATCCAATCATTATCGCTGTAGAGAGGCGACGATCAACAGTATATCGAAAAGGATTCAATAACAGCAGTCCGGAATAGGGTACAAAACTGAAGTTAGCTGAGAACAAATAGATTCTATATTAAAGTATCTGTAACTAACCGTTTTCTAAAAATATATGATTCAAAGGAACTTCCTATAATATAATATTTTAGCATATCTTTGTATCGGAGGAACGTCTATGCAACTTGGCACCCAGTTAGATAACGAATCTAAAAGTGATATCAGCTTCGCTTTTTTATGATTCCGCGCACGTATCTTTGCACCGAACTTGCTCCTTTTTCCCCGACTACGCAAAGCGAAAAGAGTTTTGAATAGTAAGTTTTTATTGGGAAAACTTTTTTGCTTATTTGGACGAAATAGAAGACACAATTCTGTTATACTTCGACGAAATAGAATATACAATTCTATAGTTATTATTCTGTACTCGGAACTAAAAAATATCTCAAGCTTAGTTGATATAAGTAGTCCTCAAGTACCAAGGGAAATTTCCAGTTCCAGTCCAGAGGTTGAATAATTGAGATATTGTAGGATTTATTTTATTTTTAGGTTGCGGGTTCGATTCCCGCTACGGGACAAATGTTTGTATAATCTGCATTCATTTGTTTCGTGTCTGGGTGTTTTCTATGTATAATATGTATGTATTTACAAAAAAATAAGTATATAAGTAGTATATCAGTCATGTAGTTCCCATAATACAAGCTCTGCTTACTTTGGGGCTAGATGATGCTGTGTGAAAATGTCCAGCATTATTTATTTATTTATTTATTTTCAACCATTAATTTAATGTAGGGTAAAATGCGAAAATTATGAAATAAAGTGAGTTTAAAATGTGAAAGATAATAAGCTAATCTAAAGCCAAACTATACCGGGATTAAGAAAAGTATTAAGAAATACCGACCAGTAAGACTGATTTTAATTCCAATACAATTTAATGTACAACATACAAAGATAACTCGTAACCGTAGAATGCAATCCTGCACGACCTCTGTGGCGCATTGGACGAAGCCCCGCCTGAGACCCAGAGGGTTGCGGATTTGATTCCCGCTGCAGAACGAATATTTGCATGTTCTGCAAATATTTACTCGGGACCTGAATGTTGTACAATACTCCTGATACTCATTATTTTACACAGGAGACGCTAGTATGGGGTTGAGACTATATCCTACTTATATTATAAACGTAAAAGTTTGTGAGGATGTTTGTTCCTCTTTCACGTAAAAACTACTGAACGGATTTTGATGAAACTTAACAGTAATATAGCTTATACATCAGAATAACACATAGGCTACTTTTTATCCGGGTACTACGCGGGCGAAGCCGTGGGCAAAAGCTAGTCTAATATAAAATACTTACAAAATATTTGGCAGAACGTATTGAGTGACAGGGCAGTCCAGTGTCTGAGTATAGGACCGTCCAGCCGCTCAGCCACCGTGCTCAGGAGGCTGTTGGTGGTGGCGCGCACCTGCATTAGGGTGGCTGTGCATTTCCGCATGGTGGCGTGGAAGCCGTCCCTGTGTGCCACCGCGAACATACCTAATGCGATGCAGAAGCGCGGCCACCCCAACAGCATCCTGAATGCACTGTTATACTGGACAAGAAGGGCACGTGATTTTATATGGTGTTTATTCTTTTCAGTTTATCTCTGAGCTTCAAAGAGGATATAGCAGCATCTAAGATAGATAAATTAAATCTGTTCCAAACAACCATTCAGTATGTAGCTGGTGATTTTAGCGATCCTACCAACGGTATTGCCAACTCTACGGAGATTTATCTGGCGAGCAAATGTTATACTGTAAGTAACTGAGTTGGGGTGAAAGGTTTCTTTAATTTTATTTTTATTATGGCACAAACGGTTTAAAATATCAAGATAAATGGTAAAAACGAATGATTCTTATATATAAATTAATAATAATCCTACTGATCGTAAATACATACTGCATTACGTGCTTTGGAGGGGAAGTTAGGATGTCGAAGTTTTATAAACTCTCAAAATCTGTGTTTTTTTTCTTCAGATTCTTCTCAAAATTGCTAGAAAAGGTATCGACGCTGATAATATAGTGAGGAATGCTTCTCTTATACACAATTTGGATTTTATTGAGCTACTCAAGTAAGTTACTGTTTTTGTAAGGGGACAAAGAGGTGTGGGTTTGGTTCCCGCTGCTGGGTATTGTGGTATTATGGTAACTTATAGTTGCTGATATACGACACTATAAGTGTGTGGCCAGGATTTATATGTTATAGGAAGGTAAATTTTAAATAAATTGGTCTTAGGAAAACTGAGCCCTATTTTTCAAAAAAAGCATATATGTACTCTTATTTAGACAAATTTTATATATTTTAAGAGCAAAACGAACTAAGAACTCTTTTGTCTATAGTGCCGAAGTGAGCCTCCGATATTACCAACAGATAAAAGATGCAGGGTCATAAAAATGGTGTATCTAGCTGATTTTGTTCGAATTATTTTAAGCAAAATGTTCTAAAAGTGATATAAATATATAGCTGTTTTTGTTCGAATTATTTTTAACAGTATGTTATAAAACAGATGTGAATATCTAGCTGATTTTGTTCGAATTATTTTCGAACAATGTCTTTAAAGTTAGGTAGGTATCCAGCTGATTTTATTTGAATTATTTTCAGTCCAATGTCCTAAAACTGATGTAAATATCTATCTGATTTTGTTCGAATTATTTTCAGTACTATGTCGCAGCTAAAGTATGAGTCTCTGATCAAACTCTTCAATGACTTGGTGCTCGGAACCAGCTATGACATGGAGACTTCAAGGTAAAATCTTGTTCTATCGTGCCTATGTTCTCAATATGCACTATATAAATAAATAAACACTCCGAATAAATTAATTATAAGCCCATAAACTTTCATATTAAACAATTATAATATCGGCCATAGATCAAGCCGAATGCCGACGGTTAAAAATTTGTAGGCCCTATTTCTGTTGGTCATATATTTTGAATCTTGTTTATTTCATTTTAGAATATAATTACGACTATACCACGTACTTTACTATTCTCCTGCTGACGTTTCGTTGACCGTTTAGAGGTCCTTCCTCATGAGCACCGTCCGCGACCACGCGAGCACGGTCGTGAGACGAGAACTGACGGGTCCTTCATGAGGAAGGACCTCTAAACGGTCAACGAAACGTCAGCAGGAGAATAGTAAAGTACGTGGTATAGTCGTAATTATATTCTAAAATGATACCAAACCACGATAATTTTAATATTGTTTATTTCAGTTTATTTTAATGTAACTAGATCATTTAATGGCCTCGATTCTGTTTTACATTAACTAAATTAAATTTAAACTGTCGCTCTCTTTTACTGATAGTGTACGCAAGAAAGAGATCTCAAGAATTTTACTGCTGTGTGCTGCTGTCAAATCAGTTTTCGTGCCGCTTTTCTTCGTGTTTATAGTCAGCATGTTTTGAAATCACGACTAAATTTGTATGGAAAACTTAAATCTGAATAATTTGAGAGCACTAAACTTGTAGCTATTTCTTTCTTGCTTGCACTATCAGTAGAGAGCGACAGTTTAAATTTAGTTTAGTTAGTGTTCTACAGAATCGAGGCCATTTTCGCATTTAATATTAACAGAATAAAATGTTGTTTTCAGGAATATCTTCTTAGAGATACTGCCTCATGTAAGGAGTGAAGCTAGCGCTAGATTCATCAAGTACTTGGTTTTAGAGGAAAAGGTTAGTTCTATCAATCAGTAAAGTCTTCTATCAATCCCAGAAGTAATAGTAATGTTAATATTAATAATACTTTTCAAAAGACGCACAATAAATATTGAAGCAAAGTGCTTTTTGTCTTTGGAATTTTGATTCCAAAGACAAAAAGCATCCTTATTGTTAAAGGATGTCTTTTCAGCACTAGGTTTTATGATAAATCCTTTACGAGTCAGGCGCCTTTGGAACGCGTTGTCTGTCTCGATAAGGAAGGCCCCGTCTCTAGCCGTATTCAAAACTCGTGTGAAGCTCTTTTACCGACGTTTTAAAATGTGTATGTGTATTTATATATGTATATATATGTATACGTGTAGTATGTATGTTGTAGGTATGTATCTTAACATATTTATTATATAATAATATATAATATGTATTGTATTGTGTAGTTAATATTCTTTTGTTGTTATTTTATGTACACCCCCGCTACTCTCACAATCTCTTACTATCCTCTCCATCCAAAGGTTGTCCGGAAGAGATCGCTTCTAAGCGATAAGACCGCCCATTGTACTTTCTCTAGAATAAGATTTTTGTTATTATGGTATTTTCATTTATTAATTCATTTCTCCGAGGCTCTCCTCGTTTGGTGGTGTCTCTAGTCGTGTCTTTTTCTTACACTAAACAAAGGAATGATTATGAATGAGAGGGTAGATATATAAACTCTCCGTGCATAGTCCTGAAAAAACTAAGATTTCCTGTGTATTGAGTATCAGAAACTATAAATGTGGTAATCTAGACCCAGAACAGATATCTGCAGCACATGCAAACATTTCTTTTGTTTCAGGAAAACGTAGAAGACGCGGCCCTCCTCTCCTTAATCAGAAAGCTTCCTTTCAACGTGGCCACTCACAGCCAAAGTCTACTTGAGGAGTTGGAGGTCCTGACCAAGCTAGGTAATTCTGTTTCCAGCACAATTTTTTTACTCTGATTTATGTATTTATACAACTATGTACAAGTAGGTATATGCAAAAAATACAGATGAAACAGCTAGCTATGTAAAGACCGTTGAAAACGAACTATAATAAAATATGAAATTTAATTCTGATTAGTTTCAAACTTTTTGAAAACTTTTTGGTCTTACACTGATTCTGTGTCTTTTCTGTGTTCTAATATTTTTAGCGAAGAAACAGAATACAGATTTTGTTTCTAGTTCTGATTATTATCCCCCTAATTTAATTAGAAAAATGCCAATAGCAATGTCCATGTGATTTCAATTTGACACCCTCAAAAGTCAAAGTCAGAAGTCTACATTCAATGATAATCACAAGGATCGTTGAGAAACTTCATCTGTTTTAGTCGACCAAAACTTTCCCATTGTTAATTATATCAAGGTTTTGACACAACTATACAAAATGAGACTATGACAATGATTATTTAATTTTTTATTGTGCAAAAACAAGAATGTAACAAAGGTGGGCTTACTGCTAAAACATTTTCTACCTGCCAACCTCAAAGGTCATGGTATAGTCAAATGCACACCTCTTATAATATAGTCGTAACCCTAAACTAGGATTCTTATATGATTCCTTTTCAAATATATTAAAAAGAAGGGTCTAATTTAATTAAAAGTTTTTACGTATCTTAAATCGTGTAGTAAATCTTAAAAGTAATATTGCGTTTAATTTTTTTTTTATTTTCCGACGTTTCGACTATGTTGCAACAGCCGTGGTGGTCACGGGATGACTGAAGATTCTATTTTTTTTTTTTAAATCGTGTAGTTTATCTTAAAAGTAATATCTCGTTTATCTTTTTTATTATTTTCTGACGTTTCGACTATGTTGCAACAGCCGTGGTCACGGGATGACTGAAGGTTCTATTTTTTTTTAAATCGTGTAGTTAATCTTAAAAGTAATATCGCGTTTACCTTTTTTATTATTTTCTGACGTTTCGACTATGTTGCAACAGCCGTGGTCACGGTATGACTGAGGGTTCTAATTACATTTTTTTTAAATCGTGTTGTTAATCGTGTTGTTAAAAGTAATATCTCGTTTACCTTTTTTATTATTTTATGACGTTTTGACTATGTTGCAACAGCCGTGGTCACGGGATGACTGAAGGTTCTAATTATTATTTTTTTAAATCGTGTAGTTAATCTTAAAAGTAATATCTCGTTTACCTTTTTTATTATTTTCTGACGTTTCGACTATGTTGCAACAACCGTGGTCACGGGATGACTGAAGGTTCTATTTTTTTTAAATCGTGTAGTTAATCTTAAAAGTAATATCGCGTTTACCTTTTTTATTATTTTCTGACGTTTCGACTATGTTGCAACAGCCGTGGTCACGGTATGACTGAAGGTTCTAATCACATTTTTTTTAAATCGTGTAGTTAATCTTAAAGTAATATCGCGTTTACCTTTTTTATTATTTTCTGACGTTTCGACTATGTTGCAACAGCCGTGATCACGGGATGACTGAAGGTTCTAATTTTTTTAAATCGTGTTCACGGTATGACTGAAGGTTCTAATTACATTTTTTTTAAATCGTGTTGTTAATCGTGTTGTTAAAAGTAATATCTCGTTTACCTTTTTTATTATTTTATGACGTTTTGACTATGTTGCAACAGCCGTGGTCACGGGATGACTGAAGGTTCTAATTATTATTTTTTTAAATCGTGTATTTAATCTTAAAAGTAATATCTCGTTTACCTTTTTTATTATTTTCTGACGTTTCGACTATGTTGCAACAGCCGTGGTCACGGGATGACTGAAGGTTCTATTTTTTTTAAATCGTGTAGTTAATCTTAAAAGTAATATCGCGTTTACCTTTTTTATTATTTTCTGACGTTTCGACTATGTTGCAACAGCCGTGGTCACGGTATGACTGAAGGTTCTAATCACATTTTTTTTAAATCGTGTAGTTAATCTTAAAGTAATATCGCGTTTACCTTTTTTATTATTTTCTGACGTTTCGACTATGTTGCAACAGCCGTGGTCACGGGATGACTGAAGGTTCTAATTTTTTTAAATCGTGTATTTAATCTTAAAAGTAATATCGCGTTTACCTTTTTTATTATTTTCTGACGTTTTGACTATGTTGCAACAGCCGTGGTCACGGGATGACTGAAGGTTCTAATTTTTTTAAATCGTGTATTTAATCTTAAAAGTAATATCGCGTTTACCTTTTTTATTATTTTCTGACGTTTCGACTATGTTGCAACAGCCGTGGTCACGGGATGAATGAATGTTCTAATTAATTACTTTTTTTGTAATCCTGGCTGAAGGACTGGACTTCCCCCCGGATATCCGTCACGCTGGTATCCTCAGCTTCGCGACGCTGACGCATAAGACCATGGAAGCGTTGCAGGTGAAACAGGATTACTTCGATGCAGTTGTTGTCAAGTACTTCAGGATGTACAGCGGTGAGTTTCGAGTACAGTACAATTTGTTCTGGACTTGGTCGCTAGGAACGGCGTAAATTCACTTATATCTCGCTCTGCTGCGGTGTATAAATTGAAGACGTACTAGAGGAAGGTCAGGTTAAGCTTTTTTGTAAAGCTATTACAGAAAAATATTTTTACATTTTAGATAGATAGATAGAAAATTATTTATCGCACAACTAAAAAGTACTGTACATAGGTGAACTTAATGCTAGATAGCATTCTCTTCCAGCTAACCTTTGTGTAATGTGGTAAACAGTCTTGAGGTAGTGTATGAATAATAAGAAAAGTTATAAATTATATGCTATTCATAATTTTCAAGCTATATTACTGTAAAGTTTTATTAAAATCCATTCAGTGGTTCTTGCGTGAAAGAATAACAAACATCCTCACAAACTTTCACGTTTACAATTTATGTTAGATATTGTGTGGGTTGTTTTGTACACAAACTCATACACACCTAATATTTTTTTTATTTTTTTTTTATTATTTTTTTACATAATGTTAATTCCGTTTTCCAGCGTATTGTTTCTATGTTTTTATTGTGTAACTGATGATTATGTACTTATTTCATTTTAATTTCAAAATTGTTGATTTATATTGTGCATATTGTGGTGGCACATAAATGATATGTCTGTCTGTCCGTCATTCATTCTTCAAAATGATTTCCCAGACTGTCCCCGCTACCTGGACAAGATGATCTGGCTGCAAGGTCTATGCAACATCGGCTACTCGGCCGAGGCGTACACACGTATTATATCCGCTGACAGCGGCCGGCAGCGGCATGAGCGGCTTTGGGCCGCTCTAGCTGGCAGCCCCCGCACCGAGGAACCATATATGGTGAGATTGGCATCGGTTTCAGAATAAGAATCAGGTTCTGAGAATCAGGTATCATCATAAGTAGTCTAGCACTTCCAAACGGATCCAAATAAACTAGCTTTTGCCCACGGCTTCGCCCGCGTGGTACTCCAATTAGAATTAGCCTATGTGTTATTCTGATGTATAAGCTACTGTAAAGTTTGAACAAAATCCGTTCAGTAGTTTTTGCGTGAAAGATTAACAAACATCCATCCTCACAAACTTTCACGTTTATAATATTAGTGTGATAAATAAATGATGCTGGAGATTTTACACACAATATAATCTAGCCTCAAACTAAGCAGAGCTTGTGTTATGGGAACTATATGATTGATATACTACTTATATACTTTTTTTTTGTAAATACATACACATTATACATAGACAAAACTCGGATCCGAGACAAAATGTTTGCAGATCATACAAACATTTGTCCCCCGCGGCGGGAACAAAGAAGTATTTTTGGATACCCAACCCAATTGTATCATTTATGTAACCAGTATTTTAGACACGCTTCAATCTGATAGTGATCTGGATCAGTTAAGCTATCTGTAGATTGTTGCAATTTTAGATCAAATAAACACATTCTATTATTATTATTATTGTTGCTTACTTAATAATAGTAGGTAATGAACGTAACAACAGGTTTTGGGAAAACTAGCTATATGGATTTGAGTTTAAATTTAATATTTTTTCGAGTAGTAACATCGAGTAAATACAAAATTACTTTCTAAAAAAGTCACGATTGGTAATTTATGCGTCTAGACAGCTCAAGTCTAAACAAAAATGAAAACTTCTAGAACAATGTCTTATTATTTCCCAGATCTTGGAGACAACGCTACCGATCCTCACAAATGAGACGGAAGACATCCAACTGCGCATCACGGCCATTCACATGTTCTTATCGTCCCCCAACGTGCGGGAGACAGACCTGCTCTTTGTGCATAACTACATTACCACTTGTAACAATAAACACCTCAAGAGATTCTGGTATTCCACTGTACATAATATAAACTTGAACAGAGATTTCACTGGATATAAAGTTTCGTAAGTGACACTTTTATTATTACTTCTGATGTAATAAATAATATATTTATTTCAGACACTAAAAATTATCATTAACGATTTTTCGAAATGTATATTGAATAAAATTAAATTAATATTTTATTCTATTATCAATTACCTAGGTAGGTAACCTTTTAGTTGATGATAGAAGATAGATGGCAGATGATAGATGACAAGTGGTAGATGACAGATAGCCGATGTTTAAAGCTATATAGATCAGAAGTTATGGAAGAGGACTGCAAAAAACAGGAGATAACGGAAGGAGTTGGAAGAGGCCTATGCTAATAATTTAATTTAATTTAATTTAATTGTTCATTATTTGTATCCTGTTGTTTATGTTATGTGTGCTTTTCAGCATAGGCCTCCTCCAACTCTTCCGTAACTTCTGATCTATATAACTTTAAACATCGACTATCTGTCATCTGCCATCTGTCTTCCATCATCAACTGAAATATTGATGCCCTATCAAATATCATAAAGCCTCAAGTAGGCACCGATTATTATGGCCATCCATTTGTTCTTGTCCTCCCTCAACGTGAGGAAGTCGGACTTTCTCTTTGTGCATACCACTTACACACCAATCGGTTCTAGTATTCCATCCATTCTATAACCTATCAATTTCTATACATATCTACTGTTTGCTACGTGTCATCTGCTATTTCCTTTATGGCAATAAACATAACGGAGCATAAATAAAGAACAAGTCGAATTTGCTGCCTGATTCTTCTCGTTCTGGTTGCGAGGAAACACCGTTAATTCCTTACCTTAAAATCTACTTCCTAGTTAAAGAAAATCTTTTGTTTTTACTCAGGAAGAACCTTGGGATTTCTGTGAATAAATAAAAAATAAAAAACCTTAAACTGACACACACATAGTCATCGCCCACACTAGGATTACCTGTGTCGTGGGTATCAGGCACTACGAGTACCTGTTGACTTTGACTTTGGTTTGTTTTAGGTCATTCTACATTCCCTTCATAGCAAACCAAGTTTCTGACCCTGACCCTCTGTACTGGGCTACCAATAACTACATCATCAGCGGGCAAGAGGGCGATGGTGCTCCTTCGCTGCAAGTCCTCAGCATTGGTGATGATTTGGGGGCGTTGCCAGCTTTTGTGGGGATCAAACTCTTCACAGGTGGTCGAAGGCCATATAGAGCTGCGGTGAGTTTTTTTACCTTTAGGTAATATGATTGATGCTTGATCAAGCAAGGGGGTCGAAAGCCATATGAAGCTGAAGGGAGTCTATAATTTTAAGGAATACGATTGACGCTTGATTAATTCTCAGATACTCTTCATTTCTGAGTACGAGTCATTACTGAGTCGACAATTGATGACAATGATTGACGTTTAGTGCTTGTTTAATGCAATCGTCAAATAAGCACTAAACGTCGACCATTTCACATAATATAACGCGATGCTTTATGCTTGACCGTTGCTCAAATATCAAACGTCAAGCATTGAGCAAGCATCAAGATAAGACATTGTACCTGGATAACTCAATCAATAACTCATGAAAGCAATAAGCGTCAATTATTTCAGATCTTTCATCACGTTTTATTATTGGCACTTGGCATAGAGTGTCAAGCGTTGCACAAGCATCAATGTTAGTCATTAGGCAAGCATCAATTATTTTGTTTTGAATATGACTTTTTATGCTTGGCGATTGGCCAATCATCGATCCTCAAACATTTAAATAGTAGTTTTGGATTCTCTACCCAATAATAACATTTATGGAGCCAGTATCTTTGAAACGCTTCAGTCTGGTAGTGATCTGGATCAGTTGAGCTATCTGTAGATCATTTGCAATCGTTCTTAGATGGTTCAAAAGCTTAGTTTGTGTAGTAGTTTCAGTAAATAAATATATTTTTATATCAAGCATGCAGTAGCTGCCACAGTTTTGTATCAATCATCAATTTTATAAATTGACGCCTGATCAAACATTAACGTGCAAGCATATGAGTATAATATACTTAATTCCAAGTGATAATATATTTATAATGATGATGATAAACACCATTTTTCCAGATATACTTTATAGTAGAAGGAGTGATCACCAATGTAAATGTTTACAAAGAACTTTATGACATCGATCCTGAGAAAATAAACTCTGATAAACTTCTAGAAGTCCTGAAGGGTATTAAAAGTTGGAAGCGGAAGAAAGCTGAAAAGGTAAGAACAAAAACCTATTGCGGTATTTAATTTGTATAGCACTTTTATTATATTAGTTAGGCAAGAAATTAAGAATTCACGGCGTAATTGGCGCATTGCCGATAAGAAAAGTGGTGTTCAAGTCCCGCCGAATCTAAATTTTAATCTCGTTTTCAATTTGAAATTAACAATCCTTAAAGGGGAGTAATACATTAATTCATAAAACTATTTACAAGTAGGTATATACAAAAAATACAGATGAAACAGCTAGCCATCTAAAGACCGTTGCAAACGATCTATAGATAGCTCAACTGATCCAGATCAGTACCAGACGGAAGCGATCGGAACCAGACGGAAGGATTACTCTTATCTTACCCAGATAAGAGTAATCCTTAAACTAAGGTTGGTTTACTTGATAAATATTGGGCCAGCGCTTACCTCGGTCAGAAAATTAGCATTGCTATTCAACGATGTGATGCCGTCAGCCTTATGGGTACCCTGCCCGCGGTCGGTGGCTTGAGCTCTGTTTACTATCTGTAGAAAATAAAGTTCCTATTACATGTAGAAACAGATTTATTTTTCTAGTTTAATATTACGAACATTATGAAGTTTAATGGATTTCTCTGTTTTTATAGGAAGTAGTTGTTCTATTATATAAATCCTACTATCCTACTTCCTACTAATTTAATAAATGCGAAAGTCTGTGTGTGTGAATGTTTGTTACCACGTATCTCCGTAACTACTAAACCGGTTTTGATGAAATTTGGAATGTAGATAGTTTAAATTCTGGAATAACACATAGGCTAATCTTATTTTCGAAAAACAACCCCTAAGGGGGTTTAACAGGGTGGTAAAGTTTCTATGGAAAAAAATATTCCTTGGTTTGATTCACTCAAAGCTCGGTACAAATAAACTTTAAAATAAGTAATGAAACAAGTATTTTTTATTTTTTTTAAACCACCATTTGGGGCAATTGAGTTCTAAACTTTGTATGAAAAATTGTAATCCTTGGTTCGTTTCACTCAAAAGTTGGTGGACATAGTTTGAAGCCTGGAGACGGTCATATGCTACTTTTATTAACATACCATGCGGGCGAAGTCGCGGGCAGAAACTAGTTACATATATACTTGTTAATTGTATTTTGTGTTTTTTAGCTCCACATAGACGTAGTAGTGAAAATACACGACAAGACAGTTTACGCTACACATTTGAACGAAACTAGATTCAAACGATGGAATGAAGAGGATTGTACGTACACATTTATATCATATTTTATTAATATAAATTATATACTCTTCCATTATTAACTAGGTGATTTCTTCCAGATAAATATATAGTAGATTTCCTTCGTTTCGGGAGCCATATAAATCAGCAGATAGTGTACTATCCCTTCCAAACTGACGTCCACATACCAACAGAACTTGGTAAGATACCATCGTTATCAAAGGTTTTCTGGAAGATAATACATTAACGTATTTCCATACACCATTACTGTAAGACAGATAGAAATATATAATAATAATAAAATAATAAATAATGCTGGACATTTTTCACACAACATCATCTAGCCCCGAACTAAGCAGAGGTTGTGTTTTGGGAACTACATGATTGATATACAACTTATATACATTTTTTTTGTAAATACATACATGTTATAGATAGAAAACACACAGACACGAGATGAATATTTGCATACACATATATTTGTCCCGGGGCTGGGATCGATCCCGAAATCTTCTGCGTCTCAGGCAGGCCTTTGCCCACTGCTCAACAAATTCGAGTTGAGATGGATATAAAATTATTTATAGAACAACTAAAAAGTACTGTACATGATAGATAGCATTGTAACCTTTGTGTAATATAGAAAACAGGCTTGAGATAGTGCATGAAAACAAGAAAAGTTATAGATTATATCATCATCATCATCATCAGCCTATATTAGTCCACTGCTGGACATAGGCCTCCCCTAATGAGCGCCATAGCGCCCTGTCTTCAGCTTGTCGCATCCAGCATCTGCCTGCAGTGTTTCGCAGATCGTCATCCCACCTGGCCGGAGGGCGTCCTACACTACGTTTGCCGAGTCGCGGTCTCCACTCAAGAACACGTTTACCCCAGCGGTTATCGGTTCTTCGCGAGATATGTCCGGCCCACTGCCACTTCAGCTTGCTAATTCGTTGAGCTATGTCGATAACTTTGGTTCTCTGACGGATGTATTCGTTACGAATCTTATCCTTCAGAGAGACTCCGAGCATAGCTCTTTCCATAGATTATATGCTAGAGCTAAACTATTAATAAAACACATACTATTCCCTAGATAAGCACAATTACATATATCTACCTACATAACCTAACCCAGTAGCGACTTGGACTGAATTTTTAGGGTTCCGTACGTCAAAAGGAAAAAACGGAGCCCTTATAAGATCGCTTTGTTGTCCGTCTGTCTTTCAAGACCCTTTATCTTGGGAACGCGTGGAGTTATCGAGTTAAAATTAAAACCATATACTCAGGTCTACAGTCCCTTGAAGCTGTGAAAGAATCAAACTTCTAAGTTAACGTAAAAAAAAGATACGGTCGTTTATGCCGCAAAAAACGTATATTTCGACACTCTCAAGGGAATCAAAATTTATAGGGTACTTTCCGTTGACCTAGAACTATGAAATTTGGCAAGTTATATCGTCTTATACTACAAGTACGGAGAAAAATCTGAGAACTATACATTCGTAATTGCTCGTGGTTTTGGAAACTGAATTTCGGGAAAAGCTCGGAAAACACTGCGAGACTTGATTCCTGAACTATTTATAATATGTACCTGCAATTACGGAACTCTCGGTGGGCGAGTCCGACTCGCACTAGTCCGGTTTTTATACTTATTTTACGACCGACTTCAAATAAGGAAGAGGTTCTTAATCCGTCTACATGGTTTTTTTTTTCGTGTGTATGTTACCCAATAATAATAATGTATTCTTTTTTTAATGGGTAGGGTATACTTCAAGTGTCATATATATATTTTATAAAAAAAAACACACCTTAGGATGATGAAATTTCTTATTTCACTTCACTTTTTATCGACTATTTTTATGTGCCGACCCCACGTCATGTGGGATAAGGACGAGTTTAATTTCATTTATTCACATCCTTTGACACATTTCGCATTCATGGACAAGTTAAATTTACAAAAAAAATAGTACAAAACATAAAAAAAATATTTAAGTTGGTTTTTATTTTTTTCTGAAAAAACTTGTTTTTATTATTATTATTTTTAATTAACGTTTACTTTTCGTGGTTCCAGGGACACCAATAAGACTTCAATCCACAATTCTCTCTTTCACATCTATCAGGGGGAATCTGACGGCACCTTCTGATGAGGACATTACTTGGAGAAACGACCTTCACATAAGGTAACCCGTGGTTCCATTATGGATCAAACGCTATGAGTCTACGGTAACTCTGCAACTTTAGTGATTTTTTATACCACCAAGGTGGCAAACGGCCCACCTGTTGGTAAGAAAGTGTATACTTTCAACACCGAGTTAACATCGGCTGTTTTTTTTTAATTTTACTGCAGTGTAGATCAGTAAAGGAAAAAAGTGTTTTCTATGTATAATTTGTATGTGTTTACAAAAAGAAAAAGGATATAAGAAGTATATCAGTAATTTAGTTCAAATAATACAAGCTCTGCTTAGTTTGGGGCTAGATTATGCTGTGTGAAAAATGTCCAGCGTTATTTATTTCCTTTCCAGGTACCAAGGGTTCGATTCCCGCCTCGGGACAAATTTTTGTATGATCTGCAAATATTCGTCTTGGGTCTGGGTGTTTTTTATGTATAATTTGTATGTATTTACAAAAAAAGTAGTATATCAGTCATTTAGTTCCCATAATACAGTTCCCATATTTCGATGATAAAAACTCTTGGGATTTAAAATGCACCAACTCGATAAAAAAAATGCAGGTACCTATTGTTATGTAAAAGGATCATTAAAAAGAATAACCAGCCTTGTTTTCTTGCCTTTCTTTCCTGGCTTGGTCGCGGAGGAACAGGCACTAGATAAAACTGACGTTTCAAAGTGATCCTTGTCATTTTAATGAATAAATTAATTTTGACTTTGACTATGTTTAGTTTGAGGCTAGATGATGCTGTGTCAAAAATGTCCAGCATTATTTATTTCCTTTCCAGGTACCAAGGCACGGCCGTGACTACTCTTTCCACGGCCGCGCCTCTCGTCCAGACGGTGCACGTGGCGAGGATCCAGCAATCACTGGTAGCACATTTACCCATGAAGTTCAACGTGTCTTTGTCCAGTACTGACAAATCATTGGTGTAAGTTGCCTAAGGGGACGAAATAGTCCTCGACTAAGCGCCTACCGTAGACTCGCTATCTGTACGAATTAGTCCCAGAATATTCTCGTTTGCGTTAAATAAAGTAAACGTCTACCGTAGACTCGCTATCTGTACGAATTAGTCCCAGACTATCCTCGCTATCTGTACGAATTAGTCCCAGACTATCCTCGTTTGCGTTAAATAAATCAAACGCCTACCTTAGACTCGCTATCTGTACGAATTAGTCCCAGACTATCCTCGTTTGCGTTAAATAAAGCAAACACTTACCGTAGACTCGCTATCTGTATGAATTAGTCCCAGACTATCCTCGTTTGCGTTAAATAAAGCCTACCGTAGACTCGCTATCTGTACGAATTAGTCGCAGACTATCCTCGTTTATGTTAAATAAAGCAAAAGCCTACCGTAGACTCGTTATCTGTATGAATTGTTTCCAGACTATCCTCGCTATCTGTACGAATTAGTCCCAGACTATCCTCGTTTGCGTTAAATAAAGTAAACGCCAACCGTAGACTCGCTATCTGTACGATGTAGTCCCAAACTATCCTCGTGTACGCTAGGCGCTTAGTAGAGGACTATTTCGTCCCCCTTAGCCAATCAGCAGGTTGGGCTGAAACGGATGATACGTTTTCGATTTATTTATTTACTAGCTTCTGCCCACGGCTTCGCTCGCGTGTTACCCGGATAAAAAGTAACCTATGTGTTATTCTGATGTATAAGCTATATTACTGTAAAGTGTCATCAAAATCCATTCAGTAGTTTTTGCGTGAAAGTATAACAAACATCCATCCTCACAAACTTTCACGTTTATAATATTAGTAGGATTATATGAATCAAATGATCAATCAGCTCTTCTTCCAGATTGACGTGGCCGAACCCGGGCGACCAGCAAGCAGGCGTGGCGATGCACTCTCGAGCTGAAGTATCTACGGAAACAAATAACGATGGAGACGATTTTCTGCTGGAAAGGGGAGAAGTTGAGGTGAATGTCTAATTCCTGTATTTTTTCTGTTCAATTAAAATCAAAGTCAAAATCATTCATCGCCCCTGACTCCAGACTAGGATTCCCTGTATCGTGGGTATCAAGTTCGTATCGTGGGTTTGACGACCTCTGTGGCGCAGTGGGCGAAGGTCCGCCTGTGACGCAGAAGGTTGCGGGTTCAATTCCCGCCACGGGACAAATGTTTGTATCTGCAAATAATTATGTATGTATTTACAAAAAAAAATGTATATAAGTAGTATATCAGTCATGTAGTTCCCATAATACAAGCTCTGCTTAGTTTGGGGCTGTGTGAAAATGTCCAGCATTTTTTTTTTTTTTTTTTTTTTTTTTTTTAAATCAAGAACTACGAGTACCGTGGTACCACCCAGTCTCAGAACAAATATCCAATCTAGTTATACTATATTTTTTGAAACTTTGACTAAAACTTGCAGCGCTCTGATAGAGTTCTTCCCTACAGCTACTTTGATGGAAGACTTAACCTGACGTGAATTTGAGAATGAATGAGAATATTTTATTTTGTTTATATCATATGGTGTACCCATATGATATAAACAAAATAAATAATAACACATTAAGATCAAGGTACAATGGGCTGTATTATCGCTGAATAGCGATCTCTTCCAGACAACCTTTGAATGGAGAGGATTCTATGTGATTTTGAAGTGGCCGGGGGTGTACATTATAGTTTGTGTAAAGTATAATAAATATGTACTATTACTAATTACTTATAATATTATAAAGAGAAAAGATTTTTTTGTTTGTTTGTTTGTACCGAATAGGCTCCGAAACTACTGGACCGATTTTAACCATTTTTTCACCAATAGAAAGGTTAATTATCAGGAAGTTACATAGGCTGTAATTTATTTTAAAAAAATGAGAGATCTTTAAGAAAATTGCAATAATGTAACCCAAAGTAGCAAAATTTTGCCTATAAAGTTCATTATTTTGCGTGCGCTGAGAAAACTATTGATGATACATAAAAATGATGTTCTACATGATTAAAGTACTCATTATTCCCTACAAAAAAGTCCTGCAGGGAAAATATTTAACTATCATAGTTAAGTCACAATAGCAGCTTTTGTGTTCTAAAATTTAATTAAATCGCCGGTTGAAACAAAAGTTGGTTACATTCGTAAAATCGAAACTTACGCGAGTAAAACCGCGGGGGGCAGCTAGTATTTTTTAATATATCATGAATAAATGAAATTAAATATCCGTAGAACATGCAAACATTTGTCCCGCAGCGGGAATCGAACTAGCATCTCTTACATCAAATTTGGCTACTCTCCCGTCGCACATTCAAGGTAGTGAAATGTTGTTTTCTGTTTTAGGACAAAAAGGACAGTATTTTCTTCGACTGCAAGCGTCCGATGACGGGCGCTGAAGTTATCAACAAATTGCTCGCTTCAAACACAAAACATCACGAGTAAGTTGGTAAAAGCGCCATCTATTGAGTGAGATTTGAATTAAGTGAAGTGTTGGATACGTAGCGAGTAGGCGGTGTAGCAAACAGCGATTAGGATGCGTAGCAAGCGCGTAAGCCGAATAGCAAGCAAATAGGCCGCGTAGCAAACGGCAATTAAGATAGATAGGTAAATAGATAGATAGATAAACTCTTTATTGTGCATAACACCAATTAATAGTACAAAAAGTCAAAAAAGTCAAAAGTCAAAATTCATTTATTCAATAAAATCACAAGGACCACTTTGAAACGTCGGTTTTTATCTAGGTGCCTGTTCCTCCGCGACCAAGCCAGGAAAGAAAGGCAAGAAAACAAGGCTGGTTATTCTTTTTAATGATCCTTTTACAAAACAATAGGTTCGAGTTGGAGCATTTTCAATCCCAAGAGTTTTTGTCATCTAAATAATCAGATATTTTATAGTATGCCTTTTTATAAAGCTTTTGTTTAATTACGTTTTTAAATTTGTTAATTGATAATTTTTGTATATCTCTTGGGAGTTTGTTATAAAAGCGTACACCGTGCCCTTTAAACGATTTACTAACTTTATGGAGTCTACAAGTGGCAACAGCGAGTTTATCTTTATTTCTAGTATTAACATTGTGATTATCGCTTTTTTTCTTAAACAAATTAATATTTTTGTGAACATACATCAGATTTTCATAAATGTATTGACAAGGGAATGTCATTATATTTATTTCTTTAAACTTTTCGCGAAGTGATTCTCTGGGGCCCATATTATAAATTGCTCGAACAGCCCTCTTCTGCAGCACAAAAATGGTATTGATATCAGCAGCACTCCCCCACAGCAGTATACCGTACGACATAATGCTGTGGAAGTAGCTGAAGTAAACTAGTCTAGCTGTGTCAACGTCTGTATAAAGACGGATCTTTTTGACTGCATATGCCGCAGAACTAAGTCTCTTCGATAACCCATCAATATGAGGACCCCATTGAAGCTTATTATCTAGGGTGATACCTAAGAATACGGTGGTGTCCACAAGAGCCAACTGTTCATCTCAGAATACAATACAATCACAGAAACACGATAATAAATAAAAGAAATGAACAATGGGCGGTCTTATCGCTGAAAGCGATTTCCTCCAGATAACAGAATAAGATGAATAGCGAGTACATTAGGTACATTTCAAACGCATAAACCACGTAACATTCAGCAATTAGGACGCATAGCAAGCATATAGCCAGTTGTATCAGAATTATTTATGGTACCTATTTTACAAATTATGACCTAACTGAAAATTGACATAACCAAGTGTTCTATAAATCCCTACTGTTTGAAATAAATGAATACTGAATATAGGCAAAATCACATAGGCTACTTTGTAAGCGTATAGACCACATTGAAAATGCATAGGCCACGTAGATAGATAGATAGATAGAAAATACTTTATTGCACACCAAATATTTCAGCTTAAAATAAATAGTAAAAACTTTAACATTGTTGTACAATGGGCAGTCTTATCGCTAGCGATCTCTACCAGACAACATTTGGATGGAACGGACTGTACGAAAGATTACAAGGGGTTGTAAGTGGTGTACCACATACTATGAAAACACTATATTATTATTTACCTACATAATTAATTACTACACAGCATAATACCTACATACTATCATTTACTATTCTATAATACATAACTAGGTAAGCCAGAAACAGGCAACAGCTAACGACTCGAGGATAAGTAATGTTCCTTGACTAAGGATTTAAAAATAGGCAGTGATTTCGCACGTCTGATACTTTTTTTTGTTCTGTGTTCATCTGCGATCAGTCTTCAGACTATGAGCAGGTTCGGTGTGGGTAATCAGGCTTGTAAGGGAAGTGGTCCAGTTATCATTTCTCCTTTTCTTCAGGCATCATGTCCGTCGAGTTCCATGATGTGTTGTCTGCGTAGTCTCTTTGGGTAGCTGATGGTGGTTAGCTGTGATGCCAAGTGATTAGGATGTGTGTTCAGGCGTTTTTTTTATTTGATTTCTTCACTGACAGTGTCGATTCGTTCAGAGGTCTTCAGAAACCATCAACCATCATCACGTCTGATACTAACACACGTAGCAAGAACATAGGGCACTTTTAAAGCAAATAAGCCACATAGCATGTGCAGGCCGCGTAGCAAGCGCCTAGGCCAAGTAGTAAGCGTATATGACACATTGCAAACGCGTAAGCCACGTAGTAAGCACATAGGCCACGCAGCAAGCGCATAGGCCGCTTAGCAAACGGCGATTAGGATGCATAACAAATGCGCAGGCCATGTAGCAAGCGTATTATGCCACATTGCAAACGCGTAGGCCATATAGCAAGCAACAAATATGACGTGTAGCAAACGCATATGCCGCTTAGCAATCGACAATTATGATGCAAAGCAAGCGCATAGGCTACGATGCACACGCATAGGCCTCTGTACAAAGCAGTGTATTGATGACTTTCATATGGAAGTGTAGAGAAATTTAGAGCACTTTAAAAAAAATATCTTACTGACTCTGATTATAAATCCGAAAACGGTACCTGACAGTATTAAATTGTAAACCAATGTTTTCAGTTTCTTCCACTCCATCCAACCCTCGCTGGTCATTCTCAATGGACTGGTCCTCTTCAGTTCTCCACCCCCAGGATCCTGTGGGGTGATTCTGCAGCCGAAGGTCACGGCGTCTGACGATGTACTGGAAGTCAGGATACATCTGGAGAACATCAGTTTTGTTGAGGATGTCTTGAAGGCGGAAATGTGGTTCCGGCTCAAGTATTATGGGTAAGATTATCTTTATTATCAGCATTCGTTTATAACAATACTAGCTCCTGCTCACGGATTCGCCCGCGTGGTACCCGTATAAAAAGTAGCCTATATGTTATTCTGATGTATAAGCTATATTACTGTAAAGTTTCATCAAAATCCGTTCAGTAGTTTTTGCGTGAAAGAGTAACAAACATCCATCCTCACAAACTTTCGCGTTTATAGTAGGATATTGACAAACCAGTTCGAGTAGCCGGCTGGGACGTAAGAGTTGCAGGTTCGATTCTCGCTGCGGGACAAATGTTGGCATCTTCTGCGGTCATTTGTTCCATGTCATGTTCCTGATACGTATGACACAGGGAATTCTAGTGTGAGGTTAGGAACTATCTGTCTGTTGAGTATATATGTAAATACCTATTATATTATTACTAGCCTCTGCCCACGGCTTCGCCCGCGTGGTACCCGTATAAAAAGTAGCCTATGTGTTAATCTGATGTATAAGCTATATTATTGTAAAGTTTTATCAAAATCCGTTCAGTGGTTTTTGCGTGAAAGAGTAACAAACATCCATCCTCACAAACTTTCGCGTTTATAATAGTAATAGGATTTCTGCAGCCAAAGCGATCCAGAGAACGTGTTCCTCAAAGTGGAAGCCGATACTAAACTTGAAAGGAAGAAAGAAGGTACGACTCGATATGAATTGACTTTACATGGCCACCAACCCAACGCCACGGACCCTGTCAAGAAGGAATGGAGGGTGAGTTTCAAAAGTTTTTATCTGTGCCATCTTTCGTTTTGTTTTTAGGATTCCATACCTCAAAAGGAAAAAACGGAACCCTTATAGGATTATTTTGTTGTCCGTCTGTCTGTCTGTCAAGACCCTTTATCTCGGGAACGCGTGGAGGTATCGAGTTGGAATTAAAAACGTATACTCAGGTCTACAGTCCCTAGAAGCTGTGAAAAAATCAAACTTCCAAGTTAACGTAACAAAAAGATAGGGCCGTTTTTTCGTACTTTTCGTTGATCTTTGAAATTTGGCAAGTAATATTGTCTTATAATACTACACTTTGAAACTACTATACAACATTTTTAAATTTAACAAAAAAAAACATTTATTTATTTATTTATATCAACGTACTACATTTTTTTACAGGTCACGCCTAATACAATAGCGTAGAAACATAAACAAATATCATTATCAACGATTAATTGTAACATAAACGGCATAGCCTTTTGCAAATTCGTTCAGAGACAGCTGAAAAAAAAAACTTATACGCTACCAAGTTGAGCGTAGTTTGGTATCTGTAACGTATCCTCGTAACAAGTTGGTTTTGATAGGTCCGTCTGATCGGCCACGAGAGTCTCCGCACATCGTTCCTCAAAGACATATCCGTGGAACCGGCGTCATACGAGGGTACAATGACCTTGGCTTTCACCGGGAACCAGGGCAACCCAGGGGAACCCGATAGTGAATTTCTGGTCAAGTATAAAGGACAACCAGGACTTGACGAACGGAAGTTCGTTGTCAAAGCTACCGGGAAAAACGTAAGTTCTATGATTCTAGATGGTACTATACTAGCTTCTGCCCACGGCTTCGCTTATGCTGTATCCGGATAAAATGTAGCCTATGTGTCATTCTGATGTATAAGCTATATTACTGTAAAGTTTCATCAAAATCCGTTCAGTAGTTTTTGCGTGAAAGAGGAACAAACATCCATCCTCACAAACTTTTACGTTTATAATATTAGTAGGATATAGTAGGACTAGTCTTTGTCCACGGCTTTGCTTGTGTTGTACCCGGTTAAAAAGTAGCTTATGTGTTATTCTGATGTATAAGCTATATTACTGTAAAGTTTCATCAAAATCCGTTCAGTAGTTTTTGCGTGAAAGAGGAACAAACGTCCATCCTCACAAACTTTTGCGTCTATAATATTACTACCTTCTGCCCACGGCTTCGCCCGCGTGGTACCCGGATAAAAAGTAGCCTATATGTTATTCTAATGTATAAGCTATATTACTGTAAAGTTTCATCAAAATCCGTTCAGAAGTTTTTGCGTGAAAGAGTAACAAACATCCAACCTCACAAACTTTCGTGTTTATAATATTAGTAGGATTCCAAATGCAGAGCATAAAACGGTAATTGACCCAAGGTATTATGTTAGCGCTAAAAGAAAACGACAGTATCGTTCTCCATACATTTATTTATCGCGTCCTTGTCGTTTAAGGTTTTAACGTGTTTCGTAGTACGGAGTGGGTTGAGCAACTTGGTCAGTCTGAGGTTGCAAACATGTTTTATTACAATTTTGTTTTCAATTAATATTTTTCATACAGCTATGTTCACGTGCACAAGCGTATAACCGGTGCAGCGGCTGATTCTGCAGAGGATCTCAAGAGGCGCAAATATAGAAGTCTCGACAGAGCTTACTTATTTGAGCCTTTTGGGGTTGAGACTCTGGGTCCGGGGAGATCCGGGGCCCTTCGCGTTTTCAAAATTCTTTCAGGGCTACTGGTCGAAGCGACGCGTGACCAGAAAAATGGCTCTTATCTGGGTCAACGCATTAGCATTGTCATTTAAAGTGGCAATGCGGCCAGTATTTTGGGAACGCTTCCTTCTGGTAGTGATCTGGATCAGTTGAGCTATCCATAGATCGTTTGCAACGGTCTTTAGATGGCTAGCTTTTTCATCTGTATTTTTTGTTACTTATTTGTAAATAGTTGTATGTTTAAGTAGGTATATACAAAAAAATATTAAACGATGATCTATTAATATTATTTGACGACCTCTGTGGCGCAGTGGGCGAAAGTCCGCCTGAGACGCAGAAGGTTGCGGGTTCAATTACCGCCGGGAGACAAATGTTTGTATAATCTGCAAGTATTTGTCTCGGGGTCTGAATGTTTTCTTTGTATAATATGTACCTATGTTTTTACAAAAAAATATATATAAGTAGCATATCAGTCATGTAGTTCCCATAACACAAGCTCTGTCTACATTGGGCTAGATGATGCTGTGTGAAAAATGTCCAGCATTAATTATTTTATTTTTGTTAATAATTTTATTTCATGAACATGCAGTAGAACTGAAATTTGTTTTTAGACTGAGACGCGCAATCTCAAATCACCGTCATTATCTTCCAAAAACTTGGTACTATATTTCTTTATCACAGCTGAAAAGTTGAAGCTAAGGAAGCTGCTAAGAACCATCTAGGAAAGACCAACAATCATACAAAAAAAGTCCCATTTAGTAGGAGTTAAAAATGAAAAAGTACCTAACTTATTTAGACAGAAAAAAATGTTAGTCATCCTTATCTCATAAGTATGCCCATAAGTCAATGACCGTTTTTTGCTTCGCGTTTGGAAAGGACTATAGATATAGATGCTAGATTTGAGATTCGATTTGATATTTACGAGATTTAATTTGATAAATTATAGATTTGATTTGATAGATAAGAGATTTAATTTGATAAATTAGTGATTTGATTTGATAGATTAGAGATTTGATTTGATAAATTAGAGATTTGATTTGATAAATTAGAGATTTGATTTGATAAATCAGAAATTTGATTTGATAAATTAGAGATTTGATTTGATAGATTTGAGATTTGATTTAATATATTTGAGATTTGATTTGATAAATTTTGCCAATTCAAAGATCAAGTATATTACGGTGGCTCTTTCTGGCCGTATCACTGGTTATTTCTCGGTCTCCCTGCGACCCAGTAAGGCTAGTGGGAAGAACTTAATTTTGTTTTTATGAAACTAAAAGGCGCTACTGGAAATTTGCCTATAAGTACACTTGGTTACGTCAAAAACTTACATTGTAGAACTTGGAAGAATGCTCTTCTGGCCGTTACCTCTCTTAATATCTCTGGTTCTTTCTGTTTATATGGAAATATCCTCAATGAATTCACTTTAGTTAATTTATTTCAGCTGTCTAAAACTGGATTTCTTGAGTCGGAAATTATTTCTCAGACGACGTGGGGTCAGTTGCTGAAAGCGTATAGCAGAGACCCTATCAACATTACCGCTGTTATCAAGGTATTTTTTTTTTAATCTTTATTATATTTAAAGGAGTTTTGTCATACAGTGACTATGCCACCCCTCAGGTAAATTAAAAAAAAATCATCCATCAAATACACACGTAATATTAACTAAGAATCTGTGTGTCATTGGTATCAGTAACTATGAGTATCATGGTACCACAACACCCAGATTCGGAACAAATATGCATATGTAAACATTTGTCCAGCAGCGGGAATCAAACCCACAACTCATGCGTCACCAGCTCTCGTTTTGACAGTACAGGAGTGTGTTTGTTTTTATTCCATCCTATACCTACTCTGTATCAGTAACTCGAACATTGTAATTGGGTTAAAAAAAACCTACTGTATTGAAAAACTAGCTTCTGGCTACGGCTTTGCCCACGTTGTACTCGAATATTACATTTATGTTATTGTACACTAGTTGTTGCTCGCGGCTTCACCCGCGTGGTATGTTCATAAAAGTTGCATATGACCGTCTCCAGGCTTCAAACTATGTCCACCAACTTTTGGATGAATCGAACCAAGGATTACAATTTATACAAAGTTTAGAACTCAATTGCACACCACCAAAGGGTGGTTTTGCAAAAATAAAAAATACATGTTTCATTATTTGCTTTAAAGTTTATTTGTACAGAGTTTTGACCAAATCAAACAATTTTTTTTTATCATAGAAACTTTACCACCCTATTTAACTCCCTTTAAGGGGGTTAAATAGGGCGGTTTTCGATTTTCAAAAATTAGATTAGCCTATGTGTTATATCAGATCCTAAACTATCTACATTCCAAACTTCATCAAAATCGGTTTAGCAGTTACGGAGATACGTGGTAAAAAAACATTCACCCACCCACACACACACACACACACACACACACACACACACACACACACACACACACATACACAAACACAGACTTTCGCATTTATTATATAAGTAGGATTTAATTTTACTCATTTGCATGGCATGTTAAATAATTTTCGTATTTTTGTATAATTTCTGAAATGATCTGACATTTATTAATTTTACATGCATGCGAGCTGACTATGGCTGTACCTACTTTATTTTTTACCACAGACTGTAATCTGAATCTGAATCTGAAACTGAATTTGAATATTAAGAAGCAAATGAAAAGTAGCGTTTCCAAGAAACGCCGACCATTTTTTCGTCGACATACGTTTCAAAATTGGTCTCCACGAAAAGCCTTTTTATTTTTACGGGATAATTATAAAGCCTATATCCACCCTGAAAGTCCATTTTAAATATTAGTGAAATATTTTTTGAAAAAGCATGTGTCGTTTCGTTGATTACCCCTTACATACAAACTTACAAACTTCGCCTCTTTATAATATTAGTATAGTCGTTTAATCGTTAATGTTCTCTCATCAACTTCCCCTAACTTTTTTATATTCCAAAAACTATCGTAAATTTGACTATTCATATTGTAAAAACGAATTTTCACGTATCGCACTATCGGTGGAGTGCACGACGTGACGCGGAGGGAGAAAGTCGCGATCACTCACCCTGATGAAGACTCTCGGAATGAGTCGAAACTTAGTCGGTGCCTTCACCGATAGTGCGGTACGTGAAAATTCCCGTTTTTACAATATGAATACCCTAACTTTGTCAGTTTTAACAACTCCCAAGACCTTTTTCAGGGGAACAACGGCGTTTCGTCCGTCGACATAAACAACGCAACGCAAGTACAGCTGAAGTCTGAAAGTTTTTCATGGCTACTAGATAGATGGACGGATATGCAAATGAAGAAAAACTTTGGATTCTACCGTAAGCATAAAAAATGACATTTTTAATGATGAATCAGAAATTATTCTAGACTATTTTAGAATATTATTACGACTTTAGCACGTACTTTACTGTTCTCCTGCTGAAGTTTCGTTGATCGTTCCTCATTCCTTAAACGATAGCAAACTACGATATTTTCAATTCTAATCTAGACCAATCTATGAAGTTTAAATACTCGGATAAAAAGTAGCCTATGTGTTATTTTGATGTATAAGCTATATTACTGTAAAGTTTCATCAAAATCCGTTCAGTAGTTTTTGCGTGAAAGAGTAACATCCATCCTCACAAACTTTTGCGTCTATAATATTACTAGCTTCTGCCCACGGCTTCGCCCGCGTGATACCCGGATAAAAAGTAGCCTGTGTTATTCTGATGTATAAGCTATATTACTGTAAAGTTTCATCAAAATCCGTTCAGTAGTTTTTGCGTGTAAGAGTAACAAAGATCCTCACAAACTTTCACGTTTATAATATTAGTAGGATTTGAAATTTCTAATCATGAATGTAACCTATCCAATCTCTCTCTCTCTCTCTTGTTGTTCTTATTGTCTCTTTTAAAAAATGTCTTACTTGCATCGCCCTGAGAGGATCCATGTACTTTTCTGCTATACATAATAGTCCTCCTGAAATATAAAATATGAAATAATGTAGGTACAAGATTTTATAATATCCCAAAAAATTTTGGCAGAATTTTTGGGGTACTATAAAATCTTGCGACTTTCCTTATGTTTAGGTTAACACTTTAAAAAACAATTAATAACATACTTACATAAAACTGAGAAAAAAGTAAAAAAGTGGCATTAAGTTGTTAAGAAAAACTTGTTTTTTAGGTGAATGCATAATCCATCGGCCGTATGTACAGACTTTGTCCGGCGATACAACTCTGCAAGGGACACAAGCTCTCTTGCTAGCTGATTGTCGCGATGAAAATCCGAGGTACGTCCTAAAAACTAGCGATCCATCCCTGTCATCATCCTAATCTAGATATCACAGCCATAGCGTATAATCCGCTCTATTACATAACTAATCAATAATCCGCCCACTAGGCCTACTTGTTTAATCTAGTCCAATAAAACATTTTCTATCAATCTACCTATTTCAGATAACGATGAATGAATGAATGAAAATCTTTATTAAATTTAAGTCATTTATTAATTAATTCAACATTTATGTTAATTTCTTGTTAGGATCTATGCTAAAATCCAAGTTAAGCAGAATATTTTAAACAAGTAAAAAGGAAGGTTTAAGGACCTTTACTCGTGTCTCGATCAAGCTGCCTCAGGCGAGACTTTCTACTTGATCAGGACCTGAATAAAGGCCTAAATAGGCCTGAAATAGCATGTGTCGTTTCGTTGATTACCCCTTACATACAAACTTCGCCTCTTTATAATATTAGTATAGGCGTTTAATCGTTCATGATCTCTCATCAACTTCTCCTCACTTTTTTATTCCAAAAACTATCGTGAACTTGACTATTCATATTGTAAAAACGGGAATTTTCACGTACTGCACTATCGGTGAAGGCACCGACTAAGTTTCGAGTCTTCATCAGGGTGAGTGGTTGCGACTTTCTCCTTCCGCGTCGCGCCGTGCACTACGCGCTGCCGCACGTTGTGCGCGGTTATAAAGGCGCGCGGGTGGAGGGGGGGATTGTGTTCTTAGCGTTGTTGTAACTACTGGTGGTAGGGGTGCTACATCGTCTACGCTACTGCTCACGTCGACGCCATAACCTACTCCTGGAGTTACTGGCAAGTTATAGCAATCTGAAATGACCTGCGATGCTGTTGGAACTGCCCCGCACTCTGTACACCATAAACCAATAACAGAATAAACAGATTCTTATGATAATAGTGTTTTTTTTTACAGGTTTGCAGTACTAGTAATGCCAGAAGGTATAAAAATATACAACGGTGGTTATTCAGTACTAGTGGACGATCAGCTGAGCATAGATGCAACGGACGCTGGCGAACAGTTTTTGTAAGTCAAAGCCAATTCTTCATTCTTTTACTAGCTTCTGCCCACGGTTTCGCCTGCGTGGTACCCGGATAAAAAGTAGCCTATGTGTTATTCTGATGTATAAGCTATATTACTGTAAAGTTTCATCAGAATCCGTTCAGTAGTTTTTGCGTGAAAGAGTAACAAACATCCATCCTCACAAACTTTCGCATTTATATTAGTAGTAGGATAGGATTATACTTTTACTATACTATATCATTTTGACGACTTCTGTGGCGCAGTGGGCGAAGGCTCGCCTGAGACGCAGAAAGTTGCGGGTTCGATTCCCGCCGCGGGACAAATGTTTGTATCTGCAAATATTTGTCTCGGGTCTGGGTGTTTTCTATGTATAGTATGTATATATTTACAAAAAAAGGTATATATAAGTAGTATATCGGTCATGTAGTTCCCATAACACAAGCTTTGCTTACTTTGGGGCTAGATGAAGCTGTGTGGAAAATGTCCAGCATATATTTTTTTTATATCATAATTAGTCTGTTTTTTTTTATTTGGTTCACAACTTGAAATTACATAATATTATTAACAGGACACTCTAATTAATACCTTTGTCGGTTTAATTTCTAAAACTAGGTGTAATATTTTTATTATAAGTGGTACTTTCATCTAACAATTAATTTTCTTTCTTTCAGAATAACCAGAGAAGACGGCCATGTGAAGATAACTCTTAAACTAACGAATATAATAGTGTACTGTCAGCGTGATAAAACTAATATTTTAGTTCCGCGACTGTACATGAGCACTGTTTGCGGTACTTGCGCGAGTTCCCGTGATTCTAGAGTGCTAGATTAGCTACTGTCAATTAGTTCTACTAACCACGTTTTGACAATTCTTGCATGATGATTCTGGTTCGTAAGTTCTAGCAAGAACTTGCAAGCAAGTTCTGTAAAACCAGATTTTATTTTATACTAATAACTAGCTTCTGTCCACGGCTTCGCCCGCGTGGTACCCGGATAAAAAATAGCCTATGTGTTATTTCGATGTATAATCTATATAACTGTAAAGTTTTATTAAAATCCGTTCACTAGTTTTTGCGTGAAAGAGGAACAAACATTCTCACAAACTTTCACGTTTATAATATTAGTAGGATATCTACATACATCAAGAAAATCATAAAGTAGATTATAAAAAATATGGGCGTTACAAAAATTTATACGTATTTTTATTCTAAAAACTATAGTGAATTCGATCATTCATATTATAAAACGGGATTTATCACGAAAAGAAAGTAATTACGATCCTATTGCCTTTACCGATTGTACGATACACGAAAATCTCCGTTTTACAATATGAATGAGAACTAAAATTCAGAAATACCTACCATTTCTTAATTTTAGTTCTCCAAGTTCTGTTTAGCAAACTAACTAATTTTATCTAGCTTTGTGATGTGTCAAACTAATTCTTCTAATCTAACAACTAGTTCTTACTAAATAATCGTAGGTTAAGAACTTAAGAATAAAAAAAATTTGCTATACATTTTTTTCTTTTTTAACTCGTATTAAAGTAACATTATTATTAATTAATAGTACCCACAAAACTATTATTATTGCTATTAAGAACTGAAGGGCAAAAATTCTCATTAAGACATTTGTACAAATTAATAAACGCCGGCTAAAGATTCCCTAATGACCAGAAACGAAGTCTTACTAGTACTATAATTAACTTGTCTGTCAATCTGTACCTAACTAAGTAAATAAAATATTATTAATATTAATATTATTATTATTTTTTGTCATTTTCCACGCATCATCTAACCCCAAACTAAGCAGATCTTGTATTATGGGAACTACATGACTGATATACTACTTATTCCAAAAACTATCGTGAACTTGACTTTTCATATTGTAAAAACGGGAATTTTCACGTACTGCACTATCGGTGAAGGCACCGACTAAGTTTCGACTCATTCCGAGAGTCTTCATCGGGGTGAGTGGTTGCGACTTTCTCCTTCCGCGTCGCGCCGTGATAATACATAGCAAATACCCAGACCCGACCCCCAGATCATACAAACATTTGTCCCGCGGCGGGAATCGAACACGCAACCTTCTGCGTCTCATGCAGGCCATCGCCCACTGCGCCACAGAGATCATCGAATATAAAATATACGAACCAACATAATTATGATTTATAAGAAATAATCTCAACGGGACCTATTTTGATGACTGATAGTAACTAGAAGAGCTGGTCATGAAAGACATGAAGAAAGGAACTCTGCCTTAATCATGGATATATACTTTGTCCTCATCCTGGACTTTGACGGCTCTTCAAAGGTACAAACTCGAGGTTTGCCAGCGGGTGATGGAGCGCAGAATTCTCGGCGTCAAACTTACAGATCGCATCTGTAACACCACACTGCGCTCCCAGACTAAAATCGCCGATGTAACCCATAACACATAAATCCGCCAAACTGAAATGGGACAGGGCTGGACATATCTCCCGAATGCCGTACAAGCTGTGGGCTAAAATAGCCACTGAGTGGGTCCCACAGGGTGCGACGCGGCCAAGGGGTCAGCCCAGGCGGAGGTGGCGCGACGAACAGTACACATTTCTGGTAACCTTGCCAATCGATTCACATTACCGCAAAGAGTAGAAAAAGAGAAGGAAGGACTTTGCCCTGCAGTGGGACCAGACAGGCTTATTAGATTAGATGAGACTAGCTTCTGCCCATGGTTTCGGCTATGTGTTATTCTGTTTTATAAGCAATATTACTGTAAAGTTTCATTACAATCCGTTCAGTAGTTTTTGCGTGAATGAGTAACAAACATCCATCCTCACAAACTTTCGCGATTATATTACTAACTTCTGTCCACGGCTTCGTCCGCGTGGTACCCAGATAAAAAATAGCATATGTGTTAATCTGATTTATAAACTATATTACAGTAAAGTTTTATTACAATCCGTTCCGTAGTTTTTGCGTGAATGAGTAACAAACATCCATCCTCACAAACTTTGGCGTTTATAATATTATCTTCTGCCCACGGCTTCGCCCTGGATGTTCGGGTGTTTAAATTCGGTTCAAAATTGATGAAAATATCAAGACACAAATATAAAAAAACGAATTGAGAATCTCTTCTTTTTTTTGAAGTTATACATCATTTTGATTACCAAAATGTCTTCAAAGAGGACAGATACGATTAGGTACATATCCCTGCAACTGTTTTCAGAATACCGTTGTGACTGCCCAAAACTCTACACATCAGTTATGCTGTCTTTTTACAAATTTCTCAGCATTTATTTTTACTAGAGCGAAAAACCGTGCTTACCCAACCAACAACCACGCTCAACTGACCGTTTTCACGACATAATTTTATACAGAGAACGCGTCAAGCGCGGCTAATGATTGGTCAGCGAGCCGGCCATAGACTAATCGGCTTATTTTCTTTAATCGGCCGTGGCAAAGGATACTTTGATCATTCAGCCGGGTAACTTTTAAGTATACAAAGAGAATGCTGTCGGCTGAGCGTTAAAAATTTACCTTTTGAGTTCCCAAGCGTGAAAAGTAAATATTGAGACAGAGGAATGAATTGTTGATTGTTGTTTTTGCAACAGGTGACTCGGGAAGGGGAGATTTTATATTACCTATATGTATGTATTTATTTATGTGTGTTATGTTTATTTATTTGTATTTCGTTATGTTACTAACATATCACTAGTAACATAACAAAATATAATAACCTCTGTGGCGCAGTGGGCGAAGGTCCGCCTGAGACGCAGGTTGCGGGTTCGATTCCGCTATCGGGATAAATGTTTGTATGATCTGCATTCATTTGTCTCTCTGGGTGTTTTCTATGTATAATATGGATGTATTTAAAAAAAAAGTGTATATAAGAGGTATATCAGTCATGTAGTTCCCATAACACAAGCTCTGCTTACTTTGGGGCTAGATGATGCCGTGTGAAGAGTCCAGCATTATTTAAATTTGTTTAAATTTAAAGTTCTTCACGATTATTTCGCGAAATGAAGTTTTACCTAATTACCGAAATCTCCCAGGACACATAGTACCCCATAGTCCAAGAACTAATTGATTGGGATTCCAATTGGCATAGAAATTAATATTTTAAGATTTATCTCCTTAATATCTTCTTCAGATAACATCAAGCTCAGTTAACCGATTACAGACAATGTATTTGCTACAAAATGTAATATAATTGTGTTTTCGATTCTTTTAACTAAAGTTTCTAAACAACACCGTATTCATATTGTAAAAACGGGAATTTTCACGTACTGCACTATCGGTGAAGGCACCGACTAAGTTTCGACTCATTCCGAGAGTCTTGATCTTCATCTTACATGATATGACTATATATATATGAGATATATATGACTTATATATCTATCTATTTATAACTTTGGGGTTTATAAATGAGGGGAAGAAAGAAAAGAAAACTGTTTTATATACACAAAAAATTTAAATAATATTAGTCTCACAAATTAAAAACGGATATTATAAACATAACGAAACAAAAAACCGACAAACTAGGTGCCACTAGGTGCAACTAGGTTTTCGGACAGGGCCTTTGTGATGACACGAAGATCGGCGAACAATCGGGTGCAGAAATAAAAATGACATACATAATATAAATACACAAGTAACTACATAAAAATCTATACTAATATTATAAAGAGCAAAGATTTTTTGTTTTTTTGTATCGAATAGGCTCCGAAACTACTGGACCGATTTATACAATTTTTACACCAAATGAAAGTTAAATTATCAGGAAGTAACATAGGCTATAATTTATTTTAAAAAAGATAGAGATCCTTAAGAAAATTGCAATAATGTAACTCAAAGTAGCAAAATTTTGCCTATAAAATTTATTATTTGGCGTGCGCTGAGAAAACTATTGACGATACATAAAAATGATATACTACGTGATAAAAGTACTCATTATTACCTACAAAAAAGTCCGGAAGAAAATATATCTTACAATCATAGTTAAGTCACAATAGCAGCTTTTGTGTTCTAAAATTTAATGAAATCGCCGATATTCCCACGGAATCGAAACTTACGCGGGTGAAACCGCGGGGTGCAGTTAGTATATAATAAACTAGCTTCTGTCCACGGTTTCTTCCGCGTGGTATCCGAATAAAAGTAGCCTATGTAATTTTCTGATGTGTAAGCTATATTACTGTAAAGTTTCATCAAAATCCGTTCAGTAGTTTTTGCGTGAAAGAGTAACAAACATCCGTTCTCACAAATGTTCACGTTTATAATATTAGTAGGATATACAATGATTTCTCTACCAAGCCTAATAGGATCAAGCAGTACACTTGTCTTGGTGTATTTTTAATCGAATTAGGTACGAAGATAAGGTATTCTTTACTTTCATTTTAAGATTAGATTGCTTCGCGATGATACGAAAATAAAATTAAAAAAAAGAGCTTTATTTCCTTAACACACACAAAATATAACTAAACTTAAGTACTTATAATAACTAATTTAACTTTAAGTTAACTAAAATTATCCTAAAAAATGTTTAGGTAGTGTGGGGACCGTCTAGTGCGGTGAAAGCCTCCTCCAAGTTTTTCCATGTGTCCCTGTCTGCCGCTAGTCTTAGCCAAAGTTTTCCGGGCACCTTTACGATATCTTCACTCCATCGTTTGAGAGGTCTGTCTGTTCTACGTTTTTTGTCTCGTAGAATCCAATTTGTGGTTAATTGGGACAATTGGAATCATAGATGGTCCCGCGTTGCTACGAAGCGCTACGGAATTTACTTTTGTTAAACGAAAGTTCCGTACAAGCGATTACTATACGATGCTTTTTTATCCCAACCCCTAAATAAAAAAATCTCCTGTTGTTTTTCAGTCTAAAAAAAATATATTTTAAGTTTAACCTATAAAATCAGTAAATTTCCCGCAGATTTTTCCGCAGTTGAATGAAATTCATGTATTAAATTTACACGCGACTCGGCAAACGTAGTGTAGGACGCCCTCCGGCCAGGTGGGATGACGATCTGCGAAAGAATGCAGGCAGATGCTGGATGCGGCAAGCTGAAGACAGGGCGCTATGGCGCTCATTAGGGGAGGCCTATGTCCAGCAGTGGACTTATATAGGCTGATGATGTGATGTGTGTGATGTGAAATCTACACGAATATGGATATACACTGTTCATATTGTAAAAAAGGGAGTTTTCACGTACCTATCGCACTATCTGTGTCTTCACCGAGAGTCCGTGAAAATACACGATAGTTTTTCTTAACTTGCATGTAAATTGTATGTTAGATTTTTTTTTTTCTTTTTGTGTAGGTAGGTCCCTTACCTACCTACTTACCTAGCCATGCATGTTACTCTCACTGCATCTAAAATGCATCTTAGTACCTACTTGTTAAGTAGTATAAGAATATTGTGATTTCTCAGTAAGCGATTTATATTGTAAATCTTTTTGAGAAATAAATGATCTTAAACCGTAAACCGTTTTTGGAATAAAATAAATATACACTATTGCATGCCCGAAATAATTGAATGTATAACACTAATCCTGGTATAATTTTAATATTATTTTTAACTTAAAAAATAACATTAAGATTTTAATATACCTTGTGTTTGTAATGCACGACGCGACGCGGAGGGAGCAAGTTGCGATCACTCACCCTGACGAAGACTCTCGGAACGAGTCGAAACTTAGTCGGTGCCTTCACCGATAGTGCAGTACGTGAAAATTCCCGTTTTTACAATATGAATACCTTGTGTAATAAACAAGCAAATTTTTGAAACATTTTGAAATCTCCGAAGTCCTAGCGTATGCAACGATTTGTTATGATAGAACACATCCGAAAACGATTCTGGAAATCATACAGATATATTGCAAAGATGGTTTGCTGGAAAAAAACTCTTGTTAGGATTAAGCTCGCCTTTGTACATGTCCTATATGTAAGTTGTTTGTCTGTAATTTCCGTGTGTACAATAAGGAATAAAGAACGCATTTCAATTGTATAACATTTTATTGACGATTGAAATGCGTTTTCGGATATAAATACATAATAACTCGAACCTACTAAACACCCCTCGGTACAGCCCCCCCCCCCCCCCCACCCCCTAAAAAATCCTCCACTAAAGTGGGGCCAGGTGGGGTCGCGTTAGCATTCACCATCTTACCCCAACTGGTTGCCCAGGAACCACCCGAGCCCCGGCCATGTGTGAGGCCGTGCAAGCCGGCAGAGACCCCCGATCTCCGCCAGTGACCCCATACCCGCGCCCTGAGAAGGGTACCCCCTCCAACTTACGCTGTCCCTCACTCCAAGCCGGTATAGCCTTAAAGATCGTTGGGACGCGCAAGCCCACCGGAGCAGCAAACACCGCCCCAGCCCTCCCATGGTGCATCCCCACGAGCCAACCATGCTGCCCCATGTGTCTCATAGGGACATGCGGAGGGACCCCTCCGGTCAGTCCATTAGTTGCTCGAAAATAAGATCCCGCGTATGAGAAGTTATTGTCGGCTTTAACACCCCGGATCCGTCTGATCCATAAGCGACAAGAGCCTACATGCAATAAAGAATAAAGAACGCATTTCAATCGTATAAACTGTTTTAGCAATAAATACAGGCAAAAACACTCAACAAATAAACTCTTACGTCAAAAGCATATACGAGTTCCTGCCATCGTGGATTGGTTGATCTTTGGTTGAACTTTATCACAGCAAAATAAATACGTGAGTGGTTTTAAATCAATAAGCGCGTTCTTAAGGCCAACCTAGTCCAAGGTCCGACTGAAGGCTCATTGACTCAAATAGAGATGGGATTCACTCCGAATAATCCGAAATCCTATTAATATTATAAACGTGAAAGTTTATGAGGATGGATGTTTGTTACTCTGTCACGAAAATACTTCTAAATAAATAAAAATAATTCTGAACATTTTTTACACAGCATCATCTAGCCCCAAACTAAGCAGAGCTTGTATTATGGGAACTACATGACTGATATACTACTTATATATATTTTTTTTGTAAATACATACATATTATACATAGAAAACACCCAGACCTTGAACTACTACTGAACGGATTTTGATGAAATTTTACAGTATATACATCAGAATAACACATAGGCTACTTTTTATACAAGTACCACGCGGGTGAAGCCGCGGGCAGAAGCTATCTTACTACTATTATAAATGCGAAAATTTGTGAGGATGGATGTTTGTTACTCTTTCACGCAAAAACTACTGAACGGATTTTAATGAAACTTTACAGTAATATAGCTTAATATATTATACATTAGAATAACACATAGGCTACTTTTTATCCGGGTACCACGCGAGCGAAGTCGTGGGCGGAAGCTAGTAAAAAATAACTTTTCTATCAAATAACTTTAAATGTTGAAATGAAAATCCATTGCCGGCTTGCTGGGTGCGAGGTTTGATTTATCCGGTCCAAAAATGTACATTTACATTAATACGTTCTGAAAACGGTGAAGGAAAACATCTTGCGGAAACCGGCATGCCCTAGAGCCGAAAATTCGGAGGCACATGTTATTAGTTAGTGATCTAATAAGCGAAGATGTGCTTGCAATATGTCACGTGGAATGCTAATTACTTGTAAAATGCAGGTATGTGCCAAGTGTAATATTTGGACGTGCCTCTATCTATCTCTACTTGGTAACCTGAAAAGATCTTCTCACTGAGTATGTACTCGTATCTGTGGATCATCGACATAGCGTTATGTTTTTATTCTGGTTCGTGGATAACTCCATAGGAAGCTTTTTTCATAGAAAACTTTGGTTGATACTTTTTAGACTTTATTCAATTATTTGAGTAGCACTCTTTTTCTATAAATTAATTCACCTCGTTCGATTGGCACCACACTAAAGCTGAATGAAGGATCATCAAAAAAATAACCAAGCAGAGTTTGTTGCCTGATTCTTCTATGCTTGGTCGCGCGCGAGGAACCGGCGTAAATTCACTTTCAAATTTTAAATTCACGTAGTTTTTAAGTTGACGTTTCTATATGATCCTTGTGATTTCAATGAATAAAAACCTATTGACTTTGACTTTGACTTTGCTTCGATACTGTATGAGAATTTCGGAGACGAGACTTTCTAAAGTCCGAATATTTTTCGGACTGCATTTTGCACATTCCTAGCTTCAATTACCGACCCAATTAATAATAGCCATGAGATAAAACCCTCAGAGCCTACATATCGGAGAACACTTTAGAATTTAGGTATTTATGTCGACGATGGAAATGATATCCAGAGATTTAAATTACATAAGGCTATGTTTTATGGATCCTGGAAACAAATTCCATATAGATAGATTATGCAGTAAGGTGCTTGGGGCATGTATGTTTCAGTTATAATTATAAGTAAGCTGTTCTAAACTTATATATTATTATTCTCATAACTTATCCCACTATACTAACTTCTAAATTATTTTTTTTATGTCTCGCTAAGTAAATGCTTTCTTTCTTTCTTTTTATATGAATGAATAAATAAATGAAATAAATAATGCTGGACATTTTCACACAGCATCATCTAGCCCCAAAGTAAGCAGAGCTTGTGTTATGGGAACTACATCACTGATATACTACTTATATATATACATTTTTTCCTACATAGAAAACACTCAGACCCGAGACAAATGAATGCAGATCATACAAACATTTGTCCCGCAGCGGGAATTGAACCCGCAACCTTCTGCGTCTCAGGCGGACCTTCGCACACTGCGCCACAGAGGTTGTCAATTTTTGAATTCGTTTTGTAGGAACTTGAAAATTGGTATTGTCTCTAATCATCATAAATAAATGCTTACATGTTTTAGAGTACACATTTACATAGATTTCACATTTAAAGGGGGGTAATTTCAGGTAAAAGTTTGTAGGAGTATCGGTTTTTTTAAAAGTATAGGAAATTATATCCAAAAATTCAATTCCTAAACGAATTTAGGTTAAAGGCTATGTTTTTTATGGATCCTGAAAACAAATCCCGTGAAAATATTCAAAATGATCATTTATTTTTATGAATACGTTGTCTTCTTTTAATTGTTTGTATAAGCAAAGACTGGCAACTTTACACAAAATGGCATCTATCGTGGAAAATTAAAAAAAAGCAACAAGTCCAAGGGGGTTCTAAACAAAGAATGTAAAAATATCCGGTTATTTAAATAAATAATAAATAATGCTGGACATTTTAACACAGCGTCATCTATCCCCAAAGTAAGCAGAGCTTGTATTATGGGAACTAAATGACTGATATACTACTTATATGCATACATAGAAAGCACCCAGATCGAGACAAATATTTGCAAATCATACAAACATTTGTTTCGCAGCGGGAATCGAACCCGCTGCGAAACAACCTTCTGCATCTCAGCTGCTAAATACGCGTCGGTCGACATGTCTGAAGCCACTTCGAGGTGAACCGCCTTTGTTGTAAAGCACACAAATAAACAAAGACATGCTTTTCCTAGTTTTGCACCACGATTCTTCCCCAATTTTATACGAAAAGGTCCAGCGTAATCTACACCGATAACAGAAGCAATGTAAATACAGATGTCGTGTATTTACATTACTCACAAAAGTTTAAGGTCTTATTGTTATGGGTACATAGATCATCTACTTAGAAGCCTAACCCTAAAAAGAGTTTTCTTTCATTACATATTATGCAGATTATACAGAGGTGATCATAGAGTTAGGTTCGCGTACAAAAGAAAAGATTAAAACAAAACAATACTTAAAACTTATTTCGTGGCTATCGATTTTTATTCTCAAAGTTCAGTGACAGACAAAGGTTAATTTCAACATTATTGTATGTATATGTTGTAGCCAAAACGTATAATCCGCTCTTTAAGTTCGACTATTTTATTAGGTTCGTCGTCGAGCCGTATTCACTAATGAATTGCCCTAAACTAAGCAAAGCTACATGACTTTTTATGGGAACTACATGACTGATATACTACTTATATACTTCTTTCGTAAATACATACATATAGATAGATAGATAGTTTTTTATTCGACACATACAATACAGCACAGACAAGTACAAATGAAAAGAAATACAAACAATTAAAGAAACACAGTAAATACAGAAGAGTAGGTACAATAAGTGGGTGCTAACCAGTTCTAACGAGGGCAGTCTATGCTGCAATGGTGTGTATTAGTCGAAAAGGTCCTATCTCAGCTTATTGCTGTCCCGCCAAGGCGAAGCAGCGCTGATTTTCAGATAGGACCTAAGAAGTGAGGGATGACCTCACGATCGCAGTGTTGCAGAAAGAAAAACAGTGAAGAAAAAGTGAGTGTGGACAAAGAGTGTGTGATGAGAAATGGATAGACATAGATAGTTAAGTTTAATAAGTAGTACATTAATCAGTTTGAGAGGTAGATATGAGTCGAAAAGGTCCTATCTCAGCTTATTGCTGCCCCGCCAAGGCGAAGCAGCGCTGATTTTCAGATAGGACCTAAGAAGTGAGGGATGACCTCACGATCGCAGTGCTGCAGAAAGAAAGAAGAAAAAGTGAGTGTGGACAAAGAGTGTGTGATGAGAAATGGATAGACATAGATAGTTAAGTTTAATTAGTTGTACATTAATGTGAAAGTTGTGCTGCAGCGACCATTGCGTGCCATTTGGTAAGTTGAAGCTAGAGTAAATAGTGTAAATCACAGGCATACATACATATACATGTATAGTTTAATTATGTTTTTCTGATTTTAAAGTAGTTGTATCCTACTACAAATGCGTAAGTTTGTGAGGATGGATGTTCGTTACTCTGTCACGCAAAAACTACAAAACGGTTTTTGGTGAAACTTTACAGTAATATAGCTTATACATCAGAATAACATATAAGCTATTTTTTATTTGGGTACCACACGGATGAAGCCAATGCAGAAGCTAGTTAATATACTCGAATAATTCGTATTCGTTGGCCATCTACAAGAACATCAAATGATGATGAACTGATGCTTTCTATCGATACACCGCATTTAGTATAAAGAAATACGAAAATAAACACTTTATACTCACGTTTTAGAACAATTTAACACTTATTTATGCTGTAATGTGATAAACAATATTGTTTCCGTCGCGAAAGAGTAACTTTTCTATGATTGCTAGATTTGACGTAAGAACAATATTACTTGCTGTCAAAAGTCACCAAAACTGCTTCGCTTACTTATTGAAGGTCATGGTACGAAATTGAAGTGTAATATTGTTTTAATATTGCTCTAAGAGATCATGGTTAGGCCCCAGATCCTTTCCATCTATCTTTACCTTCAGCAAAGCTGAATTCGGTTCCTACGAGTCTAAGGTGCGGTGCGGTAGGTACGAATGTATGGCTATTTCCCTTCTCTTTTCCCTTTCCTATTCGAAGCCTGTATGGTCGGCTTCGATACGCTAGAGCTTAGACGTAAGCCAGCTTTTCACTACTGTCTGGTACTGCGTAACAAGGTGAACAATCCGACCATATTGAGCAATCTGCCATTATGTCCCTGACAATTACCTCCGCTCTGGCCGCCGGCGCCGTCGGCATCAGTTGTTCGCCTGTCCCACGGCACATACTCTACATGCTAACAATGCGCCGACATTAACGGTGTTTAATGCATTTACACACGAGTTCCAGTATGTCGACATTTTTTATGAGAGCCCATCATTAATATTTAATTCGTTAAGATTATATATAAGTTTTAATGTAAGATAGTAGCGTTTTGGTGTCAAATAGGGGCTCCCCTAGGGGACTCTTTAGGCGCTAAGTAAAACATCAAGTGCGAATTCAACCTTTATGCACCCAGACATAAGGCGAATGCTGAATGATGGATTTTGGGGGACAGTTCAACCCCCGACTATGAATTCAGGCTTTAGTCACCATGTAACTTCAATCTGTTTCCAGGATGGCTCATAAGTTCTACGTTTTTCACCTTCAAAGATCAAAAATAAGATTATATTTAAGTTTTAATCTAAGATAGTAGCATTTTGGTGTCAAACTGTAAGCTTTCTATTTTTTTCATGCACTGCCAACATTTTTACGGATCTGCAATCTCCTCTATGCAGTAAGGTCGGCTTGCTTAACATTACTCTTCGTTACCCACCCCTTCGCTTACGTACCTTTTGGTAAATCCATCGATAAAGGTATACAGCCGACCGTGATCTGATCAAAGTGCTCACTGAGCACGTCCTAAGATTATTACGCCTGCCTACCCCCTTTAGCGCTCAGCGTGATAGAACATTCCGGTAATTAACTATATCCTGTAAAGGGATTTTTAGTCGATTAGTTCTAGTGTGGACACGGCCTTAGCGTAGGTAGAATGGTGTGGACACGGCCTTAGCGTAGGTAGAATGGTGTGAACACGGCCTGTTGCACTCTTTGATGCAGAGTTATTTATGTATTTTTAAAGTTTCTCCGCAAATAGTAGGTATATTGTACGACTGGTGTACCGCAGTGGGAATCGAACCCGCCACTTACCATCGGACAGGGTTTAGCTATTTTATATATAATATGTAGATATCTACAAAAAGAAATATATAAGTAGTATATCAGTCATGTAGTTTCCAAAACACAAGCTATGCTTACTTTGGGGCTAAACGATGCTGTGTGAAAAATGTCCAGCATTATTTATTCTGTCGACCTCAGTGGCGTGGTGGGCGAGTAGTCAGCTGTGACGCAAAAGATGAGGATTCGATTACAGCTCCAAAATACAGCTATAAGAGGGGCGCACTAAAAAAATCCGGTTTGAATAAGAAAAAGATACTATGATTGGCCAATAGTGAATTTATTGTTTCCCGAAAAAATGGTCGTCTTGCATAGTGCTTTATCGTCAAAAGCAGTTTGAAGCCGAGAGAGGCTCTGCTGAGCTGTCAAATTACACTTTAAATCGAAGTAAATCATACTACGAAAATTTTCACGAGTTAAATCGATGGTGATGTGTCTACATCGCATGTCTATAGTATAAAAATAAGTTATAGCAAGATGAAACATACTGTTTTCTACAAAGTCAAATTCAAAATTCATTTATTCAATAAAATCACAAGGATCACTTTGAAAAGTCGGTTTTTATCTACTGCCAGGAAAGAAAGGCAAGAAACAAGGCTGGTTATACTTTTTAATGATCCTTTTACAAAACAATAGGTTCGAGTTGGAGCATTTTCAATCCCAAGAGTTTTTGTCATCCAAAGAGTTAAATATATTTTTTGTAAGTGGTCAGTTTAACATGTGCATCTTATGTAAAAGGATGTTTTAAACAATTACAAAATATTTTTCTGTAAGTGTAATTTTGGAAATTCGACTTTAGGAAAACTTGTTCCGTTTCATGGTCGGAATCGTCCAGGTTTTAAATACTAGTTCCGGGACATCCTGTGTAAAAACATCTAAATTAAAAATCCCTATCCCATAAAGCTCTTAGCGTGATGATGCAGGTTTAATTAAAATATTCCAGAACATTTTTAACACGAGTGTGGTTCTGGGTTTCTGCTGACCCAAAAACAGATTCAAGTGGAGCCTCGTTTTAACGAGCAAGCTGAGAGGCAAGCTACTTGAAGGTAACAAGAACATTAAAAATGCATTTGAGCGCGCTGAATGAAAAATATTTTGTTAACGATCTACGATTTTAATTATGTCAATTTTGTAATTGGATCAATTCCAATTCCAATTCCAATTCCAATTCCAATTCCAATTCCAATTCCAATTCCAATTCCAATTCCAATTCCAATTCCAATTCCAATTCCAATTCCAATTCCAATTCCAATTCCAATTCCAATTCCAATTCCAATTCCAATTCCAATTCCAATTCCAATTCCAATTCCAATTCCAATTCCAATTCCAATTCCAATTCCAATTCCAATTCCAATTCCAATTCCAATTCCAATTCCAATTCCAATTCCAATTCCAATTCCAATTCCAATTCCAATTCCAATTCCAATTCCAATTCCAATTCCAATTCCAATTCCAATTCCAATTCCAATTCCAATTCCAATTCCAATTCCAATTCCAATTCCAATTCCAATTCCAATTCCAATTCCAATTCCAATTCCAATTCCAATTCCAATTCCAATTCCAATTCCAATTCCAATTCCAATTCCAATTCCAATTCCAATTCCAATTCCAATTCCAATTCCAATTCCAATTCCAATTCCAATTCCAACTAATAAAGAGACAAACTTACGGTCCATCTGCTGGTAAGCGTTCCTCAATGCGTTCCTGACATATCAAGATGAAAGATCTCATGTGCCTGTATCTATCTATAAGTCCACTTTAAAAACTAAAACTCGCATTTATGTTAGCTTTGACCTCAAGCCCTTGAAGTACTCGTTCAAGTGCACTAGCCTGCGTAAACGAGGCATAGCCGCCCGCCGTAATGCCGGTATATTAGCAACCGGTAATTTGGAACTGTCAGTTGTCAAAACGGACTCTGGACTTTACGAATTTCAGTCAATTACGTGTTTATTCTTGTCTCACTTTAAATGTGGTATTAATGTAAAAATGTGCTTTAACACAACGTGCCTACATTCAAACGCTGAAACAAAGAAAAAATATGTATAAACTGGATATCTGTCAAAAGCTCAATAGCAAAATAAATTGCCATTAAATATAACATGGCTTCCCCTTAGCGAATTTAAAACTAAGAAAAACAGTACAAGTATGGTAAAACGCTTACTTAGTGATAATTTTTTCCAAGTGTAGACTAACTACATATATCCATCTTTCTTTTTACTGTTTAAACTATATTTTTTTTCTATTATTTTATGCTTAAAGTCGTCAACTTACTTTGTATTTATCTTAGTATTTTATTACTTGTCTGCGGAAACTTCTAATAAGCCTTCAGCAAATATGCACTGGTCTATCCAGTCATATTAAATACTTATATCTGTTCTTGTACCTAGCTGTAAGTTTTCCCAAAATTTTGAAAATAAAATAAATAAATTAAAGGAAATCCTTGAATTCTTTTTTATCATATTTATGAATACACATAAGTTGTTCGTTTTCTGATTTGCATGCATAGTGGAAAAAATCTAGATTAAGAACTCATTATGTACACTTTGACATTTCTAGTATCCTATCCTACTAATATTATACACGCGAAAGTTTGTGAGGATGGATGTTTGTTACTCTTTCATGCAAAAACTACTGAGCGGATTTTGATGAAACTCTACAGTAATATAGCTTATACATCAGAATAACACAGGCTTTTATCCGGGCACCACGCGGGCCAAGCCGTGGGCAGAGGCTAGTTATCAATAAAAATATTATTGATTGCTATTAAAAATAGATTATTCTCTATGTTATATGATTTCAACTCATTTTGAATGCTTGATTACTTTTTTCATAAACGGCAAAGGAATAAATACTTCGTGAGAAAACTCATGCAGGTCTTAGAATCAAAATTTCACGTTCATGCTATCTATTGTGGTAAACATGGGCATGTGCCTAATATAATATGGTTGGACGTGGCTCCGACTTTCACCTGCATGGTATCCTCACGGATCCTATACGATCAGAGATTTTATCTAAACATATAATATCAGAGACATGTTTAATCGGAACAAGATGTCTAGACAAATACCACTTTCTGTTGGCGTTAACGTCTGCGGAATTATTGAATTGTATGGGCATGACATTAGCTGTGGAAATATCACGTGACAGCTGCCAAGTTTTACCTTGACAAATTTGCGTTAGCGTGATAGGAAAAGTAAGCGTAAGGTATTTGTCTAGTGCCTAGGGGCGCTGCGATAAATGATGGAAATACGCGGATGTTTTTTTTAATAATATTACTATAATAATACTATAAAGAGGAAAGATTTTTTATTTGTATGTTTGTACCGAATAGGCTCTGAAACTACTGGACTGGTTTTAACCATTTTTCACCAATAGAAAGCTATATTATCAGAGAGTAACATAGGATATAAATTATTTTAAAAAAATAGAGATCTTTATGCAATAATTAGATCGCCGGTAGAAAGAAAAGGTTACATTCGTATCGTAGTATTAATTCTTATTCAAATAAATCATTAAGGGTTTACTTTTTATCCCGATATTCCCACGGAATCGAAACTTACGAGAGTGAAACCGCGGGGCACAGCTAGTTTTAAATAAACTTGTCGGCCAAGCGAGTGAAACTTTTAATTTAATGCTATTTACTATTCCATGGCTCTGTGTTGGTTTTTATCAGCAGCCATTTTGTTTTAGCCATTATTCAAATAGGATTCTGACTGTCGCCATTTAGGATCGGGCTTAGTTGATTTGATTTATTTATTTTTTATGATTGCTTCATAGTGTGTATGTTATTATTATTCCTCTTTATTTATTTTAATCTCAGGCTTATATCTGGAGCATTTATAGGCATTAGTGGAGCCGAAGCTAACACTAAGAGACCTTTTTGTACAATACAATATATAAAAAATGGTTTTTCGTGGATGGTGAATGATAAAACTATTAGATATATTGGGTGGTAATCTGGACTATTGCAGGAGTAAATGCTTAAGGAATGGTTGCTGGGCTATGTAGGATGAAGCGGCACCTGAATTCTGACTCAAATTCAAATCAAATCATAGGCAGGTGATGAGTTGCCGTCCACTAAACGGGCCCCATAAGTGCCGCCAACGATAGACAGCGTAGAGGCAATGTTGATGTGGACGGCTAAAGGGTGTGGAGAGGTGTGCTGCAGTTTCACTAAACGCTACTCCCGGCTTTATGCCTTTAACACTTCCACTCTTGGAGCATAGGTTCCGCTCTTGCGCCTCCACCTCCGACCGGTCGGCTAAAACAAGCCGAGGGTCAGGGGTCTCTGTCGGCCCCAGGAAGTATTGGGGCTCCGCGGTGTCGCCACGCACCGAACGCTCGCCACAAGCGCGCCCTGCGGGAATTATTATTATTATTATTATTACACATATTATTATTTAATCGAAATCACAGACTTATAATATTAACTTATAAGTTGAAAGAAAATTAAATGAGAGATCTGGGCGTAAACAAAGAAATAACAATTTCTATTGGCTTTAACGCTTACGGAAAGACTGAATTGAATGGAAATGACATTAGCTGTGGAAATTTCACGTGACTACTGCCAAGTATACCTTGACAATATTGCGTTAGCGTGAAAGGAAAACTAAGCGTGAGGTATTTGGAAATTTCACGTGACTAACTACTACCAAGTTTACTTTATCAAATTTGCGTTAGCGTGAAAGGAAAACTAAGCGTGAGGTATTTGGAAATTTCACGTGACTACTGCCAAGTTTACCTTGACAAATTTGTGTTAGCGTGAAAGGAAAACTAAGCGTGAGGTATTTGGAAATTTCACGTGACTACTGCCAAGTTTACCTTGACAAATTTGTGTTAGCGTGAAAGGAAAACTAAGCGTGAGGTATTTGACCACCTGATCAGTTATTCAGAGCCATTTAAACAGATTAGCACAGTAATTTATAATATGTTATTAATTTTAGGGTATTTTCTACGTACATAACTATTCTCCTGCTGACATTTCGTTAAACGTTTAGAAGTATTTCCTCATGAGCCCCGTCCGCGACCACGCGACCACGCGACCACGTGAGACAGGAACAATGATACGACTAATAATATCCTAAAATGTAACCAAACCAAGATCATTTCAATTCTACGTTATTAATTATTACATAAATGAATAAATAATGCTTGACATTTTCACAGCATCATCTAGTTCCAAACTAAGCAGAGCTTGTATTATGGGAATTACATGACTGATATATGTAGGTACTACTTATTTTATTTTTTTGAAAATATATACATTTATACATAGAAATACAAATGATACCAACATTTGTCAAAAACCTTAAAAACCTTACCGACTAAGTTCATAATAGAACTCAAAAATTCTATTAGCCATAACAGCTACGGCAATTCTACGAATAATGCTACGAAAAATGCTATGAATAATGCTACGAATAATGCTAAGATTATGCTACGATTAATGCTACGGACAATGCTACGAATAATGCTACGACAATGCTACGAATAATGCTACGACAATGCTACGAATAATGTATGAATAATGCTACGGTTAATGCTACGAATAATGCTACGACAATGCTACGAATAATGTATGAATAATGCTATGAATAATGCTAAGATTATGCTACGATTAATGCTACGGACAATGCTACGAATAATGCTACGAATAATGCTACGAATAATGCTACGAATAATGCTAAGATTATGCTACGATTAATGCTACGGACAATGCTACGAATAATGCTACGAATAATGCTACGACAATGCTAAGAATAATGCTACGAATAATGCTAAGAATAATACTACGACAATGCTACAAATAATACTACGAATAATGATATGAATAATTCTATGAATAATGCTTAGATTATACTACGATTAATGCTATGAATAATGCTAAAATTATGCTACGATTAATGCAACGGACAATGCTACGAATAATACTACGACAATGCTACGAATAATGCTACGTATAATGCTACGTATAATGATATGAATAATGCTATGAATAATGCTTAGATTATGCTACGATTTTAATGCTACGGACAATGCTACGAATAATGCTACGACAATGCTACGAATAATGTATGAATAATGCTACGGATAATGCTACAAATAATGCTACGAATAATGCTTGTATTAGATTTTTTCATAAAATTTATATGGGATCACTATTGAAGATAAAATATTTAGTTAATAATAAAACTTAAAAACACGCTTATCGAAACGAATCATATAAGCTCAAACTCGAGGGGGTTTAATAGTAGCCACTGAAGAGTTCCACTATCCACCTCCTGGCTCCATCATCAGCTCCAAGATACCAAATTATAGTATTGTCATCCGAACCACATATACATACAAAGTTTTATTATAATACGACAGTTAGAAGTAGGTTGAAATTCATACAACTATTTACAAGTAGGTATATACAAAAAATACAGATGAAACAGCTAGTCATCTAAAGACCGTAGCAAACGATCTATAGATAGCTCAACTGATCCAGAACTGACTGAACTTTCTTCTGGTTGAAAATGACTTCCAAGATTTGATTATATTGTTTGTGCAACATGTACAAAAAAATATAATATACATACGAATTGAGAACCTCCTTTTTAAGTCGGTTGATTATGAAATCGCGAAACGTTTTCAGTCCCAAGTTTCTTCCCTTCAAGTACTTTATCGTTAGATCCTCACGTGCTTACGTTATTTTGCATACTCGGGAAGACACTATTTCGAATAAAAACCAAAAGAAAAATCGCTAACAAAAAATGTTTTGGCTAGTGGTGATTCCAGATGATGATGTTTTTTAAGTTTTACGGGAAAAATAGCAATCCGTTAGGAATATAACTTTCATGGGACTACCTCGGGATCATTATTTACACAACAACAAAAGAATCATCAAAATCGGTAAACAACCGGCATTCAAGTAACATTGTTTTCAATCACATCTAACTGTTCCAAAAAAGATATTTTTGATTTTTTTTGAATAATCACACAAAAAATATATACTGCCGAATTGAGAAGCTCCTCCTTTCAAAAGGAAACTTAACTTAAAACTTCAAAAAAAGTCGGTTTATAATAAGAAGATCAAAGAAAATTCCAGACAGCGAAATGACAGCTTGATTGGCATATTCGCGAAGAACGAGTATGAAAAAAAAGAACGTTTCAAAAGAATTGCATGAAGGGATAACATGAAAATTTTAATTTACTTCATCAGTCTTTTATAACAATCTTAGTGGCGTGGCGTGGGAGTAGACAGCTACGACGCAAGAGGTGCTGTGGTACTTCTGTACCTACGAGTACAGAAGTTCCTGATATATTTTTTAAAACCACCCTTTGGGGCTGTGCAATTGAGTTCTAAACTTTGTATAAATTGTAATCCTTGGTTCGATTCATTCAAAAGTTGGTGGGCATAGTTTGAAGCCTGGAGACGGTCATATGCTACTTTTATTAACTTACCAACAACAACTCATCATCATCATCATATCAGCCTATATTAGTCCACTGCTGGACATAGGCCTCCCCTAATGAGCGCCATAGCACCCTGTCTTCAGCTTGCCGCATCCAGCATCTGCCTGCAGTCTTTCGCAGATCGTCATCCCACCTGGCCGGAGGGCGTCCTACAATACGTTTGCCGAGTCGCGGTCTCCACTCAAGAACACGTTTACCCCAGCGGTTGTCGGTTCTTCGCGAGATATGACCGGCCCACTGCCACTTCAGCTTGCTAATTCGTTGAGCTATGTCGATAACTTTGGTTTTCTGACGGATGTATTCGTTACGAATCCTATCCTTCAGAGAGACTCCGAGCATAGCTCTTTCCATAGCTCGCTGAGCAACAACAAGTAAATAATAAATAATTGCAGGACATTTTCACACAGCATCATCTAGCCTCAAACTAAGCAGAGCTTGTATTATGGGAACTAGATGACTGATATACTACTATTGGGGATGTTTAATAAAACCAAATTTTAAAAAGGAAAATTACAAATCCCCTAGGCGATTTATTATTAGAATTTACAAAGAAAACAACTAAACAATAATTTTGCGGTAAAACAACAGGAACGTAATAAAATACGTCCGTACAGCGCAAAGCCTCGAAGAGAAGAGGAGAGCTTGCGTCACGCTCGCTGCTCTTTATATATATTTTTTTGTAAATACATATCAGTACTCACTCCTTTCTTAACCATGTCATCCTTCACTCAATCCATCCATCTTTTCTTGGTCCTACCTCTGCTTTTATTTCCATCCACATTCATATTTAACATTCTTCTCGTAATATGACATTCTTCTCCTCATGACATGCCCATACCATCCTAACCTATTACTCCTCAACTCTTCCGTCACGCGTGCTACTTTCAAACTTCCCCTGATATACTCATTACTTATTTATCCATTCTAGTAACTCCACACATCCATCGCAACATTTGCATCTCAGCTGCGTGCACTATTTGAAAGATCCGGTGTGGTGAAAAGATCATTTCACTCTGAAAGTCCAAGGCTGGCACCGCCTTCATTAGTAAAAACAGCTTAAGTATACCTTAGCAAATTACTACCGACAGCTATGTACAACTTGGCTTGAACATGTGGCGTTTCTATTCACTAAGGAACGGCGGTAAGTCTAAAATTTAATATTTTGAGTATTTTTCACACACAAATACAATAAACTTTGAGTTATAGAGTGAGAAACAACGTGTTAAGAGAGCAGAGTGGAATGAAGATGTAGTAACGAGAGTTGAGAAAGGTATGTTGTAAGGACTAGTTTCATCCATCCTACTGTGACGAGCGCGGCCTAGCTAACTACGGTACGCTAGCGCCATCTCTTATCAAATGGCGCACTACTTATTACCGCGATCTAGTATCGAGTGACACAAACCGCGCTAGAAAAGGATGGTAATTTCCAGAACGTTTGAGACGGTACGAGACGGGGCGGAGCGAAGTGAGACAGTGTGATGGCCACGCCTCCTACGAGATTGTTCTGGAAGAGACGTCTTACGAGATATATAAGCGTGGCAAGCGGCCGTTAGAGTCAGTTTCTTTTCAAGATTGGAAAGTGAATTATTGGAACTGATACGCAGTGACTAGTGAAGTGACAGTTGCGCTAGTGTTGTACCAAGTGATAAGATAAAGATAAGATAAGATAAAAATATTTTATTTTGTGTCACATAAAGCTACACATACGAGTTATTAAGTAAATGAGATTGACAACAAAAACGGCCGCCACTCAGCACTATGTTATAGAAGCACTTTGTGCCACTAAAACGCTGGTCTTCCGTGACGCCGGTGTGCGTGCGGGCCAGCAACTGCGATACGCAGCATCTATTGAAACACTATACAAATACAAAATTGTTCACAAACTGTTGAATAATAGAAGAGCTGGATTCTATACACATGATAATTATGCAGATTTTGTAAGTGATTACGTATACTTTTTTAAAAATATATAAAAACGTTACAATAATAGAAACTTAAATAACTTAAAATGAGTACCTAGAGACTCAGAACGACCACTTATGTGAGGGATTTTTTTGTGAAGCTAACAAAAGTTTTTTTAAAGAATGTTTCAGTGATTTAATGTTTTTATTTTAGTTGTGTAGTTTCGTTGTGTTATTTGTTTTGTTGTCATTTGTATTGAGTAATTTATTAATACAGTGTTAATTTTGGTGTTTAATTGGACTTAATTATTTTATCCCGAACCCTAGCTCGTAACACTACTAATCCTACTACTAATATAAATGCGAAAGTTTGTGAGGATGGATGTTTGTTACTCTTTCACACATAAACTACTGAACGGATTTTGATGAAACTTTACAGTAATATAGCTTATACATCAGAATAACACATAGGCTACTTTTTATCCGGGTACCACGCGGGCGAAGCGGTGGGCAACAACTAGTTTGGAATAATATATGACTTCCGCTAAATCAATTCAAATGGAAATAAGTAAATTTTTACTTGTTTACCATCGTTATTGCAGCGTGCTCTATGTCTTGTGATCGGTGAAACATGAGAAAAAGAATAAAAGCTTTTCAACTCTTTGGGGCAAGCTGACGCATCACAAAGGACTCTGGTGTACTTTATATGTGCTTAGGATGTTCCGGGGTGATGTTACCAATCCGGGCATATTGGTATTTGACTAGACCCCCTTTCTCTACACCCCCCTGGGTGTCTTATACCATTTTCTGTTGGCCTGCAGACAGATTGGGTGTCTAATACCACTTTCAGTTGGCGTTAACGTCTGCGGAAATATTGAATTGTATGGAAATGACATAAGCTGTGGCAATCTCACGTGATAGTCAAGTTTTACCATAACAAATTTGCGTTAGCGTGAAAGGAAAAGTAAGCGTGAGGGATTTGTCTAGACCCCAGGTGTATGCCCAAGTAAAGCCAGCAAGCGCTTTTGCCACTAAATTAAACAAATTTAATACCAATTTTTTAATACTGAATTGAGATATATGAAATAGCTAGCAGGAAAAACAAAAAAATAATTTCATAACTCGAAACAAAACTCATAAAGTTACGAAACGATTTCCGCTCTCAACGATATTACGAAAAGTTGCTGAGTTGAAACCACGAAATATCAGAGTAGTAATCAGTATAGATTTCTTGTACCACAAATTTAAAAACGTAATTAAACAAAAGCTTTATAAAAAGGCATACTATAAAATATCTGATTATTTAGATGACAAAAACTCTTGGGAGTGAAAATGCTCCTACTCGAACCTATTGTTTTGTAAAAGGATCATTAAAAAGAATAACCAGCCTTGTTTTCTTGCCTTTCTTTCCTGGCTTGGTCGCGGAGGAACAGGCACCTAGATAAAAACCGACGTGTCAAAGTGGTCCTTGTGATTTTATTGAATAAATGAATTTTGACTTTGACTTTGACATGCTTGTGAAGATCCTACTATAAACGCGAAAGTTTATGAGGATGGATATTTGATACTCTTTCACGCAAAAACTACTGAACGGATTTTGATGAAACTTTACAGTAATATAGCTTATACATCAGAGTAATACATAGGCTACTTTTTATCTACGCGGGCCAAGCCGTGGGCAAAGGCTAGTCAATAGTCAAAGTCAATAGGTGTTCACTGTAATTGCAAGAGAAGAGGTGAATCGATATATGACCACAAGATAACAAAGTAAACAAAAACTTAATATAACCGAAAGTAATATAGTTGGTCTTATCGCTAAAAAGCGATCTCTTCTAGACAACCCTGGGATGGAGCGGAATCTATATAATTTTAAGAAAAGGTGCACGTAATTATACATACAAAAGAGAATATACATTTTTATATCGCAATGCAATACACAAACAAATCTATACTATTATATTATATTATAAAGAAAAAAGATTTTTTTGTTTGTTTGTATCAAATAGTCTCCGAAACCACTGGACCGATTTTAACAATTTTTCACCAAATGAAAGCTAAATTATCAGGAAGTAACATAGGCTATAATTTATTTGAAAAAAATAAAAGTGAATCTTAAGAAAATTGCAATAATGTAACCCAAAGTAGCAAAATCTTGCGTATAAAATTTGTTATTTGGCGTGCGCTGAGAAAACTATTGATGATACATAAAAATGATGTACTACATGATTAAAGTACTCATTATTACCTACAAAAAAGTCCGGGAGGGAATATATCTTACTATCATAGTTAAGTCACAATAGCAGCTTTTGTGTTCTAAAATTTAGATCGCCGATATTCCGACGGAATCGAAACTTACGCGGGTGAAACCGCGGGGCGCAGCTAGTAGATATCGATCATTACAAATACCTAAATACAGCAATAAACTAAATAATATTGAATACATGGATATATACAAGCCAGTCGTTCGGTCTAGAAAATAAGTTAATTTTTCAGTGCATACTTGTGATCTGCTTACTATGATCAAACAAGCTCTTGCTCTACTCATGATATTACTCTCAGTTCGGAACAATTTAAGTACGAAACCTTAAAATTTATGTTGCTTTTTTATTCATTGTGGAAAGTTTGGAACTTTTAAGTTTGCTTCGCTTTGTATCGAAATATTGTGAAAGCCAAACGCTTAAATGAAATAAGTGACTTGTTTGATAACTGATCTCGGCTTTTATTGAGTTCTAAATGAAATTAAATGAAAATAATAAAAAAATACACGAATTTAGTTACCTACTCTATGATCCAGATATATGATATTGGGACATTTAAATAAAAAAAAACTCAGTATATATCTAAGCGGCAGTAAGTTAAGGGCCCGATAAAACTTACGATGTAACAATAATGCTGGACATTTTCACACAGCATTATCTAGCCCCAAACTAAGCAGAGCTGGTGTGATCTGGATCAGTTGAGCTATCTATAGATCGTTTGGAACGGTCTTTAGATAGCTAGCTGTTTCATCTGTATTTTTTTTATATACCTAATTGTACATAGTTGTATGAATAAATGTTTATAACAGAGCTTGTATTATGGGAACTACATGACTGATATACTACAAATATACATTTGTTATGTAAATACATACATATTAATCATAGCAAAAACCCAGACCCGAGACAAATATTTGCAGTTAAAAACATTTGTCCCGCGGCGGGAATCGAACCCGCAACCTTCTGCGTCTCAGGCGACATTGGCGTCATAATGTCTCTTCGTTGTATATTCAATTAAATTTATTCATCTTCTGACAAATTACATGTTCTTATATAATTCATTTTAACAAAATACAGATATGGGTAGCTTCATAATAATCAATTTATAAAATAGATAATTAAGTCAAAGAATGAAATAAAATTAAAGTCAACTATAAAAAATATGATTTGTAACAACAAAGTGAATAATCAGAATAAATAGAAAAGCATTGTCAGGTGTATATGTTACCGGCCAACCCCGATTTTAGGAGCAACTAGTTGTTCCTAGGCCAAACCAGTTCATCCTTTATGCGACAGGAAAAACCGGTACAGACTAGGGCAAACTGGTTCGTCCTATGGCCGCTAGGAGAAACTAGTTTAACCTAGGCTGAACTGGTTGAGCCTAATATGAATAAGTACACTTCAGGATAAACTAGTTTGGCCTAGTTTATACTCATTCTGCCTAGTCGGATCGTAAACGAAGTGTTATGGTGGGTACACACGTACTTACATGCTCATCGAGCAAGTCTCATCGAACAAAGCTGTTCTCCAACATGTTCCACCTTGCGTCTACACGTAAAAAGCTTGAACATGTTCAGTGTGCTTTGAAACTCTTCGAGCAATGGACGAATCGTCCAGGACGATTCGTTGTTGTGTTAGGTGGGCATCGCCTGCTACATTTACTGTAGGGTAAAATTGCGAAGAAGGCGTCGTCTATATTGGATATCGATAACATCGGAACTATTTGGTCATCCAAAAATGATGAAATGAGGACGTGTTAGTTGTTACTTGTTTTGAAATTATAAATATTAGTAAAATAATAATTTTTAAATATTATTAACATTAACAAAAACAGTGGAGAGAAAAGTTTTTAACAGAAATTTTGGAAAGTGAATTTTTAATACATTATTAACATTAACAAAAACAGTGGAGAGAAAAGTTTTTAACAGAAATTTTGGAAAGTGAAATTACAAAAATCGGGGTTTTGATCGGCTTGTCTACTAGATTTAGATGGCTCATCAATGATAACACAAAATAACACTGTATAATGTTGCTTAACACTTCGTTTACGATCCGACTAGGCAGAATGAGTATAAACTAGGCCAAACCAGTTTATCCTGAAGTGTACTTAATCATATTAGGCTCAACCAGTTCAGCCTAGGTTAAACTAGTTTCTCCTATCGGCCATAGGACGAACCAGTTTACCCTAGACTGTAGCGGTTTATCCTGTCGCATAAAGGATGAACTGGTTTAGCCTAGGAAAAACTAGGTTGTACAATGTCAAAAATACAACAACAGTCCTATTAATTGAGTTATATATATACATTAAATATTTTATTTGCTAACGAAAAGCTTTTTGTGGTTATATAGTGGTTATTATGTAGATTGTTTAAAATATTTCTTTCTGTTTTTATAGTAGTTGCCGCCATCGCTACCGCTACCGCAATTGTTTGAACGAGCCCATACACTGCAAATATCTTTCCATCTCTTAAGAAGCCTCTGCACATGGTATATTTTACGCGCAGTGAACATGCGTATCCTTTTATCATCCTTAAAGACTTACAAATCGATTACCAGATCGCATTTCAATCGGACAAGCCGTTTCAGAGATAAATGATAACATGCAAGCATACAAACTTCGCCTTACGGCAAACGCATAAAAGACTCCTATCGTCGCGGGTAAAACGGGATTTTAAAAAGCCTTCATAAATGCTATTTCTGTAGTACAAACGATTATCTACTGACCTACCTACCACATGCACAATAATTTACGCAACAAAAACCTCCCCTCTGATAAAAATAACATACCATATGACCTGTATTTGCTCAAATTGGTCTTACCACGTTTTCCCACACACACACACTCGGCAACACATAAATAAGAGCCATCTCTGTATCCCCTCAGTCGGTTCCAGCGCTCCGGAGAGAGCGGTCGCGTTTGTGCTGCGAAAAAAAACGAAAATCAAATCTCGCGCTGTTTTTTTTTCATAACGTTTATGCAAGTTTCGTTGTAAAGTGTCGATATAGTGAGATAGTGATTTTCGACGAATTGAAAAAGGTAAGTTTCAAGGTTAAGTCCATCCCTGCGTGTTTTCACGGCGTAACAGCTTTGAGTACCTTTTAGGGGTCGCGGGATATTATTATAAAACCCACCTTTTTGGGATTTGCATCTAAATTTTTAGTTAGCAGAATTCTCGGGTGTTTTTCATAGAAAATTATCAGGGGAGTCGTTTGAAGGCTGACGAAATAATTATTCTGTTTCGGTGCGTGAGTAACGTTATTAATTGTTCTGAGTAACATAATTATTATAATAACGTTGAAATTAACGTTAACATACTTTGTACAAACGAGCAGTAGTTTGGAAATAATAAACACTACCTTCTGCCTCCGGGTTTGCTCGTGAGATACCCATATAAAAGTAGCCTCCCAAAAACGTATTCTATTTAATTTTATTACACAAAGGTAAACTGGAAGAAACGCTAACCAGCATTAAGTTCGCCTATGAACTTTTTTATCTAGTGAAATAAATCATTATCTATCTAGATTTACAAACTAGCTTTTACAGCGTGAATAATAAAAACCAGTTCATATATATTTCGTCTACACTAAATTAATAAAATTCCTTTTTTATTCGGGGTTAAACTTTGCAACTACTGAACTGATTTCAAAATTATTTCATTAATAAACAGCTAACATAAAAGCTTTATTTTATTTCGATAAACATAAGTTTGTAGTTCGTAATCTGATTTGTAAACGGAGTCTGAAGAAAAAGCGCTGCCTGGCTGCTTTATCCGCGTACCATATTTTAATGATAGACTAAATACGTGAAAATCATTAATTAAGTGAAAGTATATAAGTCATCAGTAGATATAAAGTCGGCATCATGACATACCTGAATCTCATGTTTATGCCAACAAGTACTAATTTTATGTTAACAAGTAAATTTCTGCAAAATGACAATCCCCTATGTGTTTTTCATTTCTATTCCAGCGCCCCAAGAGACGTAAATCCATTAAAAATACTAAATTTTTCAATAGAATAAGTCATTTCATAAATAAATATCAATAGACAAAAGTGCTGATGATCTTTTAACGGCTGAACAGATTTTCTTGAATCATACAGATATACACCTTAAACTTTAACTCTGTGTTTGAGTTGGGGCTTAAAAATATATCAACACGGACAAATCCGCGGGACATTTCGCTAGTAAATTATAATTAAGTTCGGTTTTACCTAGTATCATAATATCTGAGTATCTTCTATCTATAGTATGTAGTTATTTACAAAAAAAGGGTATATTAGTTGTATATCAGACAGTGTAGTTCCGAAAGTTTGTGAGGATGTTTGTTTCTCTTTCACGCAAAAACTATTGAACGGATTTTGATGAAACTTTACAGTAATATAGCTTATACATCAGAATAACACATAGGCTACTTTTTATCCGGGTACCACGCCGGCGAAACCATGGGCAGAAGCTAGTAATATTATAAACGTGAAAGTTTGTGAGGATGGATGTTTGTTACTCTTTCCCGCAAAAACTACTGAATGGATTTTGATGAAACTTTACAGTAATATAGCTTATACATCAAAATAACACATAGGTTACTTTTTATCCGGGTACCACGCCGGCGAAGCCATGGGCAGAAGCTAGTAATATTATAAACGTGAAAGTTTGTGAGGATGGATGTTTGTTTCTCTTTCACGCAAAAACTACTGAACGGATTTTGATAAAACTTTACAGTAATATAGCTTATACATCAGAATAACATATAGGCTACTTTTTATCCGGGTACCACGCCGGCGAAACCATGGGCAGAAGCTAGTAATATTATAAACGTGAAAGTTTGTGAGGATGGATGTTTGTTACTCTTTCCCGCAAAAACTACTGAATGGATTTTGATGAAACTTTACAGTAATATAGCTTATACATCAAAATAACACATAGGCTACTTTTTATCCGGGTACCACGCCGGCGAAGCCATGGGCAGAAGCTAGTAATATTATAAACGTGAAAGTTTGTGAGGATGGATGTTTGTTTCTCTTTCACGCAAAAACTACTGAACGGATTTTGATAAAACTTTACAGTAATATAGCTTATACATCAGAATAACATATAAGTTACTTTTTATCCGGGTACCACGCGAGCGAAGACGTTGGCAGAAGCTAGTATCACTATAAAAACCGTGGTTTTGTGATGTATCGCAGTTTGCAAGATGCCAAGGGAATAAACAACGAGGGCGAATGTAAATGAATTATGAATTATGTATTGTTTGATCTTAGATTAGCACATTGCATCGGGTTATTCCCGTTGTCCCTCGATAAGACCGAATATCGGGGGACAACGGGAATTATTTTGCTATATATTATGAAAACAATCAAGGCGAACACACTAGGATAGACTGTGTCATGGGTATCAAGAACTACGGGCACTGTGGTACCGTAACACCCAGATCCGAAACAAATCTATATTATAAAGAGGAAAGATTTTTTTGTTTGTAGGCTCCGAAACTACTGGACCGATTTTAACCATTTCTTCACTAATAGAAAGCTAAATTATTAGGAAGTAACAAAGGCTATAATTTATTTTCAAAAAAATAGAGATCCTTAAGAAAATTGCAAAAATGTAACCCAAAGTAGCAAAATTTTGCCTATAAAATTCATTATTTGGCGTGCGCAGAGAAAACTATTGATGATACATAAAAATAATGTACTACATGATTAAAGTACTCATTATTACCTACAAAAAAGTCCTCGAGGGAATATATCTAACTATCATAGTTAAGTCACAATAGCAACTTTTGTGTTCTAAAATTTAATTAAATCGCGGGTAGAAACAAAAGTTGGTTACATTCGTATCGTAGTATTAACTCTTATTCAAATAAATAGTTTTATCATCAAGGGTTTTTGTAAAGTCATCACGAGTATAAAATCTAAACTTACGCGAGTGAAACCGCGTGGCGCAGGTAGTATCTATACAAATCAAAATATCGTCACAACTGATAACTCGCCCGCGCGAGTTCGGAATCAAAACTAACAAATAATTATATACCAGCTAACGGCGAAGGCATATACCAGCTCCTGTCATCGCGGGTAAAGTTCCATCAAACTACTCATAATAATGTCCCACGTAATACAAAGTTATATCATTTATTCAGTGCTACGCGAGCTCGTAGCTAGTGCTACGCTTCGTAGAGCCCCATTAGCGTAGCATATTTTTACAGCAAACTCATGACTTTAACTAGCTTCTGCACACGGCTTCGCCCGCGTTATTTTCGGATAAAAAGTATGTGTCATTCTGTATTTAGTAGTTTATTAGTTTTTGCGTGAATTAGTAAAAAACATCCATCCTAGTATAGCCTAGTATACATATAAGCTACATTTCGATACGAAAATAATACAAAGACGGTTAAAATTGACTTCCAAGATTTCATTATATTACTTGTTTGTTATTTAGTAACAAGTGAAATGAATAAGCGTGTTAAAAATAAGACTTTCGTCTGCGATAAGCTCAGAAAAAACTTAGACATGACTTAAATAAATAAACAAATAATTCTGGACATTTTTTCACACAGCATCATCTAGCCCCAAACTAAGCAGAGCTTGTATTATGGGAACTACATGACTGATATACTACTTATATACATTTTTTTTTGTAAATATATACATATTATACATAGAAAACACCCAGACCCGAGACAAATATTTGCAGATACAAACATTTGTCCCGTGGCCGGAATTGAACCCGCAACCTTCTGCGTCTCAGGCGGGCCTTCGCCCACTGCGACACAGAGGTCGTGTTACTTAAAAACACTAACTTATGGTACGTGCCTTCGAATTTTTCGTTTTTGAGCATAAGTGCTCGTTTGCGGAAGAACTATTTACCTATTTCTGTTGCCAAGCAGTGTTCCAGTTTAAGGGTATGGGTGCCGGGGAAATTACACATTACATTTTTCACCCGTCATGTCTCAGGTTCAGCAACTTGTGAGTGAAACCTGTGTTGTTGCAAGTATCCAACTCACCACCACTTTTTTTGCCACTTATAATAATAATATAAGCCCTTTATTTCAGATAAATTATACTTAATACAATGTTTAATATTTTAAATGACATCGGCATTATCTGTTTGCCCTTTTTTGGCAAAGGCCTCCTCCAACCTCTTCCTCTCATTCCTCTCTATCTCTCGCTTTCCTTGTCCATGATTTTCCTGCAATATTGTTTAGCTCGTCCTCCCACCTTTTGAACTGTCTTCCCCTTTTCCGTTTATTGTATTTTGGGAACCAGTTCATCAACGTTTTACTTTTTTGCCACTAGAGTAGTATAAAAAAAGAGGACGATGTTTTCCCTCACCGTTTGAGCACGTCCTCACGTTTTAAAATATTGATATTCAGTTTCGTTATTAACGTTTGCCTCGGATTTCTGACGGATAGATATCACGTTCTGTTTGAACCAATAAAACCATGTTTTTATTAAAACTAGAGAATTCGATATGTTTATTTTTGTATTACCTTATTTCAGAGAACTCGAAAGGGGTCTTTTTAAACGAAGTTTTTTTTAATGCTTTTGAACGAATAAATGAAAATACTTTATTGTACACAACTAGACAATAAAGAAAAACTTAGTATAATTAAAAGGCGATCGAACAACAGACGATCGTATCGCTTGAAAGCAATCAGTTTTAGATCAGTGGCAATAAACCTATAAAAAAAATATATAATTAAAACAAAAAACAAACACGCTTACAACTATAGAAACCTAGTAGGGGTTGGTCAGAGGCACGTGCTGATATCATATTTAGCACGTACCCGCGTTTTGAAAGTTGTTTGCTTTCCACGTGACAAGGTGCGAAAATAAACGGTCCAAACAAAGATAGATAGATAGATAACTATTGTACACCACATAACATTTTCTTAAAATTTCAAACAGAGCAAATTAAAAGCTAATCGCGGGAGTACAATGGGCGGTCTTATCGCTTATAGCGATCTCTTCCCGACAACCTTTGGATAGATAGGAATTGACGTGAACGATAAAGGACAGTGGTGTAGACAATATGTACCTGGTGACAAAATATTAGCTAACACAAATATACTTATACATACATACAAACGTAAATACATATACAAACAAACAACCTCTTATGGCAAAAGCATATACGGACTCCTAACGTAGCGGGTAAAAAGACTGGCAAAAGTTAAAAGCACCATCCTATCAGAAGTCCAAAACATAAAAGCACATAACTGCAAAAAAATATCGATAAAATTAACTTGATTCTATAAAAAGCTCGGCTAAAACTTTCGTTTTTATTTTTTTCTGTCAACGTAACAAATGTATGGAATGAATGAACTGAAACACAATGAAAGAACGTGTTGGAACTTTTATACGTCGTAAAGATTGGAGCGAAGGCGTGCCAACGAACGCATTCACACTTAAAACAGGTGATCGAAATCTATGGCTAAGTTATCATTTTGTTGGATATAATCAGTCTTCGTGAAGGCCTTTACAAACTTTTATTTTACTTCTTGTTATGCCCCACTACTGGGCAATGTTTTTCCTCATATTTTCCAACTTAACTTTAAGACTGTTAAAGGTTCAATCTAGTCTTGATATCATTTCTACATATTCATATGTATAATATGTATGTATTTACAAAAAAAACTATTTAAGTTGTATATCAGTCATGTAGTTCCCATAATACAAGCTCTGCTTAGTTTGGGGCTAGATGATGCTGTGTGAAAAATGTCCAGCATTTATTTATTTATTTACCATCTTTACCACATTTACTTTAGGTCAACTTTTAATCAGAATGTTTTTATTTTCTCCAACAAATACATGATAGTGTTTTAAAAGCTGGGTAATAGCCATTCTCATTATCTTCTCTCTCTTCTGTCAAACGTTAACATAATTATAAAAATACAGTCTCGATATAATTTACCTTAAGTCTACTTTAGGTCAGCTTTAATCACAATTTTTTTTTTCAACCTATCATATCCCAAAGCTGAGCAATGGTCATTCTCATTATTTTATCTCTCTTTCCTGTCAACTTAAGTCTACATTAGGCCAAATTATAATCTCGATAAAAAAAATCAAAATCAAACATGCCCATGACTTTAATCCCTATTATGAGCATAATCTGAGGATGGCCATCAGATTATGCTCAGTAGGTACGTAAATACCATTTATTGTCATAAGTTTTCCAATGAATTATGTTCATTTATTCATTCATATGGAACTAAAACCAGAGGTAGGTTAAAGAAAAATGGATAGATTGTGTGAAGGATGACATGTGTAAGAAAGGAGTGATTACTGAGATGATGGCTGATAGAGGAGAGTGGAAGAAGAAAACATGTTGTGCTGATCTCACGTAATTTGGGAAAAGGACAAGAAGATGATGCCGTTCCATTCATTCATATAGTAAGCCTCAGGAAATACCTGCTTGCAAGTAAAAAAGGAAACTTCTGGATACCTGTTTTGTATGTAGACCAGATTATAACGATAGGACCTTCGCAGGGAAAGCCTAAGAAATAATTACAAAAATCATGGAACAGGTGTTTCAGAAAAGTATCCATAAGATTGCTGATTTGAAGTTTTAAGCAACCGGTCGTGTTAAAATGTATATACATAATTAATAATGCTGGACATTTTCACAAAGCATCATATAGTCTAAGTAAGAGCTTTGTGTTATGGGAATTACATGTCTGATACACTTATGTATAAGTGTATTTTTTTTATAAACACATACATATTATACATAGAAAATACTCAGACCTGAGAACAAATATTTGCATTTGTCCCGCAGCGGGAATCGAACCCGCAATGTTCTGCGTCTCAGGCGGGCCTTCGCCCACTCCACCACTGAGATGATTTACGGTCTCTTTTTTTATGTCCTTGTACTCTATTTAAATTGTTGACGACTATCGATTATTTGGTTGAAATAACAGATTTTTCACTTAAATAATTTTATTGAATCACCTTCTATCCGACTGGAAAGGATCATGTTTCCATTCCACGTGACAGGTAGCCTATCGCCGCTTATTGGAACACTGCTATACTCATGATGTTGCCTTGCTGCATGTTAATGCACAAATCAATTGAACGAGTAGCAAAATCCATTGGTACACGACTGGGTTTGGACCCACAACCTGCAGAGCGAAAGTCGGGGTAGCGCCCACTAGGCCAACACGGATCTTATGAATGAATGAATGAATTAATGAATGAATGAATGCATGAATGTATGAATGTATGAATGTATGAATGTATGAATGAATGAATGAAAATACTATATTGTACACCTTATGATATAAACAAAATAAACAAAAACACTTTATGATAAAGGTACAATGGGCGGTCTTATCGCTCAAAATCGATCTATTCCATACAACCTTTGGACGGAGAGGATTATATATGATTTTGAAGGTGTACTTAATTTGTGTAAACTGCCTCAAATAATATCCTTAAATGCATTCTTAATATTATGTGTATCTTTTCAGGTATATCCATTGTTAACCATTTTTACATATTGTAAAGAAACACAAACAGCGGATCGATTCTGACTGTTTATTTAGTAGCTTATAAAATTACTTTATGCAAATACCCAATACTTAATATTATGTTTATCTTTTCAGGTATGTACCTACAATTGTTATATACGTCTCGGTATATATCCATTAGGTAAGTATGACTTTACCTAACCAATTAAGGAGATCTAGGGTTCGATTTCCGCTAAGTTGAATTTTTGGTATGCTATAAAACCCTTTGTTTTTTTCATCACTCATTAAAGTAAAGTGTGTCGTTGTTAACTGGAAAGTTACTCCGTTAATGCGATTAACGGCCGTCATGGCTGTAAATAAGTATATAAATAGAATACGGCTCGTTATATTCATAACTAGTTGTTGCCCGCGGCTTCGCCCGCGTAGTATGTTAATAAAAGTAGCATATGACCGCCTCCAGGCTTCAAACTATGTCTACCAACTTTTGAATGAATTGAACCAAGGATTACAATTTATACAAAGTTTAGAACTCAATTGCACACCCCCAAAGGGTAAATTTGAAAAAATATAAAATACGTGTTTCACTATTTATTTTAAAGTTTATGTTTTGAGTGAATAAAACCAAGGAATGTTTTTTTCCATAGAAACTTTACCACCCTGTTTAACCCCCTTAGGGGTTGATTTTTGAAAATAAGATTAGCATATGTGTTATTCCAGAACCTAAACTATCTATATTCTAAATTTCATCAAAACCGGTTTAGTAGTTACGGAGATACGTGGTAACAAACATTCACACACACACAGACTTTTATTATATTAGTAGGATAATGCTACGTGAAATATAATCTCCATGATAAATATTTATTTGTATTTAAAACTGGAATGGCCGTGGTCTGGTTGTGAAAAAAAACGCGGTAACTGGGCACGCAAATGTTGCGTGATGTGCTGAAATGTTATGTATTATTCTCGGGTGTAAGCGATCAATTACACCCTCGAACTTCAAATATTAGTTCACCAATCGGGTGTAATTGATTTCTTACATGTCGCGTGTAATTGACCTCTTACATGTCGGGTGTAATTGACCTCTTACATCCTCTTACATTCATGTACTAATACCTACTTAAAATTACAAGTTTTTACTTTAAACTGTGCAATGTTAGAGTCCTCACGTCATGTTCGCAAAAGCAAAAACGTAACATTACCCGAATTTATTTGGAAACTCAAGCCGAAAGCCGAAGCCGAAAATTCTGGAAATTTTCCGAATTGTCTAATGGCAAGTAATTTAACTTGAGATGATGGAAGGTTCGTTCGACTTAAATATCGGTAGGAGAGTCAGCAAATTCAAGATTGTTACATTTTCTTGGTATGTTTTCTAAACACGTTATTTTTGCTTAGTTTTCAAACAATCGACGTGTTTCCGATCGTTTATCGCATTGCTTCCTAAATTACAAGATAAGAAACATCATGTAACCTATCTAAGAACCATCATTGAAGTCATACAAAACGATTACAAAAAACCGCATAACAATCGAATTTGCCGTTTCGTAGAAAATGGTATATATACGAGCTCTTTAAATCGCGCGTGAAAAAAAATCATGACGACTATTATTCCTCACTAACTTCTGCCCACGGCTTCGCCCGCGTTGTACCCGGATAAAAAGTAGCCTTTGTGTTATGCTGAAGTATAAGCTATATTACTGTACACTTTCATAAAAATCAGTTCTGCATTTTTTGCGTGAAAGAGTTACAAACATCTATTCGCACAAACTTTCGCGTTTATAATATCACTAGTTTATACCCACGGCTTCGCCCGCATAGTACCCGGATGAAAAGTAGCCTATGTGGTATTCTGATATATAAGCTATATTACTGTAAAGTTTCAGTAAAATCAGTTCTGCAGTTTTTGCGTGAAAGAGTAACAAATATCCATCCTCACAAACTCCCGCGTTTGTAATATTACTAGCTTCTGCCCACAGCTTCGCCCGCATAGTACCCGGATAAAAATTAGCCTATGTGTTATTCTGATGTATAAGCTATATTACTGTAAAATTTAATCAAAATTCGTTCAGTAGTTTTTGCGTGAAAGAGTAACAAACATCCACCCTCATATCAATACTCAGTGCGTAGATACGTGATACCATATAAAGGGTAGTCAAAAGCAAGAGTAAACATTACATATGGCACGAATCGCATACAAATTAGCATTCCACGTGACAGGTGGCAAGCTCATCTCCGCTTTTATGATTACTATGCTTTCTAACATTGAAAATGAATAAATTAACAGGCAAAAATTCTAAATAGCATTGCCATTTAGCGTGGCAATGCGGTCAGTAAATAAATAAATAATAAATAATGATGGACATTTTCACACAGCATCATCTAGCCCCAAAGTAAGCAGAACTTGTGTTATGGGAACTATATGACTGATATACTACTTATATACTTTTTGTAAAATCATACATATTATGCATAGAAAACAGTATTATGATAAGTTTTAAGATCCTCTGTAAAGTGTATCCTGGTGTATGCAATAAAGAGTTATCTATCTATTATGCGAACGCTACCATGTAGTAGTGATTTCGATCAGTTAAGTTATCTATAGATCGTTTTGAACGATCTTTAAATAGCCAGCTGTTTTATCTGTATTTTTTGTTTTTACCTACGTGTATATGAACATTCAGTTATATGAATAAATGTATTATATTATCATTTTAATACAAACAATAAATTTTGTTCCACGGGATCCCTCCCGTGCCCTAAATAGAAGGTAAAATCTGTCCGGGCCGTAACCAAACACACGCTCTTTTAAAGCAAATAAAAATATTTACCTAAAATATCACGATCCCAAAAGTGCTTTCACAAGAGATTTCTACCAATTAGCTGTGTACTCCATAGTGGCATACATAACTAGTCTTATCTAATCTAATTAGCCTGTCTAATCCCACTGTAGGGCAAAGGCCTCCCTTCTCTTTTTCCAGTCTTCGTGGTCATATTTACATTTTTGAAAATGTGTCGAGGTATTCCTGTTACCTCGGTCTGGTCGACTCCCTGGCCGCGTTACAGTCTGATCCTACTGCAGGGCGAAGACCTCCCTTCTCTTTTTCACTCTTCGCGGTCTTGTGAATCGATTGGCCAGGATATCAAAAATGTGTCGAGATATTCGTGTTACCTCGGTCTGGTCGACTCCCTGGCCGCGTTACAGTCTGATCCTACTGCAGGGCAAAGACCTCCCTTCTCTGTTTCCACTCTTCGCGGTCTTGTGAATCGATTGGCCAGGATATCAAAAATGTGTCGAGATATTCGTGTTACCTCGGTCTGGTCGACTCCCTGGCCGCGTTACAGTCTGATCCTACTGCAGGGCAAAGACCTCCCTTCTCTGTTTCCACTCTTCGCGGTCTTGTGAATCGATTGGCCAGGATATCAAAAATGTGTCGAGATATTCGTGTTACCTCGGTCTGGTCGACTCCCTGGCCGCGTTACAGTCTGATCCTACTGTAGGGCAAAGACCTCCCTTCTCTGTTTCCACTCTTCGCGGTCTTGTGAATCGATTTGCTAGGATATCAAAAATGTGTCGAGATATTGGCGTTCCCTCGGTCTGAGCCGACTCCGTAGCCGCGTTACAGTTTGATCCTACTGCAGGGCAAAGCCCTCCCTTCTCTGTTTTCACTCTTCGCGGTCTTATGAATCGATTTGCCAGGATATCAAAAATGTGTCGAGATATTCATGTTACCTCGGTCTGGGCCGACTCCGTAGCCGCGTTACAGTTTGATCCTACTGCAGGGCAAAGACCTCTCTTCTCTTATTCGACTCTTCGTGGTCTTGTGAATCGATTTGCCAGGATATCAAAAATGTGTCGAGATATTCGCGTTACCTCGGTCTCGTTACTGCGTTACACCTTGTGGGATCCACTCAGTGGCTATTTTAGTCCACAGCTCGTCCGGCATTCGGGACACATATTCAGCCCAGTCCAATATACAACTGTTTTTTTATTTATTTTGGGATGTTTTTGCTGACGGTACCGCTATAGAGCGTCAATGCTTTCATTGTGCTTACATGTCACCATTGTTTGAAATTCAGTTGAATTTATCTGACGTGTTCATACGTAAAGGCACTTTCTACCTACAAGCTGGGTGTTTACTATGCATAATATGTATGTACTAGCTTCTGCCCACGGCTTCGCTCGCGTGATACTCGGATAAAAAGCAGTTCCCATAACACAAGCTCTGCTTACTTTAAGGCTTGATGATGATGTGTGAAAATGTCTAGCATTATTAGTTTACAAAGAAAAATTTAACTAAGAACAATAAAAAAAAATATAAAATGTATTAAATTGTATTAATTTTCGGAATAAAAAAATTTTTATTAAGCTATTGCATGAAATACTTATTTTCAAAATAAAAAATATATATATATGGTAGAAATACCCAGAAACATATAGAAAACACCCAGCCCCGAGCTAAATATTTGACATTTGTCCAGGGGCGGGAATCGAACCCGCAACCTTCTGCGTCTCAGGCGGTTATTTACCCACTGCGCTACAGTTAATTCAATTACATAATTATAAGTTTTATACGGGCTTTATATGATTGAAAACGCATGAAAAATCCATATAGAACTTACATGCATTTCTTTATTCATAAAAAATCACACACATACAAAATATCCCGTTTCTAGTGAAAATTAAATGGTAATTTGGCTTGAATATGGCCTACAAAGTGATTTATAAGCCGTCGCTCCACGCCCGCCTTTGATTAAGTTTGCTCTAGCACCGTGGCTGAGAAGATAAATATTGGAGCAGTCACCTGATCAGATGCAAGGAGGTCACACAATTTGAGGCAGAATAGGGTGACCTGGGAAAACATTAATTCATTTATCCAGTTAATGAAAAGGAATAGTTAGTTAGTTACAATTTTCATATGTTCAATAAGGAAGATCAGGAAAATACAGATAATAAAATAAAATTGGTGGCGATCAGCGCCACATTCTACTCGCAGTTCTCGGCAGTTTAGAATTTTTGAAATAGTAGATGTAGAAATATATAAAATTGTCAGTTTTAGAATAAAACAAAATCCTACTAATATTATAAACGTGAAAGTTAGTGGGGATGGATGTTTGTTACTCTTTCACGCAAAAACTACTGAACGGATTTTGATGAAACTTTACAGTAATATAGCTTATACATCAGAATAACATATAGGCTACTTTTTATCCGGGTACCACGCGGGCGAAGCCGTGGCAGAAGCTAGTAATATTATAGACGCAAAAGTTTGTGAGGATGGATGTTTGTTACTCTTTCACGCTAAAACTACTTAACGGATTTCGATGAAACTTTACAGTAATATAGCTTAAACATCAAAATAACACATAGGCTACTTTTTATCCGGGTACCACGTGGGCGAAGCCGTGGGCAGAAGCTAGTACTATAATCGCGAATGTTTGTGAGGATGGAAGTTTGTTTCTCTTTCACGCTAAAACTACTGAACGGATTTTGATAAAACTTTACAGTAATATAGCTTATACATTAGAATAACATATAGGCTACTTTTTATCCGGGTACCACGCGGGCGAAGCAGCGGACAGAATCTAATAAAATAATAAGTTCCAAGTTTTTTAAACATTTGTGCTGACTTAGACATGGATATCCAAATATAACCAACCAACCTCTATCATGGTCACCTTAAAGGTTCCATAAAGAGGTTTTGAGAGGCGTTTATATGCCCAGCAGTGGACTTCTTTAGGACGCCCTCGTAACTTTTTAAATTTCTACTTACTAAATAAAAAAAAATATTACAATCTAGACTTTCTTAAACGATGTTCTGGAGATGTAGCGTATTTATAAAATAGTTTGCTCACTATTTTCTACAAAAATAGTCTAAAATAGTTGAATAGGTATAAAAAGAAAAAGAATAAGTAACTTTTCCTTACTTCTTTTACTACCTTCGCGACTATAGAGGTATTAACTAGACTATCACACGGCTTTATTGGTACTGATGGGTTGGGATCTCTTTTATAAAAACACTAGCTTCTGCCCACGGCTTCGCCCGCGTGATACCCGGATTATAAGTAGCCTATCTGTTATTCTGATATATAAGCTATATTACAGTAAAGTTTCATCAAAATCCGTTCAGTAGTTTTTGCGTGAAAGAGTAACAAACATCCATCCTTAAAAACTTTCACGTTTAGTAGTAGGATAATTTTTACCATGTATTGTGAGTTTGTATGTTTTCCGATATTTTGTTTCTCTGTGATTTTTTTATGCAACTTTGGCAATATCATGAAACAATGGAACTCATAAATCATTAGCCTACCATTTTTAGTTTAAAATACTCGATTTTGGAGTCAGGTGGGCCGCTCCAGGCACAACTAAGTCAAATGGCGATACTATAACGACAAAATGACTGCAGTCATGCCGCAAACGATTGCTTATATATACTATCTTGTCTGTGCACTGACACCTGTGCTATGAAAGATCTCTGCAAGGCTGCAGAAGTTGGTGTAAATGTGTATGCTCCAACTCGATAAGAAATGTAGGTACCTATTTTTTTGTAAAAGGATCATTAAAAAGAAAAACAAGCCTTGTTTTCTTTGCCTTTCTCTCCTGGCTTAGTTGCGGAGGAACAGGGCAGTACATAAAATCGACGTCTCAAAGTGCTCCTTGTGATTTTAATGAATTTGGAACTGACTTGACTTGTGGGAAAGTTTTAGTAAAATAACATTTAGGCTTAACATGAAGAAGGAGAGAGTATAGATTATGTTCATCATGGTAATTTCTTCTATGTCTTACTAATATTATAAATGTGAAAGTGTGTGAGGATGGATGTTTGTTACTCTCACGCAAAAACTACCGAACGGAGTTTGATGAAACTTTACAGTAATATAGCTTATACATCAGAATAACACATAGGATACTGTTAATCCAGGTACCACGCGGGCGAAGCCGTGGGCAGACGCTAGTAATATTATAGACGTGAAAGTTTGTGAGGATGAATGTTTGTTACTCTTTCACGCAAAAACTACTGAACGGATTTTGATGAAACTTTACAGTGATATAGCTTATATATCAGAATACCACATAGGCTACTTTTTATCCGGGTACTATGCGGGCGAAGCCGTGGGTATAAACTAGTAATATTATAAACGCGAAAGTTTGTGCGAATGGATGTTTGTAACTCTTTCACGCAAAAACGGCAGAACTGATTTTTATGAAAGCCGTGCCAGCCGTGGGCAGAAGCCAGTATAATATATATGTATTTAAAAAAAGTATATAAGTAGTATTATCAGTCATGTAGTTTCCATAGTATAAACTCTGCTTAGTTTGGGGCTAGACGATGCTGTGTGAATTAAAAAAAATCAAAAGATAGTGTGATCTAGCTATCATCTTCGCAAGCTGTGCCATCCCCGGAGGGCAACAGACTTCATTTAACTGTTACCTTGACTCTTTTATCTCCCCAAAGCCCACGTGCAAATATTCTGCCCTTCATAAACAAATACGTTTTGCATAAAATATATTTCATACCAACAAATCCTACTAATATTATAAACGTAAAAGTTTTGTGAGGATGTATGTGGGATTGGTAAATGAAACGAGGGGGCTTTTGGCAACGAAATTACTCGGATATATTGTCTTTTATAGGGTTTTGATACTTTTATTCGCGCACGCACGCACATTAGATATCACAGCTCTCTCCAGAAAAAAAAACTCACTCACTCTTCCATCAATCCCTTTCTTTAAAATCATTCCTTGCACGTTCCGTCCAAAAACATTAAAGTTAGTACGTACAATGCTTTTTTAATCCTACATGTATTTGTTACTCTTTCACGCAAAAACTACTGAGCGTATTTTGATGAAACTTTACAGTAATATAGCTTATACATCAGAATAACACCTAGGCTAATTTATATCCAGGTACCACGCGGACGAAGCCGTGGGCAGAGGCTAGTCTGAAATAGATCTACATATTTACGTACACAATAATCAGGCCTGGCTAGGGGTGGCTTACGTTACAAAGATCACAATTTTTCCACTTGCTATCATCATCCTCATCAAATTCTTAATACAAGCTCGGCGGTTTGGTGTACTTCTGACCTGGCCTTTCTTTAGAATATCTCCAATTTGGTTAGAGTACGTTCGCCGAGGCCTTCCCCTTCCAGCTATCCCATTCACGCTCGCCTTGTATACTTGTTTTGTTAATCTTCTTTCATCCATCCTTTCTATATACCCAAACCATCTCAACATACCTTTCTCAACTCTCGTTACTACATCTTCATTCAGTCCACGCTGCTCTCTTAACACGCTGTTCATCTATCTCTCTTTCAAAGTTACACCACACATACTCAACTCAAATCAAATCATTTATTTGTAAGAATACATATTTTATAATGAAGGTCTTAAACATTATGATTGCGAGTGTACACAGCCTGGAAATATTAAAAATTTCTTGCTATTTATTACAATTATTTTATGTAACATACTCATCTAGGCAATAAAAACAAGTTCTTACTCCAAGTTACTTCTCAAAGCTCTCATCTCCACTAAATTTATTTGACTTTGATGTACTCCTATCTTCTGCCATATCCAACTATCACTGCCATATATTAGAGTCGGTATTTACCTATTACGACGGAATTATACTTCTTTGTGATATAAATTTATGTGTTTAATAAATAAACAAGAATTCCTTGTGTCGTGGGTATCAAGAACTACGAATACCGTGGGGACAAAAAAAAAAATATATATATATATATATTTATTTGGGTCAAAAACAACACCCTTCTGCCAAATAAAATCAAATATCAGCCGAATATTCGTTTTGGCAGAGGGAATCGAACCTGATAGCTCCTGATAGCCTGATACTAATCCGTGCCATTGAGGTAGTCGGTTGAAACATTCGAGGTATACGGGATCCAAGATAAATTGCGAATTTAAAGAGTCCCATGTTTAAGCCAAACAATGGATTTATCTGACTGTCTATCTAAAACTCAATATTGGAGCTATGTAGACCAACGTGGGTATAACATTAAATCGTTTTTTTTTTATACAAGTGGCAAAGAATCATACGGCCAACCTGTGGGTCCATCACGCTAACCCATGGCTATCGAGATGGCAATCAATCTAAGTTAAATCTAACATCATGTTTTTACAAAAAATAAAGTATATAAGTAGTAAATCAGTCATGTAGTTCCCATAATACAAGATCTGCTTAGTTTGGGGCTAGATGATGCTGTGTGAAATATGTCCAGCATTATTTATTTATTTATTTTATAACATCAATTTAATTTAATTATAATTTTATTCCAAAAACTATCGTAAACTTGACCATTCATATTGTAAAAACGGGAATTTTCACGTACCGTACGTTTCGGTGAAGGCACCGACTAAGTTTCGACTCATTCCGAGAGTCTTCATCAGAGTGATCGCGACGATGCGTCGTGTACTACAATGCTATACATGTACATATACTAAACATGTAGTACATGAAAATTACCGTTTCTACAATATGAATAATTTTAATTAACATTGTTCGATCAATTTAATAAAATTAATTAATAACATATCATATTATTTTTAATAACATTCAGTTTTTACCAAATTAATTATTTTCCACCATATAAAAATTTCACTTAACCAACGTTTAAGTTTATTGGTGAATCGATTGAGTGGTAGGTTCCCATACCCAGACTAAACTGAAGGCCATGATGTGTCCATGAACGAACGAAACTTGTGATTTTGACAAGTAATTTAATCACGCCATGCCATGCCTCCATCTCGATAGCCATGGAAATTAGTGGAATCCCGCTGCTGGTAAGCGATTACCGTATCATATGGGCGCTTGCAATACCAGAGATATCTGCGTGATGACGACCCTGAGACAGCAGGTGAAAAGTCTCATGTGTAATTTCACCGGAACCCTTGAGCTGCAACAAAGCTATGTGAGCATTGCTGCTTGGCCGCTGAAATACGTATGGTGGTAGTACTTCCTTCTTCTTCACCTTTTTTAACAAACTTTAAAAAAACGAGGAGGTCCTCAATTAGACTATATGTTTTTTTATCGTGTATCTTTGTTACCTGATATCATCGCCGATTGTAAACCGATTCTGATGATTCTTTTGTTGTTGTATACAGAATGATCCCGAGGTGGTCCCATAAAAGGTTTTATTCCTGAGAGATTGCAGTTTTTTCCGTAAAACTTAAATAACATCAGTATTATGGAATCACGGCTACCCGTAACATATAGTATATCAGTCATGTAGTTCCCATAATATAAGCTCTGCTTAGTTTGGGGCTAGATGATGCTGTGTGAAAATGTCAAGCATTATTTATTGATTTATTTTTTGTGGGCGATCTTTCGTAAACCAATCCAAACATAATAAAAAGGGTTTCGTTTCGCTCTATTTTGGAGGGTGGGGTACCCCACCTTCTTCGTATTTATTTTAGTAAACCAAACCAGAAAAAAAAGGTTTCGTTCGCTGTAATTTGGAGGCTGGTATACTAGCACCCCTTTGGGGACTCTTTTCAGTAACCTCCCTATGAATTTAAAACAACGGTTACGATAATAGGACTATGCGTAATGTTGTGTAAATAGGTGCCTACTCCAGCGGATTACGTTTAAAACTCATATTTTCGTGACTAAATTTATAATAGTTAAGAATCTGGGTCCGTATTTAACCAGGGGTTACGTTTTTAGGGCGTCGTCGGCTCGAAGCGGCGCGTGACCAGAGAGCTGGCTCTTATCGGGGCCGTTGCCATTCAATATGGCAATGCATTTTAAGTACGCTTTCGTCTAGTTTAGGAATTTTTTTATGAAATCAAAGATTTATTTATGTTTTTGTAAGTGTGAGTATCAAATGAATCGTGTGTTTGAATCGAAAACTTTCTCAACATTGAATTTTGTCAGTGATTTTATCTTTTATTTTAAGAAGATTCATTCGTAATTCGATAATTTATTTGATTATTTTTCATAATTTATCACTCGGTTAAATTATAAGAATTGTAAACATACATGAACAACTTTCTGTAAAGTTATTGAATTGACATTGTTTGTTCCGGCAGGCGTGAGTCAGTTATCGTCTGAGAGTCCAGCTGAGAGGGTGAATGTACAGAGTATTGGTGTGAATTAAACATCTATAAAAACGCGAAAGTCTATTTATCCTGCCATTCTGTAATACGTGATATCCTATCTCCGGAAAACAGGCCCGTTTCCCTGCCCGTACATTGTATTATTAATTCTGTTAATTTCATAGTTCGTTGATTGTAATACGTCGCAAACCGCCTATTTTCAGCTCGAAAAAGCAGTGGTTTCATTATGAAAATCATAATCTACTTTGTCGTGATTTCAGCAGCATGACATAACTAGGTATTTGGCCAATCGATATTGCAGATAAGATACCTAATGACAATGTGATTCATAGCTAGGTTACAGATAAATCAATAGGAGATAGCTTTGTGACGATTATTGAACTGAAATGTGTTTAGTTTTTTATTATTCTAGAAGCTTCATATTATGTCGTGATATAATGCTTAGTACTGAAAGAGCTTAAATCTAAGATATTGCGAGGTTAAATAATATTTTTTAGGGTTTTGTCTTATTTTATCTGTTAATGTTTACAAAATTTTGAAAGTACGTGTTAGATTCTTGTCCAATATCAAAATTAAGTAAAGTACCTACCAAGTTTAGTTTTTAGGTTATAAATAATGACGTTAGTATTAATTGTTATGTTATTTTCTATTTTAAATAAGTTTTACTTCATTTAATTTAATGTTTAGTTTTTACTAGTTGTTGCCCGCGGCTTCGCCCGCGTGGTATGTTAATAAAAGTAGCATATGACCGTCTCCAGGCTTCAAACTATGTCCACCAACTTTTGAATGAATTGATCCAAGGATTACAATTTATACAAATTTTAGAATTCAATTGCACACCCCTAAAACAGTAGTTTTGAAAAAATAAAAAATACGTGTTTCATTATTTACTTTAAAGTTTATTTGTACAGAGTTTTGAGCGAATCAAACAATTTTTTTTCATAGAAACTTTACCGCCCTATTTAACCACCTTAGGGGTCGATTTTCAATAAATAGAAATTTAGCATATGTGTTATTCCAGATCCTAAACTATCTACATTCCAAATTTCATCAAAATCTGTTTAGTAGTTACGGAGATACGTGGTAACAAACATTCACACACACACACACACACAGACTTTCGCATTTATTATATTAGTATGATATTATTTAATTTAATAAACCTTAAAGTTACCATAGGTTTAATATAAATTAAGTCCATTTAACAATAAACTGAGCAATTTTCATATTAAATGAAGCCGCTCCTACGATCAATACACACATAAAAAATTTATGGGTTGTCCATAACCTAATAACGCTAGTGGTGTGGTTAACAAATAAACTGTACACGGTTTGCTCGGCTTTTGCCACACTATACAACAATCAACATGTGCTAACACATATATTTTTATTATTCATTTATTTCAGATAAAGATCCATTATAAACACAGAAAAGTTGCATACAAAATAAATTATCAAATCAAAATAAAAATAGATGGAGCCCGTCATGACCCGTACCCACCGCTTTTGTATAGGACAGTCTGGACGCGCAACAATCATCTCTAGGATGCCGTTGCTAATATCTCGCGCATGCTGGAGTAAGTAGAGAAGTTACTTTTTTTCGCATAATCGCATGAAAGCCGTCCTCAGGGTCGCATCAGGGATGTTTGCGCGCCTCCGCAAACATCCCTGATGCGCTGCAAAAGCGAGGCAGCCGCATCAGCATCCTAAAGATGTAAGATATTTTATTCCAAAAACTATCGTGAACTTGACTATTCATATTGTAAAAACGGGAATTTACGTGAAAATTCCCGGTTTTACAATATGAATGTAAGATATTGTTGTACTGGACTGGCAGTCCGCTGGGTGTTATTTACCCATAGGCTGCTGGAGTAAAAAGACTGGCAAAATAAATACCATTTTTTATGTATCGAGTATTGTATTAAGTACCTAATCATTGAAAGTCTTTTCTATGTATAAGTGTCTAGTTTCGACGAGGCTGGTAGATAAAATGGTAGAGATACGATCTATAAACGTGTCTGTTAATGCAATTAGCAGGCTTTCATGGAGCCCGTGTGCGGATGACACATTTATTGTACATTATGTACAATTTAGATAGCCCTACGTTGAGGTAGGCGAGTATGTTGCACGTCCCTATTCGTCGTCGACCTTCAATAACTCCAGAACTAGTGGATTCGGTTGAAATATTCTTTATTTTCTCAAAGAACATAATTTTAGTTCAAATACATGAGAAAAACAAAACTTTTGAGTACTTATAAGTTTGTTTTTAAATTTACTGAACGGATGTTGATGAAACTTTACAGTAATATAGCTAATACAACAGAATAACACATAGGCTACTTTTTATCCGGGTACCACACGGGCGAAGCCGTGGGCAGAAGCTAGTATTATATAATTCCATATTGTTTATAACATCACTGTACAGATTTTTTTTTATGAGATTTAATAAATTTATCTTATCTTATGTGTATAATATGCATGTAGTATATCTGTTATATAGTTCCAATAACACAAGCTCTGCTTAGTTTGGGGCTAGATGATGCTGTGTGAAAATGTCGAGCATAGTTTATTTTTCTTTATTATTACTGATAAAATAATGAAGAAAATAATTTTACAGCGTGCGTACGTTTTCAAAAGACACAAGTGAATTTCTACAAAATGAGGATAACAGTAGTGAATGTGTTTGTTTTTTTTTGTTTCTTATTCGACAAAGAGCCAAGCTATTGCCGTTTGTTGAATTCAATAAAGCATTTTAAAGGCTTTGTCTTTGAAAGAGCGGAACTTATATACGGATTCGATTGTAAAATAAAACAAAAGCTTATATACGAGTACTGACTAAACACTAATAAAGAAATAAATACTTAGATAAATAGATTATGTATAATGTGCCTACATAATGAAAACAAATCAAAATTAACACGCTTCGACTTTATTTTCTACTAGGCTCTGCCCACGGCTTCGCCCGCGTGGTACACGGATGAAAAATAGCCTATGTATTATTCTGATGTATAAACTATATTACTGTAAAATTTCATCAAAATCCGTTCAACAGTTTTTGCGTGAAAGCGTAACAAACATCCACCCTCACAAACTTTCACGTTTATAATATTACTAGCTTCTGCCCGCGGCTTTGCCCGCTCGGTACCCTGATAAAAAGTAGCCTATGTGTTCTTCTTATGTATAAGCTATATTACTATAAAGTTTCATCAATATCCGTTCAGTAGTTTTTGCGTGAAAGAGTAACAAACATCCATCCTCACAAACTTTCGCTTTTATAAAACTAGCCTCTGCCCACGGCTTCGCCCGCGTGGTACCCTGATAAAAAGTAGCCTATATGTTATTCTTATGTATAAGCTATATTACTGTAAAGTTTCATTAAAATCCGTTCAGCAGTTTTTGCGTGAAAGAGTAACAACAATCCATCCTCACAAACTTTCGCGTTTATAGTTTTAGTAGGAAGAAGGATAGGATGATGGTCATTATTAGACACAGACTTTGCATGTAGATTCGAGAGGGTCCAAACATTAAATCTGGCACATGCCCTCATTTTGCAAGTAGCATTTCAAGCAAATCACGTCATAGATAGCAAACTTATTGCCACTTATTGGAACACTAACCGATGGCACATAATTTCGAGTTTTTGGTTCTAGGGCATTTCCCCCACGATGTTTTTTGGATTGTTTTGAGCACGTGTTAATGTACAGATAGATTTTCGAAAAATTCATTAGTGGGTTCGAACCATTCGGCTTATATCTTGCCAACTCTACTCATCTTCAGCATTTCAGTTTGGCCGAGTCTCTTCTCCAGTAGAACAATCTAAAAAAAATCTAACAAACTGAATGAAAACTTCGCTTTAGTTCGGGCAACTTCGGAGAGCTTCGGGATTTATACACGTGGCTTAGAGCAATGGGAGCCTAATTGTAGACTTTCTTGAACTAAATACAAAATGGCGTCGATTTCAAACAGGAGCCGTAAGTCTGATAGGTAATTGAATTTTTAGGAATGTTAAACTTTAAGCGTTAGTAGTTTCCGAATGAATTAGTTTTTTGTGATACTGTCTTATATTTTTGAATAATAATAATAATAATCTTGGAAATTTTTAACACAGCGTCATCTAACCCCAAACTAAGCAGAGCTTGTATTATGGGAACTACATGACTGATATACTATACTTCTTTACGTATATTATTTAAATACATACATATTTTACATAGCAAAAAGGCGGGTGTTCTGTGTTTTATAATTATATTTTTTGGGTTCTACAACACTGACATAGTTTTTTAAGTCATATTAATACAAGAGAACCTTCATTAGTTAATAACTGAGTTAATAAATTAATTTAATTTATAGCTTAAGTTATAAAATGACTGATATACTACTTATTTACTTATTTTGTAAATACATACATATTACAAATAGAAAAATACATTCATTTCACACATAGAATAAAGATATATTAATCTAAATTCAGTATTCATATATTTTCAAACTATAGGGACCTATATAACACTTGGTTACGTTAGTTTACAGTTAGGTCACAATAAAAAAAAACAGGTACAAATAAAAATAGTTATGAAGCAGCTGTATAGAGGATTTGTCAAAAAATACATATATATTAATATATGTACTTCTTTTTTTCACTGAGCTGCGCTCACGAACACAAATTGCCGATGTAGCGACGAAATCCGCCAAGCTCAAATGGGACTGAGCTGGTCATGTCGGGCGACCAGTGGGCCAAGCTTACCATCGAGTGCACTGACACTGCGCGGAGTCGTCGCGGCAAACCGAAAATGAGATGGAGAGATGAACTCAAGAAGTTCCGAGCAGATTGGCCCGTTTAGGCACAGGAAAGGAACGAATGGAAGGAGTGGGGGGAGGCCTTTGCCCAGCAGCGGGACATTGAGGGCTGAAAATAAAAACATAATGATAACAGATGCCTTGCCAATTAAATATTATAACATGTCAAACGGTGGCAGCTATACAGAGGCTTTGACAGTTAACATTTGTGAAATATTATTTTAAGTCGTAAATATTGCCATTTTTACACGCGACGGCAGTTTGTTTGAGCGTTGGATGTAAGAGGTTGATTTAACTGTCTGTTCACATTTTATCGGCTAATCGGATTATATTTTATTTCAGATGAAAATCTGAAATAATATTTAAAAAATGCAAAATACTTACATCATATTAAAATTAAATGAAACAAATCCTACTATTATTATAAACGCGAAAGTTTGTGAGGATGATTGTTTGTTACTCTGTCACGCAAAAACTTCAGAACGGATTTTGATGAAACTTTACAGTAATATAGCTTTTACATCAGAATAACACATAGGCTACTTTTCAGCCAGGTACCACGTGGTCGAAGCCGTGGGCAGAGGCTAGTTAAATTATACTTACTACAGAGGAACCCACATATTCGCATTTTAAAAAATAGGTTTAATGTAATGCGTGTTTTTTCAATTGGTTCTTAGGTAATTGTCTTCTGTTGTGCTTCTGTGGGGATATACCTACTTATATTCGATTCCCGCCGCGAGACAAATGTTTGTATGATCTGCAAATATCTGTCTCGGGTCTGTGTGTTTTCTATGTATAATATGTATGTATTTACAAAAAAATAGAAGTAGTCTATCAGTCATTTGTTCCCATAATACAAGCTCTGTTTAATTTGGGGCTAGATAAAGTTGTTAAAAAAATGCATATCAGACAATAATTTGGAATCGAACAACAAATAATTTGAGATCGTTAAAAATTGCATTTTTTATATAAAAATCAGCTACAAGTTAATTAACAAAAACATTGAAACCTCCCGACGGGTAGTTTCTATCAACGTCACTAGGGGGCGTAAAATGGATGAGAGAATTCAAATCATTAATCAAAAAGTCTAAAACGTTTTCCTACGAAAGTACCTAACGACAGCGTTTCCGGTGGCTACCGGATACCTACGGGGAGGAGAGTTAATGGCTCGTGCAAGTAAAATATTTCACGTAAAAGAGAACCATTTACTTCAACAGATAAAGTAATAGGTGTTATATGTTTTCTCTGATTTAAAACTATTAGTTTTTGGTGTTTTTTGTGCCTTCACTTTGGTAATTCACTTAGAGTAATATATCAAACAGATATATTACTCTGTGTGCAATAGTACGAGAAGTGAAGCTATATATCTATACTATAATAAGAATGTAACAGGTCAAATTCTGTATATTCAAGATATTTAGTAAATTTTTTTGGAGGGCACTCTATAATCGATATTGAAGCCAAAAATGTTTTTTTTTTTTCATTTTTGGCTGTCTGTCTGTCTTTCAGTATCTGGAACGCGCTTAACGCCGAAACTACTAAATGAATTCAAATGAAACTTGACATGATTTGAGTTCATACTACGGGGTAAGACATATGATACTTTTTATCCCGAAATTCAGAATGATTCCCTTGGGAGATGGGATGAAATTAGTCTGCAGGGATGGCAATCGCGAACGAAGTCGCGAGTACAGCTAGTAGGATATAAAAGAATAGTTTGCTCAAACATAATTAGATACCTAAATTAAATTAATAAAATGGTAGTTTAATTGTTGTTAACCAATTTAAAAAAAAAAACATATTTAACTAGGTAGGTAATTAAATAATTATTAAAACTTTTTATTTTTATTTTCATTAAGGCATAAACGCTTTACAATATCAAGATAAATGGTAAAAACTAAGGATTCTCTCACCGATATTCTACTTATATACTTCGCTTAAGTAGATGATCATAATTTAAATGGATCATAACATTTATGCAATAAACTTACTAATATAGTACGAGAATACAAGTAAAGTTCATTTTAAGGCGGGGTGAGACAATTTTTTTATCTTTCATCGTATGATATAATAAAAATATATTACACAATGAGAACGATAGGATAGTTAGAGTAGAATACATAGCATAAATCTTAATCGAACATACATCTTAATAGTGGTTTAGTTTTTTTTTAATCATCTAAAAACTATCACTGAGTACTGAAATTTTACGCTTTGCAGTTTTCAAAAGTTTGAATTACAGCAATGAGTTATTTTTGATTGAGTTTTATTGAAGACTGTTTAGTTTTTAAAGTTTTATATTTGAATAAATCGAAAAATAACCTACAAATTAATTTGTTTTACGCGCAGCCATGATGGAACTGTCAGTTTATAAACAAGCTAACCAATCATTATGCAAATAATATTTGAATATATACAAGAGTAATTACTGTCTGCATCACAAAATGAATTTCAAGTCCGCGTTCGACCCCGCCTTAAAGATTCTTATAAACAACGCTTACCCATATTTTTTCTTCTGAATAGTTTCTGTTTCTGTTTTCTCTATATTATCACAAACAATTACGACGCTCGTTAAAAACGGGATTACAGAGATCACTCGGCGATTAATCAACTAGCCGTCGACAATAGGTTTAGATCGATAAAAAACTAACGGTTATCTGAAGATTAGGATACCGAAGCTATCGTTGAAATACTTTCCTTCATTTCCTTCTCACACTCATTAATGTAGGTACAATTTTATTAAACTTAACTATCCTTGTCTATCCATTTCTCACCACACACTCTTTGTCCACACTCACTTTGTCTTCACTGTTTTCCTTTTGCGACACTGCGATTGTGAGGTCACCCCTCACTCCTAGATCCTATCTGAAAATCAGCGCTGCTTCGCCTTGACGGAGCAGCAATAAGCTGGGATAGGACCTTTTCAACTCATACCTACCACTGCAGCATAGACTGCCCTCGTTAGCACTGGTTAGCACCCATGTATTGTACTCTTTTGTAATTTACTGTTTTTTTTAATTGTTTGTATTTTTTTCGTTTGTACTTGTCTGTGCTGTATTGTATGTGTTGAATAAAAAACTATCTATCTATCTACTTCTTACTTTAGTAGAATAATTCACGGCTATTGCTTCAAAGTAGGAATAGGTATCTTCTAGATTCTCAAACATATACATACATACATAAATATGATATACATACACATTATAAGACGTCTGTAAAAGAGTAATACAAGACTCAGCGATACTATGATGTTTCTGACGGATAAAAGAGCTTCACACGAGTTTTGAATACGACTATAGAGTCTGGGCCTTCCTTATCTAAATAAGTTGGTGTACTAGAGAAATGGAATGTTGATTGCTATCTCAAACAGATATCGTAGGTACATATTTTGTTATAGCTACGGTAGGTAAGTAATAAATAGCATAAGATAAACAGTACCTACCATAGATTATGCTCTGTTCCCCACTTTATAGCCTGTATAGAGGGTCACAGGGATTCGCTACGGACACTCCCACATAACCAAACTAGATAATACATAATCTAAGTATGCATGTACACAGTACAGATAATGTTTGACTTTTGAGACAAATTAAACAAAATATTAGTAGTTTACGCAGTTACGGTCTAAAGTAAACAAATACAATTGTGTACTAAAGATAAAATTATGTTACTAGTCTAAGAATCCGCGCCAATGTTTTTCGAAAATAACTAGGTACATACTGCTGTACTATAAGGCAGTGCTAACAATGGTTGGAAAGGAAACCTGCCCGCTCTATTTAAATTGATTTAATCTATTCATTGTGTGCATTGAAATTGTAAAGTCGTGAATAGAACGCGTGCTTTCAATCTGAGATTGGAATTTTCGCTTTGAGGGTCTTGTAGTTTTTGTAAGAAGGTCGCGGTACTTTAGTTTTATTCTAGCACGTGACCTACTTAAGGTCAGGTCAAGTTGTTTGTTGAGACTGAACTACGTCATTTTACAACAAAACAGAAAATAAATATTGATGAATCAGTGAAATGAATGAAGTAAAATTGATATATTCATTAATTATTTAACCAGTTTAATGTATTTTGTAATCTAATACTCTCAATGTACCAATTTACAACATATTTTTTTTTCTTTTTATCTGTAACTAGTTTCTCCTACTGACTTATATGTATATTTGCATGCCCTCGATTTAGGCAAAACATGTATGGTGCGTACCCTCTACCATTCTTCCATCTTTGTGACGCATGTTTGCAAATAAAGAATTTGATTTGATTTGATTTGAAAACAAACAAAAATAGACACGCCTACGACTGTATTTTCCATGGTGGACAAAAACAGAAACATACTTAGTTTGATTGATCCATTGTGAGAATTCACGCTTTAAAAGGGTCTTGTGTACTTGTGTGTGAAGTATACACTACTCAATGAAAAAAGAATCATTAAAATCGGTTCACAATCTGTGAAAATATCACGTTACATAACAAACACACAAAAAACATACACAGACAAATTCGTCTCAATTGAGAAACTTCTTTTTTGAAGTCAGTTGATCGACTTCAAATCGCGATATTCGAGATACGCTTGCATTCCCAAGTTTACGGTTTCTATCCTGCATGTAGGTACTATAGAATCACTCTTTCGAATATAAAACCAAAAGACAATAGCACACAAAAAATGTTTCAGCTAGTCGTGATTCCATAAGATCATAAAGTTTTTTAAGTTTTACGTGACTTCCTCAGGAATAAAACTTTTATGGAACAATTTTGGGATCATTCTCTATACAATAATAAAAGAATCATCAAAATCGGTTAACTGTTGGCGAAAATATCACAAGAAATACGAGTAAAAGAAACTACAGAGAATCTCCTCATTGTTGAGGAGAAAAAGACGGTGAAAAAAACGCTTTTTAACCGACTTCTACTGTTAAAAAGGGTTTTTTTTTCACCGTTTGGCTTCAGAACCTGAAAAATAAATCGCCATTCCTACCTAAGTACTGACTGATTCATATCAATGATACAACAGTAATAAATTAAGCGCTCATTTTGAAATAACATTTTTATGCCCACACAACGCCTACGGGTACCGACCTGCCACAGATTATATAACAACATTCTTGACTCGAGGATTTTCACTCCAAAACGCATGCGGATTTACGTGTCTCAATTACACTAGAACAATGATTATGGGAATGAGAATGTGGTACTAATTTTACCAAAACTTTAAAAACTTAGAAATCATCATCATCTTCTTGTCCTTATCTCACATTACGTAGGGTCGGCACAACATGTTTTCTTCGTCCACTCTCCTCTTTCTTAAGAACTTAGAAATAAGAAAGAAAATGAAAAGTTTTCGATAAATTAATTATTGAAGTTAACACTTCCTTCACTCTTATTTGGTTTTGTCAAATAAAGCACTTTCGATTTTGGATCAAATAAATTTATTGAAATTAAGTAAAATATAAATAATATTTAAAAACTAAGGACATAGTTAAATACATTAAAGATTAAATTTTACAGTAATATAGCTTATACATCAGAATAACACATAGGCTAATTTTTATCCGGGTACTATGCGGGCGAAGCTGTGGGCAGAAGCTAGTAATATTATAAACGCGAAAGTTTGTGCGGATGGATCTTTGTTACTCTTTCACGCAAAAACTACTGAACGGATTTTGATGAAACTTCACAGTAATATAGCTTATACATCAGAATAACACATAGGCTACTTTTTATTCGGGTACCACGCAGACGCGAGCGAAGCCGTGGGCAGAAGCTAGTAGAAATATCAGAAGAAGCTGCTGTAAAGAGACACATATACGGGCTCTTTGCGTCGCGGTTAATAAAGTCCATTCCTCACAGCTCAACTCAAGTGACAGACCGAGGTCTGGTATATGGTTCTTTGAGCTCAAAGTGAAATGTATGCCTGCGGCGGTCTACAAAACCTTTTGAACAGTCCCTAACATTATTACGTTTAGTTGGTCTTAGTTTTGGGTATATTCTAGAATAGACCGCAGAACAGATGTACGGAACTTTCAGTTAGATTTGATTTAAATAGTTGAACGCAGGGAAGGTGCGTATTTACGCGATCAGGGCTCTAGACCAACCGCTATTTTCCTTTCACGCTAACGCAAATTTGTCAAGAAAAAAATATAATTTATTAATCTTTCCGCAGGTGTTAGCGCCAACAGAAAGTGGTCGTTATCTAAGGGCTTGATAGGGGATGGAAATACTTGAATGAGAAATGCATCCTTGCCTACGTATATTTACATAAGTAACATAATGACGCTTTTGAAAACAAACTTTAATGAAAGTATTCTGATCTACAACATTGATTGAAACCTTATTTTTATGAAGACAAGGATTGCTTTTCTACAATGCAAACTATAAAATAGGGACTCTCAAGTTCTGACAGTGAGACAAATTTATGTAAAGTAAATGAAACGACAGCATCTTATCCCGTTTTTGGAAGGACACATCACAAAAGATGAAAAAACAAAGTATGAAAAGTACATCTCACAAAAGATGTAAAAAAAAAAAAAACGAACGAAGACACCAGTATTTTTAGCCCATACATCTATAATCAGCTAAACGAAATCTTATTTATTCACACACTATGACTAGACGAATACAAAGCTGAAATTAATAAATACCTACACATTTTGAACAAAGACTGAAGACCTATTTCTTATTCTTTAATACACCTTTGTAAATATCACTGATTGTAACATTTTACTCCAAATACACACACAAACACCCCCCATCTACACCCATACATACACTTCCACAACCCCCACACACCTTCTCAAACACACCCCACACAATAAATATGCCAGTTCAATTTAACTGCATTTTGTTGTTTTTTTCTAGAATAACTTTATCACCTTTTAATTTAAGTGCAATACTTTTGTTCGGGTTTAGGATTTTGCAATAATTAACTTGTTGATATAAACTTTCTCAACGCTAATTTTTTAAAGTTTTTGGACAGGCTCAAAGCCTGTCACGGTTTTTTACCCATTTTGCTAGTGTATTTAAGGGGCAAATTAGCCAAATGAACTAATAAACTAGTACACAGGTGAAACCAAGGGCAATGGCTATGGAAATGAGACCTTCCTATGTTAAAATTGGTTTGAGTAATAGCATTGCAAGGTATCGTACAGCCAATCTAAGTTAGCATGTTGACAACAGAAAATAACTGGACCAGACAACATCTGGACATCAATATTCATGGATATAACTCAACAACGTTCACTGTGGCAAGAAAGGCGTGGTTATATCAACGCAAGAGATGGTGGCGTTTCTGGTAATTATCAAGGATTCTAGCAGAATAAAATTTTATTACTCACAAACACATAAGAAATCTGAGGTAGGTACACCGCTTGAATTTATGTATATCTGAACGAACCGTATCATTGTAAAAATGAGCAATAATATAGGTTCAACCCGATCGTGCACCAATGAGTTTATCAATTGACTAGCTTCTGCCCACGGCTTCGTCCGCGTGGTATCCGGATAAAAAGTAGCCTAGTGTTACTTTAATGTAAAGCTATATTACTGTAAAGTTTCATCAAAATATGTTTAGTACTTTTTGCGTGAAAGAGTAACAAACATCCATCCTCACAAACTTTCGCGCTTATAACATAAGTAGGATAGTAGAATGTGCACTGAACACGTGCTTAAAACTGTAAATGAAAACATCGTGAGAAAAAAAAATCGAAGGCATGTGCCATCAGTAAGTGTTCTTGCAACCTGTCAAGTGTATTTACTTGCGAAACACGTGCATGAACCAAAAATTATGTACTCTTTGAGAATTTATCTGGGGATGTCGATCAGGGACTATCCCCATGTGCGTATTTTTTGTATCGTTTGCACTGGTACGAGCTGGGGTTCGGGATAAAATAATCAAAATCAAGAACATTCTCGTAGGGGGCGTGGCCTGCACGCTGCCTTGCGCCTCCATATTTCGAGAAACTACCATCTTTTACTAGCGCGGTTAGTGTCAGACGATACTAGATGGCGGTAAAACAAGTAGTGAGTCCATTTGATAAGAAATGGTGCTAGCGTGCCGTAGTTAGTTAGCCGCGCTCATCACATAACTAATAAAGTATCCGACTCTCAGACGCACGTCCAAACATTCCATTTGGTATTATGCCCGCGTTTTGCAAGTTAGCATTCCACGTGCCAGGTCCTACACCCATCACCGCTTATTGGAACACTAACTGTTGGGGCATGCCTTCGAATTTTTGATTCTAGGGCATGCCGGTTTCCTCACGATGTTTTCCTTTGCCGTTTTGTGCACATACATTTTTCGAGTGGAAAAAATCATTAGCGCATGACATGTGGGTTCGAACCCACGACCTCCGGATCGGGGTACCGCCCACTAGGGCAATACGGCTCTAAAAATGGCAACTTAAAATTTATCCGAACGTTGAGTCCGGTAGTTTACACCCTCCCGAGCAAAATATGATTATCTCAGCCTCCAGAGACAGAGCTTGTATATTGCTGTAGCATGCAGGCATGAGATGGGTCAACGTAGTGACGATGACAGACTGACAGACAATAATTTTATGGTTTCACGACATACCTACATATATTATGAGTCATATTTATGAGCGGTTAGGGTGTCTGGTTGGAATTCTCTTGAGTTTTCGGGAATAACTTGAAAGATATAAAAAAATATCAGTACAGATCTTCGCAATGTTTATAAAAAAATATACCTATAACACGCTGACGACAGTTTTCCAAACTAGCTTCAGCCCACGGCTTTACCTGCATTGTACCCGGATAAAAAGTAGCCTATGTGTTATAATGATGTATAAGCTATATTACTGTAAAGTTTCATCAAAATCCGTTCAGTAGTTTTTGCGTGAAAGAGTAACAAACATCCATCCTCACAAACTTTTGCGTTTATAATATTAGTAGGATTAGTAGGATGAGCTGTTATGGAAGCAACCCCCCTCAGACAACTTTCGGATGGAGAGGATTTTATGTGACTGACGTGAGAATTTGTGTTTTAAAAGCGGACTTGACATGGTTTTTTAAGGCAAGTCGTTTAAAATAAACAAAAATCGCACGGCGTGACGCGGAAGGAGAAAGTCGCAACCGCTCACCCTGATGAAGACTCTCGGAATGAGTCGAAACTTAGTCGGTGCCTTCACCGATAGTGCAGTACGTGAAAATTGCCGTTTTTACAATATGAATAGTCAAGTTTACGATAGTTTTTGCAACCTGTTACTCGTTACAAACATAAGCGTGTCGATTTTTCGTATTGTAAAAACGGGAATTTTCACGTACTGCACTATCGGTGAAGGCACCGACTAAGTTTCGACTCATTCCGAGAGTCTTCATCAGGGTGAGCGGTTGCGACTTGCTCCCTCCGCGAAACTTAGTCGGTGTCTTCACCGATAGTGCAGTACGTGAAAATTCCCGTTTTTACAATATGAATAGTATCAGATTGAAAACCCCAATGAGTCACAATAAAAGCCTATTGACTTTGACTTTGACTTTGATTACGGCAGTTTAGTCGTACAGATTTTTAAACTACTTTTTTAGCTTAGGTACATAATATAATATATTTTTTTAAGAAGATTAAAACCGATTTCCAATTAAGGGAAGTTTATAAAAAAACAATATGAAATTTAATTCCTTATTTTTTCACACTTAGCTGTGGGATTTTTTCATAAAATTTATATTGAACCTTTGAAGTATTAATATTCACATTCATTTATTCATGTACAAATGTACATCAGCTTAGGTGTTACATCAAAGTAGCTGTAGGAGAGTACATGGGCCCTGTAAGGACGCTGCAAGGTCAGTAAAAAATTATTTAAAATTAGCTAATACTAATAACAAATTAGTAATCATGAACGTCAAATAATACATAAAATATATATATATATATAATTAAGTGTCCTATCCATAAAAAAAATGATTAATAAACTCGGTTCACAATTGCCAACGAAATCGATAATATACCTACAGAAAGAATTAAACAGACGAATTGAGAACCTTCTACTTTTGTTAGTCAGTTTAAAATAAGTACCTTTTAACCACCAGACTAAAAGCTAAAAGCAAAGACGAACTAATGCAACCTATAGTTTCACTCTGAGCAGCGCTCGTGGCATATAATAGAGAATAGAATAAAACATCTTTACTGTCATAGGTGAAACATGTAAGAAAGTGTAAAGATTATACCTACAAAATTACGTGAACAGGCCAGGCCTATGACTCCTTAATTGCGTACACGATTTGAACAAAAAATGATCAAATCGTGTACACATTACGTACAACGTAATGTGTACATTACGTTGGTTTATCTATGTAGTTATCGATGTAGAGAGGCAACAGTCGACAGTATACATAAAAAATAATTCAAATAAAAACAAGTTAATCCGAAACAGGATACAAAACTGGGATTGTGTGAGTACAAATGGGATCTACATCTATATTACTATAATTGTATAACGAATATAATCTATCCTCCTTCTATTATAAACGCGAAAGTTTGTAAATATAGATAGATGTTTGTTACTCTTTCACGCACAAACTACTGAACGGATTTTAATGAAACTTTACAGTAATATAGCTTATACATTAGAATAATACATAGGCTACTTTTTATCCGGGTACCACGCGTGCGAAGCCGTGGGCAGAGGCTAGTACTATTTATTATAAACGCGAAAGTTTGTGAGGATGGATAGATGTTTGTTACTCTTTCACGCACAAACTACTGAACGGATTTTAATGAAACTTTACAGTAATATAGCTTATACATCAGAATAATACATAGACTACTTTTTATCCGGGTGCCACGCGGGCGAAGCCGTGGGCAGAGGCTAGTACTATTATAAACGCGAAAGTTTGTAAAGATGGATAGATGTTTGTTACTCTTTCACGCACAAACTACTGAACGGATTTTAATGAAACTTTACAGTAATATAGCTTTTACATTAGAATAATAAATAGGCTACTTTTTATCCGGGTACCGCGCGTGCGAAGCCGTAGGCAGAGGCTAGTACTATTTATTATAAACGCGAAAGTTTGTGAGGATGGATAGATGTTTGTTACTCTTTCATGCACAAACTACTGAACGGATTTTAATGAAACTTTACAGTAATATAGCTTATACATCAGAATAATACATAGACTACTTTTTATCCGGTTGCCACGCGGGCGAAGCCGTGGGTAGAAGCTAGTGACTGATATACTTACTACTTACATACTTTTTTTGTAAATATATATTATAAAAAGAAAACACCTAGACCCGAGACAGTTATTTGCAAATCACACAAACGTCTGTCCCGCGGTGGAAATTGAACCCGCAACGTTTTGCGTCTCAGGCTGGCCTTTGCCCACTGCGCCACCGAGGTTGTCAATCTACAAAGCATACAAACATCCGCACGGGCATCGAACCAGCGCCTGCGTCTCATACCACCGCGCCACTGTGGAGATTCAAAATTAAATGCCGTTTCGCAGAGACGAAAACCCGTTAAGGTGGCATCCGGCATCCGGTGGCCGGAAACGCTGGAGATCCGGCCATCCGGTCCGGACGTGGCCTTATTGGATGCTACATGAGACGACGATACGTTTTTGAGGGTTAGTCTGATGATGTAAATTGGTGTTTTAGGGTTCCGTTGTCAACAATGAACCTTATGGTCTCATTACGAAAGGTGGTTTATCTCTAGACTTTTGATTCCTGATTTTCTAGACAAATTGTTGTGCAAAGGAAACAAGGCTTAAAATTTAATATAATAGCCGATAGTCAATTTGACATTTAAAAAAGAGGTTTAACCAAAGATTAATTCTAAAAATAAACCTCTTTTTGAGCTCTGTCTATACTAATATTATAAAGAGGAAAGAATTTTCTGTTTTTTTGTATCGAATAGGCTCCGAAACTACTGGACCGATTTTAACCATTTTTTCACTAATAGCCAGCTAAATTATCACGAAGTAATATAGGCTAAAATTTATTTTTAAAATAAATAGAGATCTTTAAAATTACAATAATATAACCCAAAGTAACAAAATGTTGTCTATAAAATTCATTAATTTGGCGTGCGCTGAGAAAACTATTGATGATACATAAAAATGATGTACTACATGATTAAAGTACTCATTATTCCCTAAAAAAAAGTTCTCAAGGGTATATATCTAACTATGATAGTTAAGTCACATTAGTAACTTTTGTGTTCTAAAATGTAATTAGATCGCGGGTAGAAACAAAAGTTGGTTACATTTGTATCGTAGTATTAATTGATATTCAAATAAATACTTTTATCATCAAGTGTATTTATGTAGCAGTAAAATACTTTTTAATTCATTCGAATCAGACATTTAATTTCGAAGTTATCACGAGTATAAAATCGAAACCTACTCGGGTGAAACCGCGGGGCGCAGCTAGTACTCAATCTATTGAACAGCTTACTCAGAACAGATAAAAGTATTTTAGCGATAGTTAGTGGAAACTTAATGTTTGTTTGACACATCTTACCACAAGGCAGGCATTTAAGTACAGTGAGAATAATGTAAAATTATAAACCAACTAGCTTCTGCCCACGGCTTCGCCCGCATGGTACCCGGATAAAAAGTAGCCTATGTGTTATTCTGATGTATAAGCTATATTACTGCAAAGTTTCATCAAAATCCGTTCAGTAGTTGTTGCGTGAAAGAGTAACAAACATCCATGCTCACAAACTTTCGCGTTTATAATATTAGTAGGATTTGCAGGATAGGATTTAAGTTGTGTAAGTAAGAAATATTGTACTTACTTCATATGTTTTTATCAGTGGAGACCTTTAAATGGTCTCATACCTGCTAGTGTAGGTGCCGAAGGTTTTCCTAAATAAAACCTTATGAAACTAAAATACTTGAAACCGGATATCGTAAAAATTAGGCCGTGCCCCACATTCGGTTACCCTCGGCCCGATAATAGGACATAATAGCGACACCAATTGGTCACCCCACCCCTGTATTATTAAAAAACTTCGTAGCGAAGGATAGGGTGGGCAGGATTGTTAGATAGAAAATACTTAATTACACACCAAATAATAGAACAGCTTAAAGCCTGATGAACCCTGATGAAGACTCTAGGAATGAGTCGAAACTTAGTCGGTGCCTTCACCGATAGTACGGTACGTGAAAATTCCCGTTTTTACAATATGAATAGTTTTAAGGTACTAAAAATTTTGATTGTTTTACAACGGGAGTGGTCATCTCTAATTAGCGATCTCTACCAGATAACCTTTGGATGGAACGGACTATACGAAAGTACGGACGACCACTGTGGCGCAGTAGGCGAAGGCTAGCCTGAGACGCAGAAGTTGCAAGTTCGATTCCCGCCGCGCGACAAATGTTTGTATGATATGCAAATATTTTTCACGGGTCAATTATTACGGTTAATTATTATAAAATCAAATCACGATCACAATTTACATTTAAGTAAAATCAAGAAACTTATCACAAAAACTTAAAATATTTTATACATTTTGCGTACATGTATGGATTTATAAAAGAAAAAACGTATTTCAATAGTATATCAGTCATGTAGTTCCAATAATACAAGCTCTGCTTAGTTTGGGGCTAGATGATACTGTGTGAAAACGTCCAGCATTAATTATTTATTTTTTATGAAGGGTCTCATTACGAAGTTTAGTTTAAATCGGTGGCTTATCTTTTAGCGATAGGACAGACTTTTAAACCGTGATTTTCAATACATTTATTGTACAAAGCAAACAAGGTTTAAAATTGAATGCTATAATAAAATAACCGACAGCCAATTTGCCATTTTTAAATGAGGTTTGACCGCAAATAAATGCTAAAGGATAAATCAGGTGGTAACCCAGTTTATTTATAACTAGCCTCTGCCCACGGCTTCGCTTACGTGGCATACGGATAAAAAGTAGTCCATGTGTTATTCTGATGTATGAGCTATATTACTGTAAAGTTTCATCAAAATCCGTTCAGTAGTTTTTGCGTGAAAGAGTAACAAACATCCATACTCACAAACTTTTGCGTTTATAATATTAGTAGAACTAAACCTCTTTTTGAGAACGTAGATACTTTATGTTGGTAGCCAATGTTTTTTTTCGGGTCATATATATCACATAACAATTGGCGCAGATGCAGGTAACACGATAAAAACAACCGGATTGAGAACTACCTTTTTAAGTCGATTAAAAATTAAATTAAATCGTAATAAAAACAAAGAAGTAACTGTTAAATAGAATCTACTTACACAGTCACCTATTTAAGTCGAACCACCTTTTTAAGTCGGTTAAAAATTAAATTAAATCGTAATAAAAACAAAGAAGTAACTGTTAAATAGAATCTACTTACACAGTCACCTATATGTCAAATTTATTTTTATTTTATTTGTTAACTAATTACGCATGTTAACAGAGCGCAGATCGTTTGGTATACAAAAAGAAAATATCCCGTTAAAATGAAAGGGCTTGACGTGGTAACAAATTTTGCAAAGTAAATCGAACGTAAGAACGGTCGAGCGAAAGATCTACTTTTCATCGGTACCACGCGGGAGAAGCCGTGGGCAATAGCTAGTCTTAAGCTAACATATCGGATCCTTTTTCTTTTCTTTATTCTTTATTGTACACACAGATAATACAGACAAAAGACTTACATATAGGACATGTACAAAGGCGAGCTTAACCCTAACATGAGTTTTCTTCCAGCAAACCTTTGAGTATCCTTGTTATTTTACTGAATAAAAGCATATTGGCTTTGACTTTGACAGTAGATACCTACGTAAAGAATACACATAATTTATTTTCTATACAAAATCACGAATATCAATTTAGCGAATTCGCGTCAAAACTCCTAAAAAAAATCATACGACACTGAAACTCGATTTTTGCTACAGAATTTTCAATAAAAATACTTCGGTCTATAGATAAGTCAATTCTGTGTTATTTATACGATTACCGGATGTAAGGGCACATCCACCATTGAGCTTGTTCACTCGTCAACGCAATAAAAATAAAGAAAGAAAGAAAGAAAGAAAGAAAGAAAAAAAGAAAGAAAGAAAGAAAGAAAATATTTTTATTTGGCAAAACGGAATGAAGACATCAACTTTGCACTAAAACAGACACCCAGGTAAAATAAAAAGGATATAATGAAAAGATAGGTACCTGCTAAAACATCAAAACATAATAAAAAATGCTCATGTCTGTAATACCCATAATAAAGTTTTTTTTATAAAACTAAAGCGGAAATCTAGTTAGTAACCTACCTGTTGGTAAGTGTTACTTTAACCTACGGACGCAGGCAACATCAGAGATATCTGAGCTTTTCTTATCCTGAGACCATAACTGTGAAAGTCTCATGTGATGGGTTCTCAGCACGTGTGGCACCACTTTGGTAGCTACACACTTTCTCGAAACGAGGCCTCACTCTTTTTGGACGAGTTAGCACACCTGCATACCAACACAGTTGCACAATCGTGCTAGGCGCGAGGCGCGAGCCGATTGCGAGGAAAGATCGTGTTGGCTCACTCAATGCAGCTCGCACATAAGACTCCACTCCATTATAACACCACACAACACGCACAGTGCACACTGTGTTCCCAAGACCACCTCACTCAACTACGTTCAGAAACTGCCTCGCTGCCTCGCCTCAATTGTGGTACCACAGTGTGCTTTCTCAGTTGTAAAACTGAGCCCCTCGCACGATCCTCGTTTTCAAACAGTGTGCTACCCATGACTAGTCTCATGTGCCAGCAATTACACCGGCACCCATACCTCTTCAAACCAGAACAAAGCAATACGAGCATAACTCGGTAACAGAATTAAAAGAGTACAGGAACGATGTACAAATAAGAATGATTTCACTCAAGTGAACTAGAACGATGAACGAACTATTCAGTTGTACTCGTTCCTAATAGCACACTAGTTCAGTTGTTCATTCAGCTCCCAAAGTCTGCATCACGTAAAAGTACTCTCTATTTTCTACCTCATAAGTTTTAAAATCGGACGGACGTAAAAGAATAAGAAGCACTATTCGATGAACGCGTTTTGTATGTTTCTTTCAGTACTCTAGTTCAGTAGTACATTTTAGAAGAGCGCAGCACTATTAATAGTATTAATAGTACTAGAAGTCTGAACTAGACTCTAGTACTATTAATACTATAACAAACTCCCAAGAGATATACAAAAATTATCAATTAACAAATTTAAAAACGTAATTAAACAAAAGCTTTATAAAAAGGCATACTATAAAATATCTGATTATTTAGATGACAAAAACTCTTGGGATTGAAAATGCTCCAACTCGAACCTATTGTTTTGTAAAAGGATCATTAAAAAGAATAACCAGCCTTGTTTTCTTGCCTTTCTTTCCTGGCTTGGTCGCGGAGGAACAGGCACCTAGATAAAAACCGACGTTTCAAAGTGGTCCTTGTGATTTTATTGAATAAATGAATTTTGACTTTGACTTTGACTTTAGTTTATAAGTACGATTGTACTAGCACTGAGTGTTCTTTTTACTGACCGAGCAAGAACAAGCCTGATCACAACCATTCCCCTTTGATCGCCACCGCCACCGCCTCTGCCACCTCGTTATTTAACCGAGTCATACTACCGATTGTAATAATCCTAATGTAAATACCCAAATTCTTGCAAATAAATGAATGAATGAATGAACGACAATACTTTATTGTACAAACAAAATCTTATTCTAAAGAATGTAAAATGGGTGGTCGCTTGGAAGCGATCTCTTCCAGACAACCTATAAAATTATCATTCATTCACAAATATAGATAGATAGTTTTTTATGAAACATACGGATACAGCATAGGTAAATGACAAGAAAGACCATAAAAAAATACAGTAAATTACAGAAAAATAGACAAAAAAGAACTGATAGAAAACCAAAGATAAAATACAAAATGATAAAACGTGGTAAATAGATATATATATATGTATATACCATTCAATATCATTCATAACTCTGGTCACTGTTATGTGGTACAGTGGGCGACAGCCCGCACTTATTCATTCATATCAATCATATGACGATCTCTGTGCAGTGGATGAAAGCCCGCCTAAGACGCAGAAGGTTGAGGATTCGATTTCCGACGCTGGACAAATTATTGTATGATCTGTACATATTCGTCTCGGGGTCTGGGTGTTTTCTACGTATAATATTTATGTATTTACACACAAAATGTATGTAAGTATTAAGTAATATATCGGCCATGTAGTTCCCATAACACAAGCTCTGCTTACTTTGGGGCGATGATGGTGGAAATGATCAGCGTTATTATGAAATAGTTAGATAGATAGATAAACTCTTTATTGCACACCAAAGCAAAATACAAAATACAGAAAGGTACAATGGGCGGTCTTATCGCTAAAAGCGATCTTTTCCAGACAACCTTTGGATGGACAGTATAAAATGGAATCAAAAGACGGTGGTGTACGAGTTAACCTATAATATATATATATATAGTATTAATAATAAATACCTACATAAATATTATTATTTATTATATCATTCATTCATTCACATTTTTCGTATACGCTCTGGTGTGGACGTGCCTTTATCCGAGCAATTGATCCGATTACCGGGTGTAAAAGGCAAGGCGGGCGATCGAAAGTCGATTGCCAGAAAGCTTCTAAATAAGCTTTTAGGGTACTGCCGAAGTAACCCTTGGATTTTCTTCATACCTCTAAGTTTGTCCGCACTTTAGTCACACCCTGATATTTACCTTAATTTACAGTGTACCAAGTGTCTAGAAGAGATGGCTTTTAAGAGATAAGCCCGCCAATTGAACTTTTAATTTAAATATGTTATTCTTTATTTCGTCAATTTCTTATGGTATCCAATAAAGTATTTTCATTCATTTAAGATAGATAGAAAATACCTTATTGCATACCAAATAACACATTATTTTAGATAAGTATTGTAAACTTTGACAAAGTTGTGTTTTTTTGGTTGACATACTAGTTATTCTATGTATAAAATATATGTATTTAAAAAAATATAAGTAGTATATCAGTCATGTAGTTCCAATAACACAAGCTCTGCTAAGTTAGGGGCTGGATGATGTGTGAAAATGTCCAGCATTATTTATTTAATTATTAATAGCCTCTGTCCACGGCTTCGCCCGCGTGTTACCAGAAAAAGTAGCCTATGTGTTATTCTGATGTGTTAGCTATATTACTGTAAAGTTTCATCAAAATCCGTTCAGTAGTTTTTGCGTCAAAGAATAACAAACATCTATCAATCCTCACAAACTTTCTCGTTTATAATAGTAGAATATCTGTAAATTCAATTCTATTTTCAATGTTAAGTCTTTGATAAATTGTAAATTTATCGGTCCTTTTGAAAGGCAGGTACTCTACTTTGCTCGAAAACGTCCTAACGCGTATTTCAGTGATCCTTAACAACTTTGCCTATAAGCTTTCAAAGAGACGAAGCACTTCACTTGAATTCTAATTCAGCTATAGAGCCTTCACAGATTTCAGATTTCATTTATTTAACCATAATAGAACATCGGCTGTTATACAGAGCGTCCCAAAACTATGCGACATGGAGGGAAAGTACCTTAAATATTGTGGATAGGATATTTTGCTGAAAGATGACTTTATTTTATTTTTAAAAATTAGTATTACCGCATTCAAAGATTTTCTAAAAATTACTTGCTTCGTCTGGGAATCGAACCGACTCAAATGTGAAAAAAACATTACGTATTTTTATGATGATCGAAAGAATAGACAAAAAAAAACCTCTAGTAACATAGTATCTCAAAAGAAAGGAATAACGTAAAATTAATAATTCTAATCAAATTAAAAACATACATAAAACTGCCGAAGTCAATTGAGTATTTTTTGTAAATTAATTAATTAACGCCCTGTATATCTATTACTATAATAAAAATGTAACAGGTCCAATTCTGTACATTAAAAATAGTTAGAATTTTTATTTGGAGGACATTTTATGACCAAACTGTTTTTTTTTACTTTGTCTGTCCACTTGTCTGGTTGTATCTGGGCCGCGCATCACGCCGAAACTACAGAATGAATTCAAATGAAACTTACCATGATTTGAGTTCATACTACGAGGTAAAACACTGGATACTTTTTACTCTGAATTTCAGCATGATTCCCTTGATAGAGAGGATGCAAGTCAAAATGTGTACTCAGTTGTAATTCACTAACGCGTAGTCCGATTTTCCATATCCGAAGGTACTTTAAAAATTGTCCTGTAAATATTTCAAGATCATCGGTTTTGTTGTTCAGAAATTACAGACTTATATGTCCCTTCAGTATTATAAGTCCAAATAACTTGAAACCCGGTATGTACAGGAACCTTTGAACGTACGGCTCATCTAAATCTGGCGTACGCACTTTATCGTATATTTGTCAAAGTCAGACCACTCCAAAACCCCCTGTTTTAGTTGTGCAATAAATAATCTATCTATCTTTCTTTCTATCCTCGGATACATACTCAGAGCGTAGATCTTTGTGGATACCAATTAAAGGGTAGTCAGAGGTACGTTCCAAAATTACATTTAGCACATACCCGCGTTTGCAAGTAGATAGCATTCCACGTGACTTACCATTTTGCGTACGTATTAAGGGTACATTGAAAAAACCCTTAAGTGCACAGACGGGTTCGAACCCATAACCTCTGGATCGGAAGTCGGGGTACAGTCCACTAGGGCAACACAGCTTAAACCCCGTACAAAACATTTTGGAACAATAATCGATGGATTAGCTTGGAACCACGTCACGTGGAATGCTAATTACTATGCAAAACGAGGGCATGTGCCCTCATACATATTGTTATCATCAGTGTATAAATGTTATTGCCGAGTTGCTGTTCGTATGTATATATATATATATAGGTAAGTATTATATTCGTATGTATATAGACATATATATCCTATTAATATTAGAAACGTGAAAGTTTGTGAGGATGTTTGTTACTCTTTCACGCAAAAACTACTGAACGGATTTTGATGAAATTTTACAGTAATATAGCTTATACATCAGAATAACACATAGGCTACTTTTTATCCGGGTACCACGCGGGTGAAGCCGTGGGCAGAAGCTAGTATATATATAATAGGTTTATATGTTATTATTTATTATATTCTGTTGTAGTTTTACGTATGTTTTATGGATAATATTATTTAAAGAAGTTTACGCAAATTATAAAGTACACCCCCGGCCACTTCAAAATCTTATATAATCCGCTCCATCCAAAGGTTGTCTGGAAGAGATCGCTTTTAAGCGATAAGACCGCCCATTGTACCTTTATCATAATGTGTTATTGTTAATTTCCTTTGTATCTTAAGGTGTACAATAAAGTATTTTCATTCATTCATTCATTCATTCATTCATTCATTCATTCATTCATTCATTCATTCATTCAAATCTGACGATCAACATTATGGGTATTACAGTTGTGAGCGTGTTTTTTTTAATACAGTTTTATTCCGTTAATTTTTATGACTATCCCGACGTGGTCACGGGTTATCTGGAGTATGTTAAATTAAAATTAAAACTTATAATTAACAAAGGAACATGTTTCAAAATGTATGAAACCTGGGCCTGGGCCATAGTTTAATAATAAAAATAATGCTGTACATTTTCACACAGCATCATCGAGCCCCAAACTAAGCAGAGCTTACAGATACTCACAATTATAACTTAAGAACTAAAGAAAAAACTATATAAACCAAAAAACTAGGCTTACCAAAGTTCAAAAATACAAAGATTATAAGATAATGATGTATAATAAATTGCCAATTAAAATATCAACTTTAAATCACTTATCAGATTTCATACAAAAAATCAAATATTTCTTTGAATCCAATGCATTTTATTGTCTGAACGAGTTCATGAATCTCTAGCAGAATCTTCGTTTTTTCATGACGACGAGGTTGAGTAGCGTAAGCTCTTGATGAACATCTTTATTATTTTTTAAATCCAATTATCATGGTCAAAGTCAAAGTCAAAATTCATTTATTCAATAAAATCACAAGGACCACTTTGAAACGTCGGTTTTTATCTAGGTGCCTGTTCCTCCGCGACCAAGCCAGGAAAGAAAGGCAAGAAAACAAGGCTGGTTATTTTTAATGATCATTTTACAAAACAATAGATTCGAGTTGGAACATTTTCAATCCCAAGAGTTTTTGTCTATCTATGTAAACATAACTGACTTGCCATGTATAAAAACCAATGTTATAATATGGTTAAATAAATAAATGAAAATGATATGAAATGAGCTTGTATTATGGGAACTACATGACTGATATACTAATCTACAGTTTTTTTTGTTGTAAATACATACATATTATGCATAGAAAACACACAGACACTAGACAAATATAGTCACGCTGTGGGAATCGAACACGCAACCTTCTGCGTCTCAGGCGGGCCTTCGCCCACTGCGCCACAGAGGTCGTCAAGAGGCTTTCTTATGAGTGAAAGACCTACCAACATAGTTTTTAACATAGTTGAGATATCGAGATTGTTTGCAACGATCTTTAGATAGCTAGATGTTTCATCTGTACATGTTGTATAAATAGATATAAAACTGTTCCGTGACCTTCTGGCGGATCAACGCACAGCCTAAACCATAAATCCTAGAAGCATGAAACTTGGAGGGTATATTCTCTTATGGTGTAGGGATGCAATAAGAAAGGAATTTGGAAAATTATAGCCCTAAGGGGGTGAAAAGGGCTGAAAACCTTTGTATGAAAAATCGTATTCCTAAAATTTACAGTCTTGAAACTTCACATAAATATTCTACAATCTAAATGAAAAAAGTCTTATATAATAATTTCCCCAAAATACCCCTCAAAGAATCCTCTTTGAGGGGGTTTTGACACCCCCTACATCCGTAGGGGGTGTCAAAGTCCAAAAAGTGAATCAACGCACGTCCTAGAAGCATGAAACTTGGTAGGTATATACCTCTTATGGTGTAGGGGTGCACTAAGAAAGGAATTTGGAAAATTGTACCCCTATTAAATTCTAGGTAGTCAGCCCTTTTCACCTGGGGGTGAAAAGGGCTGACTACCTTTGTATGAAAAATCGTATTCCTCGAACTAGATTTTTGATGCACCTAACAATTACCTACCTTAGCGAGTAAAACCGCGGGAATCGGCTAGTTTTTTATATATACCTACTTGTACATAGCTGTATGAATAAAAGCAATTTAATTTTAGTAGACAAAAACATAGTTTTTTTAAGACAAATTAATATTATTGCCCGAGTAATAAATGAAAAAATTTTTTTTTTTTTTTAGGGGTAGGAGTGTAATAATGGAATCCATAAAACTTGTGACCATAATAAATATAATATTATAAAGAGGAAAGTTTTTTTTGTTTGTTAGTTTGTATAGAATAGGCTCTGAAACTACTGAACCGATTTTAAAAATTTTTTCACTAATAGAAAGCTAAATTATCACGAAGTAACATAGGCTATAATTTATTTAAAAAAAAAATAGAGATTTTAAGAAAATTACAATAATGTAAATTACCTAAAGTAGCAACATTTTGTCTATAAAATTCACTATTTGTCGTGCGCTGAGAAAACTATTGATGATACATAAAAATTATGTACTACATGATTAAAGTACTCATTATTGCCTACAAAAAAGTTCTCGAGGGTATATATCTAAGTATGATAGTTAAGTCACATTAGTAACTTCTGTGTTCTAAAATGTAATTAAATCGCCGGTAGAAACAAACGCTGGTTACATTTGTATCGTAGTATTAATTGTTATTCAAATAAATACTTTTATCATCAAGTGTATTTATGTAGCAGTAAAATACTTTTTAATTCATTCGAATCAGACATTTAAGAAGTTATCACGAGTATAAAATCGAAACCTACCCGGAGAAACCGCGGGGGGCAGTTAGTAATAAATAAACTCGATGAAGTCAATTTAACCAGCTAATTAGTGCGTTATCGAATCAGCCCGTGACCCGAAACTTTTAATCCAGTTAACGAATCTCGTCTGCAAGTTACTAACAAAAATTGGATTGTTATTTTAGGGTTCGTAAGCTAAATGGTGAAAATGGAACCTTTACAGTACACACACACACCAATGCGCATTTTACATTGTCCTTTTTATTATAGAAAGTGTTGAAATTAGGCACTTCCACAGACCAGTTTAAACTGGTACCAAAAGTTGTCCCCCCTTTCTAACTTTTCTACTAGAAGTCATCTTCTTATCCTTATCCCACATTACGTGGAGTCGGCACAACATGTTTTCTTCTTCCACTCTCCTCTATCAGCCGTCATCTCAGCACTCACTCCTTTCTTAATCATGTCATCCTTCACACAATCCATCCATATTTTCTTTGTCCTACCTCTGCTTTTATTTCCATCCACATTCATATTCAACATTCTTCTCGTAATATGACATTCTTCATTAATATGCAATTATAAATTGAATCTGACTGTAGACCTACCTACTATTGCGTGACTATATTTTTTTTTTTTAAGAAAAAATACATTTATTCATACAACTATTTACAAGTAGGTATATACAAAAAATACAGATGCAATAGCTAGCCACCTAAAGACCGTTGCAAACGATCTATAGCTGATCCAAACCACTACCAGACGGAAGCATTCGCAAAATACTGGCCGCAATGCCACGCTGAATGGCAACGCTAATGCGTTGACCTAGATAGGAGCCAGCTCTCTGGTCAAGCGTCGCTTCGATCAGTCGCCCTGAAAGAATTTTGAAAACGCGAAAAGTCCTTGTTCCCCACGGACCCAGAGTCTCAACCCCAAAAGGCTCAAATAAGTAAGCTCTGCGAGACTTCAATATTTGCGCCTCTTGAGATCCCCGGCCGAATCAGCCGCTGCACCGGCTCTAACTGATGTCCCCGACAGATGAGATGGTGCTAGGGTATCTACGCATGTGACGTCCCATACCAAAGGCCTTCCCCTCTCCCAAGGGACAAGAATCATGCCGTCTGGCCGCTTACCATCGTCCAAGCGAGTACCATGATTATGAGTGGAACTGAAGTCTTTGCGGGTTTTGAATGTTAGTGGCAGACAAATCGAGCTACCCTCTTTCTCACTCTTTTATTGCGACTTTCTTTTTTGGACATTGTTTATTTTGCAATATACAAAGCTGTCTCAATATAGTAACGTTATCAGCTACCAGCTACTGCCCTCGGCTTCGCCCGCGTGGTCCCCGGATAAAAATTACACTATGTGTTATTCTGATGTTCTATATTCCTGTAAAGTTTCATCATAATACGTTCAGTAGTTTTTGCGTGAAAGAGTAACAAGCATCCATCCTCACAAACTTTCGCGTTTATAATGTTAGTAGGATTAATATTTTTTTGTATTCTACCATCCTTACAAAATTTGTGTTATTTATGTCTTACTAAATAAATATTTGTCTTTTCTTTTCTTTCTTACTTTCGTAATAATGCTGGACATTTTTCACACAGCATCATCTAGCCCCAAACTAAACAGAGCTTGTATTATGGAAACTACATGACTGATATACTACTTAAACCTATACTTTTTTTGTAAATAGAGGTACATACACAATATGACCCGAGACAAATATTTGAAAATCATACAAACATTTGTCCCGCGACGGGAATCTTCTACGTCTCAAGCGGGCCTTCGCCCACTGCGTTACAGAGGTCGTCAAACATAGACTATATAGCCTATATAAAAAGTTTATTATCGAAATAAACTTGAAACAGAATGAGCCTTGACTCGAAAAACTAAGAAAAATACACCAGATTTAAGTTAATTTCAAAGTTACTGCTACAGATTTATCAGTATTTAAGTTAAGCTAGAGTCTCCAAATACCTGTGACAGACATGACGACACACACATCTCATTACCTATGTTCAGGTTGGTATGTACAAAAATACATATGGAACAAATAGCTATCTAAAAAACCGTTGCTAACGATCTGTAAGTCGACTAATTCAGAATAATAAACGACGGAATCGTTCCCAAAATGCTGACGGCATTGCCACGCTGAATGGCAATGCTAATTCGTTTGGCCCAAATAAGAGCCAGAAATTCATGCGTAACTTCGACCGGTCACCCTGATTTTAGTAATAGCTTATTTATGCTATTTTTTATAAATATTTTGAGGCATTTATTTTTAACCGACTTTACAAAAGGTTATAAATTCGGCTGTATTTTTTTATTGTGTTTTTTTAATGTCATTTAATATCTTCGCCGATGATTATTTTTTATAATCCTATTACTATTATAAACGCGAAAGTTGTGAGGATGGATGTTTGTTACTCTTTCACGCAAAAACTACTGAACGGATTTTGATAAAACTTTACAGTAATATAGCTTATACATCAGAGTGACACATAGGCTACTATTTACCCGGGTACCACGTGCGCGAAGCCGTGGGCAGAAGCTAGTCCCAAATATATTTTAAACAGCTATAGTGGATATAAGCAAATTAATTCCCAAATAACTCTTTTTAAGTTAGACGCTCGTTATATTACGGACGTCATTGACGACCGATGATGCTTGGAACTTCACCTTAAGCCCGCACTAAAGTTCACGCTTTAAGTTAACGTCCTGTGCAAATCTTAAGGACTCCCGGGGGAAGCTCGATTTATGTTTTTCACTTTGCGAACACTTTCTATAAAAAGGCTGTCAATTTCTGCAAATAATTTACCAATTTCCTGTAACCTGGCTAGGTAATAGTTGAGCCATGTCGGCCTATGGGACGGTACCTTTCGATCCGGTCATGAGTTCGATTCCTGTCGTGCAACAGTGGCTTTTTTATGTTATCTATACTCTATACTAATATTATAAAGAGGAAATATTTTTTTGTTTGTTTGTATCGAATAGGCTCCGAAACTACTGGACTGATTTAAAAAAAAAAACACTAATAGAAAGTGAAATTATTACGACGTAAAATAGGCTATAATTTATTTAAAAAAAAAATAGAGATCTTTAAGGAAATTATAATAATGTAACCCAAAGTAGCAAAATTTTGTCTATAAAATTCATTATTTGGCGTGCGCTGAGAAAACTATTGATGATACATAAAAATGATGTACTACATGATTAAATTACTCATTATTCCCTACAAAATAGTTCTCAAGGGTATATATCTTACTATGATAGTTAAGTCACATTAGTAACTTTTGTGTTCTAAAATGTAATTAAATCGCCGGTAGAAACAAAAGTTGGTTACATTCGTAGTATTAATTGTTATATAAATAAATACTTTTATCATCAAGGGTATTTATGTAGACGTTTAATTTCGAAGTTATCACGAGTATAAAATCGAAACTTACGCGGGTGAAACCGCGGGGCGCAGCTAGTAACAAGTAAACAGGCTTTCGGTTCACCTAATCGAAGTGGTTTTTTACATCTTCAAAATCCGTGGCAGTGCCGTTGCTAGCTCAAAAGGACCCTCCTTAAGCGGACCATGTTATATTTCAGCGTAAATATCTTGCATCATTTGATCATTTAATTATGTAAAGCATTTGCATCTCACGTGCAAAGATTTACTAAATAATCCTACTTCCTACTAATATTATAAACGCGAAAGTTTGTGAGGATGGATGTTTGTTACTCTTTCACGCAAAAGCTACTGAACGGAGTTTGATGAAACTTTACAGTAATATAGCTTATACATCAGAATAACATATAGGCTAGTTTTTTCCGGGTACCACGCGAGCGAAGCCGTGGGCAGAGGCTAGTAATATTATAAACGTGAAAGTTTGTGAGGATGGATGCTTTTTACTCTTTCACACAAAAGCTACTGAACGGAGTTTGATGAAACTTTACAGTAATATAGCTTATACATCAGAATAACATATAGGCTAGTTTTTTCCGGGTACCACGCGAGCGAAGCCGTGGGCAGAGGCTAGTAATGATAATAAAACTTAATGTTTCTAATCTCTATGCACATTTTTTTTTAAGTTAGTTAGGTAGGCACTCTTTTAAACCAGTTGCTAGTTGTAAGTAGTTAGGTATTTAGATAATTGCATATATTCTTGGATAAAAGCCTTCTCCATCCCTTTCAAACTCTGTTATTTGCTGCATTCGTCCAATCTTTTTCCAGCAATTCGGAGCGACATTAACTCATTTTTTCGCATCGAGGAAAAAAGATAATAAGAACGAAAAAACAGACCGATTTCTATAATATCCATATTTTATTATAACAAAACACATCTCATTATATCTAAATAAAGTACAAGCATATAAACGATTTATTATATGAAATAACCTATTATGTAAAAAAATACATTGACGTCGCCAGAGAGGGGATAAGATGTCTTCAGTCCATCATCGGGCCTTAGACGAAGATAAATTATGTATCACTAGCTTCTGCAAACGGGTTCGCCTGCGTGGTACTCGGATAAAAAGTAGCCTATATGTTATTCTGATGTATAAGCTACTACTGTATACTATATTACTGTAAAGTTTCATCAAAATCCGTTCAGTAGTTTTTGCGTGAACGAGTAACAAACATCCATCCTCACAAACTTTCACGTTTATAATATTAGTAGGGTAGTGCTGTAAAAGTATTGAGAAATTGTATACCCGTACCGTTACTAAATAAAAGAATATACCTCTCGTTACTATCGTTTCGTTACCTCACTGCGTTACTTTTGTTACACTCAAACACTAGCATGAATCATCACATCGAGACGCGTCGCGTACAGTGTGACTTGTACGTACTTTGTAACAAACTGACATTACAAGTGCGGGTAACGAAATTATTTTTTGAGTAACGTTTCGCTGCTTTAACTCAGGCGATGTACCCGTTATTCGGTAACGAATACATATGGTTTACTACAGCTCTAATTTATCATGATCTTTTTCACAAAATGGATTAATATATCGCAGTCCTAGACCTTCAGTATTTACAATGCGTTTCCTTACACAGGATGAAAGCAAAATCTCTTTGTTCCAATGGGTATTGATTTTACTCTGCTAAGCAAAAAATAAGCTTAATTTATTAAAAAAATTTTATACATAAAAGGTAAAATTTACGAGTCTTTACTTGCAAAATCTCAGCGGCTTATGGAAATGAGTGTACTTATAATTAAACTGTTTGGGTTTTAGAATAAGGCGGATTTTTTCCATTCCATAATGAATAAGGATACTAATCATCATCATCATCAGTCTATATTAGTCCACTGCTGGACATAGGCCTCCCCTAATGAGCGCCCTGTCTTCAGCTTGCCGCATCCAGCATCTGCCTGCAGTCTTTCGCAGATCGTCATCCCACCTGGCCGGTGATACTAATATTCGCTTGGAAAGTAGATAAATGGAAGGCAACTAACTGTAGGCCACTGTACTTGACAAAATTGTCAATAACATTTTCATGTTTCTAACTTCAAAGAACAAAGATTTTCATGCAAATTTGACCCCACATTACACACCTTTAAAGTGAAAATCTCCAAAAATCCTTTCTTAGGACAAGCTATAAAATAAACCTATATTCTTTCCAGCTTTCTAGACTTAGTAGTTTTGCGGTGCGTTGATAGATCATTCAGTGAGCCAGGACAAACAATTTTATAAGTATAGATTTCAGTAGATAGATAGATCAACTCTTTAGATCTAACACTTGGCGCTGTGTCAAAAGAAACATTTGCAGTTAATAGATTTTATAAACAAATTCTATTCTTCTCTAATTATCTCACTTATTTTACGTAAGAAATTTGTTTACGACTTTACTGAATTTAGTTAGGTTTGTAAAAAAAAACAGAAAGTGAGCGGGGACGGTCCCTTCTAGGAATGACATTAATATTAATTTTGAAAGTATCTTCAGGGACCGGCAGTCCATTTTATTCGTAGTTCCTAACGGTAATGACCCTCTATTACACACCAAAGAAAAATAGAAAAACACTGGAATTAAAGAGTAACAAACATCCTCACAAACTTTCACGTTTATAATATTAGGATATATAGGCTAAACACAGTCTCCATTCGGTATAGTAATCGGAATTTGACTCGAGTTCAAAGAATATGTTACATAACGCGTCTAATTAAATGGGAGCTCTGTCAAAACAAAAAGTATTAAGCGTGGGTTTGACTCGTGTACTGATCGCAGAATAATTAGGTACGGGAGTGAATGGATGACCTCTGTGGCACAGTGGGCGAAGGCTCGCCTGAGACGCAGAAGTTTGCGTGTAAAATTCCCGTCGCGGGACAAATGTTTGTATGATCTGCAAGTATTTGTCTTACGTCTGTTTGTTTTCTATGTTGTCTTATATGTAAAATTTGAAAAAAAATATGTACCTATTTTAGAAGTATATCAGTCATGTAGTAAATGCTCACTTTGGGGCAAGAAAATGTCCAGCATTAATATAATAACACAGCCACACCCAGCAAAAAGCGGCCGGACATGAATTTGTATGAAAACTCGTAGTTCTGTTCACGCGAACCACCAATGTGTGGACGAAACCAACCACAACGCAGCCACATCACAGAGCGGGCGCGATGCGGACCTCTTCCATCACTCCATCACTTCTTCACCTGCTTAGCTGTTTGTAGCTGGATAACGTAATCACATCCTGATTATAGCATCAAAATTAAAGTATACCACGTACTTTACTATTCTCCTGCTGACGTTTCGTTGACCGTTTAGAGGTCCTTCCTCATGAGCACCGTCCGCGACCACGCGAGCACGGTCGTGAGACGGGAACTGTACGGAAACTAACTAACTGGGATAGTAAAGTACGTGGTATAGTCGTAATTATATTCTAAAATGCTACCAAACCGCGATAATTTTAATTCTACAAAATTTAAGTGTTTTTTTCTTAATAATATCATTTTAGGATATCATTACGAAAAAACCACGTAAATTACTATTCTCCTGCTGACGTTTCGATCATTTTAGAATATTATTACGACTATAACACGGTCTAAACGGTCAACGAAACGTCAGCAGGAGAATAGTAAAGTACGTGGTTTTTTCGTAATATATCCTAAAATGATACCAAACAACGATAATTTTAATTCTATAACGTTTCGATCACCGTTTTTTGTATCATCGTTGTTTGTGGTCACGATAACGCAACTACAGATAGCTGAAGCGATATTATTAACTCACAACTGCTGCCCGGCGTCTTTGCTACAGAGGTATGTGTGTATCCATCTGTAGTTATTCTGAAAGAAAAAAAGAAATAAAATACATTTATTATTTCGATTCCCGCCCGGGACAAATGTTTGTATCTGCAAATATTTATCTTAGGTCTGGGTTTTTTCTATGTATAATACGTATTTATTTACAAAAAAAATTATGTATATAAGTCGTATATCAGTCATGACATGTAGTTCCCATAATACAAGCTTTGCTTAGTTTTGGGCTAGATGATGAAAATATTCTGCATTATTTATTTATTATTTTATTTATTTATTGACCTAAACACAACAGCTGATAAAATACAGAACGAATAAACACAGACAGAAAGGTTACATAAAACATTGCAAAAAAATAAAAATTAGCAAGTTGACAAAAGGTGCCTACTCTAGAGGAAGTTTGTGAATGTGCTTACAGAGAGGCTATTTGTGACTGGCAAGCCTGACTTGTTCCCCGTAGACACTGTACATCATAATAACGAGGAAATAATTAATCGTCCGAGAGCGCGGTGTGTTGAGTGGTGGGTCCTCAGCACGTGTGGCACCACTTTTGTAGCTAAACACTTTCTCGAAACGAGGCCTCACTCTTTTCGTTTGGACGAGCTAGCACACCTGCACACCAACACAGTTGCACAATCGTGCTAGGCGCGAGCCGAACCGCGAGGAAAGATCGTGTTGGCTCGCACAATGTGCCTCACACATAGCACTCCACTCCATTACCACACCACACAACACGCACAGTGCACACTGTGTTCCCAAGACTGCCTCACTCAACTACGTTCAGAAACTGCCTCGCTGCCTCGCCTCAATTGTGGTACCACAGTGTGCTCAGTTGTAAAACTGAGCCTCTCGCACGATCCTCGTTTTCAAATAGTGTGCTACCCATGAATAGTGTTGACGACATCGCCAGAGTCGCAGGTCATACCTGGATTCGAGACGCACAGGACAGAAAAGGATGGCAAAAGCGAAAGGAGGCCTATACCCAGTAGTGGATGATTCCGGGCTGATATGATAATGATGAATTAATCGACAGGTGAAGTCAAATTCATGTCAGTCATAATTACATTCATGACCTTCGGTCTGATAGAAACCTCCATATTTTATTCATGATATTTTTATCCTTTTATATTTGAACCCTAAACTGAAAATTAGGGAATCTTTATATTTACGTACTCAATTACTGGCGACGCGTGACCAGAGATCTGGCATGATCATTCAGCGTGGCAATGCAGACATCATTTTGGGAACGCTTCTGTCCGATAGTGATCTGGATCAGTTGAGCTATCTATAGATAGCTTTAGATGAAATGAAATTAAGAGATTAAAAATATGACATACCTTGACATTGGTACCCAAGCTAGGTTTACCAATGCCCTCCGCCGGTTTACCTAGTACTTATAATAATACTAGCTTCTGCCCAGGGCTTCGCGCACGTACTACCCGGATAAAAAGTAGCCTATGTGTTATTCTGATGTATAAGCTATATTACTGTAAAGTTTCATCAAATTACGTTCAGTAGTTTTTGCGTGAAAGAGTAACAAACATCCATCCTCACAAACTTTCGCGTTTATAATATTAAGTAGGATTAGGATTTTTAGTTACTTTTTTTGTTTTGACCATGTGCACTACCAACACTTTTTTTCCACAAAAGGTTACCTGGAAGAGAATGATTTTTAGCATTAAGTTCGCCTTTCACTATTTTGTGCAATAAAGAATTTTCCATCTATCTATCAAAGATTAGGATTGTTAAATACGTGAAAAAAATAACATATACAAATAACAGATAGCTACCTGTTTTATCTATAGTGTTGTATCTATCTTATATAAAAGCATTTGTTTTGGAAACAGTACTTTGGTAATAAATTACTATATCTCAACCTCCATGTTACAAAGTAGGCTTCTAGATTCTTCCAGTCTACAAGTCTGTGTTTATGAGAAGATTAATAACCTCCTTGATTAGATTTTGGCTGAGCAAATACTTCAGATCTTTAGACGAAGATAGAACTAGATTATACGGATAAATAAGAAATTGTGTTTGTTCGTTTTGACGTAGATCTTTATGTGGATATAGATTCTAAGGTTATGAAATAGAGGTTCTGTGAAATAAATGTTTTTTAACAGCAAAGGTTCTGCCACACAGGCGCGATATACTGGCTGATTATCGTAGTAAGGTATATAGGTAGATAAAGGTAATATTATACGTTATTACGTAAAAAATAGGTGCAACAGAACGTTCAGTCCATTTTTTCTAGCTAATATTTTTGCCAGTTTAAAATAAATCCTTTCCGAAGTATATTTTGGTCATATTTGGATTTATTTGAGGTAAACGTAGCCCCATTTATCAAAACTAACAATTCCAAGATCCTAAACAACATTTCGAGAATCCAGGATAGAAAGTCATAAATCCTTCGGTATTAAGCGATTTGGTCCGGATTAATGAATAAAATGTCTACTCAATAACACTACAATAATATGAAAATTTAGTTTTAAACTCAGTTTAAACTAAAGCTGGATATGGCAGGGTAAACAAATTGTAACATATTTTTCTATCTTTTCAGATAACCTCAAAAACAGCGCAATGCCACCGGGGCTAGAGTTGTCGGTTCTCAGCTAGCAGATGTCAGCACAATAAAACCAAACTCATAGATGGCGTTGTTTCGAAGTTAAACATAGTTCTGTAGTGAACCGTTAGATGGAGCTTTGTGAAACTTAGTGCAGTGTTCGGTGATTTTTTATTTTATTTTGTGATTATTATGATTTAGTAGTTAAGTGCTTGAGATGCGAGACGGGTCAAAACCAGGCCCGAGTGGTGCCATTCCTGGGCAAGAGTTTGAAGATGATGGTAAGTTATATTGTACCTAAAAAATTTATAAATAAATAATGCAGGACATTTTCAGCATCATCTAGCCCCAAACTAAGCAGAGCTTATATTATGGGAACTATATGACTGATATATTACTTATATACTGTTTTTTTTGTAAATACATCCATATTATACATAGAAAACACCCAGACCAGAGACAAATATTTGCAGATCATGCAAACATTTGTCCCGCGGCGGGAATCGAACCAGCAACCTTCTGTCTCAGGCGAGCCTTCACCCACTGCTCCACAAAGGTCGTCTGTGGCGCATTGTAGATAGTTTAGATGATATTAAACTAGGAAATAAGATTGTTTCCTACCTGTTGTAATAGAACAATAGGTGGTTTAGTTTTAGATAAAAAGAAATATACCTACTTCACTTTTCACATTGACAACCTCTGTGGCGCAGTGGGTGAAGACCCGCCTGAGACGCAGAAGGTTGCGGGTTCGTTTCTCGCTGCGGGACATATGTTTGTATGATTAGCAAATGTTTGTCTCGCTCTTACTTAGTACTCGCTCTTTTAGTTATTATTCGTAAGTGATCTATACAATAAATTTTCTTGAAATAAAATATATTCGAAAAACTATCGTGAACTTGACTATTCATATTGTAAAAACGGGAATTTTCACGTACTGCACTATCGGTGAAGGCACCGACTAAGTTTCGACTCATTCCGAGAGTCTTCATCAGGGTGAGTGGTTGCGACTTTCTCCTTCCGCGTCGCGCCGTGCACCCTGATGAAGACTCTCGGAATGAGTCGAAACTTAGTCGGCGCCTTCACCGATAGTGCAGTACGTGAAAATTCCCGTTTTTACAATATGAAAATCTTTTCGATTTTAATTTATTTGAATGGGTGGTCTTATCACTAAAAGTGATACCTTTCAGACATCCTTTGGCAGAATTATGTGATAATTTTAGAGAGGAGAAGGTAGCGGCGCCATCTTTCTGTAATCACTGTAAGACGAATTCGTTTCATTTTCCAAGTTTTCCAAGTGAACAAGTTTTCCTGGAAGCAAATTCTCAAAAATTTAATTTTCAGGAGAAGAACTGAAGTTGTTTGAGACACCCTCTAATCAGCTGTTCTCAGGATTTTATGGCAGCCCTTATCATTATCCCACGTTCTTGTGGGGTGTATTGAATTGTATTCTATTCATTTATTTATCCACTAGCTGCGCCCCGCGGTTTCACCTGCGTAAGTTTCGATTCCGTGGGAATATCGGCGATCTAATTAAATATTAGGACACAAAAGCTGTTATTGTGACCTAACTATGATAGTAAGATATATTCCCTCGCGGACTTTTTTGTAGGTAATAATGAGTACCTTAATCATGTAGTACATCATTTTTATGTATCATCAATAGTTTTCTCAGCGCACGCCAAATAATAAATTTTATAGGCAATATTTTGCAGCTTTATATATCAGAATAACACAGGCTACTTTTCATCCGGGTATCACGCGGAGGAAGCCGTGGGCAGAAGCTAGTCTTATATAAAGTATGTCTTAAATAGGTTTTTCTCAAACATGAGCGGAAATATTGTCATTACTTTCGAAAAAAGAACATAAAAAATAATGAAACACGTATTTTTTCAAAACTACCTAACCAGGTGGTGCAATTTAGTTTAAAACTTTCTTTGCATAGAAAATTTTAATTCTTGGTTTCATTCGCTCAAAACTCGGTTTAAATCATACTAATATCATAAACGCGAAAGTTTGTGAGGATGGATGTTTGTTACCCTTTCACGCAAAAAGTAATGAACGGATTTTGATGAAACTTTGCAGTAATAAAGCTTATACATCAAAATAACACGTAGGCTTCTTTATATCCGGGTAACACGCGGGCGAAGCCGTGGGCAGAAGCTAGTAAACTATAAAGTAATTAGATAATAAATTACATTTTTTTACTTTGACAAAACTACCCCTAGGTGTGGCCTTTTAGGGGGGAAAAGTTCTGATTTTTTGTTTAAAAAAAAAAGTAGTTTGATTCACTCAAAAGTTAGTGAAAATAACGTAAATAAGAAAGAAAGAAAGAAATAGTATTTTTATTTGAGCCCAAAAACACAAACATGGTAAAAAACTGGAAAAGAATTAGCTTATAGAAAATGTGTTGCTTGGGGTCAAAGTACGTCCCTGTCTCAGCTTGATGCAGCAAAAAAATACATTTATTTTTTCAAATTACTCTCAGGGAGTGTGCAATACTGCTAAGATCATAAAGATAGTATAGATTTTTTATTTCATGGTTCGATTCCCTAACATGGTAAAAATTAACCTTAAAGCAAACGATAGAGTTGTATTATGTAGGTACCTATTTTCTGTTTGATCAAGACAATCAATACTACAACCGTCCTATCAAAACTTTCGCAATCAATCATTTAGTTATTTGAAAGATCAATCGCGCAGTCATAATTATCCTACTTACTTAAAAAAAAAATACTTATGTGTATAGATTTTTACTACTCGTTCACGCAAAAAAACTGAACGGACTTTGATGAAACTTTACAGTAATATAGCTCATACATCATAAATAGTCTACAATTTATAATGATATTGGCCTCGATTCTGCAGTTCAATATCTAAACCAAATTTAAACTGTCGCTCTCTTTTACTGAGAGTTACATACACAAAATTGTAGATAGCTACAATTTAGTGCTGCCAAATCAGTTTACGTGCCGCTTATCTTCGTGTTTATAGTCAGCATGTTTTAATTACGACTAAATTTGTATGGAAAACTTAAATCTGACTAATTTGACAGCACTAAAATCTCTTTCTTACTTGCACTATCAGTAAAAGAGAGCGACAGTTTACATTTAGATTAGTTAGTGTACTACAGAATCGAGGTCATTGTGTGATTTTGGCCATTATATAAAAAATTGATGAGCGTCAATTAAGTCAGTGAAATTATATCGGAAATATCTATACTTTATGTTGCACGGCTAAACACCGTTGTAGAAATGAGTTCGATATATCGAAACGTAACTGATATCGTTTATGGGCTAGATATCGATACCATATCGATATTTAATTCCACATAACCGATATCATGAAAACCTATCAAAAGCTCAACTGTTACAAACGAAACGACATATGGAGCGAATATGACGTTAAATTAGCCATGATTGCATAATAATGGCGTGCGTAAAAATATATTATAGATAGCTCGCAATACGGTTTACTTTCTATTGTAACTCTTTTTAGTCCATGTTTTCACGCAAAGCATGAAGGAAAATGTGCGTAGTTACAAGTTGCTAAACTGATAAATAACTGAACAAGTTTGCGTTTATCGTTTCGTTGTTAGTTTGCCTATCTAAAAACCCCTGCGACTGATATCGATATCTGAAAACCGTTTTCTATATCGATATGCAAACTGTACATCGGTTACATAACCGTTTGCGGTAAAAAACGAAAACGCCCATGTCTACACCGTTGAGACATATGTGATGAAATTTAATGTGGACATAGTTTATAGCCTGGAGAAGGTCAAACGCTACTTTTGACGACCTCTGTGGCGCAATGGGCCAAGACCCGCCTGAAACGCAGAAGGTTGCGGGTTCCATACCCGATTCGGCCTCGGCCTCTCTCGGGTCTGGGTTTTTTCTACGTCTAATATGTATGTATTTACAAAAAAATGAATATAAATAGTATAGCAGTCATGTAGTTCCCATAATACAAGCTCTACTTAGTTTGGGCACAGATATTTAGTACTAGGTTTGGGGCTAGATGATGCTGTGTGAAAATGTCCAGCATTATTATTATTATTAATCAACATACTACGTAGGCGAAGCCGCGGGCTGAAGTTAGTTAACTATAAAATCAATTAAACACAGATTCATTCAATAAAATTTGATTCAATAATTGTATAATGCGTGCAAGCTTCATGAATGTTCTGTTGATGTGTTGCCATATTCCTCGTTTTATACTTTCCTGGATGAGATGGAGGTCTACTACGTCTAACCATTTATAATTCATTATGTTGCTCTTATATTAAGTAGATCTTATAGGCGGAGGAAAACTTAAACTTTGTATAGAAAACATTCCCCGGGCATTAGTGGGCGTCCCGTGGATTTACTAATAAATTCAACTAAAGGGAAATGAAATCTCATGACAAATACTCTCATAGAGATAAAATGTTGAACTCGTTATAACTGCAGAATGGATACATCGACAAAATGAGAACAACCGAGACATGTATATAAAAAGTAGTATAATCTCCTTGTGATAAAAAAATTTGGTAATTATTCACACAGCATCATCTAGCCCGAAACTAAGCAGAGCTTGTATTATGGGAACTGCATGACTGATGTACTATATATATTTTTGTAAATGCATACCAATTATGGTACTTAACTTATCGTGGTTTGGTATTATTATAGAATATTATTACGACTTAGTATACCAATTCCCGTCTCACGACCGTCGAGCGTGGTCGCGGACGGTGCTCACGAAAAAGATAACTTTAAACGGTCAACGAAACGTCAGTTAGAGAATAATAAAGTACGTGGGTATAGTCGTAATAATATTTAAAAAAATACTTACATATTATACATAAAAAACACGAGATAAACATTTGTTCCGCAGCGGGAAACTCGCAAGCGGGCCTTCGCCTTCGTCGATATACCATATAGGTCGTATGAAAATAAACATTCATAAAACCTTTGAAGATAAAACAATGTTCCACAAATCTAAGGTATATCTTAAGTATGCGGCGAACCCCGAATATCGATATCTCTTTATGGCTGATATAGGCCCGCCCCGTGCTTGCGCGATAGCAATATTATCCGTTCAGAATCCTACTACTATTTTAAACGCGAAAGTTTGTGAGGATGGATGTTTGTTAGTCTCGCAAAAATTACTGAACGGATTTTGATGAAACTTTACAGCAATATAGCTTATAAGTACATTAGAATAATACATAGGCTACTTTTTGTCCGAGTACCACGCGGGCGAAGCCGTGGGCAGAAGCTAGCTTGTTATAAATTTGAAGGTGTTTCGTAATACCAAAAATGATGACTGAAAACTTGTTGTATTTTTCACATGTGTTGTTATTCTGTAACTAGACATTGGCCTCGATTCTGTAGTACACTAACTAAACTAAATTTAAACTGTCGCTCTCTTTTACTGATAGTGCAAACAAGAAAGAGATAGCTACAATTTTAGTGCTGTCAAATTAGTCAGATTTAAGTTTCCCATACAAATTTAGTCGTCATTTCTAAACATGCTGACTATAAACACGAAAAAAAGCGGCACGTAAACTGATTTGACAGGAGTAAAATTCTTGCCATCTCTTTCTTGCGTACACTATCAGTAAAAGAGAGCGCCAGTTTCAATTTAGTTTAGTTAGTGTACTACAGAATCGAGGCCAATATAAGCAATGCACCTAACCAAACAATACGTAAGATATTGTTGTTTTTAATACGAAACAAATAAGATGAAAACATGTCATGTATGACGTAAAAATATGCAAAATGCGATTCGTTTACAATTCATTTTAGGTAAGTATTTTGCAAATATATATATCCAGGTACCTGGACATATACTATTCGAATACAAATCATAGCATAATATGGTGTAAAAAAACACTAATTACAAATTATTTTGGTATAACGTTTGTATGGACAATTCATTTTAATTTGAAATATATTAACACTTCGAGGACCTATTGTCTAGACAAACCTAACATAGGTTTTAAGATATTAGTAACTTATTTTGTTAAATAAACCCTCTGCTGGCCTTTTAAGGAAACGGATGCTTGTGATAATTTCTAACATAAATACAGAGACGAACTTGCAAAATTAAGGGGTATGGACTGTAACTTTTCCTACTTGGATTCTTCACAACTCTGAGTATAGATCTAAGAAACTCATGAAATGATAGTTGTACATGAAAAAAAAATAGCGGATATGTAATGTACAAACTTATCTATTCTTAAAAGAAATCACATATTTTCCTATGCATAATATGTATGAATTTACAAAAAAAAGTATATCAATCATGTAGTTCCCATAATACAAGCTCTGCTTAGTTTGGGGCAAAATGATGTTGTGTGAAAATGTCCAGCATTATTTATTTATTTCTATTTCATTTAATGAGAAATTTAAAGTAAATTATATAAAATTGAGTGAGCATGCAGAACATTTTAAATAGATACCTATGTAATAGTTAAAAACATATATATAAGGAGTTTTGTGTTAACCACTAACAATAGTATAAAGCGTTACTCAAACAAAAAAACGTGCGAGCAGTAGGCAAGCCGATCAAAACTACTTACTTATTTTAAGTAATTAAAACGGATCAACATTAATTACGACGACCTCTGTGGCGCAGTGGGCGAAGGCTCGCCTGAGATGCAGAAGGTTGCGGGTTCGATTCCCGCCGCGGGACAAATGTTTGTATCTGCAAATATTTGTCTCGGGTCTGGGTTTTTTCTATGTATATGTATGTATTTACAAAAAAGATTATATAAGTAGTATATCAGTCATGTAGTTCCCATAATATAAGCTTTGCTTAGTTTGGGGCTAGATGATGCTGTGTGAAAATGTCCTGCAATATTTATTATTTATTTAATTACGAATAGATACAAAAGTAAAATTTAATAAAATGTCGAATCTTTGAAAAAAGTAGCATTAAATTTTAAATGAAATAAAATTGAATAAAACTTTGTTATCGTCAAATATTTAGTAAAAGCACATACAATACTTTAATTAAAATTCCCGTTTTGACAATAATGAAAAATCAAATTAATTAAAATTAAATTAAAATATCAATTATAAACTACCATACAATGCCTCAGTCATACCAACATGAGATCCTTCCATTCGTCTGCAAATATTGCATATACCTGTCTAACCTATAGGTATATGTTTGTCGAGGTAACTCCCTACCTTAGAGGGCTATATCACTATTCATATTTATTTATTAAAATCAACATTGGATCATCATAAGGGGTACCTACCTACCCTGTAAAATCTTAGTCAAGTTGGCATGCCCGTCCCTGCCAACCTCACACCGGAAAGTTTCTACTGAACTTTTCAAGATTCACCAAATCTTGAAGCTCTGAGTAGTTTAATATTAAATTCATAAAGCAAAGTTTTGTTGTGATTATTTTAAAGCTGATTTTGCTTAAGCTTATGATTTCATTTTAATTATAGATGAGGATGATAATGGCACTGAGATCTAAGGTTGACGCACACATATCAACTCGGTACCGGATCGGCATACCTCAATTCAAGCCGTGTAATCAAAGTCAAAGTAAATAGCTTTTTAAATAATGAACTCACAAAGATAATATAGCAAGAGAACTTATAAACTATTTAAAATTTAATATTCTTTAAACGGACGAAATTAATAAGATAGCTGGCAAGGGCTGGGTTACCAAGGAACAGAGTAGAGACGCTTGGAGCAATATGGAGGAGGCCTTTTCTCGTCGAGAGGTCCTTAATTTATAGCTAAGATTATATATTATTCAATTTAATTTAATCCATGAATCCAATAATCAATTTAATTTAATAGTCTTATTTATTATTCGAATTAAGTAAAAAATTAATGAAATAATTGTATTTTAAGAAATTAAAGAGGCTATATTATTATTATTCTTTATACGTTTGACTCTAGGAATGTTTTAAAGATAACCGTAAATTCACTTTAATATATTAAATTCAATTAGTTTATACGTTATGTTTCTATTGACAGAAGAAGATTGAAATGACAAGAACGAAAGTCTTTAGTGATTTCAATGAATAAAAACCTATATACATTGATTTTGTTCCGGTTGTATGCTAACGGGGGGGACTTCGCCAAGGCGGTGCCGATAGTCTGCCGAGCTGATATGTGTGCTATAATCTTAAGTCCATAACCATTGACCTCATGCATAAGCTCAGGATTATGCTAAAAGATTTTCATAGCTTTTCAAATAGACAAATAGAACAAATGAAAAAACAAAATTAAACATGCTCACAACTCTGTTGCCCATGATGGACAACCTCAAATATAAACTCATTGCATTGATCTTTGAGGATACCAAGTGGGGGTAATCAGAGGCATGTCCAAACAGTACATTGGGTACATTGGTAACTACTTGCTTTTTGCAAGTTATAAGTATTCCACGTGGCAAGTTACAAGCCCATATTGTACACCATATAATGTATAAGCTATATTACTGTAAAGTTTCATCAAAATCCGTTCAGTAGTTTTTGTGTGAAAGAGGAACAAACATCCTCACAAACTTTCACGTTTATAATACTAGCTTCTGCCCACGGCTTCGCCCACGTGGTACCCGGATAAAAAGTAGCCTATGTGTTATTCTGATGTATAAGCTGTATTACTGTAAAGTTTCATCGAAATCCGTTCAGTAGTTTTTGCGTGAAAGAGTAACCAACATCCATCCTCACAAACTTTCGCGTTTATTATAGTAGTAGGATAATAGGACTGCACATACAGAAAATACAGACAAAAATTTTCCTAAAATATATGTACAAAGGCGACCTTTGATGATAAAAAATTAAAATATTTAAAATATATTACATTATATGGCTATTTCCACCCATCATCATCATCATCAGCCTATATTAGTCCACTGCTGGACACAGGCCTCCCCTAATGAGCGCCATAGCGCCCTGTCTTCAGCTTGCCGCATCCAGCATCTGCCTGCAGTCTTTCGCAGATCGTCATCCCACCTGGCCGGAGGGCGTCCTATACTACGTTTGCCGAGTCGCGGTCTCCACTCAAGAACACGTTTACCCCAGCGGTTATCGGTTCTTCGCGAGATATGACCAACCCACTGCCACTTTAGCTTGCTAATTTGTTGAATTAATTATTTCCACCCATCTGTAAATTATTCATTAATAAAAAATGTTTAAAATTAAAGGTACAAGGGGCGGTCTTATTGATATATTCTGGTTGTTCCAGGATCATTGCCAGAGGAGAGTAGCTGTGAGGAGTTGCAGGCATTGAGGAGCATCCTCCACTTCCCTGAGGAGGTGGCCCTGAGGCTCACAGACACGGAGTATCAACTCTTCTATCAGGTAAAGATTTTAGATTTTATTTTTTAGGTTTCCATACCTCTAAAGAAAAAAGGAACCCTATTTCTAAGGATATTACGTATGCTGAAGTCAATAATCAGAAACGGAAACAAAAATCGTTAATTTTAGTTCAATCACATCAAGCTAAGTAGGCTTTACAAGTTAACGAGTAATATTCGATCAACTTATAAAATGTAGTACTTAAGGATCCGGCGGACAGCGCTCACAACTTCAATTCGAAGCGCGTTCAAAAATACAGCTATCTCTTTTTGGCTGATGCAGGCCCGCCCGTGCTTGCGCGATCGCAATATTAGCCATGCAGAATTTGTCATAAATTTGCTGGTGTTCCGTAATACCAAAAATTATGACTGAAAACTTGTTGTATTTTTCACATTGTGTTGTTATTCTGTAACTAAACAATATAAGCTATGTACCTAATCAAACTATACGTAAAATATTGATGTTTTTAATATGAAACGAATAAGATGAAAACATGTCTTAAATGACGTAAAAATATCTAAAACGCGATTTGTCTACATTTCATTTTAGGTAAGTATTTTGAAAAAAAATATTATCAAGGTACCTAGATAAATACTATTCGAATACAAAATAATAATAACTTAGTATGGTGGAAATAAGCTCTAGTTACAAATGGTTTTGTTATTACGTTTGTATGGACAATTAATCCTCCGCAGGCCTCTTAAATGTACATGAAGTAATAAGGGCAGTTAGTAAATATTTATTAAGAAAAAAATATATGTTGACAAACTTACCATCAATCTAACAATATACTATAGTAAATTCACGTTATTATTTTATCTTTTGAATAGGAAAAAGGATAGCATACATTTGCAAAATTATCAACTTTAAATTCATAATTCATACAAATTCCATTGAAAATTACTCAGATTTTGGTTGTGTAAAACGGGTGGTAAATATAAGTTTATAGGCAACTACAGAACCCTTCACTGCGCGTGGCTCGACATGCAAATGGCCGGTTTTTTAATTTTAAAGATATAGGTTGATTACAGTGGCTGGTTTAGGATATAATCGGATTTATCTACACGTAATTCCAATTGCTAAAAACATCCTATCCTACTACTAATATAAATGCGAAAGTTTGTGAGGATGGATGTTTGTTACTCTTTCACGCAAAAACTACTGAACGGATTTTGATGAAACTTTACAGTAATATAGCTTATACATCAGAATAACACATAAGCTACTTTTTTTCCGGATAACACGCGGGCAAAGCCGTCTGCAGAAAATAGTATTAAATAAGGAAAATCGTTTATGTAGCTTGCTTTCATGTGGCTTACTCCATAAATCGCCTGCGATTATCCTCTTCCGGTAATTAAAGGAGAAGCAAATAGGATTTCTGGACAAGAGTTCCAGAAATCCTCTGGTCCATTTATTTACACAGATACCGTAACATTTAACATGAAAAATGATTTTGAAATAGTTTGTTAATTTAAAATGTAAAATGATTTTGTAATAAGTAAGTTTATCTACCAAATATGACTAAATATATACATGTAAATATTTTCAAGCGATCTTAATACAAATTAAGTAAGACGTTGACGACCTCTGTGGCTATAGCACAGTGGGCGGAAGCCCGCATGAGACGCAGAAGGTTGCAGGTTCGATTCCCGCCATGGGACAAATGTTTGTATGATCTCCAAGTATTTGTCTCCGGTCTGAATGTTTTCTATGTATAATATGTATGTAGTTCCCATACGACAAGCTTTGCTTAGTTTGGGGCTAGATTATGTGGCGTGAAAAATGTCCAGCATTATTTATTAGTTAATTAAATTAAATAGCATACGTTAAAGGTTTCGAAAAGATTTAGGTAACTTCGTAAACGGCGCGTGAATTTCAATCACAAATGTATTGGATTTGCAATTCAACAAAACCGATATGTACTCGTAACCTATAATTCCCATACGATTTATTCCCGTTCAAGTAAAAGATATCGACTTGTAAAGACATTAGCAGAGCACTTATTTTTTTCTGGTTTCTTCATTCGTATGTTATGTCTATGTGTGCATTCTTCTTGTGTGCCTACCTACCTACTATATACTGTTACCTGCGTACTTTTTCTACAAAAATATTAAAATAAAAAATAAAATAAAAGTTTATACTGTCCTACTATTTTAGTCCTACTAATATTATAAACGTGAAAGTTTGTGAGGATGAATGTTTGTTACTCTTTCACGCAAAAACTACTGAACGGATTTTGATGAAACTTTACAGTAATATAGCTTATACATCAGAATAACACATAGGCTACTTTTTATCCGGGTATAACGCGGGCGAAGCCGCGGGCAGAAGCTAGTAATATTATAAACGTGAAAGTTTGCGAAGATGGATGTTTGTTACTCTTTTACGCAAAAACTACTGAACGGATTTTGATGAAACTTTACAGTAATATAGCATACATCAGAATCACACATAGGCTACTTTTTAGTCAGGTACCACGCGTGGGCAGAAGCCAGCTGTTCTTTAAAGGTGTGCAAACATAACCTAATGAGCGATGGGCTTATAATGTTAAAAATTGTATCTATGTTACCGTTGTTCCCCGCACTAGGACTGAAAAGCCTGTATCAGCGTCACAATGATTCACCGAGTATTCTCTTTACTAAGTTTAAGTTAATACAAAATTTTTACACAGTTAACAAATAATATTAAAAAAAAATATTTTAAGTTTTGTTGCTTAATCTAGATCAAAAATAATGATACTGAGAGTGAAAGTATTGGGTACATTTTGATGTAGGAGGTAATCTATAAAACTTCGAAAATTCTTTCACTATTGAGAATTGTCCTTCAGGGTGGACATAGGCTGTATATGATCCCGTTTAAATAATTGAGGTTTTTGTTTTATTTAGCTTATGCCCACGGTTTCGCCCGCGCGGTACCTGGATGAAAAGTAGCCTATGTGTTATTCTGATGTATAAGCTATATTACTGTAAAATTTCATCAAAATCCGTTCAGTAGTTTTTGCATGAAAGAGTAACAAGCATCCATCCTCACAAACTTTCACGTTATAATATTAGTAGGATAAACTAAAATAACGACGAGGTAATTATTTTTAGATTAACATTAACTTTGCTCTCTATACAATAAAATACAGGCGAGTAACGGGCGGAACGCCATTTTGCAAACACGAGTCGAAAAAAACGAAAAACTTTATGGTAACTACGGTGCAAGCTGTATGACAATGAACCCCCTACCTTTTGCTATTAGATCAGCAAAATCACTAGTTATTTTTATGTTTTCAGTTATGGCATACAACCATTTCCTTTCCATGTCACAGAGCAGCTATTTATTCGTTTTTTATATTATTAATTACATACTTATTATCTCACATGATTATTAGTTGTACATATATTATATACGATTTGTGTTTATGTTATTTATGTAGGTATTTGTTATTAACTAGCCCCTGCCCACGGCTTCGCCCAAGTGGTACACGGATAAAAAATGAAAAAACCTTATGCGTGAAAAAGTAACAAACATCCATCCTCATAAACTTTTGCGTTTATTATAGTAGTAGGATGATATATTTATATATATATTTTACTCGTACATAGGTCTACTCGTACACCGTTCTTCGATTCCATTTTATCCTGTCTACCCAAAGGTTGCCTGGAAGAGATCGCATTTAGCGATGAGACCGCCCATTGTATCTTTTTATTATGATTATGAAATGAAACGAAACGAAACGAAACGAAACGAAACGAAACGAAACGAAACGAAACGAAACGAAACGAAACGAAACGAAACGAAACGAAACGAAACTAAACGAAACGAAACGAAACGAAACGAAACGAAACGAAACGAAACGAAACGAAACGAAACGAAACGAAACGAAACGAAACGAAACGAAACGAAACGAAACGAAACGAAACGAAACGAAACGAATCGAAACGAAACGAAACGAAACGAAACGAAACGAAACGAAACGAAACGAAACGATACGAAACGAAACGAAACGAAACGAAACGAAACGAAACGAAACAAAACGAAACGAAACGAAACGAAACGTAACGAAACGAAACGAAACGAAACGAAAAGAAACTAAACTAAACTAAACTAAACTAAACTAAACTAAACTAAACTAAACTAAACTAAACTAAACTAAACTAAACTAAACTAAACTAAACTAAACTAAACTAAACTAAACTAAACTAAACTAAACTAAACTAAACTAAACTAAACTAAACGAAACGAAACGAAACGAAACTTTTTTTTTGCCGAAATGGGTACAATATTAATTTCTGTGTTTTGTATTTTGCTTTGGTGTGCAAAAATTAGAAAAATTAAAAATTTTGGTGTGCAGTATTTAGTAAACAATATCGTTTGAACTATAAAAAGATATCAATCTATAAATACCGCATTATCATTCTAAAAGTGTTTCAAAGGAAACAGAGACCGCCTGAGTGCTATTGATTTTACCTTAATAGTAGCCTGCTTTCAAATATTAATGTTACAATTGTAACTAAGTCGAAGGCGATGGGGAACAAAGGGTCACGAATGGCGACTATAAATAGAAAGATAGATAAATGCTTTATTGCACATGATAAAAAAAGATAATACCGCCATAATTTTATTCTAATTTTAATTTTAGATTCTTCTAATTTTAGATTACTGCCCTATTTAACCCCCTTAGGGGGTTAAATAACCCCCTTAGGGGGTTAAATAGGGCATTAACCGGGGGGGTATTAACTTTTTTTATCATGTGCAATAAAGCATTTATCTATCTTTCTTTCTATTTAACCCCCTAAGGGGGTTAAATAGGGCGGTAAAGTTTATAAGAAAAAAATAATTGTATGATTCGCTCAAAACTCTGTACAAATAAACTTTAAAGTAAATAAAGAAACCGTGTTTTTTATTTTTTCAAAACTGCCCTTTGGGGGTGTGCAATAGAGAGTTCTAAACTTTGTATAAATTTTATTTGGTTCAATTCATTCAAAAGTTGGTGGACATCGTTTGAAACCTGGAGACGGTCATATGCTACTTTTATTAACATACAACGCGGGCGGAGCCGCGGGCAACAACTAGTGTATAATATCAGTGCGTAGCCTCTTAATGAGCCATTATGCGTGACCCTTCTTTCATTATTCTGATAACTACATCCATGTTCGTAGGCTGTCCGTGCGCTTCAGTTGGTAGACAGCTCAAGGTTATAGGTTAAGTTAAATTAAATCCACTAAAGAAGGCGTTCGAATGTAATGAAATTCCTGTTCCCACGGTAAAAAAGAAACCGCCCAAAACGTGTCGGGATACGCTATCTTAGGGTTCTGATCTTGCGTTTCTTATATCTCTTAAAGTTTTCATAGATAACTTTTAGCGATACGAACGCCAATAGTACATAAGTACCAGTTGTTTAAAAATGGCGTAGATTCTCTTGTACACCAATTCAACTTAATTTTATCTATCGCTGTCTTTTACTAAAAGGAGCAATTAGTCAGATTTAAGTTTTCCATACAAGTTTTGTCGTAGTTTCAAAACATCATACTAATATTATAAACGTGAAAGTTTGTGAGGATGTTTGTTCCTCTATCACGCAAAAACTACTGAACGGATTTTGATGAAACTTTACAGTAATATAGCTTATACATCAGAATAACACATAGGCTACTATTTATCTGGGTACTACGCGGGCGAAGCCGTGGGCAGAAGATAGTAGTGACTATAAATACGAAGCTGAGCGACACCTAAAATGCATTCGACTGGAATAAAATTCTTGCTATCTCTTTTTTGCGTGCACTATTATCAGTTAAAGAGAGTGAAAGTTTAAATTAAGTTTAGTTGGTGTACAATAGAATCGACGCCATTGTTATTTATCCGACTATGTTTCAGAATAATCAGTATAATCAATTTATTGGTAACAAAAAATATTGTTATCATTTTTCATATCTTTTATATTTATTTTATACTAGCTGCGCCCCTCGATTCCGTGGGAATATCGGCGATCTAATTAAATTTTAGAACACAAAAGCTGCTATTGTGACTCAACTATGACAGTAAGATATATTCACTCGCGGACTTTTTTGTAGGTAATAATGAGTACTTTAATCATGTAGTACATATTTTGTATGTATCATCAATAGTTTTCTCAGCGCACGCCAAATTATATATTTTATAGGCCAAATTTTGCTACTTTGGGTTACATTATTGCAATTTTCTTAAGGATCTCTAAATTTTTAAAATAAATTGTAGCCTAAGTCACTTCCTGATAATTTAGCTTTCTATTAGTGAAACAATGGTTAAAATCGGTCCAGTAGTTTTAGAGCCTATTCGATACAAACAAACAAAAAAAATATTTCCTCTTTATATTATTAGTATAGACAATCAAATAATCTTACTCTGTTGAGACTCTGGGTCCGTGGGGAACCGGGGCCCATCGCGTTATCACAATTCTTTCAAGGCGACTGGTCTTAGTGACGCGTGACCAGAGAGCTGGCTCTTATCTGGGTCAACGCATTAGCATTGCCATTCAGTGTGGCAATGCGGCCAGTATTTTGGGAACGCTTCCGTCTGGTAGTGATCTGGATCAGTTGAGCTATCTATAGATCGTTTGTAATGGTCTTTAGGTGGCTAGCTGTTTCATCTGTATTTTTTGTATATACCTACTTGTAAATAGTTGTATGAATAAATGTATAACTTATCTAAAAAAAAAATTTTTAAATAATTAATGATTATCTAATAATTTTTAAATGTATTCTGAAATAGTTAATATTCAATTTTATTAAGGAAAATGAAGCTCGCTCACCAAGAATCAATTACCTGTCTCATTATTTTAAAAACGAACGAATATGAACGAAGAAATATATCCGATCTCTCATATCTTGTGTACATCGCAAATGGCGCGGTACTGCTCCGAGTTACTGGAGCTGGTGGGACTACGCACCACCAACGCAGGAATTATTCCCATCTGCCACCCTGCCCTGTGCCCCTAGGGTGACAGTTGGGACTAAAAAGTTGGATCTGCCCCCTTTTTTGCAACGCAGATAGAACTTTTATTAATTTTAAAAGATCTGTCTGTCCCCTGTTAGTGACGGGGGGACAGACAAAACTATTTATTCCTGCCTGTCCTCTATTTAAAAAAAAATTAGGTACACTATGTATGTACACATAAAGCTTTGTGTATACATTCCGTCTGTTTAAATATTACATAAAATGTCAGTTACCGTCACAACTTTATTTTGTTTGCAAATAAATTCCTAAAGAATCAGGCTGATATCATATAATATATGATTTGAAATTATAGGTAACGTTACATTTAAAGGAAAAAAGTAAAAGGTGTAACAGAAAAAAAGAGTGGTTTTGATTTATAATCACCCTTATTCAAATTATAAATAATAAATAAATAAATAATGCTGGACAATCCACACAGCATCATCTAGCCCCAAGCTAAGCAGAGCTTGTGTTATGGGTACTAGATGACTGATATACTTAATACAATACATTACATAGATAGATATTTTTATTATACATAGAAAATACCCAGAATTATAATATATACATAAATTGTATAATACAGCAATTTTCCCCTTATCATTGGAGGCCCAAACTCTTATATATACCCAGAGCTACAACTGATTATAGGCAGAACACATTTATAATTCGGGCAAGCAACTCGTTTAGCACGTTAGCAAATAGGTGCTGACGTTGATTTGCTTACTATCTCAACAAGCAAGCTTAGCCGCTTACTTGTGGACAAATTCTTTTTAGACAGTTATGTCATTATTATTTTTGTCTTTGTAAACTATACAGGGTGTCCCGGAATGTGTATATAATGCAAAGGAGGTCAAAGTGTGACGTCACAAGAGGTAATTGTCACGTCACAGTCAAAAGTCAACTGAACAGCTGTTTTGTTGATTTTAGGGATGCTAAGAGCAGGTAGTATGGCAACTTTGATGGTCATTTCATGAATGAAAAAAATGGAAATCCAAAAAGTCGTCGAACAAACAATGTCAGTTTAAATATATTTATTCTCAAAAAGACACTTAAATGAGAACTATGCTATCTTAAGATTATTATTATATTGTAGGTCGTTCTGAAAGTATAAGCTAGATACCTATGGTAAGTGAATAAGGTGTGCTAAGCTAGTATCTAGACCTACCCATAAAACGAAGTTAAAAACGCAATGAAGTAGGTATCTATGTAATGTATTAATTAACAAATGTTGTTAATAATGTGATGAGCAAGTCTTGTTTTAAATACGTTAAGCGAGTTTACATGTTTCTGAGGGTAACTTATTGTAAAGTTGAGCGCCTTCGTAGGTAATTCTTCTCTTGCCGTAGTTGGTTCGCGCTTTAGGTAACACGATAAAACTCGCCCGGCGGGTATTTCGCTTTGTAAGTTGCCGTGCAATAGTAACAGCTAAGTTAATGTTCTCCACCACGGTGTCTATGACCTCCTTCCGGAATTCCGGGACACCCTGTATAACTTCTTATCTTTTTTCTCTCTCTGATCCGTTGTTCACATTATTGTAGTTTTAGCATATCATTTTTTTTATATATAAATGGAAACTTTTAATTGGCTCTCAGCCTACCTACATACATGCACTTTGTATGTAAGCATTTAATTAAGTAATTTCTTGTATAATTAGCTGTAAGTTTTCTTAAAATTCAAAAATAAAATAAATAATAAAATACAATTGAATAATTTTAGAAAAATACATTTTATTGTTAAATAAAATAACTTTCACGATTTATGGTAAACAATTAATCATAATTCTAACACAAGGGTTTCGTTTCTGCCATTTGGTTGTGGACCCCTAAAAATCTAGGTCACGACCTGTCTTGCCAGGTTTGTTAGACACTATTTCCTTGGCAACACGTGGAATTACAATTCTGTTTCCCACGGGAACACAGACTGGAATATCAATTACCTCATTTAGTATAAGTTAGTAAGTTATAAGTAGCTACTTGGGAGAAAGCTCGTCTGAAGAATTCAAATCAAAACATAATACACTAGCATCTACACACGGTTTCGCCCGCGTGGTATCCGGATAACAAGTAGCCTATATGTTATTCTGATGTATTAACTATATTACTGTAAAGTTTCATCAAAATCCGTTAAGTAGTTTTTTGGTGAAAGAGTAACAAACTTCCATCTTCATAAACTTTCTCGTTTATAATATTAGTAAGACTAACTGTTTATAGTGAAATGCGATTAAATAAATAAAATCTTATCAAACAAAACTTATCATGTCATGTGAACTAAGCATGAATTCAATTTGAAAATATATGTTAATCGTTCGTTCCAATTAATGTTTTAAATTTTAATTAGTTTTAAATTACAATTTAGCATACTTTAAAAGCAGACTATGGAGGCCACAACATTATTTTATAACATCTTTTATTACACTTATTTTCGCAATGAAATATATTTATATTTCTACTAGCTTCTGCCTACGGCTTCACCCGCGTGATACCCGGATAAAAAGTAGCCTATGTGTTATTCTGATGTATAAGCTATATTACTGTAAAAATTCATCAAAATCCGTTCAGAAGTTTTTGCGTGAAAGAGTAACAAACATCCATCCTCACAAACTTTCGCGTTTATAATGTCAGTAGGATTTCAAAGCTTAAGTTTGATGCGAATTGTGTCTCTAACCTAATATTATATTAGTTAAATTGATATACCTCGCTGCTCTGTGGCGCAGTGGGCGAAGGCCCGCCTGAGACGCAGAAGGTTGCGGGTTCAATTCCTGCCACGGGACAAATGTTTGTATCTGCAAATATTTGTCTCGGGTCTGGGTGTTTTCTTTGTATAATATGTATGTATTTACAAAAAAAAATGTATATAAGTAGTATATCAGTCATGTAGTTCCCATAATACAAGCTCTGCTTAGTTTGGGGCTAGATGATGCTGTGTGAAAATGTCCAGCATTATTTATTATTTATTTATTTATTTATATAAAATAGGTACCTACTAGTACATTCCCCGCTACTCATAAAAATGTCATCGACCCACCGTCGTAGCGTCTGTTAGCTACGGCGTAGCGTCTCGTAGAAGCGTAGCAGGGCAACGAACTGTATATATTCATGTAAATGGCTCTTTCTTGGTCACCTTTTAAAGGCACTGATTGGAATACTACTAAAGTAATAATACATTGTTAAAAAAACTAAATAACACGCTTTAATCACGCACTAAAAAATATAAGAAATAATTCCACTATCAACTTCCTGGTTTCATCATCAGACCCTCGTTACCAAGCCCAATTTATTGGTCTCGTCAAAATAAATATGAGACCAAACTCGAAGGGCTTTCTAGTAGCCACTGAAGAGTTCCACTATCCACATTCTGTCTCCATCATCAGATCAGCTCCAAGATAAGATCCAAGATTAAGCACAAATAGGCCTTTTTATGGAAACAGTTTCTCGCACCATCTATGGTGAGATTACATATAATGTTACTAGCTTCTGCCCACGACTTCGCCCGCGTGGTACCCGGATAAAAAGTAGCCTATGTGTAATTGTGATGTATGAGCTATATTACTGTAAAGTTTCATCAAAATCCGTTCAGTAGTTTTTGCTTGAAAGAGTAACAAACATCCATTCTCACAAACTTTCGCGTTTTTAATAGAAGTAGGATAGTGTTTATTATATAACTAAAAATATACAATCATGCGATTAATCTAATTATATATAATGTTTTATTGATAATTAATTGTTTAATTAGTTTAAGTTAATTGTCATTTGTTTATTTATTTATGATTTTTATTTAATCAGAATCAGAGTATAATTATCGTTTATTGTCTTACTGTATGTACGACCTCTGTGGCGCAGTGGGTGAAAGCCCGCCTGAGATGCAGAAGGTTGCGGGTTCGATTCCCGTAGCGGGACTAATGTTTGTATGATCTACAAATATTTGTATATCAATCATGGAGTTCCCATAATACAAGCTCTGCTTAGTTTGGGGCTACATGATGCTGTGTGAAAAAATGTCCAGCATTATGTACAAAGATGGAATAAATTGGTAACATTTAGTAACAGCAGTTACTAAATCCAATTTAGCCCGCCCTTTCCGAGCATACAATAATAAAAATAAATGCATAAAAACAAATAAGAAACAATATATTATTAGAAATTAGCAAAATATTAATTTATGTTATAGAAAACTTTTGAAATCAGGCATTTTTTTTAAAGAGTTACGAAACATTGGACCATTTAAACTTTTTATAGCAAGTGGTAGATTATTTAAAAAAAAATCGCAAAATCGCTACCTAAAAGCTACTAGGTACGAACAAACCAAACTAAATATACGTCGCTACGTAACGACGTAATAAAATTCAATTCAACTTTCCCTATTCCCCGAAATCCGATATTTGAACCTATTATCCCCCAACTAAAGCTGGGTTCAGACTGTAAAGTTAAGGTGCCTACAGACAGGTGCGGGCCTCGGTCTGCTATAAATAAAGCTGAAAGGGCGTTACAGTGAAAATAAATCAGTAATACAGCTGACGTTGTCGTCCATTGGTACATCAAATTGCTAATTTCTAAAATCGGAAATCTAGATAATGTAGGTTGGACTAAACATTATGTTGAAATGTTGATAGGCCCGTATATATTCTATTTTTTTTTATTAAACTTTAGTGGCAAACAATAGGGTATATAGGTATGTTAGTAGTACTTCCCCAGACAAGTTCTTCACAAGAAGCTCTCTTACGGTCGATCTTTATGTCGCGCGGCGAACAGCCATCTGAGACATAGGATGTTAGCGATCGATATCCACTGCTGGATATAATTAAAGAAAGAAGAAAGAAAGAAAACATTTATATAGCACGACATTACAAAAATACAAGTTTAGTTACAAAATACAAGATAGATAAAAAATACAATGCTTACATTAGTATTTTTCATACTTTCGCGGTTAAACATCATATTTTTTAAGTTTTGCTGGCCTTTATCGCGTATAACTTTTTATTATTTTCCCGTCGTTTCGTCTGTGTTGCAACAGCCGTGGTCACAAGATAACACCTGATGTTCTGCAGATATTTGTTTCGGGTCAGGTTCTGCAACATTCGTAGTTCCTGATACCCACGATACAGAGAATCCTAGTGTAGGGTTAGGACTATTTGTGTCTGTTTGATGTTTAAAAATTTCTCAGGCGTTTTTATGTGTACAAAAATTTTATCCGAAGTTGATCTGCAGATTCACAAAAAGCTTATTAATTGTTCATTTAGCTTGATAGTTTGCCCATAAGCTTTTTATTTTTAGCCGACTACTCGGTAAACCAAGGTAAATGGTGTTATTTGGAGAATTTGCGACGTCCGACTAGGCACGAAATGTATGTTCGTAGGTATAAGTATCTATATAGGTAAGTATTGTATTAGTATGTATATAAACATATGTATATTATATATAAAATAGGTAGGTATATGTTATTAGTTATTATATTCTGCTGTAGTATGTTTTATGCATGATATTATTTAAGGTAGTTAATACAAATTATAAAGTACACCCCCGGCCACTTCAAAATCAATATAATCCTCTCCATCCAAAGGTTGTCTGGAAGAGATCGCTTTAAGCGATAATCCCGTCCATTGTACCTTTATCATAATGTGTTACTGTTCATTTTGTTTGTATCTTAAGGTGTACAATAAAGTATTTTCATTCATTCATTCATTCATTCACGAATCTGCTGTAACCGTAATGTCCACTAGGCTGTCAAGAATATTGTGGCTGATTGGTTACAGTACCCTCGGACCAACACGGATATCGTGGGTTCACGATATATATTTTAATTATAAAATTTTAAACCTAGCTAAAGTATGACATATCTCAAAACACAACCTCACCAGGACTCGAACTTAGTCACGAAATCGCTAAGTTTTTTTTTTTTGAGATAAAACATTGTCAAAATAATGTAAGTAGTTTACTGGTATAGTATCCACTGTGGCAGCGTGTATAATCCTATTTCATACATTTGGCAAAGGTCGACTATAGCGGCTATCGTTTTGCTAACGCTTTGTTCTGTTACTAGTGATGGGACACGGCTCGAAATGGTCTCAGTCTTTTATCAGCGGTCCTTCTTTCAATTTTACCAGTTCTACGAGAATATTGGTGTTAAATTGATGACGTAAAACCACGGAGGATGACATGAATTTGTTATTTTTTTTTTGTTTAAATTGGAGTATAACACACGGTCGGACAGACATACATAATGAAACTTTCAGGATTCTATTTTCGCCATTTAGCTTCGGAAACCTAAAAACTGAAACCAAATCAGGATTCCCAGCAATTCAAAAGTCTCGCCATAAATAGTTTTTATCATTGAATTACCTATAAGTTTTTAAGTAGCGTCTCTATCATGACACTAGTCTACAGCCCACGGCTTCGCCTGCGTGGTACCAGGATAAAAAGTAGCTATTACTACTATCGACACTGTAAATATACATATAGCGAAACCTACCATAAAATTTTCCAACGAGCGGCCATACATCCTAATATATAATATAATATAATATCCTACTAATATTATAAACGTGAAAGTTTGTGAGGATGTTTGTTTCTCTTTCACAGAAAATCTACTGAACGGATTGTGATGAAACTTTACAGTAATATAGTTTAAATATCAGAATAACACATAGGCTACTTTTTATCCAAGTACCACGCGGGTGGAGTCGTGGGCTGAAGCTAGTAATATTATAAACGTGAAAGTTTGTGAGGATGTTTGTTCCTCATTCACGCAAAAACTACTAAATGGATTTTGATGAAACTTTACAGTAATATAGCTTATACATCAGAATAACATATAGGCTACTTTTTATTCGAGTACCATGCGGGCAAAGCCGTGGGCAGAAGCTAGTACTTAAATAAGTTCAAACTTAAATTAGTTTCTTTCGTTAGTTGTGTGCTCACGAGTTTAAGTTACGACGGTAAATAAATGTTGGTTGGATGAAGTTTTGTTCTTTTCAATGATCTGTTCGTCCCGTGGCTTGTTTTATTTTCAACTACTTTCTGTCCACGGCTTCGCCCGCGTGGTACCTGGATAAAAGTAGCCTATATGTTATTCTAATGTATAAGCTATATTACTGTAAAGTTTCGTAAACAATATTGATAGGTAGATAGTTAAACTCTGTATTGTGCATAAAACCAATTTACAGTACAAACACAGAAACATAATAAAAGAACAAAAAAAGAAATGCACAATGGGCGATCTTATCGCTGAAATCGATTTCTTCCAGACAACCTTAGGATGGAGATAACTATTTAAAAGAATGACGGTTTTATTGTATGTATGTACCTCTATGTTACGCGAAATCTTTGCCAAGTGTGCACCGATTTTAATGATTCTTTTTTAAAGAGTATAGGGATCGTCGGTTATTGGAAAACTAACTGATGGAACAACCCTTCATTCCCAGATGATGACATTTTTTTCTGGAAAAATTAAAATTCTACTTCATACAACGGAAAGTTGATTAAAAGACCATATGAAATTTCATATAATATATGAAACCATGGTTATTTTGTGGTAATAACATTTTGTCAAAATTGTACACGGTTTAAAAACGTTCTAATACAAATTCTAAAAAGCTCCATTTTAGAAAAATCCTAGTGGCAAACCTCCCTTTCTCTTCGGGTTGGTAAAAATTCCAGTGTATCTCTCTCGGCGTTCTCATCATTCGTCCAATCCTAGTACTGCTGAGAATTGGTCTGTCCAAATGAAAGTTTTTAAACCTGTCCTGCAGGCATTGGGACTATCCTATCTGCAATAAAAAACTAAATAACTTTTAGATCCCGCTTAAACTCTTGAAGAGCGGGCTCGTCTCCTTGCTTCTAGCAACGTCTCCTACTCGAGGGTCAGGATTCTGGCACCTTGCGTTTCCACCCGCGAATATAGCGAAAGACTCAATTTGACTCTTTTTGAATTTGACTTTTGAGTCTGTTGCAAATGGGACAGCTCTTCTATCCAATTAGGTACACCGGAAAATGTTCAACAAAACTTCCAAAATCATTGGTTTCCGATAACCTCTGAGCGTCAACTTTGCATTTACCGTTTGACATTTCCAATACACATTTTTTTTATATCTCCATTTGGTTTTAACAAAATTACTTAAATGCCCTCTTCAGACCTCATCCTGAGTGCAGCAACCATGTAATGGTAAAACTTAAAACCGGATATCATAAAAAAATGCTAACACAAAATTTCGTGTCTGTGCTGTTGACCGTTGAAGTGTTCCTTTATCCGGAGCTAATCCTGGATGTCGATTCAGGTCATGCTTACCATAAAAATGCAACTCCGTAGGATAAGAGAAAGTGGTACTAATTCAGCTGCAAGATTTGACCTTAACAAACAAACTAACATACACACATTGCAAGTTAAATAAAAGCTTGTAAAAAAGCTTATACAGTAAAAGCTTATCTTACTACTATTATGAACGCGAAAGTTTGTGAGGATGGATGTTTGTTACTCTTTCACGCAAAAAACTACTGAACGGATTTTGTTGAAACTTTACCTTATACATCTGAATAACACATAGGCTATCTGAATTCTACGTGGGCGAAGCCGTGGGCTGAGGCTAATAGGAATAATAATCTCGCAATTTCTTACTATCCTCTCCATCCAAAGATTATCTGGAAGAGATTGCTTCTAAGCGATAAGACCGCCCATTGTACTTTCTTTAGAATAAGATTTTATTATTATGTTATTTGTTTAAGATGTACAATAAAGTATTTTATTAATTCATTCAATTATAATGAAATTTGTTTATTTGATCTAAAATACCACAGGTGCTTATTTTCCAACTAATTACGAAAAGAACTCAATACATCATTTAATGTAGGTATAAAGTTGAAATACTTATAAATTCAATTAGGTAGGTAGATAGGCTAGTATAGACAGTCTTAGAATTAAAATTAACGTGGTTTGATATCATTTTAGAATATCCTATTATATATTATTATATATTTTAGGACCTCTAAACGGTCAACGAAACGACAGCAGAAGAATAGTAAAGTACATGGTATAGTCTTAATAATATTCTAAAATGAAAGTCTTGTTGATATCATTCCCCTCCCTATGTTTTAAACCCATGTTTTATATTTTAAACATTAATATCCACCAACCCTTTTGCATCCTACTAATATTATAAACGTGAAAGTTTGTGAGGATGTTTGTTACTCTTTCACGCAAAAACTACTGAACGGATTTTGATGAAACTTTACAGTAATATAGCTTATACATCAAAATGACACATAGGCTACTTTTTATCCGGGTACCATGCGGGCGAAGCCATGGAAAGAAGCTAGTTTATAATATAAGAAGATTTATTCGTTCTTTAGTATAAGTTTGATTCTAAATAATATCGCGCTGCCGAAACAGGTGAAGAGTCTCATATGCTTGTAATTTCATCGGCATCCATACCTTTCAGAACATATGCTTGTAATTTCATCGGCATCCATACCTTTCAGAACGAAACACAGAAATTTGAGCTTAATTGCTTGGCGATAGTACTTTCTTGGATAAGCCCTTTTTTTTTTTTGAAGGGGGGAAATGCCACGCATCCCCCTTCCGTCACGGGGGAGCCCTGGTTAACGTCACCCGCCGTAGTGGGGCAAGATGGGGTCGCGTTAGCATTCACCATCTTACCCCGACGGGTGGCCCAGGAACCACCCGGGCCCCGGCCATGTGTGGGGCCGTGCAAGCCGGCGGAATCCCCCGATCTCCGCCAGTGACCCCACACTCGCGCCCTGAAAAGGGCGCCCCCTCCAACTTACGCTGTCCCTCACTCCAAGCCTGACCGGTATGGGAAACCCTGCCGGTATAGCCTCGAAGATCATTGGGACGCGCAAGCCCTCATCCGCGCCCTGAAAAGGGCGCCCCCTCCAACTTATGCTGTCCCTCACTCCAAGCCTGACCGGTATGGGAAACCCTGCTGGTATAGCCTCGAAGATCATTGGGACGCGCAAGCCGACCAGAACAGCAAAAGCCGTCCCGGCCTTCCCTTCACAGTGCGCCCTGAAAAGGGCACACTCCGTCAAACGGGCCCATAAAGGGCTACGCCGACACAACGTCCGCGCCCTTAAAAGGGCGCCCCCTCCCACCGGAGCAGCATACACCGCCCTGGCCCTCCCATGGTGCTCCTCCACGAGCCCACCATGCTGCCCCATCTGTGTCCCATGCGGCTCATAGGGACACGCGAAGGGGCCCCTCCGGTCGGTCCATTAGTTGCTCGACAATAAGATCCCACGTATGAGAAGTTATTATCGAGCTTAAACGAGGCGCACCGTCCCATAGGCTTCTGTTCACCCCGGATCCGTCTGATCCATAAGCGACCAGAGCCCACAGGCACACGAGAAGGTTGACCGAAATGGCACCCCTTCTTGGATAAGCCCTGTCACAAGGCGCTTTAACCATCAATACCTCACGTATCGTTTGGTTAGGTACGTAGATTATATTGTCTAGTTACAGAATAAAAACATAATGTGAAAAATACAACAAGTTTTCATAAATCTTTTTTGGATTACGGAACACCACCAAATTTATAAAACATTCTGAACGGCTAATATTGCTATCGCGCAAGCACGGGCGGGCCTGCATCAGTCAAAAAGAGATAGCTATATTTTTGTACGCGCTTCGTATTTAAGTTATGAGCGCTGTACGCCGGATCCTTAAGAGACTTTCGCTAGGTTGCTGGATCAAGGGTCAGATTCAGAAGGCGGTGCTCCTGGACTCGGCGCGCATCATCAGTAGGTTCCTCTCTCTGCAGCCACTGACCGCTTAAGCTCTCGCGGTTTGTTGTTTTCCTTTTTAATATGTTTCTTACTACAATGTTTTGATGTAATTTATATTGACTTTGTAGTGAAAAAAATATTTTAGCGAGATTATAACAATAAATAAAATGAAATAATAATGCTGGGCATTTTCACACAGCACCATCTAGCCCCAAACTAAGCAGAGCTTGTATTATGGGAACTACATGACTGATATACTACTTATATATTTTTTTTTGTATACATACATTTTAAACATAGAAAAAACCCAGATCCCGAGATAAATATTTGCAGATCATACAAACATTGGTCTCGCGGCGTGAAGCAAACCCGCAACCTTTTGCGTCTCAGGCAGGCTTTCGCCCACTGCGCCACAGAGGTCGTCTAAATATAAGTATTTAGACCTAACGACCTAAGGGTCGTAATAAAAATAGTGTTGTTGTTGATGATGATATGAATGGGTCAATTGAATTATGTCCCATCCCTAGCCCTCAGCTAGGGCAGTGACTCAACAGCCGAGCATTATTGGATTATATTACGATGACTGATCACTTTGGAGAGATAACTTGGTTATGGTAGGGTTAGCACAGATATTTCTGACGGTTTTAAGTTATCCATTAATTTTTCGAGATGAACGATGATTATACAATTCCGATGGCGGAATCTAGACTAGCTATACATAGATAATACAGATTTCAAAAGAAAGAAAGAAAGAGAGATAGAAAGAAAGAAAGAAAGAAAAGAAAGAAAGTAAGAAACAAAATATATTTATTTGTCCCCTTGACATAACAGTTATACACAAAATAATAATAAGCACATGAAACAGATACTTAACATAAAACAAAGCTAAACGAGACGAACAGACAAACTAAGTACCTAATTTTGTGTTGCGTGGGGTCAAATTGATCCCCGTCTCAGCATTATACTGCACCAAAACTTAATAGGTCAGGTGCAGCGATGGTTTTCAGGGGGGGCCTTCATATGATACCACGAAGACCGGTGCAAAATGAGATAACATGAAATAATAATAATAACCAAACCAACTTTATAATACATATAATATACTAGCTTCTGCCCCCGGCTTCGCCTGCGTGGTACCCGAATAAAAAGAAGCCTATGTGATATTCTGATATATAAGCTATATTACCGTAAAGTTTCTTCAAAATCCGTTCAGTACTATTAATCCTACTAGACTATTAATCCTACTAATATTATAAACGCCAAAGTTTGTGAGAATGGATGTTTGTTACTCTTTCACACAAAAATTACTGAACAGATTACTTATACATCAGAATAACACATAGGCTACTTTTTATCCGGGTACCTCGCGGACGAAGCCGTGAGCAGAAATTAGTATATAGTAATACTTATATAAATTATAATCTACTCTTTTCGGTATCTTCAAAAGATCTACGCACAAAGTATTTATCTGAGGAGATATTGCTGATATGTCTAGTTTCCACATCTGCTAACCCTATAGAGGTATAAAGCGAGGTTAGTAATATATGCATAGTTGACCTACGCTTAACATAGCGCTATCAGAGAAAGCAGTCACTTATCACAGCCAGAGCTGAACACAAAGATATTACTGCAATAAATAGAGGTAATGCTGGAAATTTTCACACAGCATCATCTAGCCCCAAAGTAAGCAGAGGTAGTGAACTTGTGGATATGTTAAGTTTCCACATCTGCCAACCATATATAAAGCGAGGTTAGTAATATCTGCATGTTTGACCTGCGCTATAACAGAGAAAATAATCACTTATCACAGCCAGAGCTGAACACAAAGATTGGGGACTGCAATAAATAATGCTGGACATTTTCACACAGCATCATCTAGCCCCAAAGAAAGCAGAGGAAGTGAACTTGTGGATATCTCAAGTTTCCACATCTGCCAACCCTATATAAAGCGAGATTAGTAATATCTGCATGGTTGACCTGCGCTATAATAAAGCACTGTCAGAGAAAGCAGTCACTTATCACAGCCAGAGTTGAACACAAAGATAATACTGCAATAAATAATGCTGGACATTTTCACACAGCATCATCTAGCCCCAAAGTAAGCAGACGTAGTAAACTTGTGGATATGTCAAGTTTCCACATCTGCCAACCCTATATAAAGCGAGGTCAGTAATATATGCATAGTTGACCTGCGCTAAAACAAAACGCTGATAGAGAAAGCAGTCACTTATCATGGCCAGAGCTGAACACAAAGATTGGGGACTGCAATAAATAATGCTGGACATTTTCACACCGCATCATCTAGCCCCAAAGTAAGCAGAGGTAGTGAACTTGTGGATATGTTAAGTTTCCACATCTGCCAACCCTATATAAAGCGAGGTCAGTAATATATGCATAGTTGACCTGCGCTAAAACAAAACGCTGATAGAGAAAGCAGTCACTTATCATGGCCAGAGCTGAACACAAAGATTGGGGACTGCAATAAATAATGCTGGACATTTTCACACAGCATCATCTAGCCCCAAAGTAAGCAGAGCAGGGGGGCTAGACAAATACCACTTTCTGTTGACGTTAACGCCTGCGGAAAGATAAAATTGTATGGAAATGACGTTCGCTGCGGAAATGTCACGTGACATTTTCATACAATTTTATCTTTCCGCAGGCGTTAACGTCAACAGAAAGTGGTATTTGTCTAGACCCCCTTGTATTTTAGAAACGACATGACTACTAATACTTAGATTCTACTACTATTAAAAGCGAAAGTTTGTGAGGATGGATGTTTGTTACTCTTTCACGCAAAAACTACTTAACGGTTTTTGATGAAAACTCCAGTAATATACCTAGCTTATACATCAGAATAACACATACGCTACTTTTTATTTGGGTACCTCGCGGGCGAAGCTGTGGGCAGAAGCTTGTATTATATATAGAAAACATCTAGAACTGAGACAAATATTTGCAAACCATACAAACATTTGTCTCGCGGCGGTAATCGAACCGGCAACCTTCAGCGTTTCAGGCGGGCCTTCGCACACTGCGCCACAGAGATAATAATACGTTTTTAAGGGTCTCTATCACATTTACCCTTTTTGTTACTTTTCCGACGTTTCGACTATGTTGCTACAACCGTGGTCACGGGATAACTGGAGTATAGGGAGCTTTAATATCCTCGAGAAACAAAGGCAGTAGCCGAAACTTCCCTCATTTCATCTTCATGAAATGAGGTCCATCCTCTCCTTAGATGAGATCCTCTCAATGAGGTTCTGAGGTTACAACTTCAGATCTTATACTCAGTAGATTCTAGGTGTATTTGGCATATGTCCGCATTTTGTAAGTATTTAGCATTCCACGTGACAAGCACATTTAATCCTACTTTATAATAATAAACGTGAAAATTAGTGAAGATGTTTGTTACACTTTCACACAAAAACTACTGAACGGATTTAGATGAAAATTTATAGTAACATAGCTTATACATCAGAATAACACATAGGCTACTTTTTATCCGGGTACCATGCGGGCGAAGCCGTGGGCAGAAGCTAGTGTCTTATAAATTATTTGAAGGCAATTGAAAATACTAAGTTCAATATTATCTTCCGAAGGTCCCCCCAATCGACTACCTCCGGCAAGTGACGTTGGACCTCGGCGGAGAAGGCGTCCTAGCAGTCTCCGAGCGGCACATGATCCGACGACCGATTCAGCCGAGCCCGCAGCGCAGCACCGTGCGGGCCCTGATCAGGAGATTCAATGAGGTAAGGGATAGAAGAAATCTAGGCTACTTCCCACCACATCCAAACCCATTGTTCTCGGAAAAGAAAACTTTCATACATTAGTTCCCAACCACATCCACGAGCATTTTAATAATAATTTTTAAAAATATTTTCGTGCATACATCAGTTCCGACTCACATCCATGCATAAGTTGAGGTAGGGTCAGCACGAGAATCTTCTGATAGTTTTGTCTCCTGTTTGGTCTTGTACACACAGCAAATTGGTACTTAGCGTCACAATAGATCAAGGTTAACTGGCCGACTTTACTGTCAAAAAGCTGCATTTTTGTATCAATGCAATAAAAAGAGAGAGAGAGCCGGTTAAATTGCTCCCTGTTTGGTGTTTGGATAAAAATTGTCTGTTTTACTTGTAAGCTTGACTTGTAAACTATGAATAGAAACTACTTAGAGACTTGCGGATTTTTATTTATTTGCGTCGAATTTCTTGCTATTTTTCTATTAAGGTAATCATAAAAGACAATTAAATCTTTAAAGAAAGTATGATTCAAATTCAAATATACAGTATAGCCATGGTAGAGCCAAGCATTATTTTAGACTAGCAACTTAAAGATTGAACATCGTCGTCATGATACAAATAAATGAAAGCCTTGCTTATGTTGACTGTACTAAAATATTTCGTGGATGTGAGTGGGAATCTTTTTTGGATGTGGTGGGAATGACCCGAAATCTAGAGACAGAAGACGCAGAAGGTAACGGGTTGGATTTCAGCTGCGGGATAAATGTTTGCAAATATTTGAAGTCGTCGATGTTTGACGAATTCTGTGGCGCAGGCGAAAGCTCGCCTGAGAAGGATGCGGGTTCGTTGCCCGCCGTGGTACAAATATTTGTTTCGGGATCTGGGTGTTTTCTATGTATAATATGTATGTATTTACAAAAATGTATACAAGTAGTATATCAGTCATGTAGTTCCCATAATACAAGCTCTGCTTAGTTTGGGGACATGATGCTGTGTTAACAACGTCGAGCATTATTTATTTATTTCAACTGAACCATGTTTGTTAATAACGCAGCGAGGGATATATCAGTAATGAATATACGGTAAAGCATCCGACATTTATATCTCGACTTCGAGATAATGAATGTAGCCGGCAGAGGGATGGAACAAGACACTTTATTTTAATTGTTCTGTATAATTCTAATCAAGAAATATATATTTTATCATGTTTTATTTATTTTGGTAATGGCAATGTATATTATTAAATACTAGCTACTGTCCACGGCATCGTCCGCGTGGTACCCTGATAAAAAGTAGCCTATGTGTTATTCTGATGTATAAGCTATATTACTGTAAAGTTTCATCAAAATCCGTTCAGTAGTTTTTGCGTGAAAGAGTCACAAACGTCCATCCTCACAAACTTTCGCGTTTAATAGTAGTAGGATATATTTTTATTATATGGTAAATTATTTATATTATAAAAACGGGAATTTCGACGTACCGCACTATCGGTGAAGGCACCGACTAAGTTTCGACTCATTCCGAGAGTGACCGCGACGCTCTCCCTCCGCGTTGTTTCGTGCACTGACTAACTGAGTGCACGGAATGAGTCGAAGCTTAATCCGTACCTTCACTTATCTAGTCTAAAAATGAACGAAGAAAGAATAAAAAACCAATCATACTCACAACTGAAATCCTAAATAAACATAGTATACACAGCCCCATACAAGGATTTCCTGTGTCTTTGGTACCAGGAATTATGAAAACCGTGGCACCACAACAGCCAGGCCCGTAACAAATATCAGCAAAACCTACAAACATTTATCCCGCAGCGGGAATCGACCTCGCACTGCTTGCTCCGCAGCTGGAAACTCGCCCTTCGCGTCACTGAGGTAGTCAAGGTCGAGGTTGATGAGATCCGTGAGGATAGGGTATAGTTGGAGGCAAGTCCAATCACTAGATTCAATGTCTACGTTTTAGATAATAGCATTCTCAGTCAGACAGATTGCAAGCCTATCGCTGCTTATTGGAACACTATCCTAAAGTTCAATACATACTTTCGAATTTTCGTATCAAAGTCTTTCTAGATTTAGCACAAGTCCGCATTTTGTATAATAGCATTCTCAGCCAGAATGATTGCAAGCCTATCGCCGCTTATTGGAACACTTACCTATAGATCAATACATACTTTCGAATTTTCGTTTCGTATTTTTTGCCGTGCAGTTAAAACGCCCAGGTAGCAATTCCGCACTAGAGACGCTCCACCGTATTATATATCGATGAAGTACAAGCACATTACCAAAAAGGTTTATTAAGGCCGGGGTTAATCTGTTTGCTGTCTTATAGGGAGGGGATTATGTCGATAAGAGGTCGCTCGGTCGTGTCGATGCTTGGGGGTTACGATTAAGTTTAAAGTGCTCAAGATTAGGATGGTATAATCTTTGTTTTATACGTACGCAACGAGTTTCGAAATTTATCATCCTCTGTAACGTAGTGGGCGAAGGCCTGTCGGTTCGATTCCCGCCGTGGGAAAATTGTATGATCTATAAATATTTAATGTCTCGAGTCTGGGTGTTTTCTATGCATACATATTGCTATACATATTGTATGTATTTACAAAAAAGTATGTAAGTAGTAGACATGAAGTTCCCACAACAAGAGCTTTGCTCATTTTGGGGCTAGATGATGCTTTGTTAAAAAAATACCAGAATTATTTATTTATTTTTCCAAGTAAACAAAACGCGGGCATGTGCCAAATATTATATGTGCCTCTGACTACCCCTTACTTGGTATCCACAAAGATCTACGCATAGAGTGACTATGGCCGTCATGGGAAATACAGTGTGTGTTTGTCATTGTTTTGATTTCGAAATCCTTGCGCTTTAATATCTAAACTCCACATATCAATGGTATTTTAATCTCATTTTAGAATAATTTAAACGTATCTGTCTTTTATCGGATCTGGCGAGTGAATTCGTAAAGCATAGTATGGTAGCTTGGTACTCGCGGTTCCTGAAAATCATCAACACAGAGGATCCCAGTGTGGGATCAGGATTATATATGTGACTATTGAGTTATATATTACTAGCTTCTCCCCATGGCTTCGCTCGCGTAGTACCCGGATAAAAAGTAGCCTATGTGTTATTCTGATGTATAAGCTATATTACTGTAAAGTTTCATCAAAATCCGTTCAGTAGTTTTTGCGTGAAAAATTAACAAATATCCAACCTCACAAACTTTCGCGTTTATTAAAGTAGTAGGATATATAGTAGGATTTATAAAATCTCGAATGTTTTAATAATTTCCAAGTAATTTGCCCAAACTTATCAATCACATTTTCCTCGCTTCAAAGCGCTGCGTTATCACATATAATCATATTTCTAGTGTAACTATCGACTGTTCTCAAAGTTAACGATATCGTTATACTAACACTGTTTCTCCCTAGTGCACCAGTGCACTATCCAGATCCCTATCGACTACTGTCCGGATAATCGATGTTATTCTATCGACATTGTCTCCTCTCTATCATGAAGTCTTAGCAAATAACGCCCAACATTTCAATTAATTAATTGTTAATTAATTATACCTATTAACTGTTCTAAAATGATCAACTATTTATAAGACCAACGGCCAAATACTGAAACGTAAAGTACTTTACAATTTAAATAGAGTTTGAAAGAGATGGCACATTATGTAATATATAAAACTATTATGTAGTTGTGTCACACTGGGCATTCGGTTTAAAAGCTTACACTGGCTGCTCGGACCTAAGTCCCGCCTACAGATATGGAGTATAACCAGTAAATCAAACCGGGCTATCATCCAACGATGTCAAAACAAGATCCTCCGAGTCCTGGTTAACTCACCATGGTTCACAACCAACAACGAGATCCATGAATACCTTCAAGTCCCCACAGTAGACGAAGAAATTAAGGATAGAGAAAGACGATACTTAGATCGCCTCAAATGCCACCCCAATCCGCTAGCAAGAGCGCTAGTCGAAAATCCAAGCACAAAGCGGTTGAAGAGGACCAATATCTTGGATATACTGCATAAATAAAGGGAAGAAAGACTAATGAGTCAGGATCCCAAGCGCCATTTATCTTCCAACCCGCTTATAGTCCACCAACTCATTGCGGATTTACCAAGAACATAAAAAAAACTGTAGCTGTATCGCGGCCGACTGCTTCACATCACCCGCCTACGCTATAACTTCTGCTCTGCTCCTAACGGGCGTAGCGTGATGTTAAGTAGTAAGTACCTTCCTCAAGAATCGGCCTATCATATGCAAATCATTTTTAGAAAGCGACTGGTAGTTCCAGAGATAAAACGCGTTCAAACAAACAAACACTTCAATGTAAATTTATCAACTACCTATTTATTATAAATTAGCTTTCTCTGTATCCTACCTTAAAATTAGTTTTTACTATAGCATAGTTTTGTATGTAACTTCATATCCGGCAAGGCATTATCGTTTGTTGATAACTCTGATTTGACTCGTCAAATCAAAGCTATGCGGCGTAGCAAGTATTGGTGAGGGCAAATTGATAAAAAGCCGGTATCGGATCGGAACGCAGTCAGTCGTGCACCTATTCAGTTAGTGGCAACTTATGCCCAACTACAGTGTGACATGAAAATATAAGTGAAGAGATACAAATTGTTTAATTTCACAACAGTGCCGCAATTCTTAGTAGAGTAGAAATAAGTTCTACCGAGGTACCGTGTACGAAACACAGAAAAGAGGGGACTCTTTTAATACAGGTTTTACTTAAACTTAACTAAAGATATCCCAACCCTCTTGTCATTTTGAATTGAAATATTTTAATTTTGATTTTTGATTTTTTGACTTCTGCTTTTTTTAATAAGTATAGATTACTTGTGATCGCCCTAAAGTCGGAATTACGTTGAGTAGTGGTTTTTGTACTCTGCGGAAAATTGAGAAAATATAAATCCCTCTAAGACTTTCGCATACATGCGAAAGTTGAGATGTTTTGTTATTGAGATGTTTGACGCTAAACATCGCTGTAACGGCTAAGCCGATTTGAATGAAACTTGGAACAGGTGTAGTTCGTAATCTAAACTAACGTATAAGATACTTTTATCCTTCATGTGGGCGAAGGCGATAGTAGAGGCGAGTCTTGAATAATCTATCTATACGAATAATACAGCTGAAGCGTTTATTTTTTTTGTTTAAAACGCGCTTAACTCTGGAACTAACAGTCGGATTTTAAAAATATTTTAACATTTGATAGCCCAATTTATGAGGAAGGTTTAAGATTATTTAATATCACGCTAAGGCTTAGGAGCTGAGACAAAAAGCAATAGCACGGGCGGAAGTAGTACGGCACACGTAGCTGTGGGTTTGTCGGGGGAAAAGGGCGGCCGTGACACAGCTAGAGTTTTAATTTTAAATGTACTATCGATTATCGATATTATTATATCGATATGGTCCCAAACCTAGCGCGGCGCCATTAACAAATACGGCTCTACGTAGAGTGTAATTATCGACAGTTCACAATCTTCCCCCATTCATTAGGGATGTTCATCGAAATTCGATATTTTTCCGCCAACGTCGGAATAAAAGGTTTTGCTGATATTGGTGAAATGAAATGAAAAACATCTATATATCACAACATGAAATAAACAAGCAAAAGTATGTACATATACTTATGAAACTACGTTCGAGATAAACAAAATATACAGATGATACAGCTAGCTATCTAAATACCGATGCAAACGATCTATAGATAGATCAATTAATCTAGATCACCAGACGGAATCGTTTCCAACCAAACCAATTTGGTAACCTACCCTATGATCCAGAAATATAATGTTGAGGTACCGCAAACAAGGCCAAAATAGTAGATTTAGCAAAATATTTTTTTCTATCCTGACCCGAAACCGAGCAAGATCCCTTCTCAGCCCACTATAATCCTGTGTCAGATGTTATCAGATAACCGAAGGGTGGAAAGATATCGAAGATAACCCATTTGGCTGTCCCAGGCAGCGAAATCTTATAAAATAGGGATAGAATTTTCCGAAACCTCGCTCGCTTAAATCATAAATTAAGCTGATACCACACAGGTTTGAAATACCGGCTGGAATAAAAACCTAATTTTACTATCACGTCGCTTTAATTTCGAACGGTATTTTATTAGGGCATTTGTGCTATCCCGCAATGAAAACGAAACCTATGAAATAGGGACAGGAAATTGGGCATGTCAAAATCTCAACCTTAAGTTAAGATACGACACAGGTTAGATATACCGGCTGGAATACAAACTATTAATATTACGAAATCGCAATAATATCGAACGGTTTTGGGACAGCATAAAATAACAGGATACAAAATCCTACTACTATTAGAGGTATAAACGCGAAAGTTTGGGATAGATGGATGTTTGTTACTCTTTCACGCAAAAATCACTGAACGGATTTTGATGAAACTTTACAGTAATATAGCTTATACATCACACATCATCGCGCGAGGAACCGGCGTAAATTCACTTTAACATTTTAGATTCACGTATAGTTTTTAAGTTGACGTTTCTATATGATCCTTGTGATTTCAATGAATAAAAACCTATTGACTTTGACTTTGACATAGGCTACTTTTTATCCGGATACCACGCGGACGAAGCTGTGGGCGGACGGTAGTCTTATAAAAAAGGCGCATTATTTTACGAAACCTCTCATTTAAAATCGAAAACTAAGATAGGTCCTGTATCGGTATACCGGTCGGAATACAAGCTCTTTACATAAAAACATCGCTTTTATATCGAACGGTATTATATTTGGATACAATCGCGCGCTAGAAACGAAAGCTTACCAAAACTTCACTAGTTTATAACGCACAATGAAGTATCACCACATATGTACAGACAGGGGATGTGATATAGCCCATCTAGAGACACTTAAGAAACCTGCAACCATAGAGTAGACAGCCTCAAGAGACGCAACAATTCTTTCAACTGTCGTGCGAGTCCCGCCACGCCTGCTGTGCTCTGATTGGTCGAAACTGTAGTTTCAACCAATCAGAGTACAGCAGGCAACATGACGCAATGACAATGACAATGTCCGCGTTTGCCAACATCAGTCCTAAAAGTCTGATGTGTTGACAGAACAGTGTGTTTTAATATGACGCCTCTCTGGGTTAACTGTTCGATGCCAGCAACTCTCGACTTATTATGACGTCACCATAACTTATAACAATGATCCGAATGTCCCTTTCAGGCTATGAATAAAATCTTTTTACCTCCGACATAAAGAAGTATACGCATTCATATTTTACAATACAAAAAAACGTCGTGTATACCGAGGGGATAAACGAAGCATTTGATCAAAAACGACTCGGGAATAGTAATACAGTTGCCGGCTGTGAATGTGGCACACCATGGACAGTAAAAAGTTAACAGATAAAGTTAATTTACATTGAAATACGCTTTTTTTCTTTAAGGCATCTAAGGTATTACGATAGGCAATATCGATGACCTCTGTGTCGCAGTCGACGAAGGCCCGCCTGAGAAGCAAAGGGTTTGACTCCCGCATCGGGACAAATTTTTGTATGATCTACAAATATTTGTCTGTGTGTTTTCTATGAATAATATGTATGTATTTACAAAAAATATATGTATATTAGTATATCAGTCATGTAGTTCCTAACACAAGCTTTGCTTAGTTTGGGGCTAGATGATGCTGTGTGAAAAATGTCGAGCATTATGTCCAGCATCCTACTAATTACGGAACCCAATACTGCGCGTGGCCCGACACGCACATTGCCGGTTTTTTATGTGTTTTTTTTCCAGTTTAATTCGTTATACTCAATACATTTATTGCTTTCACATGGTAGGTACATAGATGGTGTTTATAGGTAGGTATCTCACATGAACCCTGTCTAAGGGTATAGCAATAGATAGGTAGGCAGGCCGAAGTTTTGTTTAAACAAAAAAACTAGTAGGTACGATAAAATAAAGTCAAGATAGGCAAAGTAAGTAAGTAGGTAAGTAGGTTTAGTTATTTTTTCTTGTTATAATTTTCATTAGTCAAAATAGGTACGTCATTTTTTATTTATTTTTAATGTTAATGTTTAATGCTTTCTAGTCTAAATAATCTTTAATGTCATAGTAGCATTTGTCAATTAAGAATGATTTTAGTCTTGTAATGAAAAGCTAATCTTTTTGTAATTCTGTGATTTGTTTTGGAAGTTTGTTGTAGATTTTAATTGACATTATGTATCGCTGTGCAATTTAGGTTGTATAATTTTGTTTCTACCTATTATTACCTATTGTTATTTAAATTGGTTTGGTCAGAAATAAAGTCCATTTAGTAATGACGGCATTTTAATTGTACACCAATTATGAATCATACGAGTGGGTAGGTCATTGCTAGAAAGGGTGGGCCCAACCCATTCAAATTAAAAAAAAAACACGTTTAAACTCCCCCTAATAATGGGCATTCTCAGGTAGTTGGCTTTAGTACTAAATGAAATCAAATGAAAAACATTTATTCAGTACGTCATAAAAACGAAGTACTTACTTATTTTGTTAAATTTTTCTCAACAGTCTAAGCATTATCCGTACTATGTACATGCATACTTAGATATGTACTAGCTTCTGCCCATGGATTCGCCCGCGGACTTTACCGGCGACTTTAGTTTTTACCGGATAAACAGTAGCCTATATGCTATTCTGATGTATAAGCTATATTAATGTAAAGTTTCATCAATATACATGTTCAACGGAAACACTTCAGAAGGCAGCTTATGCTACAGTTTACATATCCTACTAATATTTTAAATGCGAAAGTTTGTGAGGATGGATATTTGTTACTCTTTCACGCAAAAACTACTGAACGGATTTTGATGAAACTTTACAGTAATATATGAACTTATACATCAAAATAACACATAGGCTACTTTTTATCTGGGTTCCACGCGGGCGAAGCCGTGGGCAGAAACTAGTGTATATAAATGTTTATTTATACATTGGGGAAGTTGGAGTATGGTTACAAGCAACAACTAGAGGGTTAAAATACCCCCTGTAACTATGAATATGAACTTTACGCGTAAATTAAGAGACAACTTTGAATTTTCGGTACTTATGGTTCCCTTATAAAATAGGGGTTGGTCTTACTACAAGCAATTTAAAGTGTTTTATTTTTTTTAAGTGGTTCTTTATTCATATAGAGAATTAAGAAAACCTTGTCTCCATCTACACCACAGGTTCTCAAACTTATTTCTCCCACCGCCCACTTTAAGCATAAAAAAGTCCTAGCGCCCCCCAAAGTTTTTAAACATAAAACGTATGCTTTCCCCCTAGACCGCATTAGCGCCCCCAATATCTTCTAGAGCCTTCTACCACCCCCCTGAAGGCCTACAGCGCCCACAAGAGGGCGTTATCGCCCACTTTGAGAAACAGTGATCTACACTAATAATATAAAGACGTAAAGTTTGTTATCTTGTGACGACCTCTGTGGCACAGTAGTCGCATTACCGCCTGAGATGCAGAAGATTGTGGGTTCGGTTCCCGTCGCGGGACAAATGTTTGTATGATCTGCAAATATTTTTCTCGGGTCTGGGTATTTTCTATGTATATTTAGTTACAAAAAAATATATATATAAGTAGTATATCAGTCATGTAGTTTCTATAATACAAGCTCTGCTTAGTTTGGGGCTAGATGATGCTGTGTAAAAATGTCCAGCATTTTTTTTTTTAGTTTTTTTTTTAAGTTTTTTTGTATGTTCAATTACAAAAATTCTTACAACAATATTTAAAATAGTCGTAGCCTGCATATTATCCCGTTAAAATAAAACGGCTTTTGTAGAGACCAATTTTGCAACGTAGGTCGACGAAAAATCGATCAAGCGAATTCATTTCTTACAAACGCTGCCGATAAGATATACTTTTCATCGCTACTTACTAGCTAACTTATGTGAGCCTTTTGAGGTTGAGACTCTGGGTCCGTGGGGAACCGAGGCCCTGCGCGTTTTCAAATTTATTTCAGGGCGACTAGTCGTAGCTAGTCATGGGCACACTGTTTGAAAACTAGGATCGTGCGAGGGGCTCAGTTTTACAACTGAGCTAGCACACTGTGTTACCACAATTGAGGCGAGGCAGCGAGGCAGTTTCTGAACGTAGTTGAGTGAGGCAGTCTTGGGAACACAGTGTGCACTGTGCGTGTTGTGTGGTGCGGTAATGGAGTGGAGTGCTATGTGCGAGGCGCATTGTGCGAGCCAAAACGATCTTTCCTCGCGGCTCGGCTCGCGCCTCGCGCCTAGCACAATTGTGCAACTGTGTTAGTGTGCAAGATATGCTAGCTCTTCCAAACGAAAAGAGTGAGGCCTCGTTTAGAGAAAGTGTGTAGCTACAAAAGTGGTGCCACACGTGCTGAGAACCCATCACTAGTCGAAGCGACGCGGCAGCGTAAAGAACGGCGCATTTCCATGCTTTACGCTGCCCTTACGGTAAAAGCTTATTTTGATACGGGTACCACGTGGGCTGTGGACAGTAGCTAGAAAAAGAAAAAAGAATTAAAAACTATTCGTATAGGGAGAACGTCGCGATCACTCGCCCTGATAACGACTCTCGGAATGAGTCGAAACTTAGTCGGTGCCTTCACCGATAGTGCGGTACGTGAAAATTCCCGGTTTTACAACATGAACTATTTAATTAAAAAACTGTTTTCTTTTTTGATTCAGGTGTCTGCATGGATCACCGAGCTGATACTGTCACACGTGACGGCTGAGGAGAGAAAAGCGGCCCTTGCTTGTGTGCTCCGAATAGCACTTACTTGTTGGCATATCGGCAACTTCAATACAGCCATGGAGATAGTCGCTGGGCTCAAGTAAGTACCTAAATACTATAATATACTGAGACAGAACGTATTTGGCCCTCGCGTTGCGGAGAGGAATTACCTACCTTCTATGTAAATTCTGTCTGTATCCTCTCTGTGAAATTGTGTGTGTCAAATAAATGTATTCGTTCTTTCCTAGATAGAGACAGAAAAAAACCAACATCGACATAGTTCTGATCGAAAACTGGGACCGTAATTATCGTAAACAGGTTACTCAACGTAAAAAAGTTCACGACAGTATCCAACCAGGCTAGATAGACATACTCTCTAATCTTCATGATCTTCGATGATGGTCAAGGAGTATAGTCAGAAGCACGATATAAGGACATCTGCACTTTGTAATACTTTAGTATAAAAACTGCTTCCTTTTTATCATAAAATGCAATTTTTTGATCGATCTGGACTTTTTGACCAGAGCGATCAATGCTATATCAATAAAAAATGACTTATTCAATGATTCTGCAGAGATGCACCACAACACCCAGACCCGTAACAAACATCTGTAAAGTATTTTAGGGCTTTAAAGTATAAGAACTTCTTCCTTTTTATCATAAAATGATTTTTTTATCGATCTGGTCTTTTTGACCAAAGCGACCAATGCTTTATCAATAAAAAATGTGACTAATTCAATTAGTCTGCAGAAATGCACCATAAAACTTGGGAATAGAACCCCGACCAACTTGCTTGCCTGCTTGCCTGCCGCGCCATTGAGTATATAAACTAAGTATCTATCTTCTCAGTCAGTCAGTCACGCAACGATTTTATGAAGACGTGCTTAGAGTGAAAAATCTTTTTATTTATGAAACCATAAAAAAGTAATTCCCTTCTTACCTGAACTAAATAGAAGTTGACCGCTGCCCTGTTTCCCATGTGAGAACCAGATTTGCACAGAAACAGTACCAACGTTGTTTCACATCTATACGCTGTTCTTATTAAAGCGTGCAGCGTAAAGAGGAAAAGCAACTGAAATTAAAAAGATAACACTGACTTAGCTTAAGTAATTCGAGTACAAGAGCATTGAGACGATGTTTACTAAAGGAGGAGGAGGAGTAACAAACTTACATCTATTCTCGCAAACTTTCGCGTTTATAATAGTTTTATGATAGAATAGATAGAATATAAAATACTTTATTGCATGAAACACTTTTTTTACTTTCATAAATATTATAATGAAACCTAAAAATGAAATTGATCATCCTTATTGTTTGCGTAAGTTCTGTTACCTATGCTTGGTTTTTTTACGTAGTTAATTTATTGTAAATATGACATAATACTTAGAACTTTTGATGGGAGAAGCCACTGGCTCCTGAAATACAGTTTCTGCTAGTTCAGGAGCCTATGGATTCATATTATAGAGGTACAATCTATGACATTTTATTATGTTAAATAAATATATTTTGAATTTACTTTTACTTTATATTTTTATATTTAATTTATAATTTTATTAATTAAATATAATATTATATAATATTAATTTATTTTATTCTTAATTATAAGACCAGGGGCCTAACCATAAAGTCTTATAGCGATTCAGTTCAGGCAAAGATGTCACTTTCTGCTTTGCGATTCAGGACGCTATGGCGTAGCTAAAGCTTTGTCATTCGAAAAGCGGGATTTGATATCTTTGCCTGAATTGAATCGCTATAAGACTTCATGGTTAGGCCCCTGGACTGAAAAAAATACCTCTCTCTAGGTCAAGGTTTACTAGAAGAAAACTAGTCTATTTTTAGAACTGATTATTTATTTATTATGGAACACAAAACAGAATATACTTAGTCAAATCAGTCAAACAACCTTTATTTAGGTATTTCATATAATATTGTATATTTCAAATGACTTCAAAAAATGAGGAGATTCTCAATTGGTCTTGTTTTTTTTTTAAGGATTGTTCAAGGACTATCCTTGAACAATCCTTAAAAAAAAATCCCACCTCTAAGGGTGAATAAATGGGTGATGAAATTTTATATTGAACTTTTTATAGGCTGTGTTAATTTTCCTTATAAAAAATACCTATATTAATTAAGTACTAATTTGTGCGTGCAACAAAGAATAAAGAAGAAAGAAGATAAGAACAGAGAAGACAATTAGTACAATCAGAAGGGGTTTCTTTCGGCCTTCAGCTGTTAGAGACTGTAGGCCGGCGGAAACTACTTGCTGACTGTACTTTAACTCAACAGAAGATAGAGCTGATAGAAGAACGAAGATTATATTGACAAGCAGTAATGCGCGCAGTCTTGTGTTCCAGTTTAAAGAGTATGATTGCCGGTGGAATTGCAAGCAAATTGGACTTTCACTCGCTGTCTCAGTGATTGATATCTCTATTGTTGCAAACGTCCTAGGTTTGTTAACTGCTCACCGTCAGGTGGGCCGTATGCTATATTTGTATAACAGAAAACGTTATTTGTACCTAAGTTTATGTTTGTGTAGGTAGTTACCTACCTACTTACCTAACCATGCATGTTACTCTCACTGCATCTAAAATGCATCTTAGTACCTACTTGTTAAGTAGTATAAGAATTTTAATCATAATAATCATAATCATAATCATAATCATAATCATAATCATAATCATAATCATAATCATAATCATAATCATAATCATAATCATAATCATAATCATTTTCTCAGTGAGTGATTTCTCAGTAAGCTATTTATATTGTTAATCTTTTTGAGAAATAAATGATCTTAAACCGTAAACCGTAAGTAGAAAAGTAAGAGACCATTCTTAATGCACCAATGAATAGAATATTTATTTATTTATTGTTATTGCGTGCATTAAAATATTTTTATAGATAGATAGTTAGATAGATAGATAGTTAGAAAGATAGATAGTTAGATAGATAGATAGTTAGATAGATAGATAGTTAGATAGATAGATAGATAGATAGATAACTCTATTGCATACACCAGGATAAAACACACTTTACAGACACTTTTTTATTTACGAAATCGGTTACGAAATAAGAATAAATAATTTCGTGTCCACCATAATCTAATTTACAGCATCCAAAATTGAAGCTAGGTACCTACTGAGCATGTTTAAAATTAAAATATGTATTGATTTTTTTATATTTATATATTATTTCAGGTACTTATTTAGTAAGTATTTTCTATGTTATGTATTTTTTTCTGTAATTTATATGCTTTCTTGTTGTGATAAACCACTTTATTATCTATTCTATCATACTTACTCAGAAAGATTCTTAATTTTAAAATAAAAACGACACTTATGTAAATTTAAATTTGTCCCGAAAAATGTGACTCAGTGGGACTTGAAGCCGCATCTTCGCATTTAATCAGCGATGCGTTCCGCCGTACCCAATCACGCCGTGAATCGTGTGACGCTGAGTCCAAATCGGACATTTTCCATTCAGCTTATAGCATTGATATAGACTATATACAGGTGTCTAATACAAAAAAAAAACCTGCTTTTAGTGCAAATACATTAAAATTAAGCATTTATTTTTGTAATCCTATATTACTAATAGTTATACTTTGTGTCCTAAGAATAACAGAATGGCTATCTACTTTCTTCAGGGTACCTGGGTTTTACATACGCTGCCTTAAGAGGCCAGCGGAGGATGAATTGCCCATACAAACGTATTTATCTTAGTAGCTAGATATATATTTATATTTATTACCTAAATTGAGATGTAAAAGAATCGCATTTTGCATATTTTTACGTCATACATAACATGTTTTCATCTTATTTGTTTCGTATTTAAAACAACAAATCTTACGCATTGTTTGGTTAGGTACATAGCTTATATTGTCTAGTTACAGAATAAAAACACGATGTGAAATATACACAAGTTTTAGTCATCATTTTTGGTATTACGGAAAATCCCCAAATTTATAACAAATTCTAAACTTCAAATTGATATCGCGCAAGCACGGGCGGGGACCTGCATGAGCCAAAAAGAGATAGCGATATTTGGACGAGCTTTGAATTGAAGTTGCGAGCTGCGTTCGCCGCATCCTTAACGAAAAGAGCTACTTTTTATCCTGGTACTATGCGGGGAAGCCGTGGACAGAAGCTAGTAAAGTATAAATCGCGTCCGCTTCATCTCCACTCCCCGCTAATACTCCGGCCAAGCGACTGACTGCTATTATCGGACTCAGATCCTTTTATACCCTTCTCAATGTCGTATTTCATCCACTACCCTCATGCATACATATTATATTTTATTAAGTTTCTTATGTTGAGTGAAACATTTGGTGACAGAATTGTAGAGTCATGACAAGCAGGGTCCTCCGTGACATGTCACGGGGCATTTCACGGTACTCGTCACGTTTTTTTTAATTGACTTAAAAAAAGGATGAGGTTCTCAATTAGTTTATGTTTGGCCCTTGATATTTTCGGCAATTGGTAACCAATTTTCGGTGATGATTCTTTTGTTGTTATATAGAGAACGATCCCGAAGAGATTTCATAATAAGTTATATTTGTGAGAGATTGCTACGTACTTTTCCAGTAAAACTCAAAAACATCATCATCTTATGGAATCAGGACTAACCGAAACATTTTATGTGGACTTTTTACTTTTGTTTTTTATTCGAAAGAGTGTCATCTCGATTGACCAAAATAACGTAAACACGTAAGGAAGTTGTTTTTTTTTACATTAAAAGTCTTATATAATTTGTTCCCCTGACCGTCCGTACTAGTGACTGCCACGGTTCAGTCAGGTGTTCCTCACGGACCAACCGGTATGCACAGCCCTGTGGGGAAACTCCATGCTAGTTCCGTGAGGAACTTGCTCAGGGAGTAATAAATCCTCCTACTATTATAAACGCGAAAGTTTGTGAGGATGGATGTTTGTTTGTTACTTTTTCACGCAAAAACTACCGAACGGATTTTGATGAAACTTTACAGTCATATAGCTTTTACATCAGAATACCACATAGGCTACTTTTTATCCGAGTACCGAGAGTGATTATGTCACAATAACCAACAACTCTGGATCGTAATAAGTCAAAGTGGGGCGATGCGATATGCCCTAGCTTGTCATCGAGCGACCTATCGTTCGGCGCATTGCACGCTGTTTACAGCAGAAAGATGGCGACCCACGTGCCGAGAAAGAAAGAAAGAAAGTAAAAACATTTGTTTGCTAACGTTGCATAATATAAAATAAACAGACAATACACACACGGGATTTGCACAAACAATATCTAAATACTAGCAATCCTATCCTATCCTACTTCCTACTAATATAATAAATGCGAAAGTCTGTGTATGTGAACGTTTGTTACCACGTATCTCCGTAACTACTAATCCGGTTTTGATGAAATTTGGAATGTAGATAGTTTAGATTCTGGAATAACACATAGGCTAATCTCATTTTCAAAAATCAACCCCTATGGGGGTTAAACAGGGTGGTAAAGTTACTATGGAAAATTTTATTCGCTCAAAACTCGGTACAAATAAACTTTGAAAGAAATAATGACAGACATATTTTTTTTTTCAAAACTACCCTTTGGGAGTGTGCAATTGAGTTCTAAACTTTGTATGGAAAGTTGTAGTCCTTGGTTCGATACACTCAAAAGTTGGTGGATATAGTTTGACACCTGGAGATGGTCATACGCTATTTTTATTAACATACCACGTGGGCGAAGCCGCGGGCAGAAACTAGTAAAACTATAAGCCTACCGATACCAACGACGCATTTTTTGTGTCATCTGGCAGCACAACGCTGATCTTCTATTGAAACCAAACACTAAGTGAAATCACGAATGTCTGCTTACATTACGATTAGTAAATGTATATAATATCACATAATATACCTAACTATAAATATAACGGTGTACAAACTTGTTAAACGAAGAAAGTGCGATAAACTTTCAGTTCATGAGTAAATACAAGTCTCAGCCGATTTTTATTATATTTCAACTGCCAAGTATACCAAGCCTCTTTCATATAGTTTCAATTCTAAAAACTATCGTGAACTTGACTATTCATTTTGTAAAAACGGGAATTTCACATACTGGGTGGTTGCGACTTTCTCCTTCCGCGTCGCGCCGTGCACTCAGTGCACCACTCACCCTGATGAAGACTCTCGGAATGAGTTGAAACTTAGTCGGTGCCTTCACCGATAGTGCAGTACGTGAAAATTCCCGTTTTTACAATATGAATAGTTTCAATTCTGTAAGTACCACGTTCCTACGCTTTATCGCGAAAGAAACCGTAAAATCGATTTCCATTAAAATTTCAAGCACCAGATTACATTCATGTAAAAATAAGTTTTAAGCGATTTTCCGAGCGCCCGCGGAAAATCTCCACTATCTTGCCCGCAAGGGTTATCACAAGATGAATAGAAAATGCTTATATTTTTGCATTTTGTGCAAAAATCGATGCACATAGTTTTATCAACTTATTTTTATTTATTAGAGACCAAATTAACAGCTGATTGGAGACTGTAATCAATAATCATATTATAGGAGAATCGCATTTCTAGCCCGATTTATTGAAACATTACCATTTTACTATAAGCTATGGTATTATAACAGGTCTCTGAGTAGTACATCTTTTAACCTGCTTTTCTCCTAAGGTGCCTCTTCACGGTCGGCGATCGCATTGGCCTATCACGCTGGCCCAGCGTGAAATGGCCATATTTGTTTAGGCTGGACAATGATATTACATGATTGTACGGAGATCAGTGATCACGCACTATCATGGGAAAAAGGCTTGTGTAGTAGGTACAGAGACGATGTACATACTAATAGGAATGAATTCCCTCAAGTGAACTAGAACGTACTATTCAGTTGTACTCGTTCCTAATAGACGTAGAATTACTCGCTATTTTCGTCGGCTAAATCGGACGGACGTCTTGATTTATGGATAGAAGTTTTACTCCTGAAGGATTGTTTCTTTTCCCGGTAAACTCAAAAAATATCAACCTATGGAATCACGACTAGCCGAAACATTTTTTGTAGGCTATTTTACGTTTGTTTTTTATTCGAATGTCATGCCGAGTGAGCAAAATAACGTAAGCACGTGAGGTAGTCGGTTTTTTGACATTTAATATCTTATATTAGGTATGTTCTCTGTAGGTGACCTACCTATCGGGTCTGGGTATTGTCTATACATAATATGTATGTATTTACAAAAAAAAATATTTAAGTAGTATATCAGTCATGTCGTTCCCATAATACAAGCTCTGCTTAGTTTGGGGCTGGATGATGCTGTGTGAAAAATGTCCAGCATTATTTATTTCCACTTGTGACCCAAGGTCCGTTAGACTACATCTCTCGCTTTTGTTCGACTTCTGATGGTTGTGTTAACCAACTTTACCTTGAAGAAATATATCAGTTGCTTGCATCGTAGGTAAAAGATACTCCGCCCGCAAAATAAGGGTCATCTGGCAACCCTACTGCTCTAGCTTCTGACCCAAGGTCAATGTAAATAGGTTATCGAAACCTCTCACAAAATATCTTGAATGAGTACGTTCTGCCGACAGCTTCACTCGCGTGGTACCCAGATAAAACATACCTAGTTTTATTCCAGGTCGAAATCCATATTTTTTACGTATTCAAATCTCATATATCTCGGATAATCCCACTTTTATCTCTTTATCTCTAACTAGCTATCGCCCACGGCTTCGCCTGCGTGATACGGATAAAAAGTTACTGTTACCGTTCGTAAAAAACGTATTCGCTCATCCGTTATTTCGTTAACTTACGTTGCAAAATTGATCTCACTTTTATTTTAACGGAATAATATTATAGCCTATGTCCACCCTAAAAAAACAATCTGAATATTGGTGTAAGAATTTTTGAAATTAGATTAGTAATTTCGGTGATTACCTCTTTACATACAAATTTTTAAATATTAGTGTATGCGGATCCACGGATTATTTAACTTAATTAGAATAATCAATGAAAAGTAATTGAAATCCGTACAAGATGATTTCAAAAACCCGCTTTACAATCAGTTCGTCCGTTTCGGAGAACAAGGACCCCTATAATGTAAGGTCGTGTACAGTACCCGCCCCGTCTATTAAAACACGAAACTGCTTGATAACGACAATTTTATTTTTAGCTTTTGCCCTTCCTTCTAGAGAGTTGTTGAACGTAGCACTTTGTAGCACTTCGTAGCTCTTCGTAGCGAGTACCGTAGCACCGTAGTATATTTTTACAATCGTAGAAAGACGTAAAACGTGGATAGATCTATCTATCTAAGATATGTGATAAGCTGTTCAAGACATATACATTTTCAATCAATCGCTAAAGGTTTTTGTTACACACAATAAAAACAGGCATATTTTGTTTTAATTGAGAACCTAATAATTTGAGAACCTAATTGTTTGAGAACCACCTTTTTAAGATGGTTAAAAGCCGGGCTTTGAGTTGTATAGCTATTGAAAAGCTTGCCAGAAGTACTCTCGCGAAAACTTAGCTTGATAAAAAACAGACATATTTTGTTTTAATTGAGAACCTAATAATTTGAGAACCTAATTGTTTGAGAACCACCTTTTTAAGATGGTTAAAAGCCGGACTTTGAGTTGTATAGGTATCGAAAAGCTTGCCAGAAGCACTCTCGCGAAAACTTAGCTTGATAAAAAACAAGCATATTTTGTTTTAATTGAGAACCTAATAGTTTGTAACCACCTTTTCAAGTCGGTTAAAAGCCGGGCTTTGAGTTGTATAACTATCGAAAAGCTTGCCAGAAGCACTCTCGCGAAAACTTAGCTTGATAAAAACTCTGAAGCAAACTAAGTTAGAAATTGCAAAACGCCGTCTATCACAAGAACAGGGCAAATTGGCCTCTAATAAAAACAAGCTGTTGGACAATGTTTATTTATTGCTTCAATAAACACAGCTTATACAGCCTTCTAGTAACTTTATCAGCTACTAGCTACTGCCTACGGCTTCGCCCGCGTGGTAGTCGGATAAAAATATCCGATAAAAAGTAAAACATTCATACATTCATGTACAAGTAGATATATACAAAAAATACAGATGAAACAGCTAGCTATCTTAACTACCGTTGCAAACGATCTATAGATAGCTCAACTGATCCAGATCACTATCAGACGGAAGCGTTCTCAATATACTGGACGCATTGCCACGCTCAATTGCAATGCTTATGCGTTGACCCAGATAAGAGCAAGCTCTCTGTTCACGCGTCGCTTCGACCAGTCGCCCTGAATGAGTTTTGAAAACGCGAAGGGCCCCGGTTCCCCACGGACCCAGAGTCTCAACCCCAAAAGGCTCAAATAAGTGGCTAGTAAATAGAGATCTTACCACTAAGGCAGCGCTCGTAAGAATCGCATACGCTCGACCGTTTTTACGGCGAAATACGATGCAAAATTGGTCTTCACGAAAAGCCCTTTTATTTTAACAGGATGATATAGCCTTTATCCACCTTTAAAGTCTAATCTGAATATTGGTGAGAAATCGGATGTTTAATTTCGTAGATTACCTCCTACACCCAAACTTACAAACTTTATCTGTTTATAACATTATTATATTATTAAACTAGCCTCTGTCCACAGTTTCGCCCGCGTGGTACCCAGATAAAAAGTAACCTATGTGTTATTCTGATGTATAAGCTATATTACTTGCAAGTTTCATCAAAATCCGTTTAGTAGATTTTGCGTGAAAGAGTAACAAACATCCATCCTCACAAACTTTCGCGTTTTTAATAGTAGTAAGATAGTGTAGACGAGGTAAGATAATTTTCTGCTCTCGGCAATATTTTTAGCTTTTAAGCTGAGGGAACGAGGGAAGGAGACTTTATTTTCCGTTGCATAAATGAGAAAAACCGAGAGCTTATGTGATTGCATTTCAGTGTAATGTTAGAAGTCTTTTCAATAATCCTACTACTATAATAAACGCGAAAGTTTGTGAGGATGGATGTTTGTTACTCTTTCACGCAAAAACTACTGAACGGATTTTAATGAAACTTTAGAGTAATATAGCTTATACATCAGAATTATATATAGGTCTCTTTTTATCCGGGTACCACGCGGGCGAAGCCGTGGGCAGAGGCTAGCTTATAATATATTTTTTTCTCTGCATACTAGTTATTGCATTTGGTATACTATGACTAGAAGACTAATCATAGTAAATCATAGATTCAGATGTCCCTGTAACGGTTAGAAGAAATAATTAAAAATAATTTCCTATTAATTTACGGCTCGAAGGACCAAAAATGTACGATCCCAGTTAGGACTGTACAAGTAGGTTAAGTTGGTGTAAACTAACTTACTATGGAGCATGGGTACTTCCAAGATAGCTATTCACATCACTTACCAGTGTACACATCAGTGTAGATGTTAATTTAAAGAGAAAACACTTGTTTCCACTAAAAGTTTATTTATTCACTAATTATAAGTTGTGACGTACACGTTGTGCCTAGGTCACACTGGGTCGATGACCTTGTAAATATTCGATAATAATCACCGCAGTCTTATGTATGATACAAGGGTATCCTCCAGGTAACAATATAATGCGCACGTACCTGGAAAACCAGCTGCTGATCGCCTCCACACTGTGCGCTTGCTGTTCGATGCTGGCGGCACTCTGTCACACGCACCGGCCGGTGGGAAATCGTTGGTGTTTTTATGTATTGAGAAGGGTTATGATGATTTTGTCCGTTTAAAATGGGTTTTGTGAGTATGAGCTGCGCTGCACTGTCGATTGTTCGGAGGTGACGCGACAACTACTCTTCTTTTTTCTCACAGCGACGAATTCGCTCGTCGAACGGTTAATTGTTGAGGGTAGGTTTTTTTGTTGTTGTTGAAGTTACATACGCATAGGACCAAAAACTGTGGCCCGTGCTACGAGAAGAAACCACCCTCATATCAAAGACATACGACCTACGTTTTTGGTGAAAAATAAAACTATGTGAACGAAACATAAGTAGTAAGTTGAAACGTAATCGATTACCACTCGCCGCGACTGTCTCGCGCGGTCACCTTAAGTGCACTCGTCGTTCAAGTAATTCCGCTTATTGCGGTAAAACTAATGTACGTCACCGTACAAGTTCAGATTCATTTATTGACCATTTCATGATAACACATAATACCGTCGTAAAGTTGCATGGCTATCGATATTCTACAGACAGATTTCAGGAATATGCCCGGAGCTACATGATCTGATATGAATAAATTCATTCATTCAATGAAAAAACTATAGACATACTCGTAATAACATAATCTTATTCTAAATAAAGTTAAATGGGCGGAAAGTAAAATGGTTTGGTCTCATAAATATATTTTATCTGTGTACCTATAAGTGTTGCCATGTTGATAGTGGCTAGTTTCTACCAAATGACATAAAAACTGTTTAAAATCTACTTAGCAATCGTCCATAGATGACGTTAACCGCTCAGCTTACCAACAGGCTTGAAAAAACCGGACAAGTGCGAGTCAGACTCGCGCACCGAGGCTTCCGTACAAGCTTGTATGTTCATAAAAATAATTAACATTACCTGCTGAGATAGGGACCTTTTGACCCCACACAACACATATATTTTTTATTTTATTTTTTGTAGTATTTTAATGAAACCTTTCTGTGTTTGTATTTATTTGTTTTGTATTTTGTCACCTGTTGTGTTGTGTTTGTGGTTATATATATAAATGTATTTTCTTTCTTTCTTTCTATTTTCTCTACTCAAGTACATAAACTATGAAAACATTAAACATTACTCAAACGAAAAGATAGTCGGATTGAAAGACAAACTAGTCTTTGTAGATAAAAAAATGTTCTTCCATACATCAATACCCTCGAAGGTATATCTTTTATATCAATATACGTCACGGTCAATTCTCCAACTGCAAATATAATTTCGTAATCGCAAAAAATATGTGATAAAAGCACAAGTTAACAATTTTCGGACTTTTTTCTTTACTTGTGCTGTAAGACCTTGCTTGTCAAATGTGATGATTCTAGGTCAACGGGTACCCTTATAGGTTTTGATTTATTTGCGAGTATCAAAATATTTCGTATTTTTTTATTGCGATGACTTGAAGCTTGATCTTTTGATTAGATATTTATTTCAACTTGATACCTCCACACGTTCCTGAGAAAAATAGTCTTGACAGACAGATAGATCGACGGACGACAACGAGGTGATAATATGAGGGTTCCGTGTTTTTGCTTTTGAGGTACGGAACCCTAAAAAACATGTCGGGGACGCAGCAGAACCACGGCAATTATTCATATCCCTATTTCATTCCATGCCCACTTTCATATACCCTTTAGTTTTTGCCAAACTGCTGAGATAGTGGGTAATATGCAAATCGCTCCACTCAACCTAAAAACCAACCTTTCATGTTGCAAGCAAACTGTTATTTCAGGCAAATCTAAAAACATTAAATAAAAAAATAACGCAAAAAAGAAGTATGAATATCCTTTAGACCTTCATGCTCCATTTTCGGCCGTATCATGTGAGATTATGCCCAAATGAAGTTATATTATTGATTTCCTTAATCATTCCTACTATATTCGCCTCAAAACTAAAGTGCTGGCGAGAGGCACCTCGAAACTTTATATTCGGCAAATACCCGCGTTTTGCAAGTTATTATTAAACGGTTGCGGGCCTATCGCCGCTTATTGGAACACTAACAGATGCACATGCCTTCGAAATTTTGGTTCTAAGCCTTGCCGATTTCTTCACGATGTTTTGCATACCATAAGAACGTACCCTACTTGAAGTACCCTACCTATTAAAAAAGGGTGCTAATTAAACAGACTTCTTTTTAATAGCATTATTCGCATCTAAAAATCTACATTGCCTTCTAAATTACTAAGTCAGCGACAATTAACGAGCGTCTGCATGAAACTATCTTAGCCACTAGTTATCTTCTATGTAAGTCGCTCTCACAACTCAGCATGGTGGTTATTTTTTAGCATCTAAATTTGTAACATGCATTCAAGCAGTAAATTTCTAAAATATTACCTAATATATGACTAACCGGTTTGGAACCCAAGTTTGTTGGGTAAAGTTCGGATAGCAATCCTCCTTTTCTGAGTGGTAATAAAAAAAAACCTAATAACCTAACCTATCCAAGACGGAGATAATTTGTGATCTTTACTTGACGCTTTCTATAGAATATTTAGTTCGCGTCGTAAAAAATACGAATTAGTTTATTAGAGGCTATCTAATTTTCCCGTTGCTTGGTTATAAAATGAGAAGTTTGATCACGTGGCCAATAAAGAAATGTGTGGCTTGACTTATTATTTCTCTTAAAATGATAATTATTAAAGTTGGTTTACAATTGGCGAAGATATCACGTAACATACCTACATAAAAAAAACAAATTAAGAAACTCCTTTTATGAAGTCTACGATACGGTTGCATTCCCAAGTTTACGGTTCCTATCCTGCAGGTACTCTAATAGCATCAGATCCTCACGTGCTCAAGTTAATTTGCTTACTCTTTCGAATAAAAAACATAAGAAAAGTCGCCAACAAAATACGTTTCGGCTAGTCGTGATTCCATAAGATGATGTTTTTTTAGTTTTATAGTAAAAATATCCTCGGGATCATTCTCTATACAACACCAAAATTATCATCAGAATCGGTTTACAATTGGCGAAGATATTAGGTAACAAACACACACGATAAAAAAAACATATAGCCGAATTGAGAATCTCCTCTTTTTGAAGGCGGTTAAAAATGAGTACTCGTCAAAGAATTAAAAAGTAAAAAAAGTATCAACGTAGGTTCCACGATACGTTTTATAATAATAATACTTTACCTAATGTTAAAAACTATATTACTACAGACTAGCTACTGCCCACGGCTTCGCCCGCGTGGTACCCGGCTAAAAAGTAGCCTACGTGTTATTCTGATGTATAAGCTATAATATTGTAAAAGTTTCATCAAAATCCGTTCAGTAGTTTTTTCGTGAAAGAGTAACAAATATACATCCTCACAAACTTTCCCCTTTTGAAATAGTAGTAGGATATGCAATTTGATAAGTAAGATCACACAGCAGATAAGTAAGATCACTTCTTGCGCCGCGGTTAATATTGAGTTCAGCTGAAACCGCGCTTTCTCAGTAACATCAATATGCGGACGAACACGGGAAATAAATCACTGAAACGTGTCAGAACATAGATTTTTATTAAATTTTGCGGGCTTGTTTTAGCCACATATGTACATAAATTACATAAAGTGCATTTATTTGAGTCAGCGTGTAACAAGCTGTTTGCTTTTTATAAGGGTGTTTTAGTCATAAATATATAAATAAATAATACTGGGCATTTTTCACACAGCATCATCTAGCAAACTAAGCAGAGCTTGTATTATGGGAACTATATGACTGATATACTTTTTGTTTTGTAAATATATACATGATATACATAGAAAACACCCAACCTTAGACAAATATTTGCAGATCGTACAAACATTTCTCCCGCGGCGGGAATCGAACCCACAACCTTCTGCGTCTCAGGCGGGTTTCCACCCACTGCGCCACAGAGGTCGTCGTGGTATTAAGCTTTAGTTTTTTACGCCATATTATAAAAGGCGAACCACGTCAATCATGAAATATGTATGTACCAAAACACGGTCCGATCGCATGATTCAGTATCGATCACAAAGTCTAACGAAAAATTAAAAATAAAATCAAATAATCGAGAAGAAAGTGTCATGAACGTATTACTATTATACCCTAGCTTCTGCTCATGGCTTCACCCGCGTTATACCCGAATAAAAAGTAACCGATGTGTTTTACTGATGTTTAAGCTATATTACTGTAAAGTTTCATCAAAATCCGTTCAGTAGTATTTGCGTGAAAGAGTTATAATATTACTAGCTTCTGCCCACGGCTTCGCCCTCGTAGTACTGGGATAAAAAGTAACCTATGTGTTCTTCTGATGTATAAGCTATATTACTGTAAAGTTTCATTAAAATCAGTTCAGTAGTTTTTGCGTGAAAGAGTAACAAACAGCCATCCTCACAAACTTTCGCGTTTTTAATATAAGTTGGATTATTGATTTCAGCATACGTAATGTCCCTAACAAGTCTCTTCAGCCTCTTAAAACCGACGGCCTAGTTGGCTCAGTGCCAGCGCTTGAATGTACACAAAATCGTCCTTGCTCGCATCGCTAAACCTCATTGTACGAACAAATTTCATAACCTGTTGCTTTATACACAAACTCTTTGTTAAGTTACAATACGTTCTATGTATATAAATACTTTGTGAAATATGTTTTTATGTAAATTAATTTGAAACCGCTTTTCAACAAGTACAGATTTTTTCAGGTATAAATTAAAAATTGACTTCTAATAACGGGAAGTTTCTAAATTTAATCGAATCTAATTTTACGAATGATATTTTTTCATTAAATTTATATGAGACTAACCTTGAAGTAAGACTTAATTAATAAAAAAAAATCTTTCAAATCGGTTTACAATTGACGAAAATATCGCGTAACGTATACACATAAAAAAAACATGCGAATAAAGAACCTCATCCTTTTTTGAAATCGGCTGAAAAGAGTCCATACTATTTTATCTACAATATGAAACATAATTATATGAGCCAACAATTGTGTTGCTATTATTTCATATTAAAGTACATACTTTAATCAATTTTCAATTATTTTAGACTAAACTTTAACCTTAGGTTTCAGATTTTGGTTTTATTTTGACTGTTTTTTAAATACGATATTTTGACTTCAGATGCCCTAATTCTCGTCATTCTTTCACAAGTACCGATATAATATATCATCAGTCTACTGTTGGTCCACTTTCAATCGATATTTTGACGTTTTTCTAAGAAAGAACCGAAAAAATCAAAGGCATATGACATCGGTTAATGTTCCAATAAGCGGCGATGGGTTGGCTAACAACTGTGTAAAACGCGGACCGGTGCCAAATATAATGTTTGGACGTGTCTCTGACTACCCCTGACTTGGTATCCTTACAGATTTGCGTACTGATTAAGGATCTGAGGACCTCTATAATGGGGATTACAATCGAATTGCGATTTTGACCTATAAGTGACTAAGACTTTAGTTTGACTATTGGCCTCGATTCTGTAGTACACTGACTAAACTAAATTTAAACTGCCGCTCTCTTTTACTGATAGTGCAAGCAAGAAAGAGATAGCTACAATTTTAGTGCTGTCAAATTAGTCGCATTTAAGTTTTCCATACAAATTTAGTCGTGATATCAAAACATGCTGACTATAAACACGAAGAAAAACGGCACGTAAACTGATTTGACAGCAGCATACGGCACTAAAATTGTAGCTATCTCTTTCTTGCGTACACTATCAGTAAAAGAGAGCGATAGTTTAAATTTAGTTTAGTCAGTGTACTACAGAATCGAGGCCATTAGAAAAGTATGCAAATTTCTTCTTTGATACCAAAACATTTGGATTGAAAGTTAGAATATCGCTCAGCTCTCATCGTTCCAATTACTGAAATTGAAATTTCTTTTTGAAAAGTATTTTTAGCTTTAACTTAGAGAATCCTTTTTGTGCTACTTTTTATGTCAGACACGTTCTCCCCATTTGTAAAGTGACTGAAATCGCTGGGTATTATCGAGCTTGCAAAAGCTACGGATTATACAAATGAAAGGTGTTAAAATTTGTATTGAATGAGATTTGTAACTACGGTTTAAGATCATTTTATTTCACAAAAAGATTTACAATCTAAAAAGATACAATACAACTGATCTTTCATAACTAATTTTCTGACTGAAAGATTCACTGACAACCAACCTGCTCTTAAGGTCGTTCAACTGTTAGTTTTATATCGAAGTTATCTGCTACTGATATTGGGAGAGGACGGAAGATCAGCGCGCTACTTACCTTCACCAGGTCTGCGGCTAAAAGGTTCTTAACTAAAAGTTCTTTAGTTAAGGACCTTAGTCCTTAATTAACCGTATAGTAACCTACATTATGAACATGTTTTGTGTGAGATTGGTGTCTGAGATAGGTTTAATTAACCGTATAGTAACCTACATTATGAACATGTTTTGTGTGAGATTGGTGTCTGAGATAGGTTTAATTAACCGTATAGTAACCTACATTATGAACATGTTTTGTGTGAGATTGGTGTCTGAGATAGGTTTAAAAACAGTTAAAAATATAAAGTCAAAGTCGAAGTCAAAATTCATTTATTCAATAAAATCACAAGGACCACTTTGAAACGTCGGTTTTTATCTAGTGCCTGCTCCTCCGCGACCAAGCCAGGAAATAAAGGCAAGAAAACAAGGCTGGTTATTCTTTTTAATGATCCTTTTACAAAACAATTGGTTCGAGTTGGAGCATTTTCAATCCCAAGAGTTTTTGTCATCTAAATAATTCGATATTTTATAGTATGCCTTTTTATAGTTTTTGTTTGATTACGTTTTTAAATTTGTTAATTGTTTTTTTTTATAATAAATATACTAGCTTCTGCCCACGGCTTCGCCCGCGTGGTACCCGCATAAAAAGTAGCCTATATGTTATTCTGATGTATAAGCTATATTACAGTTAAGTTTCATCAAAAACCGTTCAGTAGTTTTTGCGTGAAAGAGTAACAAACATCCATCCTCAATAACTTTCGCGTTTATAATAATAGTAGGATAAATAAAATAATTACTCAACAGACACATACAGCCATACTCAACCTGCGGCCCGCCAATCTTTTCTTTATGGCCCGAAATCTGACCACACAATTTTTTACCTACAATAATTCCAAATTTCCAACTCACGTTTTCTTACAGATTTGTAAGTTAAAAACGGATATTTCTATATCATGACAGGTTTGACCAAAAAAGTTTGACCAAAAAATTTTAATCGTTAATAAAAAGTCAAGCGATTGTCGAACAAAATCTTCCAGACCACTGGTAATAATATTTTCTTGTGGCTCACAGGTACAGCTCGGCTCAGCACAGCTAGTTTTCTTAATGTCTTCTGTAATTTTTATAGTATTTTATGTTATTACGGCCCACCTGATGTAGCAGTCAAACAATGTGGCCCAAGAAAAAAAAAGGTTGAGTATGGCTGGACACATACATAGGGTATGTACCGTGGTACCAAACACCCGGAACAAATATCTGCAGAACACGCAAGCATTTGTCCTCGAGTAGGAATCGAACCTGCACCTCGTGCGTCCTTCCACTCTCAAAATCACATAAAATCCTCTCCTTGTAAAGGTTGTTTGGAAGAGATTAACCGCAGATACCGACCACAGAAAATGTTTGTCAGAAGGTATTATAGAGCACTGGTGCAGACCGCAGAAACGAATAGTAAGTAGGTACAAGACCACCCATTGTACCCCTAATTTTAATATGTTATTGTTATTTTTGTTTATTTCATCAGATGTACAATTACATAAGATTATCTGCAGAACATGCAAATATTTGTCCCGTCGCAAAATCTTAATAAATTAATTAATTTCTCACATAAGCGTATTCTTGTTCACAGATCTCACAAGCTCAAGGCCTTCTGGTGCAGCATCTCGGACGAGCCTCTGCCTGCCCTGGACTTCCTGTCTGCCGCCTTGCTGTCGGCAGAGTACGAGCGGGCGTTGGGCAGAGCGCTGGCTATGCCAGAATGCCGGCTGATCCCTTTTTTTGGAGCCTTTCTTAGAGAATTAAGGTACTTAACCGCAGATACCGACCACGGATATTGCTTGTCAGACGGTACTATAGAGCACTAGTGCAGACCGCAGAAACGTATAGTAAGTAGGTATTACTGACCATAGCTGCAAACCGCAGAATTAAGGTACTTAACCGCAGATACCGACCACAGAGTGTTTGTCAAAAGGTACTATAGAGCACTGGTGCAGACCGCAGAAACGTATAGTAAGTAGGTATTACTGAACATAGCTGCAGACCGCAGAATTAAGGTACTTAACCGCAGGTACCGACCACAGAGTGTTTGTCAAAAGGTACTATAGAGTACTGGTGCAGACCGCAGAAACGTATAGTAAGTAGGTATTACTGAACATAGCTGCAGACCGCAGAATTAAGGTACTTAACCGCAGGTACCGACCACAGAGTGTTTGTCAAAAGGTACTATAGAGCACTGGTGCAGACCGCAGAAACGTATAGTAAGTAGGTATTACTGACCATAGCTGCAAACCGCAGAATTAAGGTACTTAACCGCAGATACCGACCACAGAGTGTTTGTCAAAAGGTACTATAGAGCACTGGTGCAGACCGCAGAAACGTATAGTAAGTAGGTATTACTGAACATAGCTGCAGACCGCAGAATTAAGGTACTTAACCGCAGGTACCGTCCACAGAGTGTTTGTCAAAAGGTACTATAGAGCACTGGTGCAAACCGCAGAAACGTATAGTAAGTAGGTATCACTGACCATAGCTGCGGACCGCAGAAAGTTGTAGAAAGTGGGTTTTATTCGCAAATCGATCGCAAACCGCAGACAGCAGCTTAAAAGCGACTCCAAACTGAGAATTCCAAAGAAAGCTCTTTGTGTCGCAGGCAAAAATTCTGAGGGTCGCTTTCGCATTCTATCCCTTCTTACCTTTTTAATTTTTTGGTCACTACATTATGTAATATTCAGCTCCTTTGTAGAGCTTTGGGACTTTTGGCGGTCTACGATACCCACATTATTAAATTCCATCTCTAGGTATATTTAAAAGAAATCGGTCTGTCTGAACGTAAACTTATAAATTTAGTTACCTATATTATCTAACTTGTAGAAAGCGCTTCAATCTTAATACCTAGAATCAAATTGTAAACACTTATTATTGGTTTCCTATTGATTTATAATTCTCACTGTTTTCCATTTGCTCTAGGTACTTGTCTGTGCTGTTTAATTATGTGTCAAATAAGATACAGTCTGTCTGAACGTTCGCTAAACTTATAAACTTAATCGCCCATAAAGTCTACGTTGTTTATCTGATTTATGTATTTATTTATTACTTAAATTAAAAGACAACGTCTGTCTGTATGTTAGTATATTTTATGAACTAGAAACCTAGTTACATAATCTATCTTGTTGTGAGAGCTTTAATCGTTGCACCTAGAATAAATACCTACTGCTCTCACCACCTATTGTTCCTTATTCTCACTGTTTTCATTTGTTCTACTTGTCTGTGTTCTTTAAGTATGTAGGTAATATATAATATCTTATGGTATTGGGAGGAATTGCATCCGGGACGTCCCACCACAGAATAATTACTAAAAGACTTCAGTTCTTTATAATCATTTTACATTATCGACTGAGAGAAACACAATAATATATTATAAATAGGATGGGGTGCCGTGATTACAAAACCATGGAATGCACAACCATGGAAAACACAACCATGGAATTGGTGTATATTTTGGTCGCAAATTCCAAGGTTGTATTTTCCATGGTTGTGCTTTCCAGCCCGTACAAAATAATGCACACACTGGGAAAACACAACCATGGAAAAGGCTGCCAAAATGGCTTCCAATTCCCAGGTCGTGCTTTCCTTGGTTGTGTTTTCCATGGTTGGACAATCCAGACACGTGTCTGGAATGTACAACCCTGGAAAACGCAACCATGGGATTTGAAGGCAAATGACGTCATAACTCTCGACGCTCATTGGTCGAGAGCTCGTCATATTGTTGAGCTCTCATTGGTCGATGCAAAGTAGTCACATGACGAGGACGAGCCTCGTTTGCACTGAGCAAGTTCTAATATGTTCAATCAAGAGTTGCCAACATAAACAATAAGTTAATGTTGGCTTGAAAAATCCTTCCTAGGCAAATCCATCTTGGATAGGTTAGGTTATTAGGTTTTTTTTTATTACCACTCAGAAAAGTAGGAATCAAAAATGTGTGAATAATGTCCAGCATTATATATTTATTTATTTTAAATCAAATCAACACTTGTGGCTAGTCTGTTTCTGGATTTAATGATTTCATCTATAGTCTGTGGTACTCATCTATAAAAATAGGATAGTACGATTTATACTCTGTAGTTGCATCTAAACGAAGCATGGGCTTTCAACCAATCACAGCAATGGTCACAAATTCCTGGCTGCGCTTTCCTGGCTGTGTATTCCTGGCTGCGCTTTCCATGGTTGTGCTTTCCATGGTTGTACAATAACCGGACTCATACATCCTATTGAGTCCGCGTAGAATTTTAATCTGTGGTCGTCGCGCGCGCGGCTGTCCGCTCTCATATAGAGCTAACAACATACTGTCGCACAGATTAAAAATTTTTGCTTCTACGACTGTTGGTGTGGAATGAGCCCCGCTTTATAAAAATGTACTCTGTGTTCCACACCGACAGACATCCGTAGTCCGGTGATGCTGACCAATGCCATCTGCGGCCCTGCAGCATTAATTTGTACCACATGAACGTGTCAAATTACGAAGTGAGTGAGGGAGCAGGTTCATTCATTCAGAATTCAGAAAAAAGCATTCAGAAAAAAAACACCGACAGTCGTAGGAGGCGGGCCGAGCGGCGCGGTCGTCACGGTTGCGAAAGCAAACCGAGTGAGATGGCATGATCAGATGTTACGGCCTCTCGCTCGCAAATTCTGCTCGCTACAATGTGTTATTTTCTATTTCTTCCTGTTTCTGGTTATTTTTCGGTCACCGTCAGTAATCTGACTGGCAGTAAAAAATCAAAATCAACTCCTTTTTCTGGAGATAAAACCTAAGAATCATCCATGAGACGTATAAATCGATTGCATAAAACCGCATTAAAATCCGATATGCCTTTTCTGAGATGGTAACAAACAGAAAAAACAATCTCTTACGGCGAACGCATATGAGCTCCTGTCATGGCGGGAAAAATTCCGATACCTGCACAATTGCACATGAACGAAACAGCGGGCAAATGCTTGTTAATAATTGCTATTCATTATTTTAAGTTGCTGCTGATCTCAATAAAGGTAATGTTTGTTAAAGCGCTTGTAATAAACGTGTAAGCGCTTCAAGCGGATTACAAAGCGCCTTTATTTGTTAAGAGTTGATAATACCCCCAATGAACAATCCCAAATGACGTGTAGATGTATTTTGTTAAATCCCACCAAGGTGGCAAACAAGCATAACAGGCCCACCTGTTGGTAAGGTATAACGATAAGACCGTCCATTGTACAACATCGTCCAAGTTTAGAATACTTTATTATGCTAATGTGTTATTTGGTGTGCATATCTATGTACATATCTACCTACAGTAGGTTTCTTTGAACACAAAAAACGGTGAAACGGCGATTGCACATACATATAACATTATATGCGATAGTCACATAAGACAAAGAGTCGTTATTTGCCTCCTTTCTGATTTTGTTTGCAAATTCGTATGTTATAGATTTTTGTGCCTTTTCAGAATCCCTTATGTTAACATGGCTCTAATCCAAAGTCGAAATTCATTTATTAATTAAAGTCTCACTTCACTTTGAGCATTGTGGAGTGAGTCAATAGTAATAAATCAAAATTATTCACTAGAAACAAGGATTTAATAGAAACGTCAACTTATAAAGTACGCGAATTAAAAATGTTTAAGTGAGTTTACGCCGATTCCTCGCGCGTGGCTTAGCCTAGAATAATCAGGCAACAAACTATATTTATTGTTTTTTTTTAGATATAAATGATAACAGACAACCAACCTTTTACGGTAAACGCATATACGGGCTCCTTACGACGCGGGTAAAAAACAGATGCATGTGGTTACAACAACTCTTTATACATATTAATCATCCTCCAACCCCACTTGAATGAACACCCCATGTGTTATTTTTTAATTATACCCCACTCAGGCTTCGTTTATTTTTATACTACTTTTGAAATTTTCGTTTTTTGATAGCTCGGAGCTAAAGGAGTACAAAATCATTGTTTTTGCACTTATTTTGAAAATCTGAAATCCGAAAAGCCATGAAACGTGACTTTTGATCCAGAAATGGTGGATTTGAATTTGGTTGTAAACCAATGGGTTTTTCTACTCAAAGAAAATATATACATCAAAATCCTTTGCTCACGGCTTCGCTCGTATGGTACCAGTTCCGAATTTCATCAAAATTGCATCAGCCGGTGATAATATGCAACAAACACACAAACTTTCGAATTCTAAATGTAAGTAAGACAATGCCTATAAAATAAATAATGTTGGACATTTTTCACACAGCATCATCTAGCCCCAAACTAAGCAGAGCTTGTGTTATGGGAACTGCATCATTGTTAAATTACATAAATACATTTTTTTGTAAATAAATACATATTTTTCAAAGAAAACACCCAGACCCGGGAAAATATTTGCAGGTCATACAAGCATGTCCCGCGGCGTGAATCGAACTCGCAACCTTCTGCGTCTCAGGCGGGCCTTCGCCCATTGCGCCACAAAATCATCAATTTGCCTATAAAATTGCATATTGATTATAGCAAACCTCTGTGGAGCAGTAATGGGACACAATTTGAAGGCTCACTTCAAATTCCCATCACTGCTCCACAGAGGTCGTTAATTTATTTAATTTAAACCTTGTAATTGTCAACAGAGAAATCCTGTCAGCTACGCCCTCAATCACCAGTCATGCTGCCACCCCAACGCACAGGAAGGACAACAAAAGGGACTCTGTTAAAGATAGCAGGTAACACTGAATCTATAAGTACACAATGTACAGAATTAAGACAGAATCGAAAAGAATTTTCGATTGTTTAAAAGAACTCTTAAAAACTTAGTATAATGATGTATTTTCACATGGAATGCTAACGTCAAAACACGGGCACTGGCATACTTATACAGATTATTAAACTTCACACTACTTTGTCTTTTTCTATATAATGTCATTTAAAATCCAATAATAGAAAACAAAACACTGTTACACATAACATAAGTCACTTACCTAACGATATATTTCCTGGCCATCCAAAGGCTGTCTGGCAGAGATCGATATAAGCGATGATACCGCCCATTGTACACCCGCGATTATCTTCTAATTCGCTCTGTTTGAATTTGTTACCAACATATTATTATGTGTGTACAATAAGGACTTGGCACCTTGTTCGATCGACTCATAAAGTTTTCACGTACCGCACTATCGATGAAGGCACCTTGTTCGATTGACTCATAGAGTTTTCACGTACTATACTATCAGTGAAGGCACCTTGTTCGATTGACTCATAGAGTTTTCACGTACAGCACTATCGGTGAAGGCATCTTGTTCGATTGACTCATAGAGTTTTCACGTACCGCACTATCGGTGAAGGCATCTTGTTCGATTGACTCATAGAGTTTTCACGTACCGCACTATCGGTGAAGGCATCTTGTTCGATTAACTCATAGAGTTTTCACGTACCGCACTATCGGTGAAGGCATCTTGTTCGATTGACTCATAGAGTTTTCACGTACCGCACTATCGGTGAAGGCATCTTGTTCGATTGACTCATAGAGTTTTCACGTACCGCACTATCGGTGAAGGCACCTTGTTAGATTGACTCATAGGGGATTTTTAGAGTTCACCTTGTTCGACTGACTCATAAATCAAGGATTTAAAAATAACATGCTATTTTTCAAAATAAAAAATCTAAAGTTTTTAACCCAGACAACACAAAAATACTACTATATGACTATTTGTTAGTAAATTTTGCGATGATAAATGATGATAGAATTTATAATTATATTTTAGAAAATATTTTTGCTGTCCAATTTTTCTATTTATCTACGTCTATGAATATTTAAGAGTAGAGCTTGCGTGAAAGAGCTCGTCCGAGAAAGCGGTACCACCTATTTCTGTGTTCTAATTTGAAGGTTATGTTTGCCGGTGAAATAACAGACACGTGAGATCTTTCATCTTGATATCTCAGGGAGGGAACGTGTGTGATAGCTCTGGTATTGCAAGCGTCCATAGGTTACGGTAACCTTTTACCACCAGGTGGGCAGTAAGTTTGGTTGCCTCATTAGCAGTAGAGGTATAAAAAAAATGTGGATAGATATATGTATAGGCCCTTTTTTGTGCTTAAGACCATTTTTACAGTACAACGTTCAACATACAAAAACTTAATGAACAACAAAAAAACAGAAGAAATGCACAATGAGCGGTCTTTTGCTGATGTACCCGACGAGAATGAATGAATGAATGAATGAATGATATTTATAAGAATATAGGTACATTATTATTATTACATATGTATAGTCAGTCCATATTGTAAAAACGTGTACTCACACGCCGTGCACGCCGTGCACTTGAGTGCACGGCGCGACGCGGAAGGAGAACGTCGCAACCACTTACCCTGATGAAGACTCCCGGAATGAGTCGAAACTTAGTCGGTGCCTTCACCGATAGTGCAGTACGTGAAAATTCCCGTTTTTACAATATGAATAGTTTTTGGAATGTATAGTCAGCTTCTCTATATTTGACACTAGCTGCGCCCCGCGGTTTCACCCACGTAAGTTTCGATTCCGTGGGAATATCGGGATAAAAAGTAACAGCTATGTACCTATCAAGTTTCATCGCAATCGGTTCATTAGTTTTTGCGTGAAGAAGTAACAAACATATTATGTACATAGTAACTGTATGCGTTTGAGCCGCGCGGGTACCTTACTCATAGACGTATCCCCTCCCGCTCCTCGGCAACGCCCGCTCTATACAGCAGGGAACGTCGCGGCGGCGGTTCTCATGTTGCTTTTTTATACTCGTGATAACTTTGAAATTAAATGTCCGATTCGAATGAATTTAAAAGTACTTTACTGCTACATAAATACTCTTAATGATATAACCATTCATTTGAATAAGAATTAATACTACGATATGAATGTAACCAACTTTTGTTTCTACCGGCGATCTAATTAAATTTTAGAACACAAAAGCTGCTATTGTGACTTAACTATGATAGATATATGCCCTCGCGGACTTTTTTGTTGGTAATAATGAGTACTTTAATCATGTAGTACATTATTTTTATGTATTATCAATAATTTTCTCAGTGCACGGCAAATAATGAATTTTATAGGCAAAATTTAGCTACTTTGGGTTACATTATTGCATTTTTTTTAAAGATTTATATTTTATTTGAAAATAAATTATAGCCTATATTACTTCCTGATAATTTCGCTTTCTTTTGCTGAAAAAATGGTTGAAATCGGTCCGGTAGTTTCGGAGCCTATTCGGTACAAACAAACACACACAAAAATTCTTTAATCTTTATAATATTAGTATAGATGTCAAATTATAAATTTGTACAAAAATACAATACTATACAAAAATTTACTAAAATTAAAATACTTACCTATTAAAATATCATGCAAGCTTATTATTTAGATAGGTAGTCATTAATTATATAAAAACATCTGTTGCAACCTTGAACACTTTGACTTTTAACAGAGGCTCGCAAAAGAAGGAAAGTCGAAGGGAAAGTGGGAAGCGAGTGGAGCAGAGTACCACAACTAGTCCACTTCGGGACAGCTGTAAACGGGACACCAAACTCCTGGAGACCAGCAAGCAAGTGGTGAGTCGACTTGGTTATTTCTATCATCATAATACTGACTTTTGACTCATGTTGACTGAACGAAGACAGATGACTCATTCGTCGTACGTTATCTAAACCCTGATTTTTAACTCATGAGTACCACCACTAGTCTACTTCGGGACAGCTGTAAACGGGACACCAAACTCTTGGAGACCAGCAAGCACGTGGTGAGTCGGCTTGGTTATTGCTATCATCATAATACTGACTTTGACTCATGATGACTGAACGACGACAGATGACTCATTTATTTTTCATATTAAGTTAAGCCAACTTAATCACTGAATTTTCATTTAATTTTAATTCAACTTTTGGTACATTTTTAAACACTTAGTTATGCAAAATCAAAAAAAAGTGCAAGGAAAGACCCTTGATTTGAATTTTGACTTATATACCGACTGACGACAAATCCTGTTTTATTCCTTGAAACGCAACCTTACCACTGACTTTTAACTCTGATAACTAATAACTAACTGGACAATATTTAACATTTTTTTAACGTAACCTTACTACTGACTTTTGACTCATGATTTCAGACTGACTACAGATAACTTATTGAGTCTAAGTTCCATATACAGTCAACGTAGCCACTGACCTTTTAAGTATAGACTAACGACAAGTGAATCACTGCTTAAATACCTCTATATCACTGACTACAGAATGTAATAATATAGTATTAAATAATATAGATAGTTTTATTGAACACTTTAGTACTAAATAAATACTGCTATGTAATAATTAAGGAATACTGTAAGGCTTTTAGTTAAAATTTACACAAAAGTGTCAATCTTTTACTATCCTCTTCATTACCTGTGAATGAAGAAACCACTTCTAAGCGATAAGACGGCTCATTGTGCTTTAATAACAATACGATTTTGTTTATATTGTTATTTGTTAGTGAACTAAGTATTTCCATACATTCATTAATTCACTGACATATGACTCATGATGACTCATGCCTCATGTTCCAGTATATAGCCTCATTCGAGGAGGAAGGCGAGCAATCTCCTGGATGGAAACGCGTGGGTCCTGAGGGTCTGGTGAATCTGGAGAAGGTGTACCGCACGCAGGCTGTGATGGATCACATCGCCAGCTTCCACCAGCACCACCATACCCTGGCCAGGAGCCAACTGCCGCTGTTCCACGAGTACTTGAGGTGATGATGATATTTTAAGGTGGGGTGAGTTGAAAAGGGTGTATAAATAAATCTTTACAATATCATAAAGTATTAAAGTTTGTAAATTTCTAAGTTTGGGTGTAAGAGGTAATCTCCGAAAATACTAATCCGATTACAAAAGTTATTTTTATCGATGTTAATATAAATTAATAAATAATGCTGGAGATTTTTCACACAGCATCATCTAGCCCCAAATTAAGCAGAGCTTGTACTATGGGATCTACATGACTGATATACTACTTATATAGTTTTTTTTGTAAATACGTCCTACTAATATTATAAACGTGAAAGTTTGTGAGGATGTTTGTTCCTCTTTCACGCAAAAACTACTGAACGGATTTTGATGAAACTTTATAGTAATATAACTTATACATCAGAATAACACATAGGGTACTTTTTATCCGGGTACCACGCGGGCAAAGCCGTGGGCAGAAGCTAGTCCATATTATATATTGAAAACACCCAAACACGAGACAAATATTTGCAGATTATACAAACATTTGTCACGTGGCGGGAATCAAATCCGCTACCTTGTGAGTCTCAGGCGGGCCTTTGCCCACTACGCCAAAGAGGTCGTCGAACATGTATTTCATGTGAAATTCTTAAATGAATCCAACACCTGGCCCTCAGAGCAGCAATGACGGCTTGTGAGGAGCCAGTCTTCGCGCAATCCTCGCAGAAGAACACGGGCTGCTTCGAAGACGAGGCGCTTTATGAACTGGAGGGGGGAGGGTACTGCCCAGTGCAACCCTTACCTCACGATCACGGAGTTTCAATGTTTCCATTCGCCCCGGGGAACGGGGAGCGGATGGACAGGCATATTCTGCAGGTTAGAGACTAATTAAATTACCGTGGTTTGGTCTCACGTACCAACGGACATTCATGCTAAGTCGGCGTTTCAGATAATGCATCACGGGACGGCCTGCATCATAGGATCAGGAGAACCGGAATGGACGGGCACTCTCGCTCAGCTGAGGCTAGAGAGAGGCTGTGCGCTGCTTGTGTGGACCAACACTGCGCATTTACCACATCCTCAACACGGTATGTCATCATAGCTTTGTAAGATAAACAAAACAAGGATTTTAAGACATTAATAATTTCAAACTATTGTATCTACTCAGTTTGTTAAATAAATAAATAAATATAGTCTGCGTCCCCGTCTCACTAGCATGGACGCGTGGACGCGGACGGTATACATAAACAATCCTGTCCTACTAATATTATAAACGCGAAAGTTTGTGAGGATGGATGTTTGTTACTCTTTCACGCAAAAACTACTGAACGGATTTTGATGAAACTTTACAATAATATAGTTTATACATCAGAATAACACATAGGCTACTTTTTATCCGGGTACCATGCGGGCGAAGCCGTGGGCAGAAGTTAGTAATATTATACACGCGAAAGTTTGTGAGGATGGATGTTTGTTGCACTTTCACGCAAAAACTACTGAACGGATTTTGATGAAACTTTACAGTAATATAGTTTATACATCAGAATAACACATAGGCTACTTTTATCCGGGTACCACGTGGGCGAAGCCGTAGGCAGAAGCTAGTAATATTATAAACGCGAAAGTTTGTGACGATGGATGTTTGTTACTCTTTTACGCAAAAACTACTGAACGGATTTTGATGAAACTTTACAGTAATATAGTTTATACATCAGAATAACACATAGGCTACTTTTTATCTGGGTACCGTGCGGACGAAGCCGTGGGCAGAAGCTAGTAATATTATAAACGCGAAAGTTTGTGAGGATGGATGTTTGTTACTCTTTCACGCAAAAACTACAGAACGGATTTTGATGAAACTTTGCAGTAATATAGCTTATACATCAGAATAACGCATAGGCTACTTTTTATCTGGGTACCATGCGGGCGAAGCCGTGGGCAGAAGCTTGTTATAAATAATTACGTATATTATAATGTTTCCCTCTGCCATGTTATATGGAGGACAAATACTTTTAATGGTATGGAGGAAGTTGGGATGTTATACCTAATGGAGTCCCCATTTAATTTTTAGTGTGACTAATTTAGCATAAGAAATTTATAACTAACATATTATTATGTTCCGATATCGATAAATAAATAAATATGAATGAATTATTCCAATGTACTTTGTCTTTAATACTATACCTAATTCTTATTTTTTTCAGGAGAAACCCCATCAGAAAGTGTCCAGCAACCGGAAGTGAGCCTATCGTATAACCCGGAGGAAGTAATCCCTCTCAAGTACACGACACACCTCACGCATGAAAACGAAGCGGGGATCGTTGGTGACGAGGGGTAAGACGATTCTCTTCGCAAATTCTTCATTTATATAATTTATTTGAGTCCATGGTTGCAAATATAATTAAACTGGGCGTAATTCTAAACCTAAATTTTTAAATTCAAAAAATTAGGTTTTGGTCCGCCATCTTTGGGAGTCCGCCATATTGGATTTAGAATGATACCATGCCTTGTCATCCAGACCAAACGTGTATGCATTTTTTTTATATACATTTTGCTAAAAAAACTGAGTTTATTTATTTATTTATGTTGCCAATTCCATCTTTCAGAGCATGAGTTATTAAAAAAAATATAACTAATTAATATATACACTTTAGTGTATAATCGCGTAGTTTCTTCCTAAGTACTTGGATCGCGAAAGCTACAATGCCTAAGCCGTCAAATAAGTGTATAATTAGGTAGTATATCAGTCATGTAGTTCCCATAATACAAGCTCTGCTTAGTTTGGGGCTAGATGGTGTTCTGTGGAAAATCATCATCTTCTTGTAATTATTCCACATTAGGTACGTGGGGTGGGTCGGCACAACATGTTTTCTTCTTCCACTCTTCTCTATCAGCTGTCATATCAGTACTCACTCCTTTCTTAACCATGTCATTCTTCACACAATCCATCCACCTTTTGTTTGGCCTACCTCTGCTTTTATTTCCATCCACATTCATATTTAACATTCTTCTCGTAATATGACATTCTTCCCTCCATATGACATGCTAACCTATTCCTCAACTTTCCCGTCACGGGTGCTACTTTCAAACTTCTCCTGATATAGGTACTCATTCCTTATTATGTCCATTCTAGTAACTCCACACATCCATCTCAACGTTCGCTCTGTGAAAAATGGCCAGCATAATATGTATACCTAACCGTTTATAGATGTAGAAATATATTTTACTTTAAGTTACTTTTGTCGTCTCCAGCTTCATCGACCTTCAATGCGTTAAAGACATGCGCATCGGCGGCGCCCTCGTGGAGCAGCGAGAGATCGCTGAGCTGGTCTCCTGCGCGCGAAGATACGGCCTCCAGTGCTCGAAGAGTCCTTACAACATGATAACGATCGTGTACGGACGAACGCTGAGTGATAACAGGACGATACACATGATACTACCGTCTAATACATTCAGGTAAGAAAAAAAAATAAAAAAAAAAAAACGCTACGATCATTTTCGACCGGATGCGCCGGTCGAAAACTACTGCCGATGCTATATAATAGTATAATAATATTAAGAAATATAATAATTATTAGGAATTTAGTATAAGAATAAGAAACTCTTAGTTTTATATCGTAGCTATCTGCTACTGATATTGGGAGAGGACGGAAGATCAGCGCGCTACTTACCTTCACCAGGTCTGCGGCTAAAAGAATCTTAACTAAAAGTTCTTTAGTTAAGGACTAAGGTCCTTTAGTTAAGGACCTTAGTCCTTAACTAACCGTATAGTAACCTACATTATGAACATGTTTTGTGTGAGATTGGTGCCAGAGATAGGTTTAAAAAACAGTTAAAAATATAAATATATTAGCTTCTGCCCACGGCTTCGCCCGCGTGGTACCCGGATAAAAAGTAGCCTATGTGTTATTCTGATGTATAAGCTATATTACTGTAAAGTTTCATCAAAATCCGTTCAGTAGTTTTTGCGTGAAAGAGTAACAAACATCCTCACAAACTTTCACGTTTATAATATTAGTAGGATAAAAACAGCTTTTAATTGTTTGTTTTTAGGGTATGGGCAGTAGGGCTCCACTGCGTGATCAGGGCGCTGATGAGCCAGGCCAAGCTGGCGGACCGCAGCCTGGCCTGGCTGAAGAACAAATACATCGGGCTCTACTACGAGGACGGCTGCTGCTGCGAGCCCCTCGTCTCAGACGCTATACGGGTGAGGATTCACAACCGCGACATCACAATATACGATACACACACCCACACACACACCAATACCCTGTCATTCATAGTATAGAAATTATCTTGATTTGGTATACGACGGAGCAGGCGGCTCCAAGGTGGTTTTAAGAAAGTGTGTCGTCAGCAATGCTGACGCCACTACCATCACCAGCATGCTGGTCACTCATAGTTGACGACGAAAGTAAACTCCAGGAGATATTCTTCTAATTTATTCTTCGTTGTACAGTGGATTTCTAGGTCTGTACGGTCCGACGGATCGAGCGAGAATGAATCGTACTTTTTTTTTTTTTTTCTGAATGGACTTTAATGCTGCAGGGCCGCAGATGGCCTTGGTCAGCGTCACCGGACTACGGCGAGCGCAGAAGGCGCTCAGCCTGTAAAAAGTTAGGATGGGGCAACTAGCACAAGGGCACCACTTAGGTACGGACCTCGGCTTGGGCCGTTGCCAGAGGGGGTGGAATAGGAGAGAAACGCCCCGGTACATATCTGTACCGTGAGTAGGCGGAAGTGGGGACTCGTCGAGCCCGCCGGCGGGCTCGGTGTATCTGTGGAGTGTTTGCTCTGTCGGGACTTGATGACGTCACCACCGCGTTAGCGGTGCTGATGGGGTCATCGGGGTCACCAAGAACGTGTCTTGGTCTACGGAGGGTTTTCAACTCGGGTGACTCGATCGAGTAGTCGGGGATAGTGGAGATTAAGGGGTTCGGGTGGGATGAGGCCAGTTCATAATACCGCTGAGAAGCGGTTTTTATGAATTTGGCTATGGACTCGAGCTTGGTGTCTCGGTGGAGGTCTATGTTGCGCGAATACCACGGCGCACCGGTGGCCTTGCGCAAGAAACGATTTTGGACAGCTTGGAGTTTTTTGACATGAATGGAGTGGCCGAAGGCCACTGCGGCATATGTCATAATAGGGCGGATGCACGTTTTGTAAAGTGTCACCTTATTTCTAAGGGACATTTTGCTCTTCGCACAGATGAGAGGGGAAAGGCGGCCAAGGATGAACTTGGCGCGGTTGCTCACTTTCGTAATGTGAGTGAAGAAGGATAGACGTCTATCAAGGATCACTCCTAAGTAACGGGCTGACTTAACCCATGGGATGGGTTCGCCAAAGAGTGAGACCGTTCTTGTGGGCAAGCGGTTTCTCCGAGAAAAGAGCACTGCTGCACTTTTCGTTGGATTGACCTCTATGCGCCATTTACGGAACCATGCACTTAAGGTGTCGAGAGCGGCTTGCAGCTTTATGCGCACTCGATCAGAGTTCTTATCGGATGCGTATAAAGCTGTGTCGTCCGCGAAAAGGGCAAGTTCGACTTGATGAGTCCGAGGAATATCGCTGGTATACAGCGTGAACAGGAGAGGAGCAAGGACGGAGCCCTGAGGGACACCGGCTCTTATGGGTCTGGGGTCAGAAAGAGTACCTTCCACGCGATAGCGGAAGCTTCGATTGTGGAGATAGTCTCGTAAGATGAGCACGAGTCTGTCTGGCACTCCGAGTTGGAATAGCTTGTAGATCAAGCCATTGTGCCAGACTTTATCGAAAGCTTTCGCTACATCGAGGAAGATTGCACCTGTATCTGCAGGCCAGATAGCGTGCCTCTTGGATAGGATGTGCTCCGTGATGCGGAGCACTTGCTGGGGGCACGAGTGTCGGGCTCGAAAACCGAACTGCTCGTCCGGGAGGAGCCTGAACTCGTTTACGTGGGACCAAAGACGATTCAGAAGGAGTCGTTCGTAAATCTTCCCCAGGGAACTGAGGAGACTGATAGGGCGGTAGCTGGAGGGTTCATTTGCACTTTTGCCGGGCTTACGGATGCCGATGACGATGGCTTCCTTCCAGGCATTAGGAAATGAACACGAGGACATGGCTGCATTGAAGATGCTGACTAAGAGATAGATGAGGGGAACTGAGAACTGCTTGAGTACTCTGTTGCTGATGCCATCTGCACCAGGGGATTTCTTAGGGCGGAGATCCTTGATGATCGTCATTACCTCTGAAGCTTTGACAGGGGGCAGAGCTGGGGCAGAGGGGGGTAGGGAGATAAGGCGCGTGACTTCACTGTTCACCGTATCGAGGTGAGCAGGGTCAACGGGGTAGTGGCTAGGAGTGCATTGGGCTTCTAGGCTTTCAGCCAAGCAGTTGGCTTTATCCTTGTCATCGAATGCGGGAGGCTGATTGGGTCGGTTGAGGGGCGGCATCGTCGAGATCATGTCTGATTTCATATACCGAGCCAGTTCCCAGTAAGCCAGGTGACTGGGTTCGATCCCTGAAAGTAGACTGTCCCATTGAAGTTGGCGGAGATCTTTAATGCGCCTCCGCACCTCGCGGTGTAGAGAGCGCATTTTGACTCTATTAAATTCGGTGGGCCAGCGGCTGTAATAGCGGGTAGCTGCGTTTGACTCCGTGATCAGGCGCCTCACATCATCTGGCAGGACCAGGCGGGGGTGAGCCACCACCGGGACCTGTTTCGATGATTCGCTAATAGCGTTTGTGATGTGACTGGTCAGAGAGTCAACCGCGATCGAGATATCACTAGGGGTCCTAATATCGTCGGGGATTTTATCTAAGTCGGGTGAATGTATAGACTTGAGAGCTTTCCCAAGTTTATGCCATTCTACCACAGTCTTAGTTGGAGGGGGAAGATCGGTGGGGGGGCCTAGCTGTAATATTACAGGGCGGTGATCGGAAATAAGCTCGTGGTGAACTTCTATTGAAGATAACCGTATGGCTACATTCTTTAGAAGTGCTATGTCGAGGACTTGGGGTGACTGCCCCGCGATTGCGGGGTAGCGGGTCGGGCACATTGGAGCGATAAGGTCGAAGTTGAGAGATTCGACAAGGTTATCGAGAATGACACCGTTTCGATTGTTTTGCGTACAATTCCAAAGGGTGTTTTTGCTGTTAAAATCGCCAGCCAGGATGACGGCGCTTCCTAGGTTGAGGAGGGCTTCGAGGTCGCTTTTGAGCAAGACTCTCGGTTGGGTAGGAGAAAGATAGCAGGATGCTATAATGATCGGTTGATGACCGGTCATCCCGAGTTGACAGATAGAGGCTTCTAAGTGAGTAAGCGGAGGGGGGTCAAGAGGGATGCAGTGCAGGGATCTCTTGAAATAAATGACAGTACCGCCTAAGGCGCTTGGTCTATCATTCCGGACCATTTGGTAGTTCGCAATCCTAGGATTGCGGGTTCCGGGTTTCAAGAAGGTCTCCTGCACTAGCATGATATCGACTTGGTGTTTGACTAGAAAGTCTTGGACAAGAGGACGTTGATGGGCAAGTCCGTTGGCGTTAAAAAACGCTAACTTGACGGAGCGGGGTTTTAACCTTTCCTTTTGTATAGACATACTAAAAGTCAAAGTTTTCAACGTAATTGATGATGTCCATGTGATCTGCAAGGATCATCATTCTTTCAAGGCCTGATTTGGCTTGTTTGAGTTTACACAGAACCATCTTGGCCTTGGTAAAGTCAATAAACTTGGACTCGGGGGAAGCTAATTCGGGGACTAGGTCCGAATGGCTAACCATTTTGGAGCGAGAAGCGACTGCTGGAGCCGGGGCAGGGGCAGAGGGGGGGGGAGGTGCCTTTGCCTGAGGGGCACGGCTAGTGTAGGGTAGGGGCTTAGCCCATGCCGAGGTGGAAGGCATCGGTTTGCCCTGGGGGACTAATGCCACTTTGGATGTGACATTGGAGTATTGACGGGGAGGAGGGACACGATCGGGGGCCCGGCGGATCACCTTTTTGTTGGCTTTGGGTGCCATGGGACAGCCGCGATAGTTCGCGGTGTGACCCTGAGCACGGCAAAGCACACAACTCGGTGGCTCGGGGGTGTCGCGTGTGCGGGTGCAGTCAGCGGTGCCGTGGTCACCCAGGCACTTGACGCATCGCGGGCGGGCGTAACAATTTTTAGCTGAGTGCCCATAGAGTTGACATCTATGGCACTGGCTAGGGGAACCGTTTCGATGTGGGGCCTCAATACGTAGTCCGGAGAGGCGGTTGACCGTCTTCAGGTTGAAGATGGCCTTACCTTCCGGCGAAAGGTCTAGTACGACTAGTACTAATTCATAGGGGACTTTGGTCTTGCCGCTGTACATGCGGTGGACTTCCCTGACGGGGAAATTCTGAGCCACAAGGTCGGCTTTAATTGAGTCCGTACTGTGTTCGGCGGGGAGTCCGCGGATCACAACACGGAGGAGGCGTTCATCCTCAAGAGCATAGGTGTGAAAGCCTATGGACTCTTGTCTGAGGATGGAGGTGAGGCGGCGGTGGTCGTTCGAGGTTTGCACCTGAACTTTGATACCGTCCTTGGTATTCTGGGCTTTGGTGAATTCGATCTTCTTGAGGACAAGAAGCTTCGAAACATTGTCCCATTTAGCCTTCTCGCGAAGGTAAATGGGAGGAGGGAGTTTCTCCTTTTTAGCCGCGTCTGAAGGAGCGGAAGGAGGAGAGAGGGGCGAGACCGGACGATCTGTTGCCGGAGGGACAGTCGTCTTAGCGGGCGGGACTGAGTCGGACTTGGGAGACCGCTTCTTCTTCCTCTTACGGTCGACAACCGAGAACGGAGTGTCGTCCGTAGAGTCCGAGTCGGAGGTTATCGGGCGAAGGTCGGGGTCGGTCTCCATCGCCGCGTCCGGAGAGAACGGGTGAGCGGGAGATGCGTCGGGAGACTCCGGAGAGTCGGGTAGTGGTGCGGCCTGAGGGGCCTGAGGGGCGGAGGCTGCCTGAAGGGCATTGTGAAGGGCTTCGGGATCGAACGTAAAAACAGAGGGATAAGCCTCGTTTAACGCACGAAGAAAATCGCAGATGGACTCGAGGGACAAATTGGAGATATCCATCTTCTCCCGGGGGGTGGCACCCGGGAGTGTGTAGGTGAGTGACCCTCCCGTCGGGTTAGACGGGAGGGGGTGAGGCCTCAGTGTCCTACCTAAATGGTGTGTCCCAACTGCTGCTCTTACGGAGCAGAAGGGGTGTGTCCTAACCGATATCTGGTGTCGGCGAGGGTAGACCCCAAGGCCGGTGGTACCAGACCCAGCCGGATTCTGCGTTCCTCAGAAGGAGGAAAGCAGGCACTCCGGGTCAGCGCCCAACCCAGTTCGTTGGCACTGTTAAGTATCCCTGGGTTGACCACTAAGCGTGGATTTGGACGTTTTTGTCAAATGAAACAAACAGAGAGGGTCGCCTTGAGAAAGGCAACGATCTCTGTGCTTGTAGAAGCACGACGTCACACAGCTTGAGCTGCGTCGGCGGCGGGCGTCGATGCGGCGAACAGGTAGTCGGATTGACTACCTGCGTGGCGGTTGGAGCGGGCTATCGGCGTGGGAGCCGGCGGCGGGCTTTGACGAGGCGAGCAGGTAGTCGGGATGACTACCTGCGTGGTGGTTGGAGCAGGCGACCGGCGCGGGGGCCGGCGGCGAGTTCCGGGCGGCTAGCAGGTAGCCGGGTCGGCGTACCTGGCAGGAGCGCAGAAGGGACGTGTTGCCGGCTCGGGATCCGGCAGTCGAGTCATGAATCGTACTCGGTCCGTCGCCCGTATTTATGCAAAAACACAAACTCAAGCAAGCTACTTGTTCGAACAAGTTTAAATTACTTGCAAGCTTTTGAATTTCTACATTTACAATCATTTAAGTTTACAAATGGTTTTAGAAGGTAAACAATGTCAAAAGAACAACTTTTCACACAGTAATTTGACAATCTAAGTGATGATTTGTTAAATAACTCGTGGTTCTGCGCCGATGACTCATTGTAGAAGCAAAATGACGCCTTTGCGCTGACATTTTTTTTTTTGTGTATGAATATTTGGGGTACACATTTTATGAGATGGTGGATTGAAGGTCGGATGAGAATAACTGCATCCCGATTCCCAGCACCCTCCCTTGAACTTAGGCGCGCCCGCACCAGACTCCGAAAACTAAAGCAAAGACTTAAGCGTGTCTTGTAGCAGATTTTCTATAGAAACTTGTAACGAGGCATATACTTAGGAGCTGTCAAAGTTTAGTGCGGACGGGCCCGAGTATGTTTGTGAAAATACGTACGTTTAGGTATATATAAATAATAATTCATTTATTTCAGGCAACATAGTAAAGTACAAATACCCATATGATAGATACCTTAAAAACTAAAATACATAAAATTACTAGCTTCCGCCCATGGCTTCGCCCGCGTTGTTAAACCTGGATAAAAAGTAGCCCATGTGTTATTCTGATGTATAAGCTATATTACTGTAAAGTTTCATTAAAATCCGTTCAGTAGTTTTTGCGTGAAAGAGGAACAAACATCCTCACAAACTTTCACGTTTATAGTATTAGTAGGATTTATTATTATTTATGAATTCTACTTATACGTTTTTTGATCACAAAAAAAATTAAAAACACCCATTCCTCCTTTTCCAGGTGTTCGGGGGAAGAGAATCTATCTGCAGCAGCTCAACACATTCGACGCCTGTCAAAGGAACATTCACTGACTCACATTCAGACTCCATACGAAGCACTGGGATTAAGTTTAAGGTATAACACCAAACTAAGAACCAACCTTCAAGTCATTATTATCGAAGGCGTAATCGCATTTCAATCAGACTCTTACAATTTAACTTTACTAATGATTGAAATTGCCGTTTCATCCTCTACCTATCGGTAACAGAAACAGCGTAAATTCACGTAGTTTTTAAGATGACGTTTCTATATGATTCTTGTGATTTAATTTAATAAAACATTTTGAATTTGTAACCAGCAATGGCCTGGTGTCTAGTCGGCTAAGAAACTAATGGCGTGTTAGCAAAAGCATTGACACACTGGCGATCGTCATAGGTCTACCAAGTAATACTAGAACATACCTCTGTGGCGCAGTGGGCGAAGGTCCGCCTGAGACGCAGAAGGTTGCGGGTTCGATTCCTGTCACGGGATGAATGTTTGTAAGATCTGCAAATATTTGTTCCGGGTCTGGGTGTTTTTCTATGTATAATATGTATGTATTTACAAAAAAAAAGTATATTAGTTGTATATCAGTCATGTAGTTCCCATAATACAAGCTCTGCTTAGTTTGGGGCTAGATGATGCTGTATGAAAAATATCCAGCATTATTTATTTATTATTTATTTAGATTCATATTGTAAAAACGGGAGTTTTCACTTTCTCCTTTTCCAAGTCGCAACCACTCACCCTGATGAAGACTCTCGGAATGAGTCGAAACTTAGTCGGTGCCTTCACCGATAGTGCAGTACGTGAAAATTCCCGTTTATACAATATGAATAGTCAAGTTCACGATAGTTTTTGGAATAAAATATTAGAACTGTAATATTTAGGGTAGATTCCTTTTAACCTAGTTAGTCTATATAAAGAATTTTCCGAAATTCCACCCTAGAAGGGGCCAGCGGGAAGATGAAATTAAAATAAAATAATCCTAGAAAGTAAATGCGAAAGTTCGGATGTTTGATGCAAATAATCAACGTAACGACAAAACCTATTAAGATGAAATTTGGAACAGATAAACTTAAGAGCCGTGTTGGCATAGTGGGCGGTATCCCGTGGCACCGTTGTGGTGCAAACCCATAAACAAATCGATTATACGCTTATATAACTAAATTTATATCACTCTCTTTTACTAAAAGTAACAAATAAAAGAGATATCAACAATTCATACGAAGCACTGGTATTGCAACAGCCGTGGTAACACAATGGTGGGTAGTCCGCATCTCGCCATATCTTTTATCCTTATTCCATCTTACAGAAAAACAAATCTACGTCGGAACTGAAGAGTTCTCCAAAAAGCTTTGGATTTAGCCACACGTCTGGGACCAGAAGCGAGGACGAAGTAGGACAGGGATCGCCACGGCATAGGTACGTAAAAGCTTAGCTGGGAGACACATAAGATGTCGTTATGCAGTATACCTACGGAGTAAAAAGAACCGTCTGGATTTGATAAAACTTTACGATAATATAGCTTATACATCAGAATAAAACATAGGCTACTTTTTATCTGGGTACCACGCGGGTGAAGCCGTGAGCAGAAGCTAGTAAACAAATATCGTTTTTGTGCTGCAGAAGAGGGCTGTTCGTGCCATTTCTAATATGGGCCACAGAGAATACGACCAAAGTTCAAAGAAATAAATACGTATACGTATTCATATTCCCTTGTCAATAAATCTATAAAAATCTGATGTATGTTCACAAAAATATTAATTTCGTAAAGAAAAATAGCGATAATCACAATGTCAATACAGACTCCATAAATTTTGTAATTCGGTTAAGGGCAAGGTGTATCTACGATATAATTACAAACTCCTAAGGGGTAGAAATACAAAAATGTACAATTAACAAATTTAAAAACGTAATCAAACGAAAACTTTATTATACTCGTAAGTCATACGACAACGTATCGGATTATTTAAATGATCAAAAATGTTAAGATGGAAGTTGTCCCAAATCGATGAGGGCACGGTGTACGCTTTTATAACAAACTCCCAAGAGATATACAAAAATAATCAATTAACAAATTTAAAAACGTAATTAAACAAAAGCTTTATAAAAAAGCATACTATAAAATATCTGATTATTTAGATGACAAAAACTCTTGGGATTGAAAATTGAAAATGCTCCAACTCGAACCTATTGTTTTGTAAAAGGATCATTAAAAAGAATAACCAGCCTTGTTTTCTTGCCTTTCTTTCCTTTCTTTTGGTCGCGAAGGAACAGGCACCTAGATAAAAACCGACGTTTCAAAGTGGTCCTTATGATTTTATTGAATAAATGAATTTTGACTTTGACTTTGACTTTGATGATAAATGTACCTACCTATTATTTTGTAAAAGGAGTACCCTTGTTTCTCGTCTCTCTTTTGACGTTTCAAAGTGAACCTTGTGATTTTATCTATTATATTTTATTTGATAAATGATTTTTACTTTTAACTTAGACCTAGTGTGGGATTTGGACTATGTATATGTCTGTTGGGTGTATATTTACTTATACATTTATTTGATGCTGAAATGTTGTTAATTCCAGTTCGTATTCTGCGACAATGAGTCAGTACCACCCGTGTGCGCCGCGACACAGTAGTTTGACAGCTGCAGCCACGAGTATCATGGCTGGCTCTCCAAACAGGAGCAGGTGAGTGACCTTTGACCTTGACCCCATAGTTGCCCTTTGACCTTGCTTCTACTATTTAGTAATATAATGTGATAGTAAGATTTCCAATTTATGGTATCCTTCATCAATTATTTAACATACAAAACGAAAGATGACCCTCACCTTTCATGTTGGCTAAAAAATGACTAGTTTATTTTTATTTATAACGAAATGACCTTGAATTTGACCTGAATTGTTTAGATTTTTAGTGAAAATATTACTGTGACATTTGACCTTGACCCTATAGTTGCTCTTTGACCTTGCTCTTACTATTTAGTAACATAATGTGATAGTAAGATTTCCAATTTACGGTATCCTTCATCAGATATTTAACATACAAAACGAAAGATGATTCTCACCTTTCATGTTGGCTAAAAAATGATTAGTTTATTTTTATTGTTTACGAAATGACCTTGAATTTGACCTCAGTTGTTTAGATTTTTAGTGAAAATATTACTGTGACATTTGACCTTGACCCCATAGTTGTCCTTGACCTTTCTCTTACTATTTAGTAACATAATGTGATAGTAAGATTTCCAATTTATGCTATCCTTCATTAGTTATTTAACATACAAAACAAAAGATGACCTTCACCTTTCATTGTGGCTAAAAAATGATTATTTTATTTTTATTTATTACGTAATGACCTTGAACTTGATCATAAAATGTTTTGATTTTTAGTGGAAATATTACTGAAAATTTGAATGACCTTGACCCAATTATGGCACCCTTTGTTTGCAGAACATGACCTTGACCTCTTACCCACAATGTTTGTTAGCCTCAAATAATTTTATATACATTTTGGGCATCCCTTTTTTGTGACTGTGACCTTGACCTTTGACCTTGATCTTTGACTTAAATTAGCCACGAATTTCTAGTGACTTTTACACTGTTTAATTGAATATGACTTACGCCCACTGCTTTTGACCACCTTGGATATTCCTGACCTCCGATTGTTTTGAAAATTGGCATAGGTAATGTTCTGATCTGATGTCAGTTCAATTCTGGTGACAGTTAGCTGATCTGATGATGGAGACGGAAAACGGAACTCCTCGATGGATAATAGAAGACTGATAGTGTTTGGTCTCATTTTGATCAGCTAGCGGTTCCAATTAGAGTTTTTTTTTTCTATAAAGATTTAATTTATGATTTCAGTACCCTTCGGAAATCTTCGTCTAACTTCGGAAATGGTAAACTAGGATCGTTTAAAACTATAAACTTTGCACATAGACCGCACTAGGTAGGTACTTATGAGGAAATGCAGACGTTTTAAATGCTTCCAGTTTTCCATTTCCAAAAAAATGGCTTTTATTTCTGTATCAGGTTTTAAATTTTCATAGAGGTTGGAACATTAATTTAAGTAGAAAATACTAGTGTTAGAAGGTCCGGCCCTTTTAATATCCAAGATTATAATTAATTGATTTCGGCTAAGAAGTATATGGATAAAATGCTATTTTAGAGAGATTAAATATATGTCCAAGAAAGGTTATGTGTTTGTGAAAAGTGGGTGGCATCGAATTGTAGTTGTGTGTAATTTTTACTAAAAAACGGGATATTTACCATGACTTGTGAGTTTAAAAATAAATAATAAAAGAGTGAGAAAGAGGGTAGATCGATTTGTCTGCCTCTTACATTCAAAACCCGCTAAGACTTCAGTTCCTCTCGTGATCATGGTAAATATCCCGTTTTTTAGTAAAAATTATGTTCAAAACCATGATAGTTTCAAAAGTTATATGTAGTTGTGTGATAACGAACTCCCAAGAGATTAAACAATTTTTAAAACATAATTAAACAAAAACTTTATAAATAGCCATACTATAAATTATCGGATTTTTTAGATGATAAAAACTTTTGGGATTGGAAATGCTTCAACTCGATAAAAAATGTAGGTACCTATCGTTTTGTAAAAGGATCATTAAAAAGAATAACCAGCCTTGTTTTCTTGCCTTTCTTTCATGGCTTGGTCGCGGAGGAACAGGCAGTAGATAAAACCGACGTTTCAAAGTGATCCTTGTGATTTTAATGAATATGACTTTGATGTATGGGTGGGAGGGTTTGTTTACGTCCGGGTGGGAGTGAGGGTGTGTGTATGCCTGTAGGTTGTCCTAATAAAACTCCAGTCGAGGTATAAATGGGCAAAAGCCGTAAAGGAAATCTTATTTTCAAAATTTTCCAAAGCTCGTAACTTTTACTGTTATCGGTATTGTACCTATGTATGTAGTTTATCTAAAATATAAGTTAGTACCTATCTATATTGTTTATTATGTTTTCAGTTTGCGAAGACTTGAAACCAGCGAAAGGTTCTGGGAGAACCTGAAACACCTGAGGACGGGTTCGGTTGGGTTCGACACGCAATTGGACTTTATGGACTTCGTCGCCTTATTTAGAAGTTTTAGGTAGGTACATTAGCTCAGAGGATTAGCAAGCTGAAGTGGCAGTGGGCTGGTCTTATATGCCGAAGAACCGACAACCGTTAGGGTAAACGAGTTCTTGAGTGGAGACCGTCTCTTGGCAAACGTAGTGTGGAGCACGTATGAATGTCATGCTGAGGAAATGTCACGTGACAGCTGCCAAGTTTTACCTCGACAAGTTTGCGTTAGCGTGAAAGGAAAACTAAGCGTGAGGTATTTGTCTAGACCACAGGTTCTCAAATTTATTTTGCCCAACGCCCACTCTGAGAATTAAATAATCCTAGAGCCCCCAAAGTTTTTAAACATTACAACTATGCTCTAACCCGCCACTCTCACAATCTCTTACTATCCTCTCCATCCAAAGGTTGTCTGGAAGAGATCGCTTCTGAGCGATAAGACCGCCCATTGTACTTTCTCTAGAATAAGATTTTGTTATTATGTTTTTTGCTTAAGGTGTACAATAAAGTATTTTCATTCATTCAATTATGCTTTCCCCTCTAGATCACCTCTGCGCCCCCGATATATTCTAGAGACTTATCGCCCCCCTAAAAGTCGCCGCTATCGCCCACTTTAAGAAACAGTGGTCTAGACCCTCAGCAGTGGACTGATAGGCATGGAGCATTTAATGAGTAGCAGTGAAAAATCTGATGAAATACTTTTTCGTACGTCGCACTTGTGACTTTCCTCCACACTGGCTGCTAAAAATCGCAGCGAAATGAAATCGCAGATCGTTCGGATTTCATCGTGAGACATTGGTCGATAAAACCAAACCTTCGCCGTGAATCGCGAGCGAGATACGCTTAATGCCTATTATGGAGTGCAAAAAAGAGAGAAACATACTTTGCCGATGCGTCGTCAAACGATGCGGCATAGTATTGCGATTACTTGACATTTATAAGCTTTTTTACTGTCTGTCCCCAAATCTATTGCAAAATTTGCGTTGGCTACACGTCACTTTCAGTAGCAAAACTTCACAAAATATGACATTTAGGCTATCGAAATGAAAATCATTAACTGTGAAATTTCGCATGTGAAATAGCAGTGAAAAAAAATTTATAATTTCACCAAATGAAAATGATTTAAAAGTAGCAATCATTTTCATGCCAAGACTGATGTGAGTTTTTTTTCGCTATCACATTTCATATCGGAACACAGCAATGCATTACGCTTGGCGGCCGAAATAAATACGGTATCAATCCTCCGCCGTCGGGATCTATGATTGCAGTTTCAAAAAAAACAAGAAAACAAACACACCCACGACTCTATTCTCTCTATTCTCCAAGCTGGACATTCTCAGACACATAGGTATTTAGTGCGTACCTCTTTGAGTTAGCAAGCGAATTGCATTATATCCTTTTGTTCTCAGTTTAGTGATGCGATCAGAGTTGCGGGATATATTCGAGCAGTTGGCGGTACCTCGTATCAGATCGCCTCTTCTAGGAGCCGAGAAGAGCCGAAGCTCGCCCGAACTTTACCGAACGAGAGCCTTATTTAGGACAGGTGAGTCATTATTATGTCCCATAGGTATAATGATCGAAACTTACGTTTTGTGATACTTTTTTGTTGAAATCTGCCATTTTAGTGCACGAAAAGGTTACCTCAACAAAATTGACGGCCATAGGTAGTAAAGGTTGAATTCGCACTTGAATTTTCACATAGCGCCTGAACAGTCCCCTAGGGGAGCCCCTATTTGACTATGAATACGGGCCTAAGTGTACCCTATATTTAAAGGGTGTCTGAAGATATGGCTCTTACCGATAAGGCCGTCGATTTTATATTGTTTGTAAGCCGTCATTTTTTTTAGAGCTATGGACGTTGTTATATAGCACAGTGAGCGAAGGCCCGCCTGAGACGCAGATGGTTGCGGGTTCGATTCCCGCCGCAGGAAAATGTTTGTATGATCTGCAAATATTTGTCTCGAGTCTGGGTGTTTTCTACGAATAATATGTAGGTACTAGCTTCTGCCCACGGCTTTGCCCGCGTGGTACCCGGATAAAAAGTAGCCTATGTGTTATTCTGATGTGTAAGCTATATTATTGTAAAGTTTCATCAAAATCCGTTCAGTAGTTTTTGCGTGAAAGAGTAACAAACATCCATCCTCACGAACTTTCGCGTTTATAATATTAGTAGGATTCTCAAAAAAAAGTACCTATATACCTAGTATATCAGTCATGCAGTTCCCATAATACAAGCTCTGCTTAGTTTGGGGCTAGATTATGGTATGTGAAAAATGCCCAGCATTATTATTACATATTTCTGTACAATTCCCGTTTTGTTCTTCCGATGTAAGAAAAAAAGCAATTAGTCTATTTATGTCTTCCAGGCCTATTGACAAGGAATGGATCACTGGACCTAGAGCCTCCAACTGACAAATCTAGCAGAAAAAAGGCTTTCGACCTCCTCGCAGCCGCCGCGTTACCTGGTAAAACAACTGAAATAATTATAATACCCAACGAATACTAGTCTTTCAAAGCAGGCAATGTACCAGCAATGCGCGTGTTACAGCATGTTGAACGGTTGGCACGGTTGGTCGTGTGACCTCCATTTGCAAAGGAGAAGACTTGCCCGGGGTCCCAGGACAGGTAGTTGTTTTTTTTCTGAATGGACTTTGATGCTGCAAGGCCGCAGATGGCCTTGATCAGCGTCACCGGACTACGGCAAGCGCAGAAGGCGCTAAAAAGTTAGGATGCGGCAACTAGCACAAGGGCACTATTTAGATACGGACCTCGGCTTGGGCCGTTGCCACAGGACCAGGATAGAAACGCCCCGGTACATATCTGTACCGTGAGTAGGCGGAATTGGGGGACTCGTCGAGCCTCCAGCGGGCTCGGTGTATCTGTGGAGTGTTTGCACTTGATGACGTCACCACCGTGTTACCGATGCTGATGGGGTCATCAGGGTCACCAAGAACGTGTCTTGGTCTACGGAACAGGCAGTTGTATTATCGGAGATATTATATAATGTTCAGGTTGCGTCAAAACTCCACTTGCGCGATCTAGAACACTTCGATGGCCATCTGTGTATTTTATGTGGTAACTCTTCGTATATCAATAGTTCGCTCTTCGCTCTGCGCTGATGCGATGCAACGTAGTTCAATCATCTGGCAAGAGATATCGCTACACAACTGTCAAAAGGCGCTAACCGTCAGATAGGCTGTATACCAGTTCGCTTTTATTTGGAATTTATTTGATGGTAACACTTCAAAATACAAAGAAGTGCGTGTTATAATACGGCCCACCACCTCTAACCGGTTATCGGCGCGTACTGTCATCTGCCACACAAGGGGCCTAGGGGCATTCTTGATGCGTTGCCTGCTGTAGGGTTATATTACAAATCCCTCCTCATAAATCGCTCTTAGGGGGGGAAACTGAACACTAATGTAAAAACGTGCAGAAATCCTCCTTATATTTTTTTCTTTTTCTACTTTTCCTCCTAAGAGAATTCCGTTAGGGAGGAAAAAAGAACCCTCATGTAAAAATATACAGAAATACCTGATCATTTTGGCTTATTCCACTTTTCTCTCACCCCTGAGAGAAGAAAACCTGAACCCTGTAGACAAAGTTGAAGAGTCTCATGCGCTTGTAATTTTACCAGCACCAATTTCACAGCAATACTAGTTTTATTTTTTAGTGGCAAAGATAAAGAGCTTTTCAGATCTTATTTTTATTTCACATATTTTACATATCACATATTTTTTAATTAGGCCGATACCAGGCATTGATCTAGAAATCTGTTTCAGGAGCGAACCCAGATATGAACGGAAGGGTCCTGTCTTTACCGACGCTTGGAAAATTCTGCGAGACCAGACAACACGAACTCAAAACGGAATCTCAACTCAGAGATATAATACTGGTAAGTTTATAAGATGATATTTTAGTTTTATTATACTAAATTATCATCTTATAAACGCGGGTTCGGGTCACTAGTGCTTATTGTGTTCACGTCAGCGAGTACCGTTAACTTGGCAACTAACGCAAAGTAATTCGCAAACCACGTCTGAGCGGACTTCGTGAAATGGAACAACTGTATCTACTGCATGAAGTGTGCAGACGTTATGAGAGCCTTTAAGCTCTGCACTGTGTGAGCCATCGGGGTTATCTGCTCGATAGTGTGAGCATAGATAGGTACCTACTCTTAATTATTATTAAAACTGCTCATTTGTTCCAGAGGCACGAACCGGATCCATTTCTTAGGCTTGAAAGCTGTCTCTCATTCGAGGGCTTTGTAAGGTTCCTCAGTGATAAAGACAACTACGCGTTTGTTCCGGAGCAGAGAAGAGCTAATTTTGTAAGGTAAGCATGAGTAACCATATATATTACCACTCAATACACGAAAGTATCAAAAATAATAGTGGACTCGAGTATGATGTGAAAAACCGTTACTCGTAATCGATAACTAGATTTTGGCATGGCATTTGATGTGGTTCCTATGGATGTATATGGCATAAACACTCAACAAGATATATAATTATTTAATGCCTTAGTATGTGAAATAGATAGGTAGGAATCTTCTTAGGGCTAGATCAACTATAAAAATGAATCAAAAGATTGCCGAGGCGAAGAATCGATTGGCGTTCCAAAGGGCAGAGTGCTCGGCCCAGTATTATATCTTGTCTACATGACTAGCTGTGTCTGTAATTGTTTGAAGTATAATTGCAGAAAATTAAAAGCAAATGAAAAGTTTCATTTTTAACAGCAATAAATGTACGTCCCTAACGAGGAAATCCGTAGAAGAACCAAACTCATCAACATAAGGTTGAGCCACCTCCACCGTTCATCTTGGCAATCTAATCGGAGAACCCTACGTCCAGAGGAGTAGAGGTTCTCGAATAGCGACCACAAACCGATAGTGACACATCCGATGGACCGATGAGATCGGTGGATCAACGAGGCACAACACTATTTATGATAGAACTCTTTGGGAAGGCGAGCAGTGGACTTTTACAAGCTGTGATGAGGATTATTTGGGATTATTTCAAGTTAACCAACACTTATAATTCCTCCAACAAAGTTTCCCTTGTAGGTGAAGCCTCAGCGCTTCGAGCCGATACCTCACAAGAATTTCGACCAGGCTAGCAAAGATCTCGTGACTTAGTTATAGCCCTGCGTACTAATCGGGAGGTCGCTTGGTACGCTGTGATTGTGTCCACAGTAGATAATGCCCACTGACACTAATATTTCATTTAACTTTGTCTACAGCAAGCAAGCATCTGAAGACGAAACGATATCGAAAGATATGACGGGACCACTCAGCCAGTACTACATAGCCAGCAGCCACAATACCTACCTAACTGGGCATCAGCTGAAAGGCGAGTCATCTGTCGAGCTCTATAGTCAGGTAAGTCATATTTCTCATACAGATTCTGATAAGTACCAGACTCGTTTGTTTTACTCCTTGCCGGGAATGATTGCCTGGTACTTCAATAGAATAGAATAATCGTTTATTAATATAAATAAAAAACCGGACAAGTCCGAGTCGACTCGCCCACGGGAGGGTTCCGTGCAAATTTGTAGGTACATATTATTAATAGTTCAGGAATCGAGTCTTGCAGTTTTTCCAAAACCACGAGCAATTACAAATGTATAGTTTGTAAATGTATAGTACTGGCCAAATTTCATAGTTCTAGGTCAACGAAAAGTACCCTATAAATTTTGATTCTCTGGAGAGTATCGAAATATACGTTTTTTGCGGCATAAACTGCCGTAGTTATCTTTTTTTACGTTTACTTCGAAGTTTGATTTTTTCACAGCTTCAAGGGACTGACCTGAGTAAAATCGTTTTAATTTCAACTCGATACCTCCACGCGTTCCCGAGATAAAGAGTCTTGACAGACAGACAGACGGACAACAAAGTGAACCTATAAGGGTTCCGTTTTTCCTTTTGAGGTACGGAACCCTATAATAATTTGGACATATTGGGTGAATTAGTTTCAGAGATTACATACATACAAACATAAAATCTAATATCTAATTTAAAGAGTTAGGTACCTCTTACAAAGCGAATTCCTCATGGACCAACCGGTACCTATGCACAACTAATTTTACCATTCCAAATATTAGTTCCTTAAGACGCAACTGGGCACAACTGAAAAATCCTTCCTGGGAAGATCCGACTCGGATAGGTTAGGTTTTTTATATCCACCCAGAAAGAGTGATGTTATATTGAACATTCCTATGTAAGGAACAGTTATACCACAAACAGTTGTGCCAAGTTGTATCTAACTGAACTACCAACTAGCTCTGCCAAGTCTGCCACAACTAGTCGTTCATACCTACCGGTTGGTCCGTGAGGAACACCTCTTACAACGGTACCGAAACTTTTCTACGCCCCGAGACCCATTTGATAGAAAGATATATAGAAAATTCTTTATTGCACAACTACAAAGTACTGTTCATAGGCGAACTTAATGCTAGATAGCATTCTCTTCCAGCTAACCTTTGTGTTAATGAAGAAGAGTCTTGAGGTATAAAAAAAGTTATAAAATATAAATTATACGCTAGAGCTAATCTATTAATAAAACACAAACACTATTCCCTAAATACCTACCTACTTATATAACCTAACCTTACAAACAGATAACAATTCATAGACTACTAAATATACTATATAATATATATTTGACAGGATTATTTATAAATAAAACTCATTTACATATCACTTAAGTCATATTTATTTTATTTTCTTACATTTATTCAAGTGTAGTCTTCAAATACAAACACATTCCACACAGAATTCAAATGAAGCACACAAACAAAATGGTGCCATACAAAATGGAAAACTTTTTTTGAAAAACCAAATTATGGAAAGCTAGGATAGTGACTTGTCAAATACTGAAACGGTCAAAGTTACGTTGAATTGAAAATAGATGGCGCTATATGCAATATTATCTAGTAGTGGTTAAACATTGAGGAGCTTATAACTTTGAAACTATCATGGTTTTGAACATAATTTTTACTAAAAAACGGGATATTTACCATGATTTGTGAGTTTGAATATTTCCCGATATTTCGGCACAGTTGCATGTCCCATGATCACGGGAGGAACTGAAATCTTTGCAGTTTTTGAATGTTAGAGGTAGACAAATCGATCTACCCTCTTTCTCACTCTTTTATTGCTATTTACTCTTTTATTTTTACTCTTTTTTTTTCATAAACATTCAAACTCACAAATCATGGTAAATATCCCGTTTTTTAGTAAAAATTATTGAGGAGCTTTTCAGTATTCAGAGGTAACTTAACTTAACCGGTACTTACATGGACTTTTTTTATACAAACTCACTAAGGGTCTCGTTACGAAATGTGGTTTAAACCAGTGGTTTATTTTTAAGACTTTTGATCCCAGATTTTTAAGACAAATTGTTGTGAAAAGGAAACAAAATTGAATGCTATAATATAATAGCCGACAGTCTATTTGACATTTCAAAAAGAGCTTTGTCCACAAATAACTGCTAAAAGATAAACCAGACAGTTACCTAGTTTATTTCTACATAACTCAACCTCTTCTTTGAGAACCTACTTTTTTTTGGTAGCCAATCAAAACAATGTGTTTCTTTTTTATTTTGGTTTTGAAGTGTTTTTAAATCAAATGGACATCTCGCGTTTTTATTTTATATTTAAATTGTAGACCTTAGCAACTTTGGAATAACACTCTTTTTCGATGAAGTATATACCTTGGTTTAGTGGCTCTGACAGGACTCGAGTTCAACTCGAGTTTAGACCACGTTTTGTAATAAGACCGTATAAGTTTCAAAAGTGTCGACCTATCCGCACTGATTCTTTGTAACAATCGTGTGTTAAAGAAACAATGAATGAAATCACTTTATTTTAAGTAGGATTTTAAGTAGTAGGCAAAATATTATTCATATTGAAGCGTGATGGGCGGTCTTGTCGCTAGGAAGCGATCTCTAACAAATAACCAAAGTAATGTGCTAATTTTATTTTATTTTATTGTACTGTACTATGGTATAACACAGTGGACATTTTTATAACATATATACCTATCATCCCATTACCTGTGTTTCGCAATAATTATCATATGAAATATGAAAAAAAAATATATGAAAAAGAAGCTATTGTAAACCAAAGTAATTAATTTAACTTCTTTCTGTTCTTGTTCATTTTTTGGTCACCCCTTAGATCTGTGATCTAACAAGTAGGTTTATTATCTACTAGCTGCGCCACGCGGTTTCACCCGTGTAAGTTTCTAAGTTTCGATTTTATACTCGTGATAACTTCGAAATTAAATGTCCGATTCGAATAAATTAAAAAGTTTTTGACTTCTATATAAATACCCTTGATGATAAAACTATTTATTTGGATTAAGAATTAAAACTACGATACGAATGTAACCAACTTTTGTTTCTACCCGCGATCTAATTACATTTTTAATACAAAAGCTGCTATTGTGACTTAACTATGATAGTTAGATATATTCCCTCGAGGACTTTTTTGTAGATAATTATGAGTACTTTAATCAAGTACTAAATAATTAATATGTATCAGCAATAGCGCACGCCAAATAATGAATTTTATAGGCAAAATTATGCTACTTTGGGTTACATTTTTGCAATTTTCTTAAGGATCTCTAAAATTTTTGAAAATAAATTATAGCCTATGTTACTTCCTGATAATTTTGCTTTCTTTTAGTGAAAACATGGTTAAAATCGGTCCAGAAGTTTCGGAGCCTATTCGGTACAAACAAACAAACAAAAAAATCTTTCCTCTTTATAATATTAGTATAGAAGTATAGATAAAATCAAATCAAAAAAAGTTATTTTTATATGTCCCACCTTTTTGTAGCAACACACGTATATTTTCTCCTTTTTTATACAAAACTAGCTCCAACTTATTTTGTTACCTTTTGTACAATAAAGTATTTTCATTCATTCATTCATTCATTCAGACTGATAATTTCAAGTTTATGCCCCTCTATTCAATATCTGAAAACGGTTTGACCACTCAAAATGATTAACACTAGCCCGTAATCTCTGGCCATATTGATAGTCATTTAACTTTTCAAACGTTCGTCATCGAGTAACTTACAAATACATAATAGGGGAAGCCGGGTGTCTAGACCACTGTTTCTCAAAGTGGGCGATAACGCCCCCTTGTGGGCACTGGAGGCCTTCAGGGGAGCGGTAGAAGGCTCTAGAAGATATTGGGGGCACTAAGGCGGTCTAAAGGAGAAAGCATAGGTTATGTTTAAAAATATTGGGGGGCGCTAGGATTTTTTTATTTCAGTGGGAAAAATAAGTTTGAGAACCTGTGAATACGCTTACTTTTCCTTCCACGCTAACGCAAATTTCTCAAGGTAAAACTGACAGCTGTCACGTGACATTGACATTTCTATATGATCCTTGTGATTTCAATGACTTTGACATTTCCAAAGCTAATGTCATTCTCATACAATTCAATCTTTCCGCAGGCGTTAACGCCAACAGAAAGTGGTATCTGTCTAGACACCCTGGTAAACTTTGGGGTAACACTATAAAGGCGGTCCTGACATGTCATGGTAACATTGTTACATAATTTACACTATAAAAGCGATCCTGACATGGCATGGTAACATTGTTACATAATTAACATTATAAAAGCGATCCTGACATGACATGGTAACATTGTTACATAATTTACACTATAAAAGCGATCCTGACATGACATGGTAACATTGTTACATAATTAACACTACAGGATGGGGACCTCACAAGAGGTAATTGTCACGTCACACTCAAAAGTCAACTTAACAGCTGTTTTGTTGATTTTAGGGATGTACTAAGAGCAGGTAGTATGGAAACTTTGATAGTCATTTCATGAATGAAAAACATGGAAATCCAAAAAGTCGTAGAATAAACAATGTTCCCTACCACCTCCTTCCGGAATTATATACACACACCCTGTATAAAAGCGGCCATGACATGACATGGTAACATTGTTACATAATCATTGTTATTTTTTACTTCCTTTGATTATTCTTATTAATTTATTATATACCTACTTTTGTTTTTTGGTATATTACGTTGTACTTCTGTGAATTAATCGTATTATTTTATTCACATGTTAAAACTCATTATTATATATGAATCCGAATCTGAATCCGAACGTTTGATGTTTAATGAAACAGTGCGGATGTAGTGACTACACGCTATTAAACCTTAGTAAATATATTGTTAGATAAGATAAGATAAAAAAATATATAAAATATGAATCCGAAAGTTTGATGTTAAAAGAAACAGTGCGGAGATAGTGACTAAACGCTATTAAGCCTTAGTAAATATATTGTTAGATAAGATAAGATAAGATAAAAAAAATATTTATTTATTAGCTTTTAATATCTAGTTCATATTACGTCTATACCAGAATCTCGCGCGGTAATCATCACTGCACGTTAGGAAAGCGGGCGCGGTACTAGAATGAACGATGTGTCTGAAAAATACATAAAAGTAAATTAGACTAGAGAACAGAATAAACTTTCACAAAATTTTACATATATTTCTTTAATAACAATAATATAGCTTTCGGTGCGTGGCGACACCGCGGAGTCCCATTACTCCCTGGGGTCCACAGACACCCCTGACCCTCGGCTTGTCTTAGCCCCTCGGGAGGTGGAAGCGCAAGAGCGGAATCTATGCTCCAAATGGAAGTGTTAAAGGCATGAAGCCGGGAGTAGCGTTTAGTGAAACTGCAGCACACCTCTCCACACCATTTAGCCGTCCACATCAACGTTGCCTCTACGCTGTCTATTTTTGGCGGCACTTATAGAGCCCGTTTAATGGACGGCAACTCATCACCTGCCTATGATCTAATCTGAATTTGAATCAGAATTGTCAGGTGCCGTTTCATCCTACATAGCCCAGCAACCATTCCATAAGCATTTACTCCTGCAATAGCCCAGTTTATCATCCAATATATCTAATAGTTTCATCAGTCGCCTTCCACAAAATAACGTTTTTTAATATTGTATTGTACAAAAAGGTCTCTTAGTGTTAGCTTCGGGCTTTGGCGCAGTGGGCGAAGGCCAATTCCCGCCGCGGGACATATTTTTCTATAATCTGCAAATATTTGTCTCGGGTCTGGGTTTTTTTATATTTATAATATGTATTTTACAAAAAAGTATATAAGTAGTATATCAGTCATATAGTGCCCATAACACAAGCTAAGCGGAGCTTATGTTATTAGGATAGATGATGCCGTGTGAAAATATCCAGAATTATTTAATTACTAACTTCTGCCCACGGTTTCGCCCGCGCGGTACCCCGATAAAAAGTAGCCTATCTGTTACTCTAATGTATAAGCTATATTACTGTAAAGTTTCATCAAAATCCGTTCAGTAGTTTTTACGTGAAAGAGTAACAAACATCGTGTGCTAATCAATAGACCTTTCTAAGAATCCGATTGTTCTCATATGAGGACAAGATATTTACCTGACAGCACCGTTATGTCCCAAGGACATCAGCTGACAGCGACTGGCGGAACGGGAATGCCAAGTGCAGAGCGACGTTGTGGCCTCGTCCGGGAACATAACGTAGTCCTCTGTGTGGTTGAATATGGCCTGGGCTGCGTGTTCTTGCCTTCCTAGAAAAAAAAAAAACAATAATTTAATAGACAAAGTCAAAATTCATCTATTCAAAAAAATCACAAGGATCACTTTGAAAAGTCGGATTTTACTGTCTGTTCCTTCGCGACCAAGCCAGGAAAGAAAGGCAATAAATTAAAAAAAAAATACTATTGAGTGATTTACTTTTGACATAGGTATTTTTTTTCATTAAAATACATTTATTCATACAACTATTTACAAGTAGGTATTTACAAAAAATACAGATGAAACAGCTAGCTATCCAAAGACCGTTGCAAACGATCTATAGATAGCTCAACTGATCCAGATCACTACCAGTACTTATTAAGTATGTATTTTAATGATGTAATCTGTATTTTGCTACATTGACTTATTTAAGAAAATGTAATTTGTCAAAAGATGAATAAAAAATTGAATTGAATTGAATAAATTGAATAATTTGAATATTTCAAAGTCGTAAGATCCGTTTTCGCACTGTTATGTAAAGACACACGGATATCTTGGGGCACCTTGTATGTTCGATTAGTTCCGATAACGAAACTAGATGGCGGTACTAAGAATAGAATTATATTCATTGTGAAACATAGGGAAATACTTTTTTTTTACCGTTAGTGTTGTGTCGAAACCGGGATGTACTCGAATGTGATAATGGAACCGGTGGTAGTGGTATTTTTCGCAATAAAAGAGTGAGAAAGAGGGTAGATCGATTTGTCTGGCACTAACATTCAAAACCCGCAAAGACTTCAGTTCCTCCCGTGATCATGATACATGGGATCTGTGCCCAAATATCGGGAAAAATTCAAATCATGGTAAATATCCCGGTTTTTAGTAAAAATTAGGTAAATACAGATAACACTGTTCTAGTTTTTTATCCGCGATGTTACCAATTCATATTATTATTGTATATAATATGAATTGGTAATTTATGATTAAACTAGCCTCTGCCCACGGCTTCGCCCGCGCTGTACCCGGATAAAAAGTAGCCTATGTGTTATTCTGATGTATAAGCTATATTACTGTAAAGTTTCAGAAAAATCTGTTGAGTAGTTTTTGTGTGAAAGAGTAACAAACATCCATCCTCACAAACTTTCGCGTTTATAATAGTAGGAGGAACATACCTTTCCCCGTGGTCCCAGCTCCAGTATATTGTATGAGACACCTACTGCTCGCTAGCTCCCAGAGCTTTATGGACGAATCCATCCCAGAAGTCAGGAGATACTGAAAATAACATTGCATTTATCATTGACGACCTCTGTGGCGCAGTGGACGAAGGCCTGCCTGAGACGTAGAAGGTTGCGGGTTCGATTCCTTTCACGGGACAATAGTTTGTATGATCTGCTAATATATCTCTCGGGTCTACGTGTTTTATCATGTAGTTACCAAAATACAAGCTCTGCTTAGTTTGGGGCTAGATGATGCTGTACAAAAAAATATACTGCATTATTTATTTACACACACACACATACACACACACACACACACACACACACACACACACACACACGCGCGCGCGCGCGCGCGCGCACACATACACACACACACACACACACACACACATACACACACACAAGTTACTCCTGAGATATCCAGACTCTTATATCTCAAGCTACTCCTGAGATAAGAGACTGGCAGTATCAGAAGAAACTACAGGAACACTCTTTCACACACCCCCACATACCCTACCAACTACATATGAACCCCCCCCCCCCCCCACACACACACAAACTCACGTTAATCCTGAGTTATCCAGACTCTTAAGAGACTGGCAGTATCAGAAGAACCTATAGGCACACTCTTTCACACTGTTTATATGCTGATTGGGCAGGATTTATAATAGAACTTATTATTTCTTTGGATTTTGTTTTTATTTTAGAGCAGCCATTCTACGTTACATTTTTCAGAAGGAAGGAGCACAGATTATAAATAGAGAGTGCTGTATTACTTACAGTGCGTTCAATATATAGTTAAAGAAATATTTTACACATACCTACATTTTTTATGACACCTATTTTTCACAATCAAATAACCATTTTCGCACACACCTATTTAATATTTCTTAAATATCATAAATAATTTAAACATAATAACTAATAATATACTCTTAGAGGCTTTAAATAGTCCTCTAGTGGGGGGGGGGGGGGTCTTAGGGGTCTCCTTATTAAGTTTTGCCTTGCTATTTTCTATAGATAACTTAAAAACCTCACAAGAGATGACTCTAAGCAAATAGAGTCTACCCTAGGGGACTTTTCAGGCGCTATGTGGAAATATAATTCAATCTTTATACACTTAGCCGTAAGGCCTGAATGCCGAATTACGGATTTTGGTGGACTGTTTAACCCCCCCGCCCCCCGCCCTGAATTCAGCCTTGAAATAGTCCCCTAGGGGGGTCTTAGGCGTCTCCTTATTAAGTCTTGCCTTGCTGTTTTCTATAGATGAACTTAAAAAACCTCACAAGAGATGACTCTAACTTACTCTAAGACCCGACTGTGCAACCCCCCCCCCCCCCCCCCTCCCCTACGAATTCAGGTTTTAAATAGTCCCTAGGCGGGGGGTCTTAGGGGTCTCCTTAGTAAGTCTTACCTTGCTGTTCCTTGTGAAGGCAACTGAGCACACTTCAGAGCCGTCATGCGCATTAACAAACGTATTAAAACATCTGTTAGAGACGGTGTCCCATAACTTCACGCATCCATCGGCGCTGCCGCTAGCAAAGTACTTGCCGTTCGGCGAAAACCTGCTCAAAAACGACACAGTCAATAAATATCGTAGGGGCCGTGGGTGGTTCCGATGAAATGCTTCGCTCGAATTGGAATTTTTAATACATAAATCCTACTATCCTTCCTACTAATATTATAAACGCAAAAGTTTGCGAGGATGGATGTTTGTTACTCTTTCACGCAAAAACTACTGAACGGATTTCGATGAAACTTTACAGTAATATAGCTTATACATCAGAATAACACATAGGCTACTTTTTATCCTGGTACCACGCAGGCGAAGCCGTGGACAGAAGCTAGTAATATTATAATCGTGAAAGTTTGTGAGGATGGATGTTTGTAACTCTTTCACGCAAAAACTACTGAATGGTTTCTGATGAAACTTTACAGTAATATAGCTTATACAGCAGAATAACACATAGGCTACTTTTTATCCGGGTACCGCGCGGGCGAAGCCGTGGGCAGAAGCTAGTTTCATACATAGAAAACACTCAAACCCGAGACAAATATTATATATACAGACATTTGTCCCGCGGCGGGATTCGAACCGGCAACCGTCCGAAAGTGACTCACGTGATAGCGTTGACCTTCCTCTTGTGGTGGTGTGAGGGTATGGGGCAGACGAAGCAGGCGCTGGTCGTGACGTCGTACAGCCTGATGACGGGGTGGCTGGTCGTGGCTATGATGTGGTCGCCCAGTGGATGGAAGGCCACGCACAAAACCGGCCCTGCATCCTATAAGAATTGAATTGAATATTATACAAAAGGTAACCTGATAAAGACCTATTAGCGGGTCTTTATAGCGTTTACCTTTTTTATAATTAGATAAACTTATTTATAACTATGTTATCAAATCGAGAAAGTTTGAAAAATACTATTGAATTGAATAGTTTTGATTACAAATGAATTGAATATAATAGAATTGAATAGTTTTGGATAGAATTTAATTGAATAGTTTCGAATACACATGAATTGAATAGTTTTAAATAAAATTGAATTTAATTGAATAGTTTAATAAAGGTGCATTCAATTAAATGTTGCTGAACTATTTTTAATCACATCAAAAGTAATATTTAAACTACCTAGTTACTACTACCTAGTAATAGTAAAAGTTGATTAAATTTGGCACACCCACTGCTTTATAAACAATTAAAATATCCAAAATGTATTTTCTTCAGATTATTTAGGTAAGGCGATAGCTTGTCGAAAAAACATGCAAAAAGTGATCTTAGCTCGAATAGTTTTGAATACCATTGAATTAAAAAGTTTGAATAGAAATGAATTGAATAGTTTTGAATAGAATTTAATTGAATAGGTTTGAATACACATGAATTGAATAGTTTTAAATAGAATTGAATTGAATTGAATAGTTTAATAAAGGTACATTCAATTGCTGAACTATTTTTAATCACATCAAAAGTAATATTTAAACTACCTAGTTACGACTACCTACCTAGTAACAGTAAAAGTTGGTTTAATTTGGCACACCCACTGCTGTATAAACAATTAAAATATCCAAAATGTATTTTCTTCAGATTATTTAGGTAAGGCGATAGCTTGTCGAAAAAACATGCAAAAAGTGATCTTAGCTCGAATAGTTTTGAATACCATTGAATTAAAAAGTTTGAATAGAAATGAATTGAATAGTTTTGAATAGAATTCAATTGAATAGGTTTGAATACACATGAATTGAATAGTTTTAAATAGAATAGAATTGAATTGAATAGTTTAATAAAGGTACATTCAATTGCTGAACTATTTTTAATCACATCAAAAGTAATATTTAAACTACCTAGTTACGACTGCCTAGTAACAGTAAAAGTTGGTTAAATTTGGCACACCCACTGCTTTATAAACAATTAAAATATCCAAAATGTATTTTCTTCAGATTGTTTAGGTAAGGCGGTAAGGCTTGTCGAAAAAAACATGCAAAAAGTGATCTTAGCTCGACGGAATTTGAACTCACCGTGATAGACTTGAACGCTTTCTTGGCGGATGCTTTGGTGATGTCGAACAGTTTGACCGAGCAATCCCTTGATGCCGACACTAGGATTTGCTCGCGCGGATGGAAGTCCAAAGCTGTAATTTCATCGGTGTGGTCATACCTAAGTGAATAAGTTAATGTTAAGTTAATGTTAAGTTAATGTTAAGTTAATGTTAAGTCGTAAAAGTAGTAAAAAGTATATCAGTCATGTAGTTCCCATAACACAAGCTTTGCTTAGTTTGGGGCTAGATGATGCTGTGTGAAAAATGTCCAGAATTATTTAAAAAAAATGATAATTTTCATCGGATTAAATTTAGTTGGTGTACTAGAGAATCGAGGAAAATGTATTGACTAAATCCTACTATCCTTCTATTAATATTATAAACGCGAAAGTTTGTGAGGATGGATGTTTGTTACTCTTTTACGCAAAAACTACTGAACGGATTTTGACGAAACTTTACAATATTGAAGAAATAATTAAATAATAAATGAATGAAAGTCAACTCACAAAGTTCTGATCACGGGGTGTCCTTGCTGCTCGCGCCCAGGATCCACCTCCTCCGGAGCTGACTTGGCCAGCATCCTCTCCACGTCCAAGATCTGAAACGGTTCACATTCATACCAGATGCTAGTTTCCATGTCAATTAGAATTCCCTGCGTCATGAGTATTTTCTGATACCCATGACACGGAATCGTATGAGTGCCACAACTCTGGAAGGTCCGGTCTGAATCCAGACCAGCGGGGCGATCACACTCTCTATTTCTCTCTTACATTATCTATTATCTCTTATCATCTCTGTACGACCTCTGTGGCGCAGTGGGCGAAGGCCCGCCTGAGACGCAGAAGGTTGCGGGTTCAATTCCTGCCACGGGACAAATGTTTGTATCTGCAAATATTTGTCTCGGGTCTGGGTGTTTTCTATGCATAATATGTATGTATTTACAAAAAAAATATATATATATGTAGTATATCAGTCATGTAGTTCCCATAATACAAGCTCTGCTTAGTTTGGGGCTAGATGATGCTGTGTGAAAAATGTCCAGCATTATTATTATTATCTCTTATATTATCTATCTCTATTTATCTCTATTTTATTATGCTCTGACGTCTACTTGCCTTTATACTGGCGTCCACGCTGCCGGTAGCCAGCAGCTGTCCGCAGGAGCTGAAGGCGCCGGCGCGGCACGCCATCTTGTGTGAGGTCACATACGCGGTCTCGTAAGTCGCGGGCTCGGGGGCCAATGAGGACGCGTCCATTTCGAACTCCAGGTCTGAAAATAATATTATGAGACGGTGTTGCAACAGCTATGGTCTGGCTTATAAACAAAAATATTATTTTCTTTTTCCTGTGGTATCCTACGGGTTGACTTTTTGCGGTGGAAAAAGTGACCACAGTCATGTTTCGGGAAAATAATTTAAAAAAGTAAATGCTTGCATACAGACCGGCACTGACCGACAGGGGCCACAGACAGTGGACTCTGTCGAGGTTGCCTCCAGGTTGATGAGACTGTGGAGCATGTGGTAATACACTGCACCTCCACAAATGAAGTTAGGTCGAAGACGGGACTGCAAGAGCTCATCAACTCATGCTCTCCGTCATCATTATTAACTGACAAGAGGTCAGGGATACTGGAAAACTGCTGTCATCAACCCAGAGTCCTTCTCCGCTACTTCAAGGAGTTGGGCTGGTCGGGGTCAGGTTAGAAGGGGGATAATGCACAATACACCCCAATGCGGGACGTCAGTGCAGACCTTAGAATTAGAATTCGATATAGACCGACATGAAACTTATAGTCAAAAATGTTTTATTCATGATATATACAAAGGGATGAATTTAACAGTTATTGGTATAAATCTCAAAGAAATTTTACAATTTTCTGTTACAAGGCAGTATAAGTTTTTTTTTGACCCTACAGATGTTCTAGAATTTTGTCCATCCTAGTTTCTTCTGATGTTTGTTACTCTTCTAATGATTGGTGGGATATTTACCGAAGCCAGTCGTTCCCAGGAGATGCTCAGCTCCACTGGAGGCAGCCAGACGGTCCTTACGGTCAGGCTCATGCTGCAGACCCACCATCATTAGGTTTAGCAGCCTGTCAAAAATCAACACAAATACAAAATTACTTTTTTTTAATCAGTACAGATGAGAGTTGAGAACTCCTTTTCAGTGTGAGACACCTGTGTTAGGAGAACTCGCTCTTCCTTATCAAATTATCTATGACTAGCTTCTGCCCACGACTTCGCCCGCGTGTACCCGGATAAAAAGTAGCCAGCTATACATATAGCGCATAGCTATATAACGGTAAAGTTTCATCAAAATTCAGTTCAGTAGTTTTAGCATGAAAGAGGAAAAAACATCCATCCTCACAAACTTTCATGTTTATAATATTAATAGGATTAAGAAAGTATAAATTATACACATATTTTATAATGCATAAGTAATATTTTATAAAAGTTTAAAACTGCCTGTGTTTTTTCTATCTTGTATTGCATCAGAAGACACTATTGGTGCTCCAGAAGATGTTAAAATTTATGCAAAAAACATTGAATTGAAATTAATTAATTAAGAAAAACCTATTTAGCAATCAATCAATCAGACAAACAATATGGCCATAAGTAATAATATAGCTAAAAACCACTGCTTTTTTATAAATTTTTGACATTCTAAACCTATATTTTTATATGACATTTTTAGTCATCCAGTGAACACCGCTATTGCAATACAGATGAAATGTTGTGAAAATAATAAAAAAGGTAAATGCGATAAAGACCCATAAAACTTATAATTATTCTAAACCTAATTTAAGATGCTACTACTGTTTTTCCATAATTTTCTTGACATTCTTAACCTAATTTAAGATGCTACTAATGTTTTTCCATAATTTTCTTGACATTCTTAACCTAATTTAAGATGCTACTAATGTTTTTCCATAATTTTCCTGACATTCTAAACCTAATTTAAGATGCTTTTTATCATGTCTATAATTCTGTAACTTTTAAGATAAGTATTTAACCAGACAAAAATACACAAACATGTTCACAACTGTTTGCAGCACACACTAAATATGTCAATTCCACCTTTATAATGAGAACTGTGTCTGTGAAATTGTCTTTCTTGAAAAATTCCATCTGGGTCTCTTCAAGGGATGATAGGTATATTCTAGACCTTTATGTTCCATTATCGGCCATATCATCACTTACCATTAGGTGAGATTATAGACAAATGCGAGATATATTCTTAGTAAAAAAAAAACCTCAGACTCTCAGTACACCGATCCGTGAGGATACCAAGTGGCTAGTCAGACACAACTCCAATATTATATTTGACACATGCCCACATTTTACACATCACTCCATAGTTCTTTCTTACCTGTCGCTCGGTGGGCAAGGATCCGCGTGGACAGCCGAGGCTAAAGAAGCGGCTATTGGCTGGAATCCATCGTAGAAAAGTTGGCTGAAAATAACATCAACATAACCTCAAAATGTATCTAACAGTTTTTCTTACTATGGATCCGAAAAGTTAATTCACAGCTAATTCTAGATAAATATCGAACTACTTTAGCGAATCCTACTTTACTTGTCGTTTCTTTTGATTACTTTTATAACAAATTCAATGCAAAAGGTGCCGAGTTAGACTTTTTAGTGAACGTCGAATTTTACCTGATAATCATCCGATAGAGCAACTCCCTGTTCTTCACAACATTTCTGGTATCAACTTCTCCAGTATTTTCCTTCATTTTCTCAGACAAAACTGAATTTCGCGAAATAAATTGATAGTTTCACTTTCAACTACTTATACACAATTTTGTTTGTAAATAGTGGTTGACAGTGACAGACAGAAAATTGATTGTTGGAAACAAACGGTTTTATTTTGTCTATGGATTTTACGGTTTAACTACGCGTATTTTTAAAATCGACAAAAACCCGTAGCATTCTGTCAGCTACTTTAATCGAGTGAGGTTTTTAAAAGGTACCATTCTGTAACCCGCCCGAAAAATCGATACAAGACATGCGCAGCAAGGCCTAAGTCGTCAGTGATCGGCGGTTGCCCGGGGCAAGGGCAGTGTTATCGTATGTACCATATTGTATGTTGCGGAATTCGATCAATAGCCTCCACACGCCCCAGCGCCAGTATAGTGTATTACTGAATAGTTAAACTCTTGCACATAATTTGAAATCCACAATGGAACGTATGTATTTAAAAAAATCTACGTGTAATGAAACGTAGAAGTAGCCAACTTGGGAAATATACCTTTTGAATTGGGAGAAATACCTGCTAAACATTTTATAACTCGCTGGATATAACTCACTATGTGACAAATTCAGAAATGGAAATGATATACACATAAAATCAGTTATCAAGAAAACAAAACCTCTTGGGTTTCTATAAATAATTAATATTCTATCTAAGGAAATCTGTTTAAGAGTTGGAATACAAAATTTACGTTTTTATCTGGCTGAGGCTATTTTACCGGAAATTGTATACTAATTTCTGTAGTTGAAATAGCCTCCTCGTTCGACTGCGTCCTGACCTTGGATGGATTGTTTCTGTTTGTTTACTTATAATATGATGTGTTTTACTCGTTTCTCGCCAGGTTTTGCTAACGGGATGTCGCTGCGTCGAGCTAGATTGCTGGGACGGAGACGATGGGAGCCCCGTCATTTACCACGGGCACACGTTCACGACGAAAATACCTTTTCGGAGAGTTGTTGAGACGATAGCCAGGTGTGTAGACCATGTAGCTTTTTACGAGTCTGGTAGCCGCATTGAATCCCTTCACCATTTGGTTCATTCACCATCAGTCGCCGTGACCGTTCCCTTTTCAACGTCACTACAATAGTTAGGTACAAACACCAGTTCTTCACCTATACCTATTTTAGGTGACCGGCATCTTATCATGCTCATCATCATCTTCTTGCTCTTGCCAGGCAAGAGCAGGCTTCTCTTCTCATAATGTGACATTCTTACCTTCTCATAACATGCATACCACACGATTACTTAAGTTTTCCGACATGGCGCCATTTTCAGACTTCCCCTAATATATCACTTTATAGCATAGAAATGCTCAGTTTCGCAAAATGCCACATCCAGTCACCCAAAGACATACCTACCTATTTTAGATGTTGTTAGTAAGGTAAGGCATAGGTAGTAAGGTAAGACATAGGTAGTAAGGTAAGATGTAGAATATGTTTCTGTGTTTTGTACTGTAAAATGGTGTTATGCACAATAATTTATCTATCTATCATCATCTTCAGCTTTAGAAGGACTTCATTAAAGGATGCCTGGACAAAGGCCTTCCTTAATGAATAACATTATGAACAGTTTTAGGCCACCTCCATCTACCAACTACGTGCAACTTTTCCGATGTCATCTGTCCCTCGGGTGGGGATTTTCCTACATTGAGTTATCTTGCCTTTAAAACCTTTAGAAAGAGAAAGATAATTGTTTTATTTGTTCTCCATACACAAAAGTTTTAAAATAATATAAAACAGATATCATATACAAACCAAACAAAAAAACAGACAAACTAGGTGTCTCGTTTTGTGTTGTGTGGGGTCAAATAGGTTCCCGTCTCAGCTTTATGCTGTACCAAAACCTAGGTAGATCAGGGGCGGCACTGGTTTTCAGGTACTGATTTTTAGAATCTTCAAATTTTAAGTGGAGGAACTAAGGTCTGCACTGATGTACCGCATTGGGGTGTATTGTGCATTATTTAGTACTTTCTTCCCCAGCAGTTTTATAACCTCTTCTTAAAGAATCTTTTTGATCCAAAAACTATTGTGAACTTGACTATTCATATTGTAAAAATGGGAATTTTCACATACTGCACTATCGGTGAAGGCACCGACTAAGTTTCGACTCATTCCGAGAGTCTTCATCAGGGTGAGTGGTTGCGACTTTCTCGTTCCGCGTCGCGCCGTGCACTACGTGACGTTAATGAGTCGAAACTTAGTCGGTGCCTTCACCGATAGTGCAGTACGTGAAAATACCCGTTTTTAAAACATTATTTTTTTTGTTTTTCTAGGAGTGCATTCGTCACATCTCCATATCCTTTGATCCTGAGCATCGAGAATCACTGCACATTACCGCAGCAGCAGGTCATGGCCAGCACATTTGAGGTCAGTCTCTTTAATCCCTGTCGTCTGTTTTTTTATTAAAGTTTTAAATTCCTAATTATTATGTCCAAACACCATATTTTAGTAAATGTGTTTCAATAAGCTCTATAGCAAAACATATTTAATCACAACTAAAGAAATATTCAACTACCCTCTACTTCATATTGTAAAAACGGGAATTTTCACGTACTGCACTATCGGTGAAGGCACCGACTAAGTTTCGACTCATTCCGAGAGTCTTCATCAGGGTGAGTGGTTGCGACTTTCTCCTTCCGCGTCGCGCCGTGCACTACATCTACTGAGCCCTCTACTTAGTCAACCTTATTAAACAAGAAGGTTATGCAAGTACCTTATACTTAGATACAATGCTAATATAATTTGTTTTATTTAGCAAATTTTTATAATCAACAAAACTACTTGATACTTGAACAACTTAACTAAATGATTACTTGAGGATATAAATAAACAAAGTCAAAGTCAAAATTCATTTATTCAATAAAATCACAAGGACCACTTTGAAACGTCCGTTTTTATCTAGGTGCCTGTTCCTCCGCGACCAAGCCAGGAAAGAAAGGCAAGAAAACAAGGCTGGTTATTCTTTTTAATGATCCTTTTACAAAACAATAGGTTCGAGTTGGAGCATTTTCAATCCCAAGAGTTTTTGTCATCTAAATAATCAGATATTTTATAGTATGCCTTTTTATAAAGCTTTTGTTTAATTACGTTTTTAAATTTGTTAATTGATAATTTTTGTATATCTCTTGGGAGTTTGTTATAAAAGCGTACACCGTGCCCTTTAAACGATTTACCAACTTTATGGAGTCTACAAGTGGCAAACGAAAGACAGACACATGAATTATCGGTATATGGGCTGCATTCTTGTCTTTGCAACTCATCAGTTACCATATTAGGAGCAGAGCTGGGTTTTGTAAAAAAATAACTATTTTAATTTTGTCAGGATTTACTTCAAATATGTTTTTTTTTATTATATCAAACACCCAAATCAAAAAACAATTTATGGTTTATCGATATGAGTGTTTTTTTATAAACATTGAGGGTAAATTTTGTCTATACTCAGTATATTGTCGACCTCTGTGGCGCAGTGGGCGAAGGCTCGTCTGAGACGCAGAAAGTTGCGGGTTCGATTCCCGCCGCGGGACAAATGTTTGTATGTGCATATATTTGTCTCAGGTCTGGGTTTTTCTATGTATAATATGTATGTATTTACAAAAAAAAATGTATATAAGTAGTATATCAGTCATGTAGTTCCCATAATACAAGCTCTGCTTGGTTTGGGGTTAGATGATAATGTGTGAAAATGTCCTGCATTATTTATTTATTTATTTATTTATTTTAGTCTATACAACAGATTAGATCATAGATGAACTAACCACTCATCTCATCCTGATACCCACGACCCAGGGAATCTGTATGGGGTCAGGACTATGTATGTTTTGGGTGTTAATTTATTTAATTTCTTAACATAGAAACTCGCGAGGTCTTTTCTTTTGCGTTTTTATTTATTATATTTATTAACACTAAATTGCGAGATCTCAATTCAGGCAAACTACTTAAAATAACAGCCACAGGAATAGATATTCCGGCTGGTATTATCAGCCAATATTCCGACCGGTATTACCAATCGATACCGGCCGTTATATCGCAGAGATGGAGAACTATTCTCATTTTGTTATATTCCGACCGGTATTACCAATCGATACCGACCGGTATATCGCAGAGAGGGAGAACTATTCTCATTTTGTCATATTCCGACCGGTATTACCAATCGATACCGGCCGGTATATTGCGAGATGGAGAACTATTCTGATTTTGTCTCCATCCAGGCAGTGTTTGGAGAGAAACTGGTGACATCATTCCTCTTCGAAGCGGACTACACTGATGATCCGAGATTACCCAGCCCTGAACAGCTTAAATACAAGGTAAGATAAAACAATGTCTCCGCCAAAATTTCAGCAAAATTATCATTAATATGTATAAATGTATATTTTATTAACATGCTTATATTAGCTTCACTTGTAACTAACAAACGAACAGTGTAATCAAATCTTAGAAGTCAATTTTAACCTACTTCTAATTGTCATATCGAAATGAAACCTTGTATGTATACAGGGTTACAGGAAAAGTCGTGCTAGATCCGTTAAGGGCGTGGACTACCCATCATTTCTGACTTATTTCACTATGAAATACCCTACCTCAAACTTAACTCTTTTCGAGATATTCGACTTTTAATTTTTTTATTGAAAATTGCCGGTTTTTTTGTTTATTTTGTGTGTCTTATTATTATTATTATTGCATTTTTACATGTGTAATAAGATGCTTTAGGACGTCAATCATTAAAATAGTGCATAAGTTAATTGAATAGGCCATAGTAGACAAGTGAAAGTTAAGAAAGTTTTTTCTCTAAGGGATATCCAAAAACTGACTTATTTTCATAGTGAAATAAGTCAGAAATGATTGGTACTCCACACCCTTAACGGATCTGGCACGACTTTTCCTGTAACCCTGTATGTAGTTTGGATGGCAATACTATAGTTTGGTATCTTGGAGCTGCGGGGCGATCACACTAACTCATGGCTATCGAGATGGCAATCAATTTTGACACTAGTTCCTTATTTTAATGGCCCATCCATCCAAAAAACGGAACGTCCAATATGAAACCAATTTTGTTCATTCACATTGTCCATCTATGGCTCATCCAGCTTACAAATAGCGTACGATTCATCCCATCGGATGATACCAGCCGTGGGAATTTAGTGTGATCGCCCCGCTGACCTGATGATGGAGCCAGGAGATGGATAGTGGAACTCTTCAGTGGCTACTAGTAAACCCCTCGAGTTTGGGCTCATATGATTCGTTTTGATGAGTTCAATAGATTGGGCTATTGAACGAGGTAACGAGGTAACGAGGGTCTGATGATGGAGCCAGGAGGTGGATAGTGGAATTCTTTTTATTATTTTTTTAGTGTGTTTTTTTTTTTCAAACTACACATTAGTTCACACTTGAAATGTACAGTACACATAACATCCATACCTAACAGGAGCCATACATTACTTGGTAATTCTAATAAACTAGTGAGCACAGCGGAATACACGGAATGTACATAATGCAATGTACATAATGGAATGTGCATAACGGAATGCACATAATGGAATGTACATAATGGAATGTACATAATGGAATGTACATAGGCAGAGCCCACGGATTTCCACTTCCTACGATCCTGGCATGCCTCTTTCGCTTCGTTAATCCTCATCACATTCTTCATACAATCTCGTCGGTTTATGAATGAATGAACGAAACTTCTTTATTGTACCCATAAGAAAAATAGATATAAATTAACAAAAAAAAAAGTACAATGGGCGGTCTTATCGCTTAGAAAAAGTCTCTTCCAGACAACTTTTGGATGGAGAGGATTTAATGAGATTGTAATAATGACGACCTCTGTAGGGCAGTGGGTGGACGTCCGCCTGAGACGCAGAAGGTTGCAGGTTCGATGCGCGCCGCGGCACATATGTTTGTATGATCTGTAGATTTTGCCTCTGGTTTGGGTTTTTTCTGTGTATAATATGTACAAAAAAGAATTATAAATAATTAGTATATCAGCCATCTAATTCCCGTATCACAAGCTCTGCTTACTTGAGGCTAGATGATGCTATATGAAAATGTCCAGAATAAATTATTAATATTTTTTCAGGTGCTGATCAAAAATAAGAAGTTGCCTCCCGTGGAAGCCAGCCCGACTGTGGGACTCACCGGAGCCAGTTCGGGGGGCTATGGATGTGTATTATCTAACACTTTTAGGTGAGTTTTAAGTAAGATAAGATAAAGTTTATTAAGAAACTGACGTCACAAACACATTTTGTACAACAAATTTTGATATACACAACTTTATTTCTAATATATAATATAATTATATTTTATCTGATATACACCGATATTGTTTGGTCAGTTTAAAGCCGGCTCCCAATTAATCTATATCTGTAAACCTCACTCAAAAATAATTGTTAAAAAAAAAAACATTTTTTTGTCATCCTACTAATAATATAAATGCGAAAGTCTGTGTGTGTGAACGTTTGTTACCACATATCTCCGTAACTACTAAACCGGTTTTGATGAAATTTGGAATGTAGATGGTTTAGGTTCTGGAATAACACATAGGCTAATCTTATTTTCGAAAATCAACCCCCAAGGGGGTTAAACAGGGTGGTAAAGTTTATATGTAAAAAAATATTCCTTGGTTTTATTCACTCAAAACTCGGTACACATAAACTTTAAAATAAATAATGAAACACGTATTTTTTTTTTTCAAACCTACCCTTTGGGGGTGTGCAATTGAGTTCTAAACTTTGTATAAATTGTAATCCTTGGTTCGATTCATTCAAAAGTTGGTGGACATAGTTTGAAGCCTGGAGATGGTCATATGCTACTTTTATTAACATACCACGCGGGCGAAGCCGCGGGCAACAACTAGTTAATAATAACACGAAACAGTCGATATTTCAAGCACTGATAGTAGTGGCTATGCGCTTGGCGGCACGGCACAAAGGACGCGGCGGCGCTTTGTCGGCAAATCATCCATCAGTCCACGTAGAGTTTGACCAGTCACATGTCACCGCAGACCAATAACATGTGTTTATGCAGTTAGATAAACCCCGCCCCTTTTGTGTGGTCGCTCGCACGAAATTTAGACATGGGCGTTTTCGTTTTTTACCGCAAACGGTTATGTAATCGATATACAGTTTACATATCGTTATAGAAAACGGTTTTCAGATATCGTTATCAGTCGCAGGGGTTTTTATATCGGCAAACTAACAACGAAACGATAAACTTGGTCAGTTATTTATCAGTTAAGCAACTTGTAACTACGCCGATTTCTCTTCATGCTTTGCGTGAAAACATGGACCAAAAAGAGTTACAATAGGAAGTAAACCATATTGCCAGCTATCTGTAATATATTTTTACGCACGCCATTATCATGCAATCATGGCTAATGTTAGGTTATATTCGCTCCATATGTCGTTTCGTTTGGTTTTTGGTTTGTGAAGTTTTCGTTTTGTTCGTATCTGTAACAGTTGAGGTTTTGATAAGTTTTCATGATATCGGTTATGTGGATTTAAATATCGATATGGTATCGATATCTAACCCATATCCGATATCAGTTACGTTTCGCTATATCGAACTCATGTCTAACGAAATTTCATCAGTTGCCTCAGTCGAGTCGTCGCGCGCGCTTCTTATTTACAGTTAAAAAACTTATCGATTTACTATCGACATGAGTGTCCGGTATTCCTACAGCAACTTGGAATTCATGCAGATGGTGCGCCTCTACATTGCAGCTGGTGATAATTTGAGTGAAGCAATATCTTGGTCCGCCAGGAGTCCGGACTTGACTCCACTTGACTTTCTTTTTTGTGGGTCGGAATTGAAACGACATGTTTATACGGAGGAAGCACGTACTCGTAAACAGAACAAAATTGAACAAGCTTTTGAGGAACTGAAAAGTTTTAGATAGATAGATAGATAACTCTTTATTGCATACACCAGGATAAAAAACACTTTACAGAGGATCTTAAAACTAGGTTGTGGTGATACAATGGGCGGCCTTATCGCTGAGAGCGATAGAGACACGTTATCTAAAATCAGTTTTGCATCGAAACAATTATTAAAGTACAGGTGAAGTATAATGTGCACAGCGACACAATCTGTAAGTAAATTCATAATCATGTTGATTTTAATTATTTTACGTAGCTTTTGATTTTTAAATCTAACAAAAATTTAAAATATAAAAAAGGCTCGTACAAATTAATGTGTAAATTTTAAATAGTTTTAAGTTAAATTTTTTGCATGCTTTAAAAGTAGATGATGGAGGACACAACATTATTTTATGACATCATATATTGTACCCATTTTCGCAAATAAAATATTTCATTTAATTTAAAAAAAAGTAGCATAGCTAGGTAAGTACTTTCTGACGGTAAGTATGAAGGAAAAATTGGATTCACTGATTTCGAAAAATAGGTAGACTAGGTAGAAACTAGGTAGGCAGGATAAATGATCACTCGCAGCCGCGCTCCGCGCTCAGCTGTTTGGTCGCGGGGTCACTGACCGCGCGCTCCGCCGCGCCGTCGGTCTACAAGGTCGTTGCGCTCTGCGCCCCTACCAAGTGTTCAGCTCACTTTTGATAATTATTTTCGATATTCAGTTCCGTATGAAATACTAATTAAATTCGAAAACTAAACCAACGATACAAACACGTTTAAGTAATAGAAAACGTGGGCGCCGGCTTTAAACTGACCAAAAAATATCCGTGTATAAGACTACTCCCGAAAACGCGAAAAAAAATCAGCTGTTCCATACTAAAGTTCAATACCTACTTGGCTGAAATGTATGGAACAGCTGATATCCTGATATAGCGTTGAAAAATTTTCTAAGTTGGTTCCAACTTGGTTTTTTTTTTTTTTTTTTTTTTAATTTGTTTCTTATTCCGCAGATCGAACGGCCTACGTCACACCAGCACCTCCCTACCGGAGCAGGGGCGGACTAACTCCATAATGTCTGCGCAATCCGCCTCTGCGGGTAGTTCGCTCACCGAGTACTTCTCCGACGAGGACTATGATGAGGATGATGATGAGCTGGATGGTGAGTGGTGCGGTACAGTCAGCGATAAAATTCGATTAACAATCAAAATATAAATTAATCCTAGACATTTTTCACATAGCATTATTTAGTCCTAAACTAAACAGAGCTTGTATTATGGGAACTACATGACTGATATACTGCTTATATATATATATATATATTGTTGTAAATACATGCATATTATACATAGAAAACACTCAGACCCGAGACAAATATTTGTAGATCATACTAACATTTGTCCCGCGGCGGGAATCGAACCCGCAACCTGCGTCTCATGCGGGTCTTCGCTCACTGCGCCACAGACAATAACCATTTTCGTTATTTCCAGAGAAAGAGCTTCATAAGATGTTGAACTCGGCTGAGGATAAATGGGTATGCGCCTCCGCGTCTATGTACGCGCGGATACGGAGGGGTGAAGGGGGGGAGTTCCGCAGGGGGCGGAGCACCCAGCAGATAGCGAGGGAGCTGAGCGATATTGTCACCTATGTACAGGTTAGTACGGTCTATAAGGTCCTTGATGTTGAGGGGTAAAGGGGGGAAGTTCCGCAAGGGCATATAGCGAGGGAGTTGAGTAATATTGTCACCTATGTACAGGTTAGTAAAGTCTATAAGGTCCTAGGTATTGAGGGGTGATGGGGGGAAGTTCCGCAAGGGCATATAGCGAGGGAGTTGAGTAATATTGTCACCTATGTACAGGTTAGTAAGGTCTATAAGGTCCTAGGTGTTGAGGGGGGATGGGGGGAAGTTCCGCAAGGACATAAAGCGAGGTAGCTGAGCGATATTGTCACCTATGTGCAGTTTATTAAGGTCTATAAGGTCCTAGGTGTTGAGGGGGTAAAGGGGGGGAGTTCTGCAAGGACATATAGCGAGGTAGCTGAGCTATATTGTCACCTATGTTCAGGTTAATAAGGCCTATAAGGCCCTAGGTGTTGAGGGGTGAAGGGGGGGGAGTTCCGCAAGGGCATAGAGCATGGGAGCTTAGTGATATTGTCACCTATGTGCAGGTTAGTAAGATCCATTTTATTTATTACAGTCGCTAAAAAAACAAACACGCTAACAACTGTAATCCCTATGACATATTGTTACGAGTTCGGGTTCGGGATAAACAAATTGAGTCCAATTGTACACCAAACATTTGTCCCGCGGCGGGAATCGAACATTAAATATATCTTACTATTATCATAAACGCGAAAGTTTGTGAGTATGGATGTTTGTTACTATTTCACGCAAAAACTACTGAACGGATTTTGATGAAACTTTACAATAATTTAGCTTAAACATCAGAATAACACTTAGGCTACTTTTTATCCGGGTACCATGCGGACAAAGCCATGGGCTGAGACTAGTACAAAATTAACATATATCTGTCCGCAGGCTATCAAATTCCGCGGTCTAAATCCCCTCTCGCCGAAAAGCTCCGTGAAACAGCCCAGCAATGTGCCCAAAGCACAGCACACGGAAACCAGTGCTCCCTGCAGCAGCTTCGAGTCATCAGAGAGCAGCGATAGCACTAGCACGGTGAGCTATGGTGAAAGGGGTGGGGGGATCTGATTTAAGTGTTTTACCCCCGCAAATGCCTCAACCTTCCCAAGTATTTTCCTTCTTTACTCCCAAGTGTTTTAATACCTTACTCCCAAGTGTTTAATCATTCCAAGTGTTTAATCAATCATTTTTAACCATTTCAAGTTTCTTAATTCTCCCAAGTATTTTAACTTTCTTACTTCTTAAGCTGTTTAACCATCTCAAGTGTTTTCCCCCTTACTCCCAAATATCTTAACCCTACCAAGTGTCTATACCTTAAGCACTTCCAAGTATCAAAGTAACCCAAGTATTTTAACTTTCTTACTCCTAAGCTGTTTAACCATCTCATGTGTTTTCCCCCTTACAAATTTCTTAAGCCTACCAAGTGTCTATACCCTCCCAAACGTCTTAACCCTTCCAAGTATCAAAGTAACCCAAGTATTTAACCCCCATATGTCTCTGTTCCAGCAAGTTCAGTCTTCATCAGCCGCGTCCCGCGCTCGCTGCCTGAGCTCCCCCGCCGCCCACCACCCCTGCTACCGCTGCTCCTCCGTGAACGAGGCCATCGGCAAGAAGATCTGCAGGAAGCATCCCACCGCGCTGGTCGCGCACACTGAGACACAGCTCGTGAGGACATACCCCGCTGGGTGAGTGTTAGAGTGTGACACAGCTCATGAGGACATACCCCGCTTTTTTTACAAAAAAGAATATATATATATAGAATAAAAAAAAATGCTGGACATTTTTCACACAGCATCATCTAGCCCCAAACTAAGCAGAACTTGCATTATGGGAACTACATGATTGATATACTACTTAAATACTTTTTTTTTTGTAAAAACATACATATTATACATATTATACATTTGTCTCGGGTCTGGGAAAACACCCAGACCCGAGACAAATATTTGCAGAAATTACAAACATTTGTCCCGTGACAGGAATCGAACCCGCAACCTTCTGCGGCTCAGGCGGACCTTCGCCCACTGCGCCACAGAGGTCGTATATAAATAAATAATGCTGGTCATTTTTACACAGCATCATCTAGTCCCAATTTAGAAGAGCTTGTGTTATGGGAACAACATTACTAATATACTATATATATGTAATCCTACAGGCTAAGAATAGACTCGTCCAATCTTGAGCCGGTTGCGTTCTGGGCGTGCGGCGTTCAACTAGTGGCGCTGAACTATCAGACGGAAGACGCGGCGATGGCCGTCAACGCGGCCATGTTCGAGAGCAACGGATGCACGGGATACGTGCGGAAACCAGCTGTCATGTGGGACCCGGGACACATCGCGTATAGGAGGTAACTCTAACTCGACGCATATAATAGAAGATAACCCGAAAACAACGCATATAATAGGAGATAACTCGAAAACAACGCATATTAAAGGAGATAACTTGAAAACGACGCATATTATAGGAGATAACTTGAAAACAACGCATATTATAGGAGATAACTTGAAAACAACGTATATTATAGGAGATAACTCGAAAACGACGCATATTATAGGAGATAACTCGAAAACGACGCATATTATAGAAGATTAACTCGAAAACAATGCTATTATAGGAGATAACTCTAAAACAACGCATATTATAGGAGATAACTCGAAAACAACTCATATTATAGGAGATAACTCGAAAACAACGCATATTATAGGAGATAACTCGAAACAACGCATATTATAGGAGATTAACTCGAAAACAACGCATATTATAGGAGATTAACTCGAAAACAATGCATATTATAGAAGATTAACTCGAAAACAATGCTATTATAGGAGATAACTCTAAAACAACGCATATTATAGGAGATAACTCGAAAACAACGCATATTATAGAAGATAACTCGAAACAACGCATATTATAGGAGATTAACTCTAAAACAACGCATATTATAGAAGATTAACTCGAAACAATGCTATTATAGGAGATAACTCTAAAACAACGCATATTATAGGAGATAACTCGAAAACAACGCATATTATAGGAGATTAACTCGAAAACAATGCATATTATAGGAGATAACTCTAAAACAACGCATATTATAGGAGATAACTCGAAAACAACGCATATTATAGGAGATTAACTCGAAAACAATGCATATTATAGGAGATAACTCTAAAACAACGCATATTATAGGAGGTAACTCGAAAACTACGCATATTATAGGAGGTAACTCGAACACGTCGCACATGATGTGACTTTTAAGTGTGAGAGCAACAGACGCACGGGATACGTTTTGAAGTGACACAAATGGAACTTTATTATTTGCCGAGTTAAAAAATAAACCATTTTAAACCATTTAACTTGTCCTCAGATACAATCCAATGGACAGAGAGTTCGACGGCATCCATGCCTCCCACCTCACTCTCGCCGTCATATCCGGCCAATACGTCGCCGAGAATGTATATTCGTTCTACAACGCGTTCGTGGAGGTGGAGGTACTGGGGGTGTCGGCCGACTGCAGGAAAATACGAACGAAGGTCGCCAGAAGGAACGCTCTGAACCCCGTGTGGAATGAAACTTTCAATTTTAAGGTCAGTGCGGAATGAAACTTTCAATTTTAAGGTCAGTATGGAATGAAACTTTCAATTTTAAGGTCAGTATGGCATGAAACTTTCAATTTTAAGGTCAGTGCAGAATGAAACTTTAAATTTTAAGGTCAGTGTGAAATGAAACTTTAAATTTTAAGGTTGGTTCTATTTTTTTGTGAATGTTTGGACTTGACTCTGGCTACGCCATACTTAGTATCCTTACGGGACTTACTAAGGACAGCCGATTCTAGGAAAATACGAAAGTTGCAAAAAATAGCGCATTGAGTTAACTTTTAACTTAACTTTTCTGAGCTTGTTTATTTATATATAACTACTAGTTGTTGCCCGCGGCTTCGCCCGCGTGGTATGTTAATAAAAGTAGCATATGACCGTCTCCAGGCTTCAAACTATGCCCACCAACTTTTGAATGAATCAAACCAAGGATTACAATTTATACAAAGTATAGAACTCAATTGGTTTAGTAGTTACGGAGATACGTGGTAACAAACATTCACACACACACACACACACACACACACACACACACACACACACACGCAGATTTTCGCATTTATTATATTAGTAGGATTGTTTTCAGATTTACTTTCCCGAGCTAGCCTTGTTTATTTATATATAACTATTGTTTTCAGATTAACTTTCCCGAGCTAGCCTTGTTTATTTATATATAACTATTGTTTTCAGATTAACTTTCCCGAGCTAGCCTTGTTTATTTATATATAACTATTGTTTTCAGATTAACTTTCCCGAGCTAGCCTTGTTTATTTATATATAACTATTGTTTTCAGATTAACTTTCCCGAGCTAGCCTTGTTTATTTATATATAACTATTGTTTTCAGATTAACTTTCCCGAGCTAGCCTTGTTTATTTATATATAACTATTGTTTTCAGATTAACTTTCCCGAGCTAGCCTTGTTTATTTATATATAACTATTGTTTTCAGATTAACTTTCCCGAGCTAGCGTTCCTCCGCTTTGAGATATACGACGCGGATACAAACTATATGTTGTCGCAGCGTGTGATACCCCTGAACTGTCTGCGGCCCGGCTACAGGCACGTCAGACTGCGGTGAGTACCCTCGAACGGTGAAGGAAAACATCGGAAACTAAATGTCATGCTGGATAATCTGTATAAATAAAAATGAAATGCTGTTCGCTGGTAAGCGCATCGTTTGAAAACGGGCTGGGTCGATTTGCCTAGTTTAGGCCGACTTCAAAAAAGGAGGAGGTTTTCAATTTGTGTGTTTTTTTTGTCTATACGCGATATCTTCGCCAATTGTGAACCGATTTTAATGAGAGTATACTTCAAGGTTAGTCCCATATATTTTTTAAGTAAAAATTCCACCCCTAATGCTTTATCAATTTTCTGTTATTTTTAAGTAGGATTTCTTTTTCCTTAAATATCCTCCTAAAATACACTTTTTTTTTATTGCCCGTTATTTTTAAAAGGATTTTTTTTTCCTTAAATATCCTCCTAAAATATACTTTTTTTTCTAGATCTCCAACAAACCAATCTCTGAACATGGCGGATTTTTTTATCAACTGCCCGTTATTTTTAAGGGGATTTTTAATTTTTCCTTAAATGCCCTCCTAAAATATATTTATATTTCTAGATCTCCAACAAACCAATCTCTGAACATGGCGGATTTTTTTATCAACTGCCCGTTATTTTTAAGGGGATTTTTAATTTTTCCTTAAATGCCCTCCTAAAATATATTTATATTTCTAGATCTCCAACAAACCAATCTCTGAAATGGCGGTTTTTTTTATCAACTGCCCGTTATTTTTAAGGGGATTTTTAATTTTTCCTTAAACGCCCTCCTAAAATATATTTATATTTCTAGATCTCTGAAATGGCGGTTTTTTTTATCAACTGCCCGTTATTTTTAAGGGGATTTTTAATTTTTCCTTAAATGCCCTCCTAAAATATATTTATTTTTCTAGATCTCCAACAAACCAATCTCTGAAATGGCGGATTTTTTTATCAACTGCCCGTTATTTTTAAGGGGATTTTTAATTTTTCCTTAAATGCCCTCCTAAAATATATTTATATTTCTAGATCTCCAACAAACAAATCTCTGAACATGGCGGATTTTTTTATCAACTGCCCGTTATTTTTAAGGGGATTTTTATTTTTTCCATAAATATCTTCCTAATTTTTTTATTCTAGATCTCCAACAAACCAATCTCTGAACATGGCGTCCCTGCTGATCTTCTCGAGGTGCTGCGAGGAGCTGTCCGCGGAGAGCTGCCGCGGCTCATCATCAGACAGCACCACGCTGGAGCGGAGAAAGATCCACTTCCTGGTGGTCTATGCGGTGGCGAGGCACGAGCCGTATTCCATACTGAAGGTCACCCAGGACACTACGGCCAATGAGGTGAGTGTGAACGGTGAAGGAAAACACCGTGAAGAGACCGGCACGCGCTAGAAACACCGTGATCCATACTGAAGGTCGTCCAGGATACTACGGCCAATTAAGTGAGTGTGTAAACGGTGAAGAAAACACCGCGAGGAGACAGCGCACCTTAGTAACACCGTGTTCCATTCTAAAGGTCATCCAGGATACTACGGCCAATGAGGTGAGTGTGAACGGTGAAGAAAAACACCGCGAGGAGACAGCGCACCTTAGTAACACCGTGTTCCATACTAAAGGTCATCCAGGATACTACGGCCATTTAAGTGAGTGTGTAAATGGTGAAGAAAAACACCGTGAGGAGACCGGCACGCGCGAAACACTGTTCCATACTGAAGGTCACCCAAGATACTATCGCCAATTAGGTGAGTATAAACGATGAAGGAAAACATCGTCAGGGAATTGGCATGCACTAGAAAAGGGGTGGTATTGTTTCATAACGTGTATATGGGATTACCCTTGAAGTATACCCTAAAAAAAAAGAATCATTAAAATCGGTCCACAAAATGGAGGAGCGTACGCGTAACATACATAAATAAAAAAACATAGAGACAAATTGAGATAACCTCCTTTTTTGAAGTCGAAAAAACGATAGGTATGTATATAGACATAAATATATATATATATATAATAGGTAATTGGTATATATGTTATTAATTATTATATTCTGCTGTAGTATGTCTTATGAATAATATTATTTAAGGTAGTTTACACAAAGTACACCCCCGGCCGCTTCAAAATCATATATAATCCTCTCCATCCAAAGGTTGTCTGGAAGAGATCGCTTTTAAGCGATAAGACCGCCCATTGTACCTTTATCATATGTGTTACTGTTTATTTCGTTTGTATCTTAAGGTGTACAATAAAGTATTTTCATTCATTCATTCATTCATTCATTCTAGTTCGCCACTCAACCGCTAGATGGCGCCCCAACTTACGATACTTTTCAACGATTCCAGGCTATAGCCCAATGTCTCAGTAAAGCGGGCGTCTGTCGGTCCTCGCGCGGTAACTACGTTCTGGTTGAGGAGGTGTCTTCGAGGACGCCCACTCAGCGTGTCCTCGCGCCTCACGAGCGTGTCCTCCGAGCTGCGACAGCGCGCGCCGGCGCCAGGCTGCTGCTGAAGAGGATCGGCGATGATCCCAGTAGCAGAGCATGGCTTACCAGTATTAGGTACTTATTTATTTGCAAAAAATATATATAAGTAGTATATCAGTCATGTAGTTCCAGATGCAGAAGGTTGCGGGTTCGATTCCCGGCGCGGGACTATTTTTATATGATCTGCAAATATTTGTCTCGCGTCTGGGTGTTTTCTATGTATAATATGTATGTATTTTCAAATAAAAAGTATATAAGTAGTATATCAGTCATGTAGTTCCCATAATACAAGCTCTGCTTAGTTTGGGGCTAGATGATGATGATGTGTAAAAAAAATTCAGTATTATTTATTCCAAAAACATCAAAATACCCTGAAACAGTTCATTATTTATTTATGCTCAGTAACTGTTAATTAAATTTTCATATTTCTAACTTTAAAGAAGAAAGTCTGTCATACAAAGTTACTCGAAATCAAAAAAAAACCTTAGGATGTGCTAAGAAATATAGTAAAAATCAAAAGGTTTTTATTGACTTTGACTATATTGACAGCACTATACAGGGTGTCCCGGAATGTGTATATAATGCCGGAAGGAGGTCATTGACACCGTGGTGGGGAACATTGTTTGTTCTACGACTTTTTGGATTTCCATATTTCCATACAGCGAAGTCAATGACGTAACACGAGGTCATTGACCCGTTTAGTAGATTTTAGGGATGTGCTAAGAGCAGGTAGTATGGAAACTTTGATGGACATTTCATGAATGAAAAATATATACAAGGCTCATTTAGAAACGTCAGCTTAGAAACTACGTGAATTTAAAATGTTCAAGTGAATTGAATGTAAATTTGAATATAAATACATAATATACAGGGTTTTGTTGATGTGTCTGGAATAAATGTTTTTCTATGTGTAATATGTATGTATTTACAAAAAAAAGTATATAAGTAGTATACTAATTATGTAGTTCCCATAATACAAGCTCTGCTTTATAATGCTGGACATTTTTTCACACAGCATCATCTAGCCCCAAACTAAGCAGAGCTTGTATTATGGGAACTAAATGACTGATATACTACTTAGGAGTAGTATACATCTTTGTAAATACATATATATTATACATAGAAAACACCCAGACACCGAGACAAATATTTGCAGGTCATACAAACATTTGTCCCGCTGCGGGAATCGAACCCGCAACCTTCTGCGTCTCAGACGGGCCTTCGTCCACTGCGCCACAGAGATTGTCATTTTCTCATCTGAACGATGATTTTGTAACAGGTCGGCGTCGTCGGACCGGAACAGGGACAAGGACAAGCCGGTACAGTCGGACGAGGAAATAACTGAGGAGCGGAAACCTACTGACAGCTATCTAGTGTGCGTCCACAATGTGTCGCATGAGATACCGTACGCCATACTGAAGGTACCAATCAAATCATTTTTATTAAAAAATATGATTGTGCAGGCCACTTACGAATAAAAACTAAAAACTATAGGTAGATACTTAAAACTAAAGCATTTGTTCAAATCAAATAATTTTGTTTTATTTCAAGAAAAATGATTGTACAGGCCACTTACGAATAAAAACTAAAAACTATAGGTAGATACTTAAAACTAAAGCATTTGTTCAAATCAAATCATTTTGTTTTATTTCAAGAAAAATGATTGTACAGGCCACTTACAAATAAAAACTAAAAACTATAGGTAGATACTTAAAACTAAAGCATTTGTTCAAATCAAATAATTTTGTTTTATTTCAAGAAAAATGATTGTACAGGCCACTTACGAATAAAAACTAAAAACTATAGGTAGATACTTAAAACTAAAGCATTTGTTCAAATCAAATCATTTTGTTTTATTTCAAGAAAAATGATTGTACAGGCCACTTATAAATAAAAACTAAAAACTATAGGTAGATACTTAAAACTAAAGCATTTGTTCAAATCAAATCATTTTGTTTTATTTCAAGAAAAATGATTGTACAGGCCACTTACAAATAAAAACTAAAAACTATAGGTAGATACTTAAAACTAAAGCATTTGTTCAAATCAAATCATTTTGTTTTATTTCAAGAAAAATGATTGTACAGGCCACTTACGAATAAAAACTAAAAACTATAGGTAGATACTTAAAACTAAAGCATTTGTTCAAATCAAATCATTTTGTTTTATTTCAAGAAAAATGATTGTACAGGCCACTTACGAAAAATAACTAGAAACTATAGGAAGGTTTCTTGAGGTGTTCTTGAGTGGAGACCGCGACTCGGCAAACGTAGTGTAGGACGTCCTCCGGCCAGGTGGGATGACGATCTGCGAAACACTGCAGGCAGATGCTGGATGCGGCAAGCTGAAGACAGGGCGCTATGGCGCTCATTAGGGGAGGCCTATGTCCAGCAGTGGACTAATATAGGCTGATGGTGATGATGATAGGAAGGTACCTAAAACTAAACCACCTGTTCATATCAAATCAAACCAAATATTTTTATTTTAAGAAAAATGATTGTACAGACCACTTACGAAAAATAACTAAAAACTATAAGTAGGTACCTAAAACTAAACCACCTGTTCAAATAAAACCATATATTTTTATTTTAAGAAAAATGATTGTACAGACCACTTACGAAAAATAACTAAAAACTATAAGTAGGTACCTAAAACTAAACCACCTGTTCAAATCAAATCAGATATTTTTATTTCAGAAAAAATATTGTACAGACCACTTACGAAAAAAACCTAAAACTATAAGTAGGTACCAAAAACTAAACCACCTGTTCAAATAAAACCATATATTTTTATTTTAAGAAAAATGATTGTACAGACCACTTACGAAAAATAACTAAAAACTATAAGTAGGTACCAAAAACTAAACCACCTGTTCAAATAAAACCATATATTTTTATTTTAAGAAAAATGATTGTACAGACCACTTACGAAAAAAACCTAAAAACTATAAGTAGGTACCAAAAACTAAACCACCTGTTCAAATAAAACCATATATTTTTATTTTAAGAAAAATGATTGTACAGACCACTTACGAAAAAAACCTAAAAACTATAAGTAGGTACCAAAAACTAAACCACCTGTTCAAATCAAATCAAACCAAATATTTTTATTTTAAGAAAAATGATTGTACAGACCACTTACGAAAAAAACCTAAAAACTATAAGTAGGTACCAAAAACTAAACCACCTGTTCAAATCAAATAAAACCATATATTTTTATTTTAAGAAAAATGATTGTACAGACCACTTACGAAAAAAACCTAAAAACTATAAGTAGGTACCAAAAACTAAACCACCTGTTCAAATCAAATCAAACCAAATATTTTTATTTTAAGAAAAATGATTGTACAGACCACTTACGAAAAATAACTAAAAACTATAAGTAGGTACCAAAAACTAAACCACCTGTTATCTCATGAATACAGGTAGAAACAATCTTACCTATTTCCTTGTTTAACTATGTAGATAGTTTAACTTAGACTGTTTTTAAAGTAATTGTATTATTGTATAGCTTATTACATAAACTTACAAATTACTTAAAATGTAATAGGTAGGAGTAGGTTATGAAAGGTTATCATCAAGTTTTTGTGATCGAATAGGATTCACCCTAACCGCCGCACTAGTGAAAACCGTACCTCGACGAGCAGTTTTAAGACAAAGAATTAGATTTATGTCAAAAAATAACTGTCAGGTAACAGCTCAGAAGGCAACTCATTCCATAGTTAGTATATAGGTATACAGTTAGTATATATGTATTTACCTGATGAGGTAAATATGGTTTCAGGTGCCGCTGAGTGCTACAGCATCTTACGTAGTCTATCAAGCTTTAACGAAGGCCCGGTGCCATGATGATCCCAAAAGGTATGTTGTTAAAGTCGTATTTATTTTTGGACTCGGACAAATGGATAAATACGACACGTCAATGGATTTACACAGAGATTCCCGAGAAGTTATGTACTTTAAAAAAAACAACCTCTGTTTTTTATACGACCTTTGTGGCGCAGTGGGTGAAGGCCCGCCTGAGAAGGTTGTGAGTTCGATTCCGGCCGCGGGACAAATGTTTGTATCAGCAAATATTTGTCCCGGGATCTGGGTGTTTTCTATGTATAATACGTATAAATAAAAACAAATAAATAATGCTGGATATTTTCACACAGCATCATCTAGCCCCAAACTAAGCAGAGCTTGTATTATGGGAACTACATGACTGATATACTACTTATATATATTTTTTGTAAATACATGCATAATATACATAGACATTGAACCCGCAACCTTCTGCGTCTCAGGCGGGCCTTCGCCCACTGCGCCACAGGGGTCGTCAAACACAGAGGTGTATGTATTTACAAAAACAATATGTATATTTATAAGTAGTATATCAGACATGTAGTTCCCATAATACAAGTTATGCTTAGTTCGGGGCTAAATGATAATGTGTGAAAATTTCCTGCATTATGTATATATCTCATATTGTACTTAAAAACTAGTTACAATCATAAATATCTAGCATAAAGATTTTATTAGGTCATAATTGCATTAAGTTAGGAAAAAACATTAAGAAAACACATCTATTTTCACAGATTAATCCTAATAAATTAAGATTTCAAATCAGATCAGATGGATCAGCTCGATGGAAGATCTTCCCCACACCAAATGGAGGATATACCAGTCGTGTTTTCCATAAGTTCAATATATGAGTTTTTATTCTCAGATTCGTTCTCGTTGAGGAGTTGGAGTGGGGTGGAAGAGCTGGTCAAGGCCCACAGCTGCGGGCCTTAGCTGATGATGAAGTGGTGTACGCGGCCCAGGTGAGTGCGAACACCTCGTACCGGTGAAGGTAAACATCGGAATGAGCCAGCGTGTTACCAACTACTGCAGTAGTTAGAAATATTATCTACTAGCTTCTGCCCACGGCTTCGCCCGCGTGGTACCCCGATAAAAAGTAGCCTATGTGTTATTCTGATGTATAAGCTATATTACTAAAAAGTTTCATCAAAATCCGTTCATTAGTTTTTGTGTGAAAGAGCAACAAACATCAATCCTCCCAAACTTTCGTGTTTATATTAGTAGTAGGATATATCAGTCATGTAGTTCCCATAACACAAGCTCTGCTTACTTTGGGGCTAGATGATGTTCTGTGAAAATGTCTAGCATTTCTTCTATGTTAAAATGGTGAAAATTAGAGTTATTAATAAAATAGAAAAAGGCTATTTTTTATTTACTTACAGATTATCAATTTACAGATTGATATTAAATAAATAAATAATGCTGGACATTTTCACACAGCATCATCTAGCCCCAAACTAAGCAGAGCTTGTATTATGGGAACTACATGACTGATATACTACTTATATACATTTTTTTTTGTAAATACATAAATATTATACATAGAAAACACCCAGATCCCGACAATTTGCAGATACAAACATTTGTCCCGCAGCGGGTATCGAACCCGCAACCTTCTGCGTCTCAGGCGGGCCTTCGCCCACTGCGCCACAGTCGTATATTGATTATTGAGCATGTTTCCAGGCGGGTTGGAAGACGCTGGGCAGGTTCGTGCTTCAAGAGAAGGGTTGCCCGGCGCCGATCCCCCGGCACAGAGCCGCTATAGCCCGGATACAGCGCGGGCTAAGCGTCACCAGAGGGGCTATATCAGGTATGCTAACTATGAAAACGTCATATTTATAGACCAGGGTGTGGTAAATACCACTTTTTGTTCGCGTTAACGCCTGCGGAAAAATTGAACTGTATGGAAATGGCATTAGCTGAGGAAAGACCGGATACAGCGCGGGCTAAGCGTCACCAGAGGGGCTATATCAGGTATGCTAACTATGAAAACGTCATATTTATAGACCAGGGTGTGGTAAATACCACTTTCTGTTCGCGTTAATGTCTGCGGAAAGATTGAATTGTATGGAAATGACATTAGCTGAGGAAAGACCGGATACAGCGCGGGCTAAACGTCACCAGAGGGGCTATAGCAGGTATGAAAACTATGAAAACGTGTTATTTCTATAAATATATTCAGATATGCAGACTAGTGTTATTTATAGACATGGGGCTATAGCAGATATGAAAACTATGAAAACGTGTTATTTCTATAAATATATTCAGATATGCAGACTAGTGTTATTTATAGACATGGGGCTATAGCAGATATGAAAACTATGAAAACGTGTTATTTCTATAAATATATTCAGATATGCAGACTAGTGTTATTTATAGACATGAGGCTATAGCAGGTATGAAAACTATGAAAACGTGTTATTTCTATAAATATATTCAGGTAGGCAGACCAGTGTTATTTATAGACATGGGGCTATAGCAGGTATGAAAACTATGAAAACGTGTTATTTCTATAAATATATTCAGATATGCAGACTAGTGTTATTTATAGACATGAGGCTATAGCAGGTATGAAAACTATGAAAACGTGCTATTTCTATAAATACATTCAGGTAGGCAGACCAGTGTTATTTATAGACATGGGGCTATAGCAGGTATGAAAACTATGAAAAAGTGTTATTTCTATAAATACATTCAGGTATGCAGTATTATTTATAGACATGGGACTATAGCAGATATGGAAATTATAAAAACATGCTATATCTATAAAGTTATACAAACAAGTGCTATTTATAGACATAAGGCTATAGCAGGTATGCAAAGTAGTGTTATTTATAGACATAGGGCTATAGTAGGTATGCAAAAAAAACAAAGTTAACATTTTTTTTTAATTTCAGGGGCTGGCGGGTTCCCGTTGGGAGGGTTCAGTATGTCTGATAGCACCCCTAGCGAGGGCAAAGCCCCCGTGCACGCGGCATATAGCGACCCTACGCATTGCAGGTAACACCACTATTTATAAGCAACATGTATATATGTATGATATAAGCTATACTATTATAATATGTATGTAAGGTCTCTTAAAGTATTTATTTTTAACCGACTTCAAAAAAGGAGGAGGTTATCAATTCGGCTGTATTCTTTTTTTATATTTGTTACCTCAGATATTTGTCTTTTGTAAACCGATTTGGAAAATTCCCTTTTTTGTCCAGATTTGTCTCGTTTTTATCAAAATCCAGTTATTAATATGGACGTAATATTTCATATTAAATTTTTCCCCTTATTTGAAGTCATTTTTTGACATTTAATTTTAATATCTTATAATTATATGGGATTATTGATATTATTATATTCTTTTTATGTATTATTTATTTTTTCAATTTAAAAAAACACATTTTTCACACAGCATCATCTAGCCCCAAAGTAAGCTGAGCTTGTGTTATGGGAACTACATGACTGATATACTACTTATATTGTTTTTTTGTAAATACATACATATTATACATAATAAACACCCAGACCCGAGACAACTATTTGTTTTTCATACAAAAATTTGTCCCACGGAGGGAATCGAACCCGCAACCTACTGCGTCTCAGACGGGCCTTCGCCCACTGCGCCGTAGAGGTCGTCATCAAATAAAGGCATATTTAATGTAATTAATTGATATTTCAGAAGGGTTTCCAACACGCCATTGGGTAAAGGTATCGGCCGTGCTAAGGGTCATTCAGATAAGGATATGAGGACGTACTTACAGAAACGGGCAGGGGCAAGAGAGGTGAGAAAACATGTTAAATATATCTATATACTATAATAAGAATGTAATAGGTCAAATTCTGTACATAGATATTTTGAATTTTTTATTTGGAGGGCTCTCTGTAATCTATACTGAAGGCAAAAATGTTTTTTTTTTTATTTTTCTCTGTCTGTCTGTCAGAATCTGGGCCGCGCATAGCGTCGAAACTACTGAACGAATTCAAATGAAACTTCGCATGATTTGAGTTCATACTACAGGGTAGGACATAGGATACTTTTTATTCCGAAATTCAGCATGGTTCCCTTGGGAGAGGGGACCAAATTCAAAATTTGTACTTAGTTGTTATATGATTTCATTCATTTTTGTTTTTTTAGGAAGAAGGTACTTTAAAGATTGATAGCAATCGCGAACGAAGTCGCGGGTACAGCTTGTATAATATATTTATATTATATACTAGCCTCGGCAAACGGCTTCGCCCGCGCGGTACTCGGATAAAAAGAGCTGAGAAACATGTAATAAATATGAAAGTAGATAATTTTGCGCCTTAAGCCCACCAAGGTGCCTACGATAGGGCCGATATATTTATAGTTATGTGTTCCTTCCTACCTTCCTTTCTACAAAATTGTGTGTCAAATAAATAAATAAAATAAAATAAATAAATAATACTGGACATTTTTCACGCAGCATCATCTAGCCCCAAACTAAGCAGAGCTTGTATTATGGGAACTACATGACTGATATACTGCTTATATACATTTTTTGTTGTAAATACATACATAATATACATAGAAAACACCCAGACCTGAGACAAATATTTGCAGATACAAACATTTGTCCCGTGGCGGGAATTGAACCCGCAACCTTCTGCGTCCCAGGCGGACCTTCGCCCACTGCGCCACAGAGGTCGTCAAATGTATTTTCTTACTTTCTTATTTCTTTCTCACAAACTTTATAATAGTAGTAGGAATGAATGAATGAATGAATGAAAACACTTTATTGTACACCATAAGAATATAGATATTACTATATAAAGACTAGCTTCGCCCGCGTGGTATCCGGATCAAAAGTAGCCTATGTGTTATTCTGATGTATAAGCTATATTACTGTAAAGTTTCATCAAAATCCGTTCAGTAGTTTTTGCGTGAAAGAGTAACAAACATCCATCCTCACAAACTTTCGCATTTATAATATTAGTAGGATTTATTGTTTGTTTTTAATATTTATGTACGTTTCAGGTGCATTCAGAAGGCGAAGCCCCGGTCGGTGGGTCGCTGGGCGCGGAGGCGCTCTCCGCTCAAGTGGCGCGCTTCAAGAGAGTCTCTTTACGGAAACTAAGGGCGTGGAGATCCTGAGTATGGCAGGTACTAGAACTTACCTTCCACTTGACCTATCTATAGATAGATAGGTCAAGTGGATCCGAACGCAACGGTTCTAAGATAGCTAGCTGTTTCATCTGTATTTTTTGCATATACTTGTACATATGTGTATGAATAAATGTATGTTAAAAAAACAAGTGAACCTACCTTCCACTTGACCTATCTATAGATCGTATGCAACGGTCCTAGGATAGCTAGCTGTTTTATCTGTATTTTTTGCATATACTTGTACATAGTTGTATGAACAAATTTATATTAAAAAAAGTTGAAACAAGTAAACTTTTCTTCCTTCTAGTTGACCTATCTATAGATCGGTTGCAACGGTCCTTAAATAGCTAACTGTTTCATCTGTATTTTCTGCATATACTTGTACATAGTTGTATGAACAAATTTATATTTAAAAAAGTTGAAACAAGTAAACCTTTCTTCGTTCTAGTTGACGTATCTACAGATCTTTTGCAACGGTCCTAAGATAGCTAGCTGTTTCATTTGTATTTTTTGCATATACTTGTACATAGTTGTATGAATAAATGTATGTTAAAAAAAAGTTAAAACAAGTAAACCTTTCTTCCTTCTAGTTGACCTATCTATAGATCGATTGCAACGGTCTTTAGATAGCTAGCTGTTTCATCTGTATTTTTTGCATATACTTGTACGTAGTTGTATGAACAAATGTATGTTAAAAAACCTTCCTAGTTAAAACAAGTGAACCTTCTTTCCTTCAGTTGAGCTATCTATAGATCATTTGCGACGCTCCTTAGTTAGATAGCTATCTGTTTCATCTGTATTTTTTGCATATACTTGTACATGGTTGTATGAATAAATGTATATTTGTATTATAAGCGTGTTATGTGTTCATACATTGTTCGATTTTACATATTACTAACACTAGCTTCTGCTCACGGCTTCGCCCGCGTGGTACCCGGATAAAAAGTAGCCTATGTCTTATTCTGATGTAGCTTTCTAATATTATAAACGTGAAAGTTTGTGAGGATCGAAGTTTGTTACTCCTTCAACGCAAAAACTACTGAACGGATTTTGATGAAACTTTACAGTAATATAGCTTATACATCAGAATAACCCTACTACTTTTTATCCAGGTACCACGCGGGCTAAGCCGTGTGCAGACGGTAGTTTATCAATATATTGAATGATTGTGTTTGTGCAGGTGTTTCGCCGTCTAGGCACCAGCCTCGCTAACCATCGCGCGTCGATCTCCACCGAGCTGGGCTCCCTGTGGGAGTTCATCCGCACCGACCGCGACAGACGGCGCTCCGCCCCCGCCACCTACGAGCCCGCACCGGACAGCGACACCCGCTCCCCCGCCAAGCTCGCACGAGACCTGCTACAGGTATTGCAGACAAAAAACATACATTTACAGGTCAAAAACTACACTTACAGGTCAAAAACTACACTTACAGGTCAAAAACTACACTTACAGGTCAAAAAAACACTGTTGTAATAGTGTGGTACCGTTTTACCCAATGTTAACACTGTTTAATAGTGTAACTGAAAAAACACACTTTTAGATCAAGCCACAATTATTTTATTAAATCAAAATCAACACTTGGAGAATAAAATCCACACTTAGGTCAAATTAATACCGACCGCGGCAGACGTCGCTCCCCCCCTCCTACCTACGAACCCATACAGGACACACGGTCACCTGCCAAGCTTCCATGAGACCTGTTACAAATATTTGAGTAGAAATACATTAACAGGTTAAAAAAACACGCTTACAGGTCAAAAACTACACTTGCAGGTCAAAAAAGTACTATGCCAGGTAAAAACCACACTTACAGGGCAAAAAAACACTATTATATCTCTTATTTTTTTGCGTGTGTATTTCTACCTGTTATACATTGATTTAGAAAATACTAGCTTCTTCCCGCCCTATTTAACCCCCTTAGGGGTCGATTTTCGAAAATTAGATTAGCCTATGTGTTATTCCAGATCCTAAACTATCTACATTCCAAATTTCATCAAAATCGGTTTAGTAGTTACGGAAATACGTAGTAAGAAACATTCAAACACACAGACTTTCGCATTTATTATATTAAAGTAGGATTTATTTTTCTATAGTTTTTTTTTATTTTTATCTATAGATCGTTTGCAATCTTAAAATTGCTAACTGTTTTATCTGTATTTTAGTATACTTGTACATAGTTCGATGAATAATGTAATATTTTTTTATTAAATTTCAGGTCGTACATGAAACTGTTTTCCCAAGAAAGTTCGACGAAAAACGTTGTCCTTTGGTCAAAGAAGAATCCGATTTAAGTTCCGAAGATGGCCAAGACAGGATAGCCAATCTCATAGACTTCTTCTTTACTATCGTTAAAAGTCAGAAAGATGACAGAAAAGGTAGTGTCGGCAGCTGTATCAAAACTGACAGCCCCACAGAAACTAACTTCAAACCTAGGAAGGTAAATACTGAATTAGAAAGAAAAATGGAGACGCTTATGGAATTTCTAGCGACAACAGGGTGTATGGACGATGAGGTTAAAGACGAGAAGAAAATCACCTTAATGGAGTTTCTATTCGGTGGCGACAACAAACCCTTTATAGAAATAGATGATATCGATAAAGGAATCAGTTTGTCCGAATCGAAAATAAATGTCAAACTTTCTTATATTGACGAAACACCCGTAGAAGAATCTAGAGAACTGCTAGTTGATATTCTCATCAAATATATGGAAAATTACAGTGAAGAACCAAATAAATCTATGTCCGTCACACCATCGCTATCGGAAAAGTCTAAATCTGACGTCACGATAAGCAAAATTGAAACGTTCAGTGATATAAGTAAAACTAAATCTGATTCCACTCTAACTCACACACAAGACACAGTGATAGAAAGGGAAATGGACAGTAGACGTATTTCAGAAACTGTTGTAGACCTGAGCAATGTTAAACAGGATTTAGAGAATATATTCGAAGAAGCAATATTGAAAGTTTGCGCGTTGAAAAATATAGAGTTACCGATAGATGATGATACGATGTCAGAATCAGAGGATATGGAAAATTTTGCAGCGTATACTAAACCACCGCTACTGTATAACATATACAGTGTTGAGCTCTCAGATATTCTAGAAGAAGACGAGAACGATCCATCTTCTAGAGGGATCCTAGAAGATAGGATGACGGTTATCAGGGAATGCGCAGAAGATCTATTAGACTTTATAGAGGATAGGGTTCAGAGTCACTTCGAATCGGACAGTTCAGGCGATGAATTCGACATAAATCCAAGCTTGGAGCGATCTTCGATCAGTCTGATCGATCTAAGATCGATCCCAGATCTGCCGCCAAGTATAATGCGACCGATAGTTGTCAAAGTTGACAAGTCGACCTCGACAGACAACGATTCAGTGACAGATATGTCTAGGAGGATCGATTCCGGATGTATGACAGAAGACACAAGTTTGACCAATACCTCAGAGAGACAAGAACGCGCTTTAGATAAAATTGAATCTTTGCACAAGTTTTTTTCACGATCTAGACTAGAAATAATCACTGAAAGCATGGAGGAAGATAGGAATTGTAAGAAAACACGGCCAGTTAAAGAATCTGAGACGAAAAGCACTGATATAAAACCAGGACAGGCTAGTTTAGATGATATTGAAGATTTGCAGGATGATTCTGATGAGAAAGTTGATATTTGTGTCGCTACTTATGATGAGAATTGCATAGAAAACGATACAATAGCTAGAACTAAAGATATTGATGAAACTGTCGCTAATAAAAATGAGAATTTCTCAGAAAACAGTACAGAAGGTAACTCTTTAGATATTGTTGATGAAATTAAAACAATAAATGAGAAAAATCGCATAGAAATGAGTACAGGAACAGATAATAAATCTATAGATCGCGACAATGATGGAATAGAATTCCCTAATATATGTGTAGTAGAAAATGATCCTAGGATAGCTAAGGCTAGTATAACTGATTCTAAAGTAACTGATCCTAAAAGCACTGACCATACGATTGATGAACCTAAGTCATCTGGTCCTAAGGCAACTGCCCCTATAGAAACTGAGACAACCCCAGAATGTGCGATTCAAAGCCAAAATGGAGTAACCAAAGAGGTTAGTCAATATAATGATAAATTAGAAATTAGTTTTAATGAAAGACAAGTACGGGAAATTAGTGAAAATGATTTTACGGAAATAGATGAAATTATAGCAGACGCGGTTAGAATTATTATAAATAATAAATTAGAGGAAACTTATTTAGACTTGCACTAATTAAATTATAAATATATAATTGGTGACAGACGATTTTGTTAATTTGAAAACAAAATGTGTTTTCAAATAATACAGGGTGTAATAAGACAACTCCCAGAACTAAAGGCACAGGCACCCCTACATATACCCTAGATGAAAAATACTAGGGTCTTTGAAATGCTAGAAGCTTAATAAATGTCTTTTCGAAAAATACGTATGATGAGTTACTCATTTCGCCGTGTTATTTATAAACGCTGTTTCAATCTCAGCATTACTTAAACTTTGATATTCCCAAAGAGACGAGAATACTAAAAAGTTTAGTAATGCATGGTTTTATAAATCATTTCACACACACACACACACACACACCATACAAACACACCCTCACACACACAAACATACACATGCAAAAACACACCCCCACGCACATACACATTGATAACAAGTTTACATTAATAATTAATAAAAGTGTCAAACATTTTTTTTTTTAATTATGTGGACCATCTCCCATTCTACATATCGGACACATATTGGCAAGACATTGTAAGTGAAATAAATAAAATATATCCACTATAAAATTATTTCAGTGCAGTTTAAAATAAAAAATATAGTAATCAAAAACTTAACATAATATCGTGAATTTGATTATTCGTAGGGAATTTAAATTTATAAAAATTAACTAAGCAAATATTTAATAAAGAATGAATGAGTTAAAATCTTTATTGAACACCATAAGATAAATAAACTTAAATAAACAAGTTTTGTGGTTCCCAAACTAAATATTAATGAAATTATTGTTTGTGCCCCAGAATATTATACATAAAAATAAACAGTTTACCAGAGTCTTCAAAGTTTTATTTATCACAGATTTTATTTTGTGAAAAATAGCTAAATTTCGAAAAGTTTTAAGTTTTATATGTGGATTAAACTTACATGAACACATATTCTTTGACACCCTGTATTGACTTTTGCACTATAAATTTTAACATAATGCGTGAATTTTAGGTGTGAAAAATATGATGTATTGTAAAACTTACACAATTTTCTACTAACACGACAAAATTTAGTGAGATTTTTAATACGTAGAAAAATATATTTCTAATTTAGTGAAATTAGCGTGTGTTTAATGTAAATACGCAGTCGAAGATGCTAGACCATTTTCTGTGCAATTTTAAAATAATAAATTATGAAGACTTTCACTGAAAATGCCAATCTGGCGAATCACCAAAAATGGTTTAGCATTTAATTACTCTTATATCAAAAGTTGAATTTATAGAGAATTTTTGTACTCGTCGTTTGTCTAAAATGTAAAATATTAATGCACGCTTCGTGAAAATTTACATGATATAGTTTAAAAACGAGTGATTACTGTAGGCTACCCTACCTAATCGAATACCCCGACACAGAAGGCACATGTTTTAAGACCACTTTCGATTTTAGAGTAGGTATATGAGCAAACTAATAAAATCGGTTACGAAAGTATACAATTTTGACTATTTTCGTTATAGTTTGCTAGGTACTAAAGCTGCCAACCAACCGCGATGGCCTATTTCTGCCGGTGAAATTACAGAAATTACATGAGACTTTCCACCAGTTATGTCTAAGGGCCCAGTGATACCTCTGCAAGCTTCCATAGGTTACGGTAACGGGTTACCAACAGGTGGGCCCTCATTCCGTACTTAAAATATAACAATAGGTAATTCCCGTTAGACAAATGACTTCTTGAAGGTTGTGGGAAGTCTGGCTGGTGGTAGTATAAGACCGTTCCTCGTGCCACTCTTTGGGAGAGGCATATGACTTAATGAAGATGAATAACATGTACCTAGGTACGATTCAAATGAAATGAATATTGGCCTCGATTCTGTAGTACACCTACTAAACTAAATTTTAACTGTCGCTCTCTTTTACTGATAGTGCAAGCAAGAAAGAGATAGCTACAACTTTAGTACTGTCAAATTAGTCAGATTTAAGTATTCCATACAAATTTAGTCGTGATTTAGAAACATGCTGACTATAAACACGAAGAAAAGCGGCACGTAAACTGATTTGACAGCAGCACACAGCACGAAAATTCTTGCCATCTCTTTCTTGCGTATATTATCAGTAAAAGAGAGCGACAGTTTAAATTTAGTTTAGTCAGTGTACTACAGAATCGAGGCTATTACCTAATTATTATTTTTTAAATACTTAAGCGGCATCGCGTTAAGGAGGCAGCATCAATCTATCGTTTTCATAACTATATACAGGGTGTAATAAGACTACTCCCGAAAACTTCGGGAGGTGAAAGTACCCATCGATATGAACAACTTTTACTATGGAACGAACACTGAACGCAAAAAAAAAATCAGCTGTTCCATACATTTCAGCCAAGTAGGTATTGAACTTTAGTATGGAACAGCTGTTTTTTTTTTCGCGTTCACAGTGTTCGTTCCATAGTAAAAGTTGTTTCCTGGCTTGGTCGTGGAGGAACAGGCACCTAGATAAAAACCGACGTTTCAAAGTGGTCCTTGTGATTTTATTGAATAAATGAATTTTGACTTTGACTTTGTTCATATTGATGGGTACTTTCACCTCCCGAAGTTTTCGGGAGTAGTCTTATTACACCCTGTATAAAGATACATTCTAAATAGCTCTAGTATGTATTAATACTTTATAGGAGAAAATATTTTTATTATATCGCAAATTATTGTGTACCGTTTGTTATATTGTTAAAATAGTTTATTGGGTTTCTTCGATTGTGAAATTAAGAAAGAAAATGAAAATAGTTATATTAGAAAGTATCTAGTACAGTCAGCGACAAATAGATTAACAGTTTTCGTTTTGTCAAAAGTTCCCATGTTTTTCATAACCTCTCTAAAACCAACTATAAAGAACGTGGAAACTTTTGACATTGATTATGACATTTTATAAGATATGACAATTTATTTTTTAGGGTTAGGAAATAAATGAAAGGTTAGGCCTCCATGAAGCGCATTCTTTTCACCACACTGGCTATTTCACTGGTCGCTGGCCCTTTTTAGGGGCACCATACTTCAATCAATCTGTTCTGGTCTAGACAAATACCACTTTCTTTGCCGCTACGCCTGCGGAAAGATTTAATTGTATGGGAATGACATTAGCTGTGGAAATGTCACGTGACAGCTGCCAAGTTTTACCTTGACAAATTTGCGTTAGCGTGAAAGGAAAAGTAAGCGTGAGGTATTTGTCTAGCACCCAGATCACTTTAACTCAACGTGACCAAGAAAAAACAGATGACTTGACGTAGAAGGAAAAAGTAATTTTAATATTAGATTACACTAGACTTTGCCCACGGCTTCGCCCACGCGGTACCCGGATATAAAGTAGCCTGTGTTATTCTGATGTATAAGTTATATTACTGTAAAGTCTCATCAAAATCCGTTCAGTAGTTTTTGCGTGAAAGAGGAACAAACATCCTCACAAACTTTCACGTTTATAATATTAGTAGGATAGGATATACGAGCATTATGTAGTTGCGATCAATTTATGCAGTCTTTTATTTTAAGCTAGTCTTTGGGTTCCAGAAATATATGCTGGTTCAGTTATGGCATGTTTAATTTGTCATGACATGTTTTTGTCGCTGACTGTACATTATCGTTTATTTACGCATACGTTAAAGTACGTATGCGTAATAACAGCTTAGTTTTATCAAATTCCTTAGTTTAATAAACATCAGTTCTGTAAATACCTAATGTTATTTAATTTGCAGATTTTATCAAATTGTTTATTTTACTGGCAAGAAATTATATTTTGCAATACAGAATTATAATACAGTGATACTTTGTTTGATTTCTCGTCTGTGAATCTGCGCTATTCCCGTTTACCCCCAACGGGGGACAACGCGGGATAGGTATCCCTTGTAGGTAGGTTCCTATCTACAATCTGCGTTTTGTCCCACCGTTTTTTTCTCTTGAATAGATAATAGGGGAGACCTGTTATTTGTCTAGACAGAAAATACCACTTTCTGAGTCTAGACAAATACCTCACGCTTACTTTTCTTTTCACGCTAACGCAAATTTGTCTAGGTTCCAAAGTGATTTTGATGAATTATGACTGACCTGACCTTTCTAAATATTGTTGAAGATTTTTTTTTAAATCAGATGAGATGTTTCAGAGTTTACCTCCTACACCCAAACTTACAAATTCTCTTTATAATAATAGTGTGGAAGGGCCCGGTCATAATGACGCAGTGGCGATATGGCGGTGGCGGTGGCGGTGGCCGATCCAATACACAGCAACAACATGACAGGCAAATGGTTTTCATAGTTTGCATGCGAACTTTGACCACTAAGTTAGTTTGACCGAGCAATAGTTTGTTAGTTTGTCCGGTTGTTAGTTTATCAGGTTTTATACTATTGCACAATTTCTAAAAGGCTAAAGCATTTTATCCTCTCAATCCAAAGGTTGTCTGGAAGAAATAGCTTCTAATCGCCCATTGTACTTTTTTTGCCACACAACATCATCTAGCCCCAAACTAAGCAGAGCTTGTATTATGGGAACTACATCGACTGATATACCTACTACTTATGTACTTTTTTGTAAATACATACATGTTATTCATACACCCAGACTTGAGACAAATATTTGCAGATCATACAAACATTGGTCACGCGGCGGGAATCGAGCCCGCAACCTTTTGCGTCTCAGGCGGGCCTTCGCTCACTGTGACAAGAATAAGATATTATTATGTTTTTGTTTAATGGTGTATAATAAAGTATTTTCATTCAATCATTTTACCCTCATTGGTTTCATCGCGCATCGATCTTTTATCTCATATCTATACTCGTCTGGGGGCAACAGGAATAACAACTAAGTATTGATAACATACTGACCATGCGATAGCAATTCAGATGGATTTGTGTGGCAATGGACATCGAGCAGTTAACCCCGAGAGGCGTCATATTGAACCACAATGTTCTGTCAACACATCAGTCTCTTAGGACTGATGTTGGCAAACGCGCGGACATTACCATTGTCATTGCGTCATGTTGTCTGCTGTGCTCTGATTGCTTGAAACTAGTTTCGACCAATCAGAGCACAGCAGGCGTGGCGGGTCTCGCACGACAGTTGACAGAATTGTTTCCTACCAAATTATCAAACATTGCGTCTCTTGAGGCTGTCTACTCTATGCCTCTAATCATGAACGCCAAGAAATGCGGTTCTAAGATTTGCTGCCCGCCCTTACCATCTACAAGTTTAGGAATTCTTTACCAAACTGGTGTTTCTCTAGTTTCGTAGGATGACTACGAATATGTATGTTTAGGGATAAGTCTTGAGGAGAAAAATAAAAGATTGTTTATAATAAAATCATTATAGTATTACAAAATATATCTATAGGATCCGTCATTCGTAACAATCTCATTAAACTAGATAAATTTATACAAATATAATATTAATCAGTTCTTTCATAAAACATTATAAAATCGCATCTATCTATTTTATTATGATTATAAATGTAAAAAAAAAACACCTTTCAAAAAATAAATTACTTACATTCATCTTTCTAACTTTTCTGGAATATTTTAAGAGCTAGCTAGCTACCAGATTCGCGACTTTGTACAACAGTAAAGTTGTTACAGAATCACAGTATATTTAAAAAAAAAAACATAATTTAGTCTATAAAAACCACACTGAGCATATTTGCCATTTACAAAAATGATGTATGATCGCAGCTATAAAAATACCAAACAATTCACTTTCAATCTTTGCTACACAAAGTATTGAGAAATACCGTAATATAGATAATATACATTATAATATAGATAAAACATCTAGATAATTATGATATCTTCTTAAATTACATGTCTATCGTTCGTTCATTTCGTAGTTATTTTAATTTATAAATTGAGTAATAGATTGAATGCGAAAATTTTACAAAATAAACCATAAATTAGACAATTTACACGACAATAATATTCAACAAAATAACTATGTATAAAAATTTAAATTGGTATAAAAAGCATTTTGAAATCTTGTTCTCTTAACCATAAAACGGTTATCATATCCATCTATAACTAATACAAATAAAAATGACTAGAATCATGTCATATTCTGCAAAATATCCGCATTCGCTAGAAGATCTGTTAATCGAGACAAAATTGAGATCACTCGTCAAAATCACATCGAAACACTGAAAAACATACATAACTTGCTACTATCAAAAATAAGAATAAGAAGCAGTGGTTTTCAAATGGCTTAACTGTTTCTATAACCTAAAAATACGAAGCTCAGACTTTGAACTGATAGTCCCTGTAGGTACTACCTAATACAGGGAATATCAGTTTGAATAGAAAGTCTGAAATTACATAGTTTATAGTTCCATAGTTATAGAAACCTACCCAACCTCGCAAAAACATGTCAACAATAATTGTTGAGGTGTTTTTCAACAATTATTGTTAAGAAACAAGAAGGTTCATAATTGTTATGAACCTTTTTGTATATTTAGATTCTATTAGTTCCTTCATATAATTTATCCATAACCATTGATCTAGTATAAATAAACGTTCAACTCATTTCTATTCATGTAAAAACGTGTTCTTATCAAACTTATTTCAATTCATGTCCTCTGTTAACGTATTTAAAACATTACTATGCTGTTCGAAACGAGACATCAAATTTTATTTACATCTAAATCCCTACCCCTTAGGGCATACCTTAAGTTACCTTCTCTAAAATTTAATGGAAGAGAACAATAATGAAAAGTAATATAACATAAATAAACAATGCACAGAAAATAGCGACGATAGCTAACATCAAATCCACGAACGTCGCATAAACGCCGGCCATTCACCCACCACGCCATAAGGTCACTGTGAATGTCAGCTTTAACATCTACATAATCAGCTGAGTTTATTTATTGTGGAATAGATGCCAAAATTGTAAACTATTTGGCAATGCTATCTTAACTAAAATAGAATATCTATCGCATGATCTTAATCATCTGTGGACGTCGTCCGCAGGGTGATTTGCAATACCTATTACAATTATATTGTCACTTGTTTACAGCATGCATTAGACTAACTGCAAAAACCCCAGTTACATTCAATGGTTAACTAAATAGTACCTATAACAACATACTTATACAATTTTTAGGAACCATTTAGTAAGATTGACGTCTCTTTGTGCGCTCTGAGACTTGATGATGTGTCCATCATTCCATAACTTTATCTTTTCAATAAAAGTAGGTATGCGTGGCTCTTTCCGCTGACTAATGTTAGAAAAGGGCTAGGCTTATCGAATAGATAAAGTTATAAAATGATTATAGAATATAAGACAGCCCAGTACACCGGCATGAATATAAAAATGGCAAGGTAGAAACGTATTAAATATACTGACCAACTTATGTCGACCAACCATTAAACAAAATAATGTTGGTGCAATCATCGAAATGGGAATGTATAAAAATAATTTCACTCAGCCGCCGAGCCAACTCATTCCATTTATTATTAAACCTCAAAATCCCTAAATAGGATGGTAGGTTATTGACTTATATAAAATTCGTACCACATTCAAAAACTGGAACACATCATCATGCGCTCCAAGCTTACAATTCTACAAAGAGATTGTATTATATTTAGGTACAGACCTTTCGCGATCCCATCCGATTCCCTGAGGCACTTCACTCAAAGCTTCATTATGGCACTATCACTGAACCTAAACCTTTCAGGTAACACTTTCACCAGTACGGAGTATTACCACTTCCACCCCTCGACGTCCACGAGTTCCCATACTTTATCCTCGCGCAGGATATTGCTGGAGTATTCCTGACCGAGGACTTTTCTATCGTGTAGTTCTTCCCACTATTGTTGTCCCAGTACTCGTGCCCTTTGCATTTGAAGCAGACACAGAACTCCAGCTTCCTGGAATGGATAGGCAGTTGTAGCCTGAATCCGAAAGTGTCGTACACAGACGTTCGATTTTGGTTCAAAGGCCCGCATTCTACGAAAGCGCAAAATGTATCTTCACTGGTCAACCATCCATCGGACGAGCATCTGATGTACACTTCCTTATTGAAATCCAGGTTTTTAACTTTCACTGTACCGTCTACAGCGCATTCATGCTGTTTCACAATCACATTTTCTAAAGACACACACTCTTCTGTGATTTTTCTTCTGAAGCCGACGTAGTCTGATGCCGGTTGGCTGAATCTCATCTCCCAGAGGTCGACAGCTGGTGCTGGGGTTGGCTTTCTCTCCAAAATAGGACTGGTGACAATTTTCAGAGCCCAGTAAGGTGGAACGTGAGAAGGTTCAGTCATAAACTTGATCTGTTCGAGCGCTAATCCTCTATCATCAGCGAAAACGACCTTTTTCTTTGATTTCTCCGAGGGTATTCTTATACACGATCTCTGAGCCGCTTTGAGAGTTAATTGCACTGGTTTAAGCGTTGTTAAGCTGGGCGCGGAGAATCCTCTCGCTGTAATCTTTACTGGTCTTCTGACTGCTGGGGTGTAGTCTGTGAGGAATCCAGCCGGAGGGCTGTGCCCGTAGAACATTTGCTCGGACGACAGCATATCGATCGCTGCACACATCGCAGATCTGTAAATAACGAACGATACGTGTTACGGGTTTGAGCGCGTTTGGTGAACTAAACGGAATTCAGCGTGCGGCCGGGTTTTATAGCTGTGCAGGCGCCGGCCACACGTCTGATATGAGTTTTAGGGGTGACAATCATTTCAGAAAGTATTTCAGAGTTTATTGACTTTGTATTTAGAGAACTAGGTCATGGATGGTGATGTCCGTAAGGTGAAACAGCTTGTCACTTTATGAGGATGTTTCCCTAAAGATTAAGGACAAGGTTTGCGTTACTTTAGCACATTACCTGCAGTTTTTTGTTCCGATTGAGTGAGTGATAAATTTTACAGACTTTTAACGTCAGACCGCTTATTGTTATAAAATTCGAAAATAAGCCACTCGAACATAAGGTACCTACGTGGTTTAACGTATAGGTAAGTAAGTTCTGCCTACAGACTGTATTGCGTCATTATCACTGTCACTTGAAATACCCGTATTTTATGAAATTCGGGAATTTCAAGTCAAGACATCAAGACAAAAAAATGACTAATAGATCATTATTTTACCTACTTATAGATCATTATTTTAGTCAACTACATGAAGCTCGTCGCGTAATTGCCTACATAGTCTATAAATTATGTAGATGGGTAACTGAGTGCGCGTTGAGTGTATTTTCAGTCGATACAAAAAGATTTCATTTAAACTGTACACCAACGTACATATGACTTAAATGTTTTTTTTTTAAATTGTCTACGTATTTTTAAATTGATCCCGCGAAATTTTATTTTACATTTTAATTCATTCTAAAATTAAAATGAAAAGTGTAATTTAAATCTAGATGTGTCCCAAAAATTCACAAACATTTGCATCATTCGTTTGAACGAATTTCGGACTTTGAGCAAGAATGTTTCCGAAGAGACCCCTGTAGATAGTATCCATCAGCGCTATAAGCTGAAGATGAATAGAAAGTGCGCACTTTGGACAACACATTACCGCCTTAGGTCACACATTTTTTCTCACAATATTATGAATATAAAAAGTGGGCTTGAAGGTAAAAATCTGAACTTATCGTGTCGTTTATATATATGTATATGAGATCAGTCTCTCAATAACAGCTATAAGTTTTCTAGGCAGGAAGTAAGTGACCTTGCGCATTTTATAAGTACTTATCAACTCTATTTTAAAATGCTGTTGGTCATACATTTACCTAACATATAATGGCAATGTATGACTGTATGTCGTTTCTAAAACTTTAAAATAAGACCTATTTAGTTTTACCTACCTACTTTAACATGAACTTTCCTTAAGCCCCAACTTATGGTCACCCTACTTAACACGCTTTCGTCATCATGTATCGGCACAGACGACGCGTGATCAGAACAGCAAGGCGTCACTTAAAACCAATAGATACCTGAATATATTTACATTTTAAAGAACTATGCGCTCGACTAATTGTATTGTGTGATATTTTTTTTGTCGCTATATAAAAAAACTTGGGTACTTAAGGATTTTTTTTTAAATAAATATAGGTACATATATTCATACAACTATTTACAAGTAGGTACGAGTATATACAAAAATACAGATAAAACAGCTAGCCATCTAAAGACCGTTGCAAACGATCTATAGATAGCTCAACTGATCCAGATCACTACTAGACGGAAGCGTTCCCGTCTGGCCGCATATAATTGGGTATTGAACTAAGTTGACTACTGGGTGTCTCACCCAGACAATTTAGGTAAGTTATTTCAAAAAGTATTTTAATCTTTCACACTTTCTGCCCTTGAAAGTGTAACAGATTTCCTAGAAACAAGGTAAGTGAAAAAAATCAAAGGGGAATTATTTAGTAAGTTTTCTAACCTTTTCCCAGAGGTGCGGATTCGAATCTCGCTTCGGGACAACTGCATGTTCTGCAGACATGATTGATTATAAAAAAATGAACAACTTCTTTAGTCTTGGAATGGTTTAATGGGGTAGGTAAAACAATGGTTTAAGGGTATGAAACAGGACACACACCTACCTTTCCAGTCCGGCCAGACACCCAAAGGAATGTTTTACTTACGTTAGGTATGTGTCCTCTTTCAACCCAATGTAATTTAACTTTATCTGTGCACCTCATATTTTTATAGTCCGTTTTGTCGTCGTGCTAAAGTTTTATGCATAAATTCAGTAGGTAACTTTTACTTAGCTAACACCAACAATGTGTTGGGTTTAGCGTCATTTTAATACAATTTTGATATTAAAATATAATTTCAAATGAAATTACCCTGTACCTAGTTTACTTACAATCGTAGCTTGGTATCATTTTAGGATATTTATGATTTAAAATCATAAGTTTTGGTCGGATCTTTATCGAGTTCAACTTTTTTATTATCTATTTTTTCGACGTTTCGGCTGTACTGCAAAGTAACAGAGGTGGTCACAGGATGACTGGAGTATACGGAGCGATCGTCGGGAAATAAAAAAAAGGTCCACGCGATAAAGACTCATAATACCTACGCAATATAAGTTTTAATACCAACAAGGAGGTAAAATTTAACTTTTTTTTAAATTTAACTACCCTTTCAAAATTAAAAAAAAAACTCTTTCTGAAGAACTTCATACCGTAGTCACTTGGGAAACCGTTGGTAAGCGTAGTCTATTGTAGCTAAACACCAGAGGTATAAACACGCGCATTCAAATTCAAATTTTTAAAAAGTTTATTTTTCGGACAACACAATCCATTTTGTTAGTAGATACATAAGACTATTTGTTAGTAAATTCTGTTATGATAAATGATGATATGCACATAAAGACATTCTGTGACGGGAGATAATCAAACAATTAAATCATATTGATTTCACTGATTGACCACCCTCCGCACAAAATGTACACCTCTCCGCAATTGTTTTGAGAATAATGTTGTGACTGCTACGTACTCTACTCATCAGAGAGTCTTTTTACGGATGATGGCATGAAAACCATCCGTCCTAGTCTCTGCGAACATCTCTGAGGCACAACAAAAACGCGGCAGTCTCAACAGTATCCTGAAAGTATTATTATATTGGACACATCTAACGATTTTTTGGTATAGCCGGTCCATAAGTTGCCTGTGTAGAAGCTCTGACAGAACGCCTTGAAAAGCGTTATTTTTACTTCTTCACTACATTGCCGAGCCTTCAAAATTTAAAAACACCCTTTCTGAAGAACCTCATTCTGTAGTCACTTGGGAAACCCTCCTCAGGGAGATCATTCATAACCTGAGTGTCCGCGGGATGATTTTACTATCTACGTTCAATTCTATCGATGTAGCGGCCGCGAAAGTGGGAGATAGAGGGGCCAAATGCCCCCCCTAAAATCACATAGATCCTATCAATTCAGAGCTGGAGATTGAAGTGACCAAAGAAATTTGCCCCCCGTCACGGAGTACTTCCGCGGTCCCTGTATCGATGCACGAAAACATGTTATGATCATAATTTGTTCTACTTTGCACGTCAATTCAATCTTTTGCACCTCAGAGCGTGGCCGGGCTTAATGTAGGTACCTATAACATGTGAGTAGGTACGTCACTCTTTGCGTAGAAAGATTGATATTTTTGGCACTCACAATCATAATAAAATAACGTGACACTATGACTGTGTGTCACAGCGTGAGTTTTTTTTTAAATTATTTATTAACTAGCGTCTGTCCACGGCTTCGCCCGCGTAAAGGTACCCGGATATAAAGTAGCCTAACACAGTAGTTTTTACGTGAAAGATTAACTAATACAGTAGTTTTTACGTGAAGTTTTTACGTCTGTCCACGGCTTCGCCCGCGTGTTACCCGGTTAAGTATAAAGTAGCCTATATGTTATTCTGATGCAGGTATAAACTATATTACTGTAAAGTTTCATCAAAATCCGTTCAGTAGTTTTTACGTGAAAGATTAACAAACATCAAATTTCACAAACTTTCGCATTTATAATATAGATAAGAACGGGACAGCCCCAATTACACTAATTATTTTTACATAGGTAGGTATTCACACACAACATATAAAATAAAATGATAAATTGAAAAAAAATATTATGAACAAAATACGAAATTAAATTTAAAATAATTTTGAAATAAATGAAATTGTCAAATACACTCATACGCCATTCTCGCAGTACCTCAAGTTATTAATTATTATAACACCGGGTCCGGTAGAATTGACGCGGTGGCGTGTGGCGGTGGGCGGTGGCGATCAAAGGAAAATGGTTGCTAGTTGTCAATGGTCGCGTGAATGCGACCGCCAGCGCCACCGCGTCATTTTGACCGGGTCTGTGTTTGGGCTTATTTCATTCATCTTATGAGAACTAAAACAGTTAATTCTACTCAGCGATTTTTTTTTTTATAATCTGTATCTCTTTCTATAAAAAGTTTTCATGTTCCAATGTTACCTAACTCGGGATCTCTAAAAAAATGCCTGATTTAAAAAGTTTTATATACTTAACATAATATATGTATGTAAATGAATACTTTGGTAGGTATATATTTTGATTTTTTATTGTATGCCCAGGAAGGGCAACTGTTGTTACCAATTTATTCCATATTTGTACACAGTAAGACAATAAACAATAATAATGTTCTACTAGCCTTTGCCCACGGCTTCGCCCGCGTGGTACCCGGATAAAATGTAGCCTATGTGTTATCGTATTTTTTATTTTTTCAAAACTACCCTTTGGGGGTGTGCAATTGAGTTCTAAACTTTGTATAAATTGTAATCCTTGGTTCGATTCACGCAAAAGTTGGTGGTCATAGGTTGAAGCCTGGAGATGTTAATATGCTACTTTTATTAACATACCACGCGGGCGAAGCCGCGGGCAACAACTAGTAAAAAATAAAACTTTTACCAAAAAATCCAACCGACGAAATTAAAAGAACTGACAAGCGAAAAATAAAATACGAACCTTTGCAGCCTAACTAGGCTCAGGAGTCCGAACCAAACAAGTAAATATATAGGCAAGTAGATATAAGTGCTTTAAGCTTTAGATTATTTACTTAGGAATGTAACCAACCTACTTTATCTACTAATATCCTATTTATAAGTAAATATAAGTAGTAGGTATATCACTCATGTAGTTTCCATAACACAAGCTGCTTACTTTGGAGCTAGAAAATGCTGTGTTAAAATGTCCAGCATTATTATTATTTATTTATTTCTTACATGATGTAACGACACAGGTTCTCTCGTCATTTATATGGCTACCTCAAATTAGCGTGATGGCCACGAAAAATGAACGTGATCGACAGACAGAATTATCCAAAAATGCTTATCTCGAGTGGAAATACTCAGACATATTTTATCTGTGTTATATTTTGGTGATGGCGTGATACATGATTGTTTAAAAAGTATCACGCCTCTGTCCGATGGCAAAAGTTAATGTTGAAAAAAATACTGATTACCTAATTAGATGTTTGTAATTACCTTGTAATCCTGACTGAGATTACCTATTTAGTTATCAGTATTTGATTTTAAAAAAACAGTGTAAATAAACGGATCATGGGATTTCTGGAAAACTTGTGATATCAGCTCACTAAAAAACTATATACATACGAAGAAAGTTTAGTAAAAGCTTTATTGATATAACTATCTACTGTGAAAAGCAAACGAAGATGTTTCAGTGGACATGAGCAATCCGGCGTTTATAGAAATACATACATAATAGTTTGTCTGACGACAAATTCCAAACCGTTCAATCTTAATGCTTAATAATACCTACTTTTTTTTAACTTAATACATTTATTCATACAACTATTTACAAGTAGGTATATACAAAAAATACAGATGAAACAGCTAGCCATCTAAAGACCGTTGAAAACGAGCTGTAGATAGCTCAACTGATCCAGATCAGTTGAGCTATCTATCCTTGACTTGGTAGGTTTAGCTAATATAATCTTGAAGTTCGAGATAAGCTTGGATTGGTAGGTGAGTTTTTGAACTAGGGGGTGTTTCGGTAGTCGAGTAAAAACGGTACAACGCGAGATCTTGGATTGTGGCAAAAGTTATCTTGAATTGTATAAGCTTTGATAGATAACTCTTATTGCATATACAAAAAAGAACCCGTAAATAAAATCTTATAAACTACCTAAGTTTGTTGATACAGGCAACATTGTATGTACTTAATTAAAAAACGACAGTGTCTTATTAAATATCAAGATTGGCCAAAAGGACGAGTATCCAGGCCGTTAAACAAAAAAAAAATAATTAAAAATAATGTTAAGAGAGGTAAGGCTATAATAAAAATAATTTACAATAGGTACTATTTTAAAAATACATACCTAAGTACCCATTTAATGATAATACATAATGTAGTACCTATAATTATATAATAAACAGTTCAGTTATACAAATGCAATATGAGCTATGTAAACTTTTTTGTTATAAAACAAAATCCACAGCCCTTATATCCACAGCCACAAAAAAGGATTTACATTCTACTATACAATAAAAAAATTGAACAGGCAGTCGAATTTTTCAAACGGACTAAATAAATTGTCAAAGTGTAAAAAGTACCCACCTACACTTAATTTTATTTTCCTACTTTATAAGATGTACATAAATATAAATAAAAAACTTAACTTAGATTAGTTTTGCCTTTTACAGTTAAAGATTTTTTTTCATTTAAACCACTCAGCTTTGGACTTCTGACGACAGACACATAGCTGAGTTGTCGGCAATGGGAACCTTTTTTTTCTGTGTAGGTAAAATCTACTACGTATAAAAACGGCCATTTTGTGTATTATCTTTTCTTTCACTATTTCTTATCTGTTAATAGTTCCGCTCTTGAACCTAACCTAATAAAAGCTGTGTGTGTGTGAATGTTTGTTACCACGTATCTCCGTAACTACTAAACCGGTTTTGATGAAATTTGGAATGTAGATAGTTTAGGTTCTGAAATAACACATAGGCTAATCTTTAAACATAGGTAAAGTTTCTATGGATAACATAAATAATGAATAATGAACAAGAGAGTTATAAAGTTCGTATGGATTTTTTCTGTAAATAATGAAAAACGTTTTTTTTCACGACTACCCTTTAGGGGTGTGCAAAGAAGGTCATACGCTACTTTTATCAACATACCACGCGGGCAAAGCCGCGGGCAGAAACTAGTTTATTCAATAAACTGTATTGCATCGAATCAGTATGTACCTCAATAAAATGGATGATATGATAATGCCTTTACAAAGAAGGAACAAAGCTCGGAAGATTCTTCATATTGCAAAAACGGGAATTTTCACGTACCGTACTATCGGTGAAGGCACCGTTTTGAATCATTCCGAGAGTTAAGAGAGACGACGCGACGCGGAGATGGAGCGATCGCTCACCCTGATGAAGACTTTCGGAATGAGTCGGAACTGAGTCGGTGCCGTTTTTACGATATGAATAATCAAACTCACGATAGTTTTTGGAATAAAACTCCGAAGATTCAATTAAATCGGTTACAAACTATGATTGAAACAATATATACTATATTTTAACACAAAAGAAGCCATATTGTATACTGTTTTTACACGATAGAAGAATAAGAAGAATATATCTTTATTGTACACCAGTAAATACAAAAGAAACACGAAAAAGAAATTATAATAATACCTAGTGATACCATGGGCGACCTTATCTCTTCCAGGCAACCTTTGGATGGACAGAAACTGGAAGAACAAATAAGGACGGCGGCGTACAACCAACATTATAGAGATAAAGATGAAAATTCTGGCCAATTTTCATCTTTATCTCTATCTATCTTTACGTACTAAAAAGCAAGTGATTTAAACGTCACGCAAAATTATTATCATCAGTTGTCATGACGGCTCGCTTATCAGTAATTTAATTTTGAGTATGTATTTTACATAAGATTAGATAGCAAGTCAATGAACCCATATTATGTTATGTTTTTTTTATGTCAAGGTCTAGGACTGTTATTTTGACGACATCACTAATGCCTCTATTTTTATTATTTACAATACTGGTTAGGAAATATCCCGTAAAATATAATTTGGCTGATTAAATACCAACATAGATATTACTTTTTTTTTAATAAGTTGGTAAAATATTTATAACCTATGACTGTGAAGGCGTATCTGTGACAAGGTCTAATTTAAATCCCTACTCCCTTGTTATGTCTGTGATTCAACTTCACGTCACTGCAAGAACAATAATTTTATTAATGCGGAAACATTACATACTCAGTGCGTAGATCTTTCAGGTTATCAAGTAGGTGGTAGGCCGAGGCACACCCAAACATTTGGCACATACCCGCATTTTACAAATAGATTTAGCAGCTCTAAAGTCGAATAAAGTGATTTACACATTTATTGAGAAAGAACATTTCACGTAACATAATCAAATAGAAAAATATTTTTTTATTTTAATCGAACTATAGGTATACGCTAAGAATGAGGATGTAAATAGATAAAAAATGCTTTATTGCACAAGATAAAAAAGTACATAGGCGAAATTAATGCTAATTAGCATTTTCTTCCAGCTAACCTTTGTGTTATGAAGAGTGGAGTGTAAATGATATCAAGTAGGAGTTAGTCAGAGACACACCGAAACATTTGGCACATTCCCACATTTTGCAAATAGATTTAGCAGCTCTAAAGTCGAACAAAGTGATTCATATATTGAGAAAGAACATTTTACGTAGACCGTATGTACCTAGTCAAAGAAGAAAATGAAGTTTTATAATCTTAGTACATAAAACTTTATTTTCGCTAAGAGTTATTGCCATAATCAGCAACCCCAATGATGTTTTTAATATTAAATTCGTGTTCGCTGTGATTGATTTCATGCTTGATGGCAAAAGAATGAATGGGGGAATAAACTACCAGTCGTCCCCGATGGGTCCGAAAATATTAAATAAATAAATAAAATATTTTTATTTCGGACTTCTCAGATCAAATTAGTAAGGAGAGAAACAAAATAATTAGATACTATGATAGTAAACAAAATATTAAGTACCTATCTAGGTAGTTCTTTTTCCAACGCATATACAGGGTGTAAAAAAACGATATTTAGTGAAAAAAAAACGCTAAAAATATGTTGACATAACTACGTCCTTTTCATTTTTTTTCTAGTTACATACACATAGTACAACATAAGACTATATCTATCTAATTATTTAATTTATAAAAACAAATAAAATAAAAAAACAGCAATGTATGCGCAGCAAGCAGATTCCGCCCGTACTACACGAACAGCTGATCGCCATTGATCGAGCGTACATTGCTGGCTGCCGAAATTAATAAAAATCATAAAACATTATTTTCTCCAGCTATAACTTTTTTTCGGGCAACTGTTTTTTTTTTGTTGTGTTTTGGGGTGCTGTACCATCTCCTTACGTTTTCGGTAGTCGTCTTTTTACTCCATGTATTTGTAAAGTTCATGATTTTTTATTAATAATTTAATCATTTACATAGATTAAACTTTTATTCACTCATTGGTCCAGCAAATTTTCCTCGGCACAAAACCACTGTAGCCATATAATGTTCGTGACTCTAATTATTAACCTACCTACATTGTATACTTAATTACAGTGAAAATGGTCGTGCAAAAAAATAATTCGCTTACGACATGATTTCAGATTTTCAATCGACCGGCACATGGCATGTAACTAAATACTCGTAGTTTCACAATAAACACTGTCTACCTACTAGACCGGTAGATACCTACTGTCAACAACCGGGTCGATAGGTACCTACTGTCGTCATTATTATTATCATCCTATCCTACTATCCTACTAATATAAACGTGAAAGTTTGTGAGGGTGTTTGTTGCTCTTTCACACAAAAACTGCTGAACGGATTTTGATTAAACTGTACAGTAATATAGCTTATACATCAAAATAACACATAGGCTACCTTAATCCGGGTACCACGCGGGCGAAGCTAGTATAATTATATAACAGGTTTAATACCTGTTATATAATTATATTATGTATAATTATACTAGCTATTCTAGTTAAAGTAACTAGCAGTTTTTTTTTGTCTGTAATGAGATGTGTGTAAATTATTCTGTACTTATTTATGTTAAATTCGGTTATAAATGGCTTATTTTATTTTTTATTTAAGAATCTTGTGGTTTCCATAACACGATTTTACGAATTGCCTCTATAAAAAATGCCAGTTACCTCAAAATAACACTTGCGAAATAAAACTCTGTTATCCAACAGATACCTATTGATAATATTTAGAAAATTTACCTTCCGGCTCATTAAAATTAAATAAATAATCTTGTTGGTTTTTTTACGTCTAAACTAAACGTTTGAAAGAGAATGCCAAAAGCGTATGATTTTGTTTTTTTCTTGGCAGCGTAACTTAGGCGCCACGATCCTTCTACTTTGTACGGCTACTTTTTTATTCGCTAATTCGACAACTGTAAGAAGTTCGTGTCCACGAAAGTTCCGCGCCGCGAAAGTTTCGCTTCCTAGTGCGGCATTATTTATTATTATTCCTATCACATCTCTTATCTCTGTCAACCTTAGATATCTAAAATTATCTTCCTCTAACAAATAATGCGAATAACTATGATTTATTTTAATAATCACCCACATGTTTTGGACGTGACTCATGTGTGCTGCCTGGTTGTTTGCGAGTGTGATCTGATCTGTCAATTCTATGTCAGAGGTTGATTGAGAGGTTGAGGGGTCGAGCCTTATCAGCAGATTATGTTAAGATATGACGGTAGGTAAGGTAACCGTACCCAATCAATAAACGTTACGAAGGAATGTGTTATTCTGATGCATAATCTCATATTACTGTAGAGTTCATCAAAATCCGTTCAGTAGTTTTTTATATTTTATCTAATTTTTTTTAAATAGATCGCTCGGCAACAATAACTACTATACTTTATGCAATACCAGAATATAGTGAAAGAAGACATTAAACTACTTTGTGTACAATATTTTGTGACCTCTATCATAGACGACCTCTGTGGCGCAGTGGGCGAAGGTCCTCCTGAGACGCAGAAGGTTGCGGGTTCGATTCATATCGCGAGACGAATGTTTGTATGATCTGCAAATATTTGTCTCGGGTCAGGATGTACATATTATACATATAAAATGTGAAATGTGTGTATTTCCAAAAAAAAATGTTTAAAAGTCAAAATATGTATATCAGTCCCATAGCACAAGCTCTGCTTACTATTGGGCTAGATGATGATGTGTGAAAATGTCCAGCATTATTTATTTATGTATTTTTTCTTGAATACCATTATTTCTAACACTATAAGATCTCCAGGCTACTTATTATAAATTCATCATCTTCTTGTCCTTAACCAAAAATTATAAAAAATAAAATTATTAGATTTACTTAATTATAAATACTTTTCTTATATATTTCCGGGTGGCATTGAGTTTTATACAGGTTTATAAACGTAAAGCTCTTTTGCCGGGTTATAACTTCGTTACTTGAGACCTCTCAGTCACGTTTATAGCTTATCAAGTCTTATCAAGTTATTGTTTACGAGTTTTTGAAATTAATCACTTTTAACACGTGAATAGGTTAGCAATGAATTTGACGCCAGGTTGAGGTCGAATGAACAATTCGATGTAAATATTTTTCGTAAGGAACTCCGTGAATTTCCAGAGAGACTAAAATACCTACAGCTAGATTTCTCTTATCAATCACATACATTCGGATTTATTAGACTCGTAGTCTTGGAAGACAAGGCGGCAAGGGATACATAGACTGTGTTGGATTTTTTTCTGGAATTAAATTATATGTCAATGTCAAAACAGTTTTGTACTGAATTAGGCACGGCCACGGCAACATTATAGTCTGGTACTATAATCTTTGCACGGCAACACTAAACAACTTTTTCACTAATAAGACACGTAAGAACGTATCTTAAGAGTCCAAACTTGAGGGGGTTTACTAATAGACTAGTCTTATGATATCTGTGCTAATAGCCACTGAAGAGTTCCACTATCTACCTATCTACCTACCTCCATCATCATCAGCTTCAAGATATAAAATTAAAATATTGTGATTCGAACTACATAAACATGTAAAGTTTCATTTCGATTCGACAATTTAGACGTGGGTTAAAATTGACTTCCATGATTTGATTACATTGTTTGTTAGTTACAAGTCGTCACTTGTAACTATCAACGTGTTTAAAAAGTTGTTAGGTACCTACATACTTTTGGTACAGATATTATAATACAAGTACTTTAGAAAACATGACATTTAACATCTATGATATTTTTTTTAAACCAGTACAGACAGTGTGGTGATTTTAGCTAAATGGTAAGTTCCTCTATAGTTTTAGTCGGTAGGAATCCGGTATAACGCTTATGTCAGCCACGACAATCGTGACAGCTTTCCCCACTTAAAAAGGGAATTATGACATTGGTAAGAAAGGAGTCAGATTGCTTTTAATTATATAAATCCTATTGTATTAAAAAAAAACTAAAATCGGCCAACAAGCGGCGGTGACAGCGTATGACCACAGATATTAAAATACTATAGTTTAACATACCTACCTACATTTAAAAACACTGTCGCATATTAAACTAGAAAAGATGAACTCTTCCTTTTTTTTTTAATCTGTCAAAACCTATTTTTTATTTTTTTTTTATTTTTATTGAATAAGGAGTTTTAGCCAAACAGCGGCTATGCCACCCCCATAAGAACAAATATAAAATACAACACAACTAAAAAAATAATAATAAAAACAACAAAAAAATATCTACTAACTACAACAAAAGTCCTCTAATGAGGATAAATATATGTGGATCAGTTCTCTGGCTTTGCCAGATGCTGGTGAGGCCAAAAAACTGTTACAAATCCCTACTTCGCTAGTATTGAACCACGAGGAGTTGCGGCGCAGTGCCATGCTCCGAGCACATTCCATCATCCACACCACAGTCTACACAATTTGGACTATCTACTAATTTCATCAGAAACTTGAATTTATTTGATGGAATATGTCCGGAGCGCAGCTTATGAATAATAACAACAAATTTTCTATTTAACTCAATATTGGCAAACCATGGCACGTGAGGCGGTTCACTTTGCATTGTCCTATACCAGATGCCCCTTTCCCGAGAAGCAATATCAAAGTATTCTTTCCACTTGGTTCTGATACAACTTTTATATTTATGAAGCATTTCTGAGTATTCAGGTTTCACAAAGACTTCTTTTCCATTTGATATATTTTGACTTTTTCCTTCTAACCCCATAAGCATAAGGTACTTGCTTCTTTCTTTTAAGTACCTAGTGATCTTTTTATGTTTTTGTAGAAGATTGTGGAAGCAGTAACACGTTGTGCCGAACCCACGTAATGTGGAATAACTTTATCGACTCGATAAAATTTGTCCGCCTATCTTTAGTCACATATATTATAATACTAGGTAGATATACTAGCTTAGTATTAGAAAAGTACAGGACTATTTATAGAGTGATTGAATATAAGCATCTCAACTTATTTCCTTTAACATGCGCTACTTGTTTTCAGTAGCTAACATCGTCGGTCACCTGAAAATCGACACGGATAGACAAACCACAACACCCGATAGTTCCTATTAGTAGGTTTTCTATTTCATAGGTAGATACTTCAAGGGCGACTTGCCACAGGTTGGCGCCTGCAAGACGTTATAGAAGCGACTTAAAATAGAGAGATTAAAAAAAAACGTGCAATATTATAATACTAAGTGGGAATCCATGGTACCTAATCTGCTTACCTCTCACGGAAATAGGCGTGACTTTATGTAATTTGAATCAAGAAGTCGGGACTATCTAGATAAATATTTTACCAAAGACGTTGCAAACAAAAATTCTAGTCTATGATTTTGAAATCCTACCTACTCTTATAAACGCGAAAGTTAATGAGGATAGATGTTTGTTACTCTTTCACGCAAAAACTACTAAACGGATTTTGATGATACTTTACAGTAATATAGCTTTATACATCAGAATAACACATAGCTTACTTTTTATCCGTGTACCACGCGGGCGAAGCCGTGGCCAGAGGTTTATACAATTCTAGGCCCTGGAGGCGACTGTTACCTACCCTGGCCTATCGATAACCTTGATGACACAAATATGGGGTGAAAGATAACCAAAAGTACGTAAAATAAACGTACCTAAACTGCCAAACAGTACTTACCTGTGACTACCTACCGCAGACTTATATAGATACCTTACATTATGTTTTAGTAGGTATCTTTTTATTATTTATCCTTTTATTTTACCTGGGTGTCTGTTTTAGTGCAAAGATGATTTCTTCTTTCCGTTTTGTCAAATAAAAATATTTTCATTCTTTCAAATATAATCAAGGTTTTCATTCATTTTCCGTCGGTATTTTCCATCGACAATTTGACATTATATAATTTATTCAATTTACAAACGAAAATGGTTGTAAAAATCCGCTGTTTTAAGCAAAAACCTATAAAACATCTGTTTAAACATCCAATAATAAACTCTATCTATTTTTTTAGCAGCTTGAGGTCGAAAAGACTGATTTAGTCCTTAAAAGAAGTTCGTAGTTCGAAGTATCTTCGTTTTTTTTTACTTATTTGCTTTCGAGGTTAGAATCACCCCCTCTGGAAACACTCTTTACGATGTCAGACTGTAATATTTACTGTCTGTCTGTCATCTCGTTCATCGAGTTTGCTGATAAACCGCATCCTCTCTGATAAAACATTTCAATAAAATATAATTCTTAATAGGTATATTCACTGGTTGATTCTCACCCAACTACAGCAAAGCTAAAGGGGAAGGTTATAAATCGCATTGTATTTGTAGTATATACGTTACCGACAACTAACTTTAATAAATGAAGTGTGATTGGATTCGTCTTGACCTAAAATATCAATCAATCAGGGCTATATGCTGATAGTCGAACTTACTCAGGGCCATCCGGCATGTTTATAAGAATTTACTCGAATGGATAAATCTAATTTACCTACCTACTCGGGGCAATGGGCATGTTGAAAATAGAATACTCAGGCAGGCAATAGGAATGTTGTAAATTATACTCGAGTAGGCAATCGTTTTGTTGTAAATAGAATTTACTCAGGTTGGCCTTAAGATAATGGTTTTGCATGTTGAATACCTATTTAGAAAATTCACTCTCAGGCTCATCTGGGCAATGAGCATGTTTTAAATATATTATAATCTATTCAGTATGTTGAGATCAGCGTTGTGTTGCCAGCTGACACAACAATTGCTGAGTTGGACGCCAATTTGCGTCGTTGCATATTGGTAGGTATCGGGAAGCACATAAATAGTTTTATTGTTAGTATTTAGGTACTGTTTGTGTTAATCCCGTGTATGTCTGTTTGTTTTATTAATGTGCAACGTTTGCAAATAAATGTTTGTTCTTTCTTTCTATTTATAACTTGATCTAATAAGGATGGGCACGTTAATAATTGAATCAACTTGATGAGCAATGAGAAAGGTTTATTAGAATTTGCTCGGGCATATTGAATATTTATAAAATTTTCTCAAGTGGGCAATGGGCATGTTGTAAATAGAATTTACTCAGGTGGGGAATGGCTATGTTGATTGTTGAATTTGGTCGGTAAGGGTGGATATGTCGATAATCGAATTAACTCAGGTAGGCAAAGGACATATTTACTCGGATGGGCATATTTACTGTTGACAATAGAATGATCTCAGATGGGCATTGTTGGGCATGTTCATAATAAAATTACCCATCCTGGGTATAGTGATAGAAATTGTTGGTCCTTAATAATTTAAAAAATAGAATCCTCTCATTCCACAGTTTCCTGGAAGAGATAGCTTTAAGCGACAAGCCCGTCCATAGATTGATAGATAACTCTTTATTGTACACCACATAATATGTTGCTTTCAAACGCAAACAGACCAAATTACAAGCTAATCGCGGAAGTACAATGAACGGTCTTATCGCTTATAGCGATCTCTTCCAGATAACCTTTGGTTGTACAGGAATTTACGTGAACGATACAGGACGGTGGTTTATAGACAATACAAACCTACATTGTATCTTTAATTTAAATATTACATTACTTGTTTTGTTCGTGGTAGATACGTTACAATATAAATACTTACCTACCTGAACTTAACATGAAAATAACAAGTAGGTATCCCTTATTTATGTATTTGATAACTTTCTACGACCTCGGATAAAGTGATAACCTCGCCTTATTTAATGTTGACACATTACTTTATTTATAATAAACCTATTTGCAGAGGGGCAGGTTAGTCTTTAGGGGTTGGGTTCTCATTACGAAAGGTTGTTTAAATCAGTGGTTTTCTCATCTTTTAGAGACTTAGGTACTTTTGAAATCTGATTTTTAAATTAAATTATATTACAAGAATATAAAATTTAATGTTACAATTGTTGCAGAGTTAGCTTGTGGTGTCGGAACAGACATGAATTTGTAGACACTATATTGTCATAATATTGAGCACATATCCTTTATACATATTGATGGCTTAGTTATTTATAGATACATTTTTTAGCAATCAGATCACATGAAAGAGGTTTTATTTAGAATCAAATTCTATCAGTTTTGTGTTGTCAATCCAGTTGACATTTTGGAAGAGGAAGTTGTCAAAAGGTGCAAAAGCAAAGATAACTAAAGCATAGATAATATCATGATGTTGCTAGTAAAATAAAAATATAAAGTTAAGAATACACTTTCCAACAACAATAAAATAGCCGACAGTCTATTTGGTCTAATATCTATGTTTTAATATTTCAAAAAGAGGTTTGACCACAAATAACTGCTAAAAGACAAACCAGGCGGTCACTAGTTTATCCTATCCTACTAATATTATAAACGTGAAAGTTTGTGTGGATGTTTGTTACTCTTTCACGCAAAAACTACTGAACGTATTTTTATGAAACTTTACAGTAATATAGCTTATACATCAGAATAACAAAAAGGCTACTTTTTATACGGGTACCATGCGGGCAAAGCCGTGGACAGAGGCTAGTATATTATAATACATTTCACTTATTATTTTGATGATAATATTAAAAGGTTGAACCTGCATTATCTTGCCACACCCCAAATTTTACTTTGTTTATATGACTGTGAATTTTATCAAGGTGAAACGTTGTTGTGTAAATGATTTCTATTTACAGTAAAATAAAATAAAAAACTAAACGAATACGTTCGCAACTGGGGGCTAGACGAATACCTCACACTTACTTTTCCTTTCACGCTAACGCAAATTTGTCAAGGTAGAACTTGGCAGCTGTCACGTGTCATTTCCACAGCGAATGTCATTCCCATACAATTCAATCTTTCCGCAGGCGTTAACGTCAACAGAAAGTGGTATTTATCTAAACACCCTGTATTATGAATGAATGAATGAATGAATGAATCCTTTATTTGCTTGAATACAGGTACATTGGTTCATAGGCTACGTTATTAAGTATCACTGACTTTGTCCTGCAAATATTAGGCATCTACCTACTCAGAAGAAATTTATATTAAATTAAATTGATATAAATTTCATGCATTACAATATAAAAATAAAATTTCATGAAAAAAAATACAATAACGATTAAAATATGAATATAATTTGAAATATTCATCTATGTTATAAAACCATCTTTCAAAGCCATCTTTATATTTTATGGTTGAATTCATTTTCTTATATTGCTCTAAACTCATTTGGTAATGGCCCCGATTCGGTAGTACACTAACTAAACTAAATTTAAACTGTCGCTGTCTTTTACTGATAGTGTACGCAAGAAAGAGATGGCAAGAATTTTACTGCTGTGTGCTGCTGTCAAATCAGTTTACGTGTCGCTTTTCTTCGTGTCAGCATGTTTTGAGATCACGACTAAATTTGTATGAAAAACTTAAATCTGACTAATTTGACAGGACTAAAATCACTTTCTTGCTTGTACTATCAGTAAAAGAGAGCGACAGTTTAAATTTAGTTTAGTTAGTGTACTACCGAATCGAGGCCAATATATTATAAACTTTATTTGTAATATATAATTAACTTTAAATAACAGTTTATGTCACAATTTTTTTAAGTATATCTGGCACTACTAACGGCTGTATTATTTCCTATGATGGGCATTATTGGAAATTCTATGATAAATACTCAGTGCGTAGATCCTTGATACCAAGTAGGGGGTAGTCAGAGGCACTTCGAAACAATATATTCCAACTGTTGCAAGCACATCGCCGCTAACTGCTACGAACTTTAGTTTTTAGGGCATGCCGGTTTTTCTTCGCCGTTTTGGGTACGTGTTAAAATGCGGTACACGAACGGGATCGAACCCACAACCTCTGGTTCGTAAGTCAGGGTAACGCCCACTAGGCCAACACGGCTCTCTTGAAATTAAAAACGCAACGCTATATATTTTGAAATGTGTGCATAGCCTTATTTATTTAATAGAAAAGATATCTAACGAACTGTAAAAAGTCACCTACCCAAGTAAGTGGCCAATTGCGTTTATAATAGTAGTAGGATTGGCTTCTGCACACGGCTTCGCCCGCGTGGTACCCGGATAAAAAGTAGCCTATGTGTTATTCTGACGTATAAGCTATATTACTGTAAAGTTTCATCAAAATCCGTTCAGTAGTTTTTGCGCGAAAGAGTAACAAACATCCTCACAAACTTTCACGTTTATAATAGAAGAAGGATAGTAGGATTCACAATTTGTAAGACGCATTGCCTATACAGGGTGTAAAAAGACCACCAAGCCGAAAGCCAGAACATACATTATACATCATTGAAATAATTTCTACTAAGATCAAGTCTTAATTATTATTTTTTGCACTTTACGAAAATGTATTCCAAGTAGGTCCACGGGTAACGACTATAAAGAGTTATTATTAGATAGGTATCTGTATTTGTGTACCTACATATTGGATTTTATATTGGATTTTTGAGATCGTAAAACAAACAAATAGGTAGGTACCTACTAGGTAGACAGTTTCTTTCGACTTGTGAATAGAGATTTGTCAACAGTTAGGTGTGAAAAGTGCAAACAATGATAAGTGGTCGCTAGAATAAGTGTTTATTATCTTGTTGGCACATTCTTACAAATTATTAGGTCATCATAAGTGTTGTACACTTATCCAATGATCACTTATTTCAAAATTATTGTCAGATAGATACCTACAATACATTTATTCATACAACTATTTACAAGTAGGTATATACAAAAATACAGATGAAACAGCTAGCCATCTAAAGACCGTTGCAAACGATCTATAGATAGCTCAACTGATCCAGATCACTACCAGACGGAAGCGTTTCCAAAATACTGGCTGCATTGCCACGCTGAATGGCAATGCTAATGCGTTGACCCAGATAAGAGCCAGCTCTCTGGTCAGGCGTCGCTTCGACCAGTAGCCTTGAAAGAATTTTGAAAACGCGAAGGGCCCCGGTTCCCCGCGGACCCAGAGTCTCAACCCCAGAAGGCTTAAATAAGTAAGCTCTGTCGAGACTTCTATATTTGCGCCTCTTGAGATCCTCGGCCGAATCAGCCGCTGCACCGGCAGTTACCTACAATGCTTGCACAATAAAACTAACGTTAAAAAGTACCTAAATATACCTTGTGTTGTGTACATAAATAATCAAAAACATTTCTCGATCCCAATTCTCGAGAAAAGTTATTGGCTATTTAACATCACACTGCGACCCTAGAAGCTGAGAAATAAAAGTAATAATGCGGGCGACCGATGCTTCGCAATGGACGAGGGCGGCCATGTCACTAGTTACCTTAGCTAGTTAATAAGTAAACTCCCAACAGGCACATAGAAAATAAAGAAAATCTATTTATTCATCCCCAAACAACACAAAAGTTAAACAAAAATAATAATAAACACAAAACAGATAAGTACTTAGCATATACTAACAAAACGAAACAAAAAACAGACAAACTAAGTACGTCATTTTGTATTGCGTGGGGTCAAATAGGTCAGGTGCAGCGCTGGTTTTCAGACCAGTGGGTCGATCACGCTAACCCATGGCTAGCGAGATGGCAATCAATTTTGACATTAGTTCCACATTTGAATAGCCTATCCATCAAATTGCGATTGCACTGATTCCCTATCGCTTGATTCCCTTATTACCCAGAATAAACTGAAGGCCATGAACCGTCCATGCACAAACGAAACTTGTGATTTTGACAAGTAAAATCGTGCCTGTATCTCGATAGCCATGGAAATTAGTGTGTTCAGCCCGCAGATGGTTCAATGGTAACATAGATAGTCCTGCAGATATTTTTCTGGACTGAAAAATATCTATATATCATGAATTATAAAGTACACCCCCGGCCACTTCAAAATCATATATAATCCTCTCCATCCAAAGGTAGTCTGAAAGAGATCACTTTTTTTAAGCGATAAGCCCGCCCATTGTACCTTTGTCATAATATGTTACTGTTTATTTTGTTCAAAGGTGTACAATAAAGTATTTTCATACATTCATGAAATTCATGCAACGTGCTCAGCGAATTGTATAAGTGTCCCGACAATTTGTTATAATTTATATTATTTATTGTATGATTTATGAGCGGGCTGAATTCCCATTGCGGGCAGTGGAACACCTCTAATGTCATGTCACCGTGCCGTCAGAATCTCCAAGCAATGGTCAAAAATACTCTAAGCCTAAAATTAGGTAGCTACCTACGTATGTCATCATCATTGACATTTGACATTTACAGATGATTTAGGTAACGTCAGTCGTGTTAAAAATCAAAGAAAGAGTTGAACACTTTCGTCCGATTCTACATAAGTATAGTTTTATTTAACACACAACAATAAAACATATCTTATTGCGCTCTTTTCAAAAACAGTAAAAATCTAATAAAACTATTTACCTACTTATAGTAACTAAACCTATAGAAAACCGTGTTAAAGTTTAAATTTAGGTTTAATATTTTTTTAACGCTACATTTGAAATATTACAGACAGTCAAATGACAACTTCCTGAACGTTACAAGTTTTCTCGGTTATTTCCGTAAAGCGCGACAGGGCCGCAGTGATGTAAGGAATGGGGGGAAACTAGTGCAAAAAAGGTCTAGCTAGTATACCCAGTATTTTACTAAAATACTTTTTTTTAACGCAACACGTAGGAAATTCTATTGTGTGGTCGACAAATGTGGATTATTATTTATTTTAAAAAAAAATAACCTGTAGAGTTATTTTCCTTTATAACTTTCTAACAGTATCTAAAAGTCAGCCATGAATGCTAACTTTCTCAATAAACTCGGCCACCTTGAAGCTTAAATTAATTAAATCATAACAAATGTATTCCTAAAGTAAGACAAATCGACATACACAAGTTTTATGACATCCGGAAATATTAAGCCCAAACCTTGAGGGCATTCTAGGGCCGGTACCATTAATAACTATTAAACGAAATCACCTTCGAATATAAAAGCTTAACTCACATGTACGCTTCACAAATAGTGCAGTCGCACTTTGCCGGTGAAAAGTTAAGTTTATATCTTGCAAATAAGATTCAAATTCAACTAATAAATGCTTCATAAATCATTGTTTGCGTTCAATTAATCCATGGATTAGAGATGGGATGTTTTATGAGAGTACCTATCGATAAAAAATAACAATGATTGATCGTTAACTGAAAGTGCATTGCTATTCATAATAGGCCTGGTTTCTAATATGGCAATTTAAATGTATTTATTTAATGATCCTTATAATAGGTTTTAATGCAAAAACATTATCTACCTAATTTGTTTAGAGATGGCGGATAGCGTGCTTCCATTTCTAATCTTACAAATTAATAACATTTTAAGCTAATATTATGAATTAATGAAAATACTTTATCAGCACACCACAAGATAACGAAATAAACAAAAACGGAATATAACTAAAAGTACAATGGCCAGCCTTATTACTTAAAAGCGATCTCATGCAGGCAATCTTGGGATGGAGCTGAATAAATATTATCTACAGGTATATTTATTGGTAGGTAAGTACATAAACCTACCCATATTAATTGCAGTAAGGAAAATAATAATGATCTTAATTTAGATACCAACATTAAATACCTATGGGTAGGTAAAAGGTATTCGAGACTCAATAGATAGTGCAAACTCTTAATTAGGTGATTGTCAAAACTTTCTCTAGACCTGCGAAAGTAATAACGAGACTTTTTACGAATAAAATAAACAGCTCTATTTTTAAACGCCTGACTGTCAAGTAGGTATCTACCTCGTAAATAGCTATTTTAAATTTCGAACATCCCATGTCCCATGGTCTCGACATCCGTCGTCGGCAGCACAAACGACATAGCACGGGATTGGATTGTGTTCTATATTCGAATTTGAATTTAAATAGATATCTACCTATACGAACGCCACGCAATGGCCGCGTGGGTGTCACGTTTGCGACGGGTGACTTTCGTTTTAATTTTGTAATCCATTTAATGATTGACGCAATAGTAACCTATACAGCTATCTGTTGAGGAATTTTCCCACGATATAAAAATACCTACCATGGTTAGTTGTCTATGGTAGATAACAAATCAGTGTAAGTACCTAGTAATAATAATCCTTCTAATATTATAAACGCGAAAGTTTGTGAGTATGGATGTTTGTTACTCTTTCACGAAAAAACTACTGAAGTGATTTTGATGAAACTTCACAGTAATATAGCTTATACATCAGAATAACACATAGGATACTTTTTATCCGGGTACCACTTGGACGTGGGCAGAGGCTAGTAATAAATAAAATATATTTTTTTTATTTCGGACTACATATTGATCCATATTGGCTAGTAAGAGAAAAACAAAATAATTAGGTAGGTAGGTACTATGTCAGTTGACAAAAAATAAATAAAAAAGTAGGACCTACCAAGCTAAGCAAATCTACTATGTATTTTCAGTTGTTCATAAATATTTATAGCGAAGAGCCTCTTTGTAAAAATCTAATAAATAAATTAACATCCAACCTAGTATTTCCTGTATTGTGGGCTGGCTATCAGGAACAGCGAGCGAGCGACACCTGAACACCTAAATCTGTAGAAGACTAATATCTGTAGAACATGCAAACAATTATCCTGCAGCATTTGTTTTTTTATTTAAATATTACAACTTAAGTTAATTAATGGATTGGTAACAACAGTACTTATAACACACAATTATAGCTAATCTATTAACTATAATCCAGTTTATTTTCTCTAGCCAGAGATTGTCTTTTAGTTCATTGGTTCTACCATACCAGCCGAAACTATTCTATAATATATCTACGAATAGGCATAATAATAGGGAGGTACCTATCATTGTCAACACGTTAAGTTTTTTTTTAGGTTTTTGTTTATCATGTTGGAAGACTTTTAATTTTAGAGTTTTTAAGATAAATGTATGTGTTTTAAGGATATGGTTGCCATCCATCCGAGTTGCCATCATCGTCCGGGAAGCGTCCGGGCGGGGTTTCATTTGTGTACAATGATAAAAATGGGTTTAAGGCTACTGAAACATCTAACGAAAATGCGCATTACTGAGTAACTTAAAAAAAAACACTGTTGATTATTTCCGGGCTAGTATTATAATATCTGTGGTCTTCTTTTCCTGCTTGGCAGATTTTAGAGATGGCAACCCTATGGACTAATGTACATAATTATGTGTCTGTTGGGTGAACAATTCAAGTTTTGTTTTGTAATAGCAACTCAGACAGAAACTTGAAAGGTAATTCCCCTATCTTTAATGAAAATACATATTGGACTTATGAGATGAATCTACTGTGGCATTGGCTGGGAAAGAAAAATACTTTAGTTTTATATTAAAAATGGCATAGGATTGCTTAGGAACTCCATATACGGAATTTTAAATTATATAGATTTAGCATTGGTGGCACAGATATTATAATTCAAGTCAAAGTCAACGTCAAAGTCTAAATTCATTTATTCAATAAAATCACAAGGACCACTTTGAAACGTCGGTTTTTATCTAGGTGCCTGTTCCTCCGCGACCAAGCCAGGAAAGAAAGGCAAGAAAACAAGGCTGGTTATTCTTTTTAATGATCCTTTTACAAAACAATAGGTTTGAGTTGGAGCATTTTCAATCCCAAGAGTTTTTGTCATCTAAATAATCAGATATTTTATAGTATGCCTTTTTATAAAGCTTTTGTTTAATTACGTTTTTAAATTTTTTAATTGATAATTTTTGTATATCTCTTGGGAGTTTGTTATAAAAGCGTAAACCGTGCCCTTTAAACGATTTACTAACTTTATGGAGTCTACAAGTGGCAACAGCGATTTTATCTTTATTTCTAGTATTAACATTGTGATTATCGCTTTTTTTCTTAAACAAATTAATATTTTTGTGAACATACATCAGATTTTCATAGATGTATTGACAAGGGAATGTCATTTTATTTATTTCTTTAAACTTTTGGCGAAGTGAAGTACCAATGGCAATCGATACGGTACATTTTATAGGTACCTATATAACTACATATTGGTTGGTTTGTATAGTTCTCTTCACGCACAAAATCAGGTGATCAATGCGTTACCTGACCTCTTAAACTATAGACGCCAGACATAAAATCTTATCAAAAAACATGATACAGGTCGAGGCGTCGCCTTATCAATGGAATTAACGGCCAATTAACGGAGAGGTTGCAAATGGTTATCGTTCAATGACAGGCTGTTTTATTTTTGGTTTTATCTTTGACTGGATGGCAAAGAAGCAGGTTTTGTGCAGCAACTAAGTTAGATTCCTGTCAAGGACGAAGTTTGATCCTATTAAGGAGGTAATTATGGTGTTAAATCCGAAATAAATGATTTATTATTATTATTTTTTATTTATTTATTTAAGTACATTTTTATTTATTCAGAATACATTATGACACCATTACAGGTTTAGAACTAAACACATTATATAGAACTTAAATAGAAAATAAAATATAAAATAAACTTGTGAATAGTTGTATAAATGAATGGATTAACAACTTAATCAACAATAATAACAATTATTTTAATTATTATTATTTATTAACAACTTAAAGATCTACAAAATCTACACTGAAACATCTTTAAACCATAGGGGGACACGAAACACGGACGGGCAGTATAGCAGACATGATGAAATTAAGCATATAGGGTTAAATTTTACTGATTTCGTTGGGGAACCCTAAAAAGCAGGTCGACATCAAGAGACAAAGAGTAAAATGGCAAATGCCGAAAGTGGGAACGCCAAGACAAGAAGAAAAAAAAAGAGACCATGATGGCTGACATAGCAACGCGCATGCGTTTACCGCGTGCACATTCGAAAATCGAACGCAAACATCAGCTCGACAAACCGGTCGGGAAAGGACATCGATTCGTGATCATGAAGAAGTTATGGGCTAAGAAATTATGAGATGGCTAGCAGGTTTATCTGACTTTATGTAAGTAGGTAAGTACATAAAGTTATTTTTACTTACCTTCCTACTTTGTTTAATTTTTTTCGTTTATTGGCGTCAGAGCACTTAAGATTAAATAATCACATAAATAGAAAGAAAAAAAAACATATTTAGCATATTTAGCACGGCATAGAAAAAAAACCTAATTTTGCAACAAAGTTAAGATGGTGGAATTTATGAAAAAATAAATATCTAGTACCTATCTAGGTACCTATCTACTTTAGGCGCAAGTTCACCAAAAACAATGTCGAGTTGTTAGGTACTAATCAAAACTTTTTGACACGTCATGTAAGACTTGACCGTCCATGAAGGTATTTTGTTGGTGAAATTAAGCCGTAAGCTAGGCTATTACCATATTATTTTATTGTAGGTGTTTATACATGCTCATTTAAATACTAACGGAAGGTTAAGGAAATTGTTAATCATACAATTTAAACTAAATTACCTTAGGTAAGTTTACTTAAATATAAATATCTTATAGAAACAGTTCCATTATTTTAGTAACAAGTCTCGTGTTGTCCTGGACGTAATTAAGGACTCAAACCCGGGAGGGAAACGGGGAAAAATATCGTTGGCCTTCGCAGGGGCCAAACCAGAGGGAGCAGCGGGAATATTCCATTATGAATAACTACATTTATGCGAAAAGGAAAAAATCGATCGAGAATTGCTATAAACAAGGCGAATTTCATTAAAAAAACATACAGGTAGGTACTATATTTCTCATGTTTCTTGATGTTACCAAGCAGGTAGTAGTCAGTGGTACGTCCAACACATCATATTTGCCACAAGTCCGCGTTTCGCATGGTAGTGCATTGCACGTGACAGGTTGCAAGCCAATCGCCGCTTATTGGAACACTAAGAAAATTTCAATTCTTTCAATTTAAATGGTTCTATCTCCCTAAATAGAACCAGTTTCGTATATTTTCTTAAATCATTAATTGATGTCAACGAACTATTTTTTTTTAAATTTGACACTCCGACACGACTATCGGAAGTTTATTCAATTAAAAATTAATTATACCTACGAGGCGAGATTAAAAAGTTTTTCAGTGCAATGAACGCGTCGAGCCACACAGGTCGCCTAAATAAATAACATCCAATCGCATTAGATATACCTACAGACCTCACACCCAGTACACATCGGCTAGTAACAAATAATTTTGACTACCAATCTGTGACGCGCGTACAACTTGAAATCTCTTTGGAGCAGACGGGTATAGCAAGACGGCAGGCAGTCCAAGATCAGTAGTATCCAACCTACTTGATGACCGAATGACATTGACATTGGTGTAATTGCCCGCGGGATCTGTGTTGATATATTATCTGTGAAATAGCTTTGAAGGGCGGGAATCTTTTCAAGGTTGTATAAAAGCGAATCACAATGGAAAATTATGTAAAATTGGAGTTTTATACAATCTCAATTCTAGAAAGCGTTGTAGCGTATTAATTATTTATATGGGTAAAGGGGAATTTAACAGTGCTTCTGTTGGCTAAAGGGCCTAATGCGGTTCATCTGAATCGCTCCCATATTTTATACGGATCTTTATCGCGTTTACCTTTTTTTTTATTTAACTGGAGATTCGGCCATGTTGTTCATCATGGTTTGACTTGTGTATGCTACTGCTTAGAAATAAAGGCAGAAGCCGCCACTACCCTCATTTCTTCTTCATTCAGGTTTAGAAAAGTCGTCTCCACGATGATTTACCCCCATGTACGTTGATATCCTGACGCATTTCAAAGAAAAGGATTCCTAGTCATGTTTTTCATTGTGAAATCGTAAGACGTGCAACAAAATTTTCAATACCTAGTTCATGAAATGTGAAAGTTTTAAGACACTGCAAAGTGTCGATCCTTTACGGGACAAATGTTTGGATACATTACCCAGATCGGGCGTTGAGATTCTATAGTGCTCATAGTCCCTAAAACCCACGACACAGGTTCAGGAACTGTATGTAGCTGAGATGTGGTTAGTCACAAGTTATTGTCTCATGATATGAAACATTTAATTCGACAGGGGAGACAGACGCCTACCCTTATAATATTCCTCTGGTTGGTCACGCCCTTTGAGTAGTATGCTCTAAGGTTACACCTGGTACAGAGACTCATACAGCCGTGTTGTAAGAACCATCACGTGCCTGCATTTAATGTGCTTGTCCAATGATCTATCTTCGTTCATGTGAAGTACATCCATTAAATAACAACGTCATAGTATCAGTGATCCTGAGAAAACTGAATGGAAGTTGCGTCAGAAACAGAAAATAGCTGATAACTCTGAAACTCCATTAGAAACAACACGCGCATGCGCTCGTAAAAACCATCTATTTGCGATAGCTGGATCATTGATGTACGAGGCAAGCCATACCGTAAATGCTAAACATAATTTTAAATGTAATTTTGATTCCATGATAAAATGGGTTGGTGAGAAGGAAAAGATTGCGTGACGACCCTGGATGCAATCGAATCCAATCGAAGCCAGATGTGGCAATGTGCATGGAATGAAAACGAGGAAACTTTTGCCTATAGGTTGAAAAACAAATATTATACAAACAAGTACCTATAAGACTCGTAAGATGGTAGATGGCAACAAAAGAGACGTAATGAGTGAGCAAAGAGAGCCGCTTTAAGCGAGAAACAAAAAGCCGGCGTGTTTGTCTGCTACAATATTTCTTTGAACTTTTTATCCCATCGTACTCAATGTGGTTTTTTGTGCCCGTCTTGTATAACTTCAAGGAAGGTTCTTAGATACTCCTAAGTTATACCATCAGCAACTTGTCACTTAATGAAGATACTGTAATAGATAATGGAATACACTTGTCACTTGCGAAGTAAGCTAGATTTAAATAAATAAAATAATAATAAAAAAATAATGGACATTTTCACACAGCATCATCTAGCCCCAAAGAAAGCAGAGCTTGTGGTATGGGACTACATGACTGATATACTACTTATATACTTTCTTTCTGTAAATACAGAAATATTATGCATAAATGAATAAATAAATAATAAGTAAACACCCAATCTACACATACATTTTCCAGATCCCACGGTCGGAATCTCTGTGTCGTAGGTATCATGAACTATGAGTACTGTGGTACCACGAGACCTAGACCCATTCCTATAATTTCGATTTCTGGAGTATGTCATAGGCGTTATATGGAACCTATTTTAATTAAACGAATTAAAAAAAATAACAATAATATGATCAAGAATGGTACCTAAAAAACGCTAAGGTTTGCTGTAAGAAAACTCTTGTTAGGATTAAGCTACATTTCCATTTCCTTACATTTCCTATATGTTTTTTGTCTGTATTATCTGTGTACAATAAAGAATAAAGAATACGGTTTGTACAGATGATGCTATTATATGAGTCTGCATTGTTGCTTACTTAATATACAATGTATTTGCATTTTGAAGAAATTGTGAGGAATAATGTGTTATACAAATGGATAATTACCGTTTGAGATATGGTTATCAACAACTTAATCCTAGTGTTGTTATGCTACCAATTGAACAAGAAATTGATAGGCGGCGATAATAAGCGTGGCAACTCTGAAACAGTGACATATTGCCTCGTTAGCTTAATTGTCAAATTGTATATCTGTGGTATCATATTTTTTAAGAATAGGTTAAGCATTATTATTCTACAGCGTATCGTGTGTTGTCATAAGAACTTTGGTTGATACTTTTTAGACTTTATTTAATTCTCTGACTAGTACTTTTTTCTATAATTGTGTTCACCTCGTTCGATTGGCACCACACTAAAGCTGAATGAAGGATCATCAAAAAAATAACCAAACAGAGTTTGTTGCCTGATTCTTCTCGGCTTGATCGCGCGCGAGGAACCGGCGTAAATTCACTTTAACATTTTAAATTCACGTATAGTTTTTAAGTTGACGTTTCTATATGATCCTTGTGATTTAAGTGAATAAAAACCTATTGACTTTGACTTTGACTATTCGTCTGTCATGAATATGATCAAAGCTCTGACTTTTTTTCTGAAATAATAATTAAGATTAAATAAATATAACTATACATCCTTGATCCATTTTGGTTCATATCACCGGTCTACCGATAAAAAATACGATAAAGATTACAAGAACATAAAACAGATTTGATTTGATATTGACTTGTAGCCTATTGAACTTAAGTCAGATTGTACCACTTTACTCTTTAGACATCTATTTGTAACAGATCTTAAAAAAAGGAGGAGATTCAAAATTCGGCTGGTTTTTTTTCTAATATATTTTTAGTCTAACTTGAACGCCATATTGACCTAACCAAAAATGAATTAAATCAATAATGCTGGGCATTTTTCACACAGCATCATTCCAAAGTAAGCAGAGCTTGTGTTATGGGACCAGACCCGAGACAAATATTTGCAAATCATACAAATATTTGTCTCGCAGCGGAAATCGAACCCACAACCTACTGCGTATGCAATTATAATATTTCTTCGTCACTAGTTGTTCATAGTGTAGCATCCTTTGCTTGAGCTGAGTGCTGACCCATATTAACGATATTAAGTTCCTAGATAATTAGCCACGGCTAGACATAAGTAGGCCTCCCTAAAAAGTGCAAAGAAGCCTACATCAGCCGACTTCCCTCGCAAAAGTGCAAAGAAGCCACCTACACCCGCCGACTTCCATCAATCAAGAGAAACATGAGAATTTTAACACGGGTCGGCATTTCGGCAATGTGCGAGTGATACTCTGGTTTTGAAAGAAATATTTTTATTAATATACTAGTTGTATCCCGCGGCTTCGTTCGCGTGGTATGTTAATAAAAGTAGCATATGACCGTCTCCAGGCTTCAAACTATGTCCACCAACTTTTGAATGAATCGAACCAAGGATTACAATTCATACAAAGTTTAGAACTCATATGCACACCACCAAATGATAGTTTTGAAAAAAAAACTAAAAAATACGTCTTTCATTATTTACTTTAAAGTTTATTTGTACAGAGTTTTGAGCGAATCGAAAAAAATTTTTTTTCATAGAAACTTTACCACCCTGTTTAACTCCGTTAGGGGTTGATTTTCAAAAATAAGATATGCTTATGTGTTATTCCAGAACCTAAACTATCTACATTCCAAATTTCATCAAAATCAGTTTAGTAGTTACGGAGATACGTAGTAACAAACATTCACACACACAGACTTCCGCATTTATTGTATTAGTAGGATAAACACTTTTGCGAATGCAACTATGCTGAAACATTGAGAAGTGAAAACATGGTAAATATCACGTTTCCAATGAAAAATATGGAAATTCTTTATCATTTTTTCAATTTAAAAACCACCATAATCATTTAAAAGGATGACGGAAATATAAACGTCAGAAATATGTACGAGGGAATACCATGGTAGGTATGATTAGACATTAGAGGAAGGTAGAATAAACAAAGATCTGTGTTTCAATCCATTCATAAAAAAACATTAAAATGTCGTTCTATTTTTCTAATAATGTCATAATTTTGCGATAAAATCAAGATTCCCGTTGTTAAGAGGCCTGCGCAGGATTAATTGCTCATACAAACGTAATACCAAAATCATTTGTAATTAGAGCTTATTTCCACCATATTATGTTATTATTTGCATTCGAATAGGTACCAGGTAATATCTATAGGTATAGGTAATATCTAGGTACCTTGATAAATATTTTTTTCAAAATACTTACCTATAATGAAATGTAAACGAATCGAATTTTGGATATTTTACGTCATTTAAGACATGTTTTCATCTTATTCGTTTCATATTAAAAACAACAATATCTTACGTAAAGTTTGATTAGGTACATAGCTTATATTGTCTAGTTACAGAATAACAACACGATGTGAAATAAACAACAAGTTTTCAGTCATAATTTGTGGTATTACGGAACACTATCAAATTTATAACAAATTCTGAACGGCTAATATTGCTATCGCAGATGCACGGGTGGGTCTGCATCAGCCAAAAGAGATATATTTTTGGACGCGCTTCGAATTGAAGTTGTGAACGCTGTTCGCCGGTACCTTAATAGGTATAATGTACATAATTATGTTATGAACATGTGTATCTGCCTACGGCTTCACCCGCGTGGTACCCGGACAAAGAGTACCTAACCTAAACAAACAATAATCTCCTACCTCAAACCAACACGTATTATACATAATTATCATCTCCAGTCTTCCTTCATAATGTAACTAGGTAATTAAAAATCAAAAGAAAATTAAACTTACCTCAAAATGCCACGTTTCTAGAACTAGAAAAGGCGCCGCATAATCTGCAAAAGAAATAAACTTAATAGAAAAATGAAATTATATTGTAAAAACGGGATTTTTTACGTACCGCATTATCAGTGAAGGTACCGACTAAGTTTCGACTCATTCCGAGAGTCTTCATCAGGGTGAGTGATCGAATGAATAATCAAATTCACGATAGTTTTTGGAATAAAAAAGAAAAAAAGTTTTAATAAGAACTCTCCCCATTTAAAAAAAATAAGTCTCCTAATCTCTGATATTCTTGCCAACAAAGCTTTTTTCAGCTGGTAAGCCATATTTCTACATATTATGTAAATATTATTATTACCCACACTAGGATTCCGTATCGTGGGTATTAGGAAAACGAGTAATACCGTGTACCAACACACACACATAGACCTGGAACAAATATCTGCAGCATACGCAAACATTTAACTGACATGTACCAAGATTTTATTCGTCAAAAAAATGATTATTCTGATTCACCTCCACATTTAGTTATTTATAGGTAGGGTTGCCAGCTCTAAAATCTGCCAACCAGGACAAGAAGTGTGAAAGCCCCGTATTTTGGAGCTTCAAACCCGGACATATCTACAGTGTTTTTTTAAAGTTACATAGTAAAGTAAAATACATATAATGGCGCCGATTCTGTAGTACACCAACTAAACTTAATTTAAACTCTCGCTTGCAATAAAGAGATGGCAAGAATTTTACTTCTGTCAAATCAGTTTACGTGCTGCTTTTCTTCGTGTTTATAATCAGCATGCTTTGAAATCACGACTAAATTTGTATGGAAAACTTAGATCTGACTAATTTGACAGCACCTAAAATTGTAGTTATTTCCTTCTTGCTTGCACTATCAGTAAAAGAAAGCGATAGTTTAAATTGAGTTTAGTTGGTGTACTAGAGAATCGAGGCCATTTTCGGCCGCGTATTTTCGTTAGATTTTTCAGCAGCCTAAAACTCGAACTATAGATGAAACCTCGCCTGGACGCTGCCCGGACGTCCTCTTAACTAGGACAAATCCGGGGAAACTCGGGCGGATGACAACCCTAGCTAAAGGTATTAAGATTTTGTTTATTTTGTTATCTTGTGGTGTACAATAAAGTATTATACCTCTAATTCATTTCTTTCATTCATTCAAAGTTAAGTGCAAATGAGCTTGAAATTTTTCATAAGATTTTTTTCTTTTTTTTCTAAGAAAACCAAGTGGGTAAATAGGTAGAGGTTACCTATTTACCCATCTACCTACACGTGTTGTTATGCGTTTATTATGTACAAATAAACAAGACAAGTGTCCCATATTTGACCTCTAATGTCTCTTCACACCGTTCTTGGTAAAGAAATAGGTAAGTGCAAATATGTAACTTGCCTTGATGACCGTGCCTTCAAACATGGCTCTAGCGGGCATGTCGGTTTCCGGTGTTTTCCTACACCGTTTTGAGCACGTGTTAATGCGCACATAGTTACATACATTAGGAGGAGAAATATCTATTAGTGCTCGGGGTTCGACCACAAGACCTTTAGACCGGAAGTCGGGCCCCCCCCAAGCTGACTAGGCCAACACGGCTGAGTAAGGAAAAATCCTAGTTCACTAATTTAGTCGTATATACTTCGTAAACCTACTTAACTCTCATTTTGGAAGGTATTCGATTATTGTTAGCACAAGACACCCACCCATACATAGCTCAAAAAAAAATCAAATTATATTTATTGGAACGGTTTCATGTGATTTAAAAACAAAGTGAAAAACGATGATACTCGCAGAAGTAAAAAATACTGTGTCGCAAGCATCAACGCCCTCCTCCGTAGGTTACAAGGTTCCACAAATACAGAATAGGTAGGCGGGTTAAAATAAAAAAAAAAAAAAATATAGGCTATAGTCATTCAGTCATGTAGTTTTCATAACACAAGCTCTGCTCACTTTGGTGCTAGCTAGATGGCGCTGTGTGAAAATGTCCAGCATTATGTATTCTTTTAATTCTTTATTCACAGAACACTTTGTACACAGGATTTAAAAAAAAATTGGTCTTTAATTTGTGGACCGCATTTATATTGTACCTCCTCTACCTCTGCGGCGCAGTAAGCGAAAGCTCGGGGGTTCGATTCACGCCGCGGAACAAATTTTGGTATCTGCAAATATTTGTTTCGGGTCTGGGTTTTTTTATGCATAATATGTATGTATTTACAAAACAAATATGTATATAAGTAGTATATCAGTCATGTAGTTCCCATAACACAAGCTGGGATCCCGATCCCGATTCCGAGATCGGGATCAGGACCGGGACCGGGACCGGGATCGGGATAGCGGACGCTGAGTAGGTAGCCCTATTGTCAAAGTTAGTACTGCCACCCCGAACGTAAATCGTGAACGTGTTTTATACGTAAAAATTACAAAATTCCAGTGCCATCATATTTGTAGATTTTAACTGACTTGAAAAATAGGGAGGTTCGATATTCGAATGATTGTTTTTTTTTATCGTGTGTGTTTGTGATACCACACCCCCGAACGTAAATTATGAACGTTTTTTATACGTAAAAATTACAAAATTCCGGTGCCATAATTTTTGTAGATTTTAACTGACTTGAAAAATAGGGAGGTTCGCAATTCGAATTATCGTGTGTGTTTGTGATACCACACACTGATATCTTCGCCAATTGGTAACCGATTTTGATGATTATTTCGTTGTTGTTTAAAGAATTATCACGAGGTAATCTCATAAAAGTTTCATTTCTGAAATTTCTGATTGTTGTTTTTTCCCGTAAAACTTTAAAAAACATCATCTTCTCATCAAGCGATTGCAGTGGCGAACGAAGTCGCGGGTACAGCTAGTATAAATAAAAATAGTCAATGCATTCTTGAGAAACTGTGAACTGTGTGTGTGTGTAGGTACGTACACAGCATCTATACCGAACATGTTGGCTGTTTACATTTAAGCTGTTTGCAAGAATCCCTACCTACCCAGAAAAGAAAAAAAAATAAGGGAAATCAACATTCTGAGAATCAAACGCTCTATGAAGGCAATGTTCTAGGGAAACTTTTATCAATAGGCTTTATTGATAAAAGTCTCCCTAGAACTAAGTTAGTAAATTATGGAAAAGTCAATTGATTGAATCTACATTTAAATAAAGTTAGTGACTAGAAGATGCTTTAGAGAGTAATAAAAAACTTAGGTACCTTGATATTAAATTCTTCATCCGTTTGTTTACATGCTCAAAATTAGTGTAACTCGAAGACCAAAAACAACAATAGCAATAAAATTGTACAAACAATTTTGTTAAAATTATAATTTTGAGGGTAGGGATTAAACAGAGTAGCAATATTAAAGTTCTAAAATTAAAAGTACAGGTAACACATCCTATAACACCGGACGTTGTTACTGCACTGATAGCACAGAGTACTTTTTAACTGGTAGGTACTTAGTATCTCTAATTAGTCTGTGCTGCACTGGCATCGTGGCATCCCTAGTTTGAAGTCACTTCACTTCTTGATTATGACTTGTGTAACTAGTATGTCTGCCGCACTGAAATGAAAACGACTGCAATTAATTAACATGACGGCAACATGTGCTGCTGCGAATATCCCTATTTTAGTGGCACAGATCTTGTGCTTTTTGGATATTTGTAACTGGCGATATTATCTTACTATTTTCAAAAGCTGTGGATCCGGTAGATTCTACGTTTAATGTTATGTATTTCACAAGCCAAAGTCTTAAATTGAGTTAGTAATGGGATATTCATTCTACCACTATGATAGTTTTCTTAATGTACGTGCAACACCAGCTACTGCGTTTCGTTAGTGCTCCTAATTGTCAACCTGCACAGCAATAATTAAACGTTTTACATCATTCCATTTCGTTTTACGCAGATGATTGTATAAAAGTAATCTTTTCTCTTGTTCTAGTTAAGTCTTTATCTATTACTATATAATCTCTTCTATTACTATTAAAACATACAAAAAAATAAGAAATTAAGCTCAAACTATTCAGAAGTGCATGGTTAAAGAAATTTTTCAAATCTATAATCATTATTGAACTAGAAAAATATTTCCATTTGGGATTGTTATGCGCAAAATTAAACGTTTTCAGTATTTCATTGTTATCCTTGATGAAACTCTGCATGAATTTTAATATTTACACTCTTTTAAACTAAGCTCAATTTCTATTGGACCAATTATTAGCTAAGAAAGACTACTTTTCGTTTGACAGCTGCTGTCACTTTAAGTCAAAACAAAGTTCAAATTTCAACGGCCGTGTGGGATTTGAATATTTTGAAACTTTGATTCAAAGAAAAATAAAAGACATTAAATATAGCTTATCATAGAAAGATAGCCTAGAAGTCACGAAAAAGCAGGCATACAATGTAAATAGACTATAATACAATGGACGCCAATGAGTTCATCACGAAGCTAAAGGCAGACAACACAGCGAAAGACAGCGATCTCATGAAAGTATTGGATAAATACAAAACTATTTTAGGACAAATAACACTAAAAGACAGAGCTCCTTTCTCGTTAAATGTGCTTTGTATACTGTGCAGGTGAGTTTTAATTCAATCTTATGACAACATCTTGACAAAATCCAAGTAACTCTTACTACAAGAAGTAATTTAGTATTTTACAAAGCCTGATCTATAACAATCTCTGTGGCGCAGAACTATCTCTATTGTACCAGTGCACTGATTTTTATGTTTATCAAGTTGTTTCTGTAAAAGTTCACAGTTTAAACTAATCTCAGTTTCTGGTAAAATATAATTATGTTTATTTATACCCTTTAGACACAGGGAAACACACAAAGGGATGAACCCACTTAGCTAGTGGGTTCATGTTACCCACTACGAGTAACATGAACCCACCTAGGCAATTTATTTTGTTTTTTTTTTACTTATTTCGACTTTTGACCATATCAGTTCCATAGTTCTCTCTTATGGATCATATGGACCAGTAGAGCATGTTGGCTGTGTCAGAAGTTGGCGCTGTTAGCATAACCTAGAACTGGTCCACATAAATAAATAAAATAAATAAATAATGCTGGACAATCCACACAGCATCATCTAGTCCCAAGCTAAGCAGAGCTTGTGTTATGGGTACTAGATGACTGATATACTTAATACAATACATCACATAGATAGATATTTTTTTTATTATACATAGAAAATACCCAGAACACCTGGAACAAATATTTGCAGATCGTACAAATATTTGTCCCAGGGCAAAGATTTGTACGATCTGCAAATATTTGTGTAGCAGGCGGACCTTCGCCCACCGCACCACATCGGTCATCAAAACATCAAGCTGGTAACCTCCTGAGAATTTAAAAACTCGTTTTCTCATAATCATACACACTATCAGAGGGTAAATAATTTATTTTATTTTATTGTTCACACAAAGTCGACAGCCCTTATATATAAACAGTTCTAACCTTAATAATATAACTTTTGATCAATGAGGGATTTACATTATTTAAAAGAAACTTACAAAATACCAACAGTCTAACATAAACAAAATCAAACAAACAAAATACTACTGACATAAATTATGAGAAAGGTACAGTTAATTATAAAAAGATAACGATAATAAATAAATAATGTTGGCCATTTTTCACACAGCGTCATCTAGCCCCAAAACTAAGCAGAGCTTGTGTTATGGGACCTACATGACTGATATACATTGTTTTTTAAATATATAGAAAATACCCAGACCGTAGACAAATATTTGCAGATCATTCAAACACTTGTCCTGTGGCCTGAATCGAACCTGCAAATCTGCTCAGGCAGCCCTCAACTGCACCACAGAGGTTGTCAAAAGGTGGTAAACATCTTCTCTGACTCCACAGGCTTCACAATTAGGACCGTCCACTTAAGCACGTCCAGAGTGCATTACAATTGATTTTATATTTAATTTCATGCTGATATATCATCGTAAATGGCGAGTTTGCCCTCTTTTTTATACAACTAGTGGCAAAGCGTATGCCTCTTAGTAAGTGGTCTTACAACTTCAGAGGTATTGCTCGTGTGTTGCCGACCCTGAGACATAACAGGTGAAAAAGTCACATGTGCCTCGCATTGCACTGTTCTGTACTAGACACCTTGGGGGCTAGACATATACCTCACGCTTTTTTTTCCTTTCATGCTAACGCAAATTTGTCAAGGTAAAACTTGGCAACTAATGTCATTCCCATACAAATTAATCTTTCCACAGGCGTTAATGACAACAGAAAGTGGTATTTGTCTAGACCCCCTTATGTGTACCAACCATGGGACATAACAGGTGAAAAAGTCTCATGTGCCTTGCTTTGCACTGTTCTGTACTAGACTCTTTATGTGCGTTGCTGACCATGGGACATAACAGGTGTAAAAGTCTCATGGGCCTTGCTGTTCTGTACCAGAATTAATGAGTGAATGAATGAAAATACTTTGTTGTTCACATTAAACAAATAACATTATAACAAAATTTTATTCTAGAGAAAGTACAATGGGTGGTCTTTAACAAACACATGTTCAAATTAAGGCTGTGTGACACACAAACCTGCAGATTCTGCAATGAGGTGGACGAATCGCCCCTTCATCTGTTAGGAGAGTGTGGACCACTGATACATAAGTGTAGCCTTCATCTGGGAAAACACATTCTTAGCCCAGATGAACTAAAACTCATCACACCCAAAAAGATCCTGCAGTTTCTAACAGCTGCAGGCCTGAGCGGTGAACTTTGTCTATCTGCAGGATATGCAAACATTGTTCCGTAGAAAAACGAGTGCCTATCTTCCTCTTCCATTTCCAGGAATCTTGACAAAGCCCCGAAATGGAGAGACAGTATAGACAACAAGGCACTGCTGACCCTCAGCATAGATTGTGTGAGGGAGACGCGGGCGATGGAACGGCCTGATCGAGTGAAGACCCTCGCTTGCATCTACCATATACATAGACATGTTGTAAAACAGGTATATAATGTATCCTACTAAAGTTATGTATTCACTAGGCAATATTTTAACCGCAACATGTTGCTCAACATTTTGAGTGACGACGTGCAACTTAAGTTTATTAGTCTATACCATGACTAGTAGCGTAAAATGAATAATATATAGGCTACTTTTTATCCGGGTACCACGCGGGTGTAGCCGTGGGCAGAAGCTATAGTATAAAGTAAGATTTTATTTAGTTTTTTTTTATTTTTCTTTGACTTTGGAGGGTTCAGTACTATCATACTTGTAGATAAGTTAGATTAGATATTTGCGCAGATAGATAGAAAAACTCTTTATTGAACAAAAAAACACAGGAATTGATAATAATAAAAGGTACAATGGGCGGTCTTGTCGCTAAAAGCGATTTCTTCCAGACAACCTTTGGACGGACAGGATAAAATGGAATCAAAAGATATATCTTTATGAAACCATTCTGTCTTCTGACTCAAGATTTTCTTTATTTATCATTCCAGAACTCACCTTTACCTCCAGAGCTGGTTCTTAAGATATCCTTCATGCCGTTTGAAGTAGACTCGAAACACCTTCTTAAAGAATACTCAAAAACCTACTGGAATATACTCGTCGATCGACTGTCATACATTGAACAACATAGATTCAAAATACCTATCATAAAGCTGCTACCGAAAGTCACAGAAGACGCTCTTAAAATCATTGAAATCTATGATACAGTACAGTTCTGCAGTAACATAATCGTGTTTCTAGTGAAAAAGTTGAACTTTCTATTCGCCGAGAAAAATGCGAAAGAATTGAACACAACGTACGGACAGATTTTCGCGCAACTTTCTGTTAAAGAGATGAAGCCGTTCAAAAGTCTTACCGACAATGAAGTTGTGGAAGTATACGTAAAGTTGAATGAATGCTTGTTTATCATAGCGGAAACTGCTTCCAAAACAGCTTTTAAAGATAGCCCTTTAAATAACGCTGTAAGGGCATGTATCTCCATAGTCGGACATTGTCCGGACTTGTTCCACTGCCTACAGACATTTTATTCCAACTCCTTTTGCAGTATACTCACAACTGAAACCAATTTGACGTATAGTGAAACAATACTGAACGGTCTACTTGTGTCCTTTGAAATGACAGAAAAACTAGGCTATGGCAAAGCTTTAATCTCTACCTATCCATTCCTAAATCAATTCCTTCGGCTTTACATCGAATACAATGTAGGTAATTGTACCAGGAAGCCGTGGAAGGACTATTTCAATGTCCATATACAAGAAGCTTGCTTAAAACTCATACAGATTCTGATGAAACGTCTAAGGAACTGCAATCAGTTGCTTAAATGCGACAGCTGTCTTGTCAAATCTGGGTTACATGATAGCTTAAGGTTGTCGTTCCTCACAAAACATTTAATATCAGTATCGCTGTCCCAAAATATACTGATAACGGAGTTACAGTCAATACTACTAGATATTACCTATAACCAGTATGTGATTCTCGCTGAATTAAACAGTTTAGGATGTGTGAACTACGACAAATGCTTCAGGAAACTACAAACAGACATACACAATACAGCGATCAGCTTAAACAAGTCTAAATACTACGAGTTCTCTATAAAACTCTTCGATGTGTACCTAAAATATGAAATAGGCCAACATGAAACGGATAAGAAGAATATAAGCCGAGCTTTATACAATAAAAGTATATGCGAACTTGACTCGAAGCTGTATGAAAGCGCAGTGATAGATGCATATCTGAGCTTAGTATTCTCAAATGACGGATTAAGCTCGGAGAAGTATATGAGCTTGGTCATGGATATAAAGGCGAAGGAGTTGAAGGCGAAGGGTGATGACGATGATGAGACTAAAACTGATGAGTTACAGCTGATTTCTGTTCTCGATGCATGTAAAAAAGCGTTGCATATGCAATTGTATGGAGATATAAAACCGTTTTTCGTGGATCTTAAGTTCAGGTGAGTTCACTATATTCAATGTACTTCGTATCCTGGTGTTGTGGAGCTGAAATTTATGTTGAGACAGGAGAGGATTAAGGAATTCTTTTCAGTACCTAAAACTAGCTTCCCCCATCACGGTAGGGACACTAAACGTACGCTAAGTATCACTTCGCGTAAGTGACATTTTGGCCAAAATTGTTTTAATACATGCTTGGATTCAGAATTTTCCGCTCTATCGACTGGCGTACAGAATCAGAATTTGGATATCTTAAAAAAATTACCTTCCCTTAGTTATTATTGAAAAGCAAAGAATGATTTAAAAAATGAATAGTGTAAAAGACTTATTCCAAAAACTATCGTGAACTTGACTATTCATATTAGGGATATATATGATATATGATTCATATTATGATAATAGGAAACAAGTTACTGAAATAAGTAGGATTAATTTTAAAACTAAACATGAAGAAGTACATAGGTCAAAAGAACGTACCGTAATATATGGTGTACCACAAGGTAGTGGGTCCTCTACTCTTCATAATATATATTAATGATCTGCCAAAGTCGACAACCCAACCTATGTCGCTCTTTGCAGACGACAGTGCAGTAACTATTCAATGTATTAATAAAATGACATATGAAAATGATATTAATTCTGCCTTGACTTCAATTATTGCTTGGTTGGATAATAATAACTTAAAAATAAATCTATCTAAGACTAAAATGATAAACTTTCGACAACGCGATACAGCTGCTCTACATTCACTTGACATTAAATATGGTAATTACAATATAAATGAAGTTGACATGACAACATTTTTAGGACTTACTATACAAAAAACTTAACTGGAAATCTCATTTGGAAAATTTGTGTAAGAAAATTAATAGCTTAGCTTACGTCCTATTTAAAATATCTAAAATAGTTAATGTGGGAACCCTGTTAACAGCGTACCATGGAATAATTGCATCTAATATTCGTTATGATATACTTTTTTGGGGAAATTCTACTGATATTGAGAAAATTTTCAAATATCAAAAGCGATGCATAAGGGCCATGTTTAGTCTGAAAGTAACGGACTCTTGTAAACCATTTTTCTCTCAGCATAATATTTTGACGATTCCTGCGCTATATATATTTGAAACGGTTATGTTTGTTAACAATAACCCAGATTTGTTTGAACAACTCACTGATGTTGTGGTTCGCAACTCCAAAACAACCTTAATGCGTAAAAGTATATTCTGCTCAGCGCCTTTCACATTTAATAAACTGCCAGAGTCCATACGACAATTACCTTGTACGTTGTTTCGGAGGAAAGTGACTGAACTATTGACAAATAAATGCTATTACTCCTTTAATGAATTTTTGACTGATAAATTGTAGGTAGGTATAATAAAATAGACATTTTTTTTTCTCAATGATTGTATTATTATTTTTATTTATGGATTTTTTATTTTTATGTGTTTTTTTATGTATTTAGAATTGTATTAGTTTTATTGTAAATTTTAAAACATTGCACGCCCAATAGGGCAGAATACACTGTGCCATTCCATTGCTTTTTATCAACTTTTTAAACATGTATTTCATGCAATAAATTAATTTGATTTGATTTGATTTATTGTAAAAACGGAAATTATTCCCCTACTTAGACTTTCTCCTTCCGCGTCACGCCGTGCACTACGTGTGGTAGTGCACGGCGCGACTCTCGGAATGAGTCGAAACTTAGTCGGTGCCTTCACCGATAGTGCATTACGTGAAAGTTCCCGTTTTTACAATATGATGTAAAAGACTTTTATAAATAGTTTTTTGTATCAAAATGCAGCAGTTTATAGCGTCCTTTACACTAAAATAACACAACGTTACTATATTTCATGTCACATATATTATTTATTGTTTTATGTGACATCAATAAATTATGTGATTTGAGTAACTTAAGGCACAACAAATTTGACGACCTCTGTGACGCAGTGGGCGAAGGTTCGCCTGTGACGCAGAAGTTTGCGAGTTCAATTCCCGCCACGGGACAAATGTTTGTATGATCTGCAAATATTTATCTCGGGTCTGGGTGCTTTCTATTGGCTTTCCTGAAAACTCGTGTTTTGTCACTTACGCTAAGTGATACTTCCGGTATCGATGTATAAGAACATACCAGGGGTGCTAGACAAATACCTCACGCTTACTTTTCCTTTCACGCTAACGCAATTTTTTCAAGGCAAAACTTGGCAGCTGTCACGTGACATTTCCACAGCTAATGTCATTCCCATACAAATTAATCTTTCCGCAGACGTTACCGACAACAGAAAGTGGTATTTGTCTAGACCCCCTGGATCCTTATATTAGTGTTATTGTGTGTGTGTGTGTGTGTTAGTGTGTGAATGCGTGCGCGCTCGCGCGTGTGTGTGTGTGTGTGTAATAAATAAATAAATAATGCTGGACAATCCACACAGCATCATCTAGCCCCAAGCTAAGCAGAGCTTGTGTTATGGGTGATGATGATATACTAGATACAATACATTACATAGATAGATATTTTTTTATTATACATAGAAAATACCCAGAACACCCGGAACAAATATTTGCAGATCATACAAATATATGTCCCAGGGCGGGAATCGAATCCGCAACCTCCTGTGTAGCAGGCGGACCTTCGCCCACCGCGCCACATCGGTCGTCGTGTGTGTGTCAAATGACAGTATCTTCTTTCTTTCTTTTTGTTTCATATCCCTGAAATGAAAACGAATGGTCATGTACATTCTCCCCATACTTACCACCTACATACAAACGAGGTCCCAAACCAAAAAAAAACACAAACTGAAATTCATAAACATACAAGGTGCAATGCGGACAAGGCGGTCTTATCGCTAATCTCATCCAGACAATCTTTGGATGGAAACCGTATTTCCAATTTTCAAATTTTCTCCAATCATTTTTTTTTATTGTATTGAAATTCATTACATAATTTGTTCAAGTTACCTACTAATATAATAAATGCGAAAGTATGTGTGTGTGAATGTTTGTTACCACATATCTCCGTAACTACTCAACCGGTTTTGATAAAATTTGGAATGTAGATAGATTAGATTCTAGAATAACACATAGGTTAATCAAATTTTCGAAAATCAACCCCAAAGGGGGTAAAACAGGGTGGTAAATTTTGTATGTAAAATTTTATTCCTTGGTTTGATTCGCTCAAAACTTGGTATACATAAACTTTAAAAAAAATAATGAAACATGTATTTTTTATTTTGTTCAAAACTACCCTTTGGTGGTGTGCAATTGAGTTCTGAACTTTATATAAATTGTAATCCTTGGTTCGATTCATTCAAAAGTTGGTGGACATAGTTTGAAGCCTGGAGACGGTCATATGCTACTTTTATTAACATAACACGCGGGCGAAGCCGCGGGCAACAACTAGTAAATAATAAATAAAACTGAAAATGGAAGATTTTTAGATTTTACGCCTCACAAAGCCCTGATTCTTTTCACATTGGTTATTTCTATTAATTTTAGCCTCGCCTGTAATTAGTCTCACGTGAAGCGGTAATAAACTAAACAAACTGTTAACTGTTGACAACCTCTGTGGCGCAGTGGGCGAAGGTCCGCCTGAGACGCAGAAGGTTGCGGGTTCGATTCCTGTCACGGGACAAATGTTTGTAAAATTTGCAAATATTTGTTCCGGGTCTGGGTGTTATTCTATGTATAATATGTATGTATTTACAAACAAAAAAAGTATATAAGTAGTATATCAGTCATGTAGTTCCCATAATACAAGCTCTGCTTAGTTTCAGGCTAGATGACGTTGTGTGAAAAATGACCAGCATTATTTATTATATATTTATTTTAAATAAATGCCATACTAGGATAAATGCCATATTCCCTGTGTCTTAGGTATCAGGAATTACGGGTACTTATTAGTTTTTTTTTTATTTCAGGGAATTGCTAAAGTATGAATTCGCCATGTACGCAAAGCTGTGGCCGTCTGTTACACCGATAGGTGGCGTTTGGAAATCCCTATTCAACCTAGCTGAAGGAAAATACGAGTTTACAGGTAAAAATAGTTTAGAGGTAAAATACGAGTTTACAGGTAAAAATAGTTTAGAGGTAAAATATGAGTTTACAGGTAAAAATAGTTTAGAGGTAAAATATGAGTTTACAGGTAAAAATAGTTCAGAGGTAAAATATGAGTTTACAGGTAAAAATAGTTAATATGAGTTTATAGGTAAAATCATTAAAAGACATTAATTGTCAAAAAACTGACTTCAAAGTCGGGTAGATACGTTTTATTTGGAATAAAAAGTATCACCCACAAAAAATGTTTTTGGCTAAGCGTGTTTACATGTTTTGTAAGTTTTACGGGAAAAATATCTCTCAGGAATAAAACTTTTATGGGACCTCGGGATCATTCTCTATAAAACAAGAAAAGAATCATCAGAATAAATATTGTAAAAACGGGAATTTTGCGAGAGTCTTCATCAGGGTGAGTGGTTGCGACTTTCTCCTTCCGCGTCGCACCGGAAGGGAAAGGGAGAGGGACTCTCGGAATGAGTCGAAACTTAGTCGGTGCCTTCACCGATAGTGCAGTACGTGAAAATTCCCGTTTTTACAATGTGAATAGTCAAGTTCACGATAGTTTTTGGAATAAAAATCATCAGGATTATAAATGACTGAGTTCTGAGGGAAAAAAAAACGAATTGAGAATCTCCTCATTTTTTTGAAGTCGTTTGATAAGAGCGTACCGGTTAAATCAAATATTATCATATTTATATATTATATGTATTATTATATAATAATAATAATAATAATAAATGCTGGACATTTTTCACACAGCATCATCTAGCCCCAAACTAAGCAGAGCTTGTGTTATGGGAACTAGATGACTGATATACTACTTAAATATTTTTTTTTTGTAAATACATACATATTATACATTGGAAAACACCCAGACCCAAGACAAATATTTGCAGATCTTAAAAACATTTGTCCCGTGACAGGAATCGAACCCGCAACCTTCTGCGTCTCAGGCGGACCTTCGCCCACTGCGCCACAGAGGTCGTATGATATTATGATATATATATATATATGTATTATTTTCAGCGGAGGATGCAGAAGCTATGGAGGTTTTATACGAGCTTGTTCTAGAAACGCCTTCGATTGTGAGAGCTATCAGCAGTGAACATTTCAACGACGTGATAACGGACTTACTTAAGAGATTCGATGAGAAAACTGTGAGTTTAAAAAAAAACATAAGAAGTTGATTATATTCATATTCATATTCATATATCAGCTTAGGTGTTACATCAAAGTAGCTGTAGGGGAGTACATGGATCCTGTAAGGGCGCTGCAAGTTCAGTCAATATTTATTTAAAATGAGATCATACTAATAGCAAAATCGTAATTATGAATGTCAAATAATACATAAAAAAATAATTAAAAATAATAATAATAATGATAATACTCTTACTTTATAAATTAAAGAATTTAAAATGATTCCAATATGAAATTGAATGCCTCATTTTTTTCACCCTCAGCGAAATTAATGTGGGTTATATAGCCAATACCCATATAAATTTCCCAGAGGCTATATTACTATATTTTAAGTTTAAATATTTAAAAAAAATTAAATCAGTTCACAAATTTATTCACGATGATATCTAAAGACCTTTGCAAACGATCTATAGATAGCTCAACTGATCCAGATCACTACCAGACAAACAATTCAGATGAATCAGCTAGCTATGTAAAAACCGTTGCAGACGATCTATAGATAGCTCAACTGATCCAGATCACTACCAGACAAACAATTCAGATGAATCAGCTAGCTATGTAAAAACCGTTGCAGACGATCTATAGATAGCTCAACTGATCCAGATCACTACCAGACAAAAATCCAGATGAATCAGCTAGCTATCTAAAGACCGTTGCAAACGAGCTATAGATGGCTCAGCTGATTCAGATCACTACCAGACAAAAATACAGATGAAACAGCTAGCTATCTTAAGACCGTTGCAAACGATCTACAGATAACTCAACTGATCCAGATCACTACCAGACAAAAATACAGATGAAACAGCTAGCTATCTTAAGACCGTTGCAAACGATCTACAGATAACTCAACTGATCCAGATCACTACCAGACAAAAATACAGATGAAACGGCTAGCTATCTTAAGACCGTTGCAAACGATCTATAGATAGCTCAACTGATCCAGATCACTACCAGACAAAAATACAGATGAAACAGCTAGCTATCTAAAGACCGTTGCAAACGAGCTATAGATGGCTCAGCTGATTCAGATCACTACCAGACAAACAATTCAGATGAATCAGCTAGCTATGTAAAAACCGTTGCAGACGATCTATAGATAGCTCAACTGATCCAGATCACTACCAGACAAAAATCCAGATGAATCAGCTAGCTATCTAAAGACCGTTGCAAACGAGCTATAGATGGCTCAGCTGATTCAGATCACTACCAGACAAAAATACAGATGAAACAGCTAGCTATCTTAAGACCGTTGCAAACGATCTACAGATAACTCAACTGATCCAGATCACTACCAGACAAAAATACAGATGAAACAGCTAGCTATCTTAAGACCGTTGCAAACGATCTACAGATAACTCAACTGATCCAGATCACTACCAGACAAAAATACAGATGAAACGGCTAGCTATCTTAAGACCGTTGCAAACGATCTATAGATAGCTCAACTGATCCAGATCACTACCAGACAAAAATACAGATGAAACGGCTAGCTATCTAAAGACTGTTGCAAACGATCTATAGATAGCTCAGCTGATTCAGATCACTACCAGACAAAAATACAGATGAATCAGCTAGCTATCTAAAAACCGTTGCAAACTATCTATAGATAGCTCAACTGAATCCAGATCACTACCAGACAAAAATCCAGATGAATCAGCTAGCTATATAAAAACCGTTGCAGACGATCTATAGATAGCTCAACTGATCCAGATCACTACCAGACAAATAATTCAGATGAATCAGCTAGCTATATAAAAACCGTTGCAGACGATCTATAGATAGCTCAGCTGATCCAGATCACTACCAGACAAAAATCCAGATGAATCAGCTAGCTATATAAAAACCGTTGCAGACGATCTATAGATAGCTCAACTGATCCAGATCACTACCAGACAAATAATTCAGATGAATCAGCTAGCTATATAAAAACCGTTGCAGACGATCTATAGATAGCTCAACTGATCCAGATCACTGCCAGACAAAAAATACAGATGAAACGGCTAGCTATCTAAAAACCGTTGCAGACGATCTATAGATAGCTCAGCTGATTCAGATCACTACCAGACAAAAATACAGATGAAACAGCTAGCTATCTTAAGACCGTTGCAAACGATCTATAGATAGCTCAACTGATCCAGATCACTGCCAGACAAAAAATACAGATGAAACGGCTAGCTATCTAAAAACCGTTGCAGACGATCTATAGATAGCTCAGCTGATTCAGATCACTACCAGACAAAAATACAGATGAAACAGCTAGCTATCTTAAGACCGTTGCAAACGATCTACAGATAACTCAACTGATCCAGATCACTACCAGACAAAAATACAGATGAAACAGCTAGCTATCTTAAGACCGTTGCAAACGATCTACAGATAACTCAACTGATCCAGATCACTACCAGACAAAAATACAGATGAAACGGCTAGCTATCTTAAGACCGTTGCAAACGATCTATAGATAGCTCAACTGATCCAGATCACTACCAGACAAAAATACAGATGAAACGGCTAGCTATCTAAAGACTGTTGCAAACGATCTATAGATAGCTCAGCTGATTCAGATCACTACCAGACAAAAATACAGATGAATCAGCTAGCTATCTAAAAACCGTTGCAAACTATCTATAGATAGCTCAACTGAATCCAGATCACTACCAGACAAAAATCCAGATGAATCAGCTAGCTATATAAAAACCGTTGCAGACGATCTATAGATAGCTCAACTGATCCAGATCACTACCAGACAAATAATTCAGATGAATCAGCTAGCTATATAAAAACCGTTGCAGACGATCTATAGATAGCTCAGCTGATCCAGATCACTACCAGACAAAAATCCAGATGAATCAGCTAGCTATATAAAAACCGTTGCAGACGATCTATAGATAGCTCAACTGATCCAGATCACTACCAGACAAATAATTCAGATGAATCAGCTAGCTATATAAAAACCGTTGCAGACGATCTATAGATAGCTCAACTGATCCAGATCACTGCCAGACAAAAAATACAGATGAAACGGCTAGCTATCTAAAAACCGTTGCAGACGATCTATAGATAGCTCAGCTGATTCAGATCACTACCAGACAAAAATACAGATGAAACAGCTAGCTATCTTAAGACCGTTGCAAACGATCTATAGATAGCTCAACTGATCCAGATCACTGCCAGACAAAAAATACAGATGAAACGGCTAGCTATCTAAAAACCGTTGCAGACGATCTATAGATAGCTCAGCTATTCTAGATCACTACCAGACGGAAGCGTTCCCGAATTACTGGCCGCACTGCCACGCTGAATGGCGATGCTAATGCGTTGTTTTGTTTTTATATTTTAGAAATGTCCTGACTTTAATCTCACATCGGAACTGACGATAGTCTACGCATCGTTACTCTTCTTAAAGACTGAGTTTGTGTTAGCAGCAGCGAGCGAGAAGTACGGATGGAAATTCACAGAACCAGTAAGTTCTATTCTTTTAGGGTTCCGTACCTCAAAAGGATAAAGGAACGCTTGTAGGAACACTTCGTTGTTCGTCCTTAATACATCAGATAACGTAATACAGATTATATTACGACCTCTGTGGCGCAGTGGGCGAAGGTCCGCCTGAGACGCAGAAGGTTGCGGGTTCGATTCCTGCCACGGGACAAATGTTTGTAAGATCTGCAAATATTTGTCTCTGGTCTGGGTATTACAAGCTATAATACAAGCTCTGCTTAGTTGGGGCTAGATGATGCTGTGTGAAAAATGTCCAGCGTTTATACATCAGAATAACACATAGGCTACTTTTTATCCGGGTACGCGGGCGAAGCCGGGGGCAGAAGCTAGTTCTATAATAAAATGATTGTCATACCTGACAGGAGCTATGATACAGGCTGGGCCTAGTTTAGGTATAAGTCTATTGTATATAGGTATATTTCAGATAAGCGTGAATGCCTACCTACTTTATAAATAGGTATCGTTATTGGAAAGTTAATGAGGTATTATTTGACGACCGATGTGGCGCGGTGGGCGAAGGTCCGCCTGCTACACAGGAGGTTGCGGGTTCGATTCCCGCCCTGGGACAAATATTTTTACGATCTGCAAATATTTGTTCCGGGTGTTCTGGGTATTTTCTAAGTATAATAAAAAAATATCTATCTATGTAATGTATTGTATTAAGTATATCAGTCATCTAGTATCCATAACACAAGCTCTGCTTAGTTTGGGGCTAGATGATGCTGTGTGGATTGTCCAGCATTATTTATTTATTTATTTTATCAATAAATTATTATTTTAATTATTAGTTGCAGAACTTAGATCCTGACCAGATACCAGCGAACAGGACCATACCGCAGGAGTACGTGGCTTCGAAATCGGCCATATTGGCAGTGCGATTGCTGGCTAAACTATCGCCGAAATTCACTGGTAAAATAACAATTTTCAATCTTATTAAAAGTCAAAGTCAAAATTCATTTATTCGATAAAATCACAAGGACCACTTTGAAACGTCGGTTTTAATCTAGGCGCCTGTTCCTCCGCGACCAAGCCAGGAAAGAAAGGCAAGAAAACAAGGCTGGTTATACTTTTTAATGTTCCTTTTACAAAACAATAGGTTCGAGTTGGAGCATTATCAATCCCAAGAGTTTTTGTCATCTAAATAATCAGATATTTTATAGTATGCCTTTTTATAAAGCTTTTGTTTAAAAATATATATATATATACTGGAGATTTTCAAACAGCATCATCTAGCCCCAAACTAAACAGAGCTTGTGTTATGGGAACTACATGACTGATATACTTAGGATGATAAATTTATGTCTTAAGAGGCCAGCGGAGGAAGAATTGTCCATACAAACGTAATACCAAACCATTTGTAATTAGAGCTTATTTCCACCATATTATGTTATTATTTGCATTCGAATAGTATTTATCTAGGTATCTTGATATATATTTTTTCAAAATATTTACCTAGAATTAGATATAAACGAATCGCATTTTGGATATTTTTACGTCATTTAAGACATGTTTTCATCTTATTCGTTTCATATTGAAAAACGAATATCTTACGTGCTTATAGTTTGATTAGGTACATAGCTTGTATTGTCTAGTTACAGAATAACAACACAATGTGAAAAATACAAGTTTTCAGACATCGTTTTGGTAACGGTGTTGCCAAAAATGATTTGGTGGTGTTCCACCAAATTTATAACAAATTATGGACTTTTAATATTGCTATCGCGCAAGCACAGGCGGACGTACATCAGCCAAAAAGAGATAGATATATTTAGCAGCGTTTCGAATTGAAATTGTGCGCGCTGTCCACCGGATCCTTAAAATCGATCGAGAAAATACTTTTTAAAATAATAATTTAAAAAATGAGATTCTTTGTATCTGTACATTTTGATTATGTATATGTATGAATGAATATATACAATACATTACACAATTGGTAAAAAAATAGTGGGTCCCTCAGGATATCCTGGCCAATCGATTCACATGACCGCAATGTGTGGAAAAAAGAGGCCTTTTTCCTGCAGTCGGATCAGACAGGCTAATTAGATTGAATGAATATATTTATTGCATAAAACATGGTACGTATACAAGATGATAATGTACGAATAATATGTGCTAATTTTTCACTATTTTAAAGCATGCAATTAGTTAGTAATTATGTCTAAGGCTTAAGATTAATAAATTCATTAATGTCATAAAAAAATCGTTCAATTAGCCAATTAAACAATTTCTTCTTAAATAAATAATCATTGAGTAATTTTAAATTTACATGGAATCTTATTATAAATATTTATACACATCGTCAGGCAGCTTTTTTGATGTTTAGCTGCTTTTGAAGCATAATTTACAATAAGATTAGATTATATATTTGCAAAAATAATCTTTTTTTCAGTGCGCAACACAACATGTCTTCGACATTCTCTTCAGATCTACCAAGTGTTTGTGCAGCAATTGCTGCATTTATCCCGGGATGTGGAGGCTATGCAGCTGGCATATATATGCTGTCACATAGCCGACCGCGTCGGTGACGAGTGAGTATGATAGCATCATCTACAGACTTATTTATAACTGTAATAGAAACAAGAAAAAGAAAGAAAGAAAATCTATATATTTTTCCCCTTGAACACAAAAGTTAAACACAAAATAATAATACACACAAAACAGATACTTAACATAAAACAAAGCGAAACGAGACGAACAGACAAATACAATCCTTTAAACACGTCATTATTTATTTATGATTAGTTCCTACCTTTAAAAAAACTCCTATACAAATTTTCACCCCCTTGAAATGAGGAAATACAAAAACCCTGAAACACTTTGTTATTTGTTTATGATGAATAGCTATAATTCAAATTTTCAAGTTCCTACTTTTAAAAAAAACGATACTACTATACACATTTTCACCCCCCATTTAGCCCCCCCCCCCTTGAAATGTGAAAATCCAAAAACCCTGAAACACATCATTATTTGATTATGATAAGTAGCTATAACTCCAATTTTCAAGTTCCTACCTTTAAAAAAAAACGATACTCCTTTACACACTTTCACCCCCCCATTTAGCCCCCCCCTTGAAATGTGAAAATCTAAAAACGCTGAGACACATCAATATTTGATTATGATAAGTAGCTATAATTCCAATTTTCAAGTTCCTACTTTAAAAAAAAACGATACTACTATACACACTTTACCCCCCATTTCCCTCCTTGAAATATGAAACCTTTAAAAAAACGATCCTCCTATACAAACTTTATCCCCCATTTCCCTCCTTGAAATGTAAAAATTCAAAAACCCTGAAACACATCATTATTTATTTATGATGCGTAGCTATACTTAAAAAAATAACCTAACCCTTTTAAAAAAATGATACTCGTATACAAACTTTACCCCCCATTTCCCTCCTTGAAATATGAAAACCTTTAAAAAAACGATACTCCTATACAAACTTTCATCCACCTTTTCTCCCCTTGAAATGTGAAAATCTAAAAACCTTGAAATAAGTCATTATTTATTTATGACGAATACCTATATTTCCAATTTACATGATTCTCACTTTAAAAAACAAAGACTTTAGTTTAGGTATCTATATTTATTCGTCAATTTCTTCGTTTGCTATATGTATTATTATTTATGTTTCAGTGCGGCCTATGTCCGGAACGCGGGCACGCTTCTCTACCACGGCGCGGCCTGTGACGCGCTGCAGCGTATCTTCACGCTAGCCTGCGAGAAATGCAAGGGGCTGGCAGAGGACACGTCCGTACTGTTCATCTGCGACGCCTCTGTGAGTGTAGCTAGTTAATAAATCCCACACCGACATAGCTTGCTATCTCTTTTATTCTCTTGGGTCTCTTTCTACAGGAAGAAGTCCAATCGATCGAACCATCGATCCGTCCATACATCAATCGATTCACTCATCGATCCATTGATCAATCGATCTATCCATCCATCCATCGTTCGATTCATTTATTTTTCCATCGATCTATCTATCGATATATTCATCGGTCCATCCATCGATCGTTCAGTCGATCCATCGATACCATTATAAACGTGAAAAGGGAGACAACTGGAATAACCCAAGCGTTTTAGCGGCACAAAGTAATTCTTTAACATAGTGCTGAGTGGCTGTCGTTTTTGTTGTCAATCTAATTTTTTTATGATTTAAACATGTACTTCTGTATGCTTTGAATGAATGAATGAATGATATTTATTTGCAAGAATATAGGTACATGAATATAATTACATAGGTATAGTCAGCTTCTCTATATTCGACATTTTGGTCGTGCAAATTTTTACATTAAATAGGTAAATACCTAGTTACATTTAAATTTATAGATTTATTAAATTAGTCAAATTTATAACTATATAAAATCTACTAAAATTTAAATACTTAATCTTAGCATTAAAATGTCATGCAAGCTTATTATTGAGATAGGTAGTCATTAATTGAATAAAAATATCTCTTTTAAAGTTCTTTATGTGACACAAAATAAAATATTTTTATCTTTATCTTTTTTCAACAAGATTAATATTCACAGATATATCACAGCAGACGTGGCTCCGTTGGCTTAGCGGCTAATTTGGTGCAGTTCGCCCAAACTAGAATATTGGCTGCCAGTGAGATGAATCCCGATATCAATCGTTAGTATTATTCTGAAATGATGTCCTGACCTCGCACTAGAATCCCTGTGACGTGGGTATCAGGAACCACGAGTACCATGTACTAACCCCCAGATCTGGAGCCAATATCAGTAGGACATACATTTTGATGACCTTTCTGGCGCAGTAGGCTCAGGCCTAGAATTTTGCGGGTTCGATTCCCACCGCGGGACAAATGTTTGTATGATCTGCAGAGATTTATCTCGGGTTTGGGTGTTTTCTATCTATAATATGTGTGTAATTACTAAAAAAATGTATATATAAGTAGTATATCAGTCATGTAGTTCCCATAACACAGTAAAAAGTTCGGAATATATAAAAACAGAAAAAAATTGTATGATCTTTATGCTGAAAAACAATATAATATTAATGAGGAATTTAAAGAAAAAGTCAAAAAGTATTCTAAAATTTTTAAAAATGTTTGTCGTGAAGCAAAAGCGCGTCATTTGAGTTCAAAAATTAAAAATAGCTAATATAAAGTAAAAGCTACTTGGAAAGTAACCAACAGTGAGACTGGACCCTTCCAGTCTCACTGTCTCACAACTAAGAACAATAAGATTAATTTGAAAATGTGCAATCACACCGTCAATCAGGATGGTGATGTAGCTAATGCGTTAGAAAACTTTTTTACCGACATTCCAGTTTGTACCTCAAAATCCTTAAACTCCTCTCCCATAAAAGCAGAGTCATTGTTAAAAGAAAACTTAACGGAATGTAAAATACAATTCGACTTTGATTATGTAAATAGTGACGACATCATAAAAGCTTTCAAACTCATAAATGTTAATAAAACCACTTAACTATGGGTCATCTCTGTTTGCGTTGTGAAATCATTGATTGACATAATTGCGCCCGAACTAGCTTCAATATTCAACGAGTGTATTGACTGTGGTGTGTTCCCTGATTTAATGAAACACAGTAAAATAACTCCACTTTTCAAATCGGGTACTTGTTCTGACCCTGGTAATTTTAGAGTTATCTCAGTACTTGAAAAACTAATTTTAAATCAATTGCAATGACATTTTAAGTTAAATAATTTACTGCATAATAAACAATTTGGATTTAGTAAGAGTCGCTCAATAATTGGTGCTGGTATTGAGTCAATATCGCACATTTTTGATGCCTGGGAGAAATCTCATGACGCTTTAGGCGTTTTTTGTGATTTGTCCAAGGCATTTGTTTGAGTAGATCATGACACATTGATCAGAAAACTATACTATTATGGTATTAGGAGCGTTGTCCTAGACTTTCTCACTTCCTATTCAAGCAACAGAGTACAAAGAGTTGACGTGAATGGAAAGCGTTCTCCGGGGTATCTGGTTACTATCGGTGTACCGCAGGGATCAATTCTTGTACCATTTTTGTTCTTAATATACACTAATGATCTACCCCATCTTGTGAAGGACGATTGTGAGGTTGTATTGTTTGTCACTTTTATGTAAATTAAAGCGACGACAAACCGATTTTGACGATGTAAACAATGCAATCTCTAAGGTTGTAAAATGGTTCAATGTAAACAATCTTCTATTTAATAAAAAGGAAACAAAGTGTATTAGATTTATACTACCTAATGTTATACAAGTTAAAGCAAATATCAAAATCAAAGGTGAAGAGTTGGCTCTTGTGGACACCACTGTATTAATAGGTATCACCCTAGATAATAAGCTTCATTGGGGTCCTCACATTGATAAGTTATCGAAGAGACTTAGTTCTGCGGCATTTGCAGTCAAAAAGATCCTATGTGGATGATGTTATGTCAAAAAAATATAAGGTTATGTTATGAATTGCAGTGGATTTAGCAGTGGGTCGGCTGATGGAGGCTCAGATTGAGCTCTGCAAGGACTCCGGCCCCAGTACGCTGAGCGCCGTCAACGGTACACAAAGACATTACCTCTCCATTGCTAACACGGGTAAATTATGAATTCATATCTTTGTCTTATGGCAAGATTATATTTGCATGCTAGAAATTTGTTTATGGTGATACTACCTCGTGTGTTCATAAGTTTTGAGACGAACTTATTTAATTAATTTAAAAAGAAAGTAATTCATGCAACCTTTTTTAAACTTTTAAAATTTTAAATTTCGAATATTTTGAATCAGAAAAAATATACATTTGAATATTTGTTTCATTCTCCGTGAAAATGGCGCCAACAAAAGATTTGCGTGCGACTGTAATTTCACTGTTTCAAGCAGGAAAAAACCAATGCAAGTTTTTAGTGAAATCCAAAGTTTGGGATGTAGTCGGAACTTTGTGTATTATACCATAAAGAGGTACAAGGAGACCGGCTCTTTAGAAGACCGTGGAAGATGTGGCCGCCCGCGGTCTGTAAGGACGCCCGCCAACATCAAAGTAATCAGAGAGCGAATTCGTCGCAACCCTTGCCGGACTCAAAAGAAATTAGCTCTGCAGACCAACATTTCGCGAATATCGGTGAACAGGATACTTAAATATGATCTTAAACTAAAGGCCTGCAGTCGAAGGAAAGTGCATTATTTAAACGAGCGTCTTCGTAAATTGCGACTGGAACGATGTCGGAACCTATTGAAGAGACACGATCCAAAAAATATCCTGTTTACCGATGAAAAGATCTTCACGGTGGAAGAAAAGTTTAACCGGCAGAACAATAAGGTTTACGCCAGAAGTTCAAAGGACGTCCAGCCATCTGTACGCAATGTCCAGCGCACTCATCATCCAGCAAGTGTGATGGTTTGGTGGGGTGTTTCCTACGAGGGGGTCACTTCGCTTCATTTTTGCCAGCAAGGCGTCAAGGTGAAGGCACAAAATTACCAAACCGACATATTGGAAGCGGTGGTTAAACCATTAAATGATACGCTATTCGCTGGAAAATACTGGGTTTTCCAACAGGACTCTGCTCCCTCCCATAAAGCTAAGACTACCCAACGTTGGCTGGAGGCCAATTTGCCAGGCTTCATTCGGAGCGAAGATTGGCCCTCGTCAAGCCCTGACTTGAATCCTTTGGATTATTCTTTATGGACGGAATTGGAGCTGAGGGCATGCAGAAAGTCTCACCCAAACCTGGATTCTCTCAAGCGAGCCCTTATTAAAGAATCGAAACGGATTCCCATTGAAAAGATTCGTGCCGCCATAGATGAATGGCGCACGCGTTTGAAGGCCTGCATTGAATGCAAAGGCGGCCATTTCGAATGATTTATTTTTAAATACAGATCTAGATGTCAGTAGTTTTAATTTTAATATCCAATAAATGAATACTCAACTTAGCTCCAAAAATATTTTAGTTTTACTGTGTCTCAAGACTTATGAACACACGAGGTATATTATAAATTTTACATCTGACACACCCATATTCGCAATAAAATATTTTGATTTGTTTTGATAAGATAGCAATCGGTTTAGTTTTTGGCACTGGGAAAAACATCTTTCTATTCTACTTAATGTTACTAATATTAAAAATGCTAAATTTAACTATACTGCGGCTAGGGACAACTACTTTATTTCTGATTTTTAACATCTCATTCTGTTCTAGGCTAGGATCAAAATTACTAATTTATGTTTTTTGCAACATCTTATTTTGCTCTAAGCCATGACCAATTACTGTTTTCTAACGTCTTATTTTATTTTAAGCTGTGAAAAACAACTTAATTTCTGATTAAGTTGTTAGTCCTTTTCTAAAAATACTTCTGGTTTCTACCAACTTATTTTTTTTTATTTGGTTCACAACTTGAAATGTACCCATAATATTCATAACAGGACAATCTGATTAATAGCTTTGTCGGTGTAATTTAATTCTAGGTTTTAAAATTTTATTCTAAGTTAGGAATAACTATTTAATTTCTGACTTTGAATTAGCTTAGAGCAAAGTAACAGTAGTTAGTATAGAGTTGATACTTCAACAGCTTAATTTGTGTTTATGAACATCTTATTTTATTATAGATAAGAACCAACTACTTAATAGAATAATCGTAGTTAGTACGTAATTGATCCTATAATTTTTATTTTAACTTCTCTTTTTATTCTAGGTTAGGATCAACTACTTAATTTCTGCCTTTGAACTAACTCAGAACCAAATAACAGTAGTTAATACAGAGTTGATCCTTCAATAGTTAATTATGATCATCTTTTTTATTCTAGATCAGGACCAACTACTTAACTGAATAACGGTAGTTAGCACGTAATTGATCCTACCATCAATTACGTCAATACTACTTTTTTTTGTAACTTCTCTTTTTATTCTAGGTTAGGATCAACAACTCAATTAACTTTTTTATCAGTTAGTACCGAGTTGATCCTTCAAAAATTTGAATAGTGTTTTCGAACATCTCATTCTATTCCAGGTTAGGATCAACCGCTTAATTTATATTTTTGTCATATGTTACTTCGTTCCAGGCACAAAATGGATCAGTCGCCGCCTGCGGTCGCTGTCGCTGCGCGTGCACACCGCGCTCGCGTCGCTGGCGAGCGTGCGCGCCGCGCGCCGCCTGCGCGTGTGGAGCCGAGCCCGCGCCGCCGCCGCCCCCGCGCCGCCCGCCGCCGCCGCCGCCGCCCGCGCCGCTCTCCACGCACTGATCACTGACGAGAACTGCATAGATGATGCGCAGGTATATACACTGCTCCGGCGCCGCCTGCGCGTGTGGAGCCGAGCCCGCGCCGCCGCCGCCCCCGCGCCGCCCGCCGCCGCCGCCGCCGCCCGCGCCGCTCTCCACGCACTGATCACTGACGAGAACTGCATAGATGATGCGCAGGTATATACACTGCTCCGGCGCCGCCTGCGCGTGTGGAGCCGAGCCCGCGCCGCCGCCGCCCCCGCGCCGCCCGCCGCCGCCGCCGCCGCCCGCGCCGCTCTCCACGCACTGATCACTGACGAGAACTGCATAGATGATGCGCAGGTATATACACTGCTCCGGCGCCGCCTGCGCGTGTGGAGCCGAGCCCGCGCCGCCGCCGCCCCCGCGCCGCCCGCCGCCGCCGCCGCCGCCCGCGCCGCTCTCCACGCACTGATCACTGACGAGAACTGCATAGATGATGCGCAGGTATATACACTGCTCCGGCGCCGCCTGCGCGTGTGGAGCCGAGCCCGCGCCGCCGCCGCCCCCGCGCCGCCCGCCGCCGCCGCCGCCGCCCGCGCCGCTCTCCACGCACTGATCACTGACGAGAACTGCATAGATGATGCGCAGGTATATACACTGCTCCGGCGCCGCCTGCGCGTGTGGAGCCGAGCCCGCGCCGCCGCCGCCCCCGCGCCGCCCGCCGCCGCCGCCGCCGCCCGCGCCGCTCTCCACGCACTGATCACTGACGAGAACTGCATAGATGATGCGCAGGTATATACACTGCTCCGGCGCCGCCTGCGCGTGTGGAGCCGAGCCCGCGCCGCCGCCGCCCCCGCGCCGCCCGCCGCCGCCGCCGCCGCCCGCGCCGCTCTCCACGCACTGATCACTGACGAGAACTGCATAGATGATGCGCAGGTATATACACTGCTCCGGCGCCGCCTGCGCGTGTGGAGCCGAGCCCGCGCCGCCGCCGCCCCCGCGCCGCCCGCCGCCGCCGCCGCCGCCCGCGCCGCTCTCCACGCACTGATCACTGACGAGAACTGCATAGATGATGCGCAGGTATATACACTGCTCCGGCGCCGCCTGCGCGTGTGGAGCCGAGCCCGCGCCGCCGCCGCCCCCGCGCCGCCCGCCGCCGCCGCCGCCGCCCGCGCCGCTCTCCACGCACTGATCACTGACGAGAACTGCATAGATGATGCGCAGGTATATACACTGCTCCGGCGCCGCCTGCGCGTGTGGAGCCGAGCCCGCGCCGCCGCCGCCCCCGCGCCGCCCGCCGCCGCCGCCGCCGCCCGCGCCGCTCTCCACGCACTGATCACTGACGAGAACTGCATAGATGATGCGCAGGTATATACACTGCTCCGGCGCCGCCTGCGCGTGTGGAGCCGAGCCCGCGCCGCCGCCGCCCCCGCGCCGCCCGCCGCCGCCGCCGCCGCCCGCGCCGCTCTCCACGCACTGATCACTGACGAGAACTGCATAGATGATGCGCAGGTATATACACTGCTCCGGCGCCGCCTGCGCGTGTGGAGCCGAGCCCGCGCCGCCGCCGCCCCCGCGCCGCCCGCCGCCGCCGCCGCCGCCCGCGCCGCTCTCCACGCACTGATCACTGACGAGAACTGCATAGATGATGCGCAGGTATATACACTGCTCCGGCGCCGCCTGCGCGTGTGGAGCCGAGCCCGCGCCGCCGCCGCCCCCGCGCCGCCCGCCGCCGCCGCCGCCGCCCGCGCCGCTCTCCACGCACTGATCACTGACGAGAACTGCATAGATGATGCGCAGGTATATACACTGCTCCGGCGCCGCCTGCGCGTGTGGAGCCGAGCCCGCGCCGCCGCCGCCCCCGCGCCGCCCGCCGCCGCCGCCGCCGCCCGCGCCGCTCTCCACGCACTGATCACTGACGAGAACTGCATAGATGATGCGCAGGTATATACACTGCTCCGGCGCCGCCTGCGCGTGTGGAGCCGAGCCCGCGCCGCCGCCGCCCCCGCGCCGCCCGCCGCCGCCGCCGCCGCCCGCGCCGCTCTCCACGCACTGATCACTGACGAGAACTGCATAGATGATGCGCAGGTATATACACTGCTCCGGCGCCGCCTGCGCGTGTGGAGCCGAGCCCGCGCCGCCGCCGCCCCCGCGCCGCCCGCCGCCGCCGCCGCCGCCCGCGCCGCTCTCCACGCACTGATCACTGACGAGAACTGCATAGATGATGCGCAGGTATATACACTGCTCCGGCGCCGCCTGCGCGTGTGGAGCCGAGCCCGCGCCGCCGCCGCCCCCGCGCCGCCCGCCGCCGCCGCCGCCGCCCGCGCCGCTCTCCACGCACTGATCACTGACGAGAACTGCATAGATGATGCGCAGGTATATACACTGCTCCGGCGCCGCCTGCGCGTGTGGAGCCGAGCCCGCGCCGCCGCCGCCCCCGCGCCGCCCGCCGCCGCCGCCGCCGCCCGCGCCGCTCTCCACGCACTGATCACTGACGAGAACTGCATAGATGATGCGCAGGTATATACACTGCTCCGGCGCCGCCTGCGCGTGTGGAGCCGAGCCCGCGCCGCCGCCGCCCCCGCGCCGCCCGCCGCCGCCGCCGCCGCCCGCGCCGCTCTCCACGCACTGATCACTGACGAGAACTGCATAGATGATGCGCAGGTATATACACTGCTCCGGCGCCGCCTGCGCGTGTGGAGCCGAGCCCGCGCCGCCGCCGCCCCCGCGCCGCCCGCCGCCGCCGCCGCCGCCCGCGCCGCTCTCCACGCACTGATCACTGACGAGAACTGCATAGATGATGCGCAGGTATATACACTGCTCCGGCGCCGCCTGCGCGTGTGGAGCCGAGCCCGCGCCGCCGCCGCCCCCGCGCCGCCCGCCGCCGCCGCCGCCGCCCGCGCCGCTCTCCACGCACTGATCACTGACGAGAACTGCATAGATGATGCGCAGGTATATACACTGCTCCGGCGCCGCCTGCGCGTGTGGAGCCGAGCCCGCGCCGCCGCCGCCCCCGCGCCGCCCGCCGCCGCCGCCGCCGCCCGCGCCGCTCTCCACGCACTGATCACTGACGAGAACTGCATAGATGATGCGCAGGTATATACACTGCTCCGGCGCCGCCTGCGCGTGTGGAGCCGAGCCCGCGCCGCCGCCGCCCCCGCGCCGCCCGCCGCCGCCGCCGCCGCCCGCGCCGCTCTCCACGCACTGATCACTGACGAGAACTGCATAGATGATGCGCAGGTATATACACTGCTCCGGCGCCGCCTGCGCGTGTGGAGCCGAGCCCGCGCCGCCGCCGCCCCCGCGCCGCCCGCCGCCGCCGCCGCCGCCCGCGCCGCTCTCCACGCACTGATCACTGACGAGAACTGCATAGATGATGCGCAGGTATATACACTGCTCCGGCGCCGCCTGCGCGTGTGGAGCCGAGCCCGCGCCGCCGCCGCCCCCGCGCCGCCCGCCGCCGCCGCCGCCGCCCGCGCCGCTCTCCACGCACTGATCACTGACGAGAACTGCATAGATGATGCGCAGGTATATACACTGCTCCGGCGCCGCCTGCGCGTGTGGAGCCGAGCCCGCGCCGCCGCCGCCCCCGCGCCGCCCGCCGCCGCCGCCGCCGCCCGCGCCGCTCTCCACGCACTGATCACTGACGAGAACTGCATAGATGATGCGCAGGTATATACACTGCTCCGGCGCCGCCTGCGCGTGTGGAGCCGAGCCCGCGCCGCCGCCGCCCCCGCGCCGCCCGCCGCCGCCGCCGCCGCCCGCGCCGCTCTCCACGCACTGATCACTGACGAGAACTGCATAGATGATGCGCAGGTATATACACTGCTCCGGCGCCGCCTGCGCGTGTGGAGCCGAGCCCGCGCCGCCGCCGCCCCCGCGCCGCCCGCCGCCGCCGCCGCCGCCCGCGCCGCTCTCCACGCACTGATCACTGACGAGAACTGCATAGATGATGCGCAGGTATATACACTGCTCCGGCGCCGCCTGCGCGTGTGGAGCCGAGCCCGCGCCGCCGCCGCCCCCGCGCCGCCCGCCGCCGCCGCCGCCGCCCGCGCCGCTCTCCACGCACTGATCACTGACGAGAACTGCATAGATGATGCGCAGGTATATACACTGCTCCGGCGCCGCCTGCGCGTGTGGAGCCGAGCCCGCGCCGCCGCCGCCCCCGCGCCGCCCGCCGCCGCCGCCGCCGCCCGCGCCGCTCTCCACGCACTGATCACTGACGAGAACTGCATAGATGATGCGCAGGTATATACACTGCTCCGGCGCCGCCTGCGCGTGTGGAGCCGAGCCCGCGCCGCCGCCGCCCCCGCGCCGCCCGCCGCCGCCGCCGCCGCCCGCGCCGCTCTCCACGCACTGATCACTGACGAGAACTGCATAGATGATGCGCAGGTATATACACTGCTCCGGCGCCGCCTGCGCGTGTGGAGCCGAGCCCGCGCCGCCGCCGCCCCCGCGCCGCCCGCCGCCGCCGCCGCCGCCCGCGCCGCTCTCCACGCACTGATCACTGACGAGAACTGCATAGATGATGCGCAGGTATATACACTGCTCCGGCGCCGCCTGCGCGTGTGGAGCCGAGCCCGCGCCGCCGCCGCCCCCGCGCCGCCCGCCGCCGCCGCCGCCGCCCGCGCCGCTCTCCACGCACTGATCACTGACGAGAACTGCATAGATGATGCGCAGGTATATACACTGCTCCGGCGCCGCCTGCGCGTGTGGAGCCGAGCCCGCGCCGCCGCCGCCCCCGCGCCGCCCGCCGCCGCCGCCGCCGCCCGCGCCGCTCTCCACGCACTGATCACTGACGAGAACTGCATAGATGATGCGCAGGTATATACACTGCTCCGGCGCCGCCTGCGCGTGTGGAGCCGAGCCCGCGCCGCCGCCGCCCCCGCGCCGCCCGCCGCCGCCGCCGCCGCCCGCGCCGCTCTCCACGCACTGATCACTGACGAGAACTGCATAGATGATGCGCAGGTATATACACTGCTCCGGCGCCGCCTGCGCGTGTGGAGCCGAGCCCGCGCCGCCGCCGCCCCCGCGCCGCCCGCCGCCGCCGCCGCCGCCCGCGCCGCTCTCCACGCACTGATCACTGACGAGAACTGCATAGATGATGCGCAGGTATATACACTGCTCCGGCGCCGCCTGCGCGTGTGGAGCCGAGCCCGCGCCGCCGCCGCCCCCGCGCCGCCCGCCGCCGCCGCCGCCGCCCGCGCCGCTCTCCACGCACTGATCACTGACGAGAACTGCATAGATGATGCGCAGGTATATACACTGCTCCGGCGCCGCCTGCGCGTGTGGAGCCGAGCCCGCGCCGCCGCCGCCCCCGCGCCGCCCGCCGCCGCCGCCGCCGCCCGCGCCGCTCTCCACGCACTGATCACTGACGAGAACTGCATAGATGATGCGCAGGTATATACACTGCTCCGGCGCCGCCTGCGCGTGTGGAGCCGAGCCCGCGCCGCCGCCGCCCCCGCGCCGCCCGCCGCCGCCGCCGCCGCCCGCGCCGCTCTCCACGCACTGATCACTGACGAGAACTGCATAGATGATGCGCAGGTATATACACTGCTCCGGCGCCGCCTGCGCGTGTGGAGCCGAGCCCGCGCCGCCGCCGCCCCCGCGCCGCCCGCCGCCGCCGCCGCCGCCCGCGCCGCTCTCCACGCACTGATCACTGACGAGAACTGCATAGATGATGCGCAGGTATATACACTGCTCCGGCGCCGCCTGCGCGTGTGGAGCCGAGCCCGCGCCGCCGCCGCCCCCGCGCCGCCCGCCGCCGCCGCCGCCGCCCGCGCCGCTCTCCACGCACTGATCACTGACGAGAACTGCATAGATGATGCGCAGGTATATACACTGCTCCGGCGCCGCCTGCGCGTGTGGAGCCGAGCCCGCGCCGCCGCCGCCCCCGCGCCGCCCGCCGCCGCCGCCGCCGCCCGCGCCGCTCTCCACGCACTGATCACTGACGAGAACTGCATAGATGATGCGCAGGTATATACACTGCTCCGGCGCCGCCTGCGCGTGTGGAGCCGAGCCCGCGCCGCCGCCGCCCCCGCGCCGCCCGCCGCCGCCGCCGCCGCCCGCGCCGCTCTCCACGCACTGATCACTGACGAGAACTGCATAGATGATGCGCAGGTATATACACTGCTCCGGCGCCGCCTGCGCGTGTGGAGCCGAGCCCGCGCCGCCGCCGCCCCCGCGCCGCCCGCCGCCGCCGCCGCCGCCCGCGCCGCTCTCCACGCACTGATCACTGACGAGAACTGCATAGATGATGCGCAGGTATATACACTGCTCCGGCGCCGCCTGCGCGTGTGGAGCCGAGCCCGCGCCGCCGCCGCCCCCGCGCCGCCCGCCGCCGCCGCCGCCGCCCGCGCCGCTCTCCACGCACTGATCACTGACGAGAACTGCATAGATGATGCGCAGGTATATACACTGCTCCGGCGCCGCCTGCGCGTGTGGAGCCGAGCCCGCGCCGCCGATTTAGAATTATATTGAGTGAAAACTACATTGGCCTAGAATTAATTATATTGAGTGAAAACTACATTGACCTAGAATTATATTGAGTGAAAACTACATTGACCTAGAATTAATTATATGGAGTGAAAACTACATTGATTTAGAATTATATTGAGTGAAAACTACATTGACCTAGAATTAATTATATTGAGTGAAAACTACATTGATTTAGAATTATATTGAGTGAAAACTACATTGACCTAGAATTAATTATATTGAGTGAAAACTACATTGACCTAGAATTAATTATATTGAGTGAAAACTACATTGACCTAGAATTATATTGAGCTAGAACTATTTTGAGCGAAAACTACATTAAGCTAGAACTTGAGCGAAAACTACATTGAGCAAGAACTACATTGGGCGAAATCTACATTCATTTTAGAGACAATTTTTTTTTTAAGTACCGGTTTGGTCACTAATCTTATTATTTACTAATAATTTATAAGTAGCTAGGTAGGTAATTAGTTAACTCACAAAATTCTGCTACACCTGAGGCATACGAAGCGCCCTTGTTCAAGAAAAACGTTGTATCATTTACAAAGTCCATCTTGTTCCAGATCAAAATCGACAACCGCCTTAAGCACATTCTCGGACTGCAGCCGTCGAACGAAACCCAGCCTTACTACGCCGCAACAGAGGCGAAGAAACACGACCCGTTCACGCCCAAACAGGGTATCGAGATTATGCTTGAAAACATTGTATTTAAGAAGTCTCAAATCAGTCCTTCGATACCCTGCACCGAGGTTCCCGCTTTTAAAACACCCGATTTCTTCCACCACACACAGAAATGTGAGTGTTATGCTTGTGAAATACCAGCTTGCTATATTCTAGCATGTAATATCAGTGGACTGGAAGCGTCTGTGTTCTTCAGAGGGAACGAGGACGATATAGCCAGGAATTACTTCAACGGAGTACTTAAGATGTTTCATCTGACCGAAGAGTACTTTAAACGCTTTAAGAGCAAGTGTGCGGGAGTGTATGATGAGTTTATTGTAGAATCTGTGGTTAAGAACTATTTAGAACGTTACAGGAGTGTGAAGATTGAGATATTGATTCAGCTATCGTTCTTCGAACTGAGAAATAGGGATTTTGACGTAGCTGACGAGTATATAGTTGAAATACATGATGTTTTGCAAGAGTTTAAACGTATTGATCAGTACACGAGCAACGAGATAATGAATCTGATGACATGCTCCGCGCAGTTGAGGAAAAACAACAGGAAACCCGAAGAGACAGGATTGGAAGCTGAGTTTGAAAGCTTGAAACTGACCCCGGTGAAGTTTGAGGAACCACCGAGAACGCCCGTAACGAAACCAACTAAACCACCGAAAGCCACGAAAATAATCGTGAAAGATGAAGAGTTGCCGAAGAAACGTAAAGTTATCAAACTCAACTTGGACGAAGGTAGCTCTGATGAGAAGGAGATTAAAGATGTTGGAAGACACGAATTCAAAGTGCCAGTTCCTGTGACAGCGAAACACGTATTCGAAGCTGCAACACCTCGGCCCAAAGCCAAGCCAACTGTCCTAATAACCCAACCGTCCGAAGAATCAGATACGCCGAATGCTAAAACTGAATTTTTCACACCCAAAAATAATACGCCCGAACAATTCTTTACCCCGATGACCTCTGTGAAAACTTACGTGAAACAGAAATCTCTGAGACGGAACATCGTTAAGAATTTGGAGCAGGAATTTTCAACGCCTGTCGCTAGTGAAACTAAGAATGATTCAAATACTGTCAAAATTAAAGTTAGGCTCGATAAAGAGAATGCAAAAGCCGGTAATAGTTTAGATGTTCCGCGCAGATCTAAGAAGAAAGAAGATAAATGCAGTTTGAAAAGGGCCACAAGTCCAGGGAAGCTTTGTAAAGAACAAAGGGAGTTGCCTAGAACTAGAAGATTGAGGAAGCCGGTAAATTTTAGTATAGATGAGGATGATAAAAGGTAGATTTTGACATTCCACCTTATTAAGAATATAGAGTTTTAGATACTACATAGGTTTGGTATTATTTTAGGATATAACTGGCTGTGCCACAACCGCTCTTCGCCCTCAACCCACCGCGTCGCATCGCATCGCCCTACCGCGCTTTTACTTCTTTTGCTACCTCATTCAGAATATAGTTTTACATACCACATAGGTTTGGCAAACGAACTCTTCACATTTATTGTTAGTATAGATTTAACTTTGATATTTTGTATATTTTGATATTTGCACGCTAATAACGGATTTCTAGACATATTTTTTTTCAGTTTTCCCTCTTAAGGGGGAATTCTGGACTTCTTTTTTTTAGATACCACTTTTGCCCCTTAAGCTGGATTTACAAGGGGGGGAAAGTGGAATAAGTTTTGTTTATTCCAGTTTTCCCCCTTAAGGGGTATTATCAGGGGGGAAAACTAGACTATTTTTTTAGATTCCAGTTCCCCTCCTAAGGGGGATTTTAGGGAGGATTTGTGGAATAACCCATCAAATTGATACTGGCTTGCAAATATTAAAATCAGCCGGCTTGGACGCAAGAGGAGTTTGATTCCCGCTAAGGGACAAACTTTGGCATGTCCTACATATTATGCAGATATTAGTTCCAGATCTTGGTTTTATCGTACCAAGATACTCTTAGTTCCTGGTACCCACGATACAGGGAATCCTAGTGTGAAGCCAGGACTACGGCTGAGACTGTCGGGTACAAAAATAATTGGCTATGTATGCCGTCTGGTAGAGCCTATACGTTTTAACAAGCGCTTAATTTGTATGGAATTAAATTAATTTATTATGTAAGTAGAGAAATCCAAATTATAACGAATAAAATGAAGCACAAAGATAATATAAGTGTTATTTATTTTGACAGCGAGTTCCTCGTGGACCAATCAGTATACACAACTAGTTGTGTCATGGGAACATCTGCCCAAATTTTAGTTCCAACAGATGCAACTTGGTACAACTGAAAAATCTTCCTGGACAGATTAGACTCGGATAGATTAGGTTGTTAATTTTAACCACCCAGAAAGAGTGATGTCATTAGAAACATTTCTATGTGAGGAACACATAGCAAAACTATATGCTGTAACTGACCTACTAGGTTTTGGTACAGCATATGCTGAGACGGGGACCTATTTGACCCCACACAACCCAAAATTAGGTACTTAGTTCGCCTCGTTTCGCTTTGTTATTATTAGCTTATGCCCACGGCTTCGCTCGCGTGGTAGCCGAAAAAGTAGCCTATGTGTTATTCTAATGTATAAGCTATATTACTGTAAAATTTGATCAAAATCCGTTCAGTAGTTTTTGCGTGAAAGAGTAACAAACATCCAACCTCACAAACTTTCACGTTTATAATATTAGTAGAATCTATTTTTTTTATTATAATGTGTTCAAGGGGAAATATAAATAGATTTTCTTTCTTTCTAAACTAGTACTGCCCTAGTTGTGTCAAACGGAACTAATATTTGGGATGGCACAACTGGTTGTACATACTGGTTGGTCCATGAGGAACACCTGATTATGACCTATCTTGCGAAATTGTGCCTACGTAGCGCACTAACCCTTTTACTATGTTACACTTGTTCTTTGTAATAAGTTACGTGTCACCAACAGTGGATTGAACGAGCGACAAAGATCTTTGAGTATACTTGGACAAACCGGCGTTTGTATGTTTTTCTATGTATGTATGTTTTCCACAATACACAAAGGTTATCTGGAAGATAATGCTTTTTAGCATTAAATCCGCCTATGTACTACTTTTTGTGCATAAAGAATGTTCTATCTGTTTGCTGACGATATCTGCTGAACGCACCGTTTAATAATGCTGGACATTTTCACAGCATCATCTAGCCCCAAAGTAAGCAGAGCTTGTTTTATGGGAACTGCGTGACTTATATATATATATATATATATATTGTAAATACATAGAAAATAGCCAGAACTAAGACAAATATTTGCCGAGGAACGTTTGCTATTTCGACTACATAGCTGATGTTTAATCATACCTTCGTGAGATACAAAAAATAAACAATGTAAAGCACTTATATACTTTATTTTATATAATTTTATGTATTTATTTACAATGTTACAAGAAAATTTCGTCGCTAAAAAAATGCTAAAAATGTATCAAAAACGGCCCATAACAAAAGACGTAATCAAACGCAATTTTAGTTAAAATCATGTTTTTAAAAAAAACGGCTCACTTTTTCATCTGTGGCAAGTGTAATATAAGTTCCATAAAGCTAACATACATAGATCTTTGAGGATACCAAGTAGGGGTAGTCAGAGGCACGTCCAAACATTAACATTTGATAACATGAAGTATTTAGCAATCAATGTGACAGATTGTAAACGACATCAAGCAGTTTTAACTAAAATAGCGTTAGACTTGTGCCATTAATGATTGATTGTGTGTGCGATTTATTTTTATATCTAACTAATGGCTTCCTACTGGCACTACTCAAGATTTAAGTAGAGTTAGTAATTACGCTTCATGCAATATACAGGGTGTAAAAAGACGACTACCTAAAACGGGATTTGCAATCAGACCATGATTCTGAATATATTGAGCGAAAAAAAAAAACGCTAAAATATGTTGGCATATCTACGTCCTTTTCATTTTTTTTCTAGTTACAAACACATAGTCCAACATAATAAGACCATATCTTTCTAATTATTTAATTAATAAGAGCAAAAAACAAATAAAATAAAAAAACAGCAATGTACGCGCAGCAAGCAGATTCCGCCCGTACGACATGATCAGCTGATCTCGCCCGCGGTCATTGACCGAGCGTACATTGCTGGCTGCCGAAATAAATAAAAATCTTAAAACATTATTATCTTCGGCTATATTTTTTTTTCGGACAACTGTTTTTTTTTTTTGGTTGTGTTTTGGTTTTGTACTACCCCCTTTCGTTTTCGATAGTCGTCTTTTTACTCCCTGTATAAATCTGTAATATTAAGTCGTGATTAGCGTTTCAGTATTCACCTTAAGTATTTCTGTACACAATTAGTTTATCTACTTATATTTTTTTTTGTTTTAAAACTACCGCTGTTACCCTGCGGGGTAGGCAGACATATACAAATTACTACATAGACTATATCCTAAACATAAATAAGCAGGTAATATGAGATTAGAAGTACGTAATGTACTTTATTTTTATTCACAAACTCTATGTTAAAATCTACCGAAAATATAAATAATTTAATTTGTTGTTCTAATAGCGTTTTTAAGAAATGTTGCGTAACAATTTGTTGTCTAGTGTAAAAATTAGTTGTACTACCAGACCGGTTGGTTGGTAGTACCAAAAATACCAATGGGACTACTAGTAGTACCACGGCGAAATAGGGAGTTCTTTTACCACACGATAAAACATACATTTACTAATCTAGTGTACTTAAAAAAATACATGCTAGAAAAAAACATTACATTCTAGTTTAAAAAAAAAAGCGTAAAATAATACATTTTGTTAGAATTACAATGAAAATTCGACATAAAAACAACTTTATAAAGAAGCTATTTTACCAAAGACATTAATTTAACACAATTCTGCTCCATTTTGGTCCTTCCTAATTCCCTCGCGATTTGACCAGACAAAAAAAACCATGAAATTGAGTGAAATATGTGAATCTTTTCATTCAAAAGTTCATTCATTTGAAAGCAAAAGTCCACTCTTTTCATTCCGCTGAAAGACTTCACTGACTGGCTGCAGTTAAAGAAAGAATATGCCATATATAAATTTGTTTTACCTAGTTCATATAACTTTATTTAAATTAGATTTATTTTTACATATTATTAGCTGCTCATGATTTCATTACTCCCATTTAATTAACTCAACCTAATCCTACTTAATTAAGGCTAGTGTAAGCTAGTGGGAAAATAGTACCCATCAAAATTTTCATTAGAAACTTGATATTTTATCATAAATCCAAATAAATAAATAATGCCGAACATTTTCAAACAGCATCATCTAGTCCCAAACTAAGCAGAGCTTGTATTATGGGAACTACATGACTGATATACTACTTATATACATTTTTTTACGTAAATACATAAATACTTATATACCTTTGAATAAGTCTTGGGTGTTCCAAAACCGGCAACCCCTTTTGCACATCCAACATTATATTTATGTAAGACGAAAAACAATGGTAGCTAACCGCATTATAAATTTCAAAATAATCGAAAAACAATTTCTTATCTGTTATTAGTTTCTAGTGAAAATGATGTCCAAAACCAAACGGTAGTATTAAAAGTAATACCTCCCTCTAGTTCACACGGAGTTCTTGAGAACTAGCGGGTACATTTCCCCGGCCTAAGCTACGCTCCCTCTAGTGCACACAGAGTTCTTGAGAACTAGCGGGTACATTTCCCCGGCCTAAGCTACGCTCCCTCTAGTGCACACAGAGTTCTTGAGAACTAGCGGGTACATTTCCCCGGCCTAAGCTACGCTCCCTCTAGTTCACACAGAGTTCTTGAGAACTAGCGGGTACATTTCCCCGGCCTAAGCTACGCTCCCTCTAGTTCACAGAGTTCTTGAGAACTAGCGGGAACATTTCCCCGGCCTAAGCTACGCTCCCTCTAGTTCACAGAGTTCTTGAGAACTAGCGGGAACATTTCCCCGGCCTAAGCTACGCTCCCTCTAGTTCACACAGAGTTCTTGAGAACTAGCGGGAACATTTCCCCGGCCTAAGCTACGCTCCCTCTAGTGCACACAGAGTTCTTGAGAACTAGCGGGTACATTTCCCCGGCCTAAGCTACGCTCCCTCTAGTTCACAGAGTTCTTGAGAACTAGCGGGAACATTTCCCCGGCCTAAGCTACGCTCCCTCTAGTTCACACAGAGTTCTTGAGAACTAGCGGGAACATTTCCCCGGCCTAAGCTACGCTCCCTCTAGTGCACACAGAGTTCTTGAGAACTAGCGGGTACATTTCCCCGGCCTAAGCTACGCTCCCTCTAGTTCACACAGAGTTCTTGAGAACTAGCGGGTACATTTCCCCGGCCTAAGCTACGCTCCCTCTAGTGCACACAGAGTTCTTGAGAACTAGCGGGTACATTTCCCCGGCCTAAGCTACGCTCCCTCTAGTGCACACAGAGTTCTTGAGAACTAGCGGGTACATTTCCCCGGCCTAAGCTACGCTCCCTCTAGTTCACACGGAGTTCTTGAGAACTAGCGGGTACATTTCCCCGGCCTAAGCTACGCTCCCTCTAGTTCACACGGAGTTCTTGAGAACTAGCGGGTACATTTCCCCGGCCTAAGCTACATACTAATATTATATAGACACTAAAACAAACACAATTAAGTAGTCCTTTGATAGTTTCACCACACAAACACTGGTTTAGCAGGTCACTAGGATACTCGAGAGTACCTGAAAACGAAAACAAAAATCCACTTTAATAACCACTTTTCTACATCCTACTACTATTATCGCGAAAGTTTGTGAGGATGCATGTTTGTTACTCATTCACGCAAAAACTACTGAAGTTGTATTTAGAGTGGCTTACATAGAAGGCTAAGATAGTATCATTTAGACGCTCGCTAACTTAGTAATTTAGAAGGCAATGTAGATTTAGAGGCGAATAATGCTATAAAAAAGAAGTCTGTTTAAATAGCACCCAAAAAAATTACATGAAAATAAAACTAATGAAGAGGCGACTTCCGAAAAACAACACGTATTTAAAATTTTAAAGTCGTGAGAGCCACGTTGTATAAGCGCTCGCGTGTGTCGGGCCTAATAATTTAGTTTGCCATTATGTTGCATCTAGCTTCTGCCCACGGCTTCGCCCGCGATGTACTCAGATAAAAAGTAGCCTATGTGTTATTCTGATGTATAAGCTATATCACTGTAAAGTTTCATCAAAATCCGTTGAGTATTTTTTTCGTGAAATAGTAACAAAAATCCATCCTCACAAACTTTCACGTTTATAATATTATTAGGATAGGATGTGAGTACCCGGCAGACGTACCTAGTGCAGCGGAGTGTGACGGTCAGGTGCCGTGCCTACAGGCGCGACGCCCCCTGCGCGAGGTCCACAGAGAGGACCGCGGCGGGGGCGGCGCCCCCTCAGCTGCGCCGGTGCCGGCCTCCGCCCTTGCGCCTGCGCCCCTCGCGGCGACCCTGGAAAAATATACATTTTAATGGCTGTTTGGTTAATTAGAATACTAAGCCTATTAGTAATTAGCTGGGCCACGGCAGAGTCGAGTCGCATCGCATCGCCCGCCCGCGCTGTTACTTCTTTTGCTCGGCTCCTTAGGATCGTAGCGTGATGTTAAATAGCATATAACTTTCCTCAAGAAATGGGCTATCAAAAGCAAAAAATATGTTTTCAAATTCGATTCGGTAGTTCCAGAGATTCCAGAGAGAAAAAAACTCTTCATCAATAATAATACATTACGTAATATTTATTTTTTACTTTTTAAAGTGCTGTGTATAGTACCGATTAAAAAAAGGTTTGTGCTCAGCGTAATGCTGCACAAACCTTAAAGTCATCAAATAAATTTGAACTTTTTTACCTCTGTTGGTATACTTGAGGTACTGCGAGACTATGAGTGGCGTATGAATGATTGTATGTAATTGACAATATCATTTATTTCAAAATAATTTTGATTCTAATTGAATTTTGTATTTTGTTAATTGTGACGAGCGCGGCCTAGCTAACTACGGTACGCTAGCGCCATCTCTTATCAAATGGACGCACTAATTATTATACCGCCATCTAGTATCGACTGGCACTAACCACGCTATTAAAAGCCGGTAGTTGCTAGAATGTTTGAGGCGGTACGAGACGGGGCGGAGCGAGGCAGCGTGCGGCCTACGCCCCCTACGAGAAAGTTCTGGAAGAAACATCTTACGAGATATATGAGCGCGGCAAGCGACCGGTAGAGATTTGTTTTCCTTTCGAGATTTGGTGGTGAATTATTTAAAGTGATAAAGAAGGGATACCCAGTGACTAGTGAAGTGACAGTTGCGCTAGTGTTGTACCTAGTGAAACAATGTTTTAGTGTTTTTGTTTTAATTGTGTAGTTTCGTTGTGTTATTTGTTTTGTTGACATTTTTATAGAGTGATTTACTAATAGTGTTAATTTTGATTTTAATTGGACTTAATTATTTAATCCCGAACCCTAGCTCGTAGCAATATTATTTTATCTCTGTGTTGTGTAAATACTTATGTTGTTTTTTTAAAATAATTAGTGTAATTGGGTCTGCCCGTTCTAATTAAATAAATAAATTAAGTGTCTATGCAGATTTTTATTTCAAGAGTTGGCCATGGCACGCTTTGGGCGTGGCCGTTGTCCATTTGTGTGATTGATGCCAGCTGATGACGTGTCTTACCGGTCTCGTCTCGCCTTCAGCCCAGCGCTCGTAGGCGCGCTCGCGCTCCAACCATTCTTGGTACTTGTACCACCACTCCTCCCACTTTACGTAATCACCGAGCGTCAGTCCTGCAACAAAATAAATAATGCTGGGCATGTGGTACCAAATCGAACGAGGTGAACTCATTTCTAAGTTTCGATTTTATACTCGAGATAACTTCGAAATTAAAAGTCCGATTCGGATGAATTAAAAAGTATTTGACTGCTACGTAAATACCCACGGCGACTTTTTTTGAAGGCAATAATGAGTACTTTAATCATATAGTACATAATTGATATGTATCATCAATAGTTTTCTCAGCGCACGCCAAATAATGAATTTTATAGTCAAAATTTTGCTATTTTGCTGCTTATTTCTTGATAATTTAGCTTTCTATCAGTGAAAAAATGGTTAAAACCGGTCCAGTAGTTTCGGAGCCTGTTCGGTACAAACAAACAAACAAACAAATTTTCCTCTTTATATTCATATTTATTGCTCTCATGTACACAGTTTAGTATAGGTGTTAAAACAATACATAAGAAAGTAGGTAGGTACATGAACCCCGTTAGGGCGCTGCAACTTTGAGTTCGGTTGTGTATGTTGATAAGTAACTGTTTTTTTATCTGTTATTAAGAATGAAATATAATTTAATAGGTTGAAGAAATCATAAAAGTCACTTATAAAAACATAGCTAACCAGTCGCAAATAAATCACACATACGTACGGTCGTCTTTCATTTCACGGAGATAGGCATCAAGCTAAAGTGAACCGTATTTACAGAACCAATAATATTAGTGTAGAAGAGTACATGGTAAAGAAGTAAAATAAATAAATTAATAGAACAAAGACCGCCCATTATAATAATAATAATGCTGGACAATCCACACAGCATCATCTAGTCCCAAGCTAAGCAGAGCTTGTGTTATGGGTACTAGATGACTGATATACTTAATACAATACATTACATAGATATATATTTTTTATTATACATAGAAAATACCCAGAACACCCATTGTACGTCATATGTTTATGGATTTAAGTATTTGCTTTGGTGTGCATTATATCTAGGTGTTTATATATCTATGTTACCTCTCAGATATCCCTTCTTCTTGTAGTAGTCGTATCGGACAGTGACGTCATCCCAGGAGGGCATCCCGCCGGGCGCCGCCGACAGCAACTCCTCAGGGTAGCTGCCAGCCGGCGCGTCTATCTCCAGCAGCGCACTGTCAACGTAATTTAGTATAAACTCAAGCAACCCACATAAATCTGAAGATCTCTGTGTCGCAGTGGGCGAAGGCCCGCCTAAGACGCAGATGTTTGTTGGTTCGATTCCAGCCGCGGGAGAAATGTATGTAAGATCTGCAAATATTTGTCTCGGGTCTTGGTGTTTTCTATGTAAAATATGTATGTATTTACAAAAAAAAAGTATATAAGTAGTATATCAGTCATGTAGTTCCAATAATACAAGCTCTGCTTAATTTGGGGCTAGATGAAGCTGTATAAAAAATGTCCAGCATTATTTATTGATTTATTGCAGATACAAACATTTGTCCCGCGGCGGGAATCGAACCCGCAACCGTCTCAGGCGGGCATTCGCCCACAATACACTTGTCAGTGCAGACCTGAGTTCCCCCACTTAGAATTAGAATTAGAACTGCAGCATAATAAAAAAGCTGGTGGGATTTGGGCGCAGTCGGATGCGCTTATGCGAATGTTTCTGAAGGAAGCAGACCAATTATTTTCCTTCTATATTTATTTTAATATGGCGCAGCCGGTAGAATTATTATCCTACCGGCTGCGCCATATTACCGGCTGGCGGAATACTTTTGAAGTATAGTGAGGTGACCGTGGCGAGAGGTATAAAGGTGACTCACGGGTGCCGGCCAGGCTCGACGTCGCGCGGCGGCTCGGCGTCGATGCGCACGTGCAGTTGCGCGTCGCGCCGCGTTATGCGCATGTTCATATTCTCGAGCCGCGCCGAGCGATCCATCGACCATTGTGCCATCTTGCCGAAGCGCTCAGACAGCGTCAGCCTGCAATACATTCAATATTAGAATAATACCGCATTATATCAAAAACTACACTACTCGAAATCATTTTTCAAAATACGTCTAATTACTACTGTTTTTCGTTAATTTTCCTGACGTTTTGCAGCTAATTTAGAAGCTCTAAGTTCACCCGGAGCAAACGCTCGACGGTGGACCGGCGAATACTGGCGATGACTGGGAAACAGCATTCGGATCGCTTAGTTAGACGGTTGAATTGTTGCGCGCGCGTCGAAAAACAGTGGCAATTAGCTATTAATTCAGTGTTTTTAAATATTTTTGTACATTGAACATCAAGGATGTTACCTTGTAGGCGCTTGCTCGGAGCTGCCCGAATCGCTGTCCGATTCGGAGTGTCTCGTGAGTGCCGCGGCTATGGCGCCGGGCGAGACGCGCGGGTGATGCGGCGGAGGATGCGGCCGCATGCGCGGGTCGGTGGGCGGCGGCGCGCGCTCGCCCTCGCGCTTTATCTGCTCCGGCGGGATGGGCACGGGTCCGCTGCGACCGGCTGCGCCAATCAACTGGCCGCGCTGCCATTCTAACACCTGAAATTTAACGTATCGTAATGAATTACATCAAAACAAAGCCATATGTGAAATAGGTGATGTTCTGGGTTTTTTGTATCATCGATAAAAGAGTTGACATCTAACGGTCGCCATGTTCCATAGCAGTTCCTTTAATAAAGATCAATTTATTACTTTCTTCTTCTCGACAACCTATGTGGCGCAATGGGCGAAGGTCCGCCTGAGACGCAGAAGGTTGCGGGTTCGATTCCCGCCCCAGGACTAATGTTTGTATTATCTGCAAATATTTGTCTCGGTTCTAGGTGTTTTCTATGTATAATATGTATGTATTTACAAAAAAAAATGTACATAAGTAGTATATCAGTCATGTAGGTCTCATAACACAAGCTCTGCTTAGTGTGGGGCTAGATGATGCTGTGTGAAAATGTCCAGCATTATTATTATTATTATTTTTATATGGGATTTCTAACTTAATTCATCTATTCCAGATTTTATTATACCTGAAAAGTATACCGTCCCTGGCTTTGAGAAGCTCCCTGGTAGGTTGTACGACGCGGACTGTGATGATATGGCCGACGATGGAGCATGCAGGTCTAGAAGATACCTATTCACTCTTACCTTGAAGAGACCCAGATTGTATTTTTCAGTAAAGAAAGTATACCTTTTCCTCCCTAGTTCGTTTGCTGCCTTCCCTGGCTTTGAGGAGCTCCCTGGTAGGTTGCACGGCGCGGGCTTCGCCCCTCGGCACAGGAGGGCGGGCGCGATTCGGCGACTTAGACTTCAGTCTGAAAAAACATCACTATAAATTAAACCACACTAAACTGACGCCAAGATGGGCATACATACATACATACATACATAAACTCACGCCTGTTTCCCGGAGGGGTAGGCAGAGACTACGCATTTCCACTTGCTACGATCCTGACATACCTCTTTTGCTTCATTCACTCTCATTACATTCTTCATACATGCTCGCCGATTTTGGATACTCTTGACCATAGATAAGATGAGCAACTTAGATAAATAAATAAATAATAGCCTCGATTCTGTAGTACACTAACTAAACTAAATTTAAACTGTCGCTCTCATTTACTGATAGTGTACGCAAGAAAGAGATGGCAAGAATTTTAGTGCTGTCAAATCAGTTCACGTGCCGCTTTTCTTTTTTATAGTCAGCATGTTTTGAAATTACGACTAAATTTGTATGGAACACTTAAATCTGACTAATTTGACAGTACTAAATTTGTAGCTATCTCTTTCTTGCTTGCACTATCAGTAGAAGAGAGCGACAGTTTAAATTTAGTTGGGCCAGAATTTATAGTCTAATCGGGGCTCCCTAGGGGACTATTCAGGCGCTATGTGAAAATTTAAGCGCGAATTCAGTCTTTATGCACCCAGCCATAAGGCCAATGCTAAATGATGTATTTTGGGGGACTGTTCAACCCCCGACTGTGAGTTCAGGCTTAAGGCTTACAGAATCGAGGCCAATACTGGACATTTTCACACAGCATCATCTAGCCCCAAACTAAGCAGATCTTGTATTATGGGAACTACATCACTGATATACTACTAATATACTTTCGTTTCTGTAAATACATCATCATCATCAGCCTATATTAGTCCACTGCTGGACATAGGCCTCCCCCAATGAGCGCCATAGCGCCCTGTCTTCAGCTTGTCGCATCCAGCATCTGCCTGCAGTGTTTCGCAGATCGTCATCCCACCTGGCCGGAGGGCGTCCTACACTACGTTTGCGGAGTCGCGGTCTCCACTCAAGAACACGTTTACCCCAGCGGTTACCGGTTCTTCGCGAGATATGTCCGGCCCACTGCCACTTCAGCTTGCTAATTCGTTAAGCTATGTCGATAACTTTGGTTCTCTGACGGATGTATTCGTTACGAATCCTATCCTTCAGAGAGACTCCGAGCATAGCTCTTTCCATAGCTCGCTGAGCGACTTTGAACTGGTGGACCAGCCCTATCGTGAGTGTCCACGTCTCAGCTCCGTAGGTCATGACGGGTAGGACATATTAAAAAATACATATTATATACAAACCTCGACCTTTTTTATTTACATACAGACATACCTTCTCACCTGTACCTACTATTTTAATAACTTACTTATATATTATACTTAGGCTAGGTATGTTTGTTTAATTGTAAGTTAATAAATGCCCTTTCATTTATTTTATTTATTTAAACATTTATCCCGCGGCTTCACCTGACTTTTCTCCAGAATATCAATGAAACTACCGTGAATTGTATATATCGACGGCAGAAAGCGGAAATGTCGTATCTCAAAAATTGGCCTAAATGACTTATAACTTTATTGTTAAGCAAAAAACCGCGTCAAATTGTCTATGTCTCGTCTTTCTACGATTATTTTTTTTATGTTTTGTTAAAAAAACAATAAAGTTGGTAAGTCATTTAGGACAATTTTTGAGATATGACATTTCCGCTTTCTGCCGTCGATATATAGTTTTAATTACCTGGGCGGTACTTTGGCCCCCTTCGGCGGCGGCGGCGGCGGTTGCTTCTTGTTCTTAGCTGAGCACACGGAGCAGGATTCGTCTGAACAGCTGCTGCCCGAGGACCCTGATGACGACTGCAACAAGACAAGATGGATAATGTTGCCCACTGTTTCTCAAAGTGAGCGATAGCGCCCCCTTGTGGGCGCTGGAGGCCAAAAGGGGGCGGTAGAAGACTCTAGAAGATATTGGGGGCGCCAAGGCGGTCTAGCAGGGAAAGAAAAGGTTTTCAAACGTATGTTTAAAAAGTTTAGGTTTTATTTATTCTTAAAGTGGGCGGTGGGAAAAATAAGTTTGAGAACCTGTGCCTGTGTATACCCTAATACAAAGATCATTTGAGATTATAACTAGTTTGTTTACGCAAAACCTTGGCCTACCTTCCTTTCTGTTGCTATACCCTTAGACAGGGTTCATGTGAGATACCTACCTATAAACACCATCTATGTACCTACCATGTGAAAACAAAAATGTATTGAGAATACATTATTGCACACCAGATATATTAATAACATATTATATATTAACTAGCTTCTGCCCACGGCTTCGCCCGCGAGGTATCCAGATAAAAAATTGCCTATGTGTTATTCTGATGTATAAGCTATATTACTGTAAAGTTTCATCAAAATCCGTTCAGTAGTTTTTGCGTGAAAGAGTAACAAACATCCATCCTCACAAACTTTCGCGTTTATAATATTAGTAGGACATACCCTGGGAGGCGGGGACGGAGGCCTAGGCCTCACAGCCATGGCCCGCGAGCGCGGCGGGGGCGTAGCCCTGCGCGCCGCTACCGGAGACCTCGCCCTGGGCGCGGGCGACCTCACCCTGGGCGCGGGAGATCTCGCCCTGGGTATAGGAGATCGGGCCCTGGGCGCGGGAGATCTCGCCCTGGGCACGGGAGCTCTGGGTGCAGGGGATCGGGTCCTGGGCGTGCGACGTCGGACCGGGGGCGAAGCACCGCGCCTGTTGAAGAAATGGTGTTTAGTCCCAGCTCATCTGTACTGGTGTGATGATTGAATGAACGATAAAGATTAAAAATTCAGATAATAATAGAATAAATAATGCTGGACATTTTTCACACAGCATCATCTAGCCCCAAACTAAGCAGAGCTTGTATTATGGGAACTACATGACTGATATATTAATTATATACTTTTTTTTGTAAATACATACCTATTTCATATAGAAAACACCCAGACCTGAGACAAATAAATGTAGAACATACAAGCATTTGTCCCGCAGCGGGAATCGAACCCGCAACCTTCTGCGTGTCAGGCGGGCCTTCACCCACTGCGCCACAGAGGTCGTCAAATATAACATAACGTAGGTACTTCAAAATAGTCCTCACCTGATAGGGCTCCGTCTAGGGCTCCGTCGCGGGGAGCGGCGCGGCGATCGGGACCGCGACTTGCGCGGAGAGCGCACGCGGCGACCCAGCGGCAATGGTGATCTACGGACAACGTAATCTTGTCATCATCATAGGTTACCGTAACCGCGTACCAATGGGACGTATGTTTTTTTTAATCTAGACATTCTCACACAGCATCATCTAGCCCCAAAGTAAGCAGAGCTTGTGTTATGGGCACTACATGATGGATGACTGATATACTACTTATATACTTTTTTTGTAAATTCATACATATTATACATCTCTTGTCTCAGGCGGGCCTTCGCCCACTGCGCCACAGGAGGTCGTCAAATGCTTGTTTGCTACTTAAGTTGTATAAAGAATAATAATGCTGGACATTTTCACACAGCATCAGCGTATTTTTTTTTTTGATTAGCCAAAAGAGATACGTCTCTCTAGCCCACAGGTTCTCAAACTTATTTTTCCCACCGCCCACTATGAGAATTAAAAAAAATCCTAGCGCCCCCCAAAGTTTTTAAACCTATGCTTTCCCCTCTAAACCGCCTTTGCGCCCTCAATATCTTCTAGAGCCTTCTACCGCCCCCCTGAAGGCCTTCAGCTCCCACTAGGGGGGCGTTATCGCCCACTTTGAGAAACAGTGATCTAGCTCCAAACTAAGCAGAGCTTGTGTTAGCTACATGATTGATATACTCCTTATATATTTTTTTTGTAAATCCTACTAATATTAAACGTAAAAGTTTGTGAGGACGGATGTTTGTTACAATTTCACGCAAAAACTACTGAACGGATTTTGATGAAACTTTACAGTAATATAGCTTATACATCAGAATAATACATAGACTACTTTTTATCCGGGTACCATGCGGGCGAAGCCGTGGGCAGAAGCTAGTACATATTATACAAAGAAAGCACTGAGCCGAGACGAATATTTGCATATTAAAACATTAGTCCCACGACGGGCGCGCTGCTATGTGGCTGGATTAATCCTCGCTTCGGCAACATTCGCTTAAAGCGAACATGTGGATACGATATCACATAAAAATACTTTTTATGTGATATGGCCTGTTCGAAGACACTCTAACGGTACCGTATCTGACCTTATATATAAAACTAAGAGACATGGGGATGACAGACGGACAACGAACTTAAAAAAAGACCCGTTTTCACCATTAAATTTCGAAACCTAAAATCATAGAGCATCCTTTTAAGGAGCCTGTTATGCCCCAATCTCTAGTGCTAGTGACATTTTTCTGACCCACATCGTAACGGAAGGTAATGTCACGTGACATTTTTTCAATACTTGATAAGGTATTCTTTAATTCAAGTTGACATACGCAACAGCGCTAAGGAGGTCAATAAACGAAACGCTTCCGGCTGAATTGTGAGCCCCCGACAAAATCGGAAGGTCAACAAAATATCACGAAAACTAAGGTTAGTGTTTGTGACATTTTGTTGACCCCCTTCTCACGCCTAATGTCACGCGACATTTTTATGACAATTCAAAAGGCATTCACCAATTGGTGAATGCCTGTGGTCCATAAACGCGACGCATTCGGCGGAATTGTGACCCCTATCCTAGTACTAGTGATATTTTGTTGACACCCTTCCCACACCAAATGTCACGTGACATTTTTATGATTATTTATCAATTCAAGTTGACGTTAGGTTAATAATAAATAACGCTGGACATTTTCACACAGCATCATCTAGCTCCAAACTAAGCAGAGCTTGTGCTATGGGAACTACATGACTGATATAATACTACTTATCCTTTTTTTCTTTGTCCCGCGGCGGGAATTGAACCCGCAACCTTTAGCATCTCAGGCGGGCCTTCGCCCACTGCGCCACAGAGGTCATCGAAATCCAAATTAGGATGTAGTGTAGATCAGACAGACAGCTGAACCGACTGACGTAGAAGCGGAGTGGGGGAGGGGTGCGCACGCGCTTCTATGTGACCGGTTGTGGTCGGATTCATCCTCACTTTGGCAACATTCGCTTGAAGCGAACGTATGTATGATTGGTGTGGATGAAACTACATACGCTATCTCATACAAATATGTGCCAGACCACTTTTTCGTTTGTGTCGTGTGGCTCTTTCAAAGACACTCTAATGGTTCCGTATATGACCTTATAAAACTAATAGATAAATTGGGATGACAGACGGACGAGTTCGTTTTCACCATTTAATTTCGAAACCTAAAACACACAGCATCATTTTAAGGAGTCTGTTATCCCCATCCCTAGTGCTCGTGACATTTTGTAACCTCCTTCCCAAACATAATGTCACAACTTAAAGCATATTTTAGTGTCAAAATTTATCAGGAACATCGCAGTAAGCCACTGTTTCTCAAAGTGGGCGATAACGCCCCCTTGTGGGCGCTGGAGGCCTTCAGGGGGCGGTTCTAGAAGATATTGGGGGCGCTAAGGCGATCTAGAGGGGAAAGCTTAGGTTGTCATGTTTAAAAACTTTGGGGGCGCTAGGATTTTTTTTATTCTCTAAGTGGGCAGTAGGAAAAATAAATTTGAGAACCCATGCAGTAAGCCATACCTAAGCCCTTGGTTAAGTTTTGTAGAAATATAGCAGCATGTAGGAGTTAATCTACGAATAATTATTCGATTTAAATAATTATTTCACCAATATTCAGAATGGACCTTCAGGATGGACATAATGATGTATATTATTTTAGGCTAGATGATACGAAAAATTACCAGAATTATTTATTATTACCTCGTTAAAATAAAAGGCCTATTTGCGGATAACAATTTTGCAAAGTCGACGGAACTCTTTTTAGGGTTAAGCTCGCCTTTGTACATGTTCTATATGTAAGTTTTTTGTCTGTTTTATCTGTGTGTACGATAAAGAATAAAGAATAAAGAAAAACGGTCGCGCGAATTCGTTTCTTAAGAACGCTGCCTTAACGGTAAAAGCTTTTAAGTAGCTAGTTTTTTTTTTAATAAAATAAAATAATAAAATTAAAATAACCTTGATCTCCGCGACATGGGGGAACGCGATCTCCGGGGAGACACAGATTCCGAGTCTTCTAGGTACATCTGCTTGTACCCCGTGTGGCGCCATCTATAACGATAGTACATTTAAGAGACTATGTCGCTTGTATTGGGATTCGGAATTTTTCGTAAAACGATTTTTAACATCGATTGCAGCAATAAAACGTGCACTGGGCCCATAACCTATTGGAAATCTGGTTTTACAGATTGAAAACAAACGAATATGATATAGATTTAACAAATAAAATTATATTATCCTTTTAAAATCACTAGGGAGTTTTATACATCTGACACCTATCTACCATGTGTTTTAAATAAAACCTCTTTGTTCAAATAAAGTTTACTTTTTGCTAATAAAATAAAATAAAAAAAAAGATTGTGAATTTTCAAATACTTGAAATAATTAGTTGACTCAATGTTGGAAATGGAACGCGCTACAACTTGGGCTACAGGGTTCAGATAAAAAAAATCACGTATTTTTTGATGATTAGCCAAAAGAGATACGTCTCTCTAGCTCACAGGTTCTCAAACTTATTTTTACCACCGCCCACTTCGAGAATAAAAGAAATCCTAGCGCTCCCCAAAGTTTTTAAACATAACAACCTATGCTTTACCGCCCCCAATATCTTCTAGAGCCTTCTACCGCCGCCCTGAAGAACTCCAGCGCCCACAAGGGGGCGTTATCGCCCACTTTGAGAAACAGTGCTCTGGCTCAAGGTTTGCTGGAAGAAAACTCTTTTTAGGTTTAAGCTCGCCTTTGTACATGTCATTTAATTCTACCTTTTTGTGTTTATTTGCGTGTACAATAAAGAATAAACAGATAATTTTGAAAATTTAAATAACATGAAACCTTGCTTTATACTTATACTTGTAGTAAGCTAAGTTTGTAAAAAAAAAACAAGAAGTGGGCGTGAACTCCCTTCTAGGAATAAAAACAATATTAAGTTTGAAAGTGTCTCCAGGGCCCCGCAGTTCCTGACGGTAATGACCCAAATTTCGTATATTTAATAAATTGAAAATTTTGGGGGTAACTTGACTTTTTTTTATGGATTAAATTTTAAAGAATCATGTTTTTGCTAAGCAGAAACGCTAGTATTAGGTCTTAACATATTATTTATAACAAAGCGAATGAAGCAGTGTTGTTGATTAAACCAGGGTTGAAAGGAGGCAATCTGACGTATTATTATTCAGATTGTCTGGTAGAGATCGCTTAATAGCGATAAAACCGCTTATTGTACAACATTGTCAAAGTTTGTAGTCTTTGTACTTATCTAAGCTAAAATATAAATTTGGTGTGCATAAAGTATTTTCTATCATGAATTTGTAATAATAAATCTGTTCCGTTACTGATTGGCGGATCAACACACAGCTTAAACCATAAGTCCTAGAAGCATGAAACTTGGAGGGAATATTCCTCTTATGGTGTAAGGGTGCGATAAGAAAGGAATTTGGGAAATTCTACGCCTAAGGGGGTGAAAAGGGCTGAAAACCTATGTATGAAAAATCGTATTCCTTGAACTTACAGTGTTGAAACTTCACATAAATATTCTTCTATCCAAATGATAAAATATTGATATAATTATCACCTGAAACTACCCCTCTGAGGGGTTGTAGAGGGTGTCCAAGTTTGTATGGGAACTTTTTAACGAGTGGTCCAATTTACTTGAAACTCGGCTTAAATATTATTTAGTCAAATGATAAAAGACAAATACATTTTTTCTAAACCACCCCTCAAAGGGGGTTAGGATGGTGTGTTAAGTTTGTTTAAAAATGTTTAACGCATGGTGCGATTTGCTATAAACTTAGTTTGGATACTTAAAATACAAAATAACTGAATACGGGCTTCAAAAAAAAGCCTTTAAAGGTGCAAGGCATGCAATTATTTTTGATGCACCTATCCTACGAGAGTAAAACCGCGGGCATCGACTAGTCTATTAATAAAAGCCTTAATAATTTAATTCACATAGCTTGATCCAATATTTTGGATTTGAGTTATGTATTTATAGTTTTTCATAGTCTGTGGTTAAGATGACTTGTATAACACAAGAAACATGGAACTGCATATACGTGGACAGCCTGACGGTACATTATATACCTTGTTCCCATAATTGACGACCTCTGTGACGCAGTGGGCGAAGGCCCGCCTGAGGCGCAGAAGGTTGCGGGTTCAATTCCCGCCACGGGACAAATGTTTGTATCTGCAAATATTTGTCTCGGGTCTGGGTGTTTTCTATGTATAATATGTATGTATTTACAAAAAAAAATGTATATAAGTAGTATATCAATCATGTAGTTCCCATAATACAAGCTCTGCTTAGTTTGGGACTAGATGATGCTGTGTGAAAATGTCCAGCATTATTATTATTATATTATATTGTTTGCTATTGATATTCTATATCATTGATCTTCCTTATATTAATTACTAGTTGTTGCCCGCGACTTCGCCTGCGTGGTATATTATTAAAAGTAGCATATGACCGTCTCCAGGCTTCAAACTATGTCCACCAACTTTTGAATGAAGGATTACAATTTATACAAAGTTTAGAGCTCAATTGCACACCACCAAATGGTAGTTTTGAAAAAATAAAAAATACTGTTTCATTATTTTAAAGTTTATTTGTACAGAGTTTTGAGCGAATCAACAATTTTTTTTTTCATAGAAACTTTACCGCCCTATTTAATCCCCTTAGGGGTCGATTTTCGAAAATTAGATTAGCCTATGTGTTATTCCAGATCCTAAAGTATCTACATTCCGAATTTCATCAAAATCGGTTTAGAAGTTACGGAGATACGTGGTAACAAACATTCACACACACAGACTTTCGCATTTATTATATTAGTAGGATTTTAAATGTTAGTATATCGTTAATAGTCTGACGTATTTTAAAGTAGTTAAAATTTTAGTCTTTTTTAAGTAATTGGCCTTCGGCTGTGTTAATTACACAAATAAACAATAAACAATCGTCTAGCCTTAGTTGTTCTTAAATAATATGCTTGTTCACGTGTAAAATAACTTTAAAAACGACTATTTCATAAACTAGCTACTGTCCACGGCTTCGCCCGTGTGGAACCCGGATAAAAAGTAGCTCTCACCGTTGAGACTCTTACAGCGTTTGTTAGAAATGCATTCGCTCGACCGTTTTTTCTGCGTATTACGTTGCTAAATTGGTCTCCACGTAAAGATATTTTCTTCCACCCCAAGAGGGCGCAGCGGGGAAACAAAACTTTAATAAAGTGTAAGAATCGACGCGGAGGGATAGCGTTCGTTGCGATCACTCACCCTGATGGACTCTCGGAATGAGTCGAAACTTAGTCGATGCCTTCACCGGTAGGACGGTACCCACAAGACACGATAAAGTGCAAGACACGACGCGGATGGAGAGCGTTTGTTGCGATCATTCATTCTGATGGACTCTCGGAATGAGTCGAAACTTAGTTGATGCCTTCACCGGTAGGGCGGTACCCACAAGACACGATAAAATGCAAGACACGACGCGGATGGAGAGCGTTTGTTGCGATCATTCATTCTGATGGACTCTCGGAATGAGTCGAAACTTAGTCGATGCCTTCACCGGTAGGACGGTACCCACAAGACACGACGCGGAGGGAGAGCGTTCGTTGCGATTACTCACCCTTATGGACTCTCGGAACGAGTCGAAACTTAGTTGGTGCCTTCACCGGTAGGACGGTACCCACAAGACACGATAAAGTGCAAAACACGACGCGGAGAGAGAGCGTTCGTTGCTATCACTCGCCCTGATGGACTCTCGGAATGAGTCGAAACTTAGTCGATGCCTTAACCGGTAGGACGGGTGCCGTCCTTCCGTTCACCGGTACGTGATTATTCCCGTTTAACAACATGGAGGCCCTTAATAAACATAATAATCTAATCTTAAGACGACGTCGGTGGAGCAGCGGGTCAGTAGATGGCTGAGACGCAAGAGGGTTCAATTCCCGCCGCGAGACAAATGTTTACATGTTCTGCGGATTTTTTTTCCGGGTGTTGTGGTACCAAGGTACTCTTAGTTCCTGATATGGGTATAGTAAACGACCTCTGTGGCGCAGTGGGCGAAGGCCCGCCTGAGACGCAAAGGTTGCGGGTTCGATTCCTGCGCGGGACAAATATTTGTCTCGGATCTGGGTGTTTTCTATGTATAATATGTATGTATTTACAAAAAAATCTATATAAGTAGTATACCAGTCATGTAGGTCTCATAACACAAGCTCTGCTTAGTTTGGGGCTAGATGATGCTGTGTGAAAATGTCCAGCATTATTTATTTATACATAGTTCCCTGTATCGTAGGTATCAGGAACCACGAGTACCGTGGCAAAAACCACACATAGACTTGGAGCGAATAACTGCAGAACATGCAAATATTGGTCATGCTGCGAGAAAGAAAAAAGAAGAAAAAAACTAACCTGTTAGGATCCTTCTCCTCAACCTCCAGCAGTTTCCTGTCCCAGCTGCCGGGAGACGCCTGACGGGCGCGCTTCATCACATTGTCCAGTTCCTTGCGCCGGCCGGCCGGGTTCGATGGATCTGAGGAAGAGTGCCTGCATCAGTTTCGGAGGACTCCTGAGGCTCCTATTTTAACGCCCAACAGACTCATACGTAGCCCTGAATTAACAAACTCTTTATTTCGTCCCAAATGGATAGGAACTTAGGAAGTAAAAAATAAAATAATTAACGCTGGACAGTTTCACACAACACCATCTAGCCCCAAACTAAGCAGAGCATGTATTATGGGAACTACGATTGTGCAGTGCGGTGATACGATAAGTAGTGTGCCGTAATGTGAACATGGACTTTTCTGATTCCGAAGATGAAATGATATATACTCCGTATACTCCAGTCATCCCGTGACCACGGCTGTTGCAACACAGTCGAAACGTCGGGAAAATTATAAAAAAGGTAAGCGCGATAAGGACCCGTTTAACTTAAAATCAAGTTGCAAATGAGGGAAATTAACCTAATTTATCCGAGTCAGTTGCTAGAGGCGGTTGTTGGACAGGACCTCTTGTTGTCCAGCGTATTGATCGCTATACTTGACAACGAGGGCCTAGGAAGCCATGGTCTCCTTCCGCGAAGACGTTACCTTGGAGAGGTGACTGCAGAGCGGATCAGGGAGGAAGATCATAAAGCTGAACCGATTCGCAGGCGGAGGAATGGAAGGAGGCGGCGGGGACCGCTCGATGGGGGCCAGCAGGGTTTAATTACGAGAACACCTTTGGACGACCAGAGTAGCGCAGTGGGCGAAGGTCCGCCTGAGATGCCTTCTGCATCTTGTTGCGGGTTCGACTCTCGCTGCGGGACAAATGTTTGTATGATTTGCAAATATTTGTCGCGATTCTGGGTGTTATCTATGATTTTGACCTAAAATTTGATTATAACACGTAATTCAATTAGTTTTGTTACATTTTAGAGCAGTATTATGTCGAAGGTATGTTTCTGTCGAAATAATGATCTGCCGAACAAGTGCATGTCGCAGTAGGGTCTGTCGAAGTAGTAGTTTTTCGAAGGTGTGTGTTGTCGAAGTATGTTATTTCGAAGTTAGCGACATGTCGAAATAACAAACTGTCAAAATTCAGTGGGGCACTGGGTGGGTCGTTAGTTTTGTTTGAAACTTTAGTAGTAATGAAAAAAAAAAGCTTCTAGACTGAGTATTTGTTTATCTACTCACCGGTTATCCTGCTATGCTGAGGATTCCTGTCCATGTGGAGTCGGGTCTTGGAGGCCGTCTCCGCAGCCCGGGAGACCGAGCCGTTACGCCGGGATGACATTCTGTAATCAAATAATAGTACGATGAATTCAAAGCCTTTGTCTCAAATTATTATTTCGTCTTTTCTGTCCTTCAGATATGTTACAACTAGCTTCTGCCGACGGCTTCTCCCGCGTGGTACCCGGATAAAATGTAGCCTATGTGTTATTCTGATGTATAAGCTATATTACTGTAAAGTAACATCAAAATCCGTTCAGTAGTTTTTGCGTGAATGAGTAACAAACATCCGATCCTCACAAACTTTCGCGTTTATAATTAGTAGGATAGGATGTAGTGCCCTTTAATAAATAGGCAACTCAAATATCTTCAGACAGAAAAGACTCGTATAATATCGATCGAAATTCACTTCAAGAAGTTCGTAAGATATTCAAGAAAATGTTTGATTTGTTAGATCAAATCAATTTTTTTTATAAAAAAATCTATATACAGATCACTTACATAACTAAAAACTATTGCTAGGTACCTAAAACTAAACCAACTTGTAATCCTTTAATTACTTGGACCGAACAGCAAGAACAAGCCCACTTTTTGTTACAAAAATATGTTGGGTGTTAGAAACATGGTTGCTGTGGACACGCAAACACTTGACTATTTGAAGAAGTGTTTGTGAAAGTCACAAACACTAATTAAAATATTGGAGTGTTCATGACTTCAGTCAAAATTTTACATTATTTTGATAAATCAAAGTTTGTTAAGAATTAGAGTTATTGGTTAATGATTTTCGCGGAACAACCTTTTTTGTCCTTTTTTTGTACTCTTTTAGGGTGCTGAAGTTTAATGGCGAAGACGGACCCCTTACGGTGTGACTCGTACAGCCGATTATTGCATTAAACTTCTTGGTTTCATTTATAAAGCCCCTATGCCCTTCTATATATGATATTAGCCCTCTATATATGATTAGGAATTTTAATGTTAACCAAATCGACATGGGCCTGTTTCAGGGCATGTTAGCTGCGCAAACTTCAGCAATCATGCTCTGCCGGTCCATATACGAGCTGGTTCATAAAAATGTTTAGTAGTCTACGAGGGTACGATAGAACTGACATCGTCGGAAATCGACGAAAGTTCTTAAAAAAGCAGAAAAAAAAATAAAAAAATATAAATCCCCTGGGATTTTATTTATGTACCTATGCATCTAAAATCGAAACATTTTAACCTGTGATAAGAAAACAGTTAAGTTCCAAAAGTGTAAAAGACAATATTTGGAGATGTGAGTTTCATATGAAATTAAATTAATTTAAATGTCCCCCAAAAAATTCTGAGTCAAGCAGGAACCAACACATCTCACCTCAAACCAGCAATGCATTGGAAATCGTCATTAATCACATCCAAATGAGATGCTGAGCGAATCCAAATATTTGCAAAATAAATTTAGTCGAGTAGTAATCTATACTAATATTATAAAGAGGAAAGATTTTTTGTTTGTGTGTTTGTATCGAATAGGCTCCGAAACTACTGGACCGATTAGAACAATTTTTTTACTAATAGAAAGCTAAATTATCAGGAAGTAACATAGGCTATAATTTATTTTCAAAAAAATAGAGATCCTTAAGAAAATTGCAATAATGTAACCCAAAGTAGCAAAATTTTGCCTATAAAATTCATTATTTGGCGTGCGCTGAGAAAACTATTGATGATTCATAAAAATGATGTACTACATGATTAAAGTACTCATTATTACCTATAAAAAAGTCCGCGAAGGAATATATCCAACTATCATAGTTAAGTCACAATAGCAGCTTTTGTGTTCTAATATTTAATGAGATCGCCGATTGAAACAAAAGTTGGATACATTTGTATCATAGTACTATTTCTTATTCAAATATAGCTGTTACTTTTTATCCATATATTCCCACGGAATCGAAACTTACGCGGGTGAAACCGCGGGGTGCAGCTAGTACCTTATAAACTAGTCCAAAAACCCAAGAACCAATTAACTGTATTCAAGCAAATAGTTTTCATTAATTAATTCATATTTATTGGGCACTTTTTATCTAAGTTGTAAAAACAATGACCCATGGACATAGGGACACGGTGATCTAAAACCACCACCTCTTGAAGACAGGGCTCACAGATTGTGGACTCCGTCATGATTGTCTTCAAGATGAAGAGAAAATGGAGCATGTGGTACACTGCACCACTACAAGCAAAGTCACGTCAAAAACGAGGCTGCAAGAGCTCATTGGATCATGCCCGAATCAACAACTCCCTAGTGGTCGGAGATACTGGAATATTGCTGTCATTAACTTTTCTGTTATTTCAAAGAGTTGGACTGGTTGGTCAGGTTAGTGGGGGGGGTTAATGCATAATAATCCCGCTGTGGAATGTCAGTGCAGACCTTGGAGGCTGCATGGTTTTACATCTGAATAGAGTTGAAATATACACTGTTTCATGATGAGTTAATATCAGTTTATACAACCCGACAGGACATTCCTCATAATTATCATTTCAATCCAAAGATGGAAATGTCGAAATTACAGATTTCTAAAAATAGCTTTCCCACTGTTCAATATTCCTGACATGTTTTGTTAAGGTATATCAAAGAAGAACCAAAGCCACAGACATCAATCTCAGAATAAGCAAGTTGAAGAGGGGCGGGCTATATAACAAAATTTATTTATTTTTCTCCTTGAATCCGCAATCAGTTGGTGGACTATAAGCGGATGGGTTGAAAGATACATGGTGCTTGGGATCCAGACTCATTAGTTGATTTTCCATTTACTTATCCAGTATATCCAAGACATTGGTATAGCTGAATAAATGTTTTTCTTTCTTCTCCTATTCTTTCTATAGCATGCAGAAATGAGGTTTTAATAAAATCTAATAATTTTCTATCACTACCACTGTTTCGTTTTATAATATTAACCATGTTTTTATCAAAAAATCCTACACAATAATATTCACAATACGTAGATGATTTTCTTGACCTGATTTACAGGCTATTTTAGATTAATTGTGAAGAACAGAGCTCATCTACGGTAAGATTTTTCCAAATATGTACTGTAAGAACCTACAGTACATATTAGTTATTTGTAAGTATGTACCATTATGTTAATAATAAGGAAATATTATTAACATAATATTATTTTAACATATAGTTTTTTATGAGCTAAGAATGGACCCCGCTCTATGTCAATGGGGAACCACTTACATTAAAATTGAAGGTGCTTAAATGGACAACAAGTTTTATGATGAAGTTATGATTTATCCCTGCATAAAGGTTTACTGATCAGTTTGCTAATAAATCTTCTAGAAGATGCTTCTTTGTAGATAACTGATCCCATTCTGATCCTACCTCAACTCAGTGACTATCTTGTAGAATAACGTTACAAGAACCAAGGTGGTGAAAGGTAGTCCGCATTATGAATGCCCTAATTTAAATGCAAACTAATTATACTTTCACAAAATGGCGGTCCGCTATTGATTTTCCCTTCTGTTGTGAATCTGAGCAGACTTACCTAGAGAGCTGCGTTCAAAGACCGCGAGCGAGGGCTCGTAACGCGCGCGGCGGGTGGCGGGGCGCAGCCCGGTGCCACACGGCTGGCAGACCCGGGATTCGGCGACGCCGCCTAAAAAAACCGGTATACTTAGCATCACGGATGATCGCGCGGTCAGCCTCGGCGGCGACGACCCCGATACGAGACAGTCGCGAACGAAAACGCCCTCGTGAGGCGAAGCACGGGCTAACGCGACGGGCCAAGCGGCAGGCCAACGCGACATGATGACCTCCTGCAATCCTTTGTTGAGAATCTTCATCGAAGCTCCCTCGGTGCGCAGTAACTGGATATCAAAACATAATTCCACCTTACTAGAAACCACAATAACAATGTTACGCACCAGTAGAGAACACCAAAACTTTTCACTGCAGTTCCATTCAATGATAAATCGCCGATGTAACAAGCTCGCTATAATCGCGACACACCTTTTAGCGAGCATCGGCCATTTTACATTTTATTGATTTGCACAGTTGTTGGTTGGTTGACTTTAGTGATGAGCGTTGAACGAACTAGTTGAATCAACCGTTCACGTTGAATCAACGCATCGACGGTTCACTGTCACTTATTCAACTAGTTGAAATTGTAGACGGCTAAACTGAGATTCCAAAATATTTAGTTAACGGTTAATACCATCTACGTTCACGCATCCACAGACGAGTTTATAAATGAGTTTTTAAACTGGAAAAGTATGAAGGGAAGTTTTTTATTGGTCGTTAGATAGCTAGCTGTTTGATCTGTATTTTGTAGGTACCGTCTTGTATGAATATAATGTATGTTTTTTTTTAAATAGGCTCGTATGAAATGTAAAAAGGAAGTTTTAAGTTTTACGGCACATTTCTTTGAAATTTATTAAATTTCAAAGAAACTTGGTAATAAGATTACCTTATCTAGTCTATAAGTTACGGTCGAGCTACGTCAGGTAATCACCCGGTAGATACTATCGACTAGGTAGACATCGTCGCGAAGTTTAGATAGTCCGTCAATATAACGAAGTTGAAATATCGACTAGTCGATGGACTAGTTGATGAACGAAAATTAACGGTTTCGTTTCGTTTACGATAATTACGTCGACGACGTAATTATCGTAAACGACGTTAATATCGTAGTCGACGCTAGTTTAGCGTTATACTTTTTGGGAAAGACGCTCATTGAGACGAACTACGCTACGCGAACTAGTTCCCGGATCCCCGCTCCTCAACTATTTCTTTAGTTCATTCGTTTCAGAGACCGACGACTTGTATTTAGCGAGCGTGAGTGAGCTGATTAATTTTAAACGAATTATAGGTACATACGTAGGTACATAATATGTGCAATTTAGATGAACGTGTTATATTTGCTCAACGTAGGGGACGAATTCACCAAATGAGGGGTTCAGCAGTAAGAAAATCTATTTAGAGAAAGAGATCAAAAACATTTTTTTATCTGTGTTGCTACGTATCGTAGTGGATAATCAATTCTGCAGAGAATGAGATACAATTCTTTAAAAAATATATATATTTTTAAATCGATTCGAATCAAATCCCAGATAACCGATTCACAAAAAAAAACTAACCTCTTAGACCAATTTTCAGAAATCGTATTTTTTTTTCGATTATATTTAATTTAGTTTGTAACTTTAAAATTTATCTATGAATCAATTCCAATAACAAACAAAATAAGGTCCTAAAAGAACGATTAAAAGCTTAAAATCGATCTTTTTATATTTTGTTTTGCTACTTTTGTTTGAGAAATCATTGTTTATGGGTGAATTGTATTTCTATTGAAGCAAAATTTTTTATTGCCATTAATTAGGTAAACTTGGCTACTAGGCATAAGAAGGTAACTAATTAAAAAAAAATATGTTTTTCTGAATAATGTGGTTAGAATAAAACAAAATATTAAGTATAAATGAATCAAAGGTCGATTTTTGGGTGTCTGAGGACGATTTATTGGATCAATCCATTGTTCAAGATCGATAAAAAGTCGATCTTTTTGGCAACAAAAAATCCATTCTTCGGTTATTTGATCTCAGTATATTTAGTTTAGCCATGCGCGAAATGTGTCAGTGAAAAGAAAAGAATGAAGTATATCTTTTGGCTAAGTGAACTACTTCATTGATTTAGTTCAGTAGTTCATTTACTTCAGGTATACCGTTTAGTTCTTAGAGAATTATGAATGGATGAACGAAATGAAGAAATGAATTGCTTTCTTAGTGCTATGAACTATGAAATGTTTTTATTTTTATATCTCGATTTTCATTCATAGGTACTTTACAGGCTTAGGACTGTCAACCAGGGGCAAACATTTTTACTATAAAATAGGTATATACGTAGGTAATTTAATATGTTTTTTATAATTATAATAAATACGTATTTAAAAATTGAGCTATGTACAAATTAACTTTTGTTAATTAAACTGATTAATATTTCAAAGTTATTAATAAAACGACTTAACTAATTTTTATTTGCATATAAAACTGACCCATAACATGCGCAACACGACGCACTAATAATCGCAAATAACTTACTAAATTCAAACAATGCAAAATAGGTACTTTCTTACTCAAACTAAATATTAATAATCAAAAACCCAAACAAACGTAAACAATCTACTTTAGCAAGAATCAAAGAACTTTATCTCAACGACGTAAGGGTTTGTTATAATTGCAAGTTCTTAGAAAGAGATACCATATCAGCTATCACTCTTTACTCTCGCTTCTATTATTGAAAAAATTGTGCATAATAAAATAGTCTTTGTGTACACGCCATAACACCGTTTTTTCTATCTTCGTCGAGCTTAATGCTAAACGAAGCATTGAAGTAAAAGCATTGAAGAAAAACGACACGTGAACTAAATGAACTAGAGACACATTCGAATGAGTAGTGAACTAAATGACAAGACAATCTTATGTATGAAGTACTTCATTTACTTCATTCGTTCAATTTCGTTCGCGAACTACCCATGGCTATTGGTTAATTGGTTATGGCTTTTGCTAATTTGCTTAGTCTAGTTTACTCGTCAGCTTTTCACTATCATTTTTAATCTAAAGACATTCAATCAAAAAAGAAAGAAGTAGGTACTAGACAAATTAAATAAACGTGGTAAAAACGTATTAAACGGTATTAAATTATTTTATTAGCCAAGCCTGTACTATTAAAAAAAAAAAATATCAGCGATGGCTTTTAAAGGAGCTCAAGTTGCTAAACACAGTAGTATTTTGGACGATTATATCATGTCCTGCCGAGTCTGCATGGTAAAAAGCTACGGTATGAAGAAACTATTTCAAGCTAACTGTAAAATTGCGGAGGAGATCGAGTATTGTACTGGAATACTTGTAAGTAAACACATTTGTGTTATTTTTATTTACTATGGGACCAACATTTGACAAATTAAATAGGTATGTAGGTATAACATTTTCACTTCACTTGATTATGGCTTTTGACTATGTAAGATTTTTACTTGCAAATACAGTAGGCGCTCGGTAATCTGGCACCCGATTTTTCCTCTATGCCGGACAAATATTATCGGGACTGCCGGATTATCGGATTTGTACGGGAAGTAAAACCTTTATACATGCAATGTAAAATAAATTCTACATATAATAGATAGGTATCCACAGTTAAAGACTATTTATGGGCGAGAGCTAAATTACACAAACAATTGAACCGTTCCGTAATCCGGCATTCGGCCCGGAGTGGGTTACCTGAGTCGCTGAGTGCCGGATTATCGAGCGCCTACTGTGGTTATCAATATGTTCACAGAATACAGGCTTGTGATGATCATTTGACTTTTCAAACGTTTCTCATAAAGTGACTTTCATATAAATTTCATTGCCATTTCCCCTAGATAGGGGATAGTCCATGATGATCTTGGGCCACTGATTTCCTGCAACCTTAAATGTCATTGGTGAATCGGGTAGTCCACCTCAGTGTTGGAAGGCCTCCTCTTGAGGAGCCTGTCACAACTACAATATGTGCTGGCAAGTTGAGGTTCTCTCCTATCCTAGTACTATTATAAATGCGAAAGTTTGTGAGGATGGATGTTTGTTACTCTTTCATGTAAAAATGACTGAACGGATTTTGATGAAACAGTAATATAGCTAATACATCAGAATAACACATAGACTACTTTTTATCTGGGTACCATGCGGGCAAAGCTGTGGGCAGAGGCTAGTATTTTTATAAGTTTATCAGTGTCTAGATAAATAAAACTATCTGTTGATGTAATGCCAGTGGAAAGATAAAATTGTATGGAAATGACATTAGCTGGTGAAATGTCATGTGTCAGCTGCCAAGTTTTCCTTGATGAATTTGTGCTAGCGGTAATGGAAAACTAAGGGTGAGATATTTGTCTAGATCCCAGGTAGATGATAATATAACTAAATGTAAAACTTTACATGGCGAGGATCAATAGTTCCTGAAACAATAAATTATTGAAGTTATTTTTTTTTTTATTGGTTACTCTATTTTGAGGATATGTTTTATTTTGCTGCAGGCTAAAGTCAAAGAATGCAGCCTCATCTTACCCGGTATAATAGGTCTCGGTCATTATTGAGAAAAATAAATCAGAAACATTTTGCTAAGAACAGTGATAACAAATATGGCCTAAACAAACATATTTTATTAAAAAAAATAATGCTGAACATTTTTCCTACGCCATTATCTAGCCCCAAACTAAGCATAGCTTGTATTATGGGGACTACATGACTGATATACTACTTATGAACTTCTTTTTTGTAAAAACATACATAATTATTATACATAGAAAACACCTAGACCCGAGACAAATATATATCTTAGTATGTTTATATATACTTAAATTTAACACAGTATGCATCATGAAAAATAATGCTGAACATTTTTCCTACACCATTATCTAGCCCCAAACTAAGCATAGCTTGTATTATGGGGACTACATGACTGATATACTACTTATGAACTTCTTTTTTGTAAAAACATACATAATTATTATACATAGAAAACACCTAGACCCGAGACAAATATATATCTTAGTATGTTTATACTCGTATATACTTAAATTTAACACAGTATGCATCATGAATCTGAATTATTTTTTTATTATTATTATGAAATATTTGCAGCTCCTAAAACATTTGTCCAGCGGCGGGAATCGAACCCGCATCCCTCCTGCGTATCAGGCGGGCCTTCGCCCGCAGTGTCACAGTTCATCCTCATTTTAAAAACATGATTAACTTTCAGCTAACCAAAAATGACGTACGAGTATTTCCATCATTTTAAAAACATGATTAACTTTCAGCTAACCAAAAATGACGATTTTCCATCATATATATGCCTTAACTGTCTAAAAAAACTTGCGATTGCTCACGATTTCAAAACAACCTGCACAAAAAGTCATGATACCTTACTATCACTGCTCCAAGACGTTGAGGATAAATTGAAACATGAAGATGCTAACCTGAAAGATCACTGTGTGAAGGAAGAATATGACAGTTATTCATTATCTGACAATGAAGTTGAACCAGATGATAATGATGATACTGTATCTGATGATGAAGTGGTTGAAGAGTTGAAGAAAGTCACAGAATTAATTGTCAATAGGTAAGTCCAAGGACCGGTTATAGAGACGTTGGTCGTCCAGCGGTAAGATGGGCAAACGACATTGTAAGCGTTGTGGGACGAACATGTTTGAGGTGGCACAGGACCGTGAGGAGTGGCGCAAACAAAGGGAGGCCTATACTCAGCAGTGGGTGAAGTCAGGCTGTGGATGATGATGGTGAAGTTCTATCTATCTATCTATTTATTAATATAAATAGATAGATAGATAGAACATTCTTTATTTCACAACCATTCTTACAATTGCATACATTCCGCTCCATCCCAAGGTTCAACTAAAATGTATGAATGAATGAAAATACTTTACTGTACAACATAAGAAAAATAGATACAACTTAACAAAACTAAAGCACTTGCTTCGATGAAACTGAATTATGACATGTGTTGAGAAATGTCGCTACAGTAGAATTAAAAGAACGGCCGTTTATTTCCAGGCCGAAAAAAAAACAAATCTGGATTTTCCAAAAAACAAAAGGCCTTGAAAAGAATTGTCAGGAATAGTATGGGCTTTACTGTAAGAAATGCTACGTCACTTTAATTAATTCCATAATTCACTAATGAATTAGGTATGTGTTTAAAAAACAAATGGCTTTGAAAAGAATTGCTAGGAAAAGTATGGGCAAATGTAAGAAATGCAACGTGCAATTTAATGAATTTTCATAATTCACTCGTGAACTAGGTTTGTGTTGAGAAATGTCACTAAATTAGAATTAAGAGAACGGACGTTCATTTCCAGGCCGCGAAAAAACCAATTCTAGAATTTTATAAAAAAACAAATGGCTTTGAAAAGAATTGCCAGGAAAAGATATTATCACTTCTCACTTCTATCACTTCTCATTATCACTTCTCTATCTCTCCTCAAGGGTTTGCTGGAAGAAAACTCTTTTTAGGGTTAAGCTCGCCTTTGTACATGCCTCACCTAATATCTTGTTTAATATTTCTGTTTTATTTCTGTGTACAATAAAGAATTATAAGAAAAGTATGGACTTCACTGTAAGAAATTCAACATCACTTTAATTAATTCCATAATTCACTCATGAATTAGGTATGTGTTGAGAAATGTCACTAAATTAGAATTAAAAGAACGGTCGATCATTTTCAGGCCAAAAAACAATAAAAATTCCACGTTTTCCAGAAAAACAAAGGGCTTTAAAAATAATTGCCAGAAAAAGTATGGGCTTCGCTGTAAGAAATGCGACATTCACTTTAAAACTAAACAGGAGGCCATGAAACATAGGCGGCAAATGCACAAAGAGGAACATTATCTATGTGAGGTGAGTTAATCTATATTTATAAAATAGTTTGTCCTGACTGACTGACTGACTGAGTTCAGGGATTGCGGAAGTACTCCGTGAGGGGGGGGGGGGGTGGAGGAAGGGGGGGGGCAAATTTCATTGATCACCCCCTTCAATCTCCAGCCCTGGCTTGGTAGGCGGGTCACTTATGTGATTTTAGGGGGGGCATTTGACCCTCTCTGCCCCACACTTCCGCGGCCGCTGACTGATTGATCTATCAACGTACAGCCAAAACTACTGAGTCTCGATGCTGTGTGAAATATGTCCAGCATTATTTAATAATGACGTGTTTCAGGGTTTTTGGATTTTGACATTTCAAGGGGGAGAATGGGGGTGAAAGTTTTTATGGGAGTATCGTACCCGCAACCTTCCGCGTCTGTTATTTATTAATGATCGTACAGCGCTCATAACTTAAATTCGAAGCGCGTCCAAAAATATAGCTATCTCTTTTTGGCTGATGCAGGGGCCCGTGCTTGCGCGATAGCAATATTAGCCGTTCAGAATCTGTTATAAATTTGGTGGTGTTCCGTAATTGAAGAACTTGTTGTATTTTTCACATTGTGGTATTATTTTGTAACTAAACAATATAATCTATGTACCTAACCAAACAATACATAAATTTCTTATGTTGTTTTTAATACGAAACAAATAAGAAGAAAACATGTCATGAAAAATATCCAAAATGCGATTCGTTTACATTCCATTTAAAGTAAGTATTTTGAAAAAATATATAGCAAGGTACGTAGATAAATACTATTCGAATGCAAATAATAACATAATATGGTGGAAATAAGCTCTAATTACAAATGACTATGGTATTACGTTTGTATGAGCAATTCATCCAGCGCAGGCCTCTTAAGACCTCGTTTCATCTAACTTGGTCCTTTTCTTTAGGTTTGCGGCAAACAGTTTACTAGCTATATGTCACGTTACTCGCATGAACGTACACATCAGGTACCGCAGCACAAATGCGAACAATGCGACTACAAGACTGCCTTCAAGTATGACCTGGCCAAGCATATCTGGGTGCATACGGGTTAGTATTACAGCATATATGGAGTCGAACAATGGTCTCGATTCTGTAGTACACTGACTAAATCCCCTGCGATCCCTGCGCTCTTCTGAAACTCTTCAACTTCTGACACCTGTACACACTTCCTCCTATGATAGGAGGCCTGTTTCTGGTTTATCTATGTTTTGGATCATACAAAAGTCATGACGTATATAATATGTAAATATGTAGGTATATTGTATATAATAAATTATGTGTTATAATATATTCATAATATGTGGTAAGTACACCAATTAAACCCCTTTTAAACTTTCTTACAGTCCGTTCCATCCAAAGGTTGTCTGGTAGAGATCGCTATTTAGCGATACGACCGCCCATTGTACAACATTGTTAAAGTTGATAGTACTTAACTAAGCTGATATGTTATTTGGTGTACAATAAAGTATTTTCTATCTATCTAAACTAAATTTAAACTGTCTCTCTCCTTTACTGATAGTGTACGCAAGGAGATAGCTAAAGTGTTAGTAGGTGGCGCGACTATACCTACCTAGATTTAATGTTTCATTATTTTCTGTTTTGTTTGTTACCATGTTTAAGTGATAAGACCGCCCATTGTACCCCCGCGATTAGCTTGTAATTTGCTCCGTTTGAATTTGTAAGCAACATAATATTAAGTGGTGTACAATAAAGAGTTATCTATCTATCTATCTATCTATGTTAGGTTGTCGCGTCCCATCCGCGCGCGCCATTGGGCAGTAGCCTACGAGGGCGGGGGGAAACCGCTGTAGAGGCGCGGGTGCGTGCATAGAAATTGTTTTGAATTCTCGAGTAGTTGCCGATAGTCATGAGTAGCACACTGTTTGAAAACGAGGATCGTGCGAGGGGCTCAGTTTTACAACTGAGCCAGCACACTGTGCTACCACAATTGAGGCGAGGCAGTTTCTGAATGTAGTTGAGTGAGGCAGTCTTGGGAACACAGAGTGCACTGTGCGTGTTATGTGGTGTGGTAATGGTGAGTGCTATGTGCGAGGCGCGTGCTGCACGTGTTTTTGCCGGCGAGCATGTACCTACTCTACTCTATTGTGATGTGTGGACCACAGTCATGCCTAGCGCCTCGCGCCTACTCGCTCGCACGCACAGACCACAATCATCCCTCGCAGCTCGCGCCTCGCGCGATTGTGCTACTGTGTTGGTGTGTGCAGGTGTGCTAGTTCGTCCGTATTGAAAGAGGGAGGCCTCGTCTCGAGGAAGTGTGTAGCTACAAAAGTGGTGCCACACGTGCTGAGGACCCACCACTAGTTGCCCGACTTGCGCTTGACTTGGCAAGTCGTGTATTTTTGTTGTTTTAGTCCCTAAGTTTTTGAATTAAACCAACGTATTTTGCTTAAAAGTGGATTTTACTTCCAACAAGAGAAACCCTGCACCTATTAGGCTACATAAAGACTACCTATTTTGTTATCTGTAATTATGTTTTTTTTTAAATAACAGTGTAAATAAATGGATCAGGGGATTTCTGGAACTCTTGTCCACAAATCAGCTTCCCCTTTGAATACCGCAAGGGGATTTGTGGAATAAGCCAAATTTTAGTGCTGTCAAATCAGTCAGATTTAAGTTTTCCATACAAATTTAGTCGTAATTTCAAAACATGCTGACTATAAACACGAAGAAAAGTGGCACTTAAACTGATTTGACAGGTGTAAAATTCTTGCCATCTCTTTCGTGCGTACACTATCAGTTACAGCGACTGTTTAAATTTAGTTTAGTTAGTTTACTACAGAATCGGCGCCAATATCGATTTACGTGTCGCTTTTCTTCGTGTTTATAGTCAGCATGTTTTGAAATTACGACTAAATTTGTATGGAAAACTTATAGTCAGTGAATTTGAAGTCAGTAATATTTAAATTTGACTCATTTGAGAGCACTAAAGTTGTTCCTATCTCTTTCTTTTGTTACAGTTAGTGAAAGAGAGCGATAGTTTAAATTGAGATTAGTTTGTGTGCTAGAGAATCGGCGGCAATGTCAATTTTTTGACAACGTCTGGCGCAGTGGGCGAAGGTCCGCCTGAGACGCAGAAGGTTGCGGGTTCGATTCCCGCTGCGGGACAAATGTTTGTATGATCCGCATTCATATGTCTCGGGGTGTTTTCTATGTATAATATGTATGTATTTACAAAAAAAAATTAGTATATCAGCCATGTAGTTCCCATAACACAAGCTCTGCTTACTTTGGGACTAGATGATGCTGTGTGAAAACATTCAGCATTTTTTTTTAAAGTTGGAAACACTCCTAAGGGTGAAAATATGGGTGATGAAATTGCATTTCCCGTTATTTGATGTCGGTTTTTTGACATTTAATGTCTTATAAATTTTATTCATGTTGTAAAAACTGGATCCTACTATCGTTGAAGACAGCGACTCAGATTACGAGAGCGTCGATCACTCACGCTCACAAAGACTCTCGGAATAAGTCGTAACTTGGTGCCTTCACCGATAGTACGGTACGTGAAAATTCCCGATTTTTAACATTACGAATAAACAAATTCACGATAGTTTTTAGAATAAAGTTTTTTTATACAATTTCAGGTAAGAAATCTTACCAATGTCATTATTGCACTGCCGTGTTCCGGACCTCTTCCAACCTTCAGGGTCATATTCAGCGGACCCATACATTTATAAAAAAACATCAGTGTGATAAATGCGACAGGGCATTCGACACGATGACCAAACTTAACAGGCATTTGGACACGCACAATAATATTAAAAGGTAACTGCTAGAACATTCTCAAAGTTTGTAGTCGAGGTAGGCCCAAGAAAAGGTTTTTTTTTTGCTGGATAAGCATTATTAATTTTATTATAATAGACTTACCAGTAGGAAGTAGGAAGTAGGTAGTAGGAAGGAGGTAGTAGGTAGTAGGAAGTAGGTAGTAGGAAGTAGGTAGTAGGAAGTAGGAAGTAGGTAGTTGCAAGTAGGTATTAGGAAGTAGGAAGGAGGTAGTAGGAAGTAGGTAGTTGCAAGTAGGTATTAGGAAGTAGGAAGGAGGTAGTAGGAAGTAGGAAGGAGGTAGTAGGAAGTAGGAAGGAGGTATTAGGAAGTAGGAAGGAGGTAGTAGGAAGTAGGAAGGAGGTAGTAGGAAGTAGGAAGGAGGTAGTAGGAAGTAGGTAGTTGCAAGTAGGTATTAGGAAGTAGGAAGGAGGTAGTAGGAAGTAGGTAGTGCAATACTCAATATTTGGACTGGTCGTCGGTATCCCAATCTTCCCATTCTGCTGATTTCCTCGATGTACCCAGTAAAGTCGACGTTCATTGTTTCCTTAGATAGATAGATAATCCGTTTTTCGATATCATATTCCCGTTCGTCTGGATACTCGTTTAGTCAGTATAAAAAAATTTTTTTTTTCTTCATTTTTTTTAGGGTTGATGACATTCAAACATTATAAATAGTATGGATACGCCCCCGGGATTAAGGGATTAGAAATAAATATAATACTTAATGCAGTAACTACCGTTTTCAATAACCTAAATGCATTTTATAAGCTGACTTTTACCTTAAAATTACAAAAAAAATAAAAATATGACGGGACAAATTTCAGATAAAAAAACATTATTTTCAATCAGATTTACGTAGTATTAAACAATAATTTTTCATTCAATTCTCGGGACTTGTATGGTGTGTCCATTTCTCATTTAATAAATAAATAAATAATGCTGGACATTTTCACACAGCATCATCTAGCCCCAAACTAAGCAGAGCTTGTATTATGGGAACTACATGACTGATATACTACTTATATACATTTTTTTTGTAGATACATACATAATATACATAGAAAACACCCAGACCTGAGACAAATATTTGCAGATACAAACATTTGTCCCGTGGCGGGAATTGAACTCGCAACCTTCTGCGTCCCAGGCGGATCTTCGCCCACTGCGCCACAGAGGTCGTCATTCAATTCCCGGGACTTGTAAGGCATGTCCACATTATCATATCCTCATGAAGTCCCGTTAAATACCTATTCCTTTCACTGGCCATTAGCGTCAGCTCCTACCAGGAACTGTCCTGAGGGCTTCACTGAAGTGGTGCGTAAGAGAAGGAAGCCCTATAGCCGAAATCAGTGCGGCACTGCGTCGACCGAACAGAACCATCTGTTGCGCGCGACTTTACCCGCGACGCTGTTTCGTCGTTTTCGACGGGCGATTGGACACAGCGCAATTGCGTAACACGTCGCAGACTTTACGTGTTAACAAGGAGAGATAGTATTATAATAATTATGTATGTTAGTCTCTAAGGCACAGGTTCTCAAACTTATATTTCCCACCGCCCACTTTGAGAATAAATAAAATCTAGAGCCCCCCCAAACATAACAACCTATGCTTTCCCGTCTAGACCACCTTGGCGCCTCCAATATCTTCTAGAGTGTTCTACCACAAAAATAAATTAATTGAATGAATTTAAAGTTCAATTGAGAGACTAACTTTATTTACTGTAGATATTAATAACTAGTTTGTTTACGCAAAACCTCGGCCTGCCTACCTATCTGTTGCTATACCCTTAGACAGGGTTCATGTGAGATACCTACCTATAAACACCATCTATGTACCTACCATGTGAAGGCAATAAATGTATTGAGTACCACCCCCTTGAAGGCCTCCAGCGCTCACAAGGGGGCGTTATCGCCCACTTTGAGAAACAGTGCTCTAAGGTATTTATGTTATGGGCCTGTTGGCATCATTTTAAATGTTGTTTTTGTTGTTGCCTGAAATAAATGTTTAGTATTATTATTTATTTTTTATCTCAGTCTTATACCTGGAGCCTTTATATGCATTAGTGGAGCCGAAGCTAACACTAAGAGGCCTTTTTGTACAATACAATATATAAAAAACGGTTTTTCGTGGATGGTGAATGATGAAACTATTTTTTTTTTTTTTTTTTTTTTTTTTTTTAAATAAATAAATAATGCTGGACAATCCACACAGCATCATCTAGCCCCAAGCTAAGCAGAGCTTGTGTTATGGGTACTAGATGACTGATATACTTAATACAATACATTACATAGATAGATATTTTTTTATTATACATAGAAAATACCCAGAACACCCGGAACAAATATTTGCAGATCGTACAAACATTTGTCCCAGGGCAGGAATCGAACCCGCAACCTCCTGTGTCGCAGGCGGACCTTCGCCCACCGCGCCACATCGGTCGTCAACCGATGGATATATTGGATATATTGGGTGATAATCTGGACTATTGCAGGAGTAAATGCTTAAGGAATGGTTGCTGGGCTATGAAGGATGTTCATCCTACATACTATTATTATTATTAAAATTTCTCGATTCCAACGCGGGAACTACCCCCCACTCAGCTATTCTGTGCTCTATATCTATCTGCTATTATTTATTTAAACAGACACTCGTGTGAGGTATGCCTCGCTCGCTTCTCGCGTCGCTGCCACTGGAAGAGTCACCTACAAAAGCAGCACGGCGTGATCACGCCGCGTATACGCCCGGGACGCTCGAAGAACAACCTTGTTTTCGAAGATACACCCAGTATATTCAACAAATAAATGTATACCAAAAATGCTAGCGTTTATTCAATTAAATCACAATTACGTTACGATATACGATCTAAAGAATATAAAAAATTAAGCATAATTTACACGGGATGAGACACAATAAATAACGTAGATACCTACCTAAGCAGATACTGATATAGTTAGTTATGAGTCGGTTAACTAAAGCTGGATGTTCAACACATTTACACGTTGCGCTTGTGTAGAGTCTGTGAGTAAACGCGCGGCGTGAAGTCGCACTGCATGTGTGTCATATGTCCGTCTCTCTCGCGCGCGGTCAAGCTTATGAGTAGGAAGGAGACAGTTATTGTTTTGCTTTTGCTACTGTTTATAAATACAGTGTCCTTTTGACATGGGCGTTTTCGTTTTTTACCGCAAACGGTTATGTAATCGATATACAGTTTGCATATCGATATAGAAAACGGTTTTCAGATATCGATATCAAACGCTGGGGTTTTTAGATAGGCAAACTAACAACGAAACGACAAACGCAAAAGTTGTTCAGTTATTTATCAGTTTAGCAACTTGTTACTACGCCCGCCGGCGTGAAAACATGGACCAAAAAGAGTTACAATCGAAAGTAAACCATATTGCCAGCTTTCTATAATATATTTTTACGCACGCCATTATCATGCAATCATGGCTAATGTTACGTCATATTCGCTCCATATGTCGTTTCGTTTGGTTTTTGGTTTGTGAAGTTTTCGTTTTGTTCGTGTCTGTAACAGTTGAGGTTTTGATAAGTTTTCATGATATCGGTTATGTGGATTTAGATATCGATATGGTATCGATATCTAACCCATATCCGATATCAGTTACGTTTCGATATATCGAACTCATGTCTAGTGTTCTTTTTTCCATTCGTCCGTAGCGTCAGACACGTGTCAAGCGACGCGCGTAGTTATTGTGTGTGATTATTTACCTATTTGGAGGTTAGAATAAAATGTCTTCTGAAAGAGTTGGTTCTAGCAAAACATTGACAGGTCAATCTCGTGTAGACAGGCCTACATAGAAGTGCTAACAAGCTTAGGTACCTACGTACGATTCATAGATAGGTAGACTTAAATAAAAGTGCAAATAAGCTTAGGTACGTCTCACTTGTTGGAAAGTGGGTAACGTAGTACTTAGTAGTGCTTGTGAAAGAGCTCGTCTGGTGAAGTATTATATCCACACCTATTCCTTCCGCCAAGTAGTAATGATGTGTTCCAGTTTGAAGGGGCCGATGAAGTTATAAGCACGGGAGAATTTCCACACGTGTCCCAGGGTCTTAGGTTAGCAATGTGTGAGTAATACTTCTGGTTTTGCAAGCGTCCATAAGTTACGGTAACCCGCTTGCCAGCAGATGGGCCGTATAGTTGTTTATCGCTTTTGTTGTATAAAAGAAAGATATGATCGCACGTTTCAACTTTAACCGCATAGACCTATTTACTTAGAACTAGATCAGATAGCACGAGCTTAAGTGGCACTTAGTAGGAGTAGATCTTAGGGTCGTATCCCTTTTCGGCGACCTTGTCGTCGATCCAGTTACGTAGGTTGGCGACGTCGACAAAGATGGTGGGCGTTCCGTCGCCGCCGCAGCCGATACCCCACGCCACGATGCCGGCTTGTGCGAAGCGGCCTGGCTCATTCTGAATGGAACACGACACATAAGAAGCGTGCAAAGCGAGTCAGGGAGCGAAGTGTGTCAACTTCAGTTCTGTGTTAAACAGTTTAATCATGTCTTTCGACATAAATCTCTTTTATATCTAGGCCACTAGCTTTATCCTTCTTACTCCAACTAATATTATAAACGCGAAAGTTTGTGAGGATGGATGACAACCTCTGTGGCGCAGTGGGCGAAGGCCCGCCTGAGACGCAGAAGGTTGCGGGTTCGATTCCCGCCGCGGGACAAATGTTTGTTTCAGTAAATATTTGTCTCGGGTCTGGGTGTTTTCTATGAATTATATGTATGTATTTACAAAAAAATGTATATAAGTAGTATATTAATCATGTAGTTCCCATAACACAAGCTCTGCTTACTTTGGGGCTAGATGATGCTGTGTGAATATGTCCAGCATTATTTATTTATTATTTATTTATGGATGTTTGTTATTCTTTCACGCAAAAACTACTGAACGGATTTTGATGAAACTTTACAGTAATATAGCGTACCTATACATCAGAATAACACAGGCTACTTTTTATCCGAGTACCACGCGGGCGAAGCCGTGGGCGCGAAGCTAGTATTTTAAATGCGAAAGTTTGAATGGATAGGTTTGTAAATTTTCGTTGCTGACCTGAAGTTGCCGACAATTGTCATTATAATTGTCATTGGATCTTCGTAACAGCTATACGTATTTGATGTTGATTTAGAATACTTCGTTCGTGACCTAGAGACATTTTTTTACCCGGGTAGGTACAACGCGGGTGAAGCCGCGTGCAGAGGCTAGTATGCTCATAAAATAACATGAGCTGAAAACAAGTTCTTCAAAGGGATAAATAAAAAATGTTCACCGGTGTTTCATCCATACCTCAATGGGACAAGAGAGCGGAGAGCCACCGTCTCCCATGCACGCGTCGTGGTCTTTCTCCCCGCCGGCGCACATGAACGAGGTGTGTAATATGAACTTCTGACCTAGACGCGTCTTGTGGAGCCGAGCGATGCAGGTAGCTCGGTCAACCACTGGCAGCTTGATCTGCAAATAGCTTTTCTCTTTACCTTGTACACGAAAAACTCTTTGCCGCATTACTTCCGCCCGTGCAGTGTAAAATTATTACCATGCATGCAGCAATAATTTTACTCACCACGGACAGAAAGGTAATGCGTTCGAGTACTTATCATTAAGTGAATTTTAAAGGAAGACTAAAGTGATCAAGTTAATGACTGTGTTTAGGTACATTCATAAACACAATAGACGCACAAATTATTTAAAAAAACATTCAATATACATTCTCCGAAGTGTGCGCGTAGGTACGCAATGAATCCTGTTACTACACTGCTTTCAAAGCGACGTCAATTTCTTGCGACCAAGCTTGGATAATCAAATCTATTATCTATTTTAAGTAAAAATTACTCTATAATAATTGACAGCTTTCATAGCATAGAGCACAGGTTCTCAAACTTATTTATCCCTCCGCCCACTTTGAGAATAAAAAAATCCTAGCGCCCCTCAAAGTGTTTAAACATAACAACCTATGCTTTCCCTTCCAGACCGCCTTAGCGCCCCCAATATCTTCTAGAGCCTTCTACCGCCCCCCTGAAGGCCTTCAGCGCCAACAAGGGGGCGTTATCGCCCACTTTGAGAAAGACTGACATAGAGGAACTAACAGTAACAGCTACGTTATAAACTAAACTTTTGCAAAATGTTAAACCCCTGACGTGTTTTTCATCATCTATGACAACGCCCCCTAGTGACTTGAGGCGAGAACCATCCTTGAAGAGATACAAATCGATTACAAAAAACCGAATTTCAACATAGCTATTTCTGAAATACATTTATATGGTCACAAACAAACTCTTACGGCAAACGCATAAAGAAACTCGTTACCAGAGTAAGAAACGGCTTGTTTTTCTAAGTTCTTCACAGCTATGGTCATCGTCAGGTCAGCTCCAGAACAATGTGACGATAAGAACGAACCTTCCTCAGCAGAACGGCATACAGTTTTTCGTCTCCAAAACGCTCCTTGCCCCAGCCTGTGGTGATGCAACTATCTGACACGGCTGTCTCTCTGGGCGGGGGAAGGCAAGCTAATGCCACGTTAGGCGCGAGGTCCATTGGCTCGGCCAGGAAGAGTAGAGCCACATCGTAGTACAGAAGGTCTGAAACAGGACAGGATTGATACAATAATTTAGAGGTGTACAAACTAGTAGGTACTCGAAGTAGGGACACCGTTATGACCCCAATTCAACTTACCTCACCCGGATTTCAATGGTTACTTCATTTGCTTTAAGCATATTTACCTACGTCAGCGTTGTGTTGTAAGATTGTTTACAATCTGAATTGACACGGACTTCATAGGTGCCCGGCCGAGCCATCGCTGACTCGACTCAAACCGCCAACAGACGGAGGATGCAAAATCATTCAAAGTCAAAGTCAATAGGTTTTTATTCATTGAAATCACAAGGATCATATAGAAACGTCAACTTATAAACTATACGTGAATCTAAAATGTTAAAGTGAATTTACGCCGGTTCCTCGCGCGCGACCAAGCATAGAAGAATCAGGCAACAAACTCTGCTTGGTTATTTTTTTGATGATCCTTCATTCAGCTTTAGTGTGGTGCCAATCGAACGTAAATGAACGAGACTCATTTATAGAAAAAAGTACTAGTCAGAGACTTAAATAAAGTCTAAAAAGTATCAACCTAAGTTCTTATGACAACACACTATACGCATTCCATCAGGCTCTGGCGGTAAGTTAAATTAATGGTGCTAACTTTGAACATTTTTAATTCACTCACACACACAACCACCCAGCTAGGTACCCAAGCTTTGCATGTGGTGATCAACGCGATTGTTTCATACATTTTATCGAGAGTGGCCGGGAATGGCTGCAGCCTGCGTAAGGCATCTGTCGTACCGTACGCAGGCTGTGTATACATTTATAGTAAATACATACACTTACGGTTCATAAAAGCGTAAATCATTAAAGAAATATCTAAGGTACACATTTACACAGTTTAGGTAGGTACCTACTGTTATTTTAAACTAAATATTTACGATTGACGACCCAACACTGGGAACGGGGAGTGGGGGAGGGAAAGAGCGCACGCGATCTTCTACCAACTTGTACACGCGTTAGGCGTGTGCTAGTGTGATGTTTGTGTGGGGGCGTCCATTTTAAGGTCGATGTCTGTTCCTTAGGCCTTATTCCCCTCCGTTACCTTAGACGTTAAGTGGCCTGTTACGATAGGCACATGGTAGCCGCTCTGACTATCCTCAAGCGGGCCTCGGTAGGGCGGCGGTACATTGTGGCATGTGCCGCCATTAGCACCGCGAGGGTGCTGGGGGTGGTTTTTCAACTGCTCCCGGGACGTGCGAAGGGCGCTATGCGAGAGGGGCACCGGTGCGTTCCTTTGGAGATCCCGGAGCCCCTTGACATGCATCGAGGCCGGTCACCGGGGGGGTTTTAGTGAGTCCACGAGTCCGTGAACCTCACATAACCCTATCACACCCTCAATGTGGTAGGGTATCTGTTAGCAGATTTCCCCCTCGTCACAAAAAAAAAGGCACATTGCTATGCAGTTCGAGTGGTCACTAACGGGACAGCACAGCGGTATCAGCGAGGTTACTGGCTACGCCTGGAGGACGCCGCGCTTACGGTCGGGCGACGGCTGATGGATGACTTTAACGCGAAAGTTTGTGAGGATGGATGTTTGTTACTCTTTCACATAAAAACTACTGAACGGATTTTAATTAAACTTTACAGTAATATAGCTTATACATCAGAATAACACATAGGCTACTTTTTATCCGGGTACCACGCATGCGAAGCCGTAGGCAGAAGCTAGTACGTAAATAACGATAACCTTAAGCCTGCAGATCGATTATGAATACCAACTCACATCTGTTATAATCCTTATGTATCTCAGCGCTGAACACGTCTCTTTCCTGATGAGGATAAGTCTCCTTCAGAGACCGCGTGTTCCATTCCCCAGCTCGTACTCTCAGGGTGCTTCCGTTAGTGAACAGTACCACGTGTGCAGCTGTCAGTACCACACTTGGGTGGATTAGGGAACCTGAACCAGCGTAGGTCGGTTTCGTGAGGTCTTTATTCGTGTCTGTTGTTGATGCATTAGCTTTTTCTATCCTGTAAAGTACAGAATCAGAATTTATGTGAATTTATTTATTTATGACGACCTCTGTGGCGCAGTGGGCGAAGGCCCGCCTGAGACGCAGAAGGTTGCGGGTTCAATTCCTGCCACGGGACAAATGTTTGTATCTGCAAATATTTGTCTCGGGTCTGGGTGTTTTCTATATATAATATGTATGTATTTACAAAAAAAAATGCATATAAGTAGTATATCAGTCATGTAGTTCCCATAATACAAGGTCTGCTTAGTTTGGGGCTAGATGATGCTGTGTGAAAAATGTCCAGCATTTTTTTTTTATAGACAATAACACAATACCCACAAAACAACTGTTTGGGAAACAGTAAAAGTATCTCAGACTAAGTACTTGAAATATTAAATCTAGAAATCTACTCACGTAGTTGACCTAGCGTAGGTAGGTATACTAGAAAGGTCTGCTTTCTAAGTAGGTACTTAACCTAACTACTCTCGTATCTAAATGACAGATAAATAAATAATTATTATTTCAGACATGTACCTACTGTAAACTTTATGCAGTAGGTTTAAGGAAAGGCCAGCTTGAACAGAGTATAATATATTAGTATTTCTTTATAGAGTCAGTGATCGTCGTGGAAAAGAGGCCTGGTTTTTTTTTTCTGAATGGACTTTAATGCTGCAGGGCCGCAGATGGCCTTGGTCAGCGTCACCGGACTACGGCGAGCGCAGAAGGCGCTCAGCCTGTAAAAGTTAGGATGGGGCAACTAGCACAAGGGCACCACTTAGGTACGGACCTCGGCTTGGGCCGTTGCCAGAGGGGGTGGAATAGGAGAGAAACGCCCCGGTACATATCTGTACCGTGAGTAGGCGGAAGTGGGGACTCGTCGAGTCCGCCGGCGGGCTCGGTGTATCTGTGGAGTGTTTGCTCTGTCGGGGCTTGATGACGTCACCACCGCATTAGCGGTGCTGATGGGGTCATCAGGGTCACCAAGAACGTGTCTTGGTCTACGGAGGGTTTCGTTAGCGGTGCTGATGGGGTCATCAGGGTCAAAAGGCCTGGGTTTATGGCAGTTTAGCTTTTATACCATTGAGCAGCGCCTCTGTCGGCAGTGGCTGGAACTATGGTGTGCTAATTATCGAGTCTATGATGAATTAACGTAATTAGGTGCGTATTCTCGTTGTAATGGACACGGCAAGTACCTTGCTGTATAATTCGGCAGTTGAGCCATAGATGGCGCTGTGGTCAACTACTAACTATATTCATAGAAGTTAATAACTAAATACACATAAAAAACTAATTAGGTATTAACTAATTACTAAGTAAATTATAGGATAAATGGCTGTTGCGATCACTAGATAAGGATCTATTGGTCTCAATGGTTTTCCCATTTCGGAAAAAAATGATGAAAATAGCTTGGACGGTTTTAATGCAAACTTGACCAACAGAAATATTGGTTTGACGTACTGACAGACAGACAGACAAACGGACATGATTTAATTTATACAACAGCAAAATAATCATCAAAATCGGTTAACAATTGTCGAAGATATCAAGTAACAAACACACTTGATAATAATAAAAAATATACAGCCAAATTGAAAACCTCCTCCTTTTTTTGAAGTCAGTTAATTAACAGTTTATGGTTGCAAAGTTGCTACCGTCTGCGGTCGCGTTGCGAATCATATCTACAGGGCTTGACAAGGCAACGATCGCTACTGACTGAAACCGCAGATAAATCAGTGGCTTACTAAGCGACACAACTGTCTATCTAATTTATAGTTTCTCACTGCCGTCTGTTATCTGCTGCCGTGTATCGAATCATACTCTGTAACTCACTTGTGATCCTTGAGAATGGCGCACACCCATGGGAACTCGCCAAATTGCGTTTCCTCTTTCAAATTATTAAGGCGAAAGCTTACGCCGTCAGGGTTGTGCCAGCCGCAGCCTTCTCGCTGAAAAAAAAAATGCAGCACTCATCGTGAATTCGTGAGTTGGTAATTTCGAGGTAAACAGGCATAAAGTACGACCTATCTAAGCGGCGACCGTCACGGTCTGTATAGGGACAGACCGTGACGGTCGCCGCTTAGATAGCTCTTTGGTCGTCGATCGCACTTACAAACTTTCTCTTTAAAGAAACGCATCTCTGCGGGATGGAGTATAGTATTGTAATTAAACTCTACATCGCATTAACCTCTAGGCAACCCTGAGTCTAGGAGTATACGGAGGCACATACCACTACGCAGCAAAGCTCTGTATAGGGCATCATAGATGGAACTGTGTGACATAGCAAATGTTTGAACTGTGTATACAAACTAGGTACGCAGTCAAAGTCAAAGTCAATAGGTTTTTATTCATTGAAATCACAAGGATCATATAGAAACGTCAACTTAAAAACTACGTGAATCTAAAATGTTAAAGTGAATTTACGCCGGTTCTACCGTCTAAGTCTACCGCAACTCGCATATTCTGTTTCGTATTAATTCCAGAGAAAGATTAAATCCTATCCTACTAATATTATAAACGTGAAAGTTTGTGAAGATGGAGGTTTGTTACACTTTCACGCAAAAACTACTGTACGGATTTTAATGAAACTTTACAGTAATATAGCTTATATCAGAATAGCGCATATGCTACTTTTAATCCGGGTACCACACGAGCGAAGCCGTGTGCAGAAGCTAATATCGTAATACTGGCTGGTCCTGTAATTAAATAACCTGAAAACACAAGCGCACATTTGGCTGCGCACAGCAAACTCAACTGTGTCTCAACTAGGTACAACTATGCGTAGGTCTTCGTGCCTGTTTCGGACGCGGCTACGTTGCTGCATACGCACTTAAACGATAAGGGTGGGTCATCGATCCTAATACATTTTTGTATGATCTTTGTTTGTAGGTCGATGGGGTGGGTGGACATATATGGTGAAACGCAAGCGGTGCAGAGCAGGAATTTCGCCGCAGGAGAGATGAGCCAGATTATAGGTGTGTTGTGAGACAGCCGACACAGCTGAGTTCAGTTTGGTATAGGCGCTGAGCGGAGTGTGTCCTTTTTATATGTCGCGTAACGTTTCGTTATACTCACTGATTTTCAAAAATTAATTTAAACTTTGAACAGAAACAATGCTCGCCTGCGCACGTCTTGCAGGAACTGTGTCGCGCCCACAACCGACCATGGGGCGGTGCAGACAAGTGCCTGCGCCACTTATATGGCGAATTGGCGATCCATACTCGTTCATACTTTACAAAATCTCGCGTCGCCTACACTATTATTATAATATCTGTCGTCTCTGTGTTGTATATTTCAACCCTAGTACATTGTTAGCAAAAAAATGCTCTGTGTTGAACCTTTTATCACCCTTTAACTGAAAGCCTAAGCCTCAATTCTGTCTTTAGAATTGGGGCTCAGGCTTTCAGAAAGGAAGCTTTATGAGAAAGGAAAAGACTAACAAAACCTACGTAACCATCTGTATACGGAGGTATCAGACTGCGCAGGCATCATAGTTCAGCACAGCTGTTGTTAGTTTGTTAATCCTTTCCTTTTCATCAGAAAAGTTACATTGAAATGGCCATATGTCCACTTATCTCCTACAGAATCTACCCCTAATTACACTAGCAAAATGCTTACTCAGGAACAAGACAATGGTCGGGACAGCTAGGTAGGTAGGTACAGTCAAGAAAAAGTTTTTAACAAATTCCTGCCAAAGAGGCCCTTTGTAACACAAATAGCTCCTAACATCTATGAACACATACATTGGACACAACATTAAATCAAATGAGTTATTCCATAGATCCCCCATGAGAAATCTAATTTAGGAGGGAAAACTGAACTCTAATGTTAAAAAAGTGCAGAAATCCCTCTTATATTTTTCTTATTCCACTTTACCCCCTAAGAGAGTTTTCTCAGAGGGGAAAACAGAACTCTAATATAAAAAAATGTACAGAAATCCCTCTCATCATTTTGGCTTAATCCACTTTTCTTATTAGAGAGATCTTATCTACTTAGGTATAACCTTTTATGTATGCAGGTAGACTAGTTGAATGATTTTTGGAGTAGTAATGTACTTACTTACACGATTTTATTCCAAAAACTATCGTGAATTCGATTATTCATATTGTAAAAACGGGAATTTTCACGTACCGCGCTATCGGTGAAGGCACCGACGGAGGGAGAGCGTCGCGATCACTCACCCTGATGAAGACTCTCGAAATGAATCGAAACTTAGTCGGTGCCTTCACCGATAGTGCGGTACGTGAAAATTCCCGTTTTTACAATATGAGTAGGTGCTTACACGATGCTATTTTTTAGTATTAAAAAATAAATACAGATTAAAAAAATATTTCTGCATACGTTGGTTGGTTACCCATCGTTTTGATAATGAATGAGGTATGTACCTAATACCTCATTTACTTTACTCAGTTACAGCAATTATCATAGATACATAGATAGACAGAAAATTCTTTATTGCACAACTAAAAAGATACATAGGCGAATTTAATGCATGATGTAATATGGAAAACAAGAAAAGTTATAAATAATATATTATAGCTATCATATTCATAAAATAGTTGAAAATGTCACCTAATTCATGATTATTTACATTCCTATTCATAAAAGTCCTATTCAAATGGCTCCCTATTCGTCGTCGTCGTGATCTTCACGTTTTGACACTTCTCTATAAGGTTCTTTACAGCCCTCTGTCTCCCTCTTATCTCAGTGAGCGTTTTCAATTTCTGGTTCCTCGCGGTATGCCGTGTCGGACCTCTAAATCCCTTCTTCTTAAAACTCCCTCTCACTCGTCTAGCCGCTGCAGTGACTCATTTACTGTTTATGCGGTTAAGCGTTGGAATGCCCTACCTCATGTCATTTGTGATTGTCCTTCAATCGATGTCTTCAGGAGAAAAGTTAAAGAGCACTATCTGCCTCTCTAAATTATGTATGATATTTGTTTTGTAATATCTATATATTTATTTATATATACATGTATATTTATACTTATATGTTTATTTATTTTTTGTAGTTTAAGTAACTAAAGTATTATTTTCTTTCTGTAGACGATCCTACCTCTATAATTACCTCTCTCTAGCTCAAGGTTTGCTGGAAGAAAACTGTTTTTAGGGTTAAGCTCGCCTTTGTACATGTCATTTAATTCTGCCTCTTGGTAATTGTGTATTTGTGTGTACAATAAAGAATAAAGAAAGGTATGTAGGTAGGTAAGTAGATAGAATAAGCAAAATACGCAGATTTAATAAACTCTTGCATTCATAACCTTAGGTACCTAATTCGTTTATGTCACGTAAAAGTTTTGTTTTCAGTAGGAAGGTATTTATAGAATTTAAATAGGTATAATAATATTGAGTTTCTTCTTTCCTATCTTTGTTTACTTACTTCTCTCTCTCTCTCTCTCTCTCAAAAGTTTGTTGAAAGAAATATTTTTACGGTTAAGCTCGCCTTTGTATGCCTTACTTAATTATTTTGTATAATTCTGTGTTATTTATATGCACAATAAAAAATTAAAATACTTTTTGTAATAATATAAATAATTATGTGACTATACTTTAGCTGGCGTATTTTTTATACATCTGTGTTATTTCTGTGCACAATAAAGAATTAAAATACTTTTTTTAATAATATAAATAGTTATATGTGACTATACTTTAGCTGGTTCGGCAAGTGGCAAGTCTTTATCCTTTAACTCGCAGCATACATCAATGGTACCCGAGCACGATGTTTCGGACGGCATGCTGAAAAAAAGACGGAAGTTTATAAAAAAAAATCGTGTAATGTATTCCATCATAGTTGAAAACTTTTTTTACAAATACAAATACAAAGACAAATATTTATTTCTGTTACTTATAGGTTAGTGATTACAGGGCGTGGAGTCTCCTTTTAAGCAATTATATGCTTGTATTAGGAAAACCCGCTCTTCTTTAGCATTTTATAAATCATATTATAAGTTGTACCTAACAAACTAATTAATTAAACTAAAACTTAAATGCGCATTGTGTGTGTGTGTATGTATGTGTGTGTGTGTGGAGTGTCTTTGTGTGATCGGCTTGCTTGAAAATCTCCAGTCTCTTAAGAGTGTGGGTGATGAAGGGGATCATTCCACTGTTGGCTGAGAGTGTTAGTTTATTACAATGTTATTGTGTGTACGATGTTTTTTTTATTACCTATCTTTATGTACAACCCCTCTTACAATCTTTTATCTCCCTCTCCATCCAAAGGTTGTCAGGAACAGATCGTTTCCAAGCGATAAACCGCCCCTTTTCCATTATATTAATGTGTTATTGTTTATTTTGTTTATATCATAAGGTGTACAAAAAGTATTTTCATTCATTTATTCAATTAGAACTAGATTTTTTTTATTTTGCTATTTATTTTTTATTTTGAAGAGGTCTTTAAATTCTTGATTTTAGTATATTAAAAGACTTACTGTGAATCAATTATGCCAACTCCATCTAATTTCAATGGTGCAGCACATCGATAATATGGAATGCACACGCCTTGCTTTCCCTTGTAAGTGGTACATTTTTCCTCAGCTGTGGGAAGAAGAAAAGGTAACTCAATAAAACCGGCCAAGACGTTACAAGACACGATGTTTGGCAAGTCGCCTTACGCACAACTACATGTCTCTAGAAGACAAGGTAACTTAATAAAACCGACCAAGACGTTACGAGACACGATGTTTGAAAACCGGCCAAGACGTTACGAAACATGATGTTTGGCAAGTCGCCTTACGGATGTCTCTCTGTTTCATAATCACTTGCTAACTTGAACAGCGTGCTAAAATTTGCCAGCCTCTATGCTTTGTTTAGTGTGGCAAAAAGACAAGGTAACTTAATAAAACCGGCCAAGACGTTACAAGACACGATGTTTGGCAAGTCGCCTTACGCATAATTACATGTCTCTCTGTTCCATAATCACTCGCTAACACTTGAACAGCGTGCTAAAAGTTGCCAGCCTCTATACTTTGTTTAGTGTGGGAAGAAGACAAGGTAACTTAATAAAACCGGCCAAGGCTGCGAGACACGATGTTTGGCAAGTCGCCTTACGCATACCTACATGTCTCTCTGTTTCATAATCACTCGCTAACTTGAACAGCGTTCTAAAAGTTTCCAGCCTCTATACTTTGTTTTGTGTGTGAAGAAGATAAGGTAACTTAATAAAACCGACCAAGACGTTACGAGACATGATGGCAAGATGTCTCTCTGTTTCATAATCACTCGCTAATTTGAACAGCGTGCTAAAAGTTGCCAGCCTCTATCCTTTGTCTAGCGTTAGAAAAGGACAGGGCTAGATTTAGCGACTTGCTCAAGCATAAGCGAGTGATTATGAAACAGAGGGCTAGTCTCTACATTAATATTATAAACAGGTAAAGTTTGAATGGTAATCACCAAAGTCCTCTATTGGCCCGTGGTTCACCTACGTAGTCCACACAGGTGGACCATTACTTCGATTTCACGGATTGACTGGAGTACCTATATGCAGCTATCGTCGAGAAATAAAGACAGTAGTCGCAACTACCCTCATTTCATATTCAGATTCATAAAAGATCCGTACCTTGCCATTATGTTTGCTGATCGCGAAAGTATGAAAATAATAACCTCTGCCCACGGCTTCGCCGGCGTGGTACCTGGATAGATAGATAATGCTGGAAAGATAGATAGATAATGCTGGACATTTTCACACAGCATCATCTAGCCCCAAACTAAGCAGAGCTTGTATTATGGGAACTACATGACTGATATACTACATATTTTTTTTGTAAATATATACATTATATACACCCAGACCTGAATAGAAAACACCCAGACCTGAGACAAACATTTGCAGATACAAACATTTGTCCCGTGGCGGGAATTGAACCCGCAACCTTCTGCGTCTCAGGCGGGCCTTCGCCCACTGCGCCACAGAGGTCGTTTATAATAATATAAAAGTAGCCTGTGTTATTCTGATGTAAAGTTTCATCAAAATCTGTTCTGTAGTTTTTGCGTGAAAAAGTAACAAATATCCATCCTCAAAAACTTTCGCGTTTATAAGACTATCATAGAAGGTACCTTCTCTTCTGTTTCTCTTTTCTGAATCCTGTTTCCTGCTATCTAGCTTGGGCTGTGAAACTGGATTGCCGAAGACTTCCGCGATCAATTCGTCAAGGGATCCTTGACCACCAGCATCAGACTCTTCAGAGCAGCACAGTGCCACTAGGCAAAACAATGTTATGATTTTAAGCATCTGAAAAAAAAACATGAATGAAGGTTTTTATTCCAAAAACTATCGTGAATTTGATTATACATATTGTAAAACGGGAATTTTCACGTACCGTACTATCGGTGAACGACGGCAACGATTGTAGACTCTCGGAATGAGTCAAAACTTAGTCTGTTACTTAAAAAAAAAACGTTAAAAAACGGTCGAGTTACTTAATACGTTTCTGAGGAACGCTGCCTTAACGTTTGTGAGAAACGTGTACCGTACTATCGGTGAAGGCACCGATTGTAGACTCTCGGAATAGGTCGAAATTTAGTCCGTGCCTCCACCGATAGTGCGGTACGTGAAAATTACCTTTTTTACAATATGGATTAATGAAGGTGTATTGTCTTGTTTATTCGTCTTTTATTTGGCTCAAACAACCTCACCACAACAACACAGCCGCTTAGTTCGATCGCTAGTTTCGACTGACGTGCGTAGGCGCATGGGACAACATTACAGAAGAGATGAGTGAAAATACTTTATTGTATGTACACCTGTTACAAATAACATAGTAAACAAAAGTATTCGTATTCTTAAGAAAGTATAAATTATATTAAGGTATGAAATTAAAAACATCATCATGCGATTTTAAACATAAAAAACGTTATTTGTGGTTTAAATATAAAAGACTAGCTTATGCCCACTGCTTCGCCCGCGTAGTACTCGGATAAATAGTAGCCTATGTGTTATTCTGATGTATAAGCTATATTACTGTAAAGTTGCATCAAAATCCGTTCGGCAGTTTTTGCGTGAAAGAGTAACAAACATCCGTCCTCACAAACTTTCGCGTTTATAATATTAGTAGAAAGTAGGATTATACAATAAAAACATTTCAATAATAGGTTTTTATTCATTGAAATCACAAGGATCATAGAGAAACTTCAGCTTAAAAATTACTTAGGTATGTTACGCCGTCTCCTGGCAAGCGATCAAGCCTAAACGATTCAACAGGCAACAAACTAGTGGTGGGTCCTCAGCATGTGTGGCACCACTTTTGTAGCTACAACTTTCTCGAAACGAGGCCTCACTCTTTTCGTTTGGACGAGCTAGCACACTTGCACATCAACACAGTTGCACAATCGTGCTAGGCGCGAGGTTCGAGGCTCGAGTCGAGCCGCGAGGAAAGATCGTGTTGGCTCGCACAATGCGCCTCGCACATAGCACTCCACTCCATTACCACACCACACAACACGCACAGTGCACACTGTGTTCCCAAGACTGCCTCACTCAACTACGTTTAGAAACTGCCTCGCTGCCTCGCCTAAATTGTGGTACCACAGTGTGCTTTACAACTGAGCCCTTCGCACGATCCTCGTTTTCAAACAGTGTGCTACCCATGACTACAACAAACTCTGCTTGGTTTTTTATGACCCCTCATTCAGTTATAGCACAGACTATAATTATAATACGCTATAGTGTGGTGCCAATCGGACATTTGTATTGTATGAGTTTAGTTATAAAAATATACCTTAGGTACGAAACTCTGAAAGCTTACTTACCATTTTAAAAAGTTGTTGCTCGTAACTCGTATTGCCTGTGTCCAAGAAACGAGTTCCTTCCTTGATAATAATTTTCGATTTTCCTTATTTTATTCCAAGGTCTACTTATCAACAAGTTGTAAGCCGGACTGGGCAGGAGATTCCAATGGACCTTTTTATATCTATAGGTACCTAGCTAAACTAGACAGGCAGAGGTAGATATACCCTAAATCGCAGGTTCTCAAACTGATTTTTCCCACCGCTCACTTGGAGAATAAAAAAATCCTAGCGCGCCTCCCAAAGTTTTTAAACATGACAACTAGCGATGGGCGTTGAATAAACGATCTAGTAGAATCGACCGTTTACGTTGAATCTACGTATCGACGGTTTACTGCCACTCATTCAATTACTTAGTTGAAATCGTAGACGGCTAAACTGAGATTCCACAACGTTCATATCGACGGTCAACGCGACGAAACGATGCGGGAACGACGCGTTGAATCAACGCATCGACGATTCACAACTAGTTGAAATCGTAGACGGCTAACTGACGCGACGAGATGATGCATTCACACGTCCATAGACGAGTTTATAATGAAACTGGAAAAGTATGAAGTGAAGTTTTTTATTGCAAATAAATAGATAAGTACCTATAGGTACGTATAATATATTATATTATAAGTATATTTTATTTGTTTTGAGAAATAAATTACCTACCTATCTATAAATCTTTTGCAACGGTCTTTAGATAGCTAGCTGTTTGATCTGTATTTAAATAAAATGTAAGTTTTTTTTTCAAATAGGCTCGCATAAAAGTAATAAGGAAGTTTTAAGTTTTACGGCACATTTCTTCGAAATTTATTAAATTTCAAAAAAACATGGTAATAAGATTATCTACCTAGTCTTAAGTTACGTTCGAGCTACGTCAGATAATCACCCGGTAGATACTATCGACTAGGTAGACATCGTCGCGAAGTTTAGATAGTTCGTCAATATAACGAAGTTGAAACATCGACTAGTCGACGAATTCAACTAGTCGATGGACTAGTCGATGAGCGAAAATTAACGGTTTCGTTTCATTTACGATAATTACCAATCCAATCGCCAATAACAACCTATGCTTTCCCCTCTAGACCGCCTTAGTGCCCCCAATATCTTCTAATCTAGAACCTTCTACCGCCCCCCTGAAGGCCAGCGCCCACAGGGGGGCGTTATCGCCCACTTTGAGAAACAGTGCCCCAACAGTACCTATGTAGGTACTGTTGTTTTTGTTTTTTTTAAAGGGCGTCGGGTGAGTATGTAAATTAAAAAGGTAGTTAGGTAGGTCTTTCCACTGTGTAGGAACCTACATAAACAAGCAAAAGGTTTTGAACGAAACCTTTATCAGTAAAATCTTTGACTGCACCTTACATGGTTAAGATTAGTTTAACAACCTCCAAATATGCTTCTGAATATAAATTGCGACTAAATTTCTTTTTAATATTTGTAAAATGAAAAGTTTACTTACATACTTACCTCTATGTTTGTAAAAAATAAGTAAATGAATTTATTTATTTATTAACACTTTATTGCAATAGGCGGACTTAATGCTAAAGCATTTTCTACCAGCCAACCCAATTTGTAGTGATTGGCGGTAAGCGTGCTACAAATTTTTAACTACAATATTATATTATACTTATATCTAATTACATAATATACTTACTTAATACATTATATATTTATAGGCATCACTTATACATAAAAATAATAGTCAGAAAGGTAGGGTAAATAAACTATGAATACAACTTGTTCGAGTTGTGGACTGTATTTCCTGTTTTCTCTGTGGGGGTGTAGCGCCGAGGGAGACCAAGAAAATACCAGTTACAATGAAAGTTCGCAGGCGGATCAGAGCTGGGAGGCAAGGCGACTTGAAAGTACACGTTACTTAACGGAGATTCTCTTGACACTGGCGTAGGCGGACCCGGTATGACAAAATGTCGCTATATTTATATGATTTGCCGTACTCCCCCAGCCACTAATGCGACAAGCGCGTTTTATTATTGTTTCTATAAACATAAGTAGGTACTACGTATAGCCTTTACACTATAATCTCTCTTTATAGCTACCTACCTACTTTATCTGTCTTACTTAATGCGTGTTTCGGGTTCCTAATGAATGTAGCTTACACAGGTCTTTGCTAGGCTACCTATATCGGGTTCTAACTACCTTATTTGCCTGGTTCTTTGTAATGTGTTAGGACCCTACCTACTTTCGGTTAAATGAGAAGCCGTGTATTTCTTCATTTATTAAATGATCCTACCTACCTATTTACACTAATCTAGATGATCTTATTCTAAGCTTTTAGAGACCGTCGTGAACACAACTCATCCAGGAAGTGTTTGCGGGTTAATCTTTTGAAGCATTCTTTAGAGTCTACCTTTTTAATTTCAAATGGTAGTTTATTCCAGAGCCGGACTGATTCGACAGAGAAAGAGTTTCCACGGAACGATGTGCAATGCTCGGGGTGTCTAGAAGGAGATTGTCAGAAGACCTTAGCTTTTTTTCGTGTGTATCAGATCGGAAACGAAAACGGTTTTTTAGATACTCAGGTGCAAAGGGAGGATCCCTTTGCACCTGGGAACAGAAGAAAAGAACAGAGAACAGAGAAAAGAACACAAAGAATCCTTAGGTTTCTACGCTCACGAATGGGGAGCCATTTTAATTCAGCGCGGAATTTACTCACATGGTCGAATTTGCGAAGGCAGAAAATAAAACGTATGCAGGTATTAAGGAGGCGATCAAGTTTGTTAAGAAGTTCTTCGGAGAGATCTAGCAAAGCAACGTCGGCATAATTAATTATAGGTAAAAGAAGTGAGTTGACAAGACATATTTTAGTGGTTATTGGGAGAAAGTGTTTCAGACGGATTATGGAATGCAGAGTGGCATAAAATTTACGAGATAGTTCTTTTATATGAGGAATCCAACATAGCTTTGAGTCAAACAGGATACCAAGGTTTTTAACAATAGGCGTGAAAGGGATATTACAACCGTTGAAGTGAACATGGGGTAGAATACTAAGAGAGTCTATTTTGTTCAGCTGGCGTGGGCTGCCTATAATGATGGCTAAAATGTATTAAACTATTAATCTTTAAAGAGAAAATAATGATAAGAAAATGTTAGTTTTATATCGAAGCTATCTGCTACTGATATTGGGAGAGGACGGAAGATAAGCGCGCTACTTACCAGGCTTGCGGCGCTTTATGCTGAGTCCCATCACAATTTGTGGCTACTTATCACATCAGCAGTCCAACCATCTTAGCTATATACTTAATTGATAAGTAGTTGCAAATAAATGATTTATCTATCTATCTCACAAGTGTGTGGCGGAAGAGTAGCAGGCTGCGCATGAGATGCACGTTCGATTTCCAGGAAAATATTTGTATGTTCTTCAGGTATTTGTTCCGGGTTTCGTGGTACCACGGTACTAGTTCCTGAAACCTACGACACAGGGATCTTAGTGTGGGGGTCAGTACTTTGGTATTTTGTTGAGCGTTTTTTTGTTTATTATCAGTAGTGTTGGCTTAGTGAACGGTATCCCGACTTCCGATCCGGAGGTCGAGGGTTCGGCGTGCCCGAGAACCAAAAATTTTAAACCATGTGCCATCGGTTAGTGTTCCAATAAGCGGCGATTGGCTTCTTGCAAAACGCGGGTATATTGGAAATATAATGTTTGGACTCTGACTGACCCCTACTTGGTAGGTATTGTGGAATACAGACAGTCGTAATAGTGTTTGTTTTAAAACTTTCCGCTCTCCGCTATAAATATCTATGTAGGTAGGTGCATACAGGAAAGAAAACAGAAAATATTGAAGAAGTAGGTACCTACTTAGGTAAGACAGTTTTTTATTTACTTTTTTTTTATTATTATGACTGCAGTGACTGCCTTTTTATGAGTTCTGTGGCTTGGAATAAACAATATTTTATCCTTATATTTTTATTCATAATGAGACTAGGAGAGAATATAGTCTCCGTGGTCCCATTAATGGGTCCAAATCATGACCACAAAAATAGCAGTTTAGTTTTAGTCTCATTAATCTTTGTTTGTGTAACACAAGTTAGATAGATATATAGAAAACTAGCCTTTGTCCACGGCTTCGCCCGCGTGCTACCGGATAAAAAGTACATAGCCTATATGTTATTCTGATGTTTAAGCTATATTACTGTAAAGTTTCATAAAAATCCGTTCAGTAGTTTATCGTGAAAGAGTAACAAACATCCATCCTCACAAACTTTCAGAAGCTAGTAGGTAAATAAAATAAATGGTAATACATAGACGACATTTTAAATGTCAAAAATCGGTGCTTACGTTATTTTGCTCACTCGGGATGACACTCTTTCAAATAAAAAATATAAGTAAAAAAGTCCACGAAAAATGTTTCGGCTAGTCGTGATTCCATGAGATGATGATGTTTTTTTTTTTTAAGTTTTACGAGAAAAGTAGCTATCCCTCAGGAATACAACTTTTATGGGACCACCTCGGGATCATTCTCTATACAACAACAAAGAATCATCAAAATCGGTTAACAATTGACGAAGACATCACGACACAAACATAAAAAAGTCGGTTAATAAATACGTACTTATTAATACTTAAATCTATATATACATGCTTGTTCACCGTTTAGGAATATACCTGTGTTTTTTAATTATTTCTTCCAGTAGGTACCTAATTAAGATGTAAATGCTTTTTTTTGTGAGTGGGGAAAATATCCACGCATTTCCCTTCCGCCATGGGGGTAACGGAAGAGGGTATGTGAGACTAGGGTTCGATTCCCGCCGAACAAAGATTTGTATGATTTGCAAATATTTGTCTCGGGTCTGGGTGTTTTCTGTGTATTATTTACAAATATTTATATATATAAGTAGTATATTAGTCATGTAGTTTCCATAATACAAGCTCTGCTTAGTTTGGGACTAGATGATGCTGTGTAAAAAAATTCCAGGAATGACCAGGACAAGGACAGTAAATGCCTTTGATTTTTTAGTTCTAGGCCTCGCCAGTTTCATACCGATATTTTACTTTATCGTGTTTATTACATACGTTTTTCAAGTTTAAAATCCATTGGTGCACGGTCGGATTCGAACCCACAATCTCCAGATCAGAAGTAAAAGTCCCGTAAAAAAATATCAATTTTATCCATCAAAATTATAGATTTATAATATTATTCCAAAAACTATCGTGAACTTGACTATTCATATTGTAAAAACGGAATTTTTCACGTACTGCACTATCGGTGAAGGCACCGACTAAGTTTCGACTCATTCCGAGAGTCTTCATCAGGGTGAGTGCTTGCGACTTTCTCCTTCCGCGTCTGGTAGTGCACGGCGCGACGCGCAGTACGTGAAAATTCCCGTTTTTACAATATGAATAGATTTTTAATAGTAATAAATAATGCAGGACTTCTTCACACAATATCATCTAGCCCCAAAGTAAGCAGAGCTTGTATTATGGGAACTACATGACTAATATACTACTTATATACATTTTTTTGTTATAAATACACACATATTATACAGAGAGAAAACCTATAATAAATCTATGATCAAAATCCTTTCCGAAAGATAGTTTGAATGTTTTAAAATTTGTTTCAGGTGTTCCTCGCGGACCAATTAATTATTATTTATTTATTGCACGTTTAATTAAAAGTGAACAATAGGCGGACTTAATGCTAAAACATTTTCTACCAGCTAACCCAATTTCTTGTAATTCGCGGTAAGCAGGCTACAATTTTTTATCAACTTATACCTATACATACATATAGTCACGCCTGTTTCCCGGAGGGGTAGGCAGAGACCAAGGATTTCCACTTGCTACGATCCTGGCATACCTCTTTCGCTTCATTCATCCTCATCACATTCTTCATACAGGCTCGGCGGTTTAGTGTACTTCTGACCTGGCCTTTTTCTAGAATGTCTCCATTTTGGTCAGAGTACGTTCGCCGAGGCCTTCCTCTACCAACTATCCCATTCACGCTCACCTTGTATACTTGTTTTGTACTATCCCAAATATTAGTTCCGTTTGACACAACTAGTTTAACCATAAGTGTTCCTTATGACACCACCATTTCTGGATTGGTCATAAAACAACCTAAAAACCTAACCTAAACGAGTCCAATCTATCCAGGAAGTTTTTTTCAGTTGTGTCTAACGGAACTAATATTTTGCAGGTGTTCCGATGAAACAACTAGTTGTACATATTGATTGGTCCGTGAGGAACTCGCTATTTGTTTGTTTAATATCTCCAAAGCGGCTGAACTGATTTGGATGAAATTTGGAACAGATAATTATAGTTATTAACCTAGAGTAGGATAATTATTACCCAAAAACTACGCGGACGAAGCCGTGGGCAGATAGTAAATAAGAAAATGAAACAAACCAGCTTTCCGTTTTATTTATTACATAATTTTAAATAGGTATTTAAACATGAGTAATTATATAAACTACTTATAATATAAGAAATATTGATTTATCTAAACAAGCGTTCTTACAACAAAAGTATTTATATTATTTTGTAATGTGACACGGAAATTCGGGATTTCCGAACCCGTAGGCATTTTCGGGTTCGGTTCCCGATGGTTCGGAATTTACGGGTCACGTTTTTTTTTAAAACTATTTATTGGAAGCGATTCGGATCGTATTTATAAAAGCCAAACTGAATTATATTTTTTTGTTTATAAATAAATAATAATAAGCAGAGCTTGTTTTATGGGAACTACATGACTGATATACTACTTATATACTTTTTCGTAAATACATACATATTATACATAGAAAATATACAGACAGAACTATATTTCGGTTTGACTTTAAAAATCTTCGCCACCCCCGCTGCCCCCCGATCTTCGGCCCCATTGGGGACAACGGAAAGTTTTCCCCGTTGTCCCCCAACGGGGGTCATTTTGTAAAGGACGGCAACAATACTAATGCTGTAATAATTTAGTTTAGTAAACTATATTAATCGATATCATTATTAAGTTTACAATCATTTTCTTATACACTAATCAAGCTTGAACTTAAATAAAATAAAAAACTTTGAGAAAGAGCAGTGGAGCCATATTTCGTTGAACTAAACAAAACAAACACGCCACTACTGTAAGCCCCAAGATGGACATCCTCAGATCAATACTCATTACACGGATCTGTGAGGAAACCAAAAGGGAGTCACATCCAAAAATTAAATTTGACACGTGCCCGCTTTTTGCATAGTAGTTAGAACCACGTGATTGGTTGCAAGCCCGTTCGCCGCTTATTGGAATACTAAATTATTGAAAATGGATTTTTATAAATTATAAGAATCCATTAGCATTTATAAATAATGTTATAATAGAATCCCCTACAGCATCCATCTTGGCCCTCTGATTTGATAATGTCCATTCATTTCATAGCTAGCGGCAGCTCGGTCTACGTCCGAATTGGTTGGATGATGTGGGTTCGGTTCTACGATGGCCGAATCCATTGGATAACGCCGATTCTGTTCTGCGATGGTCGAATGGGTTTGCATGAGCGGATTCGGTTCTGTGCTTGCCGGATGGATAGGAAAACGCCGATGTAGTTCATTAATGGTCGAATGGGTCAGAAGCGGGTTCGGAAAACGCCGGTTCGGTTCAGTGATGGTCGAGTGAGCTTGTATAAGCGGGTTCGGTTCAGTGATAGCCGCATTGCCTGGAAGATGCCGGTTCTGTTCGCTGGTGGCCGAACCGGTTGGAACGTTCTGGTTCGGTTCGGTGGTCGCCAAATCGGAAGGCAAACGCTGATTCGGTACAGTGATGGCTGAATCAGTTGGTAGATGCCAGTTCGGTTCGCTGCCTGCCGAATTAGTTGGAAGTTGCTGGTTCGGTTCGGCCACGGTCGTAGTTGGATGATCCTGGTTCGGTTCGGCGATCGCCGTCGCTGGAAGATTAGTTAGTTCAGTGTGCGTTTTCATATGCTTCTGTAAACTTCCCTTCTGCGTAAATGTTTTGGGGCATTTATCGCATGCGTGAGGTTTATCGCCATTGTGGCTTCGCATATGCTGCACAAGATTACTGCTAGTTGTGAAAGTTTTATTACACTGGTAACATACATGCGGCCGTTCGCCGGTGTGCGTGCGCATATGCTGCATCAAATTACTGCTCGTCGTAAATGTTTTCGTACACTCTGTACATGAGAACGGTTTCTCGCCGGTGTGTACCAGCGTGTGCTGCAGCAAGTTGCTAGTTGTAGTGAAAGTTTTGTTGCATTGGTAGCATACGTGCGGTTTCTCGCCCGTGTGCACTTTCGTGTGCTGTAACAGATTGCTGCTTGTAGTGAACGCTTTAGGGCATACGTAACATGTGAACGGCTTCTCCCCTGTATGAATCCTGATATGCTGTAACAGATTACTGTTCGATGCGAAAGTTTTGCTGCATTCATAGCACGAATAGGGCTTCTCCCCCGTATGAACTTTCATATGCTGTAGCAAATTGCTGGTTGAAGTGAAAGATTTATTACACTCGCTGCATACGTACGGGCGTTCTCCGGTGTGCACTCTCATATGACCTTGTAAATAGCATTTGCGCATAAAAGCTTTATCGCACTGGTCACAGTTGAACGGTTTCTCACCGGTGTGACTTTTCTCGTGACGTTGCAAGTTGACCTTCTGCGTGAATGTTTTGCTGCAGTGGGTGCATGTGAAGAGTGGTGCGTCTCCGGTGTGGATTTTCTTGTGTCTCTGTAGATTGTCTCTTTGTGTATAGGATCTGTGGCATTGGTCGCATGCATATGGCTTGCCTCTATGTACATGCATTATATGCCGGACTAATTTAGTCCGTGTCTCGAACTGCTTGTTGCATATGTCACAACAGTAACACTCTGTCTCGGGGCTGCTAGCTTCATCCTCTTGATTCTGTTCAGACTCCTCGCTGTCTTCTAATGGATCCCGCTCTATTTTGATCTCGATCATGTCTCTTGCGGGTTCCACTTTAACCGGTTCCACTTTAACGGCTACCTCTTTGATGGGTTCGTCCGGGCTTATTTTTTTCTTGGAATCAACAGCTCTGACTGACAAGTTCTTGATGGCCCCTAGTTTTAAGACAAGTGATTCCGGTGACGACTGAAAAAAAAAATTGTACATTTACGTTTTTTTTTAATATTTAAACAAATCAAAAAGTATGCTAAGCTTTCAAACTGATTGTTAACTTTTTTGATTTTTGAACATACATTATGTTATGATTTACTAGCTTCTGCCCACGGCTTCGCCCGCGTGGTACCCGGATAAAAGCAGTCTATGTGTTATTCTGATGTATAAGCTATATTACTGTAAAGTTTTATCAAAATCCGTTCAGTAGTTTTTGCGTGAAAGAGGAACAAACAAACTTTCACGTTTATAATATTATTAGGACTAACCGATGGCAAATGTCTACTAATTTATGGTTTTAAGATGTACCTGTTTCTTCACGTAGTTTTCCTTCACCATTTTATACACGTATTAAGCGCACTCAAATTGAAAAATTATTCGTTGCGACAGTGTTCGAACGTACGACCTTCGGATCGGAAGTCGGGGTACAGTCCACTAGGCCAACACTGCTAAGATCAATAAGTTTTGTATTATGAACATACCTCCGTTTTTTCTATTTTCCAAGACCTGTACGCCGCCATCTTGAAGAATTTATAGATATATAAATATATCTCTTAAATACTACAAATTCAATTCTATTAAATGTAAATCGTTTTAATCCCGGAGTAATACTGAAACAATAACAGAAAGAACCACTTAAAAAAAAAAATTAGTGGAAAACATGAAATAAATAATTATCTAAACACTAGGATTCTCTGTGTCATGGATATATCAGAAACTACCTTCTGCCCACGACTTCGTCCGCGTGGTACCAGGATAAAAAGTATCCTATCCGTAATTCTGATGTACAAGCTATATTACTGTAAAGTACAAACAAACATCCTCACAAACTTTCGCGTTTATACAACTGTAAGTACTTCGTTACCATAACATCCAGAACAAATACCCGGAACAAATCTACATTTGTCCCGCAGTGGGAACCAAACCCCCACCTCTTGCTTCTCGGCCGACTACTCGCCTGCCGCTCCACCGAGGTTGCCTAAGCAGAAAGGCCACATCGAAACCTACAAGCATGATGGCAAATGTTAAATATGAAAATTAAAAATGTATAAAAAAAAATCATGCTTATATTCTCCATGATAGACATCCTCAGTGAATAGATCTTTTAGGATACCAAATACGGGATTGTCAGAGGCATGTCCAAACATTATGTTAAGTAACTGTTAGAGCAGGTTCTACCGATTATTCATTGAATTTTCACGCCCAGTTGGTTTCTGAACCAACTGGGCGTGGGCAACCAAATTTCCTACTATTTTTTACTACTTTTTTTAAATAGATATTTTTAAATCTAATGCGCTGCTGCGAGCAGCTGAATGGGAATGTACCCTAAAGTGATTTATGAAACTAATTTATTAAAGTGTCTTTATCCCGGTCACAAAAAATGCCACCCACTATATATTTATGAATTTTTTAACAATTTATGTCAAAAGTTGGAGTTATCAAGTTTCTGCCCCTGTTCGAAAAAATCTTAGATCTGCCCCTCAGGGAAGGACGGCCTGAGTTCAAGTACATTATTTTTAATTGTCAAATGTCTTTAGGAATTAAGCTAAGCAGGAGGCCAATCAATTTTGCACTCACATAATTAAATAAATAAATAATGCTGGACATTTTCACACAGCATCATCTAGCCCCAAACTAAGCAGAGCTTGTGTTATGGGAACTATATGACTTATATACTACTTATATACATATATAGTTCTGTAAATACATACATATTATGCATAGAAAACACCCAGACCCGCGACAAATATTTGCAGATCATACAAATATCTGTCCCGCGGCGGGAATCGAACACGAAACCTGCGTCTCAGGCGGGCCTTCGCCCACTGCGCCACAGAGGTTGTCGGTCGTCATCATAAATAGATAGATAATGCTTTATTGCACAAGAAAAAATGAGTACATACAAATAATAAATAAAATAATAATAAATAAATAATGCTGGACAATCCACACAGCATCATCCAGCCCCAAGCTAAGAAGAGTGTAGAGGATAGGGGCGTGGAGTGGTGTAAAATCGTGGATTAAGAAGACTTTTTGTAACTTTTGAAAATGCCGACTGTTTGCGCGACGCGAGACAGGTAACCGTTCGACCGTATCAACTTGCTCACTCCCTCAAGCCTGGTCTCGCTCCCGCGCAAGCGGACGGTGGATTTTATTTAATAAGGTAAGTTTTTTACATCTACCTACATGTATTACATTTATGCTTGAAAATTAACATTATTTTATATGATTACAGATTCGCGAGGTACGTCGTCTACATTCTCCGCTCAGTGTCACGTCAGGGACACTCATTTGCAACAGGAAGCAGTGCCAAGCGAGTTACCGGTCGTGTCAACACTCCAGTCTTGGTCTTGATTTCCACTGTGCGCACCCGTCCGTCAGGTCCAGGGAATACTCTTTCCACGATACCCTTTGGCCAAGTGTTTCTTTGGTAGTTAGGGTCCACAACTATCACCAGGTCTCCTGGTTTCAAGTTACCCCTTTCTTCGTACCACTTTTGCCTAGGCAAAAGATCTGGCAGTACCTCCTTGACCCAGCGTTGCCAAAACAGATCGGCTAGCCTCTGCGCTGTTCGCCACATCTTTTTCAGGTACAAGTCCCCGTCATCAAAGGTTCCTGGCAAAGGTAAGTTTGAAGAAGAGCCAATCAAGAAATGATTTGGAGTTAAGGCTTCCATATGGTTCGGGTCAACGCTCACGTGTGTCAGCGGCCTGCTATTTACCATGTTTTCGACTTCAGCAAGTAGAGTTATTAAGGTCTCCTCTCTGGGCGCTCTTTCTTTCAGAGTAACTTTCAGCGCCGCCTTGACGCTCCTTATAAGGCGTTCCCATGCGCCACCTTTGTGTGGGCTAATCGGGGTTGAGAATGACCAGGTAACTCCACGGTTAGTCATCTCTTCATTGATGCTACTTTGATCCATTTCTTGAAATGATTTTTTAAGTTCGACTTCAGCGCCGCGTAGGTTGGTGCCATTATCTGAATATATTCGTTGCGGCCATCCTCTTCTTGATGCCATTCTTCTTAAGGACATTATAAAGGAGTCTGTGGTCAGTGATGGCACCACTTCAATATGAACGGCTCGCACTGTCATGCAGGTGAACAATACCCCGTAACGTCGCTCTCGGCGGCGGCAGACTGTTATTTCCATCGGGCCGAATAGATCTACGCCGCAGTGGGTAAAAGCGCGCTGATGATGCGACAGTCTTGCTACAGGTAAGTCCGCCATGCGTGGTACTGATGGTATTGCTCTTCTTATTCGACAAAACAAACATTGAGATGCGACAGCTCGTACCGTGGGTCTTAACTTCAGCAGCCAGTACCGCTGTCGTAGTTCGTTTACCACCATTTCATTGTTTCCATGAGCTGATTTTTCATGATAGCTTTTCGTTATCAGTCTTGCGATCCGGTGCTGTCCATCCAATATTATAGGTCGTTTAATGTCTGAGCTTATGTCTGCTACAGCTTCTACTCGGCCACCAACTCTAAGAATTCCCCACTCATCTAGGTACGGCGTCAGCGTACGTAATCGGCTATCAGGTTGTATCTGTTTATTATTTTCCAATAAATGTATTTCCGTACAAAATGATTGCATTTGTGCGTATCGAATCAGTAGTCTTTCTGCTTGCTGTAGTAATTCAGGTTCTATTTCTTTTTTACAGGTCTTCCTGCATTTTTCCAAGAACAGCAGAACGGTAGCGGTGCATCTCAAGAGGCGAAGCCACGACGAAAACTTCTCTGGGTCCGGAACAGGTAAGCTATCGTGATCGGTTGTATATACATGGTGTACTTTTTCTAAAGTTTCTTCATTAATTTTATTTTTTTCTTTTTCAGGTGCGGTTTTCACCCAGGAGCAGTCCTTCTCGTGCAGGAAATTAGGACCTCGAAACCATTCACAATTTTTGTGTAATCTAAAATTCATGTTTTTGGTAGCCACGTCTGCTATATTTTTATCTGACTGTATGTAGTGCCATTCATTGATTTTGCTCAATTCGTCGATTTCTCCCAGTCTATTTGCGACGAAAATTTTGTAATTTCTTGTATCATTTTTTATCCAGTGTAATACAGTCATTGAATCGGTCCAAAAATATCTTTTATTTACTTTCATTCTGTGTTCCTTTTGAATGACGTCTGCGAGGCGGCATGCTAGTACAGCACCCTGTAGTTCTAGTCGAGGTATCGAGTTAGGTTTTATGGGTGCAACACGGCTCTTACTAGCGATGAATGACACACACACATTCGTGTTATCTGTGTGTACGCGCCAGTAGGCTACGGCGGCATAGGCGGCCGGTGATGCGTCACAGAATAGGTGCAGTTCTGTTGTCTCGCTCGTACTCCGAACGATAACATTATCAGCGGAACATTTATTCGTTAAATTATTTTTAGAACGGAAATACCATCTTGGTATGCGAATATATTTTATCTCTTGCAATTGAGAAATCCAATCTCGAAAAATCTCGAACTGTTTTGTACATATTTGTTCGTCCCATTGTATTGTATTTTTCCAGGTTTCTTGAATAATGATTTTTGCTTTTATCGTAAACGGCGCCAGTAGGCCATAAATATCGAATATAGACATAACAATGCGTAGAAGTTCCCGTTTCGTAGGTTTTTGTTCGCATTTTAATATTTTCTCTGGTATTCTTGTCAAAGATAAGTTGAAACCGAAGGTATCGGTTTTCGGGTACCATAATAATCCGAGGGTACGTTCGCTCAGATTATCTTCTTCTGTTTTGAAGTTTACTATGGCTTCGCTCAAGGTTTCTTTAGGTATTTTTTGGCATACCTGAGGTTCGTTTGACGTCCAATTTCTGATCTCGAAATTACCTTGTTGATGTATGTAGGTGACATCTCTCATTGTTTTTAGGGCTATGTCAATGCTATCAAAACAATCTATATAATCGTCCATATAATGGTTTTTTTTGATAGCATGTACAGCGTCAGGCATCTCATTGACAAATCGCTGCGCATTTATATTCTTTATATGTTGCGCTATGAAAGGGGAATAATTGGCGCCAAATATTAAAGACGTCATTTTGTACTTTTGAATGGGTTCGTTTTCGTTCTGACTATCTCGCCAAAGAAATCTGAGAGCATCTTGGTCTTCTTCTTTTATTTTCGTTCTAAGGAACATATCTTTTATGTCTCCTGTAAGTCCGATTTGTCGTTCTCGGAATCGTAACATAATACCAAGTAGGGATTCAAGTAGGTCTGGACCTTGGAGTAGGTAGTCATTTAAGCATTGACCAGCAGAAGTAGCAGCGGCGTCAAAGACAAGACGCATTTTTTTCTTATTTGGATTGTCCACTCCAAAGTGAGGTAAATACCATACCTTCGTAGCCTTAGGGTCGTTCTCACTCGACTCGATCTTACGGGCATATTCGTTAACGAACAAATGATGAACTCTCTCTTTATATCTTGAGGCAAATCCTTGGTCGGCTGTCATTTTTCTTTCTATTGTTTTGAGTCGACGATAAGCGTTGCAAAACGAACTCGCCATCTCGGCATTTTCATCTTTCCACGGTAAACCAACTTCCCATTTTCCGTTTATCAATTTCGCGGAATTTTCTACAATTTCAATAGCTTTTATTTCATCTCTATTTTGTCTTGGTTTATTATGAACACCGATGCTTTCAAACATAAAAGATTTTTTCACAAGTTCATGTAGATATTCGTCATCCTCCAGGCCCGTGTGTATCGTATTATCTGAGCAATTACAAATACAGTAATCATTTTCGTGTATGTGTTGTGGCGATGCATCAGTTGTGATCCCGCAGTCGCCTGTGCGCGTGGCCGTCAGTGGAAAGGTGTTGGCGGCGGCGCGGGCGCAGGCGTGGCGGGGTAGGCAGCTGACGGCTGGGGCAGGGGGGCGCCTCAGCTGTTGCACAGTTATCATAGCACACTCTGACATTGAACTTGAATACTGACGTCTCGATGGACAGACGCCGTGCACACACCAACCTAGCGGTGTCAGTGTGGCGCAAGGTTCATTTTTACTACGAACGATTGTCTTTAGGGGCGCAATAAGATGGTAATTATCTTGACCGATTAATAACATTGGTTTCACATTTTCACTACACGAAATATAACTGTTCAGTTGCTTTAAATGTTCATAGTCTTTTAAGTTTACGTTAGATAATTTTTGTAACGGTAAATTAAGTTCACTTATTTTTCTTACACTTAGCTCGAATGAGTCATTGTTTATGTTTGTAATCTTGCACTTTATTTTTTCACTTTCACACATAAGTTCAGAATCCCATGCACCACGTACACAGAGTGTTTGTTTTTGTCCATGTAAGTCAACACGATTGGCGATATCAGCTGATATTAATGATACCGTCGCGCCATCGTCCAAAAGAGCATGGGTACGGAACACACCCTTCGGTCCGTGGATGTTCACGGGCACTACTTTTAGAAACACACACGATTTTGAACTCATAGCATGAGCCACAGTCTCGTTATTCACTGAGTCATTGTTCACTTTGTCCACTTTTTTATCACTGGTTATTTCATTTTCACTTTTTTCACTGTTTGCATTGGCTTTCAGTTTCCAATGCAGAAGATGATGATGAGGTAAGCCACAATCATCGACGGGGCAGGAGGCCACGGAGCAGGTATCCCTGCTGTGCGTAGCTAGCAGGCATTTATGACACAGGTTATTGACCCGCACAAAGCGCCATCGATCCTTTGTCATCGCGCGTTTGAATCGCGCGCAATCAGGTAGTGTATGGCTGCTGACTTTACAGAATCTACATCTGTTCGTGATGTCACGTTTAGCGCCGAGTAGAACTGAATGCGGTTTTCGCTCTTCAGGTTTTTTACGGTAATCAGATTGACTGTGTAGGTGAGTCAAACCTGCAGCTGAGATTTTATTCGCTTCAGTGTAAAGAAATTCGGATAGTACTTCTAATTTTGCTTTTTCTTTGTTGCAGTTCGTGCTGTAGTAGTCTGCCCACTTGTTGATGAGCGGACTTGGACACTTCGTGAGCACAGAGGACACTAATTCAGGACTTCTCAGGTAATCGGTTTGATTTACTGCTTTAGCAGCGGCCACGAAATTCTTGATTTTTATTGAAAATGACACTATTTCGTGGTGGTAGTTTTGTGGTAGTGGTGGTATTTTCTTCAGTTGATATGTAATCTTGTGTATTATTATTTCAGGTCTACCGTAGCGAAGTTCAAGCGCTTCAATGATAGTTTGTGGAGCCGTGGTCCCGATGAGAAGTGAAGAAACAGTTTCTTTTGCTTCCCCCTTTAATGACTTGCGTAATCTCCACATATTTTCTGCATCACTGTACTTGCATACTTTTGTAGATTCATCGTAAACTTGTTTGAAGGCCAACCACTCGAGAGGATCTCCGTAGAAATGAGGTAAGTCTTTTGAAGTAGCAAATCTTGAAATTAATTGTTTATTTTGCAGGTTAGATTGGTAGATAGCACTAACAAGGTTTTTCATGTCGGCGGGGAGCGCGCCGCTACCGCCTGCAGCGTCACGCTCGCCGTCGCGGGCAGCGTCCGAGCCACTGTCTTTGTTATTCTCTGCTATGTGACTTTCCTCCAGCCATTGTTGCACTCTTTCGATGGAATCTGCCTCAGTTGGCTGGTATAAAGAGCTACGGCGGCTTTTGGATGCTCTTTCTAGTGCTGCTATTTCTGCGGCTAACTTTTGCTCGACTAAACTCTTTTCCAGCTGAGCTTTCTTTTCGATCGATTTTCTGTCGATTTCAGCTTTCTGTTTGGCGGCTTCAAATTCTAATTGCTTTTTTCGTGCTTCGATAGACTTTGCTGAGCTGGATTGATTTTTGGAGGAAACAGGTTTCAAACTGTGGATGCTTCCTTTCAGACAATCGCCTTCGGTTTTGGCTCGTCTGGCGACATTAAATGTAGTTTCAAGGTTCCCTTTTTTCAGTATTTCCGACTTTACGTCGTGTGGCGGGTCTTTATTCGACATTTTCTCCATTAGTTCTTGCTTTTTCCAAGCGCTACGTGTCCGCACCGAAGTTTCGTAATGGCGGCTGTTGTGTGGCGGTGGAGTCTTGTACATTTATGCGATTTTTCACTAAGTTCCACGTATAATCCGGCTCGAAGGAATGATTGTAGAGGATAGGGGCGTGGAGTGGTGTAAAATCGTGGATTAAGAAGACTTTTTGTAACTTTTGAAAATGCCGACTGTTTGCGCGACGCGAGACAGGTAACCGTTCGACCGTATCAACTTGCTCACTCCCTCAAGCCTGGTCTCGCTCCCGCGCAAGCGGACGGTGGATTTTATTTAATAAGGTAAGTTTTTTACATCTACCTACATGTATTACATTTATGCTTGAAAATTAACATTATTTTATATGATTACAGATTCGCGAGGTACGTCGTCTACAAAGAGCTTGTGTTTTAGGTACTAGATGACTGATATAATTACATAGATAGATATTTTTTTTATTATACATAGAAAATACCCAGAACACCTAGAACAAATATTTGCAGATCGTACAAACATTTGTCGCAGGGCGGGAATCGAACCCGCAACCTCCTGTGTCACAGGCGGATCTCCGCCCACCGCGCCACATCGGTCATCAAATAACAAATAATTAGAATTTTCTTCCAGCTAACCATTGTGTACTTAATTTTATACAAACACAATATGGTCATATTGTGTTTGTATAAAATTATAAAGAAAAGAAAAATAATTAATATTTACAGTAATTAATAGATTAGGTAATTACAGTAATTTGTAGGCTATTTATAAGTAAGACAACCGATGTGGCGCGGTGGGCGAAGGTCCGCCTGCGACACAGGAGGTTGCGGGTTCGATTCCCGCCCTGGGACAAATGTTTGTACGATCTGCAAATATTTGTTCCGGGTGTTCTGGGTATTTTCTTTGTATAATAAAAAAATATCTATCTATGTAATGTATTGTATTAAGTATATCAGTCATCTAGTACCAATAACACAAGCTCTGCTTAGCTTGGGGCTAGATGATGCTGTGTGGATTGTCCAGCATTATTTATTTATTTAAGTTATATAAAAGGCTATAAAAAATTTACATCTGTGTACATTGTCATGCAAATTTTCATGAATACATTTTCATTCTGAAAATGGTAAATAATAAAAATGATGAAACATTTAATCACAATTGCCGATAATTCAATTAATTGTATATTTATATTCTTGTAAATACCTAGTCATTATTAGAATACTTCTGTTGCAGTTGTCATGGTTTGGTATCATTTCAGACAACCTCCATCTCACAACTGCAGAGCGCTCATGAGGAAGCCCCTCTTAAACAGTCAATGAAACGTCAGCAGAGGAATAGTAAAGTACAAAGTATAGACTTAATAAATAAATAAATATTGCTGGACGTTTTCACACAGCATCATCTAGCCCCAAACTAAGCAGAGCTTGTGTTATGGGAACTATTTGACTGATATACTATGTACTAATGTTTTTTTTTGTATTATATATTAGGTATACATAGAAAATAATCATATCTTTAAATTCATTCTTTCAGTTCTCTGAATTTATGGGCTAATTTCTTATTGCCAAATCTGTTTAAATTTTTACTGTCAAACCTTTTTCAAAGCACCAATAGTGGGTTTTGTACATTCCAGGGATATAGACAAATACCTCATGCTTAATTTTTTTTTAAGCTTAAACAAATTTGTCAAGGTAAAACTTAGCAGTTGTGACATTTCCACAGCTAATGTCATTCCCATAAACTTTTGGAAACTTTTAATTGGCCCTCAGCCTACCTACATGCAGTTTGCATGTAAGTATTTAATTAAATAATTTCTTGTGTACCTACCAGTAAGTTTTCTTAAAATTCAGAAATAAAATAAAATAAAATACAATTTAATCTTTCCACAGGCGTTAACACCAACAGAAAGTGGTATATGTGTAGACACCCATGAGGCATACTAACTTAAGGTTGGGATTATCACCTAACATGGTGTCCAATGCTGGACATAGACCCCCAGTATCACCATCTTGAGCCAACTTAATCTACAGACCTTTTAAAACCCTAATAATATTCCAAGCTAGACAACCATTTTAACAGATACAGAAGAGAATACTTCAGTTCAGTTCTCTTTCCATCACTTCTTGAGCCACCTTGATCTACAGACTTCATAAAAACCTTACAATATTCCAAGCTTGGCAATTATTTTAACAGAAACAGAAGAGAAGACAATAATACTTCAGTTCTGTCTCTTTCCATAAAACAAAATAATACTGTGGCGCAGTGGGTGAAAGCCTGCCTGAGAAGCAGAAGGTTACGGGTTAGATTCCCGCTATGGGACAAATGTCAAATATTTGTCTTGGGTCTGAGTGAATTCTATGTATAACAGGTATGTATTAAAAAAAATGTTAAGTAATGTAATATCAGTCATGTAGTTCCCGTATCACAAGCTCTACTTATTTTGGGGCTAGATGATGGTGTGTGAAAAATGTTCAGCATTATTATTTATTATACAATAGTAACTGTAATATTAGTTGTAAGTTATTTTGAAACAAATAGGAGTTTTTTTTAATAATACAGAGAGACAGAAAATGTTATTGTCTTCTCTGCTGTAGACAAAAGTGTTTTCTTGGGTGTTTAGCATTGGGTGGGGCTTTCCTATAATGCATTTTCCGGTTTGTGGTCAGTCGCCATTCGAGAAACTTTATTTCCCAGTGATTGTCGGTTCTACGAGGTGTATGGCCTGCTCATTGCCATTTCCATTTGCTAATTTTGAGTTGTCTCTGATCTTAGTTGGTTTATTGATTTCCTTGTTTGAGATTCTATGACGGCAGATTGTAAACTTACCTGTTTTCAATGCAATTGATGAATTCTGAGATTTTTAAGGAATTCCCGACCAGATAATCTACACACCGAAGAACACATTTTCTTTAGAACTTTTTGATTGTTCCTTTTGAAGATACAACTACATATTCTCTATTAGGTACTCAGTTATCACGTATGATACACACCAAATATTTACAAAATCAGAATTCATTGGAATTCTGAAAGGAGGAAACAAAAAACCCAACCATCAAGAAAAAAACATATTTTTTGTTTTATCTGTGCAAGTAGGAAAGAGCAATCCATTTTTAATCTGTGATCCTCGCTCTTGGCAGTGTCTCATAGCACAGAAACGAAAGCCCTATCCAAGCAATGAAGTGAAATAAGACAAAAAAAAATTCTAACGTGTTCGAATTTTGAAGCTTAAAAATACCAGTTTTTGGAGCACACACAAGTATTCATTCGTTCAAAAATGCGAAGGATGATCCAAATAAATGGATTCTTGAACGCTTCGTTTTACGTATATATAATACGGTTTATATGGAGACTGTTTATTCTAGGCCTAGGGTAGTCTACTGTCTGGCTGACCGCCTCTTGGTCTCTTTCTAGTTAGTATGTACGTAGCTAAAAGCTCGGTGAGAGGGCATCTACTGTAATGATGATATATTTTGTACTAAGCCTTTAGTTCCACTATTCAACGCTAAATGGCAGCAGTAGCTCCATGAAACGGAGCTGTTATACATTAAAGCCTGAATTCATAGTCGAAGGTTGAACAGTCCCCCAAAAGCCATTTATTTATTATTTATTTATTTTATTTATTTATTATTAAGTAACTAACACGATTAAACCAATTACACTAGTTACATAAAATCAAAAACATCTTTTAAATCTAATAAATTAAAATGATTGAAAAACATTTGCTAAAATAAATCAATATACAGAATACCCTTAAAAATTAAATAGTTAAGAATTAATTGAAATAATACATAAATAAAAAGATTTTAATATTTAAATGATTAATATAAATTCAAATAATATTAACAACACAAACAAGCATCCTTTCATTAGTCACGCTCGCAAAACCTCAGGCATACCAACATTAAACTCTTCCATTCATCTGCGAAGATATCGCAGTCTGGGTTCTGGTCAAGAAGTCTGTTGAGTCCGGCGAGGGTGCGAGGTAGTGGGGAGTTAGCACGAGCGACGGTTCTACTGGAGGGTACAGAGAAAAGTCTGTGGCTTCTGTTGCGAAGGTAATTATTGGGAAGGTAGAGCCGAAACAGAAGGTTGTGCAGATCAGGGACGTCGATCATACCACGGAGCACCTTGCACATTGTTGCCGTCTGATCATACGCTCTTCTAGTCTGTAGGGAATTGTATCCAAGACACCCTTGGAGAAACCTAGTTGGGTACATATATGGGTAATACCCAAATTCTCGCTTGTACTGAGACCTCAGAAACGCCTTCTGAACCTTCTCCAGTAACAGTGCGTACGTACTTTCATGCGGATTCCAGACGGAACTACTTGACTCTAGCTTGCTCCGCACTAGAGCCCCGAACAGAAGCCGCACAACACTATCATTGCGAAAGTCTCGGGCGTTTCTCAGCACAAAGCCAAGTCTTTGAAAGGACTGCTTGGCGACCGTAGTGATGTGGTCGTGAAAAGTGAGTTTTTGGTCAAAAGTAACTCCTAAATCCTTGATTACCGTTACTCTAGAGATCATGTTGCCATGAATCGAGTAATCAAAGCATAATGGGTTTTTCTTTCGACCGAAAGTCATTACGGAGCATTTGGAAGGGTTAAACCCCATCTTATTGTCAAGACACCATTGACAAACCGCGTTAACATCAACTTGAAGCGCCTCACAATCCGCCGTGGAACGTATGACAGTGTAGAGTTTTAAGTCGTCGGCGTACAATAGACACTCCGCGTGCTCTACAACATCCGGTAAGTCATTGATCATTAAAGTAAAAAGCAAGGGGCCCAAAATAGAGCCCTGACTTACCCCTGACCGTGTGTGATAGGGTGCAGACTCATAAATTCCAAGTTTAACATACTGCTGGCGATCGCGCAGATAGTCGGCGAGAAGCCTGAGAAGATCCGGCGCGAAGCCTAGTGCGCTTAGTTTGGCCAGCAGTATGTCGTTATTAACCCTATCAAACGCTTTTTGGATATCGAAGTAGAGCACGTCCACTTGACAGCCGAGATCTAAGTTACTTGAGATGTACTCTACAAGTGTCAAGAGATTGGAGTTGACCGACCGCTTATCTCTAAAACCATGCTGGGCATTGCATAAGAAAGACCTGACTTGTGCGTATATGATTCTGTGTAAGACGTTTTCAAATATCTTAGCAGGTGCAGACAAGATAGCGATTGGACGATAACCCTCGACAGCAAGTTTATTCGAGGTTTTTGGGATAGGTGTTACCCTTGACACCTTCCACTGTACTGGATACCTACCTGTCCGTAAAGCTAAATTAAAAATGTGATACATTGGGGCTAGCAAGCTTTTACTAACTGACTTTATAAGAGCCGGTGGTACGGCGTCCGGCCCAATAGAGCTTTTAGCTTTTAACTTTTTGATTCCGTAGAGAACATCCGTCGGCGTAAATTCAACAATATTTACATAGTTACTGTTACAGTTCTGGTCACAGCGATTAATGTTTTCAGCATCTAGCTCTGGAATATCAGTTAGAAAAATACTTCCGAAGAAACTAGCAAACGCCTCAGCTGCCGCAACACCCGAACACGATTCTCCCTTATAAGTAACATTAGCTTCAAACCCACCCTTAGCTCGCAAACTAGAAATATGTCGCCAGAATTCACGCGGGTTTAAAGCAAGGTTATTTTCAATATTTCTTAGGTACAAATTATAAGCACTAGATACCCGAGATTTTAGCGACGTCCTCAATTCCGAAAATAACCTATAGTACTCGTTAGACTTGGTTTTCTTCCAGTTGGCATGGAGTTTCCCCTTTCGCCTAGTATCCCTTATAATATCGGGGGTAAACCAAACGGGATAACGCCTAGTACCAGTTTTCTTGCGACTCTTTGTTGGTAAACACTTGTCAAAGGTTTCATAGATAGCGGCATAGAAAGCCTCTGTGGCAGAGGTTATATCGTCAGACAGTAACACTTGATCCCAAGAAGCACTTAAGAGACAGTTGCGCAATAGCTCAGTATCACAACGTTTGAAGTTCCAGTCTCTAGTTGGATTTATATTACTTGGTTCAATGCGGTCCGAACTATCATTCAACATTTGCCTTATGGCTGGGACCATAAAGGTTAAATTCGCGCTTGAAGTTTTACTTAGCGCCTGAACAGTCCCCTAGGGGAGCCCCTATTTGACTATGATTCCGGGCCTAAGTAGTATCTCCTTCCTAGTCTGTACATATACCGAATAGCTCTCTATAGCGAGCGAACAACGGACGGATAAAAACAGTCTTGTTGCTGAGATAAAACCTTAGGATTAGGTCATCATACTTTAAAAAAAATGAAACAATAGTTATATAACTTCGTTTATTTCAGGGGCGTAGAATCAAAACAATAGGTCACGAAAAAGCTGCTAGATGACTACGACTTATAATATCTGTGCTACGAAGAACGAAAAATTGCCAATAACTTTGAGCCATATTCAGTGTTCTGCTACGGTAACGTAAATGACACATTTTCCATTATGAACTTTAATTATTATGAAGCTTTGTAGTTACTAAGTTTTATTTTATCCTGATAAAGATTTTATTTAGAACAGTAAAAAAATAGCCTTTTTAAATTTTAAGTGAGACCTGTTAAAACTAAACTTACTGGTAAATATTTTTCAAAAATTGTATACCGACCCAACGTCAGCTCAATTCATGGCGGAGCTCATTCTTGACGATTAGCGAAGGTGCAGGTTCGTTCTAATTCTAAGTGGGGGAACCAAGGTCTGCACTGACGTCCCGCATTGGGGTGTATTGTGCATTATCCCCCTTCTAACCTGAAGAAGGGGTTAGAAGGGGGATAATGCAGGTTCGTTTCTCACTAGATCAAAATTATAGAGACAAAAAAAAACTGACTAAACATGAAAAATGAGTAGGTAAACAAATACATTTGGTCTAACTGTTTTAATACTTCAAAGCCACATAAATCATCAGCAAACTACATACATACATAAATGTTATAAAATTAATGTTATGTACAGAAAAAAAAACTAGAATAAACTGTACTTAAAACTAAAGGTCCATTTCAACTGTAGACTGTCACAACTGACAGCTAGTTTTACAAGGTCCATTTCAACTGTAGACTGTCACAACTGACAGCTAGTTTTACAAGGTATATAATTACTCGTATAATATTTAGGAGTTTGTTTCGAGCTAAAGCTGACATCTGAAAGAGAAAAGGTTTCCTAATTTCGCGCCGAAAATAAGTAGTTAAAAAAAATAGTTTTCATTTGAACTTAATTTATTTTTAGCATGGAATTGTTATCTACATATTCGTCTACCTACAGATATTTTAAGCATTTATATTTATGATTAGATTACAATAAGCAACGGTCCTTTCAATGACAGCCGCTCAAAATTCCTTAATGCTATTTATTGAAGGCCACTTAAATGAACTCTTAGTACTAATTATAACTATCCATTATTTTTCATTTTTATTCAACCATTTTAATGAAAACACGAATTGGCACTAACATGGAGGGATATAGATTTCTTTTATTATTCATTTATACACTTTTGTTCATTAAAACTACGCTTTAAGCTCAAAATTATCGTTGTAAAATGGAACTATCAGACTTGTGTATGTTTGGATTAATGCATTTTAATTTACGGTGTAAAATCTATCCGGCATCAAGAATTGAGTGATAACGATCTATATACTCAGGTACACTATTTTATCTCTCTGACACTAAATATAATTTTATAACATGAGTAGGCACATAGTTTTAGAATAACCTCAATATCAAATAATTTTACAAAACTGTCAGCGATTAAAAGCGACGAAAATAGTTTAACTTATTAGTTTTTACATAGCCATTACTTTTTTGTTATATATTTTTTGTTGTGGCAACATTAACTTTAATTAACGAATATAATTCTTTTAAAAGCCAAAGTTCGTCCACTAGGTAACAGCTAAATATAAATCTTACACATATTCGACTTAAGTTGCAAGCAAGACAGAGACAAATGTTGGAACATTTTCTGCAGAAATCATTTTTAACACTAGCAATAAGCAATGCTTTTTAAAATGCGTAAACAAGAGACGGTGAATGTACAATATTGTACAGCTTGGCAAAACTCTTCCACTTTCTTTCTCTTAGATCGATTCATTCATTCATTTGTATGAAGAATATTTTAGATCCATTTCAAGACTAAAAAGTCTTGAAATGGATCTAAACCAAACTAAAAATTGCATGAAAGAGGCACCATTTAAGGTTTATTTTCGAAAAATTTGAGCTTGGCTTGTACCCAACCGTTTGCACCAATGTACTAATAACTAGGCATGTTTATAAATAACCTTACAACTTCAAGTCTTATTTATAAAGGTAGTTCAGCTTTAGTCTAAATACTCTTTTAATACAGTAAGGTGTAATCTGAAATTTTGCATGACGGACCACAGAATGGAACACAGCTTAACTTAAGAAGAACCACGTTTACAAATAAGACGCTAAATGTACCAACGCAGGCCAAATTTAAAAATAGACCACTCTATCAATGAAAGTAACTGAACCAATTTTAGTGATGTGTTTGATTAGAATTATATCTAATCTATGAACGCTGAAATTACAGATCCGATTTTGATGCAGCTTTTACTGCAAATTAGACAGAAACTTAGAAAACTGTTTTTTTACAACAAAGTCGAAAAAAATCTAGTGATCCATTACATTGTGGGTGGTCGGTACACATGTTTAATCTTTCTATCCTTACTCAGCACTTATAGTAATAGTCTTCCCCTTAGGATCGTCGAACCGATCCATGGTTCTGATGTCCATCATCATCATTATCCCGTAGAAGGTGATGGAGAGAAGAATGAAGACTACAAAGAGACCGGACCAGATGGGAGCCGAGAAGAAACCCACACAGTTGAAAGAGTCTCCGAATACAACGGGAGATGACTCGTTGGTAGTATGGAAGACAGGCTGGACCTGGGGATATATAAATAAATATTCAGTCTCATGCCATGGTCTAATTCTAATTCTAAGTGGGGGAACTAAGGTCTACATTGACGTCACGTCTTACATTTTAAAAGCCACCTATTGATATAGTGCCACCTATATGTGACGTTGCAGAAATATACAATACACTTGTCAAAGTTCAAAATTAAATAATTACTTCTAAGCTGAGTTTACAAGTTTTACAACATATCGATCCGGTCAACATATCGAAGATGTTTCGACAATTTATGTATGGAAATTTGGACGATACATTCACCGTTTAGAAAAGTTTTAAACTCAGCATAAAGCCTTTGGTCGATTCGGTTACGTCTTTGTAATTGATCATTGATCCTTCTAATTATAATTCTAAGTGGGGGAACTAAGGTCTGCACTGATGTCCCGCATTAGGGTGTATTGTGCATTATCCCCCTTCTAACCTGACCCCGACCAGCCCAACTCCTTGAAGTAGCGGATAAGGACTCTGGGTTGATGACAGCAGTGTTCCAGTATCCCTGACCTCCTGTCAGTTAATGATGACAGAGAGCAATGATAGATTTTTTTTAAAATTTTAAATAAATAAACACAACAGTCACACACATAGTTCTGATATACCACTAGGCTTCCCTGTGTTGTGATCCTCAGGAACTATGAGTATCATTGCCATGGTAATTCTGACCCCACAACACCAAGACTCAGCACCTCTTCCGTATAAGCCGGCTCTTCGCCCGACGAAGAACCAATAATATAGTAAATATATGCCTTATTTATTTATAAAACAGAAACAAATAAAAACACCCACGACTGAATTCCTCAGACATCTTCGGATACATACTCAGTGTGTTGATCTTTGAGAATACCAAGTAGGGGATAGTCAGTGGCACATCCTACATTATTTTTATATTATAGAATTAATTAGAGTAGTCCACAACTGGAACAAACTGCCAGAGGATGTTGTTTCCACTACTTCTGTTAACACATTTAAGAACAAGCTCGACAACTGGCTACGAAAGAACCTTTCATTACTAAAAAAAGTGAACAAAACTTAAAAAACAATACTTTTGATCCAACACTGTATGACATAGACATATCAGCGAAAGCTGCTCGTCTATAATTAAATAAATAGATAGTGCCTGATTCATATGCTACTTCTGCTGTTATTTACCTTCAGGTCCTCGAAGAACAGGTGTCGGCTGCTGTTCCCATTGATGAAGCTCACATTCTGTGCGCAGCGGTACGCGAAATCATCAAGTGCATACACAGCCTCGATTGGATGGAGGTCCTCCTCATTAGGAGTTCCCGCACTGAGGGTTACAGTGTCTGAAATTGAAATGTATGAATGAAAATAGGTTTTTTTGCTCTGTCTGTTTTGATCAGGCTTTAGAAAAGCAGGTTTGGTGTGGGTAATCAGGAATGCAAGGAATTAATCCAGTGATAATTTCGACTACCTATGTGGCGCAGTGGGTGAAGGCCCGCCTGAGATGCAGAAGGTTACAGGTTCGATTTCAGCCGTGGAATAAATTATTGTATGATTTGCAAATATTTGTCTCGGGTCTGGGTGTTTTCTATGTATAATATATATGTATTAAAATAAAAAGTATAAATATATCAGTCATGGAGTTCCCATAACACAAGCTCTGCTTACTTTGGGCCTAGATGATTATTTTCGTGACGTTTTGACTGTATTGCAACACCGAGTTCACATCATCCCATGACCACGGCTGTTCCAATACAAAACAAACATAGAAAATTAATAAAAAAGGTAAACGCGATAGAGACCCATAAAACTTATAATTATGTTATCTAATCGCAAAAGTTTGAAAAATACTATATTCTATTGTATTCAATTTGATCTCCAACACCACCACATCGGTTTGACCGGACCCTTATATGTCAACTTACCAAAGAACCAGTAACCGCCCTTGCCCTTGAAGTTCAGCACAATGCTGTTACTATCGAAATTCATTGTCGTCTTCAGAGTGAGGGCCGTAGAGTTGATCTCGGAAGTGGAGTTGGTCAGTCCGTGAAGGGCAATGGTTTTGTCTCCATCAACCAGCCTGATGTTCTTTGCGTACAAGCGGAGTCCATCCAAAACATACTCGTTGGTGTCAGAGTTGCTGCTCGCTTGACGTCGGACCCGGTGTCTGTTGGTCCATGAAGACTCCTTACCAGTATACACAGCCACAACATTTCCATGTTCCTTTTGGAGTTTGGTGACCATGTCTTTCATGAAATCGTTGTGACGAAGCAGCATTTCAGCTCTCGATTCACTGTCTCTAGCATCCTTCAGGTTGATGAAGAGAAATTTATCTGTATCAGGAACATTGGATAGTCCATCTTGAGTCATGGTCACAAGATCCACCTTCTCAGGCGACTCGATAAGGTAGAAGGCGGCGACCGCGTTCTCGACCGAAGGCAGGTAGACAGACTTGCGAAGGTTTTCATGCAAGTACGGGAATGATGTTTTACCAACGTCATTTCTCCGTGAAAAATCCTCGATAGACAAAGTTTCTTCGATGAATACTACCGTAAATGGATCCTCGGATAGCTCTTCCGATAGGATATCGCTGAAAGCAGGCGTCGTAGTTTTTGTCAAAGGGTTCGATTTCAAGATTGGCGCAGGCACATTTCCCCACATAAACACGGGGACGGAGGCCCTACAAGCCACACATAATAGCAAGACAGCGAACACGGAACGGCTAAATGCCATTTTTATAACACTAGTGGACAATTGCAGACTAAAAATAGAGATTTTAACTAGGTTTTGTAATAGAAAGACGAGAAATGGGCGATGATGATAGACGAATCGCGATTACGACGAGCGCCCAGCGGTCATGTGAAAAAGGTGATCATATGATCAGTGCTGCCAGCTGGGTTCTGATTAAAATGGCTAACTTTTTCTAGATAAAAGGCTAGATTGGCGGAATATTTGCTCATTAACATTGTTGATGGGAGATTCAATTAAGGCCTATTAAATAAATATTTTGAATATTTTAGAGTTTAAACGGATAATGATTTTTAATATTCAGAAAAATGTTAAAGGAATAACTAGAAAGTAAAAATTAATTAAAAGTCGATGGAGATTTTGATACTGACAAAATATTTAGATTTGTAGGCTTGAAAAGTCGCTAGTTCTAGCTATAATGTGCCTTGAAGTTGGCAGCTCTGCATTACGAAAGCTTGTGACAGTTGTCTGTGGTTTTCGGTGTTGCTACCTGAAACAATGAATGTTCCGCTATGTATAGTTGTAAAATGTAGTAGGTACTATAGCTTAGATATGGTCAAACTGATCTGTGGATAACTAACTTAGTCTGAGATGCAATAAAATACTAGCTACGCCCCGCGGTTTCACCCGCGTAAGTTTCTAATTAAATTTTAGAACACAAAAGCTGCTATTGTAACTATGATAGTTAGATATATTTCCTCGAGGGCTTTTTTGTAGGTAATTATGAGTACCTACTTTATCAGGTACATATTTTTTATGTATCATCAATAATTTTCTCAGCGCTCGCCAAATAATATTTTTTTAGGCAAAATATTGCTACTTTGGGTTACATTATTGAAATTTTCTTAAGTATCTCTATTTATCTGGAAAATAAATTATAGCATAGGTTACTTCCTGATAATTTAGGTTTCTATTAGTGAAAAAATTGTTAAAATCAGTCCAGTAGTTTCGGAGCCTATTCGGTACAACCAAACAAACAAAAAAATCTTTTCTTTTTATAATATTAGTAGATGAAAATAACCACAACATTACATGACATATGTGATCGTAAACAGCAAGTTCTATCGGCATCACTATCGAGCTAGAGTAACAGAACGAAAGAAGAAAATCATAAATAATAATTTTCACAAACAGACGCGTACTTAGTTTAAGATCTTTGAGACAAACGAATCTAACTCAAATTATTATACCCACCGGCTAGTTAGAGATTACTACCTAGCACAGAATACTTTGTTATACACAGAGTACTTTGTTATACATATATTGAAACTACATTTGCTCCTTACGTCGCGGGTCGTACATCGACCATAGACTCTTAGATAGTATTCTATACATTTTCATTGATATAAACGTCAGCTACTCGCCAAGAGATGACGTTACTCATGCTGTAATGTGCGAGGTAGGATTCTGCAATGTTTCTGTACTAGTTAATATTATTATCTGTGGTTTCTTTACGGCAGAATTCAAACGTTTTCTTCAATTCTTACGCAGCGCTTTATGCCAGTAGATGGCGTTCGTAATCACAATTAAATAGGGTTATAAATTAGTATGTTGGTACACAGTATTATCATATCTGCGACCTTAGAAGTTGTAAAACTGACAAAATTGCAATACGTTCTTTACATTCTAAGACGCTTCATGAAAGTTTCAGAGCAGGTACTTTTTAATATTTTAAAGTCTTCATCTTAGTACCTACTACCTAAGTAGGTAGGTAAAGGTTATCTAGATATCGTTTTTACGATAAAACTCTTGTTTGGTACTAAGTAGGTACCTACTAAATTTATTAAGTTAGTGTAGGTAGGTAGGTAGGTTCCTACCTATTAAGTAGGTATGTACTTACCTATTTATGATTCTACTCTGCCCACGGCCTCGCCCGCGTGGTATCCGGATGGAAAGCCTACGTGTTATTCTAGGTACCTACCTACCATACCTACCTATTCCATATTTCGTCTACTATTTAGACGAAATATGGAATATTTCGTCAAGATAATTATAATCTGCATTAACTATATGCAGATTATAATTATCTTGATTTTACCAACAAACATCATACTTACTTAATACTTTCGCATTTATAATAGGTGGGTACCTACTATGAGGATCGAAAGTTTTTGTGGTTTTGTTTGCATCCAAACCAAAACAAAAGCACAAAAATGTTCTACCATCTCCACAAGTGCGCGATGACTTGGCGCGGCCGACGTGACGTCAGAAGGTCACACGATCGATACGCATTAGTTGCGGGGGCACCATACAGCGGGGCGGGGCGGGCAAGCGTCACGACAGCAGTTGCGTTTTAGAAACGGGACAGATCACACGTCGATTCCGTTAATAATGCTATCAAAAGCTGCTCTCCTCTGCTTGGAAAGCAGCCTTTTCTTAAGATGGGATTTGTTTAACCGGAATTCTGTAACTAATACGCCACAACAGAGGAAACTGAATAGCGAGTATTCCAAGTTAAAAAAGTATTTAAGGAAGGACCCAAAATTATTCTTCGAGTATTTCAACATGAGTGTGGAGGCTTACGATTATATATTTGAGCGAGTGCGGGATAGACTAGACGCAACTGTTATATCAATAAAAACGCTTACGTCTTGTGAAAAGCTTTTCATCACTTTGCGGTAAGTAAACTTTTAACTCTGTAATCTTTTTTGTTGTCCATAAACTAATGCTGTAAAAAAAATGCAAGCTGCTAACACATTGCGAGTGGAAATATAAAACTCATTCAATTGAGGGAAAATAATGAATAGGATATATTGTACACCACAAGATAAATAAATAAAAACTTGATAATAGTTAACTTAAGAGTAAAATGAAAAAAAATAAGATTTTAAATGTTTTTAAACGAAAGTTTTAACGTTTTTGCTCAATTTAATGACAAAATTATTAAAAAGATAATAAAAAATTTAGATAATTAACTTTGAGTACAATGAAAAAAAAATAGAGATTTTTAATGTTTTTGAACGAAAATTTGAACCTTTTTGCTCAACCTAATGACATAAAATGATTAAATTCCTTGTTCGATTTTTGGCGCTAATGCTGTTACACACAAAAAATAAAACCTCTCTTAAGGCCCGATCAAACTGACGCGGTGGCGATGAAAGGGAAATGGCTGTCAAGTAGTTGTCAAAGTTCGCATTAATGTATTGATCGCTAACTGAACTGCCACCGCGTCAGTTTGATCGAGCCTTTAGTAATGTCAGGAACAGATTGTAGTTTTACATTTGGCATCACACTAAAGCTGAATGAAGGATCTTCGGAAGGTTTGTTGCCGAATTCTTCTAGGCTTGTTCGCACGCGAGGAATCGACGTTAATTCACGTAGTATTTTTACCTGACGTTTTTATAAGATTTTATTCATTAGTTTTTATTCATTGTGATTTCAATGAATAAAAACCTTTTGACTCACATAAGTGACTTTGATTTACATAATTTGAAAACGAAAATAATCGACACACTCGGTAGATACGGTAGCCCTTTCAGGACATCTAGACAAATACCTACCTCACCCTTAGTTTTCCTCACGCTAACGCAAAGGCGTCAAGAAAAAACTTAGCAACAGTCACGTGAAATCTCAAAAACTAATGCGTCATTGTCTTATAATCCAATCTCTCCACAGGAGTTGGCGTTAACGCCAACAAAAACTGGATGTTGTTTAGGGCCCTGCATGACCTGAATTAGAATACCTAAGATCGTCAATACCCAAGGGTTACCCAAAGAAGTATCTTTGTTCCAGGTATCTCGCCAAAGGCATGACGCTGAAAGAGCTATCCCAATCCTTCCTCATCGGCAGCAGCACAGCTTCCAAGGTCATAACCGACACCCTTACTGCCATCTGGGATTGCCTCTATCCTCTCCACCTCTCTCCACCCAAGCGCCACGACATGAGAAAAGTAGCTGACGATTACCACTATCGATTTCGGTTCCCCAATTGCGTGGGTGCCATCGGCGGCAAATACATTGCCTTGAATCGGAATAAACGACACAAAACCAAGCAGTACTGGAGAAGGAAGTTGAATAAATCCTCATTAGTGCTTTACGCTGTAGCTGATGCAGAGTTCAGATTCCTAGCGATCGACGTGAAGGTTGTTAGAGCGGATCCCGATTACACATTTGGTGGTATTTACACTCATCTAGGATGGAAGATACCCCCTGATTCAGACGCGAAGCTGCCTCTCGTCCTAATCGGAAACCAGGCCTTTCCGCTGAAGAAGCATTTGATGCGACCATTCCCTCCAAGAGCGACGCTGATCTGCGAAAGCAAAGCTAACTTCAACAACCGCCTGGATGCTGCTAGGATGACCATCGACTGCGCATTTGAAATAATGACTGAGAAATGGGAGATCCTGAAGAGACCTCTTGAAGTCCACCTGAACTTTGCTATGATGACTGTGAGAGTGGCATGCCTGTTGAACAACATAATCAAAGACGTTGACGGTATGAAGGATCCGCACTTCTGCAAGTTCGGACAGAAAGATAACGGTGTCATATACTTGGATTTGCTGACGCAGCACTCTAAGAAGAATAATAGAGCCTCGTCAATGGCCGTGCAGATCAGAGAGCAATTTGAAAACTATCTCATGGATCATGAATAAATAGGAGATTGGATTTAAAACGAATGTTCTTGTTATGAGATTGGGCATGCATCATTTACGAAACAAATATTACAGGAACGAATATTTAGGCCGACGGATGACATGTTCCGAAAGAAATTAAGGATCTTTATTCTGTTAGGAGAAGTGTAGATCAGAGAGCAATTCGAAAACTATTTCATGGATCGTAAATAAAAAGGAAATTCATATTTTGGAAAATGAATTTACTTGTTCGGACCGAAATATCGGGACACGTATAGATAACAGAAACATTTAGTACAGAAACAAATATTTTGAGCGACGGATACCGTGTTCCAAAAGATAGAATGATCTATACTTTGTTCACGGAAAAATACTGATTGAATGAATGAATGAAAACTTTATTTGCTTGAATACAGATAATAATAAATACTAAGTATTTTGACTGAAAACAATTATAGTTCGGTCACTAGGGGAATTTCCCTAGTGACCTGTAGTAGTAAATCCAATCTAAACTAATTCTTGAAGACATTTCAATCGGAATGACTACGGAAAAACACGTCATACGGGTGTCGCGGATAAAACGTCGAAATATTTTTTTTTATTTAACTAACAGCTTATGATCAAATTTTTTATCTGTACCTAGTATTATTATTCTTTTGACATTACATTTAGCTTGTAGGTTTTAAGTAATTTGTAAGTTTGTATACTTAATGACAACTTCTGTGGTGCAGTGGGCGAAGGCCCGCCTGAGACGAAGAAGGTTGCGGGTTCGATTCCCGCCGCGGGACAAATATTTGTCTCGGGTCTGGGTGTTTTCTACGTTTTGTATGTATGTATTTACAAAAAAATGCATATAAGTATATATCAGTCTGTAGTTTCTATAACACAAGCTCTGCTTTGGGGCTAGATGATGCTGTGTAAAAAATGACCAGCATTATTATTTGTATAATTATGTTTAACTAGCTTTTGTCTACGGCTTCCCCCGCGTGGTACCCGGATAAAAAGTAGCCTATGTGTTATTCTGATGTATAAGCTATATTACTGTAAAGTTTCATCAAAATCCGTTCAGTAGTTGTTGCGTGAAAGAGTAACAAACATCCTCACAAACTTTCAACGTTATAATATTAGTAGGATGTTCCTACACACGAATTAACCTACTAGTTGTTGCCCGCGACTTCGCCTGCGTGGTATATTATTAAAAGTAGCATATGACCGTCTCCAGGCTTCAAACTATGTCCACCAACTTTTGAATGAATCGAACCAAGGATTACAATTTATACAAAGTTTAGAACTCAATTGCACACCCCAAAGGGTAGTTTTGAAAAAATAAAAAATACGTATCATTATTTACTTTAAAGTTCAATTTTATTTTTCATAGAAACTTTACCACCCTGTTTAACCTCGTTAGGGGTTGATTTTCGAAAATGAGATATGTCTATGTGTTATTCCAGAACCTAAACTATCTACATTCCAAATTTCATCAAAACCGGTTTAGTAGTTACGGAGATACGTGGCAACAAACATTCACACACACAGACTTTCGCATTCAGTAGGATAGGATTGTTATTGAATAAATAAATGAAATTTAATAATTAAAAACTATATTCTCTTATAATCAATGTATCTCCGTGTTCACTATAACCTCTTTCCCATTCGGATCGTCATATTTATCATTATTACCGCAATTATAGAGCATCGTTACGCCATATGTTAACACAGCTAAACATATGAACGATATCAGCAAACCGGATAATATGTTCGTGTTGAAATAAGGACCGCAGTTAACGGACTTGCCGAAACACTTCGGGCCACCGCCACTGGCGTTACTGCCACCGCTTGCACCACCTTTGGCATTGCTTGTATCACCTTCGACGGCATTATCTTCGCCACCGGGTTCAGTTTCGCCAGGGGGACCCTCTTCGACACCCTGGCGTCTCGTTTCCGAATAGATCGGTTGAATCTGAGAGCGAAGCACAATTAATTTAACAAACGCTATTCTGACGTCCCATGTCTAAGCTGAGTGACATTTTGTCAAAATTCATCTTTTAAATAAATACTAGGTCCTGCACAAGGCTTCGCCCGCGTGGTAAAAGTAGAATAGAATAGAATAGAATATATCTTTATTGTACACCAGTAAATACAGAAGAAACACGAAAAAGAAATTATAATTATATCTAGTGATACAATGGGCGACCTTATCGCTGAAAGCGATCTCTTCCAGGCAACCTTTGGATGGACAGAAACTGTAAGAACAAATAAGGACGGCGGCGTACAACCAACATTATAGAGAACGATAGAAGTTAAAAATAAAAACAATAAAAAAAATACTAAATAAATTACATACATATATAAATACACCTAACAGCTATAAGTAGCCTATGTGTTATTCTGATGTATAAGCTATATTACTGTAAAATTTCATAAAAAACCAATCAGTAGTTTATGCGTGAAAGAGGAACAAACATCCATCCTCACATACTTTCGCGTTTATAGTATTACTAGCTTCTGCCCACGGCTTCGCCCGCGTGGTACCCGGATAAAAAGTAGCCTATGTGTTATTCTGATTTATAAGTTATATTACTGTAAAGTTTCATTAAAATCCGGTCATTAGTTTTTGCGATGATAGAGGATAAACTCGACGACCTCTGCGGCGCAGTGGGCGAAGGCTCGCCTGAGACGCAGAAGGTTAGATAGATAGATAGATAGATAGTTTTTTATTAAACACATACAATACAGCACAGACAAGTACAAATTAAAAGAAATACAAACAATAAAAAATATTTAATCAAATATTTGTTCTCAGGTCTGAGTATTTTCCATGGGCGCCGCCAGGATTACTTTCAGAGAGGTGCATCTGCATCTACACATTATACTATTCATGACAGATAGCGGCGGCCTCGCCCATAACAGTGCACCTCTAGTTTACCTGATACTTGGAGATGGTGATGGCACTGCCGTCCCGCGTGTTCATGACAGATAGCGGCTCCCCGCACAGTAGGACCAGTTCCAAGGCGCCCCCACGCCCATAACAGCACACCTCTAGTTTACCTGATACTTGGAGATGGTGATGGCAGTGCCGTCCCGCGTGTTCATGACAGATAGCGGCTCCCCGCACAGTAGGACCAGTTCCAAGGCGCCCCCACGCCCATAACAGCACACCTCTAGTTTACCTGATACTTGGAGATGGTGATGGCACTGCCGTCCCGCGTGTTCATGACAGATAGCGGCTCCCCGCACAGTAGGACCAGTTCCAAGGCGCCCCCACGCCCATAACAGCACACCTCTAGTTTACCTGATACTTGGAGATGGTGATGGCAGTGCCGTCCCGCGTGTTCATGACACGCTCGCGTGCTCCCCGCACAGTAGGATCAGTTCCAAGGCGCCCCCACGCCCATAACAGCGCACCTCTAGTTTACCTGATACTTGGAGATGGTGATGGCACTGCCGTCCCGCGTGTTCATGACAGATAGCGGCTCCCCGCACAGTAGGACCAGTTCCAAGGCGCCCCCTCGCCCATAACAGTGCACCTCTAGTTTACCTGATACTTGGAGATGGTGATGGCACTGCCGTCCCGCGTGTTCATGACAGATAGCGGCTCCCCGCACAGTAGGACCAGTTCCAAGGCGCCCCCACGCCCATAACAGCACACCTCTAGTTTACCTGATACTTGGAGATGGTGATGGCAGTGCCGTCCCGCGTGTTCATGACACGCTCGCGTGCTCCCCGCACAGTAGGATCAGTTCCAAGGCGCCCCCACGCCCATAACAGCGCACCTCTAGTTTACCTGATACTTGGAGATGGTGATGGCACTGCCGTCCCGCGTGTTCATGACAGATAGCGGCTCCCCGCACAGTAGGACCAGTTCCAAGGCGCCCCCTCGCCCATAACAGTGCACCTCTAGTTTACCTGATACTTTGAGCTCGTGATGGCACTGCCGTCCCGCGTGTTCATGACAGATAGCTGCTCCCCGCACAGTAGGACCAGTTCCAAGGCGCCCCCACGCCCATAACAGTGCACCTCTAGTTTACCTGATACTTTGAGATCGTGATGGCACTGCCGTCCCGCGTGTTCATGACAGATAGCGGCTCCCCGCACAGTAGGACCAGTTCCAAGGCGCCCCCTCGCCCATAACAGTGCACCTCTAGTTTACCTGATACTTTGAGATCGTGATGGCACTGCCGTCCCGCGTGTTCATGACAGATAGCGGCTCCCCGCACACGTAGGACCAGTTCTAAGGCGCCCCCACGCCCATAACAGTGCACCTCTAGTTTACCTGATACTTGGAGATGGCGTCCCGTGTATTCATGACAGATAGCGACTCCCCGCACTGTAGGACCAGTTCCAAGGCGCCCCCTCGCCCATAACAGTGCACCTCTAGTTTACCTGATACTTGGAGATGGTGATGGCACTGCCGTCCCGCGTGTTCATGACAGATAGCGGCTCCCCGCACACGTAGGACCAGTTCCAAGGCGCCCCCACGCCCATAACAGTGCGGCCTACTTCCTCGCCGGCCTCCAACAATGCCACATTGTCTGAAAAAAATCAAGTTAATAGTAAACGGGGGCGTTTCATGTAGATAGATAGATAAACTCTTGCACACCAAAGCAAAATACAAAAAAACACAGGAACTCATAATAATATAAGGTACAATAGGCGGTCTTATCGCTAAAAGATATCTCTTCCAGGCAACCTTTGGATGGACAGGATAAAATTGAATCAAAAGACGGCGGTGTACGAATAAACCTATAATAATATATATATTTATTATAAATACCCACTTAAATTCATATATTAAGTACATATCCTATATAATATACACAGGTACCTACAAATAATAATAATGTGAGATAGTTAGTATGTAATAATATAAAAATCTATTTACTAGCAGCTCTGAGACATAGAAAGGAAATGGTTGTATACCATAACTTTAAAAATAGCGAGTGATTTTGCTGATCTAATAGAAAAAGGTACGGCGGTCCATAGTCGTACAGCTTGCACCGTAAAGGAGTTACCATAAAATTGTGTAAGGACAGGAGTATGAATTTGTAGAGTTTCGGAAGAGCGAAGGTTTCGATCATGCGCGTGGTGTAAAAATTCAAAACGCTCCTTAAGATAACATGGTGAGGAAGGATTAAAAAGAAAGAAGGTAAGCGGTGGTAGCCTATGGACGGACACTTGCAATACCAGAGGTAGGTAGAGGTATCAATCACGCATTGACCCTGAGATATCCAAGACGAAAGATCTCATTTGCCTGTAATTTCACCGGTAACCATACCCTTCAAACTGGAACACAGCAATGAGAAGATTATCTGCTTGGCGGCCGAAATAGGCACTTCGGTTTAAATATATTTATTCTCAAAAAGACAAAAAGTCACTTACATAAAGTTCTGAAAGTATAAGCTAGGTTAGTTAAAGTATAAGCTAGGTTAGTTAAAGTATAAGCGAATAAGGTGTGGTAAGCTAGTATCTAGACCTACCCATTTAACGTAGTTAAAAACGCAATGAAGTAGGTATCTATGTAATGTATTAATTAACAAATGATGTTAATAATGTGATGAGCAAGTCTTGTTTTAAATATGTTAAGCGAGTTTACATGTTTAATTGCTGAGGGTAACTTATTGTAAAGTTGAGCGCCTTCGTAGGTAATTCTTTTCTTGCCGTAGTTGGTTCGCGTTTTAGGAAGCACGATAAAACTCTCACGGCGGGTATTTCTCTTCGTAAGTTGCCGTGCAATAGCAAAGGCTAAGTTAGTATGGATTTGTTTATTGAGGATTTTGCGGACTAATATGCATGTACAGTAGTGATGTAATTGTTTTAAGTTCATTAAATTAGTTTCTTTATAGATTGTTTCTGAAGGTGTTAGATAGTGGTAATTAAATAGTGTCTTGATAATTTTATTTTGTATAACTTGGAGCTTGGCTAGTCTTGTTTTTGCGGCACTGCCCCAGATTTCGATTAAGTAAAGAAGTTGCGATTTGACCAAGGAGTTGTATATCGTATTTGACGAGGGACACACCGAGCGATGTTCCGCAGCGTACCAGTACTTAAACTCTGATTAGTAAGTACGTAAGTTTGGTACTAAACACGCCTTAAGTCCCTTGTTATCTTTCGTAAAGTATTTCCATCCAAAGGTTGTCTGGTAGAGACAATTAACAATAAAACTGGCCATTGTAAAACATTGTCAAAGTTTATAATAGCTAGGTACATATTAAAGCTGAAATATTATTTGGTGTGATATAAATTATTTTCTATCTTAAATTCATCTATCTAATATTATAAAGAGGAAAGATTTTTTTGTTTGTTTGTTTGTTTGTTTGTTTGTTTGTTTGTATCGAATAGGCTCCGAAACTACAGGACCGATTTTAACAATTTTTTCACCAAATGAAAGCTAAATTATCAGGAAGTAACATAGGCTATAATTTATTTTCAAAAAAATAGAGATCCTTATGAAAATTGCAATAATGTAATCCAAAGAAACAAAGTTTTGCCATTAAAATTTATTATTTGGCGTGCGCTGAGAAAACTATTGATGATACATAAAAATGATGTACTACATGATTAAAGTACTCATTATTACCTACAAAAAAGTCTGCAAGGGAATATATCTTACTATCATAGTTAAGTCACAATAGCATTTTTTGTGTTCTAATATTTAATTAGATCGCTGATATTCCCACAAAATTGAAACTTACGCGGGTGAAACCGCGGGGCGCAGCTAGTCTATTATATTTTTGACAACCTCTGTGGCTCAGTGAGCGAAGGTCCGCCTGAGACGCAGAAGGTTGCGGGTTCGATTCCCGCTGCGGGACAAATGTTTGTATGATCCGCATTCATTTGTCTTGGGTCTGGGTGTTTTCTATGTATAATATGTAAGTATTTACAAAAAAATGTATATAAGTAGTATATCAGTCATGTAGTTCCCATAATACAAGCTCTGCTTAGTTTGGGGCTAGATGATGCTGTGTGAAAAATGTCCAACATTTGTTTTGTTTATACAAAATTTGACGACTTCGATAGTGTGACGGGCGCATGCTGATACGCAAGAGGTGCCAGTTCGATTCCAGCTGCGGGACAAATGTTTGCATGTTCTGCAGATATTTGCGCCGGTTCTGGGTGTTGTGGTACAACGGTACTCGCAGTTCCTGATACCCACGACACAGGAATGGATCAGGACTATTGTATACGTCTGTTGGGCGTTTAATAAAATAATGCTGGACATTTTTCACACATCATCATCTAACAAACTAAGCAGAGCTTGTATTATGGGAACTACATGATTGATATACTACTAACATACATATTTTTTTTGTAAATACAATATTATACATAGAAAACACCCAGACCCGAGAAAATATTTGCAATTCTAAACATTTGTCCCGCAGCGGGAATCGGAGCCGCAACCTTCTGCGTCTCAGGCGGGCTTCTGCCCACTGCGCCACAGAGGTCATCAATAAATAAATGATGTATAAAAGGAAGGTAAACCTTCTTATTCATAATCACTCACAAACTTTAGCAGCGTGGTAAAAGTGGTCTGCCTCTATCTGTTTCGTGTTAGAAAACGACAGGTCGTGTAAATAATAAAGTAACTATTTACCCAGTATCCACAGGTCATCTCCGAAGCTGAAGTTGAACTGGAGCTCGAAATCGGTGTACGCCATGGTGGTGGAGAGCTTACGGCGCGTCCACGTCTCCTCCGCGATGAGCGGCATCTGGTTGAAGGAGGAGCGACGCGAGGGCGTCGCCGCGAATACTCCTGCATAAAGTCAAAGACAATACTCCTGCACGAAGTCAAAGTCAACACTCCTGCAAAGTCAAAGTCAACACTCCTGCACATAATCAAAGTCAACACTCCTGCACAAATGTTTGTTACTACGCATCTCCGTAACTACTAAACCGATTTTAATGAAGTTTGGAATGTAGATAGTTTAGGTTCTGGAATAACACATAGGCATATATTATTTTGAAAATCTACTCCTAACGGGGTTAAACAGGGTGATAAAGTTACTATGAAAAAAAAAATCAAGTAAATAATGAAACACGTATTTTTTATTTTTTCAAAACTACCCTTTGAAGGTGTTCAATTGAGTTCTAAACTTTGTATAAATTGTAATACTTGGTTCGATTCATTCAAAAGTTGGTGGACATAGTTTGAAGCCTGGAGACGGTCATATGCTACTTTTATTAACATACCACGCGGGCGAAGTCGCGGGCAACAACTAGTCTAGAATAACCTATGAAATACCGATTGACAAAACAAAAATGTATTATATTTCTACATATATACATATAGTCACGCCTTTTTCCCGGAGGGGTAGGCGTGACATATTTCTACATGTCTACCTAAAAGTTCGCAACTGGCGTTGGTTTAGTTTAATTGATGTAGTTAAATTTGAATTAATTCTATCCTAATATTATTATAAACGCGAAAATTTGTGAGGATGGATGTTTGTTACTCTTTCACACAAAAACTACTAAACGGATTTTGATGAAACTTTACAGTAATATAGCTTATACATCAGTATATCACATAGGCTACTTTTTATCTGGGTACCATGCGGGCGAAGCCGTGAGCAGAAGCTAGTATTTTTATAATGTTTGGAATAATTTCAGTATAACATTTCATTTGATTACAACTGGTTGGTAAATTGTGAACCATATTTAACTAACCCGAAAATCTGAAAAGTGCTCCCTGAGACACCACCATAACTCCCAAATCCGTCGGCGCATTGATAGGCTTGATAGGAACGAATTGCAACCTTTCCACCCTAATAGGATTAAATTTTCCAGTGTAAAATGCTATCACAGGCCCCGGTTTCAGCTGCCGTACTGTAAAATAAACTTCTTGCATAATAACATCGTGTTTCCTCAGTGACTGCGCTCGTGTCTCGTTAGAACCATCTTGGAAGAATATGTACAAGTATTTGAAAGTGTCTAGGAGCTGTAGTTTCACTCCGGGGGAGAGATAAAAGACGTTGAATGTCTGAGGGTGGAAGATTTGCGTCAATGTTTTATATGGTTGCGAGACGGAAGGAAGGTATTTTGCTTTTTTGTCGAGTAAACTTTGATGGAGACGGTGGAATGGAGAGCCTAGCTTGTCTTTAAGACTTATGTCTTCGGAACACAGTTTATCTTCTACGAAAATAATTACGCATTCGCTGCGTTTGATGGCATCGTGGATTATGTCGGCGAAGTGTGTTATGCCCATTTTGGCGAAAGGATTCGCCTCGATGTTCAAGTGAGACATGACTCTGTCGGAATCTATCAGGAATACAGGAAGGGAATCCAGGTTGTTGGCAAGGCAGGTTTGGAATAATGAAAAAAGCAGTAAACTTAAAAACTTCATTGTGTTGTCTTGAAAATAAACGAACTTTTCCAGAATTTTCAGCAAAACCTAGCAATCTGTTACCACAGATTAAAAAAAATTGTCGTCTACCATCTGTTTTTTTCAGACAGATGGGAGATAAGGTTTTTATGGTGGACCACTATCTTTGTTTTTTTTTATTTCGTGTCGCACAACGGATGTTATGTACATACCTAGATATAAGTTTTCAGACTAGTTAGAAAACAAATTGATCATAGACTTACAGGGAATAGATTCTGCGCATAGAGGAAGTACCTACCTAACCAAACGTAGTGTGATTATAATATAATAACAGTAGTGGAAGTGTTTACTTCCTCTATGTATTCTGCATGAAGTAAAATAAAACCTCTTTATTATTCTAGGCTAGGTACTAACCGATAGATGGCAATTTTGAAGCTGCAGAAATATCAAGATACAGGCTTTTTTTATGTTTGATTACATTAAAAAAGTCAATTTATTGGTAATTCAATTACCAATAAATTGATTGTTCTGATTCTGATTATTTTGTGACAGACCAAGATATATTTTTGCTACAAATCCTTTTTAGGAAGATAAATCTGTTATTAAAAAGTTTTTCGCTATCGTAATCATGGAGGATCCACAATACTAATAAGGCTAAAGGAGCTCAGGAACTTTTTTCGATTTTGTGAAAATAATTCACAAAATCAAAGAAGTTAATAATAGTTTTAGAATATTAATACGACTATACCACGTACTTTACTATTCTCTTGCTGACGTTTCGTTAACCGTTTAGAGGTTCTTCCTCATGAGCACCGTCCGCTTCCAAACTCGACATTCGTGAGACGGGAACTGAAACGGTCGACGGAAACGGTCAACGAAACATCAGCAGGAGAACAGTAAAGTACGTGGAATAATATTCTAAAATGATATCAAACCATGATAATTTTTATTTTAAAATAATAGTTGATACCTAGATAGGTATTTAAAAGTTTCTTGCTTTTAGGTACATAGGTATTATTGGCGAGGCCCAACACGCACCTGGTCAATTTAACTAATGGGCTTTCTCGATAAGGTTTTAATAATCAATTTAGCGGAATATTCAATTATTTTTAACAAGAATTCGATTTTTTTCTTTTGTTCAACTCCCTTAATTTTAGTCGCCCATTGGCGGGCAAAGACGGAATCTGTTGAAAATGTGGCGCCTTTTCAAATATTTTATGGTAAGACTGAGCTACGTACTTAAATGTAAAAATGGCGATCTCAGAAGGTTGTTGGGTTCGATTCCACAGGACAAATGTTTGTATGATCTGCAAATATTTGTCTCGGGTCTGGGTGTTTTCTATATATAATATTATGCATGAATTTGCTCAACAAAATGTATGTATGTATGTACAGTCGGAGGCATCAGCTGTTTGCCGTGCCTACATCACGTACTGCAGCACGAGCCTGGTCACCTATACCGCGCTCCCTCACGGCACTCAACGTTCTTCTTTCTGCTAACCCCGATTTTGACATGTTTGCCGATACATGGACAAAAATTTTAAAAGAATGCATGTGTTTTTGTGAGCGTCATTGATTTATGTTGTATATTTTATTTTTAATTTTTACTATTGACTTTCTATATTTTATATTATTGATCTTCCTAATATTAATTATTTAAATTGTATGTGTATTGTTAATAGTCTGACTTATTTATATTTAAAGTAGTTATAATTTTAGTCTTTAGTTAATGTAATTGGCCCTCGGCCATGTTAATTAAAGTAAATAAATATAAATAGTATATCATGTAAATCCCATAACACAAGTCCGCTTATTATGGGCTACATGATGATGTGTGAAAGTCCATAGCATTATTTATTTATTTTTTAATGTAACTACATAATTTTTGTATAACTTCAGAAAGGCGTAGTTATTCAACAGATTATGCGAGTAAAAACGACTTGTAATCAACTTCAATAAGTCCGCTTGGGGCGATTATCAGATTTGCATAAAATGTCGAAACGTTTTTTAATTTTCATTCGGACTCACTTCGGTTCGGTTTCGTTGATCACTTACACAAATGATATCAAAAAGGTTGCAAGAAAACATTTTTTTTAAACTTGATCCCTCTAGCTCACAGATGGTTTGTGCCACAGATTAATTATTTTTCCGCATGTGTGCGGTAGTTTCTTGTATTAGTGCTGTTTAAGAAACACGGACCAAACTCTGTTTCAGGTGATTTCCTTCTCTTCTGTGGCGAATTCAGAACCTTCTGTAAACTTCAACTTTGACTACCCTAACGTGAGTAACGAATAATAGTGGGGCGATATGAATTTGTAACTAACTTTAGTCTAAGGGTCAGGTCAGGTCAAAGACGGGACTGCAAGAACTCATAAACACATGCTCTCCGTCATCATTAACTGATAGGAGGTCAGGGATACTGAAACACTGCTGTCAGCAACCCAGAGTCCTTCTCCGCTACTTCAAGGAGTTGGGCTGGTCGGGGTCAGGTTAGAAGGGGGATAATGCACAATATACCCTAATGCGGGACGTCAGTGCAGACCTCAGTTCCTCCACTTAGAATTAGAACTATAATTAGAAGGATCTATGATCAATTACAAAGACGTAACCGAATCGACCAGAGGCTTTATGCTGAGTTTAAAACATTTCAAAATGGTGACTATATCGTCCAAATTTCCATACATAAATTGCCGAAACGTCTTCGATATGTTGACCGAATCGATATGTTGTAAAACTTGTAAACTCAGCTTAGAAGTAATTATTTAATTTTGAACTTTGACAAGTGTATTGTATATTTCTGCAACGTCACATAGGTGGCTTTTAAAATGTAAGTCTGTGATATTAAGTGCCATTTTACCAAAAAATGGGCTTTTCATACAAATTTATTTCAAAGTTCGTTAACTTTTAAATAAATCACACTTTTCTCTCACTTGAATAATTTTATTGGCTGAGGCTTACACTGGTTAGACAACTATAACAAACTCAATTCTGACATCGGAAACCATGCTTGAAACGCCAGATTTTTTAGCGAAAACATCTGATCTTTACTCAATCAAAATGGCCGAATTTCGAAAAAATTCGTAAACAAATGTTATCTATTACGTGTAGTATAACCTCCTTTCCGGATTATATACAATATAGTCTGGGACACCATGTTAACTAACTGATTTTCTTTCAGGTGAAAGATGAAATCTACGAGCAACCGGTCAATTTGATGGCACCAATGAAAGCAGCGCATACGAAAGACCAAGTTAGACTCATACTCTATACATTTATTGCTTTCACATGGTAGTTACATAGATGATGTTTATAGGAAGGTATCTCACATAAACCCTGTCTTAGGGTATAACAACAGATAGTTAGGCAGGCCGAGGTTTTGTGTAAACAAAACTAGTAGGTACGATAAAGTAGGTAGGCAAGGTATCTAAGTTTTTTGTAAGACCACATCTTATAATACATATATGGCGGACTTGGCGGTAGGCTAACTTATAATAGAGACAATAATATTACTACATTTGCTTACTTAAAACTACTAACATAATATTAATATTAATAGCAGAAAGAAAAGTAGTAATAGGTACGGTAGATATTTAGATAAACTATGAATACAACTCATTAAGGAAGTGACTTTTTGATTTCCAACGGTAGTTTATTCCAGAATCGAACTGATTCGATAAAGTAGGAATTTCATTTTTCAAACTTTCGCGATTAGATAACATAATTATTATAAGTTTAACGGGTCTTTATCGCGTTTCCCTTTTTTATTATTTTCCCGACGTTTCAACTGTATTGCAACAGCCGTGGTCACGGGATGATTGGAGTATACGGAGCTACCGTCGAGAAATAAAGGCAGTAGCCGCAACTCATTTCATCTTCAGAATCAGAAAAGTCCATGTTCACATTACGGCACACTACACTAACCGTATCACCGCACTGCACAATTGGATCGCGACGCAAACACCTAAACAAGATAAATAAGTCGCCAGATAAACAAGTCGGCCATAGCGGAGCACCTTGTGGACTCAGGACCAAACCATTGGATCGAGCTTCATGACCCTAAGGTGCTATCCAGTGAACGCCAATATTGTAAGAGAATGGTTCGTGAAGCGATTGAAATAAAGAAGTACCCAAATTTTAATGGTGAAGACGGCTATAGACTCTCTGCGTCCTGGAATCCCGTGTTCGCGTCGCGATCCAATTGTGCAGTGCGGTGATACGGTTAGTGTAGTGTGCCGTAATGTGAACATGGACTTTTCTGATTCTGAAGATGAAATGAGGGTAGTTGCGGCTACTGCCTTTATTTGTCGACGGTAGCTCCGTATACTCCAGTCATCCCGTGACCACGGCTGTTGCAATACAGTTGAAACGTCGGGAAAATAATAAAAAAGGTAAACGCGATAAAGACCCGTTAAACTTATAATAAGTAGGAATTTCCATGGAACATCTTTGACACGTTCCCGGTCCAGGTTATTATAAAAATAACAATGATATTTTATTTTCAAATTTAAAGCATGTAGGTTTACGATGACACTTAGACTAAATTTAAATCCTGGTAGGTACACGAACTTGTTAATGTTTAATAAGGTAGGTAGGTTTGATTCACAAACATAATAAAAATTCTTGTTGCTTTTGTCCAAGTGGTCGATACTGATCCTAAACTAGACAAAAACCTATAAAATAGGTATCAGTGTGTAGAAAAAGTCGCCAATAAAGTTGTGCAGCATATAGTGACAATTAATTGTGAATATATGACATAGGTCCAAGAAGTACCGAATGGGATCAACTCCCGTCCTGGTGAAGAATCATGGGCACCGTACGATTTTAACCGCTTCGAAGAATATCTAGCCGGCCACAAAGATGACACCGAACACAACCGCATTAAACGACGAGCTAAGGTGAGACTTCTATCTCTCTCTTATCATCTGAACTTGTCCCACATTACGTGAGGTCAGTACAACATATCTCTTACTTCCACTGTCCTCTATCAGCCGTCATCTCAGTACTCACTCTTTTCTTACCCATGGCATTTTTCACATAATCCATCCATCTTTTCTTTGGCCTACCTCTGCTCTTATTTCTATCTTATCATCTTCTTATCTTTGTCTCTTATTTTTATGTGGGGTCGGCACACCATATTTCCTTCTTTCACTGTCCTCTATCAGCCGTCATCTCAGTACTCACTCCTTTCTTACCCATAGCATTTTTCACATAATCCATCCATCTTTTCTTTGGCCTACCTCTGCTGTTATTTTTATATACATTAATATTCAATACTTTTCTCGTAAATGTGACATTCTGCCCTCCTCATGACGTGTCCATACCACGCTAATCTATTACTCCTTAACTTTTCCGCCACTCTCTCCTCCTAATATTATAAGTGAGTATGGATATTTTTTGCTAATAATCTCTGGCTTTGGGTGAAATTTGGAGCAAGTATATGAAAGATGCCGTGGCGGTAGGTGGCGTTAAAAACACTCACGTGAACTTTAACAACTACTTGATAACCATTCCCTATGATCTTCACTGCCACCGCCGCGTCAGTTCGACAGGTCCTTATTGACAGAGTCTACTTTTTAACCGGGTACAACACGGGCGAAGCCGTGGGCAGTAATTAGTTAGTAAATTATAAAAAAACATGAATAGCAACCGTTTGTATTGGAACAATTGAGCAGGTATGATATTCTAGGTATTCATATTTTATCCGTTTGCTATTTGCTATATTGTAGTAAATCATGGAGACTAGGGAATGAAGATATAGTAGATAGGTAGGTAGCAGTTTTCTAATACAGTCTCACTCGATATTTAGCAGAAAAAATAGCGACGTTTCCAACATTTTTGTACATTCGTCATCTTTGAGTGTTGAAACTACTTAGTTGAAAGTGTAGTGAACTGTATTTTACGACAAAGCGAATGAAGACCAAACCAAATCCTTGACAAGAAACTTTTCTGCCGCAGAACACCCGAAGATTCAACACGCTGAGCGGCCCGAAGCTTCGCGAGCGGCCGCATCACTACCTATACCCCGAACCCATCAAAGACAGAGTACTGGAATTTACAACCTCAACGAAGAGACCAGGAATCCTACCCGACCAGATGAATCCTGGCGTGATCTTCCGTGTCCGCATGTCAGACGCTATACTACGAATCAAGCAACGTATGTACGAAGACCCAGAGCGACACATCGAAGCCGATATAATCTACACGAATCTGATCAAAAAGGTCGTTATGGATGAAATAACGAAGTTCCATAACTTGCTGCTCATGTACAAAACAGATAAGAGCATAAAAGAGCATTTAGGGGAGTGTGGGGGAAGAATCTATAAGTTCATTAGTTACATGACGATTAAAGTTCATATTTACTGCTTGTTTGACGCTTTATGGATTGATGGGAACCCATACGTGATAGGGGATGAGTATACTGTGACTCCGGTTGAAGTGCCGCCGATGTTGCAGTGTGACGCTGCTGAATGTAATTCAGTTGTTTTCGTTGATTCAATCACGGAACCGAAAGATGTTGAGGAGTGAACGTCTAATAAAGTAATTGACTCTTACATTATGTTTTATTGTACCATGAAGTCTTAATGCGATTCAGTTCAGGCAAAGATGTCACTTTTTGCTTTTGCGATTGAGGACGCTATGACGTAGCTAAAGTTTTGTCATTCGCAAAGCGGGATTTGACATCTTTGCCTAAAATGAATCGCAATAAGACTTGATGGTTAGGCCACAGTTCATTGTTTGTAGCCACGAAGGCAGATGTTAGAATAGGCGTTTCTGTTTTGAGGCGATTCACGTGCGTCATGTAAACGTCAAACCTCGAAGATTTCTTAGCTACAAACATATTGATAACTAGCTTCTGCCCACGGTTTCGCCCGCGTGGTACCCGGATAAAAAGTAGCCTATGTGTTATTCTGATGTATAATCTATATTACTGTAAAGTTTAATCAAATTCTGTTCAGAAGTTTTTGCGTGAAAGAGTAACAAACATCCTCACAAACTTTCACGTTTATAATATTAGTAGGATTATAGTAGGATATGTTTTTTTCATTTGTGATGTTTGCTGCTTAAAGGATCTTAAAAAAATGAATAGTTTCATGTGCTTGTAAGTTCATCGGCGTCTGTACCCTTTAAATCAGAACACAACTCGATCATTACTGTTTGGCCGCAGTCTGGTATGGACTAAAACTAATACTATCGACTAAAACTATCGAATAGTGTGGGCGTACTAACTACTCCAAATTATAATTGATTTCCACTACAGAGGCGACGTGGTGGCAGGAGAAGGAATCGTCCGCGCCCCTCCACATCAGATGATGTAAGTTTATCACCATTTTTATCAGATAAAATATATTTATTTACAGAACTGATTAATCCATTAAAGTACCAGTGTTGTGTGAGAGTTTGCAAGCTATCTGTTACTAATACAGGGAGAGAACGAAAGATCAGCGCGCTACTTACCTTCACCAGGTCTGCGGAGCTTTTTACTGAGTCCTATCCCAATTTGCGGCTACTTACCTCATCAGCAGTCCAACCATCTTAGTTATATACTTAATTAATAAGTAATTACAAATAAATGATTTATCTATCTATCCTTCAATGCTGACTTCCATTTAAAAACATATTTAAATGAGATCATCATTCTTTTTCATATGACTTTACTAAAATGTATTACTAAAAAATGCGAGGCGAAACAGGAACACAAAATGGGGCAAACGTGGAATAAAATTATGATTACAGAAAACAATATTTTCGGGGCAGACAAGGTATATTATATGGGGCGAACGTGGAATTTTACATGTGGGGTAAAACTCTGCGGGGCGAACATGAAACAATCATTTTGCACACCCAGGGGTCTAGAAAAATACCACTTTCTGTTGGCGTTAACGCCTCCGGAAAGATTGAATGGTATGGAAATAACATTAGCTGTTGAAATGTCACGTGACTTTCACTTTCAAAAATTTGCGTAACCGTAAAAGGAAAACAAATCGTGAGATATATGTCTATACCCTCAGGACGGAAATAAAAAGGGTCTTGACAGACAGACAGACGGACAACGAAGTCATCGTATAAGGATTCCGTTTTTCCTTTTGAGGTAGGTACAGAACTCTAAAAAGGCTAGGACACGATGCAAAGATTCATGATCGTTATTAAGCACGTTTGTAACGGAAACAGGTTGGATGAAAAATATTTGGAGATTTATAGAGAGCAGAAAAAGTATGCTCATTTTCATAAAAAGGCTACCTACATACAATCCGAGTGGACTTGCCAGAGACACTATTCCTAATGACCTACAACATCTCATGCTTACTTTCAAGAGTTTAATAATAATAATTTATTTACAGAAAAGGTTCACAAAGTAAAACAAACGTATCTACGCTTAAAAATAGTAAGAAAGAAAGAAAGAAATAAAGAAAACATTTATTTAAAACGACATAAAAAAAAACATACAACAAAAATACAAGTTAGGATGGTGGGATAAGTTATGAGAATATTAATAATAATATATAAGTTAGAAAAGCCTTATAAGTATAACTGAAAAAGAAACGCTCCACGCACCTTACTGCCTAATCTATCTACCTAGATAAGTAAGCATAGATAAGTAATTATTATATTACTTTTTTTTATTCCAAAAACTATCGTGAACTTTCACGGGAATTTTCACGTACTGCGCTATTGGTGAAGGGACTTTTTTTAAATTAGTTAAGTTTAACACTAAACACATTTCAGGCTAGGAACGCAACGACGGAGCTACCAAAGGCGCGCCGTGACAACTGGGACTCACAGCAAGTCAAGAGGAACAGATCAAACAAGAATAAAAAAGACAGACCCAAGTACGAGACATACGATCCACCGGTCAAGGTACCTACAATACGTAAATCTAAACAAGTATAAAAATACTAATACTAGTACAAAAGATAGAGGTTAAGTTTGTAGGTTTGGATGCAAGAAGGTAATCTCCAAAACCACTCATCCAAATTCAAAAAATCATACACCATTATTTACAACTAGCCTTTGCTCACGGCTTCGCCCGCGTGGTAACCAGATAAAAAGTAGCCTATGCGTTATTCTGATGTATAAGATATATTATTGAAAAGTTTTCATCAAAATCCGTTCATTAGTTTTTGCATGAGAGAGTAACAAAAATCCTCACAAAATTTCGCGTTTATAATAGTAATAAGATAAGATAAGATGGATCTTTAGGGTGGGCATAGGTTGTTTATAATCTCGCTAAAAGTGTTTTTTGTGGAAACCAATTTTGCAATGGAAGTCGACTAAAAAACGGTCGAGCGGATGCGTTCCTTACAAACGCTGCCGCGGTAAGAGCTACGTTTCATCGGCCATTTTTATCTGGGTATTACGCGGGCGAAGCTATTGGCATGGGCCTATGAATATAAAGTTAGTGCCCAGAAGTGGAAGTCAGGATTGTTACTATATTACAGGTCGGTTAACTAAAGCTGGCACGTTAAACACATTAACACGTTGCGCTTGTGTAGTGTCTGTGAATAAGCGCACGGTGTGACGTCACACTGCATGTGCATCACGAAAAGTGTGTCCGTCTCTCTCGCGCGCGGTCAAGCTTATTAGTATGAAGGAGACAGTTATTTTAATAGAAGTCTTGCACGTTAGATCGTCCTGATCTAGTATACCCAGTCATTACCATTTCATAGAATCATCTCCAAGGTTACCTTGAACAGATTAGCGATAATATTCCAGATTCAATCGGCCTATATAAAATGTTTTCTCAGGAGTGGGAGTCAGGGTACGTTGAGATGCCCAAGGATTTGTACCAAGCACATCTGCGGCCCGGAGTCATCTTCAGAATCCACATGTCCGAAGCTATCCTCAAAATGCAGTACCGCAAGTAAGTGCAAAGGTCTGCTTTTTCTTTTTGAGTTTAGCAGTCATCGAGTAGTTAACCCCGAGAGGCGTCATATTGAACCACACCGTTCTGTCAACACATCAATCTTTTAGTACTGATGCTGGAAAACGCGGACATTGTCATTGTGTCATGTTACCTGCTGTGCTTTGATTTATTGAATCTACAGTTTCGGCCAATCAGGGAACAGCAGGCGTGGCGGGAATCGTACGACAGTTGACAGAATTGTTTCCTAGCAAATTATCAAACATTGCGTCTCTTGAGTCTGCTCTATGTCTAAGGAAGCCATTCTCATTCCCTTCTTCAACATCAGGTGACACTGTGGTCAAACACCATTGTGTTATTTCTGTCGCCAAGCAGTAATGCGGCATTGCTGTGTTCCAGTTTGAAGGATATGGGTGTCTATGAAATAATAATGCTGGACATTTTGCACACGGCATCATCTAGCTCCAAACTAAGCAGATCTTGTGTTATGGGAATTATATAATACAACTTTTATACTTTTTTTTTGTAAATACATACATTTTTTACATAGAAAACACCCAGACCCGAGACAAATATTTGCAAATCATACAAACATTGGTCTCGCAGCGGGAATCGAACCTTCTGCGTCTCAGGCGGGCCTTCGCACACTGCGCCACAGAGGTCGTCACAGAAAAAAGAGAGAATTCAGGCACATGAGACTTTTCACGTTGTCTCGTGAGTGATAACTCTGATGTTGCCAGCGTGTGTAGGGTACGTTAATCGCTTATAGGTAGGATGACAGCTTGTTTGCACGTAGTCGTATATAATAAATGGTATATTCATTCATGATGACCAAACAAACCCCGGACTTATTTTGCAACATTAACTGCAGCGCCTCCTAATGGTGATAACATTTTGATTGCACAAAACTGCACTACTATCTGATAAGCCGAACAAAAAGCTTCGAATGAGGCCCTCATTGCATCGGGGGTAAAAAGTTGACATTAAAACCAACGTCATTAGTAGAATAGTAATAATAAGTTCGGTGTCATAGTCGTAATATCTTAAAATAAAACCCTCAATAACGTATTATAAACGCGAAAGTTTGTGAGGATGGATGTTTGTTACTCTTTCACGCAAAAACTGAACGGATTTAGATAAAACTTACAGTAATATAGCTTATACATCAGAATAACATATAAGCTACTTTTTATACGGGTACCACGTGGGCGAAGCCGTGGCAGAGGCTAGTAGAGAGATTAAATTATCTTCATTTCATGCTTTTGACACCACTGATTTCAGTTACGGCGAAGACAAAGACGAATCTGTGATAGAAGCGGACGTGGAGTACCTCCGGCTGACGCGGAAGGTCATCAACGACGAGATCACCAAGTTCGAGGATCTGAAGTGGCTGGTCGGCTGGTTCAACAATCGCTCCGAGCTGATTCAGGAGCACATGTGCAATACCAGATACTATGCCGTCGGTGAGTATACACGCAACAGTCACAATCCTACATAGTTCTGACTATGATCTTATGTGGCTGGGCAGTTGGTTTAATGACCACTTCGAGCTGATCCAGGAACACATCTGCAAAACCAGATACGATGCAGTCGGTGAGTTTACACGCAGTCACAATCCTACAAAGTTCTGACTATGATCTTATGTGGCTGGGCAGTTGGTTTAATGACCACTTCGAGCTGATCCAGGAACACATGTGCAACACCAGATACGATGCAGTCGGTGAGTTTACACGGAACAGTCACAATCCTACATAGAGGTAGTTCTGACGAGGATCTTATGTGGCTGGGCAGTTGGTTTAATGACCACTTCGAGCTGATCCAGGAACACATGTGCAAAACCAGATACGATGCAGTCGGTGAGTTTACACGGAACAGTCACAATCCTACATAGTTCTGACGAGGATCTTATGTGGCTGGGCATTTGGTTTAATGACCACTCCGAGCTGATCTAGGAAGACATATGCAATACCAGATACTATGCAGTCGATGAGTTTACACGCAGTCACAATGCTACATAGTTCTGACGAGGATCTTATGTGGCTGGGCAGTTGGTTCAATAACCACCCCCAGCTGATCCTGGAACACATACAGAATACTATGCTGTATCAGTTTACACGCACGAGGACCTCAAGTGACTCGTCAGTTGGTTCAAGAACCCCTCTAGAAACACATGTGCAATATCAGTTACTATGCAGTCGGTGAGTGTAAACCTAACAGTCACAATTGCTACATAGTCTGACGAGGATCTAATATGGCTTGGCAGTTGGTTTAACGATTACTCCGAGCTGATCTAGGAAGATATATGCAATACCAGATACTATGCAGTCGGTACACGGAGTTTACACGCAACACTCACAATCCTACATAGTTCTGACGAAAATCTCATGTAGCTGGTTTGCTGGTACAACAACCACTCCCAGCTGATTCTGGACTCACAACCTTTTGCGTCTCAGGCGGGCCTTCGCCCACTGCGCCACAGATGTCATCAATTCTGACCTTTGAGAGGCATTAGCGGGGCCAAACAACCATCACTAAGAGGCCTTTATGTACAAATTAATAAACAATATTGTAGTGTTGATGGCGACAGATGGATACTATTGAAAACAATCGGTAAAACAGTAATGAGGCTATTGCAGGGAGCACATCCTATTATTATTTTTCCAGGCATACCTCCAACGATATTCACTCACTCAGAGGAATATATGAAACGGATGTGTCTATTTGACAACGTGTTTATCGACCATATTCCGTACGTTGTCGGCGAGGATGGCTCCTTGATGGCGGCCGTCGCGCCCCCTGTTCTACATTGCGATGCTGCGACATGTACCTCTGTGCCGTTTATAGACAGGTGACTTTATATAGGTTCCCTCTCTCTCCTTAAAGCAGCTCGCTTAGCTTGACCACCCAAGGCAACATTTTGTCTACGAAAGAGAAGACAAAAACTATTTCTGTAGCCTATTCCGTCAAACAGAAGAGAGGGACGAAATATTTTTGCCGAGAGGGTCTTCTCGGCGGTAGACAAAACTGTTTTCTTGGGTCTTCATGCTAAGCAGGCAGGATAGAATAAGCCTGTCCGGAATAGAAAAAAAAACTTTATTTGGCACAGACAATGAAAATGACATGATTATACCACAGATTTCAATATGTGTCTAAAAAGGTATGGCTGTACCAAAATGGTGTTCAGGATGTCCAGACAAATACCACTTTCTGTTGGCGTTAACGTCTGCTGCATTATTGAATGATTGAATTGTATGGAAATGACATTAGCTGTGGATGGAAATGTCACGTGACTTCTGCCATGTTTTTCCTTGACAAATTATGTGTTAGCGTGAAAGGAAAACTAATCGTGAGGTATTTGTCTAGACTAAGCGTGTGTTGGATATGTTACCATCATCCAATTCTGGTTTTTAGCTGTAACCAAAAAGTGGAAATGTACTTTTTTGCACTGCGATTGTACAAATATAAGAGTTTTATTTATATATGATATGATATGACGCGTGACCAGAGAGCTGGCTCTTATCTGGGTCAATGCATTGTCATTGCCATTCAGCGTGCTTCCGTCTGGTAGTGATCTGGATCAGTTGAACTATATATAGATCTTTTGCAAAGGTCTTTAGATAGCTAGCTGTTTCCTATGTATTTATACTATACCTACTTGATGATATGATTAATTAATAATTGTTTTAAAGTTCATACCAATGCTGACCCTAACTGCTGTGGCCTAGACAACTATCCCTCAAATTTGCTGTTAAGGGGATAGGTATTTGACTCGAAAAAGCCTAGTATTTAAATCGCACACACTTTTCGTGGGCTCTCTTCTCTCACGGCACTCCTTGTTTCAGCGTGATGTTTGATGAGAAGCTGGTTCGTACGAACGTTCGCACAGTGACTCGCTGTCAGGCGTCTTGCCGCGCGCATTGCCGCAACGATCCCGATTGCCTGAAGCGCTGCTCTGATCGCTGTCTGCGATCTGATTAATCAATAAAAACATGATTTTTGATCACTGGATTTTTATTTATTTATTTTATTTATGTTATTTTTATTTTATACATAGTTGTAAAACAAACAGCTTTTATAAAATGAGCTACAAATTGTAAAAGTGGGATTAGCCTTCGACAGTTTTAACTAATATTTCTAAGTTTAATTTCTGTTTAGAATAATGAGAAGTTTCCTCGCATAAGTACTACCTACTGTTATTAGGTAGTGTGCATTCAACATTAGTATTAAAACTAATAAAATATTGATTTATTAGTGCTATCAGTGAGATGCCTCATAAGTTTCGTAACGCTGATAAAGTGGGTGAGCAGTTACATGCGATTTGTATAGGAAAAATGCGCTACACGCTACGCCAAGGCTTGCCAGTTTTTTTTCTATATATTCCATGATAAAATGGGGTGTTTAGTAAAATTAAGTTACTTAGATCCTTTGTCGTAGTTTTAAGTTAGTAGTTTAATTTAACTACTATCGTTTAATATACTAACTATCGTTGGTTTAGTTAGATAATAAAAAAAAATGCTGGACATTTTCACACAGCATTATCTAGCCCCAAAGTAAGCAGAGCTTGTGTTATGGGAACTACATGAGTGATATACTACTTGTATCCATTTTTTTTGTAAATACATACATATTATACATAGAAAACACCCAGACGTGAGACAAATATTTGTAGATAATACAAACATTTGTCCCGCGGCGGGAATTGAACCCGCAACCTTCTGCGTCTCAGGCGGACCTTCGCCCACAGATAGATAGTTAGTAGTTAGTTGTGTTTTGTAATCCTGGTGTATGCATTAAAGAGTTATCTAATCCTCTGACGACCTCTGTGGCGCAGTAGGCGAAGGCTCGCCTGAGACGCAGAAGGTTGCGGGTTCGATACCCGCCGCGGGACAAATATTTGCCTCAAGTTTGGGTTTTTTTATTTACAAAAAAAAGTATATAAGTAGTATATCAGTCATGTAGTTCATAATACAAGCTCTGCTTAGTTTGGGGCTAGATGATGCTGTGTGAAAATGTCCTGCATTATATATTTATTATTATAATCATGCATTTCATTAATTTTATCCAATCCAAGCTTAATCACGGAATACTAACTGGCATAGGGAACTCCCTGAGATACGAGTACATGTCATTTTGATTTCGCTACGTGAATCCAACCGACACGGCATGCGTTTTTGCCTTGCGCGTATAGACCGACAGCCGGTTGTAGTTAACACTACATCATCGAGTTCCAAAATGAGTAAGATGGGAGCATGGGATGAAACAGGACACAAAATAACGTGAAACCTGTAATGCCTGGTCATCGACCGCCTGGCAGGTTTTGTGGTCATTGAAAAAGTAGCCAGGTAAGGTATTAAATTAAACCGGTCAAAGTTAAAGTTGTATCGTATTTTTTTATTTAATTAGTTTTAGAATATATATGATTTGAAAAAAAACCTAGCTAGTTATTGATCGAATGAACGAAGCAAATAAAGATCTCTGAGACCATTTGGGCGAACCGGGCGTTTATGTTTTTTTGTCCGACGATAAATGCCGAACTGTTTATTTATTTAGTCTTGATGAAGCTTAGTAGGCAGGTTAGGTAGGTAGGTAGGTAGGTATGTTGGTATGGTATTAATATAAAAAAAAGCTGGACATTTTTCTCACAGGAGCATCTAGCCCCAAACTGAGCAGCGTCTTAATATAATTAAGAAGTTCCGATATAAGCTTATACAGTAGGAGGGGTTTTAAACTATGGGCAACTGCAGTTTATGATGAATTGGTACGGTTACCTACTATTTGTTTTCGTTTTTTAACAAGTCAACCCACACTTAAGTGAGGCTGGCAATGATCTCATGGATTAGTTAGTTTAGCCCTCGAGTCCCGTCGAGGTTGTGATTTTTGGAATAAACTTACTATCTCAACTAAGTATTATTTATTAGCGATTGAGCTCTGACAACGCATGGCTGCCCGCATCAAATCAAATCAAATCAAATCAAATTAATTTATTGCATGAAATACATGTTTAAAAAGTTGATAAAAAGCAATGGAATGGCACAGTGTATTCTGCCCTATTGGGCGTGCAATGTTTTAAAATTTACAATAAAACTAATACAATTCTAAATACATAAAAAATCACATAAAAATAAAAATTCCATAAATAATAATAATAATACAATCATTGAGAAAAAAAAATGTCTATGTTATTATACCTACCTACAATTTATCAGTCATAAATTCATTAAAGGAGTAATAGCATTTATTTGTCAATAGTTCAGTCACTTTCCTCCGAAACAACGTACAACGCATGGTATCCAGATATAAAGAAATCTATGTGTTATTTTCAGTCGTGAACTAGGTATATCTGTTTCAGATTTCATTCAAATCGGGTCAGCCGTTACGCAGATTGTTAGCAACAAACATCTGAACAATAGCATTTATGATATTAGTAGAGAAAATAGGACAGGATTAGTCTAGGATTAAAATCGACTATAATGCAATTTTTTTTAAATCCGACATTTATTTCCAACATCTATTGCAGCCCCCCAACCCTTAGTAAAGAAAAGAAAAAGAAAAAAAAAACATTTATGTAGCACGACATAAAAAATACATCAAATTTTAGAAGCTAGGATTATAAACGCGAAAGTTTGTGAGGATGGATGTTGGTTACTCTTTCACGTAAAAACTACTGAATGGATTTTGATGAAACTTTACAGTAATAAAGCTTATACATCAGAATAACACATAGGCTACTTTTTATCCGGGTACCACGCGGGCGATGCCGTGGGCAGAAGCTAGTAATAATAATATATATAAGTTAAACTATTGCCTACTTATAAGTATAACTGAAACAGAAATGCCCCACGCACCTTACCTTACTATAAAATTAAATAACCAAAAACGCATTTCAATCGGTTACGTCTTTTCAGAGATTGGCGAACAAACAAAAAACCTCTTCCAGAAACGCATATACGGGCTCCCAATGACGCGGGTAAAGAACCTCGTTATTAGCCGTATTATCATGTATTTTTTTCAATATTACCCAGGTAATCACAGAATTCCAAAAATATGCTACTATGAAATTAACGATTATTTAGACTAGGAAGCTAACAAACCTACTTTATAATAAATAAAAAGTGACGTTATTCCTACTTTACCTATTTTGACTAATGAAAATTATAACAAAAGAAAAATGACTAAACCTACTTAATTATGTTATTCCAAATGATATTCTAGATACATTGATACTTTGCCTACCTTAACTTTTTTTTATCGTACCTACTAGTTTTTTGTTTATACAAAACTTCGGCCTGCCTACCTATCTCTTGCTATACCCTTGCTCTGCCAGTCTGCCAGTACACCTGAAGGGATTTGTCCTTGTATCAAAACTTAATATCTGTGACTAAACTAAGTGAAATTAAATTTTGTATGTATGTTTATGTAGTTCGGATGACAATACTATAATTTGGTATCTTGGAGTTGATCTGATGATGGAGCCAGGAGGTGGATGGAAATGGAACTCAATAAATGTTCATATATTTTTACCTCCTTAGGTAAACTTAATAAACCAGTCACCCACCGCGATGTTTACATTCGCTTTGACCAGAGATAACGCACAAAATGAACTCAACAATACCATTATTACCTACTTATAATTTAGTTTGCATCAGTACTGTCCACTCAGTCGATGTGGTATCGTAGCCAGAACCGGACTTAATCTCGCTTTAAGGAAAATAGTTTCAAAAACATAAACCGGTTTACCATCTTTGTGTCTTGTGCTAATATGAAATAGTCAGTATCACAGCTGCGGATAATATCAAGAAAATGGTGAGTTTATTAGCAAGTTTCTTCGATATTAGAAACGTTTAGATTTTTCTAGTTTTATTCGAAGGACTTCATACCTTTGCTTTTGTTCTTTTGCTTTCGCAAAATGCTGGTCATTTTGAGGTAATCTCATACTCTAACTAGATTCAAGCAATCCTAGATTTTATGAAATAAGTTGTTTGATAATAATAAGTTTTGAAATAAAATTTTTAACTATTGGCTTTAATAATAACATTAAATAGACGATTTATTTATTTAAACGACCATTAAAATAATTAGTTATACCAAACTTATTTAAATTACGAAAATAATTTAAACCATGCGTCATTATAATTATAGATGAAGACAATCCTACTACTATTATAAACACGAAAGTTTGTGAGGATGGATATTTGTAACTCTTTCACAGTAATACAGCTTATACATCAGAATAACACATAGGCTATTTTTTATCCGGGTACCACGGGAGCGAAACCGTGGGTAGAAGCTAGTTATAGATAAAAGTTTCGGTTATTATGCTATTATTCGGTTTATTAATAAAATTATATGCAATAGGTATACCTACCTACATTTCCATTGAAAACTGACAATAAATCTGTTCATCAGTTTGATATTTTGTTCTTAAATTCGGACCTTAATTGGATAAAATGTTTAACGTTGTTTGATTGAATGTATCCTAAAATGACAGAAAAATTTGTAATACTTACCCATAAATAAACCCAATATTTTTGAACCTAAGAAACATTTTAAACGAATAATTAATAGGTCCTTCGATAATTACATATTTGTAGAAAAATAATAGGTTGGTAAAAACAAAATGTACTAAAAAAATGTACAAAATGTATGAAACAGTTGAGCCACATAATGACCGTTGGATTCAATCTTCATACTGATCCAGATCACTAACTGAAGATAGCGTCCCCTAAGTTCTAGCTGCATCGCCACGATGAATAACAATGCTGATCCAGATAAAATCCAGCTAGCCAGCTCTCGGATTTCACTTCAACCAGATGCCTTAAAACTTACCTTTAAATATTGATTATGTTTTTTAAAGTAACTTTTTATGATTTTTTTTAGCCTACTGACAAATTCTTTCAATTAATTTATATTTCAAGCTTAATCAGACCTTAGAAAGAGTTAATATGGAACCTATAAGTTGAAACGACCTAAAGGGGTTCACGCATGTATGTATTATTTTATCAAATAATCTAAACTATGTACGTGACAACAACTAATATAAATACTAGCTTCTGCCCACGGCTTCGCCTGCGTGGTTCCTGAATAAAAAGTAGCCTATATGTTATTCTGATGGACAAGCTATATTATTGTAAAGTTTCATCAAAATCCATTCAGTAGTTTTTGCATGAAAGAATAACAACTATCCATCCTCACAAACTTTCACGTTTATAATATTAGTAGGATTATTTATGAAACTGGGAAAACAACGCCGATTGGACATTTTGAGAAGCTTAACCATTAGTGATTTTAACAACAGATTGCTTGCTGTCATCGGCCTTCAGGTGGCCTTTAAACTCCGACATTGGCCAACCACTGAGTCATAAAGAACATGTAGCTAGATAGGTAACTACCTAAGTATAAGTAGATACCTTTTCTTATACAACTTAATTGGAAAACAAGTGTACCATCTGACCTTAAGACATAACGGATGAAAAGTCTCATGTGCCTACACTATTTTACTGCTTGGCAGAAATTGGTATGGAGGTAGTACTTATTAGCTTAATGTGGGTTCGATTTGCGCGACAAATATTCGGGTCAAAGTCAATAGGTTTATATTCATTGAAATCACAAGGATCATATAGAAACGTCATCTTAAAAACTACGTGAATTTAAAATTTGATTGTGAATTTACGCCGATTTCTCGCGCGCGACCAAGCATAGAAGAATCAGGCAACAAACTCTGTTTGGTTATTTTTGTGATGATATTTCATTCAGCTTTAGTTTGGTGCCAATCGAACGAGGTGAATTCATTTATAGAAAAAGAGTGCTACTCACAACAATTAAATAACCCCACACAAAGTATAGGTAAATAGATTTAATCTGTGCTTGTAGTACTGGTCATAGCAGTATTTGGTCTCCACTACCATCCATCACAGGACGAAAATTCTAGTGTGTGGGCAAAGGAATGTGTTTATGACCAGTCTAGACTCACACAAGATATCATTATATTCCTATATTCCCCACACCATCATTTTATCCTATCCCACAAATTATTATAAGTGTGAAAGTTTACATGTTTGTTGCGAAGTTATTTCGTAACGGCTGCACCGATGTGAATGAAATTTGGAACAGATATAATTCGTGACCTAGAATTAGACATATGCTAATTGACTATAAAAGGTAAGTAATAGATCTTATAAGAAAACATCATCTTTGGGCCTTTGGGTACCTGCATTTTATGCACATTTCAAAAAGAATAGATTTATTTGTGTCTACGAAGTAAAATATCAGTTGCATGAATATGGTATAAATATTCTGAATTTAAATTGTAGACTGGTATTTTGACCCCCAAATTATTATTATGTAAATTATCCTCAAAGATTCAGGTTTAACAACAAATAAGTCATGAATATTGCCACTGTACGGGGTGCCTCGATTATTTTAATTATTTATTTCTTGTTTTGCAATCAAAACAAAGTTTATTCTCGATTAATTTTATCAAATTGAGGTCAGATAGGTCAACTTGAGACCTGAATAACTCAAGTAGGTAGGTAATTACCTATATAGTTACCTAACCATTCATTTCCCTTGTTTTAGAGAACGCTCGGACACTTCAGTGTCTAAACACAGTTCACATATATACAAAAGAAAAACGTTGAAAAGCAAGACTTTTGTTTCTAAAAATCCTTTTCCCTGACCTGCCAATAGCACGGCTATAGCATCTATAGTATAGTGTTATTTATGTCCTATTACACTCCATATTATAATCATTAATACTGGAACTCGATCATGTAAAAATGCGTGCAATGTCTCTCGGATTACTTTTATTAGTACATAGCGCCCCCCGCAAAACGGTCAAGTGAAAAAACTGAGGAAAATATTCGTAAAAATATGACTAAAGACAAACATTTGAGGAAAAATATTTTGCAAGACTTTAATAAATAACCTACTTGGCAAAAGCAAACTAAGAAGTCAGGAAAAAAGTGTTTCGAATAAATTATGTTTATTTAATTAAAAGAATGTATGTAAGTAAACCAAATGATTCTTGTTGTTTACCTACTAAGAGTTTATGATGATAGATAATATCTACATAGGTACCTACTTGATATATCAGGGTTCAAGAAAGGTCAACTAGCTGGGGCAAGGGATTTACCCGTTAACAAAGTCAATACTATCCTACTAATGTTATAAACGCGAAAGTTTGTGAGGATGTATGTTTGTTACTCTTTCACGCAAAAACTACTGAACGGATTTTGATGAAACTTTACAGTAATATAGCTTATACCTACATCAGAATAACATATACGCTAGATACTTTTTATCCGGATACCACGCGGGCGAAGCCGTGGGCAGAAGCTAGTCATGTATAAGTGTAGGGTAGTTTAACTGAACAGCATAAACTTAGTCTTAACTTAGTCTTTCACACTTAGTCTTGGTAAGTACTTACATTGGATTGGGTTATTCCTAAAAAAACTCAAAATATCCTTACCACTTGCTCCAAAGATGTTATTGGGGCTAGATGTAGTCGATGCCGATGTCCAGCATTATTATTTATTTATATTAACTTAATTTTATAAACACAAAACTAAAACGTTTTTAAAAAGAGAAGAAATCAAGAAATTCAATCTGAATCGGCGGCTGAGACGCTAAACATGCGAGTTCGATTCTCGGACAAATGTTTGAATGTTCTCCAGATATTTGTTTCGGGTCTGAGTTAACACTCACGGTACTCGTAGTTCTTGATACCCATGACACAGGGAATCCTTGTATAGTAGAATATAAATTATCGTGGTTTGGTATCATTTTAGGATATTATTACTCAATGACTTAGCAGAAGAATAGCAAAGGGCATGTATTTAAATATTCATTTTAATTTTGCAAAAAAAGCAAGCAAAAAAATATAAACGGTCATCCTTTTTTAATGCCTCTTCAATGATCCTCTTTCAATGAGACATAAAATAAATCAAATCTATCGATATTTTAATTTATTTTGAGCTACGCAAAAAATGTTTCAAAATAGCAAGGTGTTTCTGGGTGCAAAAAAAAACCATAATCTGCTGACGTACTCCGTCATTAGATTCGTATTATTATCTGTGCATTACCGACACGTGTCAATAATGTACGCATTGTACACTCAATTTGTATCTTAGGGGGATCAAATATTATTTTTGAATACCAAAAATATATAAAGATAAAACATCCTACTAATATAATAAATGCGAAAGTCTGTGTGTGTGAATGTTTGTTACCACGTATCTCTGTAACTGCTAAACCGGTTTTGATGAAATTTGGAATGTAGATAGTTTAGGTTCTGGAATACCTAACACATAGGCTTATTTTCGAAAATCAACCCCTAAGGGGGTTGAACAGGATGGTAAAGTTTCTATGAAAAAAAATCTTGGTTTTATTCACTCAAAACTCGGTACACATAAACTTTAAAATAAATAATGAAACACGTATTTTTTATTTTTTCCCTTTGGGGGTGTGCAATTGAGTTCTAAACGTTGTGTAAATTGTAATCCTTGGTTCGATTCATTCAAAAGTTGGTGGACATAGTTTGAAGCCTGGAGACGGTCATATGCTACTTTTATTAACATACCACGCGGGCAAGGCCGCGGGCAACAACTGGTTAAAAATAAATATCGTTTATTTAAAAAAGTGACCATGTGAAATAGATCAATTAGATTCTGAAGGATCAAATAATATTGTCCCATTTAAGTACCTGGTTAGTCGTAATAATATCTTAAAATCCTAGTATGGGGTCTGGAATATGCCCATTGGGTATTTAATGTTTTTATTCATATTTAATTCAAGCTGGCGACCAGACATCTTTTATGTCGAATCAGCTGACTTTCCAAATTTCTAGCTCTCCAAAGTCCTGCCGATCGTGTGCTTGCTGGCAACTTGCCTAGCCCAGGATGATGGTGACCTCAACTCCATCATCGGTCAGATCTTCGGCACGCCACCACCCTCCACCGCTGAACCCAGCCTCGTCAACAAGAACCCGGGACCTTCCACCATCGTGCCTTTGGTCAAACCTCCTAGCAATAGTAAGTATGATTTTTTTTTAAAACCGTCAGGAATTCGAAAAATATAAATTACCCTTCAGGATTTAGGAAGAATTGTAAATTCCCTTGTTATGGAATAAGATTTTAAGGCAATCTTGCAATGTATAAAAATTAGTGTAGTCTAAAAATGCCTCCGATTCATGTCGAAGAATTCTCAGTAGATGGCAATCAGAAATGCCATTATTATATAAAAGTATATTAGTATAATGCTTTGAATTAAATAAATATGAAACACTAGCCTCTGCCCACGGGTTCGCTCGCATGATACACGACTAAAAGAAGGCTCAGCTGATCCACCACGTCGCATAGCCCACCTTTTTTCGTTTAACGGTTTTTCAAACTTGTTTTTTCTTTTTGCTTAATTCCTAAGTATCCTAGATCGTGATGTTAAATAGACATACACCTTCCTCAAGAATTAAACTATCAAACAAAAAACTGTTCAAATGCGACTGGTAGTTCCAGAACGTTCGAACAATATAAATAAATAGTAAAAAAACTTTTCAAAAACAAGCTTTTAACCCTGAGTGCAGCAACTATGTCATGGAAAAACTTAAGATCAGCTATCATAATAAAATGCGTAAACTTTCGTGTCTGTGCTGTTCACTGTTGAAGAGTTCCTTTATCTGTAGCTAATCCTGGATGTCGATTCAGGTCATGCTCACCATAAAACAGTTGTCATCGGAACTGAAACAGTAGTATAAGAGGAAGTGATTCTATTTCAGCTTGCAAGGTAGATCTAAACAAACAATCTAACATATGAAAACATTGCAAGTTAAATAAAATCTTGTAAAAACAAATAAATTAGCATTATTATTAGTATATATATAAATCGATAGAGATGTGTGTATATTATAGATAATTAGCTTCTGTCCACGGCTTTGCCCGCATGGTACCCGGAAACGCGAAAGTTTGTGAGGATGGATGTTTGTTACTCTTTCACGCAAAAATTACTGAACGGATTTTTATGAAACTTTACAGTAATATAGTTTATACATCAGAATAATACATAGGCTACGTTTAATCTGGATACCACGCGGGTGAAACCGTGGGCAGAAGCTAGTTATAAGATAATGATTCGTGAAGCGATTGACATCCAAATTAAATCGTGAAGACGGCCATAGACTCACTGCTTCTTTGTATCACGTGATCAACATGTGTTCGCGTCGCGATCCGATTGCAGTGCGGTGATATGATTAGTGTAATGTGTTGTTATGTGAAATGAGGGTAGTTGAGTGTAATGCTTTCATTTCTCGACGATAGCTCCATATACTCCAGTCTACCCACAGAACTGTTGAAAATATCGCAGTCAAAAGATAGAAATAATAAAAAAGGTAAAAACGATAAAGACCCCTATAAAACTCATGAATGAATGAATGAATGAATGAAAATACTTTATTGTACACCTTAAGCAAAAAACATGATAACAAAATCTTATACTAGAGAAAGTACAATGGGCGGTCTTATCGCTTAGAAGCGATCTCTTCCATAATTGTTTACTGATTTTAAAAGTTTGAAAAATTCCATCTTCACACAAATAAGTACCAGAAACAGCAAAAATTCGAACAAAATAAATGCAAAATGGGCTGTCTTATCACTAGAAACGGGATTTAAAAAAATCATGGTGTTCAAAGACATACCTAGTTAGTAAATTAAAGATTGTTTACTGATTTTAAAAGTTTGAAAAATTCCATCATCACACAAATAAGTACCAAAAACAGCAAAAATTTAAACAAAAGAAATGCATAATGGGCTGTCTTATCAATAGAAACGGGATTTAAAAAATCATGGTGTTCAAAGACATACCTAGTTAGTAAATTAAAGGCTGAACCATTTTTGATATGGTTTAATCAATCTTTTCCACAGTAACCCAAGACCTGACGTGCACCACAAATGATGGCCAGCCAGGGGAATGTGTAGCTTACTACCTCTGCAATACAGCTGATAACACCGTGAACACCGACGGAATCGGGGTCATCGACATTCGGTAAGTCATAATCATCATCGACCCGTCAGCAGATCAAGTTCAAGTTCCAAGTTCCAAACTTAAAAAAAAACTTTACTCTCATACAAACTTGCACTCCCCGTTCCCCCGTTCCACTGTGAAAATCTAAAAATAATTAAAACTTCATCATTTATTTATGCTCATGCTCAGTAATTAAAATTATCTTGTTTCTAACTTTATAGAATAAAGATTTTCAAACAAAGTTACCCCCAAAATCCCCCCTCCCCCTTTCTGTTAAAATATCCAAAAATCCTTTCTTAGCCTATTCTTACGTTGTAAAATAAACCTATGTTCCAAATTTCAGCTTCTTAGGCTTACACCCGTATTCTAAGTTATCATCTCGAGATTGTACTCGACTCGACTCAACCTCGACTCGTGTTTTGGTACCTATTTTTAGTTGCCAAAATTACCTCCACTTGAATTCCCCTTTACAGAAATCTGTAGGAAATAATCCTCGACTGAGTGAAACAATCCAACTGTGCTATATTGCTTCTATTTTGTTGTTTTTCATCACACATAATCGATGGATAGTGACGAAATTACTCCACTCCAATTCGAGTACACCCGAATCATCCTCATTTGAGTTTTGTAAGGATACTCGAAAAATTCAACTGAAAATACCAATCATGAGGAAGTTTTGGAGTTAATCTTAAAGCGCCCTGAGCCGAGTTGGAGTGGAGGAATATTTGGAGAAATGTCTTAGAATACACAGAGGTTAGTGGTTTTGGTTGTGTGTTGTAAGATCAATCAGTCAGACAGTAAGTCAGTCAGGACAAGATTTTCAGAACTGTCAGGCTGTGGTCGGACTGCAAGCGACTGGCTTCGCATATCTCGGCTTTCCATAGAGAAAGAAATGTAGTTTTTTTATTTATTGTACAGATTCCGCGATGGTCCCTGTCTATCATACATCGACACTTGCTGCCTGGTGGGTGACAAGCGCCCCCCCACTGATCCCGTCACACCTAAACCGGAACCAAATCAGCCTGAGGTAAGATTACAATTTCTTGCAGTCCGCCCCCGGGTAGATAAATACCTGACACTTACAAATACCTGTTTTCCTTTCACGCTAACGCAAATTTGTTAAGGAAAAACAGCTGTCACGTGACATTTCCACAGCTAATGTCATTTCCATACAATTAAATCCCTGCTTTCCCTAAAAACCTGTCCAATAGTAAAAATGTTTGCATGCAATCAAATTCCCAAAATCTTCAGCTATCGCAAAAAATAATGAGACGTATTTTATACGTGGAATATAAAAAAAACATGCAGATAGCTCATCTCTCATGTATATAAGTATTACTTTGACAATGAAGTTATTGGTTTGGCCTTCAGCAATGTCTGTTGACCTTTGAATGAATAGTTGCGGTCGTACATTTGAGTCATTAGTAAGCATAGATATCTATATTTATGTTGGTCAAACAAAACATGGATCGGGAAGGAATTTTATAAAATCACTAGGACTATAAAAAACTTAATAACTGACTAAGGCTATTTCAAAATAAATGGACAGTCAAGTTAACTTGACTGTCCATTTACTTTGTTGGTTAAGATGACAGATTTCTAGGATCTTTGACACATGTTTTCATGTGCCAAAGAGCTTTGATTAGAACCTAACCACCCGTTATTATTATGGTGAACACGGGCATATAAAGGCGAGTAATTTCATTTCGGATTCTGTATCACACCGATTTTCTACACATCAGCAATGCCTCAGGTGTTGCAGATAAAATAAATAAATAAATAATGCTGGACATTTTCACACAACATCATATAGCCCCAAACTAAGCAGAGCTTGTATTAAGGGAACTACATGAGAGATATACTACTCATATACATTTTTATTTTTGTAAATACATACATATTATACATAGAAAACACCCAGACAAGCGACAAATTTGAAAAAAAAAATTGCAGTTTGTTAGAACCTTCCATCAGATGTTCCGTTCGCCTGTTTGCCTGTACTCACCCTCGGTTGTTAGAACCCTCCTATCCTGAAAAAGAAAACACAAGTAACACTAATAAGGCAATGCCATCTTGACAGTTACGAAAAGTCAATCTAACTATATTTACTATGGGGAAACCTTAATTCTGGATTTTTTTTGAAAACGTTGTTTTTTAAATCATAATCGTCACAGTTGTTCCATTTCACGCAGTCCGTACAGCCGTGGTTTGCGTTTAAATTTGCGTTTAGTTGCCATGCTAACGGTACTCGCTATCAACAGCTGACGTGCATATAAGCACTACAGACCACAGACTACTATATGTACCAGGGTACTACAGACCCGAACCGCGTCCCGGTCGAGACGGATTACTCCTGAGCTTACGCAAACTAAAACAATGTGCTAAAATAATGGACTCCGTGAAACATCAATATATAAAGAGGTATATTTGTAAGTTTTGATGTTATCGCAAAAACTTCCCATCCGATTTCAAAAATTCTTTAGAATTGACCTTAGGGTGGGTGGACATGAGTTGTATTATACCGTTAATATAAAATAGCTTTTCGTGGAGATCAATTTTGAAAAACGGTCGAGCGAATACGTTTCTTAGAGCTATTTTTCATCTGCTACTTTCGGGTACCACGCGGGCGAAGCCGTGAGCAATAGCTAGTTAGTAACATTTTCCACAAGACGGTTACCATATAGTTTTGGGGTATCTAATCGTCTTCTGGACACGTTACCTTGTCTTACCCCTCTATAACACGAAGTGGGGTATCAGAGGCGCTGTCAAAATTCTACTGAAGATATTAAAAATAAAAAATAAAGATTTTTCTATTGATAAAGCCTTGGCTAAACCTACTTTACCTGAGACTTGAGATTTTGAGCCACTTGACTGGTTTTACACATCTTAAACAGTTTTTTTTGAGTCAAGGTTGATTTTAATGCTTTTGGTAAGAAGCGCTGAGATCATGATATTTTTTTATATCAAATCATAATGTTTTCATTGTGTGAGGTTAGTTAATGGCTAATGTTCGTATTTCACAGCTAAACAAAAACTCAATCTATGTATTTCAAACACTTTGTGGACTGGAAATCCTATTTCCTACTAATATTATAAACGCGAAAGTTTGTAAGGATGGATAGATGTTTGTTACTCTTTCACGCAAAAACTACTGAATGGATTTTGATGAAACTTTACAGTAATATAGCTTATACATCAGAGTAACACATAGGATTCTTTTTATCCGGCTACCACGCGGGCGAAGCCGTGCGCAGAGGCTAGTTTGTCATAAAATCTATACAGGACGCGGCGATCGACGACGGCTCGATAACTGTCTTGATTTAGGTGCAGTACTACCATAAAAGTTATGGTCTTCGTAAACCCTTGAAATGGGAAACTAGAGACGTTTGTACCTACTCAAATTGTACTATCACTAAATAAATAGTCTACAGAATTGAGCATTTATAATAGGTACATTTGTATGTATCTAAATATATATAAGGATGTATGTATTTACTTCTATTTTAAAAAGATACTTATTTAATCCAATAAAATTTTATCTTATTATGGTAATCAGCGCACTACCACCCCACTCTTCATTACACATAGGTTAGCTAGAAGAAAATGCTAATTAGCATTAAGTTCGCCTATGTGCTTGTTTTATCTTGTGCAATAAAGTATTTTCTATCTATCACTAACTCTCGCCATTGGAGCGGTTCAGGTACAATTTGGAAATGCATAGAATTTTAAAAAACGCCTCTAGTTTCCCATTTCTGAAGATTTACGAAGCCCATAACTTTTATAGTAGTAAGAATTGTACGCGACCTTGTCAACCATGTTGACAACCACCGTCTTTGATCGCCACCGCCACTGGTCCGTTTGATAGTTTTTTTTCTATAGCCGTGTTCAAAAATCTTTGTATTTTTTATACATTTCCACTGAGAACTGTCAAAAACTTTATGATTGAGGCTCTGAATCTAGATCTACTAGTACCATGGTAACACAATACCCAGGCCTGGAACAGATACCTTCAGAGCATGCCAACATTTGTCCCGCAGTGGGAATCGAAGCCGCTCCTCTTGCAACTCTTGCGTTGCAACTCGACCGGATACCCGCCCGACTATTAATTCAATTTTAAAAAAAAATGTCTAGAAAATGAGATTCCACCCTCTTTTAAGGGCAGTGTATGATTACATCCTGTGTGTGTTTTATCATCATAATAATCATTTATTTTCCCCTTAAAAACATCAGTAACGCGTTCTACCCTTTATAGGGGTAGGCTGGGTTACCAAGAGCCACTGCCATAGGAAATGGCCATCCTAACAGAACTTAGAGTACAACCTAAAGCTACGCGGTTTCGTCTTGAGAAATCTTTATTTATTCAGAAGAATCACACTGCATAATATTAATAATAATATCCGACCGGTTCTACAACTTGTGGAATTCATTAGGGTATTTACCTAATGTGCTGTTAAACCTACCTATATATACTACATATCCTATCATATATAATGATACGTACTCTGTAGCTCAGTAGGCAAAGTCTACTTATATGTATGTACTAGCTTCTTCCCACGACTTCGCCCGCGTGGTACCCGTATAAAAAGTAGCCTATGTGTTATTCTGATGTAGAAGCTATATTATTGTAAAGTTTCATCAAAATCTGTTCAGAAGTTTTTGCGTGAAAGAGTAACACATCCATCCTCACTTTCGTGTATATAATAGTAGTAGGATATTACATACATACATATATTCACGCCTTTTTCCCGGAGGGTAGGCAGAGACCAAGGATTTCCACTTGCTACGATCCTGGCATACTTCTTTTGCTTCATTCATCCTCATCACATTCTTCATACAGGCTCGGCGGTTTAGTGTACTTCTGACCTGGCCTTTCTGTAAAATGTCTCCAATTTGGTCAGAGTACGTTCACCGAGGCCTTCCTCTACCAACTATCCCATTCACGCTCGCCTTGTAAACTTGTTTTGTTAATCTACTTTCGTCCATCCTTTCTATATGCCCAAACCATCTCAACATACCTTTCTCAACTCTCGTTACTACATCTTCATTCATTCCACACAGGATATTACTTACATATATTTTCACCCGCGACATAAAGAGTATGCGTTTGCTATAAAAAGTTTTGTTTTTATTAGTAATCATATTTTTATCTTCAATACGGCTAATCAGATTGTAATACAGTTTCTTTGCAATCGATTTGTATGTCTTCGGAGAGGTTTCTTAAATAGGTTTTATCGTCAATACTTTATGACTTACAGTGACTTGTAAGCCAGACAAGTCACTAGACGCTGCGATTGATAATGAAAATACACTATCAAAGCTATACCGAGCGTTGTCAAAGATGTATTGGATAATATAAAAATACAGGATAAAACCTCTGCGTTATTTGTACAATTCAAAATTAAATATAAGTACTTATATGTTTTTAATTCAATAAAGTAGGAATACTTTCCTTTATTGGATCGAACAGGGTTTCCATTACATACTATAATAATATCCAAACTACTTACAATAAGTAACTAAGGTAGATTTTTTAAGTAGCTAAGTACCTAAACAAAGTTTTAAGGATGTTACGCTACCTACTATTTGCTTCCACTTATAAGGAAAATGCATAATTTTTCCTTATAAATTTTACATAATTATGTAAATAGGATACCGCTTGCTTAAATGTTTCTTGTTTAAATCTAGTTTATGTATCTATTAGTAAGAAGGTTAACCAAGGTTATAAAAATGATATAACTAAGTAGATATAGTGCTTTCTTAATTTGATTCAATTATAAGTTTTATACGGGTATTATTATTTTCTCCTAAAAAACTTATAGTTTAGTTTACCTACATAACATGAAAGTATTATTATTATTTTTTATTTTAACCGGTATTGTCCCACTGCAGGGCAAAGGCCTCCCTCTCCTCCATCCAATCTTCTCTGTTGTTTGCTAGTTGGACCCAGTCCTTGATGTAGTTATCCAGCACGTCCCGCCATCTCCGCCTGGGCCTTCCACGTGGCCGTCGTCTATTTGTGACCCAGTCTGTGGTGGTCTTCCACGTGGCCGTCGTCTGTTTGGGACCCAGTCTGTGGTGGTCTTCCACGTGGCCGTCGTCTGTTTGGGACCCAGTCTGTGGTGGTCTTCCACGCGGCCGTCGTCTGCTTGGGACCCAGTCTGTGGTGGTCTTCCACGTGGCCGTCGTCTATTTGGGACCCAGTCTGTGGTGGTCTTCCACGTGGTCGTCGTCTGTTTGGGACCCATTTTGTGGTGGTCTTCCACGTGGCCGTCGTCTATTTGGGACCCAGTCTGTGGTGGTCTTCCACGTGGCCGTCGTCTGTTTGGGACCCAGTCTGTGGTGGTCTTCCACGTGGCCGTCGTCTGTTTGGGACCCAGTCTGTGGTGTTCTTCCACGTGGCCGTCGTCTGTTTGGGACCTAGTCTGTGGTGGTCTTCCACGTGGCCGTCGTCTGCTTGGGACCCAGTCCGTGGTGGTCTTCGTCCATTATTAACTTTATTTGTTTATAGACGACCTCTGTGGTAAAGTGTGGCGATTCCCGCCGCGGGACAAATGTTTGTATGTTCTGCGAACATTTGTCTCGGATGTTTTTTTACGTACAATATGTATGTATTTATAAAAAAAAAAATTAGGTAGTATATCAGTCATGCAGCTCCCAATCTCCCATAACACAAGCTCTGCTTAGTTTGGAACTAGATGATGCTGTGTGAAAATGTCCAGTATTATTTATATCATTATTAAAGAAATTTAACAAACATAATTTACCTACTTAACACAATATTAATAAGTCCATTGGCACAAAAAAGAATTCTATTCCCCGCGGAAAGTGGCGGAGAGTAGCCTACTATTTTGACAGTTGCCTCTTATTTACAGCGTGAAGGATGCGGTTGGCGTAACCCGAAAGGCGTCGGCATTCGTACAACCGGTGAGGTGGAGGGTGAAACCAAATTTGCCGAATTCCCCTGGATGTGCGCTATCCTTAAGTACGTAACGTATAATTCTAAGGCATATTTTTAAACCACTTTTTTGCTATCAATCACCTTTTTCGCAAACACCTATTTAATCTTTCTAAAATAGCATAAATAAGTAAAACATAATAACTTTAACTATAGTCTTAGATATTAGAAGAGCAGGGCCTTCTAACACAAGTATTTTCTACTTAAATGAAGGTCCCAACCCTAATGAAATTGTAAAAAAATCTGTTACAGAAATAAAAACCATTTATTTATTATTATTTTATTATCATAGGTTACCTATTTCTTACGATATTTCATGAATTCGTGGAACTGGGAAAGGATATAGCATCACCTTTTTAAAAAAGGGTTCCTTTCATAAAGGGTGATAACGGGGCCCTAGTCCCGTAACTAGTTTTACTAAGGCTTGAGTTCACCAAAACAAAATAAACGGACGGTCAAGTGTAACCATTTATTATGATAACAGATTTCTATGAAAACATGTGTCAAAAAGTTTCTATTGGGACATAACTACCCTTTATTGTGCTGATGAACTAGTGTTTACAGGTGTTTAAACGGTGTCTTTTTACCATACAAATTCTTCTTGGTTATCGAATTGACGTTTCGTATCTGTCACATTCAAGGACAGAACAACATTTGTCGTGTCAGCTAGTAAAAATGAAATAACAAAACTTTTCCCACCAGAATCGAACCTGTAAACGACAATGAGCCAAGCGGTCAGAAACTAAATGTGTACGTTGGAGGAGGCTCTCTCATCCATCCCAGCGTGGTGCTGACAGCCGCGCACTACGTGGCCACGGCTCCAGAGCTCAGGGTCCGCGCTGGAGAGTGGGACACTCAGAGCATCAAGGAGCCCTACCCCTACCAGGACCGAGAGGTCTCCAGCGTTGAGATACACAAGGACTTTAACAAGGGTAGGTGCTTTTGGTAGACTCCGCAAGAGATCGCAGAACAGAAACGGTAGATGCTGCTGGTAGACTTGTAGATTTATCAAGAGATTCCAGAAGAGGACGTAAGATAGCGTCGAGTTACAAAAAGATATGGCATAAAGTACCAAAGCAGGCTTAACACAAGTTACAAGTTAAGAACACTTAAGAGATCATTATGAGAGACTTGTAGACAAGGGTCAGATGGGTGATCTACAAGGCAATTCTTGGTAACTTGGCAGAAAAATAAGAAGTTTTAGTATGGAGAATGTTGATATAATCGTGATTGAAAGCGTTGAACAACCAAATTTATAAATTTCAATTACCCGTCTCATGACCGTCGGGTGTATTCACAGACGGTACTCATGAGGAAGCATCTCTAAACGGTCAACGAAATATCAGAGGGAGAATGATATTTGTTTCATAAAGTCTTAATGTATCCAAAAATATTTATAAACCTTCCAGGCAACCTGTTCTACGACATCGCTGTTCTCTTTCTGGCTAAGCCAGTAGACCTCTCTCCGAATATACAGCCAGCATGCCTCCCCCCGCCCAGGGAGAAGGCAGTTGCTGGCACGCGGTGCTTCGCTACCGGCTGGGGCAAGGACAGATTTGGCAAGGATGGACGGTACCAAGTCATTATGAAGAAGGTAAGGAAGAATTTGTCCGGGAAAGTATAATAAGATCTTTGACGACAGAGCTGTCTGAAGCTCTTGTAAAAATTGGTCAAGGGAAGTTCGACTACCATATCTCTGTCCAAGCAGTTTATATTGCTGTTTCAATTTGAAAGCTGTAGTAAAATTAAAGGCCTTTAAATTTTAACTTTTAACGGCAAGCAAAGCTTAACAATGGTCCTGATGATGAATAGGCAACGGTAATCTGGTGATCTGCCTCTAATCTGTTTGACTGATATAGTTTGCGTCCTAACATGTAATTCGTCTCCAGATTGAGTTACCAGTGGTGGACCGCAATACATGCCAGATGAAACTCCGCCAGACACGTCTAGGACGACACTTCGAGCTGCATTCCTCATTCATGTGCGCCGGTGGAGAGAAAGACCACGATGCGTGCAAAGGAGACGGTGGCTCCCCGCTCTCCTGTCCCATTGAGGTATGGGTGATACACTGTCGAACATGTTTTACAAATGCATTTTTTAATGATTTTATGATTTCTTCGAACTAATAACAAATTTTTTAACACAGCTTAATCACAGCTTAGAAAAGAGTTACTTTGCAACCTAAGTACATGACCGAACTCAAAGTTGCAGCGTCCTAACGGGGTACTGTGTACTGAGAGCAATAAATATGAATATGAAAGAAAACTTATGATGTCGTGCAACATATTGCGTTCACTAGGTGCCTATTTGATCCCACGCAACACAAAATTGACCCCACGCAACGGGGACCTATTTGACCCCACGCAACACAAAATTACGTACTTAGTTTGTCTGTTTTTTGTTTCCTTTTGTTATATGCTTAGTATCTGTTTTGTGTTTATTATTATTTTTTGTTTAACTTTTGTGTTGTTTGGGGAAGAATAAATAGATTTTCTTTCTTTCTTTCTTCTGTATTGATTCTTAGGTATAGACACAGACGTGAACACACGCAACATTGATGGTAGACCGAGTCACCTTAGTTCATCAACTCCACGAGACGATACTCGACAACGTATTCCTGTGACTCTTGTTTTATTCAGATGATTAGATACAGAGGCACCTTGAACTCATGTCCACAAAAGGCCACATGATAGCGAATGGTGTCAAAACCAGCCCCTTTGAAATTAATGCGTGAGTTAGCTTTTCCACGGTACAATGCTTTTGGACTTTGAAGAGCGAAGCGAGCATACATTTCGTGCTTAACACCGCGCTCTTTAATGAGTGTAGCGTCTTGATTTTGTCTCCAAAAAGAGACAATATTAAAACTGACATGCATTTACGTCAAGAGTACCTAATTATGAGTACCTTTATCATAATGTGTTACTGTTTATTTCGTTTGTATCTTAAGGTATACAATAAAGTATTTTCATTCATTCATTCATTCATATGAGTCTGCCCCCCCTATTTTTTATCTGAAAGTCACTCGGTGACGAACGTTTGACAAGTCAAATATCATCACAAGTCCGTATTATATGGCCATATTGATAATAATGTGCAAGTGAAAATAATTTGGCCTTCGTCATCTAGTGACTTTAAGATATAGAAAAGAGAGGCAGGGCGAGTATAAGCGGCCAGTTTGAAGACCCTTGGTACACTGATTTTGATGATGCTTTGGCACCCTTCGCTACAATAGTTAGGAGGATAACTGGACGCAAATCAAACAAAAAAAATTAGGCTTTCTTCGCTTCCCATGCTTTTTTCTTGGACGCACTTTGCACGGTTCTAAATATGTGTGTGTTCTTTCAGAATGAGCCGGACCGCTTCGTGCAAGCCGGCATCGTAGCGTGGGGTATCGGCTGCGGAGCTGATGGCACGCCCGGCGTCTACGTCGACGTCGCCAATCTACGTAGCTGGATCGACGACAAGGTCGCCGGAAAAGGATACGATCCTAAAGTCTACTCCTACTAAATAGGCACTACTTAGAAGCGCATTCTGTATCTCCAATGATAGGTTTTCTTTTTTATCTGTGATTAAAACTCAACTCAACCTGAGTTAGTTCCCTGAAGCTTACTAGATGGCACTGCGTACCTATATAATTCATTTAACTTCACTCCTTGATAATGGCTAGTGTGGCGATAGGTAGGTATTATTTGACGACCTTGATGGCGCAGTGGGCGAAAGCCCGCCTGGGACGCAGAAGGTTGCGGGTTCGATTCCCGCCGCGGGACAAATGTTTGTACATTTGTCTCGGGTCTGGGTGTTTACTTTGTATAATATGTTTGTATTTACAACAAAAAATGTATATAAGTAGTATATCAGTCATGTAGTTCCCATAACACAAGCTCTGCTTACTTTAGGGCTAGATGATGCTGTGTGAAAATGTCCAGCATTATTATATTATTTATTTATTAAATAATATGAAAATATATTTTTTCCAGTCATGAAAATTATGCCTGAATGTAAAAATATGAAACTGACAAAAATATATGGCGGTCTCGCTAGATCTAACCTTTAATGATTTCGCCATTTGAGTGAGTTTATAGAACTATAAAATGACACTTGCCACAGATAAAATAGAAAACTTTTCAACAGTGTGTGATCTGTCATATGCAATTTTTGGCGCGTGCGTTTTTAGATAGTACGCGATTAATTGCATTATGCCCCTATTGCTAAGAGCGCTTTGGTAATATTCAAATACTCAAGTAAAGGCGAATTTCCTCTCTACTCACATTTTTTTACATGTTTTGTATGGCGATTTAGACAGTCTCATTCCAATCGATTACCACTACCTACTGAGATGACTTTTTCATCTGCCACCAGTGGGGGCCGTTGGGAATAAATAAACCAAAAATTGTATTATACTTTTCTGTATTGCATTTTAGCTAAATCTTATAATTCAACAACTCTTATCTAAGAGTATCTATCTAGTTGCCATCTTTTTTTTTAAATATGAAGGAAAGGAATATTTTTTTTTTAAATGCCACACCGAAATTGTTTGATGACACTGCATTGTGTAAATTACGGAGACATAATGTTGTGTAACCTCAATAAAATTATTTACGAAATAAAATTGAGATTTCTTATTTTTAATTTTTTTACCAATTAGTTTTTGTGTTTAGTATTATTTACCTACTGTTCGTAACTAATTGACAGTTTTTAGTAAATTAGATTATTTGTAGTCAGTTGTAAATGTTTAGACATTAAAACTGTATTTGAAAGGTAGCTAACATTTATTTAATCAGAAGACCCAGGTTGAGAGTTTATGTCCTTCAAAGCACAGCAGGTCTCCCATTTAGAGCAGGTAGAACCCACAAAACTGAAAAAAAAAATTAGATGAGATTGACGGCACAGATGGGACTAATTAGGACAAAAAAATCTTCCTTCTTGTCTATGTGTTTTTGTAAAATCTTAGTGTTATCTATAAAGTTTCACCTTTATTTATTTTGCTTGTTTTCCTTTCTGTCAGAAAAGATAGATACAAAACAGGTACTTATATGCGAAGAACTCGTAATTTCTAATTTCTTTTTAATGACGAAACGCGGAAATCCGTCGAAGCTAAATTCACAGATCTCAGCTATAGTCGAAGTGATCATGGAAAATATCTAGCTAGCAGAACCGACAAACGCTGGGAAAGAAGCTTCTCGAATGGCGACTATGAACCAGACGACGTTGTGTAGGAAAACTATGAAAGACTCCTACCCTGTCGGTGAACTATTTAAATATATGGACGCTGTTACGGAGGTCAAGTTATCATTAAATCAAACAATATAAGTTTGACTATATGTATACTCTAGTTTAAACGGTACCTAAACATCGACCAACTTACCTAGCATCATACGATTCGCCTTCAGCATTGCAAGTCTTGTAAAAAACGCAATTGCCTATCTCGCCGTATTTGGTGGTGCAAATATCCACAGCTGAAAACAATATTTATTAAAACCACGAAAGCTTGAATAGCGCCATCTATTGACACGAAACAAAACTCCACAGAGAATTTAAAAAATGTGAAACTACACTATTTCACCACAAACAACGGTATTTATTGGCGAATAGCTGAACTTATAGACAGGTTATGGCAACATTTTAAATTAGATGTAATTATTTTTCAGGAGTAACGAACTAAGATCTACCTTCCCTCGTCTTTCGAACATTTTCTGGTATCGTAGTTTCTACATCAGGCTGAGGGTTAGGCTCCGTAGTGACAGGAACTTGGGCGGCAAAATGCTCCAACAAAGCGTCCAAGTCTCCTTGGGATTGACATAGTACCAGGAGGCAAGAGAACGATAGTAGTTTTAACTGGAAAATAATAAAATGAGAACTTTATTTGACGCTAACTGTTGCCAGAGGCTTTTCACGCGTGGATTGTTTTAAAAAACCCATACTCCTAACACACTTTCACGCCCGTTTCCTCCCCTTAAAATGTGAAAATTTAATAACCGTGAAACACGTAATTATTTTATTTATGATGAGTAACTGTTATTTGAATTTTCATGTTTCTAACTTCAAAGAACAAAGATTTAAAAAACAAAACAAAAATTGTTTGTCCTGACTGACTGACTGATCTGAGATCTGAACATGAAAAATCGAAATTATACAGGTAAGACTGAGCATAAAAAAATTAACTTTCAATAAAAATAAAAAGGTTTTTGACATTTACATTGTAAGGTAGGGTGAAAGTTTGTATGGGACTACCTATTGTTTTTTTTAAACAAGAATCTACGCGTGCAAAGCCGCTGGCAATAGCTAGTGATTCTATAAGCACGATAAAATAAAATATTTCTCCTTAATTATTTATGCTAAGACACAGATATTATAAAACTATGCTAGGCTAAGGTAAATAAAGAATAGGTATGTTAAGTAGAAGCAAGTATAGTACCAGAATAACCACAACAGGTTTACACACTTAAAAAAAAAACATATTTTTATCACGTTTGACAGGTTGGCATAAAAGGGTCGATCGACGCGGCACTTATGATGTCGTGCAACATATTGCGTTCACTAGGTGCCTATTTGATCCCACGCAACACAAAATTGACCCCACGCAACGGGGACCTATTTGACCCCACGCAACACAAAATTACGTACTTAGTTTGTCTGTTTTTTGTTTCCTTTTGTTATATGCTTAGTATCTGTTTTGTGTTTATTATTATTTTTTGTTTAACTTTTGTGTTGTTTGGGGAAGAATAAATAGATTTTCTTTCTTTCTTTCTTCTGTATTGATTCTTAGGTATAGACACAGACGTGAACACACGCAACATTGATGGTAGACCGAGTCACCTTAGTTCATCAACTCCACGAGACGATACTCGACAACGTATTCCTGTGACTCTTGTTTTATTCAGATGATTAGATACAGAGGCACCTTGAACTCATGTCCACAAAAGGCCACATGATAGCGAATGGTGTCAAAACCAGCCCCTTTGAAATTAATGCGTGAGTTAGCTTTTCCACGGTACAATGCTTTTGGACTTTGAAGAGCGAAGCGAGCATACATTTCGTGCTTAACACCGCGCTCTTTAATGAGTGTAGCGTCTTGATTTTGTCTCCAAAAAGAGACAATATTAAAACTGACATGCATTTACGTCAAGAGTACCTAATTATGAGTACCTTTATCATAATGTGTTACTGTTTATTTCGTTTGTATCTTAAGGTATACAATAAAGTATTTTCATTCATTCATTCATTCATATGAGTCTGCCCCCCCTATTTTTTATCTGAAAGTCACTCGGTGACGAACGTTTGACAAGTCAAATATCATCACAAGTCCGTATTATATGGCCATATTGATAATAATGTGCAAGTGAAAATAATTTGGCCTTCGTCATCTAGTGACTTTAAGATATAGAAAAGAGAGGCAGGGCGAGTATAAGCGGCCAGTTTGAAGACCCTTGGTACACTGATTTTGATGATGCTTTGGCACCCTTCGCTACAATAGTTAGGAGGATAACTGGACGCAAATCAAACAAAAAAAATTAGGCTTTCTTCGCTTCCCATGCTTTTTTCTTGGACGCACTTTGCACGGTTCTAAATATGTGTGTGTTCTTTCAGAATGAGCCGGACCGCTTCGTGCAAGCCGGCATCGTAGCGTGGGGTATCGGCTGCGGAGCTGATGGCACGCCCGGCGTCTACGTCGACGTCGCCAATCTACGTAGCTGGATCGACGACAAGGTCGCCGGAAAAGGATACGATCCTAAAGTCTACTCCTACTAAATAGGCACTACTTAGAAGCGCATTCTGTATCTCCAATGATAGGTTTTCTTTTTTATCTGTGATTAAAACTCAACTCAACCTGAGTTAGTTCCCTGAAGCTTACTAGATGGCACTGCGTACCTATATAATTCATTTAACTTCACTCCTTGATAATGGCTAGTGTGGCGATAGGTAGGTATTATTTGACGACCTTGATGGCGCAGTGGGCGAAAGCCCGCCTGGGACGCAGAAGGTTGCGGGTTCGATTCCCGCCGCGGGACAAATGTTTGTACATTTGTCTCGGGTCTGGGTGTTTACTTTGTATAATATGTTTGTATTTACAACAAAAAATGTATATAAGTAGTATATCAGTCATGTAGTTCCCATAACACAAGCTCTGCTTACTTTAGGGCTAGATGATGCTGTGTGAAAATGTCCAGCATTATTATATTATTTATTTATTAAATAATATGAAAATATATTTTTTCCAGTCATGAAAATTATGCCTGAATGTAAAAATATGAAACTGACAAAAATATATGGCGGTCTCGCTAGATCTAACCTTTAATGATTTCGCCATTTGAGTGAGTTTATAGAACTATAAAATGACACTTGCCACAGATAAAATAGAAAACTTTTCAACAGTGTGTGATCTGTCATATGCAATTTTTGGCGCGTGCGTTTTTAGATAGTACGCGATTAATTGCATTATGCCCCTATTGCTAAGAGCGCTTTGGTAATATTCAAATACTCAAGTAAAGGCGAATTTCCTCTCTACTCACATTTTTTTACATGTTTTGTATGGCGATTTAGACAGTCTCATTCCAATCGATTACCACTACCTACTGAGATGACTTTTTCATCTGCCACCAGTGGGGGCCGTTGGGAATAAATAAACCAAAAATTGTATTATACTTTTCTGTATTGCATTTTAGCTAAATCTTATAATTCAACAACTCTTATCTAAGAGTATCTATCTAGTTGCCATCTTTTTTTTTAAATATGAAGGAAAGGAATATTTTTTTTTTAAATGCCACACCGAAATTGTTTGATGACACTGCATTGTGTAAATTACGGAGACATAATGTTGTGTAACCTCAATAAAATTATTTACGAAATAAAATTGAGATTTCTTATTTTTAATTTTTTTACCAATTAGTTTTTGTGTTTAGTATTATTTACCTACTGTTCGTAACTAATTGACAGTTTTTAGTAAATTAGATTATTTGTAGTCAGTTGTAAATGTTTAGACATTAAAACTGTATTTGAAAGGTAGCTAACATTTATTTAATCAGAAGACCCAGGTTGAGAGTTTATGTCCTTCAAAGCACAGCAGGTCTCCCATTTAGAGCAGGTAGAACCCACAAAACTGAAAAAAAAAATTAGATGAGATTGACGGCACAGATGGGACTAATTAGGACAAAAAAATCTTCCTTCTTGTCTATGTGTTTTTGTAAAATCTTAGTGTTATCTATAAAGTTTCACCTTTATTTATTTTGCTTGTTTTCCTTTCTGTCAGAAAAGATAGATACAAAACAGGTACTTATATGCGAAGAACTCGTAATTTCTAATTTCTTTTTAATGACGAAACGCGGAAATCCGTCGAAGCTAAATTCACAGATCTCAGCTATAGTCGAAGTGATCATGGAAAATATCTAGCTAGCAGAACCGACAAACGCTGGGAAAGAAGCTTCTCGAATGGCGACTATGAACCAGACGACGTTGTGTAGGAAAACTATGAAAGACTCCTACCCTGTCGGTGAACTATTTAAATATATGGACGCTGTTACGGAGGTCAAGTTATCATTAAATCAAACAATATAAGTTTGACTATATGTATACTCTAGTTTAAACGGTACCTAAACATCGACCAACTTACCTAGCATCATACGATTCGCCTTCAGCATTGCAAGTCTTGTAAAAAACGCAATTGCCTATCTCGCCGTATTTGGTGGTGCAAATATCCACAGCTGAAAACAATATTTATTAAAACCACGAAAGCTTGAATAGCGCCATCTATTGACACGAAACAAAACTCCACAGAGAATTTAAAAAATGTGAAACTACACTATTTCACCACAAACAACGGTATTTATTGGCGAATAGCTGAACTTATAGACAGGTTATGGCAACATTTTAAATTAGATGTAATTATTTTTCAGGAGTAACGAACTAAGATCTACCTTCCCTCGTCTTTCGAACATTTTCTGGTATCGTAGTTTCTACATCAGGCTGAGGGTTAGGCTCCGTAGTGACAGGAACTTGGGCGGCAAAATGCTCCAACAAAGCGTCCAAGTCTCCTTGGGATTGACATAGTACCAGGAGGCAAGAGAACGATAGTAGTTTTAACTGGAAAATAATAAAATGAGAACTTTATTTGACGCTAACTGTTGCCAGAGGCTTTTCACGCGTGGATTGTTTTAAAAAACCCATACTCCTAACACACTTTCACGCCCGTTTCCTCCCCTTAAAATGTGAAAATTTAATAACCGTGAAACACGTAATTATTTTATTTATGATGAGTAACTGTTATTTGAATTTTCATGTTTCTAACTTCAAAGAACAAAGATTTAAAAAACAAAACAAAAATTGTTTGTCCTGACTGACTGACTGATCTGAGATCTGAACATGAAAAATCGAAATTATACAGGTAAGACTGAGCATAAAAAAATTAACTTTCAATAAAAATAAAAAGGTTTTTGACATTTACATTGTAAGGTAGGGTGAAAGTTTGTATGGGACTACCTATTGTTTTTTTTAAACAAGAATCTACGCGTGCAAAGCCGCTGGCAATAGCTAGTGATTCTATAAGCACGATAAAATAAAATATTTCTCCTTAATTATTTATGCTAAGACACAGATATTATAAAACTATGCTAGGCTAAGGTAAATAAAGAATAGGTATGTTAAGTAGAAGCAAGTATAGTACCAGAATAACCACAACAGGTTTACACACTTAAAAAAAAAACATATTTTTATCACGTTTGACAGGTTGGCATAAAAGGGTCGATCGACGCGGCACGATACGTAGTATCCCTAACTAATCGACGCTATACATCGCTGTTTCTGAAAGTGGGCGATAACCCCCCCTTATGGGCGCTGGAGGCCTTCAGGGGGGCGGTAGAAGGGCCTAGAAGATATTGGGGGCGCTAAGGCGGTCTAGAAGGGAAAGCATAGTTAAAAACTTTAAGGGCGCTAGGATTTTTTATTATTAAAGGGCGGTGGGAAAAATAAGTTTGAGAACCTGTGCTTTATATGATAAAGCAAATAATTATGCATCTTTAGGTAATCTTGAATTTTTACAAATATGCCCTGACCCTGTGTCATGGTGGTACCACGGTACTCATAGTTTCTGATACCAACGACACATGGAATACTATGTTTGTGTCTGTTGGGAATTTATTTTAATGTATTTACTAGCCTCTGCTCACGGCTTCGCCCGCGTGGTACCCGGATAAAAAGTAGCCTATGTGATATCTGATGTATTAGATATTACTGTGAAGTTTCATCAAAATCCGTTTAGTAGTTTTAGCATGAAAGTGTAACAAACATCCTTCATCACAAACTTTCTCGTTTATAATATTAGTAGGATTATGGGGAATGCCACTATGGATAACATTTTAGGAGCGGGATAAACACACACGTATTTTTCAGATAGTTCCTCACGGACCAACCTGTATGTACAACTAGTTCTGCCTAGTTGTGCATACCGGTTGGTCCGTGAGGAACAACTGAGGACTATTAATTGAAGTTGTTTATTATTTTAATTATATATTATGGGGAATGCCAATATGGATAACATTTAAGGAGCGGCAAAAACATGCGTACCTATGTACGTAACATGTAAACTTAGAAACGGTTAGCCACCGTTCTTAGGTTCTTTGTTTAGATTTAAAGTTTAACTTACAAAAAAAATATGAAATATACATCTACTTACCATTTCGTACAAGGTCGCTGTGCAGATTTGTCACAAAGACGGGTTTTATACAGGTATGTTATTTTTATTCGTTTTCCTTCTCGGATCCATACGATGTGAGTTCGACTGAGCTCGCTACGAGACTGCTCTGCCTGGCAGGATGTCTATTGATGAGAATTTTATTCTAATTCAAAAGTGACGACATCTGTGGCGCAGCGGGTAGCTACTACGTAAAAGCGGGTTCGATTCCCGCTGTACAAACGAAATAATCAATCAAACTGTTTTTATTTCTGTATCTACCAAACTGTTTTCAATATCTGAGCATAAATTTTGTCAGAGCCAAGTAACACATAGAAAAAAAATAAAAAGACCTTCATTCCCAATAATGGACATCCTCAGATACTCAGTGCGTAGATCGTTAAAGATACCAAAGGGATAGTCTGAGGCACGTCTAAATATTGTATTACACATACCCGCATTTTGCAGTTAGCATTCCACGTGACAAGTTTTAAGCCCATCATCGCTTATGTGCCATAAGTTAAGAACCCTAACTTATGGCACATGCCTTAGAGTTTTTTGTTCTAGAGCATGACGGTTTCTGTTGAATCTGTACTTACGTCGGGACGGTGCACCATTTAATATAATCACTGTAATTTTATAAGCGTTTTATTTTAATACTCAATACTCAATACTCAATACTCAATACATTTATAGTTTATATAGTTAATTTATTTATATAGTTTATATAGTACAATAACTGACATTACTTAATAACGTAACAATCTACACAATAGCACTGCATAATGTTGTTCACTCAGGTCAGGGAGAAAAGAAGTAATGGATGGCGGAAGGCCTTTTATAGTCTATGGTCTTCAGACGTTCTGCAGTGATGGGACACTTCCTTAGTTCTGTGCTCGTGCCAGACCAACAGTTTCCTAAACAAACCTTTGTGAGCACGTGCATTAACACGATGTGGAAAACCATTTTCGTGTGGAAAACCATTGACACCTAATGTTGACACCTCGAACCTGGTGGGCGAACTCGCTAACCCATGGCTATCGAAATGGCAATCAATTTTGACACTAGTTCCCCATTTGAATGGCCCATTATTGCGATTACACTGATTCCCCATCGCTTGATTCCCTTACCCAGACTGAACTGAAGGCGATGAACCGTCCATGAATGAACAAAACTAGTGATTTTGACAAGTAATCTAATCACACATACCTCCATCTCGATAGCCATAGAAATTAGTATGAACGCCCCGTAATTACACTGATTCCCCATCGCTTGATTCCCTTACCCAGACTAAACTGAAGGCCAAGAACCGTCCATGAATGAACATAACTTGTGATTTTGACAAGTAATCTAATCACACATACCCCCATCTCGATAGCCATAGAAATAAGTATGAACGCCCCGTAATTACACTGATTCCCCATCGCTTGATTCCCTTACCCAGACTGAACTGAAGGCCATGAACCGTCCATGAATGAACAAAACTTGTAATTTTGACAAGTAATCGAATCACACATGCCTCCATCTCGATAGCCATAGAAATTAGTATGAACGCCCCGTAATTACACTGATTCCCCATCGCTTGATTCCCTTACCCAGACTGAACTGAAAGCCATGAACCGTCCATGAATGAACAAAACTTGTGATTTTGATAAGTAATCGAATCTCTCTAACGCCATGTCTCCATCTCGATAGTCATAGAAATTAGTGTGAACGCCCCGCTGCTGGTTAGGTTTGAGGTGTCGACATTCGTTTATAGAACGGCATCCCTAAAACGTAGTGAAGTTGTTATTCTTAAGTTGGCAACTCTCACTTCCTTGTGAACCAAAATGGCGTCTGTTACTGTTTTAATAAAATATAAAACTAATTAATTAATCCCATTGTTTCTTTGCAAATGACCCCCAATAACACCCTTCACGAGGCGCCTACTAAGACAAAACCGACTATACCTCAAAATAAAAACAAAAAGCTAAATAAGTAGTGCACGGCGCGGCGCGGAAGGAGAAAGTCACGACCACTGATGAAGACTCTCGGAATGAGTCGAAACTTAGTCGTGCAGTACGTGAAAATTCCCGTTTTTACAATAGGAATTGTCAAGTTCACGATAAAAAAGTCTGTATTTCATGAACTGCATTTTATTTCAGTAACAACAACAAATTTTTATATTCTTAAATAAAAGTCTTTTACGGGTATTTATCGCGTTTAGGTACCTTTTTTATTATTATCCTGACGTTTCACCACCACCACTGTGCAATACAGTCGAAACGTCGGGAAAATAATAAGAACTATACCTTATAGGACATAAACACCTGAATAAAAAACCGTATAATTATGTTTTATACTCTTTCTGAAATGAACAGCAATTTAAACGCTCTTAGCCAAATCCTGAGCTTTAGCCACCACGTCTTCGATAGTTCCCACCATGTAGAAAGCTGCCTCAGGAATATGGTCTAATTCACCACCCAAAATCTAAAAAAAAACATCGATTTATAATAATAATATTAATTAAATTAAACCTGCAAAAGTATTCCATCCGTCTCGCCTACATTTGAAATCTTTTTGGCGAGCCGAATCGAAAGATATTTATCTTTGCCAACTGTGAACTAATTTTAATTTTATATTTTTTTAATGGGTAGGTTACATCAAGGATAGTAATTTATATATAACCATATAAATTTTATAAAAAACCTACCATTAGTTGAAAAAGTGGGGAATGTAATTTCATATTGGACTTTTTCTCAACTCCCCATTTTTTAAGTCATTTTTTAAAGAAAGAAAAAATATTCGTTTTTATTTAAACCGCAAAATGTCGATTTTTCAAAATAGAATGAAAATAATATACGTCTTTATTTTAACCGTAAACAGTCGATTTTTAAAAGTAGAATGTAAAAAAATATTTGTCTTTAATTAATTAGAAAAAACGATGTACCCTTTTAAATCCTTTGATGGTCTCCTCGAGCTTGACCAATTTCCCCACGTGTCCCGTAAACACTTCCGCTACCTGAAAGGGAAAACTGATGTTTTTTTTTATACTACAATAGGGTGGCAAGCCGTATTTTTTTTTATACTACAATAGAGTGGCAAGCCGTATTGCCGTGAAGCCGTGGGCAGAAGCTAGTATACTTAATATATATTTTAATATTATGTACTTAACATTTTTAATCTATTTAAATAACTACTTTCAAAACAGTAAAAAACTTAACACGGGTGTAAAAAGCCACATATTCTTTACATTATTCGGATATTTGAGATCCTGAAACGCAGAAGGTTGCGGGTTCGAGTCCCGCCACGGGACAAATGTTAGTCTCAGGTCTGGGTATTTTCTATTTATAATAACTATGTATTATATTTAAAAAATAACTATATAAATAAATAATGCTGGACAATCCACACAGCATCATCTAGCCCCAAGCTAAGCAGAGCTTGTGTTATTGGTACTAGATGACTGATATACTTAATACAATACATTACATAGATAGATATTTTTTTATTATACATAGAAAATATCCAGAACACCAGAACATATAAGTAGTATATCAGTGATGTTGTTCCTATAATACAAGCTATGCTTAGTTTGGGGTTAGAGGACGTGTGAAAACATGTCCAGCATTTTTTTTTCTATTAGTAATAAACTAGTAATAAAAATATGCCGTATTTTGTAGCGCGCAATGTAATGCAAGCTGACCGCGCGTTTGTGTGCGTGCTTCGCTCATACGCACGAGTCAAAGTCGTGGTGTGCGTTTGAGTTTGATATTCATTGCGTTTCTGCAACTTCAAATGCGTAATTTATTAAGAAAACTCATAAATTTTGATAATGTTTGTTTGGACCAAAGTTTAATAATACCACTTGAAATTAATTTCCGTAAAGAACTCAAAAAAAAATATTGAGACTTTGGCCTTCAGTATCGCCACAACCAGTGAATTCCCAGGTATAGTCGAGTAAAAAAATAATATCCAGTGATGTATAGAATATGTAGCTTTCGTTATCGTTAAGTGTCTTATTATATATACCTGTATTATTCTAAAACATGATGGATGATATAGTTACCTAACTTCCTAGGTTATTATAGCTGAATAATATCTACGTGAGGCTATGTACGAACGTGACTTCTATCTTCCGCATTAATTCTTCATGTTAACTTAAATATAATCAAATCAGTTGCGAACTATTCGTTAAAAGTATTATTTAACTGGTACCTCTAACCACTGTATTTTACTATTATGGTGTCTAATAAATAAAATAAAGTTATACGATTAAGTACTGATCCTATACACAACAAAACAAAAACAGGAGTTGTTTTTTGACAGTTGGTAATGTTGAGATGGATGTGTGGAGTTACTAGAATGGACAAAATAAGGAATGAATATATCAGGGGAAGTTTGAAAGTAGCACGCGTGACGGAAAAGCTGAGGAGTAATAGGTTAGCATGTCATGAGGAGGGAAGAATGTCACACGAGAAGAGTGTTAAATATGGACGTGGATGGAAATAAAAGCAGAGGTAGACCAAAGAAAAGATGGATGGATTGTGTGAAGGATGACATGGTTAAGAAAGGAGTAAGTACTGAGATGACGGCTGATAGAGGAGAGTGGAAGAAGAAAACATGTTGTGCCGATCCCACGTAATGTGGGATAAGGACAAAAATATGATGATGGTACGAGTGTGACAGGAACCTGGAAAGGCTGTGACAGGAACCGCTGGATCTTCCTCGCACGGGCAACTGTCAGTTTATCATCTTCCGACAGTTCATCCATGCCGAGAATGGCTATAATATCCTGAAGCGACTTGTAATCCTGAAAATTTTGTAGAATTTCGTTTGCTGTGTCTGATTGCAATCATAAAAATTATCACTTTATGATTATTATTTATTTATTCGTAAATCATCATTGGATCATTTGGTACTAAAATTGTTCTTAACCTAGCGTTCGTTTTAAATTAACATGTCTATTGATATGTTAAGCCTGGATCACTGTGTCAGAACACAGAATTTTCCATAAATTTTACTGGGTTTTCCAGATTTTACAATAAATTGTCATTTCGAAAAGTGATTTAACATGTTTATCTACCCATGCCAAATTACAGCTTTCTAGTACTAAGAGTCTCTGCGCTAAGCCGGGGACAGACAGACAGAAAGACGGACGGACATGGCGAAACTTGAAGGCTTTCCTTGTTGACTACGGAACCCTAAATGATGGCAATAGGCTCTAGAGACTAACATACATATTATAATCCAACTAATATTATAAACGCGAAAGTTTGTAAGGATGGATGTTTGTTACTCTTTCACGCTAAAACGACTGAACGGATATTGATGAAACTTTACAGTAATATAGCTTAATACCACCGGGTACCACGCTGGCGAAGCCGTGGTAGAAGCACGCAGAAGCTTATAATCACTACTGGTTACCACGTAGAGTAGGATACTCACTTGCAAGATCTTCTGCACGCCTCTGGCCACTCCGTAATGTTCAGCGCCGATGATATTGGGATCCATGACTCTGGATGTAGAGTCTAGCGGGTCCACAGCGGGGTATACGCCCAGCTCAGCTATGGCCCTATTTTGTAACTCATGTGAAAACACCTAAAGGCGCTTTTAAACGGGCTACTTTTGTAGCAACTTTTTGAAATGAAATGTTTATTGCTATCTCAAACAGATATCGTAGGTCAAAGTCAAAGTCAAAGTCAAAATTCATTTTTTCAATAAAATCACAAGGACCACTTTGAAACGTCGGTTTTTATCTAGGTGCCTGTTCCTCCGCGACCAAGCCAGGAAAGAAAGGCAAGAAAACAAGGCTTGTTATTCTTTTTAATGATCCTTTTACAAAACAATAGGTTTGAGTTGGAGCATTTTCAATCCCAAGAGATTTTTTCATCTAAATAATCAGATATAGTATGCCTTTTTATAAAGCTTTTGTTTAATTACGTTTTTAAATTTGTTAATTGATAATTTTTGTATATCTCTTGGGAGTTTGTTATAAAAGCGTACACCGTGCCCTTTAAACGATTTACTAACTTTATGGAGTCTACAAGTGGCAACAGCGAGTTTATCTTTATTTTTTAGTAATAACATTGTGATTATCGCTTTTTTTCTTAAACAAATTAATATTTTTGTGAACATACATCAGATTTTCATAGATGTATTGACAAGGGAGGTACATATTTTGCTATTGCTACGTAATCTACTTTCGTTTTTGTTAACTTTCGTCCATCCTTTCTTTATGTCCAAACCATCTCAACATACCTTTCTCAACTCTCGTTACTACATCTTCATTCACTCCACACTGCTCTCTTAGCAAGTATACAAGGCGAGCGCGAATGGGATAGTTGGTAGAGGAAGGCCTCGGCGAACGTACTCTGACCAAATTGGAGACATTTTAGAAAAAGGCCAGGTCAGAAGTACACTAAACCGCCGAGCTTGTATGAAGAAAGTGATGAGGATGGAAGAAGCGAAAGAGGTATGCCAGGATCGTAGCAAGTGGAAATCCTTGGTCTCTGCCTACCCCTCCAGGAAATAGGCGCGACTATATGTATGTATGTATGTAAGTAAGTAATAAATAGCATAATTCTAATAAAACAGTACCATAGGTTATGCTCTGTTCCCCACACTAGGACTTTATAGCCTGTATGAAGGTTCACAGGGATTCGCTACGGACTCCCACAAAATGAAACTAGATAATACATAATTAAAGTATGCATGTACATAGTACAGATAATGGTTTAACTATTGAGACAAAATTAAACAAAATAATAGTAGCTTACGGAGTTTTGCTACAATGAGGGTTTTTCATCTTAGTTTTTTTAAAGAAAGATAGTTCCATCTCGATAGATGGCACTGATTTGAAAAGTACATCAAAGTAGGTAATATTTTTTTTTCTTTAGATAGATAGATAGATAGTTTTTTATTCGACACATACAATACAGCACAGACAAGTACAAATGAAAAGAAAGACAAACAATTAAAGAAACACAGTAAATACAGAAGAGTAGGTACAATAAGTGGGTGCTAACCAGTGCTAACGAGGGCAGTCTATGCTGCAATGGTGTGTATTAGTCGAAAAGGTCCTATCTCAGCTTATTGCTGCTCCGCCAAGGCGAAGCAGCGCTGATTTTCAGATAGGACCTAAGAAGTGAGGGATGACCTCACGATCGCAGTGTTGCAGAAAGAAAAACAGTGAAGAAAAAGTGAGTGTGGATAAAGAGTGTGATGAGAAATGGATAGACATAGATAGTTATATATCTTTGTTGGATTCGATGCTTGCTTGACAAATGCGCATCATCTCTAAGAAATAATAAAATTGATAATAAACTCCTTCATTAATGTTTATATAAATACTCTACCTTTGACCAAAAAGATTACATACTTATCACAAATCCACAAAGACAGCATTACCTATTAAGTAGGTAAGGTTTATAACTTACTCTATTCCATTATCTACTTCTTTAGGTTTAATTAATGATATGACATTGAAAGAAAGAAAGAAAATACATTTATTTGACACGCAAATTTTACAGAGAGGATATAGTTAGGAAGGAACATAAATTTATATATATCGGTACTACCGTAATAGGTACAAAATTATCTAGGTATTTATTCCTCATTTGATTTTAATTCACTGCTCCGAGCAGCGCCACCTGTCTTTAATGCTGAAAGCTTCATTATAGATGACAGTGAAAACCCCTCATTGTCTCTGTTTATCATTTACTTTTTATTTTGTGACATCTATACAAATTGCAGCAAGAAATTTCCACAAAACTAGCCCGTTTACAAGCGCCTTTAGTCAGTCGAGTTATTATATTTAGTCAGTCGGCCTGATCGGTCATGTTTGAATAAATTTTTCAATCAGCTGAGTCAATGTTAATAAAAAACGACTTTAATTAATGATCGGTCATGTTTGAATAAATTTTTCAATCAGTTGAGTCAATGTTAATAAAAAAACGACTTTAATTAATGATCGGTCATGTTTGAATAATTTTTCAATCAGTTGAGTCAATGTTAATAAAAAAACGTCTTTAATTAATGATCGGTCATGTTTGAATGAATTTTTCAATCAGTTGAGTCAATGTTAATAAAAAAAACTACTTTAATTAACGGGAAACTGATAAAAAGCCCAATAAGAAATTTCATCCCCCATTTTTTCACTTTTAGGGGATTCTTTCATAAAATTAACCTCTTCCTTTTTTTGATGTTTATCGACTTTGATAGCGCGGCCGGCTGTGACGTAAGAGATGCAGTTTCGATTCTTACAACCAAGGATCAAAGTTTTCATGTTTTGCAGGTATTTGTTCAGAGTCTGGCTGTCGTGGTATCACGGTACTCTTGGTTCTTGGTATCCACGATACAGGGAATCCTAGTGTAGGTCTGATCCCACACTATCATACAAACACATCTAGGTATATGTTTTTAGATATTCATTTATTTATACCTTGCGTCCTAGAATAAACATGGCTTAATGAAGTTAATCAGGAGAATTAAGTTGACTGTTACACATTAGCCCTCCCCAATAACAATAACAAAAGTAACCTAAAATAGATAAAAAAGAAACCTTTTGGTGTGAAAAGTAACCTTTCTTATTTTTTCCCCTATAATAAGGTATTACAAGTTGATAGACAGATGTTGTTAGTATTAACTTATAGAAAAAAAATAGTAGTCTTTTCCATCTTAAGTTGCATTTCACGATTATCTTTTTCTTATTTCTTTATTATTTATTAACTCTTTATTGCACATTTTATAAAAAGTGAACAATAGGCGGACTAATGCTAAAGCATTTTCTATCAGCTAACACAATTTGTAGTGATTGGCGGTAAGCGTGCTAATTTTTTTTACAAATCTTAAATACAATATTATTATCCATTCTTTTTACCCATTACCCATTTCCTTACCCATTTTTCATTTTCTATATTTTGCCAACATTGGCAATGCAACAAAGAGCACTACTACGTTCTGTTTAAATTTATATTCAAGTAAGAAATTAAATAAAAACCTATAAATTCTACGAATTCCAAAACAACACCTAAAAGTAACCTTTTGAGTTGTCTAACCTAAGAGTAACCTGACGTAGTTAAAAATCACCTAAAAGGTTACAAAAGTAACCTTCTGGCAACGCTGGCCCTCCCTCAAAGGATGCCACAACAAATGGTCTTGTGATGCCTCTACTGAATTAAAAAAACGTATCCAAAATAATCACCTAGACAATACCGTAGTGGCGTCCAAATGGGCGAAGGTAGTTGCCGGCGCCGGGTCTGTTAGATCATCCGCTGGGACATACACCGCCTAGGAAATATAAATGACTCATGGACTCACGGTGTCAATGCTCATAACTCATGACTTACAATGTCAATGTCAATGTCTTGCCTGAGTTATGTCATCCGCTGGGACATACACTGCCTAGGAAATATAAATGACCAATGACTCACGATGTCAATGCTCATGACTTATGACTTTTCCCTGAGTCATCCACTGGGACATACACTGCTTCGCAAATAAAACACGACTGATGAGTGACTCATGACGCCAATACTGGTGCTTTATGACTCTACTGGGCAGTAGGGTCATCTGCTGGAGCAAATACACACTGCTTTATGAAATAAAAATCATACCAAATGACTGAGAAATAATTCACCTTGACTCAAAATTTTAAATTTCGTAGCAAAAGTAAAAAGAGGCAAAATTTAATCACAAGGGTCGTTGAATCGATTTTGAATAACACGTGTGCTTCATGGCTCATATAATGAGTGATGATTAATGACTCATTAGATATCCTAGTCGACGCACATATCGCTTACCTGGACGCTAGTAATGGAGCCGGTTTTAGTGGTGGTGATCCTTTCTTGCATGGTGCCCATGTCAGTGGCTAAAGTCGGCTGGTAGCCCACAGCGGACGGTATGCGACCCAGGAGAGCGGATACCTGAAATCATATTGATTTATTGTTCTGATACAAATACTGCCTAGGAAATATAAATGACCTATGACTAATAATGACTCATTGTATACCATGAACTCGATATTTATGACTAATGACTCACCTCTCAGTTAAGTCATCTGCTCATGATAACGTCGAAATAAAACATAGTTACATACACTGCCTAGGAAATATAAATGACACATGACTAATAATGACTCATTGTAAATCATGATGTCAATATTCATGACTAATAACTCGCCTCAGAGTTAGGTCATCTGCTGGGATATAAACATTGCCTAAGATATCCCTAATAGTTATTCTAACTTTCTAAATGTTTTTTTTGAGAAATAAATAATTTTAAGCCGTTAATAGAAAACAGATGACTCATGACTCACAATGCCAATGTAACTTCCATGTAGCCTGTAAGAAATAAATATTTGACGATTGGCAACACATAGAGCTAATATATGCCTGTCACTGTCAGCGTGAGTCCCGTGAGTGTTGTCTGTGAGTCAAGCGGCCTAAGTTATGTATCATGAGTCAGCTGTCAATACAGTCATTACCTCCGACCCAGTCTGCATGAACCTTAGATATTGTCAACGAATAGCAGCACGTCTTGAGCTTACTTGTCATAAAAGTGCTCTTTGTAGCGAGTCTGTACGAATTTAATTGTTGAAGATCAGCAACACTCAGTTAATATGACACAAGTCAGGGCAAGTTCCATGAGTTGAGAATTGTCTGTGAGTCAAGAGTCCTGAGTTCTGTGCCATGAGTCAGCCGTCAACACAGTCATTACCTCCGACCCAGCCTGCGTAAACCTGAAGATATTGTCAACGAATAGCAGCACGTCTTGGCCTTCTTTGTCGCGAAAGTGCTCAGCTAAGGTCAAGCCTGTCAGCGCCACACGCGCCCTAGCACCTGGAGGCTCATTCATCTGACCGTAGACTAGAGCCACCTGGAAGTTTAATTATCGTTTTCACGAGGTAAATCCGAGAACCGGCGAGAACAGCCGATGATACACGAGAACTATGGAAACCCCGCGAGAGCTCTCGAGAACCCGCGAGATCACACGAAAATTAGCAAGCACAACGCCAATACTGCGAAAGCTCTCGCGAACATGCAAATCACTCGAGAACTCGGGAGGATAACGGATACAATGCGAGAGCTCTCGAGAACCCGCGAGTGCACACAAGAACTCGTGAGAACAACAGAAATCCTGTGACAGCTGGTGAAAACTCTCAAAACACTCTTGAACTCGTGAGAGCACACGAGAATAATGAAAACTCTGCGAAAGCTCTGGAGAACCTGTAAGAACACTCGAGAACTCGTGAGTATACTCGAAACCCCGCGAAAACAACGGATAAAGCTTTCTCGCCCTTTCCCGGTCCCAAGTCCTAAGTCTCAATGCTTCTCGATATATTAACAAATACTGAAAATACGAGATACTGACAGAATTCCATAAAAAAATACTTTGCCTATGTTCGTTTAATGTAGCCGACATACCTTAGAAGTTTTATAGTCGTCAGTAATGACCCCGCCGACTTTCATCTCGTGGTAGAGATCGTTGCCTTCTCGCGTCCGCTCACCCACCCCAGCAAACACCTATAGACGTCAATAACAAGTTTTTTTTAAACAAAAAACCACTTGAAGTTGAAAAAAGTTCAATTTAATTTCAACCCCATGTTGTTCCACCCTTAGGGGTGGGATTTTTATAAATAAAATGTATATCCATTAAAAAAAGAATCATTAAAATCGGTTCACAATTTGCGAAAATATCGCGTACCATACATAAAAAAACACATACAGTCGAACTGAGAACCTCCTACTTATTTGTAGTACTTAATAGACTTTTAGTAATTGAAATCACAAGAATCATTGCACTTTTAGTTAGTTTAAGTTTTCGTTTATTTAAAAAATAAAACAAAAACTTAAAATAACTTATTTTTAAGTTTTCGTTTATTTAAAAAATAAAACAAAAACTTAAAATAACTTGTGGTGTACAAAAAATAATTTCCATTTATAAATTAATTCATTCGTTTGATTCGTTTGATTCGTTTCATTCGTTTCATTCGTTTCATTCGTTTCATTCGTTTCATTCGTTTCATTCGTTTCATTCGTTTCATTCGTTTCATTCGTTTCATTCGTTTCATTCGTTTCATTCGTTTCATTCGTTTCATTCGTTTCATTCGTTTCATTCGTTTCATTCGTTTCATTCGTTTCATTCGTTTCATTCGTTTCATTCGTTTCATTCGTTTCATTCGTTTCATTCGTTTCATTCGTTTCATTCGTTTCATTCGTTTCATTCGTTTCATTCGTTTCATTCGTTTCATTCGTTTCATTCGTTTCATTCGTTTCATTCGTTTCATTCGTTTCATTCGTTTCATTCGTTTCATTCGTTTCATTCGTTTCATTCGTTTCATTCGTTTCATTCGTTTCATTCGTTTCATTCGTTTCATTCGTTTCATTCGTTTCATTCGTTTCATTCGTTTCATTCGTTTCATTCGTTTCATTCGTTTCATTCGTTTCATTCGTTTCATTCGTTTCATTCGTTTCATTCGTTTCATTCGTTTCATTCGTTTCATTCGTTTCATTCGTTTCATTCGTTTCATTCGTTTCATTCGTTTCATTCGTTTCATTCGTTTCATTCGTTTCATTCGTTTCATTCGTTTCATTCGTTTCATTCGTTTCATTCGTTTCATTCGTTTCATTCGTTTCATTCGTTTCATTCGTTTCATTCGTTTCATTCGTTTCATTCGTTTCATTCGTTTCATTCGTTTCATTCGTTTCATTCGTTTCATTCGTTTCATTCGTTTCATTCGTTTCATTCGTTTCATTCGTTTCATTCGTTTCATTCGTTTCATTCGTTTCATTCGTTTCATTCGTTTCATTCGTTTCATTCGTTTCATTCGTTTCATTCGTTTCATTCGTTTCATTCGTTTCATTCGTTTCATTCGTTTCATTCGTTTCATTCGTTTCATTCGTTTCATTCGTTTCATTCGTTTCATTCGTTTCATTCGTTTCATTCGTTTCATTCGTTTCATTCGTTTCATTCGTTTCATTCGTTTCATTCGTTTCATTCGTTTCATTCGTTTCATTCGTTTCATTCGTTTCATTCGTTTCATTCGTTTCATTCGTTTCATTCGTTTCATTCGTTTCATTCGTTTCATTCGTTTCATTCGTTTCATTCGTTTCATTCGTTTCATTCGTTTCATTCGTTTCATTCGTTTCATTCGTTTCATTCGTTTCATTCGTTTCATTCGTTTCATTCGTTTCATTCGTTTCATTCGTTTCATTCGTTTCATTCGTTTCATTCGTTTCATTCGTTTCATTCGTTTCATTCGTTTCATTCGTTTCATTCGTTTCATTCGTTTCATTCGTTTCATTCGTTTCATTCGTTTCATTCGTTTCATTCGTTTCATTCGTTTCATTCGTTTCATTCGTTTCATTCGTTTCATTCGTTTCATTCGTTTCATTCGTTTCATTCGTTTCATTCGTTTCATTCGTTTCATTCGTTTCATTCGTTTCATTCGTTTCATTCGTTTCATTCGTTTCATTCGTTTCATTCGTTTCATTCGTTTCATTCGTTTCATTCGTTTCATTCGTTTCATTCGTTTCATTCGTTTCATTCGTTTCATTCGTTTCATTCGTTTCATTCGTTTCATTCGTTTCATTCGTTTCATTCGTTTCATTCGTTTCATTCGTTTCATTCGTTTCATTCGTTTCATTCGTTTCATTCGTTTCATTCGTTTCATTCGTTTCATTCGTTTCATTCGTTTCATTCGTTTCATTCGTTTCATTCGTTTCATTCGTTTCATTCGTTTCATTCGTTTCATTCGTTTCATTCGTTTCATTCGTTTCATTCGTTTCATTCGTTTCATTCGTTTCATTCGTTTCATTCGTTTCATTCGTTTCATTCGTTTCATTCGTTTCATTCGTTTCATTCGTTTCATTCGTTTCATTCGTTTCATTCGTTTCATTCGTTTCATTCGTTTCATTCGTTTCATTCGTTTCATTCGTTTCATTCGTTTCATTCGTTTCATTCGTTTCATTCGTTTCATTCGTTTCATTCGTTTCATTCGTTTCATTCGTTTCATTCGTTTCATTCGTTTCATTCGTTTCATTCGTTTCATTCGTTTCATTCGTTTCATTCGTTTCATTCGTTTCATTCGTTTCATTCGTTTCATTCGTTTCATTCGTTTCATTCGTTTCATTCGTTTCATTCGTTTCATTCGTTTCATTCGTTTCATTCGTTTCATTCGTTTCATTCGTTTCATTCGTTTCATTCGTTTCATTCGTTTCATTCATTTCCCACGTATTGTTAGTGCCACCATTTATTTTATTTTTATCGTTCTTTACTGTTTTTACTTGTCATGTCTACTAATAAATAATTTATCTATCTACTGATGAGATTGCTGCACTTCAGAACTAATTACGATAATGATGATGATGAAAGAGTAACTAACAGAGAATCCGCCGTGTGCTTTAGCGACGTTGTTGATCAGTTCCATGATCAGTACTGTTTTACCGACGCCCGCTCCACCGAACAGTCCAATCTTACCGCCTACAAATAAAACCTTCACTATCAACCACCATCAATCGTTATCAATCTTCATCTCTGATTATAGAAGTTTATTAAACACTCATAAAGAACACGGTTCACTTATAATGAGCTTCATCATCGTCATCATCATCAACCTATATTAGTCCACTGCTGGACATAGGCCTCCCCTAATGAGCGCCATAGCGCCCTGTCTTCAGCTTGCCGCATCCAGCATCTGCCTGCAGTCTTTCGCAGATCGTCATCCCACCTGGCCGGAGGGCGTCCTACACTACGTTTGCCGAGTCGCGGTCTACACTCAAGAACACGTTTACCCCAGCGGTTGTCGGTTCTTCGCGAGATATGACCGGCCCACTGCCACTTCAGCTTGCTAATTCGTTGAGCTATATCGATAACTTTGGTTCTCTGACGGATGTATTCGTTACGAATCTTATCCTTCAGAGAGACTCCGAGCATAGCTCTTTCCATAGCTCGCTGAGCGACTTTGAACTGGTGGACCAGCCCTATCGTGAGTGTCCACGTCTCAGCTCCGTAGGTCATGACGGGTAGGACGCACTGATTGAAAACTTTCGTTTTCAAGCATTGCGGTATGGATGACGAGAAGACTCCACGTAGTTTTCCAAACGCTGCCCAGCCTAGCTGGATCCTCATCTTGGCCTCCTTCTCGAAATTGTTTTTACCCAACTGCAGAATCTGCCCAAGCTAAGTTCGGAAACAATTTCGAGAAGGTGGCCATGTACAACCACCGGTCTTGGAACAACGTGGCCATTGATCATGACTTTGGTTTTACCCAAATTCATGCCAAGACCGATACATCGGGAGGCTGAAGCCAGGCCGTCCAGCATCTGGTTCAGTTCCTCTAGCGACTCCGCCATTAAGACTATGTCATCAGCGAATAATGAGCTTAAGAACTAACAAATATAACTAATGATTTACTAGTTATTCAAGTATTACAGAGATCTGGTGGTTACTTAAAAAATGTTATCACAGATATATTTTTAATTTAATTTTAAATATAGGAATTGATTCACACGTCTTTGGGTCATCTCGACATCAATAAACATATTTTTTAGAAAGATAGGGTTATTCTATTTAGATTTTTATTATGACAGTATATCGATTATATTCCATAATGCATGGTCCTATTTTTTATACTTACTCATAAGCCTCATAACTAGGCCTGACTCCATACTAACATTTCCAGTATCACCCAGATCCTCAACAAATATCTATTGAATATTTCTCCCCAGCTGTAATCGAAACTGCACTTCTTGCATCTGTGCTGCCAGCTACTCCCCCGTGGTGCCACCGAGGTTGTAAAGGGTCTCATTAGGAAATGTGGTTTAAATCAGTGGTTTATCTTTTAGACTTTTGATTCCTGATTTTCAAGACGAATTGTTGTGCAAAGGAAAGAAGGTGTAAAATTGAATGATATAATATAATAGCCGACAGTCTATTTGACATTTCAAAAAGAGGATTGACCACAAATAACTGCTAAAAGATAAACCAGACGGTTACCTAGTTTATTTCTAAACTTCTTGAGAACCTACTTTCTTTTGGTAGCCAATCAAAATAATGTGTTTATTTTTTATTTAGGTTTTGAAATGTTTTTTAAATCAAATGAACATCCCGCGTTTTTATTTAATATTTAAATTGTAGACCTTAGTAACTTTGCAATAATTCTCTTTTTTCGATAAAGTCTATTTAAACCTTGGTTTAGTGGCTCTGACAGGACTTGAGTTTAGACCACGTTTCGTAATGAGACCGTAATAATTTTGCAATTGACATTGATTCAAGAAATAGGTGCTAAGAGAAGATAGCCAATAATTTCAAACCTTTGACATAAGGCGCGAGTAGATCCACAACCTTTATGCCAGTTACAAGAATTTCTTGATCGACCGACATTTCTACGAATGGCGGAGCGTCTGCGTGTATGGGGGCGTATTGGTCTGTTTCGATGGGGCCACGCTCATCTGTCAAGATATGGTTTTACTTACGTTAGTGATTTATCACTAACGTAAGTAACGTACGTGATCATTTATGATCATAGTTATCAACCATGATTTAATTAACATAACACCAACGCAGATGTTTTCAGTAATCGACATCAGAAACGCCAATAAACGACTCTCTTAGAATATAATAGAATAAACGTTTATTTGTCACAAACAATGAAAACGGTAAAAGTTATAGATAGGCCGATAAGTAAAAGTAGAGGTAGGTACCTACTTAAATCTAAGAAAATAACAACAAAATTGTTCGGCTCATGTGTCTAATAAGATATGGCTGTAGTCTGTACCAAAATGGTCTTAGGAGTTAGGCTACAGATCTTCCTACATGAAGATTGTAACTTTACCCTGTGGCATGGACAACAACCGTTCGACCCTCAGGCTGAATTTGCTCTTCATGCAATAATAATTGCTGATGATAGATTGATGATGACGATTAATAATGATTGATGACGATTGATAATGATTAAAGACGATTGATAATGGATGTTACGAACCTATAGGCTCCCCGATAACGTTGATAATCCTGCCCAGTGTGGGTTCCCCGACAGGTATGGTGATGGGGGCTCCCGTGTCGGCTATGGGCTGCCCGCGAACTAGGCCTTCGGTACCGTCCATAGCGATGGTGCGACAAGTACTCTCACCCAGATGCTGAGCGACTTCGAGGATAAGGCGCGGTGCTGGATGGGATAACAGCATATTAGACCATATTAGTCTTATTAGATGACATCTGTGGCGCAGTGGGCGAAGGCCCGCCTGAGACGCAAAAGGTTGCGAGTTCGATTCCCGCCGCGGGACAAATATTTGTATGGTCTGCAAATATTTCTCTCGGGTCTGGGTGTTTTGTATGTATAATATGTATATACATATTTACAAAAAAGTATATAAGTAGTATATCAGTCATGTAGTTCCCATAATACAAGCTCTGCTTAGTTTGAGGCTAGATGATGCTGTGTTAAAAATGTCCGTCGTTATTAATTTATATTTATTTTGGGTCCTCATAAGGTAAAAATAAAATTGATAACTCACTTCTGCCAGGCACTTCGAGAGCATTGAGAATCGGTGGCAAACCGGAATCGAACTGAACGTCAACCACGGCACCGATCACTGGGAAAAGTATATATTAATTTTTACTAAGTAGAAGATTAAAGATTACATGTAATAACTTTCACAATAGAAAAATATTAACTGCAATAATTTGTACAAAGAAAAAGATTACATACAATAACTTTCACAAAGTAAAAGATAACATGCAATAATTTTTACAAAGAAAAATATTACCTACAATCATTTGCACAAAGAAAAAGATTACATACAATAACTTTCACAAAGTAAAAGATAACATGTAATAACTTTCACAAAGAAAAATATTAACTGCAATAATTTGCACAAAGAAAAAGATTACATACAATAACTCTCACAAAGTAAAAGATAACATGCAATAACTTTCACAAAGAAAAATATTACCTGCAATGATTTGCACAAAGTATAAGATTACATGCAATTATCTTCACAAAGGAAGAGATTACATGAAATAGCTTTTACAAAGAAAAATATTACCTGCAATAATTTGTACAAAGAAAAAGATTACATACAATAACTTTCACAAAGTAAAAGGTAACATGCAATAACTTTCACAAAGAAAAAGATTACATGCAATAACTTTCACAAAGAAAAATATTACCTGCAATAATTTGCACAAAGAAAAAGATTACATACAATAACTTTCAGAAAGTAAAAGATAACATGCAATAACTTTCACAAAGAAAAAGATAAGGTACATGCAATAACTTTCACAAAATAAAAGATTTCATGCAATAACTTTCAAAAAGTAAAAGATTGCATGCAATAACTTTTACGAAGTAAAAGATTACATGCAATAACTTTCACAAATAACGATGTTTGCTACCTGCAATAATTCTCCCCGTGGGCTTGTTTCCCGTCTTGGGAGGGCCACCGCCTTTGGAAGTGCCACCGCCTTTAGGGGCATCACCACCCTTTTTCTTGTCCTGGTGATGAACTGATGTGGAGAACTGAGGAAATAGAAAAGTTAATACCTATATGCGAAATTGTAAACCTCATATATGTTTTCCATCGTCTCTTGAAGCGCGCTCTAGTGTATATTGGCAAAAACCTAAAATCTTCCTTGAAGTCATATAAATCGATAACAAAAAACAACATTTAAATCGGATAAGCCTTGGCACGCCAAAACAAACTTACCCTCTAAATATCTGGACTTTATAGAATTTATGGTTTGGGATGGTGTTGGCTGGCTGTCAGTCAGTCAGTCAGTCTCGCAAACATTTTGTATATTAATAGGAAATAGATAAGAGATGCGCGAGTGGCAGATGCAAAAATGCGTGTTATTTACAAATTTTCTTTCAATAAATTGTACAGACCATATAAATAATATAAATAAAAAAAATATAAAGGCAACCCAAAATTTTAACCTTTTTAAAACAAAATTAAAAACTCACATTACAACAAAGTTTTAAATACGTATCTGTTGCTTTGTTCTGCCGATGCCGCCGATCGGCTTACTTATCGCTTTCGCGCTCTTTTGCTTGGGTACCCGCTTTATACTGTTGTGAGTGGTTAACACAAAGCTCCTTTTCAATATGTTATTTTTGCTAGACTATTAGTTACCTACCTACTTAAAATGTTCTGCATGCTTGCTCAATTTTATAGAACTTACTTTGTATTTTCTCATTAAGTGAAATTATGTAATTTCTTTTGAGAATACAATTTCTTTGACCAGATAAATAGTGTTTTTTATATGCTTGTACATTTCAGTGAGGTAGATACACGAGTAGCAGTTACATAACATTGCGTGTTTATTTACTCATTTTCTTTCAACACATTGTCCGGACGATATAAGTGATTTCATTGATGGTACATTCAAATCCTATCCTACTAATATTATAAACGCGAAAGTTTGTGAGGATTGATGTTTGTTACTCTTTCACACAAAAATTACTGAATGGATTTTGGTGATACTTTACAGTAATATAGCTTATAAATCAGAACAACACATAGGCTACTTTTTGATCGGGTACCACGCGGGCGAAGCCGTGGGCAGAAGCTAGTATACAATACGAGAGAACAATGCGTGGTAAATGATAAATTTTCTTCCAACATGTTGCTTGTCCGGACCATATATCAACAGTGATTTCATTGATGCTTGTACATTTTAAAAAGTTAAAATGCGAGTGAAAGAAATAACAATGAAAGAAAGAAAGAAAGAAAATACATTTATTTTTCCCCAAACAACACAAAAGAAACAACAAATAGTAACAGATAAACACAAAACAGGTACTTAACATATAATACGAAACGAAAAACAGAGAAAGTAGGTACGTCATTTTGTGTTGCGTGGGGTCAAATAGGTCCCCGTCTCAGCATTATGCTGCGCCAGAACCTAAGGGTCAGGTGCAGCGCTGGTTTTCAGACGGGGCCTTCATGATGCCACGAAGATCGCTGGACAACTGGGTACATATATAATTATGATAATAATAATAACCTATTTATAATACATACATATATACATATGATATATTCATACTCAAAACAAACATGATTTTCCCATTTGTTGCAAATATAATTTAGCACGCTGTACACTGGTGGCAGATACAGTCTGTGGTCAGTTTTTTGACACTTGACAAGTTTCTATGAAACAGACTGTTACAAAAGCCATAATCAAGAAGTGAAGTGAAGTGACTGAAAAAGGTATTTTGTAAAAATTTTGAAGAATTGTGACAAATAGTTACAAAAGCCATAATCAAGAAGTGAAGTGAAAAATTTTGAAAAATTGATTTTTTTTATCTGATAGAGTTATCCTATTGATGCCTACATTTTCGGTGTCTACCTACAACAAGCAATTTTATAACGTACCTACATTGGATATCTTTGCGTTTCAATGCGTGTCAATGTACTAATTTCTTCCTACACGGTGTCCGGATCATTATCAACAATTTTGAGAGACATAACTCACATTAGCAGAAGGTACATTTAGGTTCACGCAAGCGCCGAGCTTAACTCCGAAAGCCTTTTTCAAAGGAGCATTTTCCTTATCACATTTTGGGGCCTCTTTGGCAACGACTTCTGAAGGCCTCTTCAATGGCGTGATCTTCGCTAGGTTCCTGCTTTCAGGGATCTTTTTAATTTCCCTCCAATCTTCATCCTTTAACACTATAACAAATGATTCGGCGTGTATCTTCTTAAGGCTGTTTTCAATTGGTCGTAAAATGATGACGCCTCGTTTTTCCTTTAATCCTAACCTATCCTACTAATATAATAAACGCGAAAGTTTGTGAGGATGGATGTTTGTTACTCTTTCACGCAAAAACTACTGGACGGATTTTGATGAAACTTTACAGTAATATAGCTTATACATCAGAATAACACACATGCTACTTTTTATCCGAGTACCATGCGTGCGAAGCCGTGGGCAGAAGCTAGTGACAAACTTTTGACAGTTCTTTAAAAAGACACACTTTACACGGACAGCCCGGTGATGGGTGGTTCATTTTGTGTAGACCAGCCTTAGGAGAATGATCTACACAAAAACGAGGCCCGGAACATTAAACTAGGATAAACTATTTCCAGAGAAATGCGTATGCGAACGTATGAGACTTTGACTTGAGACTATGGAAGGTTGGGAGTTCTTCACAGGGGAATGAGACGTCACTCGTATATGGCTGTAATTGGAACAGTCCCTTAACAAATATTAACGGTTCGGTATTTGTGTGGGTGTGATTTGATGACCTCCGTAACTCAGTGGCCAGATAGGCTGCGAGGAGTGTAAAATCGGTTCACGCCTTTGGTTTAACGATGGAAAAAATGCATTTACGCATGCCCCCGAAAATAGAAGAAAATAATAAATAGGAGAGCCGAGAGGATCTGTCGGACTTAACCCCAGCCAAGGTCGACGTTAAACTGACTAAGCAATCTTTCGATGTTCCTTTTTATAACTTTAGCCAGGATCATGGAGTCTGTTGAATCCTACCGCTCGAAAACCCTAATCTAACCTAACGCAGGACCAATGTTTGCATAGTAAATAAATATTTGTTCAAATTCTTTATTTGTAAACACAGGTAATTGGAGTTCTTACAGAGTACTTTTCTTGTTCTGGGTCTGGATGTTCTGGAAGCTTGACTGTACATGATGTGTATATGTGCGTATGGTGAAAATTTGAAATGCTTACCTGGTCTCTTCAGCGGGGTGATTTTAGCCCTAGGAGCGTCTTCTTTTGCCAGGACAAGAGACTCCTTCTTAGACAAGATGGAAGGGGCAATTAGAGGTTGCGTCTCAGTCGATGCTTGGGCATTCCGAATTAGTGAATTATCTAGAATCGAATTGGACATAAAATCGAATAGGCCGTAATATTTTCTGATGTGCTCTTGACACAATACAATCTACTGCATGGAATCTGAAAACTGGCCCAACACTTAGATCCATAGGTTCTTCTGAGTATTTCGTTTTATCCAAATCCCTGCTGTTGGAAAGTGGTAGGTACAAAACTGGGCCGAATAGAAATTGGCCAGAGACTTATCTTCTGTTTCATTAGACGGTCATAACCCAGGTTTCAGTTCTGGATTTTTAAGTCTAATAAGTAGATATTATGATATTTTCCTACCAAACACGTTTTTTTTATATATTAAAGTGGAAAATAAGCTTACGATCCACCTGTTGGTAAGAGGTTAACGTAACATAAGGACGTTTGCAACACCAGAGAAATTCGCTCGTTCCCGACCCTTAGACATGTCCTCGATTCTATAGTACACCAACTAAACTAAATTCTCGTTTACTGATAGTGCAAGCAAGAAAGAGATAGCTACAATTTTAGTGCTGTCAAATTAGTCAGATTTAAGTTTTCCATACAAATTTAGTCATGATTTCAAAACATGTTTAATATAAACACGAAGAAAAGCGGCACGTAAACTGATTTGACAGCAGCACACAGCACTAAAATTATTGTCATCTCTTTCTTGCGTATATTATCATTAAAGAGAGCAACAGTTTAAATTTAGTTTAGTCAGTGTACTACAGAATCGAGGCCATAACGGGTGAAAAAACTCAAGTGCCTGTAATTTCAATAGGGAACAAAGCATTTTTTTATCGACAACTTACGTCTTTTGCTTTTAAACAAAGTGATCGGAAAACTGTTGAATCTTCTCATTTTTTTCAAATAGAAGAATTTTCCGTTTGCAAACCAAAGATTTCTATAACGTAACTCTCTTGACTTTGACAACTTCTGTCGATTTGACGGCAATGTCATGCAGGTTGACGACTAGAAAAAGTTTTTACTACTTTTACTATACGACCTTTGTCGTTCACAACGAAAGTTGATTAGCATAGCGTAATACTATTACTAGGTTTTCTTTGACCTAGCTAAACGTATGTAATGTCACGTCAGATCTACTCAGTACGCAGATCTGTGATGATACTACCAAGTAGGAGGTATTCGGAGACAAGTACAAACGTTATATTTGGCACATGAGCGCTTTTTACATGGTATAAGTCATTAGGCTGGTTGCAAGCCAATTGAACTTGGTTCTACTTCCGTTTTGAGCACGTGTTAAACGCATATAAATCGTAAAATTAATTGGTGCACGGTCGGGTTCGACCTCACGACCTTCGGATAGAAAGTCGGGTTACAGCTCAGTAGGCTAACACGGCTCTCAAAGTAAGACAGATTTATTTAAGCGTATTTATTGTACATAGAAATAAAACAGAAATATAAAACAAAATATTAGGTGAGACATGTACAAAGGCGAGTTTAACCCTAAAAAGAGTTTTCTTCCATCAAACCTATGAGGAGGGATAGAGAAGTGATAAAGTTGGTAGGTGTACAAAGTCAGGAAATATACTTGAAATACCACTATATTTTAATAAAATACATATTGTACATACCTACTTGAACTATAGGTAGAATACACATATACCGAAAATAAATAAGTACAATATAAATTCACAAAAAAGTTTACTTTTATCGTTTTAGTATTCAAATTTCGAACAATAGAAATAACTAAAAAGTAATCGTAGGGTAAAGTAACATTATTCGTGACCTCTGTAGCCATGACGCTGGCATCGTGGTTTATGTAAACCCTGGGGTAAAGGGTTAATTGTCGACCCAGCCGTTCACTCCCACGATTGTGTTGATGTTCCTGTAGCGTGACTCGTTTGGTCAGAGTGCTAAAGATTTTAAAATAAAAAAATGGGCAGGTAGAAAATTATTTGAAAAATAATAATAAATAATAATGCTGGACATTTTGCACACAGCATCATCTAGCCCCAAACTAAGCAGAGTATTATGAGAACTACATGACTGATATACTACTTATATACTTTTTTGTAAATAAATACATATTTTACATGGAAAACACCCAGACCCAAGACAAACATTTGCAAATCATGTAAACATTTGTCTCGCAGCGGGATCGAACCCGCAACCTTTAGCGTCTCAGGCGGGCCTTCGCCCACTGCGATACAGAGGTCATCAAAAATTAGGAAGACATAAGCAAGATAAAAGTAGGTATTAATACTTAGTTTTATGGTTAACCCTTGCTCCAACGGCCCCACTACTCAAGTATTGACAGTACTGAATGTTGCCGAACCTATTATTTGAAGAGCGATATGCAACGCCCCGACCGCTTAGCTATACAATTGGAGTAGTCGTGTTATTTGGAACTCGCTTCAACAGTTATTAGGTGGCAATTTGAAGTAGACATCTTTCAGAACTAAATTTTATAGAGTAGGTTTTATTTAACAAACTTTGTCTTGACATATTGTGTCCAGTAGTTAAAGTAATAAAGTTACATTTATTCAGTAACAGTTATTCCCTGTTTTGGGTTGTTTTTGTCATAACTCGTTTATAATACTCGTAGTAGGATGATATGGCCGACGATGAAGCATAAAGGTTTAGAAGATACCTATTCACAGAGACCCAGATTGTATTTTTCAGGAATGATAGGCAGTAGTAGTGTGTTCCATTCCTTCGCCGTTCTCATTGTAAAGGTGGAACCGACACATTGGAGAGGTGGAAATGTTTACGTTTTTTTTATATTAGAATTGAATCCTTCAGCTGTGACGTAAGAGGTGCCTCTTACGTCACAGCTGTCGTTAAGGATCGATCTTAATCTATCTACCTTAAGTCACATTATATTATAATACTCTTAAGTCCTGCTCCGATAGAAGTCGATATATAGTAAAGTGATTATAGTAAAGTTGCAACTCCACAGCTTTTCTTGTCCGAGTTACTCGATAGCTCATAACGCGTTCCGTCTTCGTCATTATAAGCGGCAATTATAACGCCATACGCCGCCATATTTGTTTCATTAGGTTCTTTACCAGTACTTTTTCATGACAACTGAAAAATTAAAATAAAAAATCAATATTTTCTACGATGAATCTAATGGAATTGAGCATTGTGGTCACTAGATAAGCTGTACATGCAAGCACGGGTGAAAGATAACGTAAAAAGGTTTTTTTATCATCATCTTTGGCAGCTCTCAATCAGTACCTTAAATGTCACTCCTGCCAGGTACGGCAATTATGTCGTCCATACTCCTGGCTGGTGGTCTACCAAGGCTCCTTTTGGAGCCCCTCAGCCACCACTCGGTCAGGACCTTATAATAATAAATGTGTATTTTCTCAACACAATAAGTTCTTAATTTATAAGGTCCTTCTATATTATCCATTTATGAACCTGTACACATCACCTGTGAAGACTAAAGTCTTCAACCAGTGCGTCCTACCCGTGATGATCTACGGTACCGAGACGTGGTCACTCACAGTAGGGCTAATCCACCAGTTCAAGCAGCGAGCACAGCGAGCTATGGAACGAGCTATCCTCGGGGTTTCTCTGAAAGATAAAATCCGTAACGAGATTATCCGACATAGAACGAGAGTTATCTAGTAGCTATGAGGATTAGTAAGTTGGCGTGAATGGGCTGATCATATATGCCGAAGAACCGATAACCGTTGGGGTAAACGAGTTCTACGAGTTCTTGATTGGATACCTCGTCTGGGCAAACGTAGTGTGGGGCGCCGCCCGGCTATGTGGAGCGATGACTTAGAAAGGCAGCGGGCAGAAAATGGATGATTAGAGCCGAACACCGACCTCAGTGGCGCATGTCATGAGAGGCCTATGTCCTGCAGTGTACTAATTTGGGCTGATGATGATGATGAGGCACTTACACTCTACGGCTTGTACAAAATGAATATGTCAGCCTAGCTGTTGTTATATTATGTTGAACTGCAATCATAAAATCTTGCCAAAAAAAAATTTGGGTTACCTTAAATTTCGAACACGTTATTAATCAATTTCACAATATATGCCGACCAAAGTGTGTGTTAAATGTTTTTGATATGTTTTCAAGCAAACAAAAAATATTTACCCTTCCAATAACTCGAGCAAACACCATAAAGAACCCTCGACACAACACGTGATGCTAATGACACTTCATTAACTATTCAACCTCAAACGTTACACTTCTATGTCATAAGGCAGTGACGGAAAACTCACGGGCGTGGCGCGAAAACGCCGACCAATCACGAACGTGGAAAGCGACAGTAATTAACTATCGGACCAATCGGAGCGCGGCACTTGGAAATTAGATAAGTGACGAGGCATTTTCCTTTTTTAATAGCAGAGGAATGTGGTGTTAGTTTAGTGGCCTTGTTTGATTTGATAAGTTAGTTTCAGGTGTGAATATTCAAAAGTTAAATAAAAACGGACCCTATTTAAAAAGTCACGTAAATGGATTTTGAATACAGTTAATCATTAAATAAAAATATTAGGTATAGTTTACCTATAATTTCGCTAGATATCAAAATCATCATAAAAATACTTTGAAACCATAAATAAAAAAAACTATTAAATGTTTAGAAAAGATGTCGGTAATTAGGCACGCTTACCCTAAAATTCGAAGTTTGAAATGTTATAAAAATAAGACCAAGGAGTTTTGGAAAACTAACTTAGCCACAAACAAGACTGGACCAAGAAGGTTTGCAAGCAAATTAACTAACAAGGACTAAAGACCAATAATTCTCGTATAAAAACCGTTTCAGGCCCGAGTTCACTAACACAATAACGGGTGGTTAGATCTTCATCAATGATTTTCGACACATGTTTTCCAAGATATCTGTCATCATAATCGATGGATAGACTTGACCGCCCGTTTATTTTTTTTGCGAACTCAATGCTAAGTAAAGTCTCCAAGCTTTAAATCAGAATCCACTCAAAAACAGTTAACAATCCTTCAGAAAGACGTCAGAACTGCGATTGAAAGTGAACTGAAAGTAGACACAATATTCTACTTATTTGTTAAATATTGTTCAGAATTTAGCCTTTACTTTAAGGCTTGTTGAAATTAATTAAATTAAGATTTACTTGTGAAACAATTATCAGAATTTAGTCTCAGCCGAAAAGCGGTTATACATTTTTTTAAGGAAAAAAATGTGTGTCCAAAATTTGGTATTTCTGCACATTAGTAAGCGAACTTACTAAGTAATTACACAAAACAGGTAAAGTTTCCCGGCATGGATCAAAATCATCCCCTCTGCGAGCTGGACGGCTGCAGCGCTCAGCATAGTGGAGCACTGGCTGCTTTAAGATTACTCAGAAGCTACAATCATTTCCTCGTACCCCCAGGTAAGATACCTAACGACATTTTAGGCACGCGCAAAATGGCGCGGTGGCGGCGGCGGTGGCGGTGGCGGCGGCGGTGGCGGTGGCGATTGTAGATCAAGTTGCTGTAAAATGTTGTCCTAGTTCGCGCTAGTTTCATAAGGTCACCAATTTTACTGGATACTACTTAAAGATTTCTATGATGAAATGATGAAGAAATACTTTCCCACTCTTTTTAAATTCAAGTCTTAAACTCAAAAAACCGACTGAGCACTGACATAATTTCATTCAAATAGAATATCGACAAACTCACAAGTAGATAAGTAGGTAATACGTTTTATACGTTTGAATTTCGAATTTCCCTCCAAATTTTTTCGAGAGTCAAATTAAATTATCGTGTCTCATTTAAAAATGGATCTGCATCGAGAGCGTTTTCGTGCGATGATTTTCTACGATTTTAAATGTGGCCTAAAACCTGATGAGTCATTTGATTGACTTCAAATGGCTTTTATGGATGAAGGACCTTCAAAAGCAACCATCTACCGTTGACATAGCGAGTTCAAGCGCGGTCGCCTTACTTTGGGGGATGAACAAAGGAGTGGTCGTCCTACGACGGCTGTCACGAAAGAAAGTGTGCTGGCAGTAAAAAAAAAATTCAAGAAAACAGGCGAATTACATATGAAGAGATTCAACATACACTGCAGATTGGTTCGGGAAGCGTTAACAAGATTCTTCACGAGCACCTTCGCGTGAGGAGGATAGTTTCGCGCTGGGTGCCGCACAACCTCACCGAAGCTTAGAAGCAGGCCCGTGTGGAGTGGTGCCGGGATATGATTCAAAAATTTGAAGCAGGCTCGTCTCGGCGCGTTTACGACATTGTGACAGGTGACGTATCCTGGATTTATCAATACGATCCAGAAACAAAGCGTCTGTTGACAGTTTGGCTGTTTCAAAACGAACCAACGCCTACGAAAGTGAAGTGATCGAGAAGCATGGGGAAAATTTTGATCGCTAGTTTCTTCATTTTGACGGGGTATCTGGTTTCAATTCCATTACGAGACCAAAGCAGCATCAACGCCGAATGGTATACCACAAAATGCCTGCCAGAAGTTTTGTCTGCAATGAGCAACAAGCGACCGAACATTGGGCTCCGCGGGGTACTGCTTCACCATGACAACGCGCCCGCGCACTCAGCGCTCAAAACGAGGGACTTCCTGGATACCACACCGTCCTGATCTGGCACCGTGTGACTTCTTTTTATTCCCTAAAATAAAAAATCAGCTGAAAGGGATACAGTTTTCATCGCCGGAAGACGCGCTAGCAGCGTTCGAGAAGACCGTGGAAGAGGTGTCTGCGGCGGACTGGAAAAAATGTTTCAAAAATTGGTTCAGACGCATGAAACTTTGTATAGAGGCTGGTGGAGAGTTCTTTGAAAAGATTTAATTAAAATATATCCATAGAAGTTCGTTTATTAGTTTCTCAAAACTTTCTGAGTATCCCACGTATAATCTGACTAGTGAACGAACCAATGCTATTCAGTTATTGATGTTTGGATGTTTGTAATCTTTCACGCAAAAACTACAGAACGGATTTTGATGAAACTTTACAGTAATATAGCTTTTACATCAGAATAACACATAAGCCACTTTTTATCCGGGTAAAAACGGGCGAAGCCGTGGGCAGAGGCTAGTAATGACATATTCATTGAGAAAGAGCATTAGTCAAATTGCTAAATAAAGTCCGATGTAGCTACTTTTTTTGGAAAAATTGTTTTTTATGATTTGGCGATGACCTCACTGACGTGCAGTTGCACCTGCAGACTTATTTGAAGGGTTGAAAACCATTACCTGTGAGAATAGACACGTGGCCCTAATAGGGATCCCAATATAATTGTACATTGCGCTCGACGTAATCAAATTCCGCTTAGAGCCTTTTTCGAGGGAGTACAAAATATAAAAAAAAAACAAATACTTTTAGGGTTAGCCAAATGGCGAAAATGAAACCTAATCGATCTCATTACGAAATGTGCTCTAAACTCGAGTTCAACTTGAGTTACCTACTTATGCACGGTAAAAACTGATTTCTTATAGAAAGACAAATTGCTTTCCATTAAGACATTTTTATTACCTCCAAGAAAATGATTCTCTCCCTATAGACGCTAGACAATAATATCTTCGTAATAGTTAAAAATCATCTCATTTTATTTTATTTGTTACGAGATAAATAAATTTATTTCAAGAAACATATTGTTTTATTTAACACATTTATTTGATACGACATAAAATAAGTCTTGAATTAAACATATCTATTTTCAAGTAAGAATATTGAGAAAAATATTGTCTTCAAAAAAGATAAGCAGTATTTTTGTTTAAAAAAATATTGCATTAAACTAAGAAAATATATTTTTGTAATAACCAAATATTTCGAGAAATCAGTCTTTCTTATTCAAGGAAATCCTTTTTACCCGTGTGTCAAAGCCATTAAACCATGTTTATAGAAAAAAGAGTATTAATGCAAACCGCGGGATCTAATTTTGATTGGCTTTCAAAATAAATGGTACCTAATCAAAATAAAGTAGGTTCTCAAAAAGAGTATGAGTTATGATAGAAATAAACTAGGTGACCGCCTGGTTTAACTTTTAGCAGTTATTTGTCAAATCTCTTTTTGAAATATCAAATAACTTTACCATAAGCAACAAAATAAACGGACGGTCAAGTCTAACCATAGATTATCATGACAGAATCCTATGAAAACATATGCCAAAAAGCTTTGATTAGGGGCTAGCCACACGTTATTATATTGGTGAACTCGGGTCTTACAATCATATCCTACTAATATTATAAACGCGAAAGTTTGTGAGGATGTTTGTTACTCTTTCACGCAAAAACTACTGAATGGATTTTAATGAAACTTTACAGTAATATAGCTTATACATCAGAATAACACATAGGCTACTTTTTATTCGGGTACCACGCGGGTGAAGCCTTGGGCGGAAGCTAGTCCTACTAATCCTACTAATATTATAAACGTAAAAGTTTGTGAGGATGGATGTTTATTACTCTTTCACGCAAAAACTACTGAATGAATTTTAATGAAACTTTACAGTAATATAGCTTATACATCAGAATAACACATAGGCTACTTTCCATCCGAGTATCACGCGGGTGAAGCCTTACGCAGAAGCTAGTCCTACTAATCCTACTAATATTATTAACGTGAAAGTTTGTGAGGATGGATGTTTATTAACTCTTTCACGCAAAAACTACTGAATGGATTTTAATGAAACTTTACAGTAATATAGCTTATACATCAGAATAACACATAGGCTACTTTCCATCCGAGTACCATGCGGGTGAAGCCTTAGGCAGAAGCTAGTCCTACTAATCCTACTAATATTATAAACGTGAAAGTTTGTGAGGATGGATGTTTGTTCCTCTTTCACGCAATAACTACTGAATGGATTTTGATGAAACTTTACATTAATATAGCTTATACATCAGAATAACACATATGCTACTTTCCATCCGAGTACCACGCGGGCGAAGCCGTGGGCAGAAGCTAGTATTAGTGTAGATAAGTAGTATGATTTTGAGTATGTAAGTACCTACCTAAACTCAGAAAATCACTTGCTCATGAAACGCAGGTGTCTGATGATCCACGGGGTATATCACCATATATAATAACATAGGGTTCGTAGACACGTGTCGACCCTTTTAAACGGTCGGCCTCCTCGGTTAATAGGTGCGAGTGGCGATTAGTTTATTCGATTTCAATTTTATATGGGGACTAGCTTCTACCCTCGGCTTCGCCCGCGTGGTACCCGGTTTAAAAGTAGCCTATGTGTTATTCTGATGTATAAGCTAATTACTGTACAGTTTCATCAAAACCCGTTCAGTAGTTTTTGCGTAAAAGAGTAACAAACATCCATCCTCACAAACTTTCGCGTGTTTATAATATTAGTAGGATTTACAAAAAAATGTTAGTAGTGTATCAGTCATATAGTTCCCATAATACAAGCTCTGCTTAGTTTGAGGCTAGATGATGCTGTGTGAAAATAACACATTATTTATATATTTATGCACTCTTTATAAATAATTGACAACCTCTGTGGCGCAGTGGGCGAAGGTCCGCCTGAGACGCAGAAGGTTGCGGGTTCGATTCCCGCTGCGGGACAAATGTTTGTATGATCTGCATACATCTGTCTCGGGTCTGAGTGTTTTTCTATGTATAATATGTATGTATTTACAAAAAAAAATGTATATAAGTAGTATATCAGTCATGTATTTCTCATAACACTAGCTCTGCTTACTTTGGAGCTAGATGATGCTGTGTGAAAATGTCCAGCATTATTTATTTAATTTGTATATTATGTTACGTAACACCACAGATAAATTTCAGTGCTGGAAAGTCGACCATGATTAAAAAGATGCCTGCTAACAAAAACTAGGTACCTAATAAAGATAAGCAGTCTAGAAAGTTGTATGATATTGAATCAATATACTTTTTAATTCGATTACAGAGCGACGAAATTAACATGTACATTCCACAAAAAATTAAGATAAAACATACTGTTTTTGAGGAAGGATTCGTAGCAATGTTTGAACTTTAATTAAAAAAAAACAAGTCAAACACCCGGCTCACTGAATTGTATTTTTTTATTTCGGAACACGGTGCAACCTTCACATAATCATGAGGGCGGGAGTTCCCCAGGGATCGTGCGAATACTAGCACTTGTCTGACCCCAGCTAAACAGGGAATAATTTAAAAAAAAAATATTTGTTTAAAAGACTGGAGAGTGAAAAGTGGAAATCATTGTCTACCCTGTTTACGCGCGATGAAATACATGATTTTGCTTTGAGGTTTATTTTTTGTTTATAAAACTCTAAATATAATACTTATTTGAAGGAAAAACGCCAATAAAAATGCGAACCTGGGTTGTGTAGCAAAGTCCAATACTTTTTAATATTGAAAAGGACAGTTTTTAGCCTAATATTTCACATTTATATTTTGTAAGTCGGTGGATGAAGGTAACCCAAGAACGTTGGCCGTTTTACTTTGGGGTAAGTAGCGCGCTGATCTTCCGTCCTCTCCCAAGATCAAATACAAGATTAATTATGAAATGTGAGTACCTACATCAGACTACTGATGATGATGATATACACCTAGAGCTAGTGATAATGCGTTTTGTAAGCCGTAATTATTTGATGCACGCCATTTTGAACCTGCGACCTAGGGTGGCAGACGCAATTACAATTCCATATAATTTGGGGTGACCTTATTGTATGAGTGTTTTAATGTTTATTATGCGGTTAGGAGATTGGCATAACTTATTAGTCTCCAGTAAATATTTGTTACAGAATTTATAATCTAACTAGAAATAAAGAAAGAATTCTTAAGAAAGAATTATTTGTCCCCTTGACATAACAGTTAAACACAAAATAAGAATAAACACACAAAACAGATACAAGCGAAACGAGACGAACAGACAAACTAAGTACCTACCTAATTTTGTGTTGCGTATGGTCAAATAGGTCCCCGTCTCAGCATTATACTGCACCAAAACTTAATTTGTCAGGTGAAGCGATGGTTTACAGACGGGGCCTTCATGATACCACGAAGACCGGTGCAAAATGAGAGAACATTAAATAATAATCATAACCTAACCAACTTTATAATACATACTAGACATATAATATACTGGCTTCGCCCGCGTGGTACCTGGATAAAAAGTAGCCTATGTGTAATTCTAATGTATAAGCTAAATTACTCTACAGTTTCATCAAAATCCGTTCAGTAGTTTTTGCGTGAAAGAGGAACAAACATCCTCACAAACTTTCACGATTATAATATTAGTAGGAAGGATAGTAGAATAGGATAGTTTGGTGGCAAATACAAGTCTGTGGTCAGTGTGACTTGACTTGACAATTTAGCTAGATACTAAAATACTAGTCTAAATTGTGTAGACTGTGGTATTGTAGAGGATGTCTACCACGTATTTATGGAATGTGCTCGAAGCACGACACTGCGCCAGAGAACTGATCCACATGTATTTATCCTCATTGAAGGATCTTTGTTGTAGTTAGTAGTTTTTTTTGTTTTAATTTTGTTTTTTTAGTGTTGTTGTATTTTATGTTTGTTTTGACGGGGGTGGCATAGCCGCTATTTGGCTAAGACTCCTTAAACAATAAAAAGATAAAAAAATAGATACAACTTAATTAATACTTATGCTTGATGTAGTAAGTTTGTGTAAATAACAAAAAACAACTATGAACTTAATATGAACGTATTGACTAATGTAATGTCAAAAGAAAATATAAGACTAATAATTATTGGATTTGACTCCAAAACTATTCACTCAGATGCATCAAAGTACTTTGATGAAATAATTTACTTCAAATGAAATGTATACGAAAGACAAAAAAATTAACATTTTCACGAATGAAAATAAAGTTACGGAAGACGAGGCAGTATGGTCATACGACTATAGCCTACCCTAGACAGGTAAAAAAAAATATACTTATGCAAAAAGTGGGTAGGTGGCAAATATAATGTTTGAACTGATCAGAGCGTACTAAGTCCTTTCGAGAGGGACCATCATAGGTTTAGAAAAGCTTCCTGAAAAGCGAGTCTTCCTAAAGTTACCCCATAACTCTTATAATGGAAATCCGTGAAACCTATTTTCGTCGGCAGTTCCCATTATGTAACTCGCCAAACGTTGGTTCATACTTTTTCGTCCCATCTATTCGAAAAGTGGCGAAGGGTTCCTCGAAAAGTGCGAGCAAAATGTGTCATTCCGGCGCACTTAATAACAGTGACGAAATGACTTTTGAATTTGGACACTATTTAATTAAAAAGTTTGAACGCAATTCGCTTCGATAAAATCCTGGCTGGTACTTAAAAAAACCCGCGGGAACTTCTTATTCGTTTTTTTATTACTTTTAAAATATTACAGACAATATACATTTGTAATTTGGTTATGTAAATATAAATATTCGTCACTACTAAAAGCATCTCTTATTTATTTTTCTCATAGACTGGGATGAAAAGCAGAGTGTGTCACACGGTACTAAAATTATTTAAGCTCGAGCGACGTACTTTGAATCCATCGCTACGCTTAGGATTCTACTCTAGAATCCTTCGCTTCGCTCTGGATTCAAACAATCGCTCTCGCCCTCAATACATTATTTTGATCCCTTGTGACACAATCTACTATTTGAGTCTAGTAATTGTTAATGAATTCCACAGATGTACACAGCTTAGTGACCCCTCTGCTAGCAGCGCTGCCGCAAGCCCCGTGCATACCAGCACCTTCGCAGCCGTACTGTCACCATCTACCTATCCGGACTGCACCATGTACGTACCAGCATTAATGAAATAAAATGAAAATGAAATGAAATGTATTTATTGTGGAAACTGTGTACAAAAAAGATCTTAAAACCTAGGCGGAACAACAGTTTATCCATTAATTATGGACGTACAATATTTAACTAATTACTAGGTAATTTGTTGATTAAAAAATCTTTAATGTCATAAAAACATTTTTCTAAGAGCCACCTACGGAGTTTTGTAGGCAGTTATGTCTCTAGAAATTTTATTATATATTTTACAGTCAGTTAGTAGATAGAAAATTCTTTATTGCACATTTTTTTTATTCAAAGAATATCGTAATTATATAAAACATAAGTGAACTAAATAAATAAATATAGCTAAGTATAATAATTTTGCTTGAACTAAGTAATCCTGTGTTTAAGGCGGGAATAGAGCTAATTATTAAATAAAATAATCACTTATACGATAAAGGCATTTATTTTAACAATGGCCTCGATTCTGTAGTACACTGACTAAACTAAATTTAAACTGTCACTCTCTTTTACTGATAGTGCACGCAAGATAGAGATGGCAAGAATTTTATTGCTGTGTGCTGTTGTCAAATCAGTTTACGTGACGCTTTTCTTCGTGTTTATAGTCAGCATGTTTTGAAATCACGACTAAATTTGTATGGAAAATTTAAATCTAACTAATTTGACAGCACTAAAATTTAGCTATCTCTTTCTTGCTTACACTATCAATAAAAGAGAGCGATAGTTTAAATTTACTTTAGTAATACAGAATCGAGGCCAGTGTTGTTTATATTACAAAAAGTTCATGTAAATATTAAGGTAGGTACTTAACTTACATTGAGTAAATCCATATTAATAATTAAATAATTAATAAAATAATAATTGATATAATTCTAACAAGGTTAACTTAATGTATAAAATAATAATTTACTTGATAATTTCTAATAGCTTCTCTATATCATCGACCTCTGTGGCGCAGTGGGCGAAGGTCCGCCTGGGACGCAGAAGGTTGCGGGTTCAATTCCCGCCACGGGACAAATGTTTGTATCTGCAAATATTTGTCTCAGGTCTGGGTGTTTTCTATGTATATTATGTATATATTTACAAAAAAAATGTATATAAGTAGTATATCAGTCATGTAGTTCCCATAATACAAGCTCTGCTTAGTTTGGGGCTAGATGATGCTGTGTGAAAATGTCCAGCATTATTTATTTATTTATCATCGTCGAAAAGACTTTAAAGTGTAGATTTAATAGATTTCTTACGATTATTATAGTTAAGTGCGTAAAAATTAGACATTGAATTTAGTCTGTTGCCTAAGAACGTACCAAGAAATAGATAGAATTTGTTCGCAAAGGCAAATTTTAGGGTTGTTGGTTGAGGGCAAACTTTAGCATTCCGCCTAAAAAATATAGTAAAATAGTAGTATAAAGGCGAAGTTAATACCAGAAAGCATTCTCTTCTGCTTGTGGCAAGCAATCAACTTTTGTGTATAAAGATGTGTTGGAAAGGTCGTTCCTCATTTCCGCTGTCAATAGGAAGCTAAGGAGCGCTTGTGTTTCGAAACACGCCCGGAACTTAAAACTGGCTTGGATTTACGTGTGCGTTACTGCAGCAAAAAAAATGTGGAATCTCGCTATTTTGAGTATGCAGCAAATTAGAGCCTATTTATGTGTAAATGCGCCCGAATTTTCAAATTTATGCCCCCCTTCTTTTTTTGAGTTATTTCAAGAATTTAAGTTTATGCTGCAGTAACGTTTTTTGCTAACTCGAATTTTGTTTTTAATTTGTTTGCGTAGTTTTTAAGCTGACGTTTCTATATGATATGAAAACTTTTTGAATTTGAATTTGAACTGTCATCACCATCAAATTCTAAATTCTTATTCTTTTTTACCTAAATGTAACATCCTACTAATCCTATCCTACTAATATTATAAATCCGAAAGTTTGTAAGGATGTTTGTTACTCTTTCACGCAAAAACTACTTAACGGATTTTGATGAAACTTTACAGTAATATAGCTTATACATTAGAATAATACATAGGCTACTTTTTATCTGGGTAACACGCGGGCGAAGCCCTGGGGATAAGCTACAACATAAATTAACACAATCCAAAGCGTTATTTAAAGACACATCTGACTTTCCAGCTTAGTTTATTCTATTTTGTTTTATTTATTGAACAACTAGTTGTTGCCCGCGAATTCGCCCGCGCGGTATGTTATTAAAAGTAGCATATGACCGTCTCCAGGCTTCAAACTATGTCCACCAACTTTTGAATGAATCGAACCAAGGATTACAATTTATACAAAGTCTAAAGCTCAATTGCACACCACCAAAGGGTAGTTTTGAAAAAAAAAACATGTTTCATTATTTACTTTAAAGTTTATTTGTACAGTTTTGAGCGAATCAAACATTTTTTTTTCATAGAAACTTTACCATCCTGTTTAACCCCCTTAGGGGTCGATTTTCGAAAATTAGATTATGTGCCTATGTGTTATTCCAAATCCTAAACTATCTACATTCCAAATTTCATCAAAATCGGTTTAGTAGTTACGGAGATACGTGGCAACAAACATTCACACACACATACCCACACACACGCACAGACTTTCGCATTTATTATATTAGTAGGATGTTCGTATAGTGCTCACTCCGCCGCCCAGTGATTGCGACGTCCGACGTCGCGGTGAGAAGCGGCCCATCCCCCAAGAGCTGAAAGATGAGAAGTACTTCGAACGGCGACGGAGGAACAACCAGGCAGCCAAGAAATCCAGAGACGCGAGGAGAATACGTGAGGATCAGGTACAACCAGTTTTAAGTGACCTTGACCCTCGACCTCAGATGACCTTGAACTTAAATAATTATGGGCTTTGACATGCGTGACTTTAAACTTTATTGTAACTTTTTTTCAGTGAACTTGACCTTTTTGATTTCCTGAGTGACCTTGATCTCGTATGACCTTGACCCTTTCTTGATTATTCCTAAACCTAGACCTTATATGACCTTGGACTTAAATTACTTAAACCGTGATATAAGTAACCTTGACCTGTTCTAATGTTTATTTTATCTAAATAGCCTAGACCTTGAGTGACCTTGGACTCTAAGTGACCTTGACCTGGGTGACTTAGATCATGTCTCCCGAAAATGAATCTCTGAGAGGAAACTCTGGATTTACTTGATGTTACTGACCTGGATAATCTTGACCTTGAGTGACCTTGGACTTTGAGTGACATTGACCTTGAGTGAATTAGATCATGTCTTCCGCAGATAGCCTGGCGAGCATGTCTCCTGGAACAAGAGAATGCGTCTCTACGAGAGGAGACTCTGGCTTTACTAGATGTTACTGAAGTGATCTTTAATTTATTTGTCCTTGGATAACCTTGACCTAAGTGACCTTGGACTTTGAGTGACATTGACCTTGAGTGACTTGGATCATGTCTTCCGCAGATAGCCTGGCGAGCATGTCTCCTGGAACAAGAGAATGCAACTCTACGCGCCCATGTCGCCGCATTACAACAGGAGACTCTGACATTACGCGCGCTGCTGGCGACCAGAGACGAATCTCACGTGGACCCCTCCTCCACAACACCAGACTAAGACCTAGCACTAATAGACATTAAAGGCCCGTTCAAACTGACGCGGTGGCGGGGGCGGTGGCGGGGTGGCTATCAATACAGTCATCCTGATAGACCGTACTGAACGTTGTTTCACCTTATTTATCAGAGTCCGTCCTTTGTGTGATATTTTAGTCATTAGTTTTTAGTGAATCTGTAATCAATACTTACCACATCGAAAAAGTTTGAATATCATATTTTTTTCTACTTATTACTTTCTATAGGAATTGATTTGAAATTCATTTTATACATAAAATCAATAAAAAATATATTATTGGCTTTTATTCAAAATTTTATTAAAAACAAAAAAACGTTTGGTTTACAAGTTCTTTTATAAAAATTCAACATATCAAAAAATATGTTAATTTTTCAAACTGATCTCAAGTTTTGTTTTTTTGTACCTGTTAATAAAATATATAATTTACCTATTCATTTGTATTTTTTATTAATACACGATTGTTACATTATTCTGTTTTTTTAAATCACATAAAAAAAAGAATGTGAATGTGCTTGAATGAAGAATGTTACGAGGATGATTGAAGCGAAAGAATACCTCTTTCACCAGCCAGGCGTAGCACCTGCTACGATCCTGGAAATCCGCGGCAGCTGCCTGCCTATTTATGTATAAGAAAAACATGTAAAAACATTGGTTTTATGGAAGCGTGTGCGTCACCTATACGCACAGGCGTATAGAAGCTGCAGTTTCTCGCCAAATATCACGCTGTGGCGAGGTGTCTCGTGAGAGAAGCTAACCTTTGTAGCAAAGAAAGATTAATAAGTTGATGGTTCACTTATTTAGTTCCTAAACTAAATATAATTAACTATTAAAGTAGCCTCTGCCCACGGCTTCACCCGCGTGGTACCCGGATAAAAAGTAGCCTATGTTGTATAAACGTGAAAGTTTGTGAGGAATTTTGTTACTCATTCACGCAAAAACTACTGAACGGATTTTGATGAAACTTTACAGTAATATAGCTTATACATCAGAATAACACATAGGCTACTTTTTACCGGGTACCACGTGGACGAAGCCGTGGGCAGAAGCTATATCTCTATAAAACAACAAAGAATCATCAAAATCGATTAGCAATTGGCGAAGATAACAGGTAACAAACACACACGATAAAAAAATCATACAATCGGAACTTTCTCCTTTTTTTGAAGTCTATTAAAAAGATGTTGATTTAAATTTTAATCATTCGAAATTACGACTGAAGCCGGGCGTGGCGCTTGTATTTTATGGTACTAATGGGACAAAGCAGTGTCAATTATAAATAAATAATGCCGGACATTTGCACACAGCATCATCTAGCCCCAAACTAAGCAGAACTTATATTATGGGAACTAAATGACTGATATACTACTTATATACATATTTTTTGGTAAATACACCCAGAACCGATACAAATATTTGCATATACAAACATTGTCCCGTGGTGGGACTTCTGCGTCTCAGGCGGGCCTTCGCACACTGCGCCACAGAGGTCGACATTGTAGGTCGACTCAATGGTGAGTACATACTGGTCGAGATTGTTCTTCGTTACAATGTGGCTGAGACTATAACTACCTTGGTATATTAAGAACCTGATCATTTAAGAACTGGCTGTTCTTAAACCTGTACACAAGCACTGATACAAGGAAAAATATTGTTAAAACCTGTTAAGTGAGAATTCTTGCATGATCTTTTGTTGTTAAAGTCAGTATTTATCAAGATAAAATGGTAAAAGTGTTTATTTATTCATTTCGTTTATACATTTATTCACAGAAATAATAATACAAATATACTTATATAAGTCCTACTACTATTATAAACGTGAAAGTTTGTGAGAATGTTTGTTCCTAGTTCAAGTAGTAAAAAGTGGCCTATGTGTTATTCTGATGTATAAGCTATATTACTGTAAAGTTTCACTAAAATACGTTCAGTAGTTTTTGCGTGAAAAAGTAACAAATATCCATCCTCACAAACTTTCGCGTTTATAATATTAATACCTTGCGCCCACGGCTTCGTCCGCGTGGTATCCGGATAAAAAGTAGCCTATATGTTATTCTGATGTATAAGCTACATAACTGTAAAGTTTTATTAAAATCCGTTCAGTAGTTTTTGCGTGAAAGAGTAACAAACATCCATCCTCACAAACTTTCGCGTTTTTTAATAGTAGTAAGATATAGGAATAGGATGGGATAGGATATACTTAGCTGAGTAATGTTTATCTCCTTGTGAAGAGCTTATCCTGGGAAGTAATACGACTATGCTTATTTCTACCGCAAAGCAGTAAGGGTTTATGTCTCAGGGTCGGCAACACGCGAGATACCTTGGTTGTCGCAAGCGTCCAAAGATTACGGTACCCACTTATGAACTGGTGAGCCGTATCCTTGTTTGCCGCTTACAGATGAAACAATCCAACCATCTAAATGCAGTTGTAAACTATCTAGAACTAATTAAATTTATTCAGACCGAAACGTTCCTAAAATGAATGTTGAATTACAAATGGCAACCGTCAACCCCCCTTATCGACTACCAAGTCGAGTTGTACATGGAGTGAAAGAGGACTATAAATAACTAAACGAATTTAACTTTTTTTATCTTGAATGTAATTAGCTGCGTCTCTCTATCCAATCCAATGTAGGTACTCTGTAGGAGCAAAAAAATTACTAAAAAAAAAAAGGTAGGTACTTAACATTTTTAAGTCCTTTTACCATCTCATGCTGGGGGTGCCGTGATTACACAACCATGGAATGCACAACCATGGAAAACACAACCATGGAATTGGTGTATATTTTGGTCCCAAATTCCAAGGTTGTGTTTTCCATGGTTGTGCTTTCCAGCCCGTACAAAATAATGGGAAAACACACTGGGAAAACACAACCATGGAAAAGGCTGCCAAAATGGCTTCCAATTCCCAGGTCGTGCTTTTCTTGGTTGTGTTTTCCATGGTTGGACAATCCCGACACGTGTCGGGAAAGCGCAACCATGGAAAACACGGCCTGGAATTTGCGACCATTTTGGTTGCAAATTCCTGGCCGTGTTTTCCATGGTTGTGCATTCCATGGTTGGACATTCCCAGCACGTGCCGGGAAAGCGCAACCAGGAATTTGCGACCATTTTGGTCGCAAATTCCTGGCTGCGCTTTCCTGGCTGTGTATTCCTGGCTGCGCTTTCCATGGTTGTGCTTTCCATGGTTGTACAATAACCGGACTCCATGCTGGTATTCGAAAGCAGCGTGGTCAAAGTCAAAGTCGGTCTTCAGAGCACAGATTGAAAAAAAAATGCTCTTACAGCTGCTACTGAGTATTTATCTAACGATTATGTCCATCAAGAGGATAGGGTCGTGTTTTATTTTCAGTTTTTTTTATCTATATTTTTTTTTATAAACGTAGAGGGTTAATGTCGGAAAGTAATCATCGATTTCAAAAAATCTTTCACCAATATTTAGAATGACATACAGTGTGGACTTAAACTGGATATTATCCCGTTAAAATAAAAGGCCTTTTCATGGACATTAATTTTGCAACATGAAAAAATGGTCGAGCGTGTTCCTTACGAGCGCTACTCTTCGTCGGCTACTTTCTATCCAGGTACAACACGGGCGAGGCCGTGGGCAGAGGCTAGTATTGAAATAAAATTAAGCTCAGAACAGCATCCTAGTAGTCTGTGGCTCAGAACGAACATGTTTGGTAAAGTCTAAACCAACAAAGACACGAGATAATTACACGCCCGGGCCAGCCGAATTATGCGAAATTCTTGGCATGATTCGGCTTGAAGCTTTTGTTTTTTACAGTGTAGATAGAGCCCACGTAATGCGTTTGCCATAAGAGGTTGTTTGATTGTGTGTTTGTTTGTTTTTAGCATCTCCGGAACGGCTTAGGTTTTATCGCCTAAAGTCAAGTAGAGAGCGTTGCAATAGACGAAGTCATTTGAGATCACTGCAATTCGTTGGTAAACACGAACGGTTTTACATTTTGCATAGTTTACATGCGGTAGAGTTATTTGTCTTTCTTCCACTAGATTGCCAAAGTCCTGATCGTCTTCTGCCTCCTGTCTGCCTGCCAATCTCGGCCTGAGACAGAGGTGTTGGATTTGGTTCCAGAGAAACCAAGCTCCGAAGTGAAAATATCCAGTTCCTCCTTAACGCCTACAGGTTGGTTAGAAAATAATATTTAAAACTCACATGCTGCAGGGCAAATCTTTTGTATTGTGAAGTCTACGCGCGTAGCACTGCGCACGCGTTAAAGTATTTTTTATTGTAAAGTCTGCGCGCGTTGCACTGGACCCGCGTTGAACTCTTTTGAATGGTAAAGTCTACGCGTGTAGCACTGGATCCGCGTTGAACTCTTTTGAATGGTAAAGTTTAGACGTGTAGCACTGGGCCCGCGTTGAACTCTTTTGAATGGTAAAGTTTAGACGTGTAGCACTGGGCCCGCGTTGAACTCTTTTGAATGGTAAAGTTTAGACGTATAGCACTGAGCCCGCGTTGAACTCTTGTGAATGGTAGTCTATGCGTGTAGCATTACACAAGCGTTGATATCATCGTAGATTTTTTATATGGTAAGGTGTACGCGCGTAGCAATGCGCCAGCGTTAGTCTTTTTTACCTATATTAAAGTGTATGCGCGTAGCAATACGCACGCGTTGAAATCTTTTGTATGAGATTTGTGGAATAACCCGAAGTCTATACAGGTACTGTTTGTATGGTCACATAATATTTCCTGTGATTGTTCTTGTCCTGGTCTAGGCAGAATAACAGCGCCTTCTGTTCACAACAATCGGCATTATGCTGAGCCTAGGCCAATTTATTACTGCAGTACACATTGCTCACCTTCTTATTTATTTTTAAGTGCTGTTAATCCCTTTTTTAACGTGTTGTTAATTTCCATTTCTAAAATTGTTAATTTATATTGTGTGTATTGTGGTAGAAAATAAATGTTATGTCTATGTCTATGTCTATTTGATCGGTATAGTGAACTCTTCGCACGTAGAAGTTAGATTACTTTGTTTAGCTAAATAAGTACGTAGTGTTTTGTTTTCTTCTGTTGAAATGTAAGCTAGTGTTTATTCAATCAACTGATTTATAATCTTTATACGTAAGGCTCTTAGTTTTAGTAGTTTTTATGGTGAGTGTCATGCATAGCACTGCACCGCGTTAATAATTGTGCACGGCTAGCTAATTACAGTACCCTAGCGCCATCTCTTACCAAACGGATGCACTACTTGTTCTACCGCCATCTAGTATCGTCTGGACGCACTAACCGTGCTAGTAAAAGATAGTAATGTGTCTCGAATATTCGAGGCAGCGCGAGGCAGCGTGCGAGAAACGTACCCTACGAGAAAGTACTAGAAAGAACGCGGCCTTGTTTTTGTTATCATTGTGTAGTTTTGTGCTTATTGTTTCGCTGTACATTTATACTTAGTGTAATTTTGCGATTACAGTGTCCCTTTAGTGTACACCTGGACTTACTTATTTTATCTCGTAATAATATCTTTAATAGCTTTAATGAAGTCTTATAGTTTTAAGCAGATTATCAGAAACCTTACAGCAAAAATAAGTCAAAAGTAAGTTTAAATAACAATTTGTTTCAGTAAAAACTAATGAAAAATGCACCACTGATGGCAAGCAGGGTAAATGCATCCCCTACTACATGTGCGATAAACCTAAAGAAAACGCAGAGAAAGAAGGACTCATTGACATTCAGTAAGTTATTTTAGTTGCGATGGGCAGCTCATTTATTTCTTTATCACACCAACTATAATATATATTGTACTAGCCTCAGCTCACGGCTTCGCCCGCGTGGTACTAAGCTATATTACTGTAACGTTTCATCAAAATCCTTTCAGCAGTTTTTGCGTGAAAGAGTAACAAACATTCATCCTCACAAACTTTAGTAAATTTGTATTATCACCGTCATCATAAACACAGCAAAACAAACATGATCACGACTGTCCCCGTGATGACGTCCCTAAATACTAAGTGCGTAGATCTTTGAGCATGCCAAGTACAGGGATAGTCAGACGTCCAAACATTACATGTAACACAGACCCGCGATTTTGCAAGTTGTTAACATTCCACGTGTAAGGTTACAAACTCATCGCTTATTGGAACACTAAGTAATGGCGCATGCCTTCAAATTCATGGTTCTAAGGCATGCCAGTTTCCTGACGATGTTTTCCCTTCACCCGTTTTGAGCACCTGTTAATTCGCATATAACTCAATGAAACTTGGAGGATATATTCCTCTTAGGGTATAGGAGTGCAATAAAAAGGAATTTTGAAAATTATACCCCTAAGGGGGTGAACAGGGCTGAAAACCTTTGTATGATAAATCGTATTCCTTGAACTTACACTCTTGAAACTTCACATAAATATTCTTCAATCCAAATGAGAAAAGTCTGATATAATAATTTCCACAAAATACCCCTCAAAGGGATGTAGGGGGTGTCAAAGTCCAAGAGGTGAATCAACGCACAGCCTAAACCAAAAGTCCTAGAAACATAAAACTTGGAGGGTATATTCCTCTTATGGTGTAGGGGTGCACTAAGAAAGGAATTTGCAAAATTCTACCCCTAAAGGGGTGAATAGGGCTGAAAACCTTTGTATAATAAAACGGTATTCCTTGAACTTACAAAATTGAAACTTTACATAAATATTCTCAATCCCAATGTTAAAATACCAATATAATTATCATCCCAAACTACCCCTTAAAGGGGTTGTAGAGGGAGTGTCAAAGTTTGTATGGGAACTTTTTAACGAGTGGTCCAATTTGCTTGAAACTCGGCATAAATATTATTTTCTAAACTACCCCTCAAAGGCGTTAGGATGGTGTGTTATGATTGGTTAAGAAATGTTTAACGCATGGTGCGATTTGCTATAAACTTAGTTTGGATACTTAAAGTACAAAATAACTGAATACGTATCAGGTTATTCAAAAAAGCCCTAAAGGGTGCAAGGCATGCAATTATTTTGATGCACGCGAGTAAAACCGCGCGATTTTTTTTCGAGTGGAGTCTTTTAGTGCATGACCGGGTTCGTAACCACAACCTCCGGATCGGAAGTCGGGGTATCGTCCACTAGGCTAACAAGAACTCGCGACCCTATAGTGTTGCAGCGGGCGAGTAGTCAGCTGGGACCGGGTTCGTAACCACAACCTCCGGATCGGAAGTCGGGGTATCGTCCACTAGGCTAACAAGAACTCGCGACCCTATAGTGTTGCAGCGGGCGAGTAGTCAGCTGGGACCGGTTTTCATACTTACTGCTAGGTATATAATTCCACTATAGGCGTCGACTCTTTTGTAGACCAACTGAACTTAATTTTATCTATCGCTATCTTTAACTAACAGTAACGAAAGAAAGAGATAGCAACAATTTTAGCGCTCTCAAATTAATAGGTAAGATTTATGTTTTCCATGCAAGTTATTAGTCATGATTTCATGCTGATTATAAATACGAAGAGGAGCCAGCCGAAACTAATTTGATAGGAGTAAACTTCTTGACGTCTCTTTCTTGTGTACACTATCAGTAAAAGAGAGCGACAGTTTAGATTAAGTTTAGTCAGTGTTATGTACAAAAGAATCGGTATTTACATTTGACATGTATTTAAATGATCATTTTAACTTTGCACAAACAGCAAGCAAAAAATATAAACGGTCATCTTTTTTTAATGATTTCGCCTCTTTTATTGAGACATAAAATAAATAAAACAAGACAAAAACAAGATATATTTAACAAACAAGAATAAAACAAGATAAAATCAATCGATATTTTAATTTATGTTTCAAAATAGGTAGGTGTTTCTGGGTGCAAAAAAAAACCATAGCCTACTGACGTACTCCGTCATTAGATTCGTATTTTTGGGTGTGCATTATTGACACGTGTCAATAATGTATGCATTATACACCCAATTTGTACCTATCTATTATTTTTGAATACCAAAAATTACCAAAAACGATGAAACATTAAAAATAAATATCGTTTTTTTAAAAAAAATACCATTTGAAATAGATCAATTAGATTCTTAAGGATAAAATAATATTATCCCTTTGCATTTTTCATAAATTTTCAGTTTCAACATCGAGGAACCAAGTTGTGAATCCTACATTGATGTTTGCTGCTTGGAAGATAATATCATGGAAAAACCCATTGCCAAGACTGTGGTGAGGAAAATTATATTTCATAGGATGTTAAGGCGCGGATGCACCTTACGAACCTACAAATCGTACTTACATAAAATTCTTAAGGAGATAGGAGAACAGATTATTAAGAATATCATTGGAGAGCAATGACTTATGCCATACTAGCTCCTGCACACGGCTTCGCCCGCGTGGTTCCCGGATAAAAAGTAGCCTATGTGTTATTCTGATGTATAAACTATATTACTGTAAAGTTTCATCAAAATCCGTTCAGTAGTTTTTGCGTGAAAGAGGTACAAACATCCTCACAAACTTTCACCGTTTTAATATTAGTAGGATAGAATAGGATAAGATAGTGGTATTTGACACTTATTTATTTAATGATTTCGCTATAGTAACATTGTTATGTCATAATGTTTATTCAGAAATCGGCCTTTGGATTTAAAAGTGCAAAAATGGTTTTAGCTAAAACATCGGTTATTTTGGTGCGAATTCGTGTAATATTTTTGCGGTAAATGGTTTTTTCAATCGATTTGTATCTTAAGGACCGTCATGTCAGTAGGGAGCGCTGCAATAGACGTAAAACACATGTCAGAAGGTTCACAATAAAAAAAGAAGGGGCATTTATTTACCTACCTACTTATTTAGCACCTTTTTCTAGTACCTAAGTGGTAACGGACACACATACAATAAAAACATTTAACCCCAAACGCATTAACTGAGTCCACTCCGTTAACTCTACTAAAAAACTGTTATTTAACTAAATAAGTTCTATTGCAAGATTTTTTAATGTTCAAAAAATTTAACTTTGGCGTGACTCGAACTCGCGAACTCCCGCTTGGTACGCGGAAGCTATACCAACTAAGCCACGAGATCGTTACCAGCCTGATCAAAAATTTTTGTAAAATTAATTTCTTTTGTTTTTCAGCGCTGAAAAGATTTCACAAAACAAAGGGAGGGTGACGGTGACCGGATTCTATAATATTATTTTATAGTTACATTATTTAGATGAGTACATACTTATACCTAAATTATGTAGCTACATCGACTTATATAATATTAAAAAATGATTCACTATGTACCTATAATCGAAGCAATTCATAAGTTACTTTACCTTTAGATGTTTGGAGAGTTTTTTTATAATAAAGATTTTTAAATATTAGTCTATCTATGCTACTTCTTATTGTTCTGTTTCGCTACCAACCTCTTCCGTTTTTACTTACCAACCTACATAACTGCTTACCAATGACTTATTGTACCTATTTACTTACAAAATTGTATGGAAATAGCTATTATTTATTCTTTATTGTACACACAGAAAATATAGACAAAAAAAGTAGCACGACGCGGAGGGAGGAAGTCGCGATCACTCACCCTGATGAAGACTCTCGAAATGAGTCGAACCTTAGTCGGTGCCTTCACCGATAGTGCAGTACGTGAAAATTCCCGTTTTTACAATATGAATAGACAAAAAAACTTACGTACACCCTTTCATCCTCGTTTCCCCTCTTTAAAATGTCAAAGTCAAAAAACCCCGAAACACGACACTATTTATTTATGCTGATAGTTCAGTCAGTCAAAACAAACGATTTTATTAGTTTATGTATATTGAAATACCTATCGTTATTTTGCCTACCCTAGAAGTTTCATGTTACCAACTTACAATGCATAGCTGATAATTGGCCACAAAAATCTCATTCCAGGAACTGAAATTGTTACAATTAGGTAATTAATAGCTATAAGTTCCGGAAATAAGGGAAGAAACATCATAGATGTTCTTATCTACTGTCAGTAGAATAGAATATAATAAAATAATCGTTTATTGTCTTACTGTGTGTACGAAGATGGAATATATTGGTAACATTTAGTAATAATAGTTACCCTTCCTGGGCATAGTAAAAAGTTTGTCTGTAATTATTTTGCTCCAATTTATATCTATATAACTACAGTACACTACACTTAAATCAGTCACCTACTTTCCTAGGACCTACGGAAGTCGCTCACACGGCAATACTGCATGCACGGCAAGGCTAAGCGAGCATGTAAGACGGTGAATAACACAGCTTTAGTCAAATGTTTGGCACCATCTACTCGCCACAAGATGGCACTTAATAAATTTAACTGAAACGCCTGAGCCCCTGTATTGTGGAATGCACAACCATGGAAAGCACACCCCTGGAAAGTACAGCCAGTATTACAAACCATTGGGCGTACATCCTGGGTTTGCATTCCCTACACGTGATGACCTTGTATGGCCAATATTGTACAACGCTGGAAAACACAGCCGTAGAACGGACCAATTTCATGTGCGAGTGCTATCAAGGAGCAAGTGCTGTGCTGCCATACTATTTTACGCCATAAGTAAATTAATGTCAGTGAATTTGTTATTTATGTCGTATTTGACAGAAAAACTAACCTGTTGGTTTTATTTATTTTGAACACAAATTTGTTGGATAAAGTTCGGATAGCAATCCTCCTTTTCTAGGTGGTTAAAAAACTATTAACCTAACCTATCCAAGACGGATTTGCCTATAAAGGATTTTTCAGGCCAACATCAACTTATTGATTGCATTACTTATCAATGGTCACTTTTGGTTGAACATATTAGAACTTGCTCAGTGCAAAGGAGGCTACTGCGCATCGACCAAGGAGGGCTCAAGGATATGACGAACTCTCGACCAATGAGCGTCGAGAATAGTGGTTCGTAATACGAGACGTACATTCCAGGTGTGCAATACCGTCATGTGTCTAGTTTGTAAGGAAAGCACACCCAGATAATTCAAACCAAATGGTTTGCAATACTGGCAGTACTTTCCAGGGGTGTGTTTCAATGGTTGGCTTTCCATGGACGTACAATACGGTCTCCCAACGAGTAACATGCATTACGCGGCAATAGCGAGCTATGATTGGTTGAAATGTTAAATAAGACTAACTATCCACCAATAAACTGCAACAATAGCTATGACGTAAAACGCCAGAATATTCGATGGTTTTTTATTTTCACATCTGGCAAGGTAACAAGACAATCAAAAGACAAGGGATTGAAAAAAAAATAGAATTATTCTTTCAAGAAGTTGCGTCACCCACATGTTCGGTTTGAGGTGAAATAAAACCAGAAAATAAATTGCTAAGTTGAAAATAATCACCGGAAAAATGTTAACCGCGACGCGGGTGATCGGCCGCAAGGCTTTGGAGTGTTCAGGAATCGGATCAGATGTGTACACACAGAGAAATTTCTCGTCTATCCTCAGATGCGTAAGTAACCATTTTACTTTTGAAAACGAATGAATATCGTTTGTCAAATGAGCTAAAAACGTCAATAAATATAACTATCCCATTTCCATTCATCACCCACACTGGATATCTAGATAGTGTGGTACTAAATCGCCCGGCCCGGGGGGCACATGGACTTGGCGTATTTCATATAAAAAGACGCTTCCCTTCAATTTTCAGACCGCAGCCCCCACAGTACCGATTTACCAGCGACATGGGCTCCAGAATAGAAACAAGTGAGTGCATTTCCAACAATTTCTATGTATTTCATCATAACCTAACTTTTGTAATCAGTGACCTTTGCTTTGTTTTATTGAGCAACAAAGCTACCACATCCTAAAAGTTCAATGGTATTTCAAGGATGTTGGGTAGAATGGAAAAAAACGATGCCCAATACACGCCAATGTGAGATTTCCCTCCTTACTAGAGGAGAGTTGCCTGAGGCAAATCTCATTGGAAATTGCTGAAATTGCCAAGAGGCATGCTGAACTGAGAGACCTACTATAACATGATAACCACTTAATTGAGAATCAGTCCAAAATAACAAGCTATAATAAAATAATTCAGTACAAAACTTACCAACTTCATAGATATAAGTTTAACATGTCTTTATTGTAAAACATTTCCCTTTTTTATTATTTTCCCGCTGTATTGCAACAGTCGTAGTCAGCTGGGTCAGTAATCCCGTAGTGGGTCTGCCCTAAAGACCTGATAAACTTATAACTATGTTATCTAATGGTGAAAGTTTGAAAACTACAACTACATAGAGTTTGAATATTCATCAGCTTATATAATTCCACTGCAATACAAAGGTCAGATTGGCTTTAGAAACTGGCTGCAAGCTTTTTTTTTTTGGTTGATAGGGGTTGTTTTATGTAGGGGAAGTCCTTTTTTTATCCTGCACAGTTGCATAGTTTTTAGTAAATGGAAAACTGAATTAGGTTAGGTTCAAAATTAGTCACAGAATCAACAGAGAGCACCTTCAGTGGGTTAGGTTCAAAATGAGTGCCCACTCTGTGTATTTGCGATAATCCCTCGTATTGTTACATTGAAAATTCATAATGAAATTCAATCGAAGCTATTTTATGAAACTACAACCTCATAAATCTCAAGAACTAAGCATCTACATAGGGGGGAGAGGTACCAAAGGCCTCATATATGTGATTTATTGTGGTTAAAAAGATGTACAGTATTTAAAACTCACAAATCATGGTAAATATATTGTATACTAGCCTCTACCCACAGCTTCGCCCTCATGGTACCCAGATAAAAGTAGCCTATGTGTTATTTGATGTATAAGCTATATTCCTGTAAAGTTTCATTTAAATCCGTTTAGTAGTTTTTGCATGAAAGAGTAGCAAACATACATCCATCCTAACAAACCTTTGCATTTATGTTAGTAGTAAGACTAGCTACTGCCCGCAGCTTTGCCCGCATGGTACCCAGATAAAAGTAGCCTGTGTTATTTGATATATAAGCTATATTACTGTAAAGTTTCATCAAAATCCGTTTAGTAGTTTTTGCATGAAAGTGTACAAACATACATCCATCCTAACGAATTTTCATGTTTAAAATAGTAGTAAGATTTACTGAGAATCGTGAGTTTGATTGTTTTCCAGTATTTCAGCACAGCACATGATCATTATATTTTCCCTTATAATTGATTTTTAAATGTAGCTTAATAGTTAACAGCAAAACGAAAACCTGTCTTTATTCTGGCTTTTGTGACTGCATAGGGTCAGCAGAATACCAGTGCTAACTACCTAGAATCATGCTCGGCTGACACATTTTTGATGCAACATCGAACTGTCCAGATAGATGATTAGCAAGGTGCTTGGGGCATTTCTGTTTCAGTTTTACATATGAGTAGGCCATTCGAAATAATATTTGTTTCATAACTGTCCCACAATCTTAAACTTACAAATTTTATGTTGTGCTAGATAAATGATAATTGATGTAGTGGATGAAGGCCCGCCTGAGACATAGAAGGTTGTGGGTTTGATTCCTGCTGCGGGACCAATGTATTAGCAAAAAAAAATGTATATAAGTAGTATATCAGTCATGTAGTTTTTTTCATTTTCATTGACAGTATAGAATAGTCTAAACTAAAACTTATGTACAGTTTACGATGGTAGGAACTGAAAAGTTGAGGAGTAATAGGTTAACATGGTATGGGCATGTCATGAGGAGGGAAGAATGTCATATTACGAGAAGAATGTTAATTATGAATGTGGATGGAAATAAAAGCAGAGGTAGGCCAAACAAAAGATGGATGGATTGTGTGAAGAATGACATGGTTAAGAAAGGAGTGAGTACTGAGATGACCGCTGATAGAAGACAGTGGAAGAAGAAAAAATGTTGTGCCGACCCCACATAATGTGGGATAAGGACAAGAAGATGATCATGGTAGGAACTTATGATAAATATCCACTTTCAGATCGGACGGTGTTCGCGGTGCTGTCATCGGCATTGACTTGGGAACCACCAATTCGTGCGTTGCTGTTATGGAGGGCAAGACACCCAAGGTAAATTAGAATAGTTTATTTCCATAGGATTACAATCATAACAGGATTATGAAATGTTTGTATGATCTGCAAATATTTGTCTCAGATGTGTTGGTTTCAAATTCAAAACATGCTGACTATAAACATGAAGAAAAGCGGCACGTAAACTGATTTGACAGGACTAAAATTCTTGCTATCTCTCTCTTGCATACACTATCAGTAAAAGAGAGCGACAGTTTTATTCCGAAAACTATTGTGAACTTGACTATTCATATTGTAAAAACGGGAATTTTCACGTACTGCACTATCGGTGTAGGCACCGACTAAGTTTCGACTCATTCCGAGAGTCTTCATCAGGGTGAGTGATCGCGACTTGCTCCCTCCGCGTCGCGTCGTGCACTACTCACACGAATCACTCACCCTGTAAGTCGAAACTTAGTCGGTGCCTTCACCGATAGTGCGGTACGTGAAAATTCCCGTTTTTACAATATGAATTGTATACACTAATCGAGGGTTTTTAAATTATAAAAAAAATCCGACAACCTCTGTGGCGCAGTGGGCGAAGGCCTGCCTGTGACGCAGAAGGTTGCGGGTTCGATTCCCGCCGCGGGACAAATGTTTGTTTCAGCAAATATTTGTCTCGGGGTCTGGGTGTTTTCTATGTATGTATTTACAAAAAAAATGTATATAAGTAGTATATCAATTATGTAGTTCCCATAACACAAGCTCTGCTTACTTTGGGGCTAGATGATGCTGTGTGAAAAATGTCCTGTATTATTTATTAACTAGCTTCTGCCCACCAGTGGTACCCGGATAAAAAATAGCCTATGTGTTATTCTGATGTATAAGCTATATTACTGTAAAGTTTCATCAAAATCCGTTCAGTAGTGAAAGAGTAACAAACATCCTCACAAACTTTTGCGTTTATAATATTAGTAATATTACCCTAGGTTGTGGAAAACAGCGAAGGCTCCCGCACCACTCCGTCTCACGTGGCGTTCACCAAGGAAGGCGAGCGGCTGGTCGGCATGCCGGCCAAGCGCCAGGCGGTGACCAACAGCGGTAACACATTCTACGCGACCAAGAGACTCATCGGCAGGCGTTTTGAGGATCCAGAAGTGCAGAAGGATATGAAGAATCTGTCGTACAAGGTGGTCAAAGCTTCGAATGGAGACGCCTGGGTTCAAGGTATGTACATACTCAGTTTTTCATTATTATCAACTAGCCTCTGCCCACGGCTTCGCTCGCGTGGTACCCAGATAAAAAGTAGCATATGTGTTATTCTGATGTATGGCTATATTACTGTAAAGTTTTATCAATATCCGTTCAGTAGTTTTTGCGTGAAAAAGCAACAAACATCGATCCTCACAAACTTTCGTGTTTATAATAGTACTAGCTTTTTCCCACGGCTTCGCCCGCGTGGTATCCGGATAAAAAGTAGCCTATGTGCTATTCTGATGTATAAGCTATATTACTGTAAAGTTACATCGAAATCCGTTCAGTAGTTTTTGGTTGAAAGACTAACAAACATCCATCCTCACAAACTTTCGCGTTTATAATAGAAGTAGGATATGCATTGTTAATGTCTAATCTGTGTGCGTAGAGATGGCTGGTGATCACAAATAAAGCATCGCCGATCAGCGCCTGCGCATGTGCGCCTGCGCTTTTGCAGCGATGCGAGAGTAACGCGCGGTACCAGCTAGTCACTGGACCATTATGCCATTGGCTTTCCTAGAAACCGCACCACATTGCTTATCTTAATATTCACAAGTATCTCTATTTATAAGTCCTACTGGTCTATATTATGAGCTTTGTAAAAAAAATATTGTATATTAGCTTCTGCTCACGGCTTCGCCCGCGTGGTACCCTGATAAAAAGTAGCCTATATGTTATTCTGATGTATAAGCTATATTACTGTACATTTGATGTTTGTTACTCTTTCACGCAAAAACTACTGAACGGATTTTGATGAAACTGTACAGTAATATATGAGAATAACACATAGACTACTTTTTATCCGGATACCATGCGGTCGAAGCCGTGGGAACAAAACTAACCTGTAACATACCATTTGATTGTCGCAAATGTTATGCTACGATAAAACCATAACCTGTCTCTTTTCAACAGGAACCGACGGCAAAGTTTACTCCCCCTCACAAATCGGCGCCTTCGTGCTGATGAAGATGAAAGAGACGGCCGAGGCATACCTGAACACATCGGTTAAGAATGCAGTTGTTACAGTGCCCGCCTATTTCAACGACTCACAGCGCCAGGCCACTAAGGATGCCGGTAAGATACTCGTCAGATAACGTTAGAAACTATCATGGTTTTTAACATAATATTACGAGCTAGGGTACGGGATAAAATAATTAAGACCAATTGTACACTAAAGGAACACACTTATAGCAAAATAACACCATTACAACAAAACAAACAGCACAACGAAACTACACAGTGAAAAACATAAACACTAAAACTCACTAGGTACAACACTAGCACAACTGTCACTTCACTAGTCACTGGGTATCGCTTCTTTATCACTTCCAACTATTCACATTCCAATCTTGAACAGAACTGACTCTACGGGTCGCTCGCCGCGCTTATATATCCTGTCGTAAATAAGGACGCGTTTCTTCTAGTCATTTCTAGTAGGGGGGCGTGACCAGCACGCTACCTCGCGCCGCCTCAAACATTCTAGAAACTACCGTCTTTTACTAGCGCGGTTAGCGCCAGTCGATACTAGATGGCGGTAGAACAAGTAGTGCGTCCATTTGATAAGAGATGGCGTTAGCGTACCGTAATTATCTAGTCGCGCACGTCACAATATTATTACGACTATACCACATACTTTACTATTAATAATAATAATCATAACAAAGAATATTTCTTTTCAAAAATATTTACATTGGTACACTGACAATGTAATTAATAATATTTGTGTGTTCTTATTGTAAGAGACAGTTGAGTGTTTATTTTATAAATGTACTTAAAAACCATGTATGATGTACAGTCAAATACTTGGGTACCTTGCTCTAAGTATACAACTTGTGTTTAGACGTAAGTGATCCTCGCTCTGGCTTACATTAGACATATCTACGTATAACAATGTATGAAAAGCTGTTATTTAGTAACACAAATATTTATTCAAGTAGAGATCAGGAAATAGCTAAAGAATAATTTCCTAAGTAGGTAGATTTATTATAGAATAGATAGTTTATGAGCCAATGTTTTGCTACGAATATAAATTAAGTTACTACTCCTGCTGACGTTTCGTTGTGTCTTTCACAAATTATCAGGATTCGCTTTAAATGCATCGCCGATCAGCGCCTGCGCATGTGCGCCTGCGCTTTTGCAGCGATGCGAGAGTAACGCGCGGTACCAGCTAGTCACTGGACCACTATGCCATTGGCTTTCCTAGAAACCGCACCACATTTATTTACCAGTAGTTGTAGCATTTTCTATTGGTTTAATTTTCTAAATTAAACCAATTTTCTAAATTTATTGCATACCAATAGTTTAAGTAGGTAAAATAAGTTTAACCAACCTCAGTTTCCAACTGCTAAGATAGATTGATAGATAGATAAACTCGTATTGCACACCAAAGCAAAATACAAAAACACACAGGAATTCACAGTAATATAAGGTACAATGGGTCTTATCGCTAAAAGCGATCTCTTCCAGACAACCTTTGGATGGACAGGATAAAATAGAATCAAAGGACGGCTAAGGTTCGCTGAGCCTACCAGTCGTGGTAGAATATGCTGTTTTGCATTATCGACGACCTCTGTGGTGTAGTGGACGATCGCACGCCTTAGACGCAGAAGGTTGCGGGTTCGATTCCCGCTGCGGGACAAATATTTGTATGTTTGCAAACATTTACATTGTATTGTCTCGGGTCTGAGTGTTTTCTATGTATAATATGTATGTATTTATAAAAAAAATGTATATAAGTAATATATCAGTCGTTTAGTTCCCATAATACAAGCTCTGCTTACTTTAAGGCTAGATGATGCTGTGTGAAATTGTCCAGCATTATTATTAAGGCCTCCGTATGGTGAGTGGCAGACGGGCGCAACTGTCGACTTTAAGCAAATTATGGTCAAATAATTAAATTATTATTATTATATATTTTTTAATGAAAAAAACTTATAAGAGATGTTCGGTTGTGCAGGTCAAATAGCTGGTCTGAATGTGCTTCGTGTGATCAACGAGCCGACGGCCGCCGCGCTCGCATACGGCATGGACAAAACCGACGATAAAATGCAAGTACTCTTAAACTAATTGCATTTCCATTCAATTTGAAAACAACAGGTAAAATTATAGCTCTCCTCCCCTTCCCACTCCCAATATAACACACACACACAGACACATACACACGCACAGACACACACACACACAGACACACGCACACAGACACACGCACGCACACACACGCACGCACACACACGCACGCACACACACACACACACAGACGCACGCACACACACACACACACACACACACACACACACAGACAGACACACACACACACACACACAGACAGACACACGCACACACACACACTCACACACACACGCACACACACTCACACACACACACACTCTCACACACACACACACACACACTCTCACTCACTCACTCACTCACACAGACATACACACAAAATTCCTACGAAAGTGTGCAATGCCCATAATATCTGTTATTTAAGACCGTCAGTTTTAGTTTCATCTTTAATGTTTTTTATTTTATTACTATTTTGTGTTTTGCCCTGTTTGTGTTATTTGTAACTATATTCACATACATACATATAGATGCCTGCTTCCCGGAGGGGTAGACAGAGACCAATCGCTTCATTCATCCTCATCACATTCTTCATACAAGCCCGGCGGTTTATTGTATTTCTGACCTGGCCTTTTTCTAAAATGTCTCCAATTTGATCAGAGTACGTTCGCCGAGGCCTTCCTCTACCAACTATCCCATTCACGCTCGCCTTGTATACTTGTTTTGTTAATCTACTTTCGTCCATCCTTTCTATATGCCCGAACCATCTCAACATACCTTTCTCAACTCTCGTTACTACATCTTTATTCACTCCACGCTGCTCTCTTAACACGCTGTTCCTCACTCTATCGCTCTAGTACTTTTCGGTTAAATGTAGATATATTGTATAGGCCAATGAATGAAATCTTTCATCTTGCTATCTCAGGGAGGCAACGTTTGGTTTATACCTATGGTATTGCAAGTGTCCTTAGGCTTACCAATAGGTGGGCCGTAGATTTGATGGCATTTTTAGAAGTATAAAAAAAAATCAAGCGTTACGCCATAAGTTCTGAAATTTTATAAAATGATTCTTGTTTTTGCCCGAGACGCAGAAGGTTTCGGTTTCGATTCCCGCCGCGGGACAAATGTTCGTATCTGCAAATATTTGTCTTGGGTGTTTTCTATGTATAATAATCACTGATCGGAGTAGGTAGAGCTATTTAGGTTCATTGACCGCAAACATTGATGTTAATATTGATATGCCACGGGATTCCGACTAATACTCCGGGATTCGATTATTATATATTTTTTTATCAATAAGTATAAAAAATGGTATTAGTAAGCCCATAGGCGCACAAGCGACGTTGTAAATTTTACATCAGCAACACGTTGCCAAAATTTTTGTCAAACCGGTTTTTGATGTTGCCGCCTTGTCAACAAAACGGCAACGTCAAAAACCGGTTCGTCGTTATATCGCTGCATTATGCGCTCTCGCTTACACGTGCAGGGAGTGTAACGGGTGTGGCTAGAGTGACGCACCCGTTTTTGTCTCTTTCTGCACCACTGGAATTCAATTGTTTACCGAAAGTTATTTAGTTAGTTTTATTGTAGTTAAATACAAATAGTTTGTTCTTTTCAATCATGTTTCGATTTTTGAGGAACAAATAATTTGTATGGTATGTTCTTGTACAACTTCAACCAACAACAACCAACAAAAATGTGGTTTCATGGAACAAGTTTCTACCTTTTTTATATACTATCCTTAAACCCGTCCTTATACTTATAGGAAGTGTATGCTTTCATTACTCCCTAAGGCGTAAATAGCTTTTAATTATTTTTCTAATTAAAAAACGAATCCCGGGATTCGGGGCATATCCATATTATTCTATCATATGGCAAGTACATAAAATAGCTCTACCTACTCTGATCACTGATAATAATGTATGTATTTACAATAAAAAAATGTATATAAGTAGTATATCAGTCATGTAGTTCCCATAATACAAGCTCTGCTTAGTTTGGGACTAGATGATGCTGTGTGAAAAATGTCCCATATTATTATTATATAGGAAACACCCAGACCACAGATAAATATTTTCAGATCTCAATTATAACGATAAAGTTGGAATACTTTTATGTGTTGACACATAAAAGCATCGCCGATCAGCGCCTGCGCATGTGCGCCTGCGCTTTTGCAGCGATGCGAGAGTAACGCGCGGTACCAGCTAGTCACTGGACCATTATGCCATTGGCTTTCCTAGAAACCGCACGACATATCTCTATTTATAAGCCCTACCGGTCGATATTATGAGCTTTGTAAAAAAAATTGTATATTAGCTTCTACCCACGGCTTCGTCCGCGTGGTACCTGGATAAAAAGTAGCCTATGTGTTATTCTGATGTATAAGCTATATTACTGCAAAGTTTCATAAAAATCCGTTCAGTAGTTTTTGCGTGAAAGCGGAACAAACATCCTCGCAAACTTTCATGTTTATAATATTAGTAGGAATTACAAAAAAAAATGGATATATGTAGTATATCAGTCATTTAGTTCCCATATTACAAGCGGACGAAACCGTCGGCAGAAGCTAGTTGATATACAATTTTATTGTCTGGGGTTAGGTTTCATCTAGCTACCAAAGGGGTGATTTGCGCTGCGTTCTACTTATAGTGGATATTAATTATTATTATTTTTTTCGTTTCAGCATCGCAGTGTACGATCTCGGCGGCGGTACGTTCGACGTGTCAGTGCTCGAGATACAAAAGGGTGTGTTCGAAGTGAAGTCTACGAACGGCGACACGCTGCTGGGAGGCGAGGACTTCGACAATGTCATAGTCAACTACCTCGTCGACGAGTTCAAACGAGACGTGAGTAGATAGAAAATATATAGATTAGAATGTAATTCCCATAAAATAAATAAATAAATGCTGGACATTTTTCACACAGCATCATCTAGCCCCAAACTAAGCAGAGCTTGTATTATGGGAACTACATGACTGATATACTACTTAAATACTTTTTTTTGTAAATACATACATATTATACATAGGAAAACACCCAGACCCGAGACAAATATTTGCAGATCTTACAAACATTTGTCCCGTGAACCCGCAACCTTCTGTCAACCGAAAGTGGTATTTGTCTAGACATCCAATTCAATCTTTCCGCGGGCGTTAACGTCAACCGAAAGTGGTATTTGTCTAGACACCCAGGACAGTAAAATCTGTGGGGGTTAAAAAAAAAGAAACCCAGCCTATTAAACTATCCTGTCAAGATCCTCTCTGTCAAGAGTTATTAGCTTACTATCCTGGCTTGAGAAACTAGCCTCGTGTATCTCGGGCATTAGTTCATACACAAATCAGGGATATTGAAATTTTGTAAATATTCGTAATGTTCAGTTTGGCGACAGAAAAATATATATATTATCAAAATGAAGGTTGCATAAGTCTATACAGGTTAGTGGAGACATTTAAAATAGCACTGCATCGCCGATCAGCGCCTGCGCATGTGCGCTTGCGCTTTTGCAGCGATGCGAGAGTAACGCGCGGTACCAGCTAGTCACTGGACCACTATGCCATTGGCTTTCCTAGAAACCGCACTACATTCTCCTAACATTGATATTATTAAAACGGCGTGAAACTAATCCTATAATATGTATGTATTTACAAAAAAGTATGTAAATAGTCTACCAGTATGTAGTTCCCATAATACAAGCTCTGCTTATTTTGGGGCTAGATGATTCTGTGTGAAAAATGTCCAGCATTATTTATTATATAACTCTGTCTAATAAATGACGCTGGATCGGCGTGCGCTATCATCTCTTCTATGCTATGAGGCATGCGCTATGGGGCGTCACTAGGAGGCGCAGTGGTACGTGTAAGAGTTCACGTTATGTCAAAATTAATATTTTGACGACCTCTGTGGCGCAGAGGGCGAATTCGATTCCCGTCACGGGACAAATGTTTGTCAAATCTGCAAGTATTTGTCTCTGATCTGGGTGTTTTCTATGAATAATATGTATGTATTTACAAAAAAGTATGTAAATAGTCTAACTGTATATAGTTCCCATAATACAAGCTCTGCTTACTTTGGGGCTAGATGATGTGAAAAATGTCTAGCATTATTTATTTATTTATTATAACTGTCTATTATATGACGCTGGATCGGCGTGCGCTATCATCCCTTCTATGCTATGAGGCATGCGCTATGGCACGTCACTATTGTCAAAATTAATATTTTGTAATAAATGTTTGTTGACAGCAAGGCTTTGACATCCGCAAGGATGCGATGGCGATGCAGCGGCTTAAAGAAGCTGCTGAAAAGGCCAAGATCGAGCTCTCGGGCTCCGCACAGACAGATATCAACCTGCCCTACCTGACCATGGACTCAGCCGGACCCAAGCATATGAACCTCAAGGTATATACACTACTTGACGATTATGAACATCTCAATTATCCCGATTAATTTATTCAATTCAAGTTATTCATCTTTTGATAAATACATGTTCTCAGATATGTCATACTAGTTTCTGTCCGCGGCTTCGCCCGCGTGGTATGTTGATAAAAGTAGCGTATGACCGTCTACAGGCTTCAAACTATGTCCACCAACTTTTGAGTGAATCGAACCAGGGAAAATTTTTTCTATACAAATTTCAGAACTTTATTGCACACCTAAGGGTAGTTTTGAAAAAATAAAAAACATGTGTTTCATTATTTATTTTGTAGTTTATTTGTACTGAGTTTTGAGCGAATCAAACCATGGAATAAAATTTTCCATAGAAACTTTATCACCCTGTTTAACCCCCTTAGGGGTTGATTTTCGAAAATAAGATAAGCCTATGTGTTATTCCAGAATCTAAACTATCTACAATCCAAATTTCATCAAAACCGGTTTAGTAGTTACGGAGATACATGGTAACAAACATTCACACACACAGACTTTCGCATTTATTATATTAGTAGGATTAACAAAACACAGATATAGATTCATAATAATCCTATCCTACTATAACGTGAAAGTCTGTGAGGATGTTGGTTACTCTTTCACACAAAAACTACTAAACGGATTTTGATGAAACTTTACAGTAATATAAACTTATACATCAGAATAACACATAGGCTACTTTTCATACCGGGTACCACGCGGGCGAAGCCTTGGGCAGAAGCTAGTCAATTTATAAAATACATTATTAATTATATTATACAAAGAAAACTAAACAATTCTTATAATTCTTTATTGTGCACAGAAATATAAAACAATATGTTCAAAAAATATCCAAAGGTTGTCCTCTCCATCCAAAGGTTGTCTGGAAGAGATCGCTTCTAAGCGATAAGACCGCCCATTGTACTTTGAGTTTTGTTTTTTTAGTTTTGTTATTTTTATTTTCTTATGGTGTACAATAAAGTGTTTTCATTCATTCATTCAATATGTGAGGCATATACAAAGGCGAGCTTAACCCTAAAAAGAGATTTCTTCCAGCAAACCTACATAAAAATATGTTTTGTGTGCATTGAATAACGCCATAATCACTCCCAACAGATGACCCGTTCGAAGCTGGAATCCCTGGTGGGCGATCTGATCAAGAGGACCGTAGCACCGTGCCAGCGAGCGATGCAGGACGCGGAGACACAGCGATCAGACATTGGAGAAGTACTGCTGGTGGGAGGCATGACGCGAATGCCCAAGGTATGTTCAGACCACAGGTTCTCAAATTATTTTTCCCTTGGCCCACATTGAGAATTAAACAATCCTAGAGCCTCAAAGTTTGTAAACAACAATCCGATAATTACCTCGACCTCTGTGGCGCAGTGGGCGGAGGCCCGCCTGAGACGCAGATGGTTGCGGTTTCGATTCCAGCCGCGAGAAAAATTTTAAATGATCCGCAAATATTTGTCTCGGATCTGGGTGTATTCTATGGACGTATTATAAAAAAAAACGTATGTAAGTAGTACGAGGTGCATTCAATAAGTACCTAGCCTCATCGCCAGAGGGCGCTGTAGTTTCAAAAGAGTTTTACCACAGTGTAGCACATTCTTTTTTAAAATTTTCATTGCAATCCCTTCATTTGTTTTAATTTGACAACTTATGGAAGCGAACGTGTCGATCGGTTTTACAAAAATGGAAAAAGAGCAATATCGTTCGGTGATTCGATTCCTATTTTTGGAAGGGAAAACGCGCATCGAAATCAAAGAGCGCTTGGATGCTATGTACGGTGTCTCTTCTCCATCGATGGCCACCGTCAAGAATTGGTTCAACGAGTTTGCACGTGGCCGGACGTCGGTTTTTGATGAACCACGTCCAGGTGCACCGAAAACAGCTGCTATGGAGGAAAACATTAAAAAAATCCATGATCTCGTATTGGCAGATCGCCGATTGAAGGTTCGGGAGCTAGCTGAGACTGTAGGCATTTCAGAAGGAACAGTGCATCATATTCTTCACGAGGAACTCGGCATGAGAAAGCTGTCGGCGCGATGGGTGCCGCGTTTACTCACACCGGAAAACAAGCGCAACCGTGAGACCACATCGGAGACGTGTTTGACGCTGTTTAAGCGGAATCCAGCTGATTTTTTGCGTCGTTTTGTGACCGTCGATGAAACCTGGATCCACTGGTACACACCAGAGACCAAGGAGCAATCAAAACAATGGATCCAGACCGGGGAACGTGCTCCAAAGAAGGCGAAAACTGTAAAATCGGCCGGAAAAGTTATGGCCACCGTTTTCTGGGATTCACAAGGTGTGATCTACATCGATTACCTCGAGAAGGGTAAAACAATTACAGGGCTTTACTATGCCGATTTATTGGGCCGATTCGACGCCGAATTAAAGAAAGTGCTGTTTCACCACGACAACGCACCGGTTCACACGTCTGCCGTTGCCATGGCCAAATTGGTCGAATTACGCTACGAATTGCTGCCCCATCCACCGTATTCTCCAGATTTGGCCCCTTGTGACTTCTTTCTGTTTCCTAATCTGAAAAAATCACTCGCCGGGAATAGATATGAGGGTACGGTTTTGTAACTACATACTTATTTTAATAATAACCTGTAGTAATTTATAAAAAAATAAAGACCAGAGCAATCTTAATATACTAGTAATGTCTCTAGTTTATAAGTTACTCACTGTATTAGTTAAGTTGCAAAGAATTTAGTTTCATCTGAAATTGAAAAATAAATTATCTTTATCTTTATCGTTAAGATATGGATCAAATGAGGAGGTCATCGCCGCCACGGAGGCCTATTTTGCAGAGTTTGACAAAAACTATTTTTCGGACGGGTTAAAAAAGTTGGAGCATCGCTGGGCTAAGTGTATCGAACTAAAAGGAGACTATGTTGAAAAATAAATTGCCACTTTTCCAAAATTTTCGTGTACTTTTTGTAGGCTAAGTATTTATTGAATGACCCTCGTATATCAGTCATGTAGTTTCCGAAATACAGTTTAGGGCTAGATGATGCTGTGTGAAAAGTGACCAGCATTTTTTATTTATTTATTTACCTGAAAGTTTACATCATTAATTTATCAGATAGATTTGAAACCTGTTTCTGTAAGATCGAAAAAAACTTCATTGTTTTACTTAAAAAAACTTAAAAAAAAATTGTAAAATTTTCTGGGATAACGTAGTACTGTGATTTCTCTGTGTTCACCTAACAAGGTGTCCTAAAAAAATAAATATAAACTTCTTTCTTTAGCAAGGATAATTAATGAACCAATAATTAGTTTATCAGATAGATTTCAAACCTGTTTCTGTAAGATAAAAGAAAAACGTAATTGTTTCTCACTTTCAAACTCTTGGGATTGAAAATGCTCCAACTCGAACCTATTGTTTTGTAAAAGGATCATTAAAAAGAATAACCAGCCTTGTTTTCTTGCCTTTCTTTCCTGGCTTGGTCGCGGAGGAACAGGCAGTAGATAAAAACCGACATTTCAAAGTGATCCTTGAGATTTTATTGAATAAATGAATTTTGACTTTGACTTTTAAAAAAACATTTACTAAAAACATATTACATAGTATTGTGATTTCTCTGTTGGGTGTCCTATATAAATAAAAGGAAAGTCGCAGGTGCGACGTATGACAAAATTATTCCATATGATTTTTTACTGCTACTCATGAAACGTTCCATGCCTACTGTAGATAAAAACCGATGTTTCAAAGTGATCCTTGTGATTTTATTGAATAACTTTTACTTTAAAAAAAACATTTACTGAAAACATTTATGGGATAACATAGTACTGTGATTTCTCTGTTGGGTGTCCTTAATAAATAAATATAAACTTCTTTGTATAACAAGGAAAATGAATGAAGCACTTAGCACTAGCTGACGTCGGTCCCATGGCCGGCTAGGCAGGTCTACAGGACGGGTGCGATAGTAAACTGGGGACATATTCCCTGGCTGTGCTCATGTGCGGTCGGGTTATACTCTCACAGACAATATTAATTTCACAATTCACATTAACATGCCCAAAGATTCTTTTTAACATACTTCAAAACAGGAGTAGGTTCTCAATTCGTCTGTTTTTTTTTTAATGATTGTTTTTTTATGGGTATGGTTATATTTCAAGGGTGGTTGGTGTCATATCAATTTTATGAAAGTATCCTAAGACTTTTTTATTCCAAAAACTATCGTGAACTTGACTATTCATATTGTAAAAATGGGAATTTCACGCACTGCACTATCGGTGAACTAACGTTAGTGCACGGCGCGACGCGGAAGGAGAAAGTAGCAACCACTCACCCTGATGAAGACTCTCGGAATGAGTCGAAACTTAGTCGGTGCCTTCACCGATAGTGCAGTACGTGAAAATTCCCGTTTTTACAATATGAATATCCTAAGACATTTCATATTGGACTTTTATCAACTTCCCGTTAGTTGAAGTCGGTTTTTATCTTTCCTGAAATAACATATATCATTTATTTTCCATGATAATACATTAATTCCATATTTTTTTATTTCCTAGACTAAATATTGTAGTTTCATGTGATCTACATAAATAAAAATATAATTAAAGTTAGATTTTACAAGGCCCCTTTCAGACTACAAGACTACAAACCCTCCTAAGAAAGAAATACATTTATTTAGCACGAAATAAAAAACAAATTAAGTAAGGATAGTAAGATGAGTTATGAAAAAAAAATAGGTAGTAATATTTAAAAAGGTACTTATAAGTATAACTGAAACAGAAATGCCCCACACATCTTACTAATCCTTCCACACAGTTCAATATCACATACAAAAAGGTATCAGCTCAGCATAATGCTAGGTGGCTACCTACTTAGCGTTGGTATTCTGCTGTAACGTCACAGACGCCAAAAGCAAACAATACTCTCAAGAAATTAAATGATTAATAATAAAAATAATAAAATTTGTTTATTTGATCCAAAATACAGATGCTTATTTACAAACTAAGATACGAAAACAACTCAATACAACATTCAATGTAGGTAGTGGATATGTTATAAATTGATACTTTTTTTTTAATGTTATAATAAAGTATTTTAAACACCTCTCAGGTACAATCGACAGTTCAAGAGATATTCGGTCGCGCGCCGTCCCGCGCCGTGAACCCCGACGAGGCGGTCGCGGTCGGCGCCGCCGTGCAGGGCGGAGTCCTGGCGGGCGACGTCACTGACATACTCCTGCTGGATGTGACCCCTCTCTCGCTGGGCATCGAGACCCTCGGCGGTGTCTTCACCAAGCTCATCACCAGGAACACCACGATACCCACAAAGAAGAGTCAAGTCTTCTCCACCGGTGAGTAACTATCATACTAATCTATACTATAATTATAAAGAAGAAATGTTTTTTTGTTTGTTTGTACCAAATAGGCTCCGAAACTAATGGACCGATTTTAACCATTCTTCAAGAACTAAGCTATCAAATGCGAAAACAGTTTTGCATATCCGACTGGTAGTTCCATAGATTAGCGCGTGCAAACAAACTCTTCAGCTTTATTATTAGATCACAGGTTCTCAAACTTATTTTTCCCAACGTCCACTTTGAGAATCAAAAAAAATACTGGCGTCCCCCAAAGTTTTTAAACAAAACAACCTATGCCTTCCTCTCCAGACCGCTTAAGCGTCCACAATATATTCTAGTCATCTACCGCCCCTAAGAAGACCTCCAGCGCCCACAAGGGGGCGTTATCGCTCACTTTGAGAAACAGTGGTATAGATTAATATTTCGTTGACAGCTGCCGACGGACAGACGCAAGTAGAGATCAAAGTGCATCAGGGCGAGCGCGAAATGGCCACCGACAACAAGCTGCTCGGGCAGTTCTCGCTGGTGGGAATACCACCCGCGCCGCGTGGTGTACCGCAGATTGAGGTAACGTACATCCCACCATTAATTACAGACTCAATACATTTCATTCTGTCTATAAATATAGAATACATCCCGCTCATTACAGACAGATTAAATCGTACTCATTACAGACAGTATACATCCCATTTATTACATACAGAATACATCCCACTCAAATTACAAACAGATTACATCCCACTCATTACAGACAGATTACATCCCACTCATTACAGACAGAATACATCCCACTCAAATTACAGACAGATTACATCCCACTCTTGAGTGAATTATATTAGAATGTATACTGTCAAAAGAGTATACATTCCAATCATTTCAGACAAAATACATCGCACTTATTACATACATTATGACAGACGGACAAACGCTTATAAATTATGTTAAACAATTTCCCCAAACATTTTAAATCATATATTATTATGTTATCTATAAAAACTTGTTGGAAGTATCCAGATATTTATCTGTGCCTATCTGTTTGTCTAAGTAACTATTTATATTAACAGGTAACATTCGACATTGACGCTAACGGCATCGTTCACGTATCAGCGAGAGACAAGGGCACCGGCAAGGAACAACAGAGTGAGTACCTTATACCATAAATTATAAAAATAATATCTGAAACTGCAGCACACCTCTCGACACCGAAGAAGGGAATCGATCCCGCTACCTTATACGTCTCAGGCGGGCCTTCGCCCACTGCGCCACTAGGTCGAGTATCTATTCCATATTTCATACGATCGTGTCGCGGTTATAATACCAGGTTTACAAATGCGACGCGAGTAGCGAGGCGAATGACGAATGGTGCTTGGTACTAATCTGTCGTGAAAGACGCATGAGTGAACGGCACGCTCGTTACTCGCCTCGCGACTCGCAAGATTGATCACTCCGCAGTTGTGTGAACGGTAGTTCGCGGCGGCTTGTGCACGAACTTTTTGACGAGTGTCGAGAAGAATGCGAACGCGCAATAATGATTGATCTTAATGCATTGGTATAAAACAATGTTCAAGTCCTTCTCATAGCTTGAATATAAAAAACAATGCTATAGAATAACATTGGAAAACCACCCGTCAGCTTGCTATATTCTGACGGGTCAGCAATATTATGTGACATATTCATTATTTTTTTTTATTTATAAGATATATTTGAATAAAACCTATTTTTATATTTTGACAGAAAACTCCTAATATTTGACTGCAAACTCATCACTTGATTTATAACAGAGACATTTAGAAAACCTCTTGCTATTTGAGAGAAAACTTTTGGACGCTTAACATAAAAACTCATGATACTCTACAAAAATCTCACGACACTCAACATAAAAACAGTTGCCGCTCGACTATTATCACGCTAATATCCCCGCAGTCATAAGAAAACTTTTGACGCTTGACATAAAACTCATGATACTCAACAAAAAAACTCAAGACACTCAACATAAAAACAGTTGCCGCTCGAATATAATCACGCTCATATCCCCGCAGTTATAAGAAAACTTTGATGCTTGACATAAACCTCATGATACTCTACAAAAAAAACTCACCGACACTCAACGTAAAAACACTTGACGCTTGACATAAAAACTCATGATACTCTACGAAAAAAACTCGCCGACACAACATAAAAACAGTTGCCGCTCCACTATAATCACGCTTATATTGCCGCAATCATAAGAAAACTTTGTCGCTTGACATAAAAACAGTTGCCGCTCGACTATAATCACACTTATATTGCAGCAATCATAAGAAAACTTTGTCGCTTGACATAAAAACAGTTGCCGCTCGACTATAATCACGCTTATATCCCCGTATTCATAAGACAACTTTTGACACTCAACATAAAAACAGTTGCCGCTCCACTATAATCACGCTTATATTGCCGCAATCATAAGAAAACTTTGACGCTTGACATAAAAACTGTTGCCACTCGACTATAATCACGCTTATATCCCCGTATTCATAAGACAACTTTTGACACTCAACATAAAAACAGTTGCCGCTCGACTATAATCACGCTTATATTGCCGCAATCATAAGAAAACTTTTGACGCTTGACATAAAAACAGTTGCCGCTCGACTATAATAACACTTATATTGCCGAAATCATAAGAAAACTTTTGATGCTTGACATAATCACAGTTGCCGCTCGACTATAATCACGCTTATATCCCCGTATTCATAAGACAACTTTTGACGCTTGACGAATAAAACTCATGATTTTCAACAAAAAAACCTCACGACGCTCAACATAAAAACAGTTGCCGCTCGACTATAATCACGCTTATATCCCCGCAGTCATAATCCAATCGTCCGGCGGCCTCTCGAAGGACGAGATCGAGAACATGGTGAAAGCGGCGGAACAGTTCGCGGCCACGGACAAGCAGCGCCGCGAGCGTGTGGAGCTCTCCAACCAGGCGGAGGGCGTCCTCCACGACACCGAGACCAAGATGGACGAGTACAAACACCAGCTACCCCAAGACGAGGTGACTAATATAACGGGTGTTAAAAGACACTAACTCATTGGGATATTTTACTGGACTATACCTAGGAATCCACTGGTTTTGGAGATATTGATAGACAAAGTTTTTTTTTTCTTGAATCCTTTGTTCCTTAAGCTTTGAACCAAACAAATATTATCAACATTTTCTAATTTTCTTAACAAAATACGTATAGATAGATATCAGTTACAGCTGATATACATAACTAGCTTCTGCCCACGGCTTCGCCCGCGTGGTACCCGAATAAAAAGTAGCCTATGTGTTATTCTGATGTATAATCTATATTACCGTAAAGTTTCATCAAAATCCGTTCTGTAGTTTTTGCGTGAAAGAGCCACGAACATCCATCCTCACAAACTTTCGCGTTTATAATATTAGTAGGATATAATTGATATCCTGTACGTTTATTTCCAGTGCGACAAACTCCGCGGCGAGATCGCGAAGCTGCGCGAGCTGCTCGTCAAGAAGGATTCCGTGGACCCTGAGGAAATCCGCACCGCAACCAACACCCTGCAGCAGGCTAGTCTGAAACTCTTCGAGCAGGCCTACAAGAAGGTAGGGCTCCACTCCCATTTCACTAGAAACTCATGACACTTCTAGCAGGCTTACAAGAAGGTAGGGCTCCGCTCCCATTCCACTAGGAACTCATGACACCTCGAACAGGCCTACAAGAAGGTATTGTCTATTAGGGTGAAAGGAAACGTAAGCGTGAGGTATTTATTTGTCTATTAGCGTGAGCGAAAACGTAAGCGTGAAGTATTTGTCTATTAGAGTGAAAGGAAACGTAAGCGTGAGGTATTCGTCTATTAGCGTGAAAGGAAACGTAAGCGTGAGGTATTTTTCTATTAGCGTGAAAGGAAACATAATCGTGAGGTATTTGTTTGTTAGCGTGAAAGGAAACGTAAGCGTGAGATATTTGTCTGTTAGCGTGAAAGGAAACGTAAGCGTGAGGTATTTGTCTATTAGCGTGAAAGGAAACGTAAGCGTGAGGTATTTGTCTGTTAGCGTGAAAGGAAACGTAAGCGTAAGCTATTTGTCTAGACCCCAGGATTTTATCTCTGATTTATGTCTGTTGGGATGTTTATTAATATTTATAATTTTAATGTACAGCACTTTTTTGAGCCAAGGCAATCCCCCGAAGAATGCATTGGTCAAGCAAAAGTGGCCTGTTATCAGCCAGTGAGATTGCAATAGCTCTCTGGACGATTGTCGCCACCTACAATTGAACCTGTCTGCTTTGCATAAAGACCCAAGACAAGGTTTTGACCGCCGAGAGAAAAAAAATATGATGTCCCTCTCTTTTGTTTGACAGAAATCGTTTTTGTCCTCTCTTTCGTAGACAAAACGTTGTCTTGGAGCTCCATGCTAAGCGGGCTGATATTCATCATTTTTCTTGCAAATATCTGTCTCGGATTTGGGTATTTTCTATGTATAATATGTATGTATTTACACAGAAAGTATGTAAGTAAGTATATCAGACATGTAGTTCCCATAATACAAGCTCTGCTTAGTTTGGGGCTAGATGATGCTGTGTGAAAAATGGTCCAGCATTATTTTATTTTATACTGCTTCAGCCCACGGCTTCGCGTGGTACCCGGATAAAAAGCAGCCTATGTGTTATTCTGATGTCTAAGCTATATTACTGTAAAGTTTCATCAAAATCCGTTCAGTAGTATTTGCGTGAAAGAGTAACAAACATCCATCCTCACAAACTTTCGCGTTTATAATATTAGTAGGATAAGTATCTATTAATGTATTGTATATAATTTAATTATAACTAAAATACTGAACTTTGCAGATGGCAGCGGAGCGCGAAGGTCAGCAACAGCAGAGCACGGAACAGACCTCAGAAGACGAGAAGAAGAAAGAAGAGAAGAATTAAACTCGCAGAAATGCCTCACGGCATTTAACTATTACCAAATATACTAAGTGTAGGTTGAGACGCACCTACTTAATGAGTAGTTTGAGATGTTTCATGTTCTTTATACCTTTGAATCACTGTTCAAATTTAAGCATTACCTAAATTTATTCCTGATAAAGAAATAGAAATTTGAATTTCTGGGAGTATTGTTCATATAGCTTGAGTTTAAATAGCGTTTATGAGGGTGGAAATGGGTTAATTAATAGGGTTATTCCACAAATCCCCCATTAAAATCCCACTTAGGGGGGGAAACTAAAAATCGAAAAATAAATGTCTAGAATTCCCCCCTGATAATCCCCCTTAAGGGGGAAAACTGGAATCGAAAAATACTTATATGACATAGAAATGTGTTTTTTTGAAATGATTAATTGGACAGTTATACACTAGATACTAATATCTAATGTATGATTGGTAATTTCCCCGCCAATCAGTGCAGTGGCATTGCTGTGTTCCGGTTTGGACTGTATGGATGCCGGTGTAATTACATGCACATGAGACTTCACCCGTTTTGTCTCAGGGATGGTAACTATTTACCAACAGGTGGGCCATAAGCTTGTTTCCACTATAGTAGTGATAAATAATAATAATTTCTTTGGTTCAATTGTGATAAAATATTTTTCTGGATTTACCGTTTTCATTCATTCAATGGTCATCCTGCGGTTGGTCAATAACCATTGGTTATTGGGATTGGGATTAAGGTCATCGCTCGAACAGGAAACGCACTTCGACGTAATTGACCCGTTATTTTACTACTTACGCCGAAAACTTTATTAGATTTATTTTATCGTTAATATTGGAAATGTTATTCCTTCTTTTGTAGAATTATTTAGTTTTATTTCTGCAGGAGGCTGACGGAATTTTGTTGAAAATGTGAACAGGGGGGGGTTAGACAAATACCAATTACTGATGTCGTTAAAGCCGGCGGAAAGATTAATTTGTATGGGAATGGCGTTAGCTGTGGAAATGTCTCGTGACAGCTGCCAAGTTTTACCTCGAAAAATTTGCGTTAGCGTGAAAAGAAAAGTAAGCGTGAGGTATTTGTCTAGACCCCCTTGTATGAGATATACACTCCGACGTGGTTGTTATAGCCGGGATCTACAGCAGTACGTGTCTTCTGAAGCACAGAAGCGCTCGGTTGTAGCCAGTGACGGTCAACCGGCGAAACGTTGGCAAGCTATGCGATGAGCGTTTTTTTATTCAATGCTAGAAATCTCTAGTTGACTTTTAGGGATGTAACATTATTAATTTATTTTATTTTTTAATGCATTTTTGAACGCTTCCTGTAGATTTAAAACCTTATAAGTAGGCTGTTAGTATCGTATCGTTAGTTATTAATGTAATATATTTGCAAGCCTCACAAATGAAATGTATGTATGGAACAATTTTTTGATAGCATTTTCGACTTGTATCTGTGTATGTATCGTTTGCATTTAGTATATAAAAATGATTTTAAAAGATTGTTCCCTGTTGGTTGTTTTGTTATGTACTACATAGGATATTATGTGGTTTGATCTGCTAGTAGGTATGTTTCATATTGATCGCATCCTATAATTTAGACAAAATGTCTCAAATGTTAGATTACCTTATTCTTGATGAAATGATTGTGTTTTGAATGACACAGTTTTGTCTGCACGTCATTTACTAATCCAATCAATTTTCAACCAATCTTTGAGGATAGATAGATTTTTCAGATAGAGGACCTTTTAGGAAATACATTATCAACCAATTTATTTCCTAAAAAGTATCCTCAAAGATCTACTCGCAGATAAAATTCGTCATCGTGTTTTTTTTTCAAACACCTGGAAAACTACTGCTCACTGTTCGTGGCGGCGACTATACGAACCGTATGCACGTATTTTTTTTTGGAAAGATCTTTTTTAGCAGTTTCTTTGTCAAGTGTTTTAAAGTTTTTTCTCTATTATCTTCATTATGAAACGTACCTGTATTAGTGAAATGCGCGTTCGTCGCTCGTGTGTCTGTGTGCGTGCGCGCTGTATGATACTATGCTAAATTGTATGACGTTAGTTTAGTGGAATATAGTTTTCGATGTAATTTTTATGTTGTTTTATTTAATGACTTACCTACAGCTGACGCGGTGGCGGTAAAAAGGGGCCTAAAATACCGCGACCGCCATCGCTTCAGTTTGACCTAGCCTTAGTATATTGGCCTCGATTCTGTAGTACACCAACTAAACTAAATTTAAACTGTCGCTCTCTTTTACTGATAGTGCAAGCAAGAAAGAGATAGCTACAATTTTAGTGCTGTCAAATTAGTCAGATTTAAGTTTGCCATACAAATTTAGTCGTGATTTCAAAACATGACTATAAACACGAAGAAAAGCGGCACGTAAACTGATTTGACAGCAGCACACGGCACTAAAATTGTAGCTATCTCTTTCTTGCGTACACTATCAGTAAGAGAGCGATAGTTTAAATTTAGTTTAGTCAGTGTACTACAGAATCGAGGCCAATATCTGTGGTCTAGACATTCGCTTTCAAATATGTACAGCATCAAACGACTCAAGCAAGTCTCGGACAAACTCTTCTCTAGATAGAGAGAAACTCTTTATTGCACATCAAAGAAAAATACAGAAACAGGAATTTTTAAAAATGAAAGGTACAATGGGTCTTATCGCTAAAAGCAATCTCTTCCAGACAACCTTTGGTTGGACAAGATAAAAATTTAAGTCGTTTTTGAGAGCTATTCTCCTGCCTTCTGCTGGTACAGCTTCTGCCTTGTTTCAGGGAATCTTTATGGATCTTTATTCTTTATCTACTGGCAGTATTTGATACGAAAAGTGTCATGCCGCCATTTTGTGTATGCAGTGATTTAGAACCCATTTTCGTGTATAGGTGTTTATGTATGTATTTACAAAAAAACGTATATATTAGTATATCAGTCATATAGTTAAGGGGCTAGATGATGCTGTGTGAAAATGTCCAACATTATTTATTTATTATATCAAAGTTTGAAGCCGAAATTTTGTGCTAGTCAGACCCTAGAGTATTCCTGCGTAACTGTCCTATTGCTGCGGTAACGTTTTTAGCGTTTTGAGCTAGGTTTAGCTAAGTATTTTAATAAAAAAAATACAATTAATTTAAGTGGGTTAAGAGGACTAAGTAGCATTTTGTAGGTAAGGTGGTATATCAATCAATCTTCCCACTACCTTTCTGTCGACTGCCGCCGCAATTTTTTACCAGTCTACTATACCCTTTGTCGTAGATTTCCAGGAACTACGAAAACCGTGGTACATCACAAAATGAAAAATACAACAAGTTTTCATTCATCCTTTTTGGTATTACGGAACACCAACTTCTGAACGGCTAATATTGCTATCGCGCATGCACGGGCGGCACTGCATCAGTCAAAAAGAGCTATATTTTTGGACACGCTTCGAATTTAAGTTATGAGCGCTGTACGCCGGATCCTTAAGACCCAATCGGTCTCATTACGAAACGTGGTTTAAGTCAAGTTTAAGAAAAAACTCGGGTGTAGACTCTGGTTTTAGAAAATTGTTATTACGAAACGAGGTTTAAGCCAAAAACCGCGGTCTATCTGTGGTTTATAATAAAACCAGCCAGCCCCCTAGTTTATCTCTGGTTTTAGCTAAATCTGTCATGTCTTTTTACACATTTGAATGTAATTGCTTGTGTACCTTCGATAATTCATACTTATCTGTTATTATTTTGTGTTTCCTAAACGACTAAGACTAAGAAAATAGACTTGAATTTAATTGAAGATTTTGATTGTTGCGATTTTAAAAAAGGACATTTTAGCGCCTTAGTCGCTTACGTTTCGTTTCAAGTAAATAATCGTAACCGGAAAATTCTTAGTAAAAATATATTTGATTTTATTTCCAGAGAGTTTTACTGTTTATTCTAATAATAAGCTGACTGGTTATGGAGGCAAATAAATAATCATATGTTTTAATACACGAGTAACGAAAGTTGTGCATTCTGACACCAAGGCATCAAACTGGTTTGGTTGCTGCATTACTACCTACTAAACATTCCATGACGGTGTCGTTATTTTTGTGTGCGGTCGCTTCATTATAATTATGTACCTACCTACAGTAAAGTTTATAATGTTAGTTTTAATGCATACCTACTTATTACTCCTACTTATAATTTCACTGATGTTTTTGTTGTGCATTTTTATCTCAAATACAGTAACACATCGAGAACCTAGTGTCTAGACAAACCTAACATAGGTTTAAAGATGCTACTAACTAACTATTGTACCTACTTAATATGTTAATAAATAAATAAATAAAATAAAATAAATAATAACTGGCACCTTTTTTTAAATCGTGACGTAAATAATAAAGCAAATCATTTTATTCAAGATTCTTGAAGGAATGGAACGTTATCGATGTTTGGAGCATGGGGTGCCGTGATTACACAACCATGGAATGCACAACCATGGAAAACACAACCATGGAATTGGTGTATATTTTGGTCGCAAATTCCAAGGTTGTGTTTTCCATGGTTGTGCTTTCCAGCCCGTACAAAATAATGCACACACTGGGAAAACACAACCATGGAAAAGGCTGCCAAAATGGCTTCCAATTCCCAGGTCGTGCTTTCCTTGGTTGTGTTTTCCATGGTTGGACAATCCCGACACGTGTCGGGAATGTACAACCCTGGAAAACGCAACCATGGAATTTGAAGCCAAATGACGTCATAACTCTCGACGCTCATTGGTCGAGAGTTCGTCATATTGTTGAGCTCTCATTGGTCGATGCAAAGTAGTCGCATGACGAGGACGAGCCTCGTTTGCACTGAGCAAGTTCTAATATGTTCAATCAAGAGTTGCCAACATAAACAATAAGTTAATGTTGGCTTGAAAAAACCTTCCTAGGCAAATCCGTCTTGGATAGGTTAGGTTATTAGGTTTTTTTTTATTACCACTCAGAAAAGTAGGAATCAAAAATGTGTGAATAATGTCCAGCATTATTTATTTATTTGTTTATAATCAAATCAACACTTGTGGCTAGTGTGTTTCTGGGTTTAATGATTTCATCTATAGTCTGTGGTACTCGTCTATAAAAATAGGATAGTACGATTTATACTCTGTAGTTGCATCTAAACGAAGCATGGGCTTTCAACCAATCACAGCAATGGTCACAAAATCCCGGGTTGTGTATTCCATGGCTGTACATTCCCGACACGTGTCGGGAAAGCGCAACCATGGAAAATACGGCCTGGAATTTGCGACCATTTTGGTTGCAAATTCCTGGCCGTGTTTTCCATGGTTGTGCATTCCATGGTTGGACATTCCCAGCACGTGCCGGGAAAGCGCAACCAGGAATTTGCGACCATTTTGGTCGCAAATTCCTGGCTGCGCTTTCCTGGCTGTGTATTCCTGGCTGCGCTTTCCATGGTTGTGCTTTCCATGGTTGTACAATAACCGGACTCGGAGCATGCAAAGTCCAAGATCATTGTCAGTGAATGATTGAATGATACACCTAGACCCGAGTTTAAGTTGGGTTTAGTTAGACCTCGGAAAAATCTACTTTTGTAATAAAGTCAAGTCGAAGTCAAAGATATTTATTTAGACCTGGACTTAGTAGTCCTGGCTTAAACTCGAGTTTAGACCACGTTTCGTAATGAGACCGAATAGGTTTTTGACAATTAACTTCAGGTCAAAATAAGACAAACGATAGCTTTGTACAAATCACAAAATTTATTTACAAATAACACTTCATACATACTACATCTTAAAATCGATATCTATTACACATTTAATTCATTCTTAACGATACTAAAACCTCCCTTTGTTGAAGTCGGCTAAAATAGGAAACATTGCAGAATTAATTTAAAGTAACTTAAACAAGCATCACGTCTTGCAAAAATATAGTCCATTATAACACTAGGTACTTAAATAAAGAAGTTTTTAATAACAGTGATGCATAGCACATTAATTATAAAATGGCATCTTCGCAAGAGTGAAGTCAAATACATACATTCAGAAAACATGCTTGAAACTATGTGTTTTTTTATTAAAAATTCAACAGATCACATCAATAAAGTTTGCGATCAGTTTAAAACTACATATTTTTGTTACTGGTAAAACGTTTCCGTCTAGAAGTGGTCTGGATCAGTTGAGCTATCTATAGATCGTTTGCAACGGTCTTTAGATAGCTAGCTGTTTCATCTGTATTTTTTGTATACACCTACGTAGAAGAATTGTTTCCTTTTTAAAAATACAACTTAGATCAAAAACAAACAAACTATTTTATTTGTACTTTTTTTGATGTATTAAATGAATTTAAATAAATTAATATTGATAAGCGATTTAAAAGGATTAATTAAGGTATGTAAGATAAGATGTAAAGGAAAATATTTCATCTTTTAAAAATGATCGCAAACTTTCTCTGATGTATGTACCTACATAATTCTGACCCCACACTAGGATTGCCTGTGTCATGGGTAACAGAGACTAAGAGTAACATGTTACCAAACACCAGTTAGAAGCCGCCAAACAGAATGATGTATGTACATAGTTATGACCCAACAATAGGACTGTGTCGTCAACAACAGAGACTAAGAGTAACATGTTACCAAACACCCGTTAGAAGCCGCCAAAAAGAATGATGTATGTACATAGTTATGACCCAACAATAGGACTGTGTCATCGACAACAGAGACTAAGAGTAACATGTTACCAAACACCCGTTAGAAGCCGCCAAACAGAATGATGTATGTACATAGTTATGACCCAACAATAGGACTGTGTCGTCAACAACAGAGACTAAGAGTAACATGTTACCAAACACCCGTTAGAAGCCGCCAAACAGAATGATGCATGTACATAGTTATGACCCAACAATAGGACTGTGTCGTCGACAACAGTGACTAAGAGTAACATGTTACCAAACACCCGTTAGAAGCCGCCAAACAGAATGATGTATGTACATAGTTCTGACCCCACAATAGGACTGTGTCGTCAACAACAGAGACTAAGAGTAACATGTTACCAAACACCCGTTAGAAGCCGCCAAACAGAATGATGCATGTACATAGTTATGACCCAAAAATAGGACTGTGTCGTCGACAACAGTGACTAAAAGTAACATGTTACCAAACACCCGTTAGGAGCCGCCAAACAGAAAGTTGAAATCGAAAGAAAATCTATCGAAAAGAATGCTGTAAAAGAGTTAAGTCGAGCAAAAATTAGCCGCAGATGTATCTAACGGCCAAATACTGAAACTCTGCTCAAGATTTAAGTACAGTTGGAAAAGGATGGATCTAATTAATATCTCATCGACAAATTCAAATGACATTATTATCACTTTTTTATTTTTTTGTAATATTCTGTTGTTGTTGTACATTTAAATTTATTCATTTGCATAACATGTTAAATATTTTTTATTTTTGTATTAAGTAATTATTAAATGATAATGAGATTAATTAATTTTGCATGCTTGTGAGCTGACCATGGCTGTACCTACTTTATTTTTTACTACACATTGTAACCCATGTTTCGCAAATAAACAAATCTGAATCTGAATCTGAATTGCAATGTACGGAGATGTTAAGATGTTTTATTAAAAAAAAACAGTCGTTAAGTCGCCATTAAACGTTGAGTAGCGATTCAATATTCGGCAGTAAAGTCAAATAAATGTTTCTATAAAATGGGGTCAGTAACTGGCGCATAAAATTTAAATTCCAAATTTTAAGTTAAAACGTTAGATTGCTATTCGATTTTAACACACTTCCGGAAGCTGGGACTCAACAGTTTTGGCTGTCCCTTACCCCCGCTGCGATACCACTGATTGCTAGGCTGGGAACAAAGACTTTTTGTTTTTTCCCCGTGTCCCCACTGTTGGTGAAGATGGGAAAAACTGGTTCTAACTGTCCCTTATGATGTTTATAAAATATATATACATAGTTTATACGATGCATAGAACCTGTGCCATCCATGTACAAGCACCATTCCCTCCGCTGTCATGTCTGATTGCATGGATACCTATTTTTTTATAATCTTCCCCGTTCCCCCACTGTTGGTGAAAATGGAAATAGCCGATAAAACTGACCCTTACCCCCGCTGCCATGCATACTATACGCGTGGCAGAGATTGTTCGTTTTCCCCGTGTCCCCATTGGTGAGGAGAATAATAACCCGGACTAATCAATCGACCGTATATAAAACTGATACCTGACACTTCCATGCTTTACATACAAATCAAATATAAATATTAAAATAATCCACACAACTGGAATGATATCCTAAAATCGACACTATCATTCAATTAATAGGGAATACTTTTCTGTTTTATATCTAAAAGGATTATCAACATCATAAGTCCTATTATTAAAACTACGAAACACATCGTAGTACGGAAACACTTGGTCACAAATCCTGATAAAAGTGGCTGAACAATAGATTTAAGATAAAAATACGTTACAAGAACATTATTATTTATTCTACCCCGGCTTCCTTACCCGGATATATATAGCTTACTCAAGGTCACAGTCTAAAATTCTAAAATTATCCAAAGCTGTTCAGACGTCTCAAGTATCATCGAGTAACTAATAACAATCAAATTTATATTATTAAAATGCAACACTAAATCTTCGATGAAACATCTTCGATTAGGAATACGCACAAAAAAATATTTCAGTTTTTCAACGCGGTTCCTGATGATCAAACTTGGCAAAGAAGTTTGACCAGGCGGAAGAACCGCATTTAGTCACATCAACCACTCTTCAGTGTGTGAACCAGGTACTTAAATCTACTCACAAAGTATTATCTTACTGTGAAAACTGCTATTATTTCCAAAACTCTAGTAAAATCTCTGAAATAAACATCATGAAATACATTGTGATCAAAAGCTAATTGCATTTAAGTGAAAATCTACTTTTAAAAGACATCTAACATTTAGATTGTGTATGTTCGCATTTTCAACCCATATTTATTGCTTGTGCGAGGCGCACTATCACCACACTTGTTGATTCACAATCAGTCACTTCGCCCTCACAGGGTCATACCACAAAACATCCATTAACCCCCCGTGTGACCAAGAAAAAACTAGCAACTAGTGAGCGATCGTTTTATTCTACAAGTCCATGAACCGATTCCCGACAAGGTACGCTACTCGTAATATTCCCACGCAATATTCGTATTTTCCCGTTCGTCCCACTGGGGAGACGGGTGGGAATTTATGTTTAAGGTATGCTCCCGTTCGTCCCACTATTATTACCATCGTCCGTTTACTAACATTATAAGACTTTGCCGAATCAGCGACAACATCGAGATTTGTATTTAAAAACGCCTGTCGTAAATGCAACGTCGAGAACCTGGAGCCTATTTCACAAAAGTTACCATGAAAGTGGTATTTGTCTAGACACCCTGGCCTGATCAAGTAATGATGAATACAGGCTGTGGTTGATTATAAAAGGGAGTTTCCTTGGACACCAGTAACTTGCTAGTTTTGTGAAACAGGCCCGTCCAGTAGTAGCCACTACAGGTTAATGATGCAAATGTTTTGTGAAACAGGCCCGTGCAAGTAATTATGAGTACAGGCTATTGATAATGCTGAAAGGGGGGGGTTCCTTGGACACTAGTAACTTGTAAGTTTTGTGAAACAGGCCCGTCTAGTAGTAGCCACTACAGGTTAATGATGCAAATGTTTTGTGAAACAGGCCCGTGCAAGTAATTATGAGTACAGGCTATTGATAATGCTGAAAGGGGGGGGTTCCTTGGACACTAGTAACTTGTAAGTTTTGTGAAACAGGCCCGTCTAGTAGTAGCCACTACAGGTTAATGATGCAAATGTTTTGTGAAACAGGCCCGTGCAAGTAATTATGAGTACAGGCTATTGATAATGCTGAAAGGGGGGGGTTCCTTGGACACTAGTAACTTGTAAGTTTTGTGAAACAGGCCCGTCTAGTAGTAGCCACTACAGGTTAATGATGCAAATGTTTTGTGAAACAGGCCCGTGCAAGTAATTATGAGTACAGGCTATTGATAATGCTGAAAGGGGGGGGTTCCTTGGACACTAGTAACTTGTAAGTTTTGTGAAACAGGCCCGTCTAGTAGTAGCCACTACAGGTTAATGATGCAAATGTTTTGTGAAACAGGCCCGTGCAAGTAATTATGAGTACAGGCTATTGATAATGCTGAAAGGGGGGGGTTCCTTGGACACTAGTAACTTGTAAGTTTTGTGAAACAGGCCCGTCTAGTAGTAGCCACTACAGGTTAATGATGCAAATGTTTTGTGAAACAGGCCCGTGCAAGTAATTATGAGCACAGGCTATTTATAATGCTGAAAGGGGGGGGGGGGGGGGGGGGTTTCCTTGGACACTAGTAACTTGTAAGTTTTGTGAAACAGGCCCGTCTAGTAGTAGCCACTACAGGTTAATGATGCAAATGTTTTGTGAAACAGGCCCACGGCAGTAATTATGACTTAAGAGGGCTCAACTTAAAAAGAGAAGTTTCTTGGACACACTAGTTAACTTGCATGCTTTGTGGAACAGGCCAGCGCCGGTAGCGTCTGCAGTTATGACGTCATCATGTCGTTGACGTTGGCCGCGGCGCTGCTCGCTGTCGTCCCCTTCAGGATGTCGTTAATGTCCCGACGGAACATCGACAGGTTTTGCGTGAATCTGTAAACAAATTTTAAAAAATTAAGTAAAAATAAAACGGATGTAACGCAGTTGACCTGAAGAGTTAATCGAAGCGATAAGAACGCCCATTGTACTTTTAGTTTTGTAAAAAAAATCTTTTTTGTATTTTTTCAGTGTACAATAAAGTATTTTTATACTTTCATTCTAGTCTTATTGATATTCCGAACATGACACTAATTGTAGTAGTTTTTTTAATCTACTCCTTTAATTAGCAGTTGCTATCTGAGACGAGCAGTTGCTATCTGAGACGAGCAGTTGCTATCTGAGACGAACAGTTGCTATCTGAGACGAGCAGTTGCTATCTGAGACGAGCAGTAGCTATCTGAGACGAGAACCAGCTATTGGGATGCGAGGCGAGCAGTTGACGAGCAGTGGCGCAGTGGGCGAAAGCCCGCCTGAGACGCAGATGGTTGCGGGTTCGATTACCGCGGGACAAATGTTTGTATCTGCATATATTTGTCTCGGGATCTGGGTATTTTCTATGTATAATATGTATGTATTTAGAAAAAAAAAATTAAATAAGTAGTATACCAGTCATGTAGTTCCCATAACACAAGCTCTGCTTTGGGGCTAGATGATGCTGTGAAAATGTCCATTATTTATTTATTATTTAGTTGCTATCTGAGACGAGCAAAGCTACCTGTCTCTGTTCTTGGTGAGTAGGTTGGGCTCGACGCCCTGCATCAGCGACGTGAACCAGCTGTCGAGCTGCGGCTGCTTGTCGCGCGGCTGCGACGCCAGCAGCTGCTGCCTGAGACGCGCAAACGCCTCCTCGTTGAGTAGGATCAGGCCGAGGAGCGGCCGCGACATGGACCACTGGTTGCAGCAGTCTTCGAACATTATCACATTCAGCACCTGGAAATAAACACAAGCATATCCATGAGAAGCCTAGCGGGCGGTACCACGACTTCCAATAAGAAGGGCGTGAGTTCAAAGACCAAGTATTCATAAGAAGGACGTGAGTTCAAAGCCCAAGTATCGATAAGAAGGGCGTGAGTTCAAAGACCAAGTATCCATAGGAAGGGCGTGAGTTCAAAGACTAAGTATCCATAAGAAGGGCGTGAGTTCAAAGACTAAGTATCCATAAAGGCGTGAGTTCAAAGACCAAGTATCCATAAGAAGGGCGTGAGTTCAAAAACCAAGTATCCATAAGAAGGGCGTGAGTTCAAAGACCAAATATTCATAAGAGGGGCGTGAGTTCAAAGACCAAGGTATCCATAAGAAAGGCGTGAGTTCAAAGACCAAGTATCCGTAAGAGGGGCGAGTTCAAAGACCAAGTATTAATAAGAGGGGCGTGAGTTCAAAGACCAAGTATCCATAAGAAGGGCGTGAGTTCAAAGACCAAGTATCCGTAAGAGGGGCGTGAGTTCAAAGACCAAGTATTAATAAGAGGGGCGTGAGTTCAAAGACCAATTATCCATAAGAGGTGCCTAGCGAGCGGTATCCCGACTTCCAATCCGGAGATAGTGAGTTCGAAGTCGGTCGTTCACGTATCTTTCTACTAGAGACATTTATGTGCTCAATACGATGAAGTTACAGGTCAAAGTCAAAGTTCATTCAAATCACGGGGATCACTTTGAAACGCCGTCGGTTTTATCTACTGCCTGTTCTTCCGCGATCGAAATAGCTTCAGGGGGATCGAAAGTGCATCGAGTGACTTCGAGAAAATGGTACAGCCGTACGTTAAATGGAATGCCGACCACAGATAATGCAGAGGTGTTGTCATCTACATTTAGGTGTGGCCAGTTACATTAAAATACATTAAAATAACGTAAAAAAATGCCAAGTAATTCGGCAATATGTCACTGAAAATTCAGGCTTCTAGTTACATAGATGAATTTAAATAATAATTATTGATTACTAGTTGTTGCCCGCGGCTTCGCCCGCGTGGTATGTTAATAAAAGTAGCATATGACCGTATCCAGTCTTCAAACTATGTCCACGAACTTTTGAATGAATCGAACCAAGGATTACAATTTATACAAAGTTTAGAACTCAATTGCACACCCCAAAGGGTAGTTTTGGAGAAATAAAAAATACGTGTTTCATTATTTACTTTAAAGTTTATTTGTACAGTTTTGGACGAAACAATGTTTTTTTTTCATAGAAACTTTACCGCCCTATTTTACCCCCTTAGGGGTCGACTTTCGAAAATTACATTAGCCTATGTGTTATTCCAGATCCTAAACTATCTACATTCCAAATTTCATCAAAATCAGTTTAGTAGTTACGGAGATACGTGGTAACAAACATTCACACACACACAGACTTTCGCATTTATTATATTAATTAGAATAAAAATAATATAGATCTATTTATTTTCCTCATTTTTTAAATTCAGTTTAAAGTAAAGAGGACTGCATTTAGGTGTGGTCAGTTACACGGATACATGTAATGTATCCGTGTGTTATGTTTTTGATGTGATGATATATCGATGACGACCTCTGTGGCGCAGTGGGCGAAGGTCCGCCTGAGACGCAGAAGGTTGCGGGTTCGATTCCTGTCACGGGACAAATGTTTGTAAGATCTGCAAATATTTGTCTCGGATGTGGGTGTTTTCTTATGTATAATATGTATGTATTTACAAAAAAAAAAAAAAAGTATTTATGTAGTATATCAGTCATGTAGTTCCCATAATACAAGCTCTGCTTAGTTTGGGGCTAGATGATGCTGTGTGAAAAATGTCTAGCATTTATTTATTTATTTATTTATTATTTATATATACGTACAGTGGCTAGCAACTGCTGCATGATCTCGGGCCGTCGCTGCAGCACCTCTATAAACATGTTGCTGATCTCAGGCGGCGGATGGCGTGGGTTCGACACCTTGTTGCTCGCTAGAACACCACATAACACAACACACTTTAGTCAATAGTAATTTATTTGGAAAGAGTATGAGACGTCACAAATAAAGTTATTAAATACAATTTTATATACAAAATTACTTAACCAAGAGTAAAATAAATTTCTGCTTGCAAAAATGCAACTTTATTAATTCTTTGATTGAAAATGCTCCAACGCGAACCTATTGTTTTGTAAAAGGATCATCAAAAAGAATAACCAGCCTTGTTTTCTTGCCTTTCTTTCCTGGCTTGGTCGCGGAGGAACAGGCAGTACATAAAACCGACGTTTCAAAGTGATCCTTGTGATATTAATGAATAAATTAATTTTGACTTTGACTTTGCATCATTTGTTTATTTTATTGACGACCTCTGTAGCGCAGTGGGGGAAGGCCCGCCTGCGATGCAGGTTGCGATGCGGATTCGATTTCCACCACGGGACAACAGTTTGTATGATCTGCAAGCGTTTATCTAGATTCTGTATGTTCTCTATGTATGTTTAATATGTAAATAATTTACAAAAAAATGTATATAAGTTTCAGGACATTTTCACACAGCATCATCTAGCCCCAAACTAAGCAGAGCTTATATTATGGGAACTACATGACTGACATACTACTTATATATTTTTTTGTTGTAAATGCATACATTTCTGTACTAATTGCTTAGATATATAGGTACTCACATTTCTGTACTAATTGCTTAGATAGATAGGTACTCACATATCTGTACCAATTGCATAGATAGATAGGTACTCACATTTCTGTACTAATTGCTTAGATAGATAGGTAATCACATATCTGTACCAATTGCATAGATAGATAGGTAATCACATTTCTGTACTAATTGCTTAGATATATAGGTACTCACATTTCTGTACTAATTGCTTAGATAGATAGGTACTCACATATCTGTACCAATTGCTTAGATAGATAGGTAATCACATTTCTGTACTAATTGCTTAGATAGATAGGTACTCACATGTCTGTACTAATTGCTTAGATAGATAGGTACTCACATTTCTGTACTAATTGCTTAGATAGATAGGTAATCACATATCTGTACCAATTGCATAGATAGATAGGTACTCACATTTCTGTACTAATTGCTTAGATAGATAGGTACTCACATATCTGTACTTATTGCTTAGATAGATAGGTACTCACATTTCTGTACTAATTGCTTAGATAGATAGGTACTCACATTTCTGTACTAATTGCTTAGATAGATAGGTACTCACATATCTGTACCAATTGCTTAGATAGATAGGTACTCACATTTCTGTACTAATTGCTTAGATAGATACGTACTCACATATCTGTACCAATTGCTTGAATAGATAGATAATCACATTTCTGTACTAATTGCTTAGATAGATAGATACTCACATTTCTGTACTAATTGCTTGAAGAGGTACGTGACTATGTGGTCGAGGGTCGCGCAACAGCCCGTGCAGACGCTCGTATCTGAAACGAACAGTCAAATCAAAGTCAAAGTCAAAGTCAATAGGTTTTTATTGATTGAAATCACAAAAAACATATAGAAACGACAAATTAACAACTAAAATGAATCCAGTAGAAATCCTTCCTGATGCAGTTTGTCAGAAATCAGAAATGAAATGTATTTATTGTGGAAACTGTGTACAAAAGATCTTAAAAGCTATTTAACTCATATAACTAGGTAATTTATTGATTAAAATGTTTTTTAATGTCTTAAAAAAAATATCTAATTTACTAGTAGGCAGTTCTCTTATGTCTCTATGAATTCAGCAGAAATCATAATATTTATTTGGATAAATATAGGTCATCTAATACATGTTATCTATACTTACTAATATTATAAAGAGGAAAGATTTTTTGTTTGTTTGTATCGAATAGGTCCGAAACTACTGGACCGATTTTAACCATTTATTCACCAAATTAAAGCTAAATTATCAGGAAGTAACATAGGCTATAATTTATTTTCAAAAAATAGAGATCCTTAAGAAAATTGCAATAATGTAACCCAAAGTAACAAAATTTTGCCTATAATTTAGTATTTGGCGTGCGCTGAAAAAACTATTGATGATACATAAAAATGATACACTACATGAACAAAGTACTCATTATTACCTACAAAAAAGTCCGGAGGAGAATATATCTTATTATCATATTTAAGTCACAATAGCAGCTTTTGTGTTCTAAAATTTAATTAGATCGCCGATATTCCCACTTACGCGGGTGAAACCGCGGGGCGCAGCTAGTAATTTATATAGGCCCTTATATATTCTACCAAATGGTGTACAAATGTCAATAGGTAGATTGAGAATCAATTTACACAAGAATAATTATAAAATGTCAGAACTTATGCCCTAACGTTTGAATTAAAAATGTCAATAACTATCTAACTATCACACCTAGTTATGGACATCATCATCATCAGCCTATATTAGTCCACTGCTGGACATCCTGGCCTCCCCTAATGAGCGCCATAGCGCCCTGTCTTCAGCTTGTCGCATCCAGCATCTGCCTGCAGTGTTTCGCAGATCGTCATCCCACCTGGCCGGAGGGCGTCCTACACTACGTTTGCGGAGTCGCGGTCTCCACTCAAGAACACGTTTACCCCAGCGGTTGTCGGTTCTTCGCGAGATATGACCGGTCCACTGCCACTTCATCTTGCTAATTCGTTGAGCTATATCGATAACTTTGGTTCTCTTACGGATGTATTCGTTACGAATCCTATCCTTCAGAGAGACTCCGAGCATAGCTCTTTCCATAGCTCGCTGAGCGACTTTGAACTGGTGGACCAGCCCTATCGTGAGTGTCCACGTCTCAGCTCCGTAGGTCATGAGGGGTAGGACGCACTGATTGAAAACTTTCGTTTTCAAGCATTGCGGTATGGATGACGAGAAGACTCCACGTAGTTTTCCAAACGCTGCCCAGCCTAGCTGGATCCTCCTCTTGGAGAATATGTTATGGACATAATATAATTATTGCCTACTTTGCGGTTATAGAAAAATTCATATATATAGAATTATAGTCATAGAATAATTGATCCCCTAACCATTTTGTCATATATCTTTAAACAAATTGTATGATAAATGTTTGAATGAATTTGTCAATTTATTATACACTTTTATATATTCATTTCTCTTATACATATCTAGCTTGAGTTTAAGTAGGTATAGTTTATGTGGATTCGACATTCCTAATTACTACTTCGGACTGCTTCTTAAAATACTCTGGGTACTGATAATTCTCTAAGCAAGCCAAGGGTAAGATGGGTAAGATGATTTAGGCCCGAATTCATAGTCAAATAGGGGCTCCCCTAGGGGACTGTTCAGGCGCTATGTGAAAATTCAAACGCAAATTCAACCTTTATGCATCCAGAAATAAGGCGAATGCTGAATGATGGATTTTGGGGGACTTTCCAACCTCCGACTTTGAATTGACAACCTCTGTGGCGCAGTAGGCGAAGGTCCGTCTGAGAAGCAGAAGGTTGCGTGTTCGATTCCCGCTGCGGGACAAATGTTTGTATGATCTGCATACATCTGTCATCGGGTCTGGGTGTTTTCTATGTATAATATAAATATATTACAAAAAAAAATGTATACATGTAGTATATCAGTCATGTAGTTCCCATAATACAAGCTCTGCTTAGTTTGGAGCTAGATGATGCTGTGTGAAAATGTCCAGCATTATTTATACATACATACATAAACTCACGCCTGTTTCCCGGAGGGGTAGGCAGAGACTACGGATTTCCACTTGCTACGATCCTGACATACCTCTTTTGCTTCATTCACTCTCATGCTGCATCAAGCTGAGACAGGGACCTATTTTGACCCCAAGCAACACATTTTCTATAAGCTAATTCTTTTCCAGTTTTTTACCATGTTTGTGTTTTTGGGCTCAAATAAAAATACTCTTTCTTTCTTTCTTTCTTTCATTACATTCTTCATACATGCTCGCCGATTTTGGGTACTCTTGACCTGACCTTTCTCCAGAACGTCTCCAATCTGATCAGAGTACGTTCGCCGGGGTCTACCCTTTCCAATTATCCCATTCACGCTTCCCTTATATACATGTTTCGTCAATCTCCTTTCGTCCATCCTTTCTACATGCCCAAACCACCTTAGCATACCTTTCTCTATTCTTGTCACTACATCTTCTTTCACTCCACAACGCTCTCTTATCATAGTGTTCCTCACTCTATCTCTCAAAGTCAAACCACTCATACTTCTCAAAGCTCTCATTTCAACTGCATTTATTCTACTTTCGTGTTTCTTCTGCCATACCCAACTTTCACTCCCATACATAAGTGTCGGCACTACCACTCCTCTATGTACAGCCAGTCGTGACTTCTTGGATACATTGCGGCTGCTTATAAAGGAATGTAGTGCCCCATTCACTTGATTACCAAATTTAACTCTCCTTTCAATATCATCTTCATGTTTTCCATCTCTCGTAAACATCGTCCCCAAATACACAAACTCTTTCACCTGCTCCACTCCTTCTCCACCAATCAGAATATAACATGCGGTCACATATTCATTCTTTTCAAAAACCATAACTTTCGTTTTGCTCACATTTACTTTCATTCCTTTCATCTCAAAAGTGTCATGCATTATAGTTACCATCTCCTGCAACTCATCCGCCGACGACGCAAGTTACCTTACGCATTATTTATTTAATTCAGGTTTTAATGTCCGGAGATTTAATACCATTCTTAAATGGCATGTACAAAGGCGAGTTTAACCCTAAAAAGAGTTTTCTTCCAGCAAACCTTGAGCTAGAGAGAGTACCATCAGAACCCTCGGTACATGCAAACACTAGCGCTACGGGAATCAAAGCCACACCTCTTGTGCCACAGCCGATTTCTCGTCCGCCTTGCCGCAGAGGTTTGAAACAGTTGTTTGGAGTAACTCACCTAAAGCGGTAAGTCCCTCGGATATGGAGCAGAGGATGTATAGCGTAGCGTCGGGCTGCAGTGACGCCAAATACGGCATGTGATCCTGAGCCAACCTCTCCAGCAGTACGTAGTATGTTTGCGATAGTTTAGGATAATCCTGAAACGAAACATTGGCCTCGATTCTGTAGTACACTAACTAACTAAATTTAAAGTGGCGCTCTCATTTACTGATAGTGAAAGCAAGAAAGAAATCCAAGATTAAAAAAAAATTGTCCTTGTTAATTGTGACAGCGTTCACATCCTTATCTCTAGCTAAAACTAGGCTTCTTTCTATTGGTGCTATCCATAGACAGTAGACAATAAATTCCGATAAATTTCACATAAATATTTGTGTTGGTATTGTAAAAAAGGGATGTCTACAATTTTAGTGCTGTCAAATTAGTCAGATTTAAGTTTTCCATACAAATTTAGTCATAATTTCAAAACATTCTGACTATAAACACAAAGAAAAGCGGCACGTGAACTGATTTGACAAGAGTAAAATTGTAGCTATCTCTTTCTTGCGTACACTATCAGTTAAAGAGAGCGACAGTTTAAATTTAGTTTAGTTAGTGAACTACAGAATCGAGGCCAATATATTCTCAAAAGCTTTTATATAGAGTTTGTTGTAGTGTGAGGGACAGAGATGAAACGAGATACATTCTTGTTAATTAGGAATCGTTCCTAATTCTGTAGTACTTAATAATTTGTCTGTACCATGTAAAAAATGTGTAATTTTTTTATTGTATTTGTTTATTGGACAAATATTTTTAGATCATACAAAAATTAGTCCCGCGGCGACGGGAATTTATTTTTTTCGTTGTCTCCTATTCACATTTATAATGGTATGAATCGATAGATAGACCGATGGACGGATTGATCCATGGAGTCGATCCATTACTCCATGGATGGATCGATCGATGGATCGATTATAATAAACAGGCAGGGATAAATAGTTCTGTCTGTCGTCACTAACAGGGGGACAGACAGAACTTTTTAAATTAAAAAAAGTTCTATCTGTCCTTCCGTTGCAAAAAAGAGGACAGATCGAACTTTTTTGTCTCAACTGTCACCCTAGGGGGACAGAGCAGTGTGACAGATGGGAATAATTATTTATTTCAGTCACCAACAGGGACATCATTCCGGGTGTTGTGATACCACAGTACTCGTAGTTCCTGTTGCCGACGACACAGGGAATGATATTGGTAGGACTATGTATGTGTATGTAAGGTGTTTATTTGTTATTTACTAGCCTACGCCCACGGCTTCGCCCGCGCGGTACCCTAATAAAAAGAAGCCTATGTGTTATTCCGATGTATAAGCTACATCACTGTAAAGTTTCATCAAAATCCGTTCAGCAGTTTCTGCGTGAAAGAGTAACAAACATCAATCCTCACAAACTTTCGCGTTTATAATATTAAGTAGGATTTACTAGCCTCTGCACACGGCTTCGCTCGCGTGGTACCCGGATAAAAAGTAGTCTATGTGTTATTCCGATGTATAAGCTATATCACTGTAAAATTTCATCAAAATCCGTTCAGTAGTTTTTGCGTGAAAGAGCAACAAACATCCATCCTCACAAACTTTCGTTTATAATCGTAGTAGGATTTACATCAAACTCACCAGTAAATCGCTATGCGGTATACTTATTAGTAATTTCACAAACATATTGAGTGCGTTATCCAGAGCGTCGTCACCGTACAACCTGAAAATAACATTTTCTCTTCAAAACATTAATAAATAAATAAATAAATAATGCTGGACAATCTACACAGCATCATCTAGCCCCAAGCTAAGCAGAGCTTGTGTTATGTGAACTAGATGACTGATATACTTAATACAATACATTACATAGAAAATACCCAGAACACCCGGAACAAATATTTGCAGATCGTACATACATTTGTCCCAGGGCGGGAATCGAACCCGCAACCTCCTGTGTCGGACCTTCGCCCACCGCGCCACATCGGTCGTCAAGTAATAATAATAATTTCAATAAAAATTTCAGTAAGATTTGTCAGGTGCCGTTTCATCCTACATAAACCAGCAAACCATTCCATAACCATATGCTTAGTCAAAGTCAAAGTCAAAATTAATTTATTCATTAATATCACAAGGATCACTTTGAAACGTCTGTTTTATCTAGTGCCTGTTCCTCCGCGACCGAGCCAGGCAAGGCAAGAAAACAAGGCTGGTTATTCTTTTTAATTATCCTTCTATAAAACAATAGGTTCGAGTTGGAGCATTCTCAATACCAAGAGTTTTTGTCATCTAAATAATCAGATATTTTATAGTATGCAAGTTTTTGTTAAATTATGTTTTTAAATTTCATAATTATCACTAGGTACAACACTTGTGCTAGTGTTGTACCTAGTGATACAGTGTTTTAGGCCCGTATTCATAGTCAAATAGGGGCTCCCCTAGGGGACTATTCAGGCGCTATGTGAAAATTCAAACGCGATTTTAACCTTTACGAACCCAGCCATAAGGCGAATGCAGAATAATGGATTTTGGGGGACTGTTCAACCCCTGACTATGAATTCAGGCTTTAGTGTTTTTGTTTTTAGTGTAGTTTCATTGTACTGTTTGTTTTGTTGTAAGTTTAGTGTTCCTTTAGTGTACTAAGTGTACACTAATTAACTTAATTATTTTATCCCGTACCCTAGCTCACGCTTATATATTCCATTAGGCGTTTCTACCGGAACATTCTCGAAGGTGGGCGTGGCCTTGCGCCTCAAACATTCGAGAAACTACCGTCTTTTACTAGCGCGGTTAGTGCCAGACGATACTAGATGGCCGTAGAACAAGTAGTGCGTCCATTTGATAAGAGATGGCGCTAGCGTACCGTAGTTAGCTAGCCGCGTACGTCACATTATTATGTATCCACGACACCAGCCCCTAAGGGGTAGGCAGACTTACCTAAACACGCCAAAGTTTGCATAGTTCCCGCAGAGCGCCGCCTTCAGTATTGAGAAACACAGCGATATGCCTTTCAGTTTCATCGCGTACATTTGTTTCTTGTTCACTTCCACTGTCAGTATTCGACTGCCTGAAACAAATAGAAACAAATATATTAAACAAACTAGCTTCTGCCCACGGCTTCGCCCGCGGAGTACCCGGATAAAAAGTAGCCTATATGTTATTCTGATGTATATTACTGTAAAGTTTCATCAAAATCTATTCAGTAGTTTTTGCGTGAAAGAGTAACAAACATCCATCCTCACAAACTTTTGCGTTTATAATAGTAGAAGGATATTTATTAATGTTTATTTAATACAAGCCCTTTGTTTTACTTTATAGTATATTTAAACAGAGTTTTGTGTGGATCGAACCAAGAATAAAAATAGTCCAAATAAACTTTAGAATTCAATTGCACACCCCCAAATGATAGTTTGGAAAAACAAAAAAATAAGTGTTTTATTATTTGTTTTAAAGTAATTTGTACCGAGTTTTGAGCGAATCAAAGGAATAACATCTTCCATAGAAACTTTACCACCCTATTTAACCCCTTTAGTGGTTGTATTTCGAAAATTAGATTAGTCCATGTGTTATTACTATATTTGAATTTTAAGAAACTTACAGCTAGGTACACAAGAAATTACTTAATTAAATACTTACATGCAAACTGCATGTAGGTAGGCTGAGAGCCAATTAAATGTTACCATTTATTCCAAAACCTACATTATCTACATTACAAATTTAACACGCACACACACAGACACACAGACTTTCGCATTTCATATATTAGTAGGACTTTAAAAAAGGCGTCCCCGCACGCACCATTCATGACAATACTATGTATTACTAAGAATATAAAATAGTGGTAGTACATACCATACGCGCATATGATATTGGAGAGCTCCCTGAAGAGCAGGATCCCGTTGGGGGAGCTGACGTCGAAGTGCAGCCGCTGGTTCCGGTTCTGCGCGAGCTCCGCCGTCAGCTTGAGCACGGGCGTGCTGACGGCCGGCGTCGCGTACCACAGCTCGACGCCGCGCAGCAGCACCTTCATGTACACCGGATAACTGGGAAACATTTACACTGATAAATAATTCAGATTGAATATTACTGCAATGCATACTTTATCTACTTTTACTTTAGTATTGAGAACCTACAACTCGCTACAACTTTTTCATCGTGTTCAGAATCAGTGCTTACATCCAATCAAATAGCATCATGTAGGTAGTTTTCGTGTTGAATGCGAATGCGAGGCCTCTGAGGTCCCGCGCGAGGCCTATTAGCGTCTTCTTGGCCTCTTCCGTAGCGAACATTGGCCCCTCCGTCGGCCCCAAGAGCCCAATTATACTTTCGAATGCCGCTGAAACAATAATAAACACTTAGGGTGCTTGAATGAATGAATGAATGAATGAATAAATGAATGAAAATACTTTATTGTACACCTTAAGATAGAAACAAAATAAACAGTAACACATTATGATAAAGGTACAATGGGCAGTCTTATCGCTTAAAAGCGATCTCTTCCAGACAACCTTGATACCCTACCTTGACCCTTGATATCCTACTAATATTATAAACGTGAAAGTTTGTGAAGATGGATGTTTGTTACTCCCTCACGCAAAAACTAATGAACGGACTTTAATGAAACATTAAAGTAATATAGCTTATACATCAGAATAACACATAGGCTACGTTTTATCAGGATACCACGCGGGCAAAGCCGTTGGCAGAAGCTAGTCATATCCTACTAATATTATTAACGTGAAAGTTTGTGAGGATGGATATTTGTTACTCTATCACGCAAAAACTACCGAACGGATTTTGATGAAACTTTACAGTAATATAGCTTATACATCAGAATAATAATAGGCTACTTTATATCCGGATACCATGCGGGCGATGCCGTGGGCAGAAGCTAGTCATAGATACATGGAAAAAAGTCTTGTTAGTCTTCTTTTAGTCCTCGAACATAAATTTAATTTGCTGGATATAGCTGTTTAGTTTAGCTGTGCAAATATAATTTAAACTAAGAGGCCCCAACTAAAGCTAACACTAAGAGGCTCTTTGTACATTATCATATAAAAAACGTAATCTTGCGGATGGCGACTGATGTAAAGTATTGGAAATATGAGTGATAAACTGGGCTATTGCAGGATTATATGCTTATGGAATGGTTGCTGGGGTATATAGGATGCACCTGCCAATTCTTACTGAAATTTAGATTAGATCATAGGCAGGTGATGAGTTGCCGTCCACTAAACGGGCTCCACAAGTGCCGCCAACGATAGACAGAGTAGAGACAACGTTGCTGTGGACGGCTAAAGGGTGTGGAGAGGTGTGCTGCAGTTCCAGTAAACGCTACTCCCGGCTTTATGTCTTTAACACTTCGTCCCTTAGAGCATAGGTTCAGCTCTTACGCCTCCACCTCCGACCGGGGGCTGAGGCGAGTCGAGGGTGAGGGGTGTCTGTGGACCCCGGGCAGTGATGTGTCTCCGCGGTGTCGGCGCGCACCGAACGCTCACCACAAGCGTACCTTAAGGAATTATTATTATTGATGTGTAAGGTGTACATACCCGTCAGCGGCATCATGAACTGATGGAACCTCTCCTCGTCCTCGCCCAGCTCCACCATGAGCAGCCTCCCGAGGGCCGTGTACAGCATCGTGCGGCATCGCATCTCGCACGTGCCCACGCCGGTTATGCCCAGGAACGGAAAGTGTTCCGCCTGCAATAAAGACGAACACCGTAATGTGAGACAAGGACAAGAAAAAGACGAACATCGCAATGTGGGACAAGGACAAGAAAAAGACAAACACCGTAATATAGGACAAAGACATGAAAAAAAGAACACCGTAATGTGGGACAAGGGCAAGAAAAAGACGAAAACCGTAATGCGGTACAAGGACAAGAAAAAGACGAACACCGTAATGTGGGACGAGGCCAAGAAAAAGACGATCACCGTAATGCGGTACAAGGGCAAAAAAAAAGACGAACACAGTAATGTGGGACAAGGACAAGAAAAAGACGAACACCTTAATGTAGGATGAGGGCAAGAAAAAGACGAACACCTTAATGTGGGACAAGGCCAAGAAAAAGACAAACACCGTAATGTGGGACAAGGGCAAGAAAAAGACGAACGCCGTAATGTGGGACGAGGACAAGAAAAAGACGAACACCTTCATGTAGGGCAAGGGCAAGAAAAGGACGAACACCGTAATGTGGAACAAGGACAAGAAAAAGACGAACACCTTAATGTAGGATGAGGGCAAGAAAAAGACGAGCACCTTAATGTGGGACAAGGCCAAGAAAAAGACAAACACCGTAATATAGGACAAGGGCAAAAAAAAGATCAACACCGTAATGTGGGACAAGGCCAAGAAAAAGACAAACACCGTAATGTAGGACAAGGGCAAAAAAAAGATCAATACCGTAATGTGGAACAAGGACAAGAAAAAGACAAACACCGTAATGTGGGATAAGGACAAGAAAAAGACGAACACCGTAAAGTAGGACAAGGCCAAGAAAAAGACGAACACCGTGATGTGGAACAAGAACAAGAAAAAGACGAACATCGCAATGTGGGACAAGGACAAGAAAAAGACGAACACCGTGATGTGGAACAAGAACAAGAAAAAGACGAACATCGCAATGTGGGACAAGGACAAGAAAAAGACGAACACCGTAAAGTAGGACAAGGACAAGAAGGCGAAGACTTAGTGGAACCAGTTTTAACTCACCGTGTGATGTGTGAGCATGAACTGAACTTCCTCCAGTTTCACCAGTTTCCTGACGCACGAGTAGCCTCCGCTCAGTTCGCTCAGCAGACCCAGAGTCTTGGATATCACCTGCTCGGAGCTGCCCCAGTATTTCAGATTTGTTATTCTGTAATAATAGAAAATTGAATTTTGTAAATAATTAAAGTCATTAAACAACTTTTGGAATTTGGTCTTCATTTTTGCAGAAAATTTTGAAGTTTCTGACCTTGTGGGCTTGTGTGTGCGGGACGTTGTGTGTATGTGCGTATTTTTATTGGGGTCTGTTTGTATGTGGGATCTTGTTTCATTGTGTGAGCGCGCTCGAATACGTTTATTATGACCTCAACTCGAAAGCTAAAATTTGCTAAATATTATAGAAAAACTATTAATATGTGAGAATTATTAATGAGGTAATACTTTCGAGAAGGAGGCCTAGAGGAGGATCCAGCTAGGCTGGGCAGCGTTTGGAAAACTACGTGGAGTCTTCTCGTCATCCATACCGCAATGCTTGAAAACGAAAGTTTTCAATCAGTGCGTCCTACCCGTCATGACCTACGGAGCTGAGACGTGGACACTCACGATAGGGCTGGTCCACCAGTTCAAAGTCGCTCAGCGAGCTATGGAAAGAGCTATGCTCGGAGTCTCTCTGAAGGATAGGATTCGTAACGAAAACATCCGTCAAAGAACCAAAGTTATCGACGTAGCTCAACGAATTAGCAAGCTGAAGTGGCAGTGGGCCGGTCATATCTCGCGAAGAACCGACAACCGCTGGGGTAAACGCGAGTGGAGACCGCGACTCGGCAAACGTAGTTTAGGACGCCCTCCGGCCAGTTGGGATGACGATCTGCGAAAGACTGCAGGCAGATGCTGGATGCGGCAAGCTGAAGACACTATGGCGCTCATTAGTGGAGGCCTATGTCCAGCAGTGGACTAAGCATAGGCATCAGCATAGGCTGATGATGATGATGAATACTTATACTAAACGTGAGTTGTTAATAAATTGTTCCATTTCTTGTGTGGGACTGTGCGTGTGTGTGTGTGTGTGTGTGTGTGTGTGTATGTGGGGGTGTGTGTATGTGTGTGTATGTGGTGTGTGTGTGTGTGTGTGTGTGTGTGTGTGTGTGTGGGGTGTGTGTGTGTGTGTATGTGGGTGTGTGTGTGTGTGTGTGTGTGTGTGTGTGTATGTGGGGTGTGTGTGTGTATGGAGTGTGTGTGGGTGGTGTGTGTGTGTGGGTGGTGTGTGTGTGTGGGTGGTGTGTGTGTGTGGGTGGTGTGTGTGTGTGTGTGTGTGTGTGTGTGTGTGTGTGTGTGTGGGTGGTGTGTGTGTGTGTGTGCGTGTGTGTGTGCGAGTGCATGTGAGTGTATGTGCGTGTGTGTGTGCGTGTGTGTGTGTGTGTGTGTGTGTGTGTGTGCGTGTGTGTGTGTGTGTGCGCGTGCGTGTGTGTGTGTGTGTGTGTGTGTGCGTGTTTAGTGTTTAGGTCTTACATTTTCCTCATGAGAACACTGAGCAGCCGGCTCTCGTCGTTCAGTCCCAGCACCTCGCTGAGTCTCCTGTACACTTTGCTGTTCTTCTGCACCTGCTCCCCGACGTATATCTTGCGGAACTGCTCGAAGAACGACATCATTGCCAGCTCTAGCTTTTCGCAGCCACTCTGAAAAAGTACATGATATGCTGGTCATTTTGCACACGCAAACTAAGCAGAGATTGTAAAAAAAAACCCCTTTTATTCCCCTAAAGAAAAGAATTCATTGGCATCACATTACATTTCATTGACATTATTTATATTCAAGTAGTTATTGTCAGTTATACAACTGACAATGATTGTTTTTAATTAATAGGGGCTATCCATTGCTGGATAAAGGCCTCCTCCATCTCTTGCCAGATTAATTTCATGGTCTTTGGTTTTTTTAGTAGGAGCGTGAGCCTTGGTCACATTTTATATCCAAACATGCCACTCTGTCAGCGTATGCAGTAATTACAATATTTGTTTTCAGGTATTTTTAATCATGAAACCTACGCCATTTCTCCCTTTATGCTCTCCATTATTTAAGAATATTATAGTCTCTGTGTTCTTCTATTTGTTGTCCTGCTTTTTTTGTTTCCGAGCGACCGATAATATCCCATTTAACATTTTTAAACTGTTCTCAAGTTGAAAGGTTCTAGTTTTTTCTAAGAGTGACTGTACATTGTATGTGATTATATTGTGACGAGCGCGGCCTAGCTAACTACGGTACGCTAGCGCCATCTCTTATCAAATGGACGCACTACTTATTACCGCCATCTAGTATCGACTGGCACAAACCGCGCTAGAAAAGGACAGTAGTTTCCAGAACGTTCGAGACGGTACGAGACGGGGCGGAGCGAAGTGAGACAGTGTGATGGTCACGCCTCCTACTAGATTGTTCTGGAAGAGACGTCTTACGAGATATATAAGCGCGGCAAGCGGCCGGTAGGGTCAGTTTCTTTTCAAGATTGGAAAGTTAATTATTGGAAGTGATTCGAGAGCAATACCCAGTGATTAGTGAAGTGCCAGTTGCGCTAGTGCTGTATCAAGTGATACAGTGTTTTAGTGTTTTTGTTTTAATTGTGTTGTTTTGTTGTCATTTTAATTAAGTAATTTATTAATACAGTGTTAATTTTGGTGTTTCATCATCATCAGCCTATATAATATATAGGCTGATGATGATGCTGCTGGACATAGGCCTCCCCTAATGAGCGCCATAGCGCCCTGTCTTCAGCTTGCCGCATCCAGCATCTGCCTGCAGTCTTTCGCAGATCGTCATCCCACCTGGCCGGAGGTGTTTTGGTGTTTAATTGAACTTAATTATTTTATCCCGAACCTTAGCTCGTAACAATATATAGACTCTCTTGTTTTTGAGATGGAGGGTTTTGGTCTTTCTCCCCCGTGGCGACCACCCGTGGTGGGCGATGGATGGGGTGGAAGGAAGGAGGGGGTCCTCGTTCATTAATTGCTATAGCTTGTTTTCGGTTTTATTTTCATTTTAATCTGCAGTCGGCGTAGCGGTGCGGTTTGTAGTGGTCCAGTAGGATGATATTTTATTTTACTTATTAGCTTGTATATTTGTGCTTTTATTTTCCTTTTGTTTGCGAGACGGATATACTGACGGAGAGATTTCTTATAAAGCACGCTCATTATGTCTGACTTTGAATTGGCCTCTTTGTTCGTTTTCTTTATACGGGTATGGATGTAGTACAACTAGTTTATCGTATTTGATGCTCACTCTGTTACCATTTTCTTTTTCTTTTTTGCTTGTATGGGAACTAAATGAACGTTATACTACTTACATACGTTTTTTTTTTGTAAATACATACTTATTATATATAGAAAACATGCAAATAATCCTAGCGGCAGGAATCGAACCCGCATCTCTTGCGTCACAGCTGGCTACTCGCCCACTGCGCTAACGAGGTCGTCAGGGCAATTCTGGTGCTTCGGTCGCGAGGAATCAGCGGAAATGAGATGTCTCATTTCGACCTTTGTTTTGACGCAGTAGGCGAAGGCCTGCCTGCGACGCAGATGGTTGCGGGTTCGATTACCGCCGCGGGACAAATTTTTGTATGATTATTATGTCTTAGGGGGCATCCATAAATTACGTCACACGTTAAGGGGGAGCTAGGGGGTCAATAAAGTGACTTCATCTTCAACACTAGCGAAAAACTTTAGTGGGGGGGTAACACAGCTGTGACAAGGATAGGAGGAGGGCTTCAAAAATCATGATATTCTTGTGACGTAATTTATGGATGGGCTCTTACATCAAAGGAGGGGAGTACTGTAGGGAAGTACATAGACCCTGTCAGGGCGTTGCATTTATCTCGGGTGTTTTCTATGTATAATATGTATGTATTTACAAAAAATAAGTACTTATATAAGTAGTATATCAGTCATATAGTTTCCATAATACAAGCTCTGCTTAGTTTGAGCTAAATGATTAAGGGCCGAATTCATAGTCAAATAGGGGCTCCACTGTAGGGAAGTACATAGACCCCCTGTCAGGGCGTTGCATTTATCTCGAGTGCTTTATATGTATAATATGTATGTATTTACAAAAAATAAGTACTTATATAAGTAGTATATCAGTCATATAGTTTCCATAATACAAGCTCTGCTTAGTTTGAGCTAAATGATTAAGGGCCGAATTCATAGTCAAATAGGGGCTCCACTGTAGGGAAGTACATAGACCCCCTGTCAGGGCGTTGCATTTATCTCGAGTGCTTTCTATGTATAATATGTATGTATTTACAAAAAAAAAGTACCTATATAAGTAGTATATCAGTCATGTAGTTTCCATAATACAAGCTCTGCTTAGTTTGGAGCTAAATGATTAAGGGCCGAATTCATAGTCAAATATAACTTTTCAGGCGCTAAGTAAATGCTGAATGATGGATTTTGGGGGATTGTTCAACCCCCGACTATGAATTCAGGCTAAAGTGTAAAAAATGACCAGCATTAAAAAAATGTCTCTTAGTGATTAATGTAACCCCATTTAAATAAACGACTTTCACTTTCACTTTCATTACCTGTGCCAATCTAGTGTCCGTGAGGTCCATAAGTTGTAACACCCTACAGACCAGTTCTCCGTCCATAGAGTCGTTTTCATCGCACGCGTTGAGAGACGCGCGACCTCCGATAGCCGCCCCGATTATGTACACCAGCCACGTTAGCTGACCTGCGGGGCAGATAAAAACACATCAAGGAAGAGGTCATGGAGACAGGTCATTGTGTGCGTATGGCCAGATAAGCTGTCCTGCGGGCAGACAGAAACACATCAAGGAAGAGGTCATGGAGACAGGTCATTGTGTGCGTATGGCCAGATAAGCTGCCCTGCGGGGCAGATAGAAATACATGATGGAAGAAGTCATGGAGACTGGTCAGTGTGTGCGTATGGCCAGATAAGCTGCCCTGCGGGGCAGATAGAAACACATCAAGGAAGAGGTCATGGAGACTGGTCAGTGTGTGCGTATGGCCAGATAAGCTGGCCTGCGGGGCAGATAGAAACACATCAAGGAAGAGGTCATGGAGACTGGTCATTGTGTGCGTATGGCCAGATAAGCTGACCTGCGGGGCAGACAGAAACACATCAAGGAAGAGGTCATAAAGACTGGTTGTAGTGAGAAAATAATAATTATGTTGATAAACCAGGTTAGCTGACATGCGGGGCTGATAGAAACACAAGGAAAAGGTTATAAAGTGTGGTTGTAGTTAGATGTACCTTGCAAGACCATGATCTGCTGTGTCTGCGTCTCCTGGCTGAGCGCGTGCGCGGCGCGGTCGAAGTGCGCCACTAGGAGCTGGCAGGTGTTCGCGTACTCGCACCGTCCGATCACGGACAGCTGGTCCAGCTGCTGCTGGACCGTGCCCACTTCGTCCAGCGGGTCCTCCAAGCCATCCCTGGAAGAACGTAATAATTAAGCCTCAAATGGAAATGGGCAGGCAATGTTGCACGCCTACAACACAAGAGATGGACACAAAGAGCCACGACATGGTCTGGACCAACCGGAAAGAGAGCCAGAAAACGCCCACAAGATCACTGGGCCGACGAAATCGTCAAAGTCGCAGGACAAAGCTGGACTCTTTCGTCTCTAGCAGATGCGTCTCAGAGGCCTTCGTACGTTGATAGTGCATTCATACCTCACTACGCACGCGACGGAGTCCAGACGGGAGCCGATATAGGCCGCAGTGACTCCCGGCGCGTACTGTTATAGCCTTAGTATGTACCTAATAATGCTGATACTGCCCATCTTTCCATCTAGTCAGCATCCTCGATGTATGAGCTTTGATTGATGATCAAGAGTACATCAGTCTCGGTTTGATCTTCTTTCGGTACGGTTGTGCCAGGGCACTTGCTAGAATTATCCTAGAATATCCTTGAATATCCTTAATAAATAGTTTTAATTAAATATCCTTTTTTTTAAAACGCCTTTCTGCAAGTGTCCCATAACATTTGGTGGCAGCGGTGGGATACGAAAATCCCCAGTGTCCTTAGGACTCTTAAATATCCATAAAACGGAAGTTAACCGGACTCAAACAAAACTATCCTGATAAAACAGTGAAGTGACTATACTTACCTGTGTTCTTCTATACTATCCTTGAAGTGAACATCACGTCGAAGTTTTCAATTATCCTTGGTATCCTAAGTTTTATACTTAAGTGAAAGTGCGTAACTTACGACTCACGACATCCTGAACTTGTTATCCTTGTGTGGACTTATTGATCCTGAATATCCAAGCTCTACAAATACTTACACGGACTTCCAAATCCTGATCCGGGACTGAAGATACTTACCTTCGGCTGCTGGCGAATAATACTACAACTGCAAGAAACAACTCCTGGAACGTCATCGTTGCATCCTGCATCTCTTGGACCTGTGACATCCTGCATTTCCTGGACCTGTGACACCCTGTATCGTAAACCATCATTCAATAAATTAATTTATTGACCTTGGTCAACGATTCAAGAATCGACGGTCGTCTCGCCGAGTCTCATCGTGTCTTATCGCATCGGAATGTTCCAGTTCGCAGTATTGGTCGCCACCGCCTACGCATCGCTTATACTGTAAGTCTTTGGTCATTGTTTCGTGTAAGGCTATTTTTAGGGTTCTATATGTGGTTAATTAAATCCATTTATAGTTAAAGTTTAGACTTAGTTTTGACATTGTGCATCCAGATCATTATATTTCAAACGGTCTATCTATCCCGCAGTTAGTTTTATACATTTCGTAATTAATTTAATATGCCAAAAGGGACTAAAGTAGAAGATAGTAAACTAACAATTGACATCCCAGAAGTAGAATATCCTGAAAATACAGCAAAGTCGCCCGCTGGTTCTCCGCGAATCCTTACGAGAGCCGCCGCGGCCGCCGCAATGGCTTCGCTTGAGTTGAACACATTGTTCAAATTCATCAAATCATACGATGGTAGCCGTGAAACTGTAAATTCATTCATCGTCAACTGCAACAATGCATACGATCTTGCCTCAGAATCCCAGAGGCCTATCTTATTCAAATATATCCTCAGCCAATTACAAGGTAAAGCGGAGGTTGCTTGCTCGATCAAAGAGTTTTCATCTTGGGATCAGCTTAAAGAGTTTCTAAAAACTCAGTTCTGTGAGCGGAAACATTACGCTCATCTCCTCACTGATTTACAAGAGAGCAAGCAAGGCCCGCAAGATAATGTCAGTCAATTTTCATTGCGTGTGGAAACCTGCCTCTCACAATTACTCACTGAGATAACACTGTCCAATACAAAGGCAAAGGAATTGCCTGGTCGTTGTGCTGCAATGGAGGACCTTGGCCTCCATCACTTCCTTATGGGTTTACATCCTCGAATTTCCAACATTGTGAGATGTAAATCTCCAAAAACTTTAAATGAAGCCATTAATATGGCAATTTCAGAAGAACGCATCCAACAGAGCCTGTATAAACGTTCATCAACGGAAACTAAGTTCACTCCGAAACCTAAATCAGCTCCTTCTAGGCCTTACATGCAGTCTGCGCCGTTAAACTTGAATCAAAACAAGACCGGCGGTGATGCCCTATTCTGTCGTTATTGCAAGGGCTCTGGTCATGACATCAAAGATTGTAAGAAACGTGAATTCTTCAATAACAAATATCAATCCAGGTCAAATTACCAACAACCAAACAACACCAATTTCCGTGGTAATCATAAGGTGAATCACGTTCATGAATCGCAAGAGGGAGACGTCGTCGATCCTCTTACAGATGACGATTTCCCCATGCGAGATGATTTAAACGAAATGACGTCTCGCGACGGTGCCGCACGAGACAATTTGTAGGAAATGGCACCTCTCCAACCCCTCATATCCGGGCCAACCGACAGGGTAACCAGCCCCAAACTGACGGTCCAAACTCTAATATCCGGGCCAACCGACAGGGTAACCAGCCCCAAACTGACGGTCCAAGCTCTAATATCCGGGCCAACCAACAGGGTAGCCAGCCCCAAACTGACGGTCCTAATCCAAACATCCAGACCAACCGACAGGGTAGCCAGCCCCAAACTGACGGTCCTAATCCAAACATCCAGACCAACCGACAGGGTAACCAGCCCCAAACTGACGGTCCTAATCCAAACATCCAGACCAACCGACAGGGTAGCCAGCCCCAAACTGACGGTCAGAATCCTGATAAATCTATATCCAAAATCTATGAGGTCAACTTAGATACAACAAAAAGGTTGTTACCACATGTACTTCTCGATTCCCAAGTATCCGATATCCCACTAACCTTGCTAGTAGATTCTGGTGCCGCTATATGCTTGTTGAAGAAATCCTGTATCCGAACAAATCAGAAATTAACTAGAGAATCCATTAAGCTCAAGGGCATAGACCCTGGTGATGAACCAACCCCAACTGAGGGTCATTTCCAGCTTAAACTCAGACTGAACGAAAAGAAATTCGTGTCCTACAAATTCCATGTTATCAAAGATATAAGCTTGCCTTATGACGGTATCATAGGGTCAGACTTCCTCACTGCCTTCGGTTGTAAAATAGATTACACAACTGATGTTCTGAAAATAGGAAAGCTAGATATCAAATTGCATTTCGTCGACCCTTTCTATGTGATTCCACCTCGTACTGAAACTGTCATTGAATGTTCGGTGCGAAACACTAACCTAAATGAAGGTATCATCCTGGATCAACATCTATCCGATAACCTATTAGTATCCAATTGCATAGTAAAGGTAAAGAAAAACAAACGTGTTAATCTAACGATTGTGAATACTTCGGACTCCTCTGTTAACATAAATTCCAATTTGAATCTAAAGCTTGAACCTTTGAATTTATGTGCAATCCAGCTTAAGACTGAGTCACATAACGCATCCAATCGGACTAATGAAGTCATAAATTCATTGAGAATCGATCATCTCAACAAAGAGGAGTCTGACGCTCTCTTAGAACTCTGCTCTCAGTATTCAGACATTTTCCACCTTCCTGGTGACCAATTGTCCCATACCACTGTCCTGAATCACCAAATTAAAACCAACAGCGATGTCCCTATCCATACTAAATCCTATCGTTTCCCAGAATTCCATAAGAAGGAAGTCGATGTCCAGATTGGCAAAATGCTTGATGATAACATAATTGAACCATCGTCCTCTCCTTGGAGCTCTCCAATTTGGATAGTACCCAAGAAAGTAGACTCTCAGGGTCAACGTAAATGGCGGATCGTTATTGATTATCGAAAATTAAACGATATTACCATCGGGGAAACATATCCTATCCCTCAAATATCCGAAATATTAGACCAACTTGGGAATAGTAAATATTTTACTACCTTAGATCTTGCTTCCGGCTTCCATCAGATCCTTATTTCACCGGAAGATGCGTCAAAGACAGCTTTCTCTGTTCCACAGGGTCATTACCAATTTACTAGAATGCCATTTGGGCTTAAAAATGCCCCTTCTACCTTCCAAAAACTAATGAATACGTGTCTTACAGGGCTGCAAGGCACTCGATGTTTTGTCTATTTAGATGACATAGTCATCTACTCATATGACCTGGCCTCTCATATCACCAATCTAGAAACTGTCTTCAGCAGACTTCGGAATTTCCACTTGAAATTACAACCTGAGAAATGTGAATTCCTTCGAAAAGAGGTCGCCTATTTGGGGCATATCATTAGCGAAAACGGTGTCAAAACAAACCCTGATAAGACAAAGGCAGTAACGGAATTTCCTGTTCCACAATCTCCGAAAGACATTAAGTCATTCTTAGGCCTAGTATCCTACTATAGGCGATTCATCCCTGATTTTGCGAAACTAGCAAAACCTCTAACGTCCCTTCTTAAGAAAGATGCCCCTTTCATATGGCAGAATGAACAACAACTTGCTTTCGAAACACTGAAAAATAAACTCGTTTCAGCTCCAATTCTTGCTTATCCCGATTTTACACTGCCATTCAATCTAACATGTGACGCATCGAATTACGCTATATCCGCTATACTATCTCAAGGCACAGTTGGCCAAGATCGTCCAATTGCCTTTGCATCCCGCACACTAAATAAAGCTGAGTGCAATTATAGTGTGACCGAGAAAGAATGTCTCGCTATCGTCTTTGGCACTAAGGTGTTCAGACCTTACCTTTATGGTCATCGTATCGTAATACTTTCAGATCATAGACCATTACAGTGGTTATTTAACTGCAAGGATCCCGGTTCCAGACTCATTCGTTGGCGTCTGAAACTAGAAGAATTCGATTATAATATAATACATAAAAAGGGTAAGATCAACACTAATGCTGACGCTCTATCCCGCTTCCCTGTTAATCCAGTCCAACCAGCAGGAACCGAACCGTCCAATCCCATCAACGAAGGCAACTCTGATCAGGAAATAGATAGAGACCTAATGGATTTGCTAATATCCCCACCTTCATTCAATCCTGATGAAGCTATCCTCCAAAATCCAGACTTCGTTGATCCTTATGAAGATATCCTACCCTTACCCGATATAGACTTACCACCTAATATCCCTGATGTCCTTAGAAATCAAATTGAAAATGAAATGAATGACTTACCTCTTCAAGAACAACCAACATCACCTGATCCTCATCTTGATTATGATCCTATGCCATCCACAAGTGCCAATCCAGATGCAACTGTCGAAGATTATCCTACTTTCCTGAAAGTAATGTCAGAAAAGGATAAATTGTTTAATACAGAGATTGAGGAACACAATGGAAGTCTCATGAAATGTAATGCAAAAGTTATCCTAGTTCCTACCTCCATTGATTTAGATGAATCCAATCCTTATATCCCAGAAGTCTTGAGTGATCCTGAAATCAATGCAAATGTGTGTGATTCTGAAAAAGAACTTTTCTTGTTTAAGAAAATTGAGTTTAACAACAAGAGTTATTACCTTCTATTCCTTAAAGTCCATCACTTTGATCTGGCATCCTATCCTGAAATTTATGAAACCCTGAAAACAATAAAAAACGAGTTAATAACATTAGGAGATATAAATGAAATCGGTATATCCGACCTAAAGAATCCTTTCGAAAAACACTCTTTTATAAAAACCTATAACATCCTGACCTACCTTTTTCACGATACTCGAATTAAGATCAACATATATCACAACAATGTCATATATCCAGCACCAACTGAAATTAAGAAAATATTATATGAAAACCATGATATCCCAATAGCTGGCCATTTGGGCTCAGCCCGCATGTATAATAGGCTCAAGCAATCATATTATTGGAAAGGCATGCGAACCGATATAGAATCATATGTAAAACAATGTAAATCCTGTCAAGAAAATAAAGCACTTAGGAAAGTTAACCGTGCACCCATGCAGATTACCAGCACCTCGACCGAACCATGTCAACGCATATCCATAGACGTTGTTGGTCCACTTCCTGAAGTAGGTACTGCAAAATTAAGATTCATCTTAACAATCCAAGATGACCTTACCAAGTTTTCCTCTGCATACCCCATTCGCAGCACCACAGCAGAGGAAACAAGCGAATGTCTCCTCCATTATATATCCATTTTTGGTATCCCTAAAATAATTGTCACCGATCAAGGTTCCAATTTCACATCGGATTTGTTTAAAAAGACGTGTCAATTCCTTAAAATCAAGAACCTTTGGTCTTCCCCCTACCATCCTCAAACACAAGGAGCTCTAGAAAGAAGTCATTCCACGTTGAAGGAATACTTCAAGTCCTACATGAACGAGGAACAAACGAACTGGCCCCGTTATGTATACACAGCTATGCTCGCGTATAATACATCTATCCATTCGACAACACATTTTACACCTTACGAATTAATGTTCGGTAGTAAACCATTCATACCTAACTCCGTTTATGATGAAGCTCCTGGAGCCACATATCCTGACTATGTCCGTATGCTACAAAATCGGTTGAAATACTCACGAGAAAAAGCAATCGAATTTATAAGAAAATCTAAGCAATCATCTAAAACTTATTACGACACTCATACTCGTCCGGTTAATTATAAAGTCGGCGATTATGTTTATCTTAAGAATCATTTGAGATTACGCAAATCCCTCTCCCCTCTTTGGAAAGGGCCATACAAGGTTGTTAAAATAAACGGTAACAATACACTTACCTTGCTTATCAATCGGCGTCATGTTTCTCACCATTATGATCAACTGAAACTGGCCGATGTCAGGAACAATCTGTAACATAGAATAGAATTAAGATTATATTACGAAATAGTATTAAGTATGAGATAAGTATAAAATATATAAGTAGGTACTTACCTTAGTTTATTATTTACAGGACTTCAACCCAGGGCCAATCATACCAGGATTACATACAACCCATAACTTCAAGTTCAGGCCTTTATTTTGATTATTTAGGCACATTAAAAATCAATAAAGGGAATTTAAAAATTCTGATTCCATTAGACATATCACATTTTGCTCCGCATATACAAAATATCAAAACTGCTTTAGAAACAACAAAGTATTTGTGTAATAAAACCCGGATCAATGAAATAGATACAGAATGTCACAATATGCTACAACCTTTGACAGTACGTCATCAGGACATAAGTAAAGAATTTGAAGCAATCTCACATTTATTAGATAATCGAGTTAAACGCGCCTGGATAGGAGGTATAGGAACTGTATTAAAACAGATTTTTGGAACTTTGGATGAGAATGACGCCCTGAAATATAATGATGCAATAGAATCAATACAGAATAACGAAAAACAATTAGTTTCATTAATGAAAGAAAATATTTTGGTTACAACTTCAATAATAACTTCGTATAATAATACTTTAGAAAAAATCAAAATTAATGAAATTAATTTAAATAAAGCTATCGACAAACTCTCGTTAAATATCAGAAACATCTCTGAGAAAACCAATAGTCTATATGTTCTTTTTAACGTTAACAAAATTCTTTTTAGTTTAGAAACATCAATTCTTACTTTATCATTTCAATTAGAAGACGTAACTAATGCTATTTTATTCAGTAGTCAAAACATCCTGCATCCAGCGATTATAACTCCGCGACAACTATACCGAGAGCTTGTTGATAACTACAGACATTTACCTAGTGATTTAGAGCTACCTGTATCCTTAGATATAAACACTATTCATAGTATATTAAGTGTTGGTAAATTAGTTTGTTATTATATAGATTATAAAATAATATTTGTTCTACAGGTGCCATTAGTTGGCATTAAAGATTACGTGTTATTTCACAACATTGCCCTACCTACACCTTACCATTTCAGAGAACCTAACAAATTTAGCCTTATTATTCCTAGTAATAAATACATCGCAATGACCAAAGACAAATCTCATTATTGTAATCTAGACGATTTGAAAATTTGTAAAATTATAAATCCAGGTAAATTCATATGTGACATCACCAACGTTTACGAAGCTGACGCGAAACCTACCTGTGAAAGTGAACTATTGACCAAAGTGGTTAGCAAGATACCTAAACAGTGTGATACAAAATTCATATTTGGTAAATTGGACATTTGGAAACCATTATTAAATAACAAGTGGATCTTTATACAATCTGAATCAAACAAAATCTCAATAGACTGTTCGAATTCTAAACTTTTTGAATCAACAATTTCAGCTACTGGAATACTTACTATACCTAATGACTGTATTGGACATTGTAAAAGCACAACGTTGATACCTAAGTATAATGTTCTAAACATTACTTCACCAGTTAATAATATACCAGACTTTAATCTGATTAATGATACTTGTTGCGATATTGCAAAATTCAATAGTCTTATAGATGATGTGTCTCCTATCCATCTACAAAATATTGACCTAGACAAATTCAACTCAAAAAATAAAATAGTATTAGAATCTCTGATAAATAATTTAGGAAAAATAGACAAACCACATATTGTGAGATATGGAACACATTACTCTAGTTTGATTATTTTTATTTCTATTTTAATTATATTGTACCTAAGCTATGTAGTTTTTAAACTTTTATGTAAACCTGGCAGCAACCGAACTTTTATGCATAAATTCAAATCAAATAATGCCTCACCTCAACCTGTCCCTCGAATAACAAGAACAACAGACATACAAGACTCCGACTTAGAATTAGGTCATGTTGCCCCAATTAGAAGCCAAGTCTAACTTCTATTTTGGAGACTTCAGAGGCAACCCAGAAGTCTCCTCTTAAAGGGGGAGATGTTATAGCCTTAGTATGTACCTAATAATGCTGATACTGCCCATCTTTCCATCTAGTCAGCATCCTCGATGTATGAGCTTTGATTGATGATCAAGAGTACATCAGTCTCGGTTTGATCTTCTTTCGGTACGGTTGTGCCAGGGCACTTGCTAGAATTATCCTAGAATATCCTTGAATATCCTTAATAAATAGTTTTAATTAAATATCCTTTTTTTTAAAACGCCTTTCTGCAAGTGTCCCATAACAGTACGTCTCTAGCAGATGCGTCTCAGAGGCCTTTGTACGTTGATAGTGCATTCATACCTCACTACGCACGCGACGGAGTCCAGACGGGAGCCGATATAGGCCGCAGTGACTCCCGGCGCGTACGTCTCTAGCAGATGCGTCTCAGAGGCCTTCGTACGTTGATAGTGCATTCATACCTCACTACGCACGCGACGAAGTCCAGACGGGAGCCGATATAGGCCGCGGTGACTCCCGGCGCGTACGTCTCTAGCAGATGCGTCTCAGAGGCCTTCGTACGTTGATAGTGCATTCATACCTCACTACGCACGCGACGGAGTCCAGACGGGAGCCGATATAGGCCGCGGTGACTCCCGGCGCGTACGTCTCTAGCAGATGCGGCTCAGTGGCCTTCACGTACGGCACGGAGGCCACCATGCGTTGCCACAACGACAGCAGGTAGTGTACAGAGTTAGGAGCGAACTGCACCATCTGAAAATTAAATTTTTTTAATTGCTAATTTTTTGTCACAAAACAGACTTCAGTTGCTTGAAATGACTGAATGTTCTGTGAAATTGTGATGTTTTATTTACTGTTAACTACCTTCTGTCCACGTCTTCGCCCGCGTGGTACCCGGATAAAAAGTAGCCTATGTATTATTCTGATGTATAAGCTATATTACTGTAAAGTTTCATCAAAACCCGTTCAGTAGTTTTTAAGTGAAAGATGAACAAACATCCCCACAAACTTTCACGTTTATAATATTAGTAGGAATCTGTATCTACCTCGTGTGTTCATAAGTTTTGAGACGAACTTATTTAATTAATTTAAAAAGAAAGTAATTCATGCAACCTTTTTTAAACTTTTAAAATTTTAAATTTCGAATGTTTTGAATCAGAAAAAACAGCGACTGTAATTTCACTGTTTCAAGCAGGAAAAAAACCAATGCAAGTTTTTAGTGAAATCCAAAGTTTGGGATGTAGTCGGAACTTTGTGTATTATACCATAAAGAGGTACAAGGAGACCGGCTCTTTAGAAGACCGTGGAAGATGTGGCCGCCCGCGGTCTGTAAGGACGCCCGCCAACATCAAAGTAATCAGAGAGCGAATTCGTCGCAACCCTTGCCGGACTCAAAAGAAATTAGCTCTGCAGACCAACATTTCGCGAATATCGGTGAACAGGATACTTAAATATGATCTTAAACTAAAGGCCTACAGTCGAAGGAAAGTGCATTATTTAAACGAGCGTCTTCGTAAATTGCGACTGGAACGATGTCGGAACCTATTGAAGAGACACGATCCAAAAAATATCCTGTTTACCGATGAAAAGATCTTCACGGTGGAAGAAAAGTTTAACCGGCAGAACAATAAGGTTTACGCCAGAAGTTCAAAGGACGTCCAGCCATCTGTACGCAATGTCCAGCGCACTCATCATCCAGCAAGTGTGATGTTTGGTGGGGTGTTTCCTACGAGGGGGTCACTTCGCTTCATTTTTGCCAGCAAGGCGTCAAGGTGAAGGCACAAAATTACCAAACCGACATATTGGAAGCGGTGGTTAAACCATTAAATGATACGCTATTCGCTGGAAAATACTGGGTTTTCCAACAGGACTCTGCTCCCTCCCATAAAGCTAAGACTACCCAACGTTGGCTGGAAGCCAATTTGCCAGGCTTCATTCGGAGCGAAGATTGGCCCTCGTCAAGCCCTGACTTGAATCCTTTGGATTATTCTTTATGGACGGAATTGGAGCTGAGGGCATGCAGAAAGTCTCACCCAAACCTGGATTCTCTCAAGCGAGCCCTTATTAAAGAATCGAAACGGATTCCCATTGAAAAGATTCGTGCCGCCATAGATGAATGGCGCACGCGTTTGAAGGCCTGCATTGAATGCAAAGGCGGCCATTTTGAATGATTTATTTTTAAATACAGATCTAGATGTCAGTAGTTTTAATTTTAATATCCAATAAATGAATACTCAACTTAGCTCCAAAAATATTTTAGTTTTACTGTGTCTCAAGACTTATGAACACACGAGGTAAAATGCATCTTAGTACGCACATGTTAAGTAGTATAAAGAATATTGTGATTTCTCAGTAAACGATAATGATATTACCCTTAGACAGGGTTCATGTGAGATACCTACCTATAAACACCATCTATGTATCTACCATGGGAAAGCAATAAATGTATTGAGTATATCATTAAGGCTAGCGTGGCGAATATCATAACTTATCTAGGTTATAAAGGGGAATTTGTCTGCGTTAAATTAATACCTGAAGGCTCTGCTGCGTGAACTTGGCGATCTGCGCGATGAGAGCGGGATAATTGTCCACCATCACCAACTCGCCCAGCTGGTAGTTGGACTTGAGTCGCGCCAGCAGACGGCAGAACTCGTGGTAGTTGGTCGGCTCCGAGAGGCCCTGAGGTAGATAACTTTTTATTATATATATGTATAGTTTAACACATACCGTTCGGATATGCATAGTTTCTTGCCCAATATGTTTAGTATCTGAACGCACTTGTTTGAACTTTTAAAATCTACATAGCCAATGTCACTTGTAAAAACGTAGTGCATTTTTTCTCTGTGGTCACTTGAAAGGAATAATGAAAAAAGATAACAGATAGATTAATTATAAGTTTAACGGGTTTTTATCGCGTTGTTTGTTGCTGAGGCTCCCCTGAGGCTGCAGGGGAGCCCTGCGCTCCTGGCACTCACCTGCGTGTTGTCCAGTATCCGGAGCACGCCCGCGGCGAGCCGGTTCAGGAACTTGGCGCGCTCGTTGTTGCTGAAGAGGCTGCGGCGCACGGAAGCGAGCTGGACGAGGCAGGAGAGCGCTAGCGAAGCGAGCCCGCCGCCCAGCTCGTGGTACAGCTCGAAGAACAGGTCCAGTGTGCCCGACTCGAGGAGCGTGGGCCGCCAGGATGTGGGGATCTGAAATTCAAACAAGTTATTAGATTACAATAAAGAAATAAACACCAGCAGTCACATACACAGTCCTGACTCCACACCAAGATCCCCTGTGTCATGGGTATTGGGGTTTCCAATACGAGTACTTCGTCCAATTACTCATCGCCGGGGGTTCCGATGAAGTCGAACATGAGACAGTTATGGGCCACCTTTCGGAGCGCTGTTAGCAGTAGCTGCTTGACTTACTTGTATAGTGCAAAGGTCGTCCGAAAATTCATCGCCGGGGGTTCCGATGAAGTCGAACATGAGACAGTTATGGGCCAGCTTTTGGAGCGCTGCTAGCAGTATCTACTTGACTTACTTGTATAGTGCAAAGGTCGTCCGAAGATTCATCGCCGGGGGTTCCGATGAAGTCGAACATGAGACAGTTATGGGCCACCTTTCGGAGCGCTGCTAGCAGTAGCTGCTTGACTTACTTGTATAGTGCAAAGGTCGTCCGAAGATTCATCGCCGGGAGTTCCGATGAAGTCGAACATGAGACAGTTATGGGCCAGCTTCAAGAGCGCCGCTATCAGTTGCTGCTGTCTCTCCAAGTTTAGTCCGGACGTCTTCCCTCTCACCGAGCCGAGGAGAGAGCAAGCGAGACGGAACATCTCGAACAGTTGCGTGTCTCTGTGAACAAAAGATAGAAAAGATACACACGAAATTTTTTAGAGGATTTTTTTTTTTTTTTTGAGATCAAGTAAGATCGATTAATCCGAAAAAAGTTTTTCCTAGTTTGGTAGTCTATGGATTCATCTAGAATCAGTAACATTTTATTTTGACAAAAAAAAACTTTTTTTCTTACTTCACATAGATACATAGATTTGAAATTTTAGGATTCTATTACGACTATAGTTATACATATAAACTATACGAGCTTCTGCCCACGGCTTCGCCTGCGTGGTACCCGTATAAAAAGTAGCCTTTGTGTTATTCTGATGTGTGAGCTATATTACTGTTAAGTTTCATCAAAACCCGTTCAGTAGTTTTCGCGTGAAAGAGTAACGAACATCCATCCTCACAAACTTTCGCGTTTATAATATAGGATAGGACTATTCTATCCTATATTATATCCTGCTTATGTTTGTTTTAGATGAAATATTTTTTATATATTTCATTTCAATTCATTTTCACACAGCATCATCTAGCCCCAAAGTAAGCAGAGCTTGTGTTATAGGAAATATAAGACTGATATACTACTTATGCACAGAAAACACACACCGAGACAAACATTTGCAGATCTTACAAATATTTGTCCCACGGCGGGCATCGAACCCGCAACCTTCTGCATTTCAGGCGGGCCTTCGTCCACTGCGTCACAGAGTCGTCATTTGTATGGGTTAACACTTAACATAACATTACCTAAAAGAAGAGGCAATCTTCCTGTGCTTAGCGAGTGACCTGTTGGCATCGGCTTCGGATACTTGGTTCATTTCCGTCACCAGCTGCGATAGGAGCTGAACGCCCACTGTGCCCAGTTCTTGACTCTGTGGAATAATACATACATACACTGCACGGTAAAAACTGATTTCTTATAGAAAGACAAATTGCTTTCCATTAAGACATTTTTATTACCTCCAAAAAATTATTCTCTCCCTATAGACGCTAGACAATAATATCTTCGTAATAGTAAAAAATATCTCATTTTATTTTATTTGTTACGAGATAAATAAATTTAATTCAAGAAACATATTGTTTTATTTAACACATATTATTTGATATTTATTTGATACGACATAAAATAAGTCTTGAAATAAACATATTTATTTTCAAGTAAGTACAAAATTGAGAAAAATATTGTCTTCAAAAAAGATAAGCAGTATTTTTGTTTTAAAAATATTGCATTAAACTAAGAAAATATATTTTTGTAATAACCAAATATTTCGAGAAATCCGTCTTTCTTATTCAAAGAAATCCTTTTTACCTGTGTGGACATACTGGACATTACACGCACAATACTATCTGATACTACTGAGGCAGCTCTACCAATACTTTGAAGATCTACGAATACTACTGTGACGTGAGAGGCTAGCTAACTACGGGGCGCTACCGCCATCTCTTATCAAATAGACGCACTACTACCGCCATCTAGCAACGTCTGGCATTAACCGCGCTAGTCAAAAATGGTAGATTCTCGAATGTTTGAGGCGCACGGCAGTGAACAAGCCACGCCCACCTACGAGAATATTCCGGAAGAAACGCCTAGATAAACGCGGCAAAAGACCAGTAGAGTCAGTTCTATTCAGGATTTTTGATGTGAATTATTTGTAGTGATAAAGAAGCAATACCCAGTGACTAGTGAAGTGACAATTGTGCTAGTGTTGTACCTAGTGATACAGTGTTTTTGTTTTAACTGTGTACTTTCGTTGTGCTATTTGTTTTGTTTGTCTATTTATCATTGTCATTTTTATAGTATGATTTTACCAATAGTGTTTAATTGGTGTATAATTGAACTTCATTATTTTATCCTGAACCCTAGCTCGTAATACTACTAAGCAGCTCTGCAAATACTACTATGGAGCTATACTAATACTACTTAGGCAGCTCTACTAATACTTCTAAGACCTACTGATACTACTAAGTAGATCTACTATTACTACTAAGCAGCTCTACTTATTATATAAAACAACTCTGATAATACGACTATTAGCGGTTTAACAGAATAAGACTATTAAACAGCTCTACAAATACTACTAAGAAGCTACACTAATACTACTAAGGCAGCTCTACTAATATGTACTCTAAGATCTACTAATACTACTAAGATCTAATAATACTACTAAACAGCTCTACTTATACTACTAAACAGCTACTACTTACATTCATAAACACAGCGAGGTCATTGATTACATTCTGAAAGACGTATTCATCTTTGATCATGTCGAACCAGCTGAGGTTGGTTATTCTCGCGAACAAAGCCACGAGCGCCTGTATGGTGAAATTGGCTAGCTTGGGACGGTTCGCGAGGTAGTTCAGCACGTAGTTCCGTATGTCCAAGCGCTGCTGTGTTGACAGGCTGCCAGTTGACCTGATAAAAGAGAAACAAACCATTTAACATTTATATATATTATAGCTAGCTTCTGCCCAAGGCTTCGCCGGCGTGGTACGTGGATAAAAAGTAGCCTATGTGTTATTCTGATGTATAAACTATATTACTGTAAAGTTACATCAAAATCCGTTCAGTAGTTTTTGCATGATAGAGTAACAAACATCCATCCTCGCAAACTTTCGCGTTTATATATAGTAGTAAGATTACTAGTTTCTGTCCACGGCTTCGCCCGCGTAGTACTTGGCTAAAAAGTAGCCTGTTATTCTGATGTATAAGCTATATTACTGTAAAGTTACATCAAAATCCGTTCAGTAGTTTTTGTTTCTTTTGTTTATTACATAGTGTGTAGGTACAATACTTTCATTCATTTATTTGTGATATATAGAAAATAAAAAAAAACTTCTCCACTATGGAACTTACCGGCTGACCAGTTTCCCAAGAGTGGTGGCAGCCAGTAGCTGTGAGTAGCTGGAGTCGGCTCGCTCCAGCAACGCTTGGCATTTTGTGAGTGTGTCTGGGGATTCCTGGAAAGCATGTTTTTAGTAGTGGCAGAGCTCAATAGAGCTAATAAGAAATCTCTTCTTAACTCTTTCTAATAAGAAAGAGTTCATCTGGGGAAGTACAGGCAGTAGATAAAAACAGACTTTCAAAGTGATCCTTGTGTTTTTTTTTCTTAGTTTTATCTGCAATCAGTTCTTGAACTATGAGCAAACTGTTTGTGGGTTTTGTGTTGGGCAGAGTTCACTCCTGTGTTCTTTCTCCAGTAGGCACTATTGTTATTACAGTCTCATGCATTAAGTTGCATGAAATCTTTCCTTTTAAGTCACCTCTTGTAAGTAGGCTTTGTGACTAGCTGTGCAAGTGAATTAGGATGGCTTCTCAGTTTTTCCTGGTATGCTTGAGCAGAAGTCTTGATCTCTTCAGCCATTGTGTTGACTTGAAGTATGTCATGCAACTCTGTGTTCCTTATGAACCAGGGTGCACTGGAAATAGTTTTCAGGATGCCATTTTGAAAGCGCTGGATGATGCTTGTATTTGAGGTGCTAGCTGAACCCCACAGTTGGATGCCATAAGTCCAGATAGGCTTCAGTACAGTTTTGTAGATGAGTAGCTTTTTATCTACTGACAGTTTTGAGTTTCTCACAAGTAGCCAGTAGAGTCCTCTCGTTATTATTTATTCTTTATTGTACACACAGATAATACAGACAAAAGACTTACATATAGGACATGTACATAGGCGAGCTTAACCCTAACAAGAGTTTTCTTCCAGCAAACCTTTGAGGATAGGGACAGCTGATAAATAGCGGTGGGTACCTTCCTTGTGATTTTAATGAGAAATTATAAGTCAAGCCTCACATTACTTTACTGGCCATGTGATCAAACTTCTCAATTTATAACCAAGCAACGGGAAAATGAGATAGCCTCTAATATACTTACAAAATATGACATCCCTACTGTAGAATATACCAAAACCCAACTTTGACATTGATTATTGAGCTACCTACCTGCTTCGTGATATTCATATTCATAAATTAACAATTATTATAATTCTTGACATATTTTTTTCTCTTAATTTTTGACATTTTGTATGATTATTGACATTTAATTTTATTTGTACATACCTACCTATTCACCAGTGTTATTATTTAAATTGTATGTGTGTAATTGTAAAATAATACCTACCTGCAACGCCCTGACAGGGCCGATGTACCTACCAACCTACTTGGAACTACACTAGACCTAAGCTTAACCATTGTATGTAGGACATTAAACATGAATAAAATGAAATTAAAAATTAAATTAATTCATCTTTTTACCAATGCCAAATAAATATTCTATGGAAAGCGTCAAGTAATGATCAACAATTATCTCTGTCTTGGATAGGTTAGGTTATTAGATTTTTTTTAATTACCACTCAGAAAAGGATAATTGCTATCCAAACCTTACCCAACACACTTGGGTTCAAAATAAATAAAACCAACTGGTTAGTCATATATTAATATTTTAGAAGTTTACTGTTTGAATGTATGTTACAAATTTAGAAGCTAAAAAATAACCACCATGCTGAGTTGTATTTCGAGTGGCTTACATAGAAGATAACTAGTGGCTAAGATAGTATCATTCAGATGCTCGTTAATTGTGGCTGACATAGTACCTAATTTTGTGTAGTATGAGATAAAGTAGGTCCCCGTCTCAGCACTATGCTGCACCAATAACTGATCGAAAAACTGAATATGGCCATGGAAAAACTGAAACTGGCCTGTGGCTCATAGTTTTTTTTTATATAACTACAGTTGCAAACAAGCATACAGTCCACTTATTGGTAAGCGGTTACCGTAACCGATGGACGTTGCCAACTAATTTAGAAAGCAATGTAGATTTTTAGAGCTGAATAATGCTATTAAAAAGAAGTTTATTTAATTAGCACCTGATTTTAATGAATAAATTTATTTTGACTTTGACTTTGCTGTGTTCTGGTGAAATCACAGGCACATGAGACTTTTCACCCATTTTCGTTGGCAACATCTATAGGTTACGGTAACCCCTTACCAATAAGTGGACTGTATGCTTGTTTGCAACTGTAGTTATATATAAAAAAACAATGATCCACAGGTCAGTTTCAGTTTTTCCATGGCCACATTCAGTTTTTCGATCAGTTATTGGTGCAGCATAATGCTGAGACGGGGACCTATTTTATCTCACACAACACAAAATTAGGTACTTAGTTGTCTGTTTTTCATGTTTCGTTTTTTTTAAGTTATCTGTTTGATGTGTTTCTATTTATAAATTTTGTGTATAATGATGGCAATTAAATGAATTTTCTTTCTTTCTGACATATGCATTAAGGTGGCTACCCTGTCTTTGATTTTACAGATAACACAGGCGACGGCTCCAAACAGCCACGCACCACACAGATGTGTTGTGAACAAAAAACTTAAAAGAAGTGTCTAGCATACCTGAAAAGCAACCACTGCCTTTTCGGCCTGTTCCCGCAACACCGAGTCCTGAGACTCGTACAGCTGTTTACACAGCAGCTCTATCTGAATCACCTCCTGTAACAGTGACAATTATTATTGCAGTAGTGGTTTCTGTCCAAAAAACTGGGAATTATGAATCTATGTACCAATTTTACTGCAATGTAATAAACAGCGGATACAGCTACCCCTCCATGCAAGATAAGATACAACGGGGCGTACTAAACAGTAACTATGTCTCGAGAAAATTTCAAGGATACTGCTGTATGTCAACAATGAATGAACACAATAACCAACAAGCCGGTAAATTTATATAAATTAGTTGATAATTTTCTTGCTAAGCGTATTGATTCTCGAAGTTTCAGCGAAATAGAGCGTAGATATGACGAATATCGTCATTTTCTATGTCTCTCTGTGAGGTCCAAGTGCTTGAAATATGCCGAAAATACACGAAATGTTTATCGGTAGCCTCATAAACTAATTACTCATAAAAATAATATATTTTAATCAGCTTATTTAGTACCATTAAAAGGATAAATCCAGTTAAAATTTGCTGAAATTTCAATATTTTGATACTCACCTGTTCTTCAGCCATTTTTGTTATTTTCTCGCATTTGAAATTACGTTTCGTTTCTTGAAATTCGCCGCAATGCTATTGATTGATTTGATTGTCAGTCATTGTTGTGATTTAATGTTGATAGGAATAGTGACTGTTGACGGACTGTTGCGACTCACTGACAAAATAATTATCTAGGCTCAATGGGCGAGGGACGGAGTTATAATATACTTAATTATAAAAAATAGGGAATCGCACTGTACATAAAACGAGACGATTTCTTTTTATATTATAGATTTTTAAAACAACTGAAACAGAACCCTCTCGTATTATTTGGCGTAGAATGGAACGTATGATTAAAAACTGCGTTCCATTTTTTTATATGTACTGATAGAAAAAAGACACTGGCAGAAAAATAGTCAAAGAAGATTTGACAGTCAGATTTATACAAAAAAAGAATAATTTTGGATGTTGTCATGGAACAAAAGCAAAATTTTTAAAGTTTTTGTACGGTAAAATTGAACTGTTTTTTGAAAAAAATGTAAATTTATTTTCGCTGATTATCAATGTAACGCAGTTGTTGCAAATGTACCAAAATGTTAAGGACCACGCTATCTAAGCTGAAGAAAGCATGCTCCTCTTTGTCTCTCGCCCCACGAGTGCTAAGAGGAGATACACGATACACTCCGGGAAAATTTCAGAAATGTAAGTTGTAAATAAATTATTAAATTCATGGTTAGATCCATAAAGTAGGTACGTAACAATTACTTAGGGAGGTAGGTGCCTTTAAATAGGGGTATACAACATATTAAATAGCTATATTTTGACCTACATATATTACAACTAGGCTGTAAGTAGGTACCTTTTAGTTCCAAACGACTAGCATTCGGTCGCAGCTTCACCTGCGTGTGATTGAATGTAGGTAGGTACATAATAATGTAAGTATAGGTACCTGTTGATTAGATGGGAAGGTAGGTGCCTAGATAGGTACCTAATTGTTTACCAATCCATACCATAATTATTCAAACACTATTTACTGGAATTATTGTCCAAATTAAGAAGATGAACCTATCTTACCTAAATAGATAGGTACCTACTTCTTCAGGTAGGTAATTTAAAGCAGAATAAAAAAGTTTACCAGGCATAGTTTATTGGGCATAGAATTATCCCAGTACCTATTACCCTGACCATACCTATAAAAAAATGGCGAACAAAACCATCGAGAACAAAATTTGCATTCCAGTTATAAAATTCAATCACGTAAAAGTAATAAATTTGAAACACTCATGGCTTTATTCGCTATTTTTCAGTGTCCATCACCGTATTGAGGAAGGCTGAGAAAAGCACGAAATCGGGAAAAGACAAAGAGGCAGAATGTGAAAAATGCAAAAAGCTAATTGAGCTAATTTTCGGACCAAGCAAACCAGCTGATACGATCAAAGGAATTCAAAAAACAGAATTACCCGAAGCGGATTTACATCACACGCATGAACTATGCAATGAAAAGTTAGTGGAATTGGTAACTCCACAAGTACTAGAAAAGCCTGAGGCGCAAAGCGAGAAGCACGATATAATAAATTCGGAACCATATGGAAAAGATGAAGATGACAAAAAGGGTGTGTTAGAAAATATTAGCAATGTACCAATAGAAGGTGTTCACTTACACGCAACCACAGCGAAGCAAACAGAAGAACAGCTTGCTCAAAAAGTAGAAGTTATCAGTGAAACGCCTATGGTTGAAGCTGAGAAGCCTCAAATAGAAGGATTTAATGTCACTCCAAGAGTTTTAGGGAATGAAACTGAATCATTTCAAAATTTTGACAGTCGAAAATTTGTCGATTTGGAAGATATTAGAATTAGGAGTACATCTACTTTAAATGAACGTGAGACATTTGAAGAAGATTACAAGATGAAAGATACCATTGAATCTTTAGTTCGTAGGATAGAAGAGACCCGTAGATTAGAAGAGGCTCGTAAACTGGAAGAAGTACGACGTATAGAACTACTTCTATCCGATGAAATGGAAAGGTCTGATTTCAAATTACCAATTTACAATTTTGCATCTGATCGTGAAACCCGAAAATCTGGAGCATCAGCGGAAGCTAATACTCCATACGATGAATTAGCAAAGCGATGTCTAGATGCTCCCACCAGTCAAATCGACGAACGTTTACTTAAAGAAATGGAAAAACTGGGTGTGCCTCAGACTAGTCCACGAGGGGAAAGCTCTGCAATTGAAGAAAACATCATCCAAATGGACGTCTTGAAGAAGCCACGCAAACCGGTCGAGAAAACTGAAATTGATTTAGAGACTAGGGAGTTTGAGCGTGATCCTCCCATCGCTTACGTTGATAAGCTACACCCCGCGTTCCAGATGTATAACAGCCCCAAAACCATTTCAGAAGATGATTATGAAAATGCAACGCTCAAATCAGAGAGAATACAGTTGTATGGGCTTGATGCAAAACCGTTGACATATGCTCAAATTTCAGAAGCCCACGAGGAGTCAATCGAGACACAGGAAGAGAGTATGGACTCTGAACCAAGACCGACATATGATCCTAATCAGGTTATTATTGATCCTTATGACAAAAAGACTATTGCTTATGATAATGACGAAGATGAGTATGATCCCTTGTGGTACCAGAAATATTCATTTCGCCAAGAACCTGTTCAAGAATCTGTAGAAACTTTTGAAGAACCAGCTGAAGCCAAGAGTCACACCGCAGCACAACAATTCTTGGCTGCCGATCAGACATTCCAATTTTCTGATCAATCTGAACATGTTCCAGCTCCTGAAAATATTATAGAACAACCAAAAGAACAACCTGAGCCTTATACTTCTTTTGATTCTAATCCGTTAGATTATGCTTGTGAAAAATGGCAAATTAATGAACAGTTGGAACCTAAAGAAATTCCTGAAAAAACTGCTAGTCAAATGATACAATGTTCTACACAGAGTGAAATTGTGACTCCTTCAGAAACAAATCCTGCAGATGTTAATGAAACAATACAACTTTCATTTGAAATTGATCCTGACACAGTTACAGCAACAAACGTAGAAAAAAATACCAGTGAATCATTTCAATACTACACTCAGCCTGAACCTACGAAAACACCAGAACCACATACACCAGAAGCCACTGGATCCTTTGAACATTCAACATATTATTTTGAACCTACTCCACCTCCAGACACAAATACACCAAAGCATCCCAGTGAAACGTTTAAATTTATCACGCGGCCTGAACCTATAACAACTTCAGAAATGAATACAAAGAAAGACGACAGTGAAAGTTTTATACTTTTTACCCAGCCTGAACCTGAGCCTACAGCAACTTCAGAGACGAGCACAGCGAAGAATACCAATGAAAGTTTTCAAGTTTCCACTCAGCCTGAACCTATTACTTCAGAAGCGAATACAGAAAAACTTGATGCTGAAACTTTCCAATATTCCACTCCACCAGAGCCTGTAAAATCTTCCGAAGTTAGTAATAATGAGCAGCCTGACGTAACTTATTTTGAGCCAAGAGCCCCAAAGGAATCCACCAAATCTAACGCGGAACAAGAGAACCCCAACCTTTCTCCAGAACAAATATCACATAGCTTCGTACAACCGCAAAGCATGGTAAACCCTTTGGTAGATACCCGAACTTTATCCGACCCAGCCGACGAGATACAGAAGACTATGTCGGCGACTTGCGGTCCACTGCCGAAGTTAAGGCCGGACGAAGAATTATCGTTGTCTGAGATGTTGAAAAGGGTGAGAATGCGTAACCGATTGGAATATTGTCAAGCGATGGAGAGGCAGTTGGACCAAGTGACAGGAAAGTGTGGGAAGAAAACTCCACCTTGTCCACCCCCTGCACCGAAGTGCCCACAATGTCCACCCCCGCCGTGTCCACCCCCGCCACCCCCCTGCCCAAGGCCTTGCAAGCCAGCGTGTCCCCCTCCCTGCCCCCCACCCTGTCCACCACCCTGTCCACCACCATGCCCCCCGCCCTGTCCAGCCAAGAAGAACCCCTGCCAAAAATTTAAACGGCATTTCCTTAATTTCAACTTCAAAAACATCATAACCCTGTTACTCCAACCGGAACCGGAAATTCAAAAACCAGCTATCGTATGTAACCAAATCTCTGAACGCTTAAACGCAGTCCTGACAAAGGAAGTGTCTCTGAAGCTACAGGAAATAGGCCTGAATCTATTGATTTCCTACCCTCGGAAGATAGCGGTCAGTTTATCGACCAATTTCAATGCGGAGAATCTAACGCTCGCGCGGGATTTCGAGCCTTGGGTGCCGATTCCATCCTGGCCTATTCCGAAGAAGGAGAAGAAAAGACCTTTCGTGTGTCCGAAAGAAGGTTGCAAGCTCATCCCTCCTCCCAGACTGCGCCCGGCGTGCAACGAAAACCCTTGTATAAACTTCCCGAAACGTAGTAACTCGTTCTCAATAGCCAAACTCTTCTCATTATCGATGGGAGAATATGTTGTGTTCGATTTTATAGAGTCATAAATTAATAATACAGTGTTAGTGGTAAACAGCGAAAATAAATATTTAAAGTTTCCAAAAAAGCTTTTTACTTGAAACACCGTAAACTGCCATCAAATCTATTATGTATAGCTCCTACCAACCGCTTCGCCCGCGTAGTACCCAGATAAAAAGTAGCCTGTGTTATTCTGATGTATAAGCTATATTACTGTAAAGTTTCATCAAAATCCTTTCAGTAGTTTTTGCGTGAAAGAGTAACAAACATCCATCCTCACAAACTTTCGCGTTTATAATAGTAGTAAGAAAAGAAAGAAAGAAAGAGTATTTTTATTTGAGCCCAAAAACACAAACATGGTAAAAACTGGAAAAGAATTAGCTTATAGAAAATGTGTTGCTTGGGGTCAAAATAGGCCCCTGTCTCAGCTTGATGCAGCATCGTGTTAGTACGTTGCTGCGCTGGTTTTCAGACAGGGCCTTTTGTGAGGACACGAACATTGACGAGGGCACAAAATAAAACTTACATAAACTACATAGGTATATTAAGTATAACATAAACTACATATAAAAATGGGGGAAAAAACATAATAAATTGAAGCGATAAGGAAGGGTAAGGGAAAATTTTGTTTTCGTAGATAACCAAGAGATTATCCTAATGAGCATTTTTGCATAATTATAAGGTGTTTCTTTAAAGCGTTTTTAAAAACTGTAGCTGATTTCAGAGCACGTACTGGTGGAGGTAGGTCATTCCAGCACCGAGAAGCTGCAAATTTAAAGGAACCACGAAATGCTACAGATTTGTGCTTCAGTGTGGTGAATATAAAGGTGCATGCTCTGCTAGGATATTTTGATTGGGGGTTGATGTGGATAATCACATAGTAGGATTATGTGGTACTTATATTAATGCATTTTTATAAAACTAAGTGGAAAAAAGCATACGGTCCACATATTGGTAAGTAGGAGTAGGGGAGATGTAGGTAATTGGGGTCAGTTGGCAATGGTGATCACCTTGTTATCCCGAAAACCGAACGCGAGCGGGCAGTGTCAATGACCTCACTCGCTAGCTGTGAGCCAATCATGCGCTCGTGCATCGGCTTACTCAGTTCGCGCAACGCGTTTGAGAGTGATAGACGTACGAAGTTTTCGCGCCCTTCTGATCTAATTTTTCGAGTGGACAAATCCGAAGGTAAGGCTCGAACTACTCGGTATTTCTTTCTATGCTTGTGATATGTAATAACCATAACATCTTTAATCGTAATTTCAAGCTTAGTTTGTCATGATCGCTGCAACTTTTTTGTCACAACTTGTTATTCTCGTTTTTGGCCGATGTAGGCAATTGGAGTCAGGTGATCCCCATTGCCCACACTACTAACTTCGATGAAGCAAATTTGCTTTTGTTTGTAGATGCCGAAGGTTCGTCCTAGGAAGTCAAGTAAGGCAAGTTGGTCTATCAGCAGCCTGGAAAAGGCTGTGGAGCTCATCGACCAACAAGGTTATTCGATGAGAAAAGCCGCGAAAACAATGAATATCCCATTTTCCAGTCTTCAGAAGAGATACACAAAAAAAAAACAGATAAGGGACCACGTCTCGGACGTACTACTGTCTTCACGCCTGAGGTGGAAGAAGAAATGGCGGATACAATTAAGAAAATGGCCAATGTTTTCTACGGGTGCACCGCAAACCAGATAAAAAAGTGGCATTCGAATATGCTGAAGCCTTGCAGCTGAAACACAACTTCAACACGTTTTCAAGAATGGCTGGTCGTGTTTGGTTCGAGGGATTTGTTAGCAGGAATGATATTTCTGTAAGAAAGCCTGAAGCTACTAGTATCAATAGGGTTACTGCGTTCAACAAACCCGAAGTTCAGCGATTCTATAAGCTGCTAGAAGAATTGATGGAAAAACACAAATTTCTGCCGAAGAACATCTACAACTGCGACGAAACGGGGATTTCTACCGTCCAAGACCCGGGAAAAGTATTGGCTGCAAAAGGACAGAAAAGAGTAGGATCAATAACAAGCTGGGAGAGAGGAAAGAACATCACTATGCTATGCACAATGAGTGCTGCTGGTGGATACATCCCCCCGATGTTTATTTTCCCAAGAAAAAGGATGACCCCGACCCTTGAGAAGGATGGCCCAGCAGGAGCTTTATATAAATGCTCTGAAAATGGATGGATTAATGAAGAACTTTTTTTTGAATGGCTCAAGCACTTTACCCAACATGCTAAACCCTCTGCAGAAGAACCGGTCCTGTTGGTCCTTGATAATCATGCAAGTCATATTTCACTGGCCGGTCATGAACATTGCAAGAAAAACCATATTCATATGCTGTCCTTACCGCCCCATACCTCCCACCGCATGCAGCCACTGGATGTGTCGTTTTTTGGGCCATTCAAAGCAGCTTACAGAAGAGAATGCGACTTTTTTATGAAGAGCCATCTTGCAGAAAGGATAACTCCTTATGATGTGGCAAGCCTGGTTAAAAAAGCATTCTCAAGTGTTGCCTCCATGAGCAAGGGCGAAGCGGGTTTTAAAGCAACTGGAATATTTCCCATAGATCCTTACGTGTTTTCAGATGAAGACTTTGTGGCAGCTGAAGTCCTACAATCAGATCCTGTCATTATTCAAGATACTGCTGACTCCATTTTAGCAGCACTTGCTGTTGGACTTAATGAACTTATCTCAACACCAGCATCTCTAGTTGAGCAGGAACGTCAAAGCCCTATTCCAAGCACATCAAAAAATTTAATCCAACAACTCCTGAACCAGCAATTGCATCAACATCTCAAATCGAAATGCCACCATCTCGGAACCAGGCAAAAATCCAACATTTTATCCAGATGCCGAAGAAAACACCTGTCCTCAAGACAAGACAAGGAAAAAAGAAGCAGCATGCAACAATTTTGACTTCAACACCAATAAAAGATGCCCTGCTCGAAAAAGAAAACAAAAAGAAGGCCAAAGCTGTAAAAGGCAAGGGAAAAGGCATAGGAAAGAAGAGCAAGCTGCAGAAGGTAGGCCCTGAAAAAGTAAAAAAGCAAATTCTGCGGGAGTCGAATGATACTTCGGTGTCAGAGGTGAATACCGATGACTTGTGCCAGGACAACGAAGACGATGATGCAGAAGACCCTGGTAACCGGTGTCTTGTATGCGGCGAATTCGGGCGAAACAACGAAATGTGGTTCCGTTGCACTTCTTGTGGGCTTTGGGCTCATGCAGACTGTACTGGGTGGGACTCAGCCCGCAATTATGTATGCGACTTATGTTGACTCCCATTGTCAACACGCTGATCACAATTGCCAACCGATGTGGACAATGGTGATCAAACCTGTTTTTTTTTTAAATGACTATAGTTCCTAAAATATTAAGCCAAAGTGATTAAAAGTGATCTCAATTGATAGTCAAAGAACTAAAATTTGTAATAGGGCTAAAGCAATAAATAGTTGATTTATAGTTTTGGTTTTATTTCAATTCCCGCTTAAGTGATCCCCATTACCTACATCTCCCCTACCTAACTGACCATAAAGGAACCTGAGATATAACCCTTTCTTTCCGTAGGCACTAACCGCTTGGCAAATTTTACTTTCCCGTGACACTACTGAACTAACCGGTTGGTTTTATTTATTTTGAACCCAAGTTTTTTGGGTAAAGTTCGGGTAGCAATCCTCTTTTTCTGAGTGGTAATAAAAAAAACCTATCCAAGACGGATTTGCCTAGGAAGGATTTTTCCCTTGGAACAAATAATTTTTTTGTTTATCTTTCTTTGATATACTTAGTTGTGCCATTGGTAATGAGGTAATCCACGGGAGATTTTATAATATGCGTTTAATAAGCCAATAAGAATAGTAGTGTTACGGGAAAGTAAAATTTCCCTTCACTCTACTAGTAGCAAGCTTTCTTTTCTTAGGCAATCCTAAGAAAAGAAAGCGATATAACGAGTGAAAAGTCTCATATGGCTGTAATTTCATCAGCACCCATAAACTTATAAATTTACGTTACATACGATCCTTAATTTAACTTTCTTTCTACCTAATAAATAGTTCGTTTAGCATTATCTGCTAGTCTTTTTAATTTTATAACTGCCATCTATCATCCAGGAATCTATAAACTTCCATAATAGCAACAAGATTAGCATAACAAGGAAAGTCTTTATCAGTTTAGGTCACACACTGAATAGTAATTAATGTAGGTATCGAGTATGCCTAGAGATAAATCACATCATCTGTACATTGCAGCAGACTAAACAGGAAAACCGAGATGAAAATCTGTCACTGCGGAAATTTAAAAAGAGGGTGACTTAGATTATTTAGCCATTCATACACCGAAGTAGAATATACGTGTATTTACCGCGGTAGAATAGGCGTGATGATTCATCCTAACGTATTATAATATCTGTACCCTAATTAATATGCGTTAAATTCGTTTGCCCTACGAGGTTGTTTGGTGTTGGCATGTGTGTATATATGTCTGTTATAGGTACCATTCATCTCCGTAATGGCTTATCCGTAAAATGCAGAATTGATATATTTGTATGACCTTATGGATTGTTTTTAGATTAGGGTTTTATCGCCACAAGTCAGTAGGTAGAAGACGCTGTAACAGACGACGAAAATCGTAGTAGTTTTTAAATGTTGTTAAAATAAGATAACTTGTTTCAGTTCAAAATGAATACTCTCCGATTCTCCCAAGGAGCTTCTTCAAAGGCGACTGGACTAAACCCAAATTAAATGTCACCAAAGTCCTTAGGGATCCTAAAAGTTCCTCGAAAACTGGTGTCAATTTTCTCAAAGATACTCTAACTAAAGCATTTCAAAGAAATTTCCGAATGCCAATAACTACAAACTCTTCATACAAAACGGCTGTGTCAGACCCAGAAGTAAAACAAGCAATCGGAAATTCAAATAGTTTTCTTCTCCCGCCAATTTTGAACCAATCCCTGAGACCCGAAGACCTTCCCTTTTTAAACTTGAGCCGACTGCTGCTTCCACCAATGGCGGCGGTTTCTTATATTGTTTCGCGTCCTTATTCTGACACTAAAGTTGAGGAAGATGACGTATTCTGGAGGCCAAGATCAAGGATTCCAAGTGGAAATTTAGACGCGAAGATGAAAGAGGAATATGGGAGAGACGCAAAATATCTGCTCCTCTCGTTTGACGATGCCGCTGATGAGAAAAAAGATGAGAGTGGTACGAAAGAAATGTTGTCTAACCCTGTCATATCGAAATCTTAATTCTTCGCAGATATATGCCCAGATATTGATTTTCCAGATATTAAATTATTTTTGTGTTTATTTAAATTTTATTCTATTGTCCATACTTTTGTGAGTAGGTACTAATTTAGTACCTAAGCTGTGAAAAAAACAAATACTGTATTAAATTAAAAACTAAATAGCCAAAAGAAAGAAGATTTCCGTCTGCAATTACGTAATTGTAATGCAGTTTTTATACCTAGATTTTATCGACACGGTCACTAGGGATCTTATTTAGAAGTACCTAGTAGGTAGTATCTACCTAAGTAAGTACCTAGTACAAGAGTAAACTCCATGTAAGCTACATTAACCTGCTTATATCTTTAAAAAAACTAAGGAAAATAATAAATCGAACAACTATAGAGTAGGTAGGTACCTACCAAGGTTGAATTGTTTTCTTTTTCCTTGTCTTTGTGAAGACGGTGAATCCCAAGATTCCCAGGTGCATGACACGCGTGATACAAACCTAAGTACTAAAGCATCAACTACCTAAGAGTTAGGTGTGGTAAGTAGTCATCATCATTACGTACTATCCTTGTAAAAAATATTATTAGGTAGGCACCTACCTACCTAACCTAACCTACTCGCGTCCCTACTTAGGTTTGGACAAACTAGATTTTTCTTTACAAAAGACTAGTAATTAGAAACTAGTAATTTTATTTCAAGAAAAAAAACCGACTTCTATTACTTATCGGAAAGTTGATTCAAAGTAATTTATAAAACGCCCATTTTTGTACATGCGCGGCTGACAAATTCCAAATTTCAAGTTTGTAGGCCTTGTAGTTCTTGATATAGGTCAATACAAAATATTGACTTATAGTTTGATACCTAGAAATTGATAAAATTATTCGACTGACAGGGTTAGGTATAGGCACAGATTATAATATTATATGTATAGGTAAGTGGATAGGTAGGCTATACTTTCCTAAGCACTAAACTTATGACAAATTAGAAACATTTCAAAAAGTCTTTTTAGTTTTCTTTTAGTCCTCGGACATAAATTTCACTTTCTGCTCGATATAGTTATTTAGTTTAGTTGTGCGCACATGTTTATGTTGCAATCAAGATTTGAACCGAATTTTGTTAGTTGTATGTGCTTGTAATGTGTTTTATGCGTAAAAATAAATAAATAAAATTATGGATCCAAAAACTGAGCTTTCGCTGGCCTGGTAAATTTCCTGTCCTATATGTACTACCACAGACCAGCTGTACTCTACCTACCATACCTAGTTAATTATTATTAACTAGCCTCTGTCCACGACTTCGCCCGCGTGGTACCCGGATAAATAGTAGCCTATATGTTATTCTAATGTATAAGCTATATTACTGTAAAGTTCCATCAAAATCCGTTCAGTAGTTTTTGCGTGAAAGACTAACAAACATCCATCCTCACAAACTTTCGAATTATAATAGAAGTAGGTAGGAAAAAGTAGGTTTTAGGTAGGTAATAAGACCATTGATCTTTGACTGGGCAGGTCACGTGACTCAAATGCGTCCAACTTTGCCGCGTTTGGCGAAACTCGTAAAATCTTACTAATCTGTGCTCGTTACCCAATGGGTAGTACCAGAAAACGATCGAAGGCGCCTAGGCGCCGCGGAAGGCCCAAGAAAAGAAAGCGAGACGATCTGGATGCAATCACAGTGGTCTGATTTTGCATTGGAACACAATCTGTGGAATAAAAAGGGGAAGGAAACCCTTTGCCTTTAAAAAAAAAGATTATTGATTCCTATTAAATAAAAATAAATAATGCTGGACATTATTCACACGACATCATCTAGCCCCGAAGTAAGCAAAGCTTGTGTTAAGGGAACTACATGACTGATTTATTGGAGTCCATCCAAAGGTTGCCAGGAAGAGATCGCTCTCAGCTATAAGACCGCCCATTGTATAACCACAACCTAGTTTTAAGATCCTCTGTAAAGTGTTTTTTATCCTGGTGTATGCAATAAAGAGTTATCTATCTATCTATCTATCTAAAATTTGATTATGCTACTTATAGGTATATACTTTTTTTAATGTGACCTGTCTGTTTGTTTTAAAACCCTTAGGCATGCGTTAGCATCCTAGTAGTCTGTGCCTTAAGCAAAACTCCTGGGTTTGTCTAGACCTACGTACTGACATAATGTCAAATTTATTTTATTTATTTCACATAACGCGGTAGGTAGGTAATTACACATTTCTTTGATAATTTACGATCGATACGACCATAAAACGCATTTTCATGCTAAAAACATCTCGACAAGAATGCAGGTTATCTACAGCCGCGGTAGTCGGTACTTTACATGAAATGTACTAGAAGCTTACAAATAGGTATGTACTTTTAGGTATGAATCAGACAGAACACAAACAAGAGGCGAGGTATAAAAACTGGGATGTTCGCGCCTTATTCTGCAGTGTGATTTTCCCGCCAATACCGAAAAGTTGTTACGGGTGCGTTCATTTCAAATAAATAACAAATATACACAATAAAAAAACATTTTAGTTTGAAACTTAATATATATTTACTTAAAAATTACTTTAATTAGGTATATCTACAGTAAAAAATATATCTTTTTTTTGCAGGGCATCATGGCATTCAAGAGCTTTTTGACTTTGTCTGCATGCATTATTTTGAGTAAGTAATATTATAATATTTTTTTAATTGTGTGGTATTTATTAATACTCTGACTTTCAATCGAAAGGTTCTGTGACTTCTCTGGGGTTCTGGGTACAGTTGTGCATCAATGAATTTTTCCACTTGAAAAATGTATGTGTGCATTATCATAACAGTGAAAGAAAACATCGTAAGGAAACCAGTTTGTCCTAGAACCAAAAGTTCGAAGACATGGAGCTACCATCGGTTACTGTTCCACCCAAAAAGCGGTGATGGGCTAAATGCTAGCAGCTATGCATAAGCGGACAACCTTTTTTTTTAATTATTAAAAAACGGTAAAAATCTTGGGCATGGGATGTGTCAATATATTGTTCGGACGTGTCTCTGACCACCCCCTAATTGGTACATCCCGGATCCACAGAGGGACTACATATCTGAGGATGTTCATATACCTATGGGGATTAAAGTCGTGAGGTTTGTTTTCTGTTTTTTTTTTAAATAAAATCTTTCACAATCATTTTCACCCAACAAACCGTTTATAGTTCCATTTTACTATTATTTTTCAGGCACAGCACAGCCGGTGCAAAAGCTTCCTGTGTTGAGGGACACAGCGACAGAAGTACTTTTCAAAGATGGCGATTCCAAGACTGTTTTGGAATGCATCGTTGAAGGCGGCCAGAACGTTAAGTACGCAATATCATTCGTTTAACATAGCTAAATTCTGTCAAGTGTGATAGGGTTAATGCGAGGGGTAGATTGAGATGCATAGTGTAAATCATATTGCAGATTTCAGCTCTGGCAGGTCACTTGTAAACACCCGCAGCAATAGAACTTCTGCAAGTTTTAGCTAGTTTGACATTTCAGGCACCATCCATTCTCACCTTTCACTGGATCAGTTGCATGAAAAACTGGTAAATCTGTCAGATTCTGGTCAAAAGTACCAAAACATTGAATTGCCTAGCTAAAAGCATGGCATTTCATGGAGACAAGAGCTAGATTTCCTAGATAAAATTTCCTTCGTTTGATTTAAGCCTGAATTCATAGTCGGGGGTTGAACAGTCCCCCAAAATCCATCATTTAGCATTTGTCTTATGTTTGAGTGTATAAAGGTTGAATTCGCGCTTAAATTTTTACATAGCGCCTGAATAGTCTCCTAGGGGAGCCCCTATTTGACTATGAATTCGGGCCTTAGTATATTTCGGGCGACCCTTTCAATGGGTATGTATTTTACAGACTGCCTGTTTTGATTATCATTATCATCAATAATCTGTAGATCAATTATTCACTGCTGGGCATATGACTCCCCTTAAGTACTTGTATGATAATATCTGGGCCTAAAGAGTACCATAACTAATGATCTTGGGATATCTCCATCCACCGACGTCCCGCAACCGTTAAGATCCGATTTCTTAAAGGTTGTTACCCATCCGAATCATTTCCGTACCGTGTCAGTGCCGTGACTTGGTGTGGACAGTCCTTAAACCAAATATTTTCTTCACAGATACTCATGGCGCAAAAATGGGAATGCATTCAGCACTTCAGCAAACGTAATCCAACGCAAAGATGAGGGCTCCCTCGAATTCCAGAAACCAACAGCCGCAGACGAAGGTTTTTACATCTGCCACGCTGAGACCAGCTACGGAACCACCACTACCCGAGGAACAAACCTTAAACGAGCCTTCCTCGACGCGCCTAAAGTTACCGTCCAGAAACACAAGGCAGTAGAAGGCAGACCTTTCAAACTAGACTGTACCGCGCCTAACGCGTACCCAAAACCGACCATCTCCTGGAAAACTCAACTAGACGGCTCTGATAAGTTAGAAGACTACTTGAACAGAAGAATCACTCCTTCCCCTGATGGTACTCTATGGTTCTCGAACGTCACTCAAGAAGACGCGAATCCGAAATCGAAATACATCTGCGTCGCGAAGTCGCCAGCTTTCGAGAATGAAGTTCGCCTTGCTGAGCATTACATCAATGAGTTGGAAGCTGATACCAAGAAAAATAATGGGGATCTAGTTCCGCAATATCTCAGCAACGATATGTTCGCCAAGGCTGGGGATATCACAATGATTTGGTGTATTTACGGTGGCACGTGAGTACTGACTTACATAAATAGGAATAAAATTTTGGCGCATCTATTTAAATGCATTTGTATTGCTGTGTAACTGCGATTCTTTATTTCCTCGTAGCACCCAAACGGTAAACGCCATGATCTGAGAATGATATATACCTACTAGCTTCTGTCCACGGCTTCGCTCGCGTGGTACCCGGATAATAAGTAGCCTATGTGTTATTCTGGTGTATAAACTATATTACTGTAAAGTTTCATAAAAATCCGTTCAGTAGTTTTTGCGTGAAAGAGTAACAAACATACATCCTCAGAAACTTTCGCGTTTATTTATATCGATCGATCACTGATAGATATACGTATTACAAGAAAAAGGTCTTGGTAAGACAATTCCAAGAACGTTTTACATTCGATCTCATAGAGCATAGACACCTGATGATGTCTACCACGAGAATTAGGTAGTTCTAAGTATGTATTTTTGTTTTATAGTCCCTTGGCCCACCCTGACTGGTTCAAAGATGGAAAAAATGTGAATGGCAAGCCAGGAGACCGCATCACCCGTCACAACCGTACCTCAGGCCGCCGTCTACTCATCAAGGATACAAAAATGGGAGATGAAGGGACCTACAAATGTGTAGCTAACAACGAAGTCGGCAAGCCCGCCGAGCATTCCATGAAGTTGACTGTTGTCAGTGAGTATCTGAGCTAGATTATTAGGTCTGAGAGATCGTCTGAGCAGTCACATTATTAGGAGATATAGGGACCTAAGTATGTGGTCAGTGTTAATTTTGTTTTTGGGGTAACATAGCATTCCATGAAGTTGATTATAAATAAATAAATAATGCTGGACATTTTCACACAGCATAATCTAGCCCCAAAGTAAGCAGAGCTTGTGTTATGGAAACTACATGACTGATATTCTACTTTTATACATAATTTTTGTAAATACATGCATATTAGACAGAAAATACGCAGATCCCCAGACAAATATTTGAAGATAGAGATATTTGTCGGGAATCGGGAAGGCAGGCCTTCGCCCACAGAGGTTGTCAAGATTAGTGTGTAAATAAGATTATTGCCTAGAATCTACGACTTTTTCAAACGGGGGCAGAAACTTGATAGTGGCGCCCCCTCTCCCCAGATTTTGACCGGGAGAAAAAGAACCCTTGAATAAATTACGTTCATAAATCACCTTAGGGTGCATTCCCATTCAGCTGTTCGCAGCGGTTTTCGGAATGCACTCTTTGGATGTGTTCAGAAACCAACTGGGCGTTTTAAAATCAAATGAAGAATTGATAGAACGGGCGCTGGATGCTAGGAGCGTTGTTTCATAAAGCGTTGTGAAACAAGATTTCTTTTTCAAACATATTGTATTATGGTTTTGGCGCCCCTTGAAACTGCCGCCCGGGGAAGGTGCCCCGGTTTAAAATTCTACAGTGACCATATAATCACTTTTCTCAGGTCTACCATCATTCTCCAAGAAGCCCGAGAAGCAGACCCTGGCCAAGGAAGGTCAGGACCTCACCATCCCATGCCAAGTGTCCGGTATTCCCACACCCGCGGCCACCTTTGTATACAACGGCCAGGATCTGAAGACCAGCGACAGAATCTCCACGAGCCCTGAAGGCATCACCATCAAGAAAGTCCAGAAAAGCGATGGAGGGTACTACGGATGTAGAGCCGTTAGTAGCTTCGGGAATGATTACCAGGAAACTTTGCTTCATGTGGCTTGAATTACTTGACCTAGAGCCGCACTCAGTGCAAATTTACATAATATAAATAAACAGTTGAATGTCAATTCAATTTTAAGTGACGGCTCTGAGTATGTCAGTCAAATACCTACCTTTTGTAATTTTCAAGTCTGTTTTAATGTATGATATACAGTTCTATAATATTAAGATAATAAATAAGTTACTTCCTAAAAAGTGTTTTTTCTTTAGGACTTTCTTAAGTTTAATTGAAAGAAAGTATTTTTTTACAGCTAATTATGCTAATTTTGTTTGAACGCATTTAGAATATGCCAGAAATATAAAAATGTAAATGTCATGAACAATTTACGAACAGCTGTCATGTCAATGTCAAAGTCTGCATTACAACGCGATAACCTCAAATTAATATCAAAACAAATCATATACCTAATAATTTTCTCGAAATAAAAATAAGAAAATGCTATTTCTTTACGTTATGAGTATAATGTCAATAATAGTGCAAGTTATATTTTTCACATTAGCTATTGGTAAGTAAAATATTATTGCATCTAGACTGAAAAAACGTTCTAATAAAATTTTAGGTACCCATCGATTAATAATTCATTCTATTTCTCATTATATCTGTACTTATTTTTCTTAAACGAAAGTGAAATGGGAAATTCATTATAGCCATAGTTATGTTGCCCATTTCGCTTAAAGAAGTCCCGACACAAAGGACAAAAGAAGTAAGTCTACCTCTGAAGTAGGCAAGACAAAATATCTGTAGTAACTTATTTTTAGTAATATTTTATGCATTATTATCTTAAAGCGAACTGAAATTTTTAAGACTACTTAACTAATTGTTGCTCTCAAAATTTGGCACCACACACCACAAAGCTAAATGAAGGACCATAAAAAAACAAGCAGAGTTTGGTGCCTTATTCTTCTAGGCTTGGTCTTTCGCGAGGAATCGGCATAAATTCACATAAAAATTTTAAAATTCACATAGTATCAGGTGGGACAAATGTTTGTATGATCTGCAAATAATTTTCTCAGGTTTGGATGTTTTCTATGTATAATATGTTTGTATTTACAAAAAAAATATTATATAAGTAGTATATCAGACATGTAGTTCCCATAACACAAGCTCTGCTTACTTTGGGGCTAGACGATGGTGTGTGAAAATGTTCAGCATTATTATTATTTATCAGCATTACAGATAGATTAGCTTGTTGGAAGATTTTCCCCACAGCAAACGGAGGACACATAACCAATTCTTGGTTATGTGTCCTCCGTGTTCTTCATAAACATATTTAATAATATTATGATGTTTAACCATACATAATAGCAACAATTGTTTCTCTTAGACAATTCTCTGTCCCTCAGTATATAGTGACCCATAAGTACAGGTTTTTTAAAACCTTTCTGAGGCACCAGTCTCTCACAAAACAGGTTTTCTTTTCATATTGTAAAAACGGGAATTTTCACGTACTGCACTATCGGTGAAGGCACCGACTAAGTTTCGACTCATTCCGAGAGTCTTCATCAGGGTGAGTGGTTGCGACTTTCTCCTTCCGCGTCGTGCCGTGCACTACGCGCTGCCGCACGTTGTGCGTATTCTTTTTATTCATTTTCACCTCAAATAGTTAAGGACTATAGCCTATACCTACTCTAAGACACCTTTGTGAGAGAAAAAAAGAAAAAAAAAGAAAAAGAGAAATGTTATTATTTTATTATGACGTTGAGACAGAAAGCCAGCTTAATGTATTAATTAGTAATAAAGAAAAAATTACTTACCTAAATAATCTTCTATTGTTTGTGATTTCAGCGGCTGGACTTTTCTATTTAGCAGAACTAGTTGAAGAATACAGTGTTATGGCAAAATACACAATTTCATGGGCAGTTATTGTGAGTATTCCTTTATTCTCTATACAATAATCATAATCTCGGACTTTTACACCCTGTATACTTCAGTGCAATCCACCCTGCAGGTGACAGCATCTCCACATAGAATGAACAGTATGCGTAGATTTCGGTTTGCTGAAGAATCTTTTACACCCTGTATACTTCAATGCAATCCACCCCGCAGGTGACAGCATCCCTCCACATAGAATGCACAGTATGCATAGATTTCGGCTTGGTGAAGGGACTTTTACACTATGTATACTTCAAATCAATCCACCCTGCAGGTGACAGCATCCCTCCACATAGAATGAACAGTATGCGTAGATTTCGGTGTGGTGAAGGGTCTTTTACACCCTATATACTTCAATGCAATCCACCCCGCAGGTGACAGCATCTCCACATAGAATGAACAGTATGCGTAGATTTCGGTTTGGTGAAGGGTCTTTTGCACTATGTATACTTCAATGCAATCCACCCCCCAGGTGACAGCATCCCTCCACATAGAATGAACAGTATGCGTAGATTTCGGTTTGGTGAAGGGTCTTTTACACCCTATATACTTCAATGCAATCCACCCCGCAGGTGACAGCATCTCCACATAGAATGAACAGTATGCGTAGATTTCGGTTTGGTGAAGGGTCTTTTGCACTATGTATACTTCAATGCAATCCACCCCCCAGGTGACAGCATCCCTCCACATAGAATGAACAGTATGCGTAGATTTCGGTTTGGTGAAGGGTCTTTTACACCCTATATACTTCAATGCAATCCACCCCGCAGGTGACAGCATCCCTCCACATAGAATGAACAGTATGCGTAGATTTCGGTTTGGTGAAGGGTCTTTTACACCCTATATACTTCAATGCAATCCACCCCGCAGGTGACAGCATCCCTCCACATAGAATGAACAGTATGCGTAGATTTCAGCTCGACGAAGAGTCTTTTACACCCTGTATACTTCAACTAGCTGCGCCCCGCAGTTTTTATACTCGTGATAACTTCGAAATTAAATATCCGATTCGAATGAATTAAAAAGTATGTGACTGCTACATAAATACCCTTGATGATAAAACTATTTATTAGAATAAGAATTAATACTACGATACGAATGTAACCAACTTTTGTTTCTACCCGCGATCTCATTACATTTTAGAACACAAAAGCTGCTATTGTGCCGTAACTATGATAGTTAGATATATTCCCTCCGGGACTTTTTTGTAGGTAATAATGAGTACTTAAATCATGTAGTACATAATTTTTATGTATCATCAATAGTTTTCTCAGCGCACGCCAAATAATGAATTTTCTAGGCAAAATTTTGCTACTTTGAGTTACATTATTGCAATTTTCTAATCTTGTGCAATTTTGAAAACAAATTATAGCCTATGTTTCTTTCTGATAATTTAGCTTTCTATTGGTGAAAAAATGGTTCAAATCAGTCCAGTAGTTTCGGAGCCTATTCGGTAAAGGAAAAAATCTTTTCTCTTTTAATATTAGTAAAGATGTAATCCACCCCGCAGGTGACAGCATCTCTCCACATAGGACTCCTGATCTTCGATGACTTGCCGTTCTATCTCAACGCCTTAGGCCTGGTGCAGCAGATACTGCACTTCCTGCTGCTCCGAGAGTTCCCCGTGGTCCGGATCACGAGTCCCACGTTTGTCACAGCTGTGGTCACACTGCTCATACATCATTATCTGGCTTTCAGTTATTTTGGAACAGTGTATCACAGTTTTAATGAGGTAAGTGTTTTTTTGGTATTTACATACATACATATAGTCACGCCTGTTTCCCGGAGGGGTAGGCAGAGACCAAGGATTTCCATTTGCTACGATCCTGGCATACTTCTTTCGCTTAATTCATCCTCATCACATTCTTCATACAGGCTCGGCGGTTTAGTGTACTTCTGACCTGGCCTTTTTCTAAAATGTCTCCAATTTGATCAGAGTACGTTCGCCGAGGCCTTCCTCTACCAACTATCCCATTCACACTCGCCTTGTATACTTGTTTTGTTAATCTACTTTCGTCCATCCTTTCTATATGCCCGAACCATCTCAACATACCTTTCTCAACTTTCTTTTTGGTATTTTATCCGAATTAATGAAATAATGAATGAATTATAATAAATAAATAATAAATATATAACGCTGGACATTTTTCACACAGCATCATCTGGCCCCAAACTAAGCAGAGCTTGTATTATGGGAACTAAATGACTGATATACTACTTATATACATTTTTATTTGTAAATACATACATATTGAATGAATGAATGAATGAAAATACTTTATTGTACACCTTAAGATACAAACAAAATAAACACATTACGATAAAGGTACAATGGGCGGTCTTATCGCATAAAAGCGATCTCTTCCAGACAATATTTGGATGGAGAGGTTTATCGAGTCCGCGTTTATAATATTAGTAGGATAAGTTTTTTGTGCGTGATAAAAACGAGTTTTTTTTTCAAAATACACAGATACTGAAATTATTTTTTATAAGTTTTTTGTGCGTGATTAGATCATTTTTTTTTATAAAGTACACTTTTTATGTTGTTTCAGACATTAGCATACTTCACACTGTGCTTATGGGTGGTGCCGTTTGCTCTGTTCGTTTCTTTATCAGCGAATGACTATGTCTTACCTACGACTGGCGAATCACAACCTCTATTAGGTAAGTTTTTCCTTTCAACACACTGGTTACTTCATCGTTAATACGCAGGTTGGCCTTGAACAAGTGACACAACAAATAAAAAAAAACTAATAATTGCATTTTTTATTTTTATATTTTTTTAATTAACACTTTATTGCATACTAGCTTCTGCCTCCGTCTTCGTCCGCGTGGTACCCGGATAAAAAGTAGCCTATGTGTTATTCTGATGTATAAGCTATATCACTGTAAAGTTTCGTCAGAATCCGTTCAGTAGTTTTTGCGTGAGGGAGTAACAAACATCCATCCTCACAAACTTTCACGTTTATAATATTAGTAGGATTTTTACAACTTTTTGTGCGTGATAAAAGTGTGTTTTTTTTCTAAACTATACATTTCATTTTTTTGCCAGGTGACAGTAATGTCTTGACAGATTATCTGTCACGCAAGTCGAAGAGATACAGCCTCCTGTCATTCTTCAGCTTCGCGAAGGATTCAATTCTGCCGCAGCGCAGTAAAAAGGCATTCTGAGAGGGTTTGCGGCAAACGGTGACGGAAAACAGCGTTCCACTGAAACCAAAGGAAGACCTCTGGTTTAGGAAGGGCCTCCTAGGCTTGGAATGAACCAAGATAACCGTTTTATCTATGGAAGAGAAGATTAAAGTTACTCCGGAAAAAAATATTCCTTAGTTGTGTGTAGTTTTTTTTTAGAAAGATAAATAACTATTTATTTTATACACCAGGATTAAAAAAACACTACGAAGAATCTTAAAACTAGGTTCCATTGTGTTTTTTTTGCTCTATCTTCGCCAGTTGTTAACTGATTTTTTATTTTTTCCTGATAAAAAATATACTTGTGATCTTATAGTGTACCATAAAGTATTTTCATTCATTCATTCGTTCCAGTTCGTCTGTCTATTTGCTATTCTTTTTCGTACAGATAAAACAGTCAAAAACTTACATATAGGATATGTACAAAGGCGAGCTTTACCCTAAAAAGAGTTTTCTTCCAGCAAACCTTTAATAGTGAAACAGATAGAGTTATCATTTTTGTCTTATCTTCCGTGGTCCAAAAGTTGTCTTGGAGACTTCCTCACATGTCCCGTCTTTGTTTGGAACAATAGATGGACATTTGAGTGACTATGCTGTTGATGATCTACAGTCCACTGCTGGACAAAGGCTTTCCCAAAGTGTGCCATGACGAACGGGCATGACCCGACGACTTCTTGTAAGATGTCCTCGGTCGGTCATAACATGAAAATATTACTCGTAGATTAAGTTGACGCTCATAGTTTGACGATTTCTGTAGCGCAGTGGGCGAAGGCCCGCCTGAGACGCAAAAGGTTGCGGGTTCGATTCCCGCCGCGAGACCAATGTTTGTATGATCTGAAAATATTTGTCTCAGGTCTGGGTGTTTTCTATGTATAATATGTATTTTAAAAAAAAGTACTTAGGAGTATATCAGTCATGTAGTTCCCATAATACAAGCTCTGCTTAGTTTGGGACTAGATGATGCTGTGTGAAATATGTCCAGCATTATTTATTAATAGTAGTTTTTTTTTAATAATATTAGTAGCATGTAGGCTACTTTTATCCGGGTACTACACGGGCGAAGCCGTGGGCAGAGGTGTTTATAATTGTTCTAAAAAGTAGAGTATGAAGGTGAAACATACTCAGTTAAACGAGCTTATTTCGTTGCATATTGCTAGGTATCGGGAGGCATATACTTTTATTGTTAGTATTTAGATTTTGATTGTGTAAATCCCGTGTGTTTTGTCTGTCTGTTTTATATTGTGCAACGTTAGCAAATAAATGGATTTTCTTTCTTTCTATTTGACTGTGGCCATTGACAGTAATTTATGCAAATTAAAATCATTTAACTTTTCAAACGTTCGTTCGTCACCGAATGTTTTTTTTTCAGACATAGAATACGGGGGCAGGGTGTCTAGACAAATGCCTCACGCTTATTTTTCCTTTCACGCTAAAGCAAATTTGTCAGGGTAAAACATGGCAGCTGTCAAGTGACATTTCCACAGCTTATGTCATTCCCATACAATTCAATCTTTCCGCAGGCGTTAACGCCAACAGAAAGTGTTATTTGTCTAGCCATAGATTTCGCCCCATCTCATTTCATGTTCTCCTTATGTGTAGTTTTTACTTTAAAATTTAAGCCCATTGTTTTTTTTTTAATGTTGCATAATAAAGTATTTTCATTCGTTAGTTGCTATTTATGAGTAAAACGGAATCTGGCGTATGTTCTAAATCTTACATTTGATATTCAATTTGTATTGAGTATCAAATGTAAAGATTTTTCAATCTCAATTTCTCAGATATTTGAGTTGAATTTTGATACCCCAAATTCAACTCAAATATCTACTACAATGGGTTGTATAATATCGTTACTAGTTTTATATATATGTTTGTAAATAATTAAGTTATCTATTTATTTTTCGTGTGATATAAATTGTATGTAAGATTCTGTAAAGAATAAAACAAATTTTGAGACGAAACAAGTAATTTTATTAACGTACCAATAATTTAAATACATTACCTATACCTAGTTATTTCGTTGCTCCATAGTTACATTTCGACGTAGTAACTACATTAAAATAATTTAAATTAAAAATGGGACAAAAAGCGTCTACATTTCATTAGTTATTCAATAGATTTAACCTAAATTCATCTAAATAATTAACATTTTAAGTACATAACTCTTCTTCGTCATACGTTCTCAACAGCTCAGCTCATCCAAAGGTCTGCAAGTGATCCCTATCTGCTGTAAGATCACCCGTGCAATAGTTAATCAATCTTGTGCTTAACCATTTTTTTGTTACACGTTCAGTCATTAAATCAGATTATCCAAAGGTTCTCTTTAAGCGATAAGATGAAACAATTCTCTTCCTATTCTTACGTTATGGTGCAATGTTATAGAAGCTGAGGCCCCATTAGGTAATGGTCATATATTCTCTATACAACGCAAACGAATACCAGTAATCAGATGATTCGCTGACCCATTGAATTTTGTTCCATGGAATATAATGTCAGTTGTGTCATTATTTGCCAGTCAGATAATGGTCACTAGTAAGAATAATTCTCGTCTGACGCATTGAATTGTGTGCCACGGAACATAATGCTACTTGTGAGCTTGTTAAGTGAGCATAACATCTATTTTTCTCAAACTTTTTTATCGATTGTAACATCTATTTTTCTCAAACTTCATTATGGATTCCAACTAAATCGTCCGCTCAACTCAGTTCAGGTGTTGATTAATAATTGGTATTTATTTATTTGGCTACGCCCACGGAATTGTCTAAGCAGCTTTTATAACCTGTTTGGACATTATCTTGGTCATCTATATTGCACAAGTTGGGGCTAGATGAGCACGCCAATACCCAACAAAGGTAATGGGATGATAGGTAGGTGTATGTTATAAGAATGTCCGCATCATTGACTGCAATTGGCACCACAGTATCATTTTCGCTGATCATACCCCATTCGCTGAGATTCCGTATGCTGGGGTCCATCGAAGGATTTTGTAAAAGGTATTCACTGTGACTTGTAGACGAGTCTATTGATAGAAGTCCATTCATCATCGAGCGGTCTATAGATTCACTCATGTTTCCTCTTATTCTGAGTCGAGTTTTTTCATACAATCTCCCCGCTGCACCTTCTAGGGGTAAAGTTTATTAAAAGAAGTCAATTAATCGCAGTCTAAAGATCCACTCGTGTTTCATCTACGAACTATTTCTTCCGAGTTAAGTTTTTGCACACAATTATCCCGCTGCGCCTTCTAGAGGTGGAGTTTGGGAAGATACTTTCTTAGTACACTTCTACACATCCAAAAAAAAAAACACCCTCCAAATTCTCTAGAACTTCTAAGTGTAGTCTGTGCAGTCATGCAACGATTTCATTTAGTTACATTTAAGAACTATTTAATCTTTTGTTAGGTTAGAGAGTCATTATGGTAGATTAGTTTTAAACAGATGTATAGGAGTATTCTTCGGCTGCACTTAATGCTTGACCCACTAGCGTAGCAGCCTCAAATCCCAATAGGCTATGAGTGGGTAGTGGTAGATTCATTCTTTAAAAAAAAAGTTATCACGTTTTATCTCACTCAGTTAGGTAGCCTCCCACTAGTAGGGAAGTTTCTTCCCATTAGTTCACCCTAACTCTAATCAAGGCTGGTACTAGAACACACCGCAATGATATAGGTATAGGGTGAGCAAGTAAGAAAATGACTTCTTCAGTTGGATTTTTATTACGTGGCAAAAAAATTAAATTTTACTTATAGTGGAAATACCACAAAGCTCATTTTAGGGAATACCGAAGTGCACTTAAGTCTTAAGCCGTAAATCCCAAAGAACTAGAAGTTCTTTGGGGTTTACGGCTTAAGACTTTTGACTGTCAGTCAGTCACGCAACAATAAGAGACATTTTGTCACTAAAAAAGATGGCGGGACGAATTAGACAAATTTTTTATGGACTCGAAATAAATAGCCTTACCGCGAAGTCGGCAAATAATGGGACGGGAGGCCATTCACAGACTTCTCAACACTGGACTTTCAGGAAGTCTGTGGACCATAGACCAATGACGATGACCAATCCGATATCCAATCGACGATGACCAATCGGATGGGAGGGGTTTCTGGTTAGGTACCATTTGAGAACCAGAATCAGAATATATTTATTGCGCAACTATGTAAATAAACAATATTTATTTATCATACATACAAATGTATGATAAATGTAGCAACAGCTGGCCCATTACGGACAAACAATATTTTGTATTACGTGTCTTTCCCAGCGGTTGTCAGTTCTGAGAGCTGAATGGCTGATTTAATAATAATAATACTGCCATGAAATTGTCATATAATGCGAAAAGCATAAAAATAATTCAAAATAATATGTCAAATATAATTTTTGAACGTGTCCGACTACCCCGTACCTATTTGAGTACTGAGGAGTGTAGATTTGAGGATCTCTATCATAAGAATTACTCATATTTTTTTTCATTTTTGACACATAATTAAATATCCGACTACTTGTGAACTAATGGGAGGCTACCCAACGAATCCGGCTTCAGTGTCTAGGCAGCCAGTGGCCGGCAACATCCAGCGCAGAAGGTCCTTCTTTAGAATGATGCACTCTGTAATGTAGCTTCAGACTCGTGTACTGCACAAATGCCTTGCCACACTCCTTACACGCATACCTCCTATCATTCGTATGGATCCTCCTATGGAGTTCCAAAGTTTTCTTCCTCTGAAAAGCTTTCTTGCAAAACTCACACTGGAATGGGCGAGAGTCGTCGTGCGATACCATATGCCGCGTCAAGCTCTCTTTGTTAAAAGCCTTGTATGAACAAAACTCACAGTTGTAACTCCTCTCCTTCATATGAACGCGCGACTTGTGCGAGATAAGACGACTCTTCAACGTGAACACGAAATTGCACTGATCGCATTCGTATTGGAAGCGTTTGACGTCATGCACTTTGGCCAGATGCCGCTTTCTTAGATAGGGGCTGGTCAAAACCTCTGGGCATTTCGGGCATTTTAACATGTAAGTTTTGTGCGTTCGCCGATGGTGAAGCTGTAACGCGTTCACGTTTTTGAACGCTATGTTACACTTCTCGCAAGTCACGTTGTCTTGAGAATGAACAGTCTTCACGTGGCTGGCCACGCTCGTCTTTGTAACGAATGCCTGTCCGCAAATCTCGCACAAGAAAGCTTCGTTCGTCGTGTTGTGCTTCGCGTGAGTATGTTTGAGTAAGGTACCGAAGAATCGAAACTCCTCCCCGCAATGCAGGCACGGCATCAATTCATCCGACAGTTTGTATGCGAAGATCTGATGTTTCACTTCTAGATTGAGTTTGAGGGCGTGAATTTTGACGAAATGGTCCAGTAAGTCGTTTAGGACGGTGAAACTTTTAGAGCACTTCTTGCAAGTTAGATTCGAGATTTCCAGCTTCACTTTGCTATTTTTGATGACGCCTCGGAATGCGCTTCTTATTTTCGCGTCGCTGTGTTCCTCGTGGTAGTGAGCTTTGAGTTTTGAGCTCTCTTCGAAAGGAAAGCAGCAGAAGAAGCAGGCGAATTTGCTGCAATGCCACCGGAACGGTACAGCCGTGGAGTTTTCAATGATGGAAGACATTAGACTCACGAGGTCTTCCTTCCGTTGCAGTTCGGACATCTTTTCCATGACAGCATCAACGTATGAAGCGTCTTCAAGATCTGGAAATAAAAGCGTGGACTTAGTTTTTATGCTTATTCGTTATTTTATCAAGTAAATAGAATAAACAAATGCATAAATAATGTTCACATGCACTCATGTTACTACTAGTCTCACTACCAGTAACACCACGGGAAGTTTTTTTCCAACTGCTCCAGTTAAAACACGGTGATATTTTAAGTAAAACAAACATCAACTTTTTGCTAAATGTTCCTTAATGTGGTAGGAGGTTAGGACTCTCTATAATTGATTATATTATAGATAGAAGTCTACTTACGAAACTAAACCCCATACACCATCAGAGGCTTATGAAAAACCAGCTTATTATAAGTATATAATAATAATAATAAACGCTTTAATTATACTTCCAAAATATTTTGCACTTTATCCTAAGATAGATCGGTTTTTAGTGAAAATAGTGATAAATAAAACGTCAATGGGTATAATATATTAGATTTATTTTTATGAATAATACACATCAATGAAGACATGTTAAATTATCTTTTGGTATTATCCTTAGGATAAGCTAACCTTGGTCAAAAACAAATTAGGTACCTACTTAGTCAAGAAGTGAGTTATATTATAACTTATAGGCACCCAAACTAAAATTGCTGAGAATCATGTGTAATCATTAAGGTAAATGGGTGAAACCGATACAGGTGTTTACGAGTCCGGATGTTTTGTAAGAAATGTCCAAATATCTCTGAACAAAGTAGGTACGGATAATTGGAAAACTTAGTAGTTACTACGGTGCTCAAGATTGAATGAATGGCGCAAATGGGTGAAGACCTTTTCCAACAATGGGACTAAATGGGCTGATTAGTTGTTACTAGCTCGTAGGATTCATGTCAGTGAAACGATATTATCGCTGTGCTTGCCTTGGCGAGGCACAGACATATCCTCTAATAAGTTTTCTGAACAATGGGTTCTGTGCACTAACAGGCTTCTAGATCTTCGAAAGGTTTTCCCGCACGAACACAAGAAAGCTTTCGATTCGTCGTGACAGATCATGTGCAGCTTTAAAGCCTCGGCGTCATACGCGCCGTACCCACACATGTCACACTTCATATTCCTCAGCTTCAAATGCACGCGTTGTTTATGCATAACATACTTATTGTTTCGCGTGAAAACCTTCGAACATATTTCGCAGACAATCCGCGAGTTCTTGCAGTTGTGCACTAAAGCCATATGTCGCTTCATTTTATAACGATTCGGCTGCATCTCAGCACAAATAGTACACTTCAAGCTATCAGTCTTGTGGTTAGAAGACACATGATGAAACAGCGCGTATTGCGTACGAAAGGTCTCTCCGCAATACTTGCAGACTTTGGCAGCGTGGATTTGCTTCATGTGGTTATATATGTTCACTTTGCCGACGATTCCCTGCCCGCAAATCTCGCACATATGCTTGTCCATATGCGTTTTATTCGTGTGCATGAGCAGCGGCCCGAAGAATTGGAAATGTTGACCGCATTCGATGCAGCTCATCTCTTCGTCCGAGAGTCTAAAGGAAATGAAGTGTTTCGCGACGTCCGAATCGAATCCCGCGTCATGTCTCTCCCAGAGGTGTTCGATGTAATCTGAAATATCTATGATTTGTTGGTCGCATTGGTTGCATTTTGCTGTTGAGACATCTAGTTTGATTCTGCGGTCGTTGTACATGAATCGCGTTATGATATCTGTGATATTGATTTCATCGTGGCCATTGCGGTTGTGCTCTCTCAAACCTGTGCTTTTGTTGAAAGTTGAGGGGCAATAGAAACACATAAAATTTCCTTTGTTCCATCGGAATGGTATGATAGTGGAGTCTTGAATGATAGTTAAAAGCAACGCTGCGAGTTGCTGTTCATTCTTCAAAGCCACCTCTGAAAAGAGAAAATATCCTTTAGATGTTCTCCTTCTAGAATTGTTGCAGCCTAATTAATGATACAATACATGTATACCATTTTCAAGTTTTTCTGGATTAGTATTCTGTGCGCGTTTGTAAATTTGGTGCCTAAATTATATTATCATTATCATCTACTTCTACTCGAATCTGATGTTAGAGGCTTATTTCTCTAAATTAAGACAATTTTAGATTGTAATAGAAAACTCATAGGTAGGGTACCTTACAGCACAGTTAAGAAGAGTCATAACAGTGTTGTTGCTTTCGAGAATTTAAAGATGAATAGTTCAGGTTTTAGAAAAAGGGATTGAGCATTTTGTCTATGATACGTTAAATTCAAAAGATTTTGAGTGTTTTGTCAAATAGTGCTGTTTTAGATTATATGACTTAAAACCCTTCCAATCGCACAGGTCACACTCCACGTTTTTTTCCTTCAAATGGACCTGTTTTAAATGCCTCCTCATGGTGCTTGCAAAGTAGTAGACTTTCGGGCAAAGAGAACATTTCACCATTTCTCTTCCTTTGTGAACAGTGGTGAGATGCGCCACGCGTTTGTAAACGGTATCAAAAGTCGTCGTACACATCTGACATTTAAAAAGTTTGTTATGCACTCGAGTCATGTGCGTCCGTATAGTATTCACGCTAAAATCTTCTTTGCAATACGTGCATTTTACGATCTTACTCCTGTGCTCGTAAGCCAGATGCAACTTCATCTGATACGGTTTGAAAGTCCTTCCACACACATCACAAAGATTATCCTCGTTATGCTGATGCTTAGAAGTAGTATGCACGAGTAAAATAGCGAAATTCACAAACTCTAAGTTACAAATCGTACACGACAGTTTAGCACCCAACTTGAAGGGCTGGAAGCTAACCACGTCTTTATGATAAGTTATTTTGTGGGATACTACCAAATGATCTATCAACTCGTCTTAAGAATTAAAAGTATCAGAGCACAGTCTGCAATTCAAAACAGAGACGTCAATGTAAACAGTTTTTTCCCAGAGTTTATTAATTACTTCTACGATTTCAGAGTTGTCGTGAAGTAATTGATGCGATTTCGTCTGGATGATTAAACACGTCGTAGCAGAAGAAACATCTATAAACGGAAATGAGCCATCGAAAAGGCATGACGGTCGACGCTCGGACCACGTTTTTAACGTTAATTCTTAGTTTTTCCAGATTTTTTGGTGTCTCCATTTCGATATCACTCTGATTGTCCGAATCAGTGTCTGTGGCTATTTCTTGATTATACTCAGTCGATACTGTGAATGCTACTTGCTTGTACCCGGTCGATTCTGTAAGTGTTTCTTGCGTTGTTTCAGAAGTGTTGTGATATTGTAATTCTGAAAGGAAAATCAAGTCTTAGAACTTGGCTCCGTTACTAAGAAGTTTATGAAACTGTTCACGTAAATTCCTTCGTTCATCACTAGCGTCTATTAAAGGAGTTTATATAGGTTATTCAAAGATATTTGGCATAACTTAGAATTTGAATTACCATTTTTGTAGTAGGTTTGATAGACGACAGCCGACCTAGTCCTAACAGTATGAGGTGAGAAGAAAATGTACATGACTTCAGTTAAGCACCTGCTTACGCATAGTACTTACATTTATTATTGAAGTAACCTAACACATAGTTTATTTGATCGAGGAAATTACTATAAGCTATCTATCTAACATAGATTTATTTGAAGGAGTAACTTATATTATGATTTATGAAGCAATCTAGAATTGTGAGCCAACGAATTTCATATCTATGTCACACATTAATAGGCGTTCCAAATGACAGTTTACAAAAAACTCAGCTATTAGAGCTCTTTATCCAGCAAGTCTTACTATGAACGTCATCACTAATAAAATAGTTCCGAGTCAAACTTAGTATTTCAATGTAAACTGGTATTTAAAGCACGGAATCTCACTGTCCACCGTAAGCGCTATAGTGCATATCAGGCACAGTAGGTGCAGCTTGTGGTGCCTTATGCATCCTTGCGAAATGGGCCTTCATAATCTTCCTCGTGGTGAAAGCCTTGTCGCAACCGTCACACTTGAAATTCTTCTCCCCACTGTGCTTATACATGTGATTTTTCAGCCTATTGCTGTTGAAAGCCTTCCACCCACACACACCGCATATATAGTTGCGGACTTTTAAATGAGTATCTCGTAAATGTGTCATCATCATACTCCTGAAGACGAAAGTCTTCGGGCAGTGCAGGCATTTGATCTCCTGCCGGTTTTTGTGATCGGTAGCCATGTGTCGCGATCTCTTGTAATGACTTCCGAAGGTCTGATCGCAGACGAGGCATTTAAACTTTCTTTCCATGCCGTGGTTGTTTATTTGATGAGTTTTTAGTTTCGATCGGGTTTCGAATTTGTCACCGCATTCCGGGCAGAGCACTCCACTGTTTTCGTGAGCGGATTTAACGTGCAAACGCAAAAGATTCTGATCTTTATAGTTCTGTCCGCAGATCTCGCAGAGAATCACCGATGTGCCTTTATGGTCTTTGTTGGTGTGATTCAGCAGTGGTCCGAAAGTGTAGAAGCTGGCACCGCAAGCTAGACAGCTCACATCAAAGTTGTTCAGTTTGAACGCGACCATGCAGATCCCCACATCTTTATTGTACACAATTCCGTGCTTCTCAATAAGATGGTCGACCATATCGTACAGGTCTGTTATTTCCTCGGGACAGAGGTGACATTTCATGCTGGAAATATCGACATAAACGACCGGTTCCCAGTAGTTCTTCATCGCCTTCTCCTTGACTGAGTCGTCCGTGTGAGCGGACTGATGGGCTTTGAGGTCTGACGCTTCTTGGAATATGTCGTAGCAGTAGAAACAACGGTAGGAGCTTTTGAGCCAGCGGAAGGGCATCACTGTTGTCTTTAGCAGAACTGCGAGCACGTTTCTAATCATGATGTTACGTTTGTCTCTCGATGACAACCCTTTGGGTTTGGTTGAGAGGACACTAGCGGAAGGCGCCAAGTCTTTAGCTGACCGCTTGGAGCTGGCTACCGGAACCGGGGCAGCAAGCCGCGTAGGTTTAATCAATAGTTTCGCTTTCTGGCCACCTCTAGGTTCTCCTGAAAGGAAAACACGATCGGCTTTAGGGTTTGTTTATATTTCTTACGTTTAGAGGCAGCCAGTAAGCATCATGCACAAAACTAGAGACAACTCTTTTAACATCGGCCAATGTTTTAACTTTGTTGTTGAACCTATGTCACTGCAGCGAAGTAAAATATACTCAAACGTGTTTTAACAGGTAGTAAGTAAAGAAGACGTTCATTAATTTCTGTGAATCCTTAGAGTTGAACGTAATTGTAAAACCACCAACCCCCTATCCTAACTATGAGAGAACCTCTCAGGAAACAGGAAAAATGCATATAATGTTAAAAAAAAAGAAAAGGATACGCAAGTAAAATATTTAAATATTATGTGTAATCACGAAATCACCACTAAGTAAAGATAAGAGGTATATTCATACATAAAAAATCCACCATCATCTCCATCTAACTAATCATGGATGAGTATTAGAAATTTCTATTTGAGATCATTACAAATCGTAATTAACTTTGCTACTTAATCGAAGGAAGCTTTGGAGGTTAAATATTACTACTGTAGGATACGATTCGGAATATGAAATGGCATCACTTTCAACGATACAATCCCCAATATTAATAGTAATCGTTATAGTGAAACTCCTGTTCATGCTTAGTCAACGACTCTGCATCAGTGAATCCTTTACGACAAAACCGGCATACTCTTCCCGTGACACCCACATGGACTTTCATATGTGTCCTCAGGTTGCTAGACCTCCCAAACGACCTGTCGCAAATACTACAGATGTAATCTTTGACAGCGAAATGCTTCCGTTTATGTAGCTTCACCAGCCATTTTATACCAGTCGTGTATTCGCATAAGTCACACTGATATTTGAGTTCAGAGTGCATGCTTTGGGCGTGAAGCATCATTGCCCCTTTCGTCGTGCAAACCTTATCGCAGTGCTCACATTTTAATCTATACTTTTCCACATTATGCTCTTTCCCCAAATGAACTTTGAGCTGGTAGTTACTCTTGAAGTTAGCGCTGCACAAGCTGCATTCATGGGTCTTAACTTTGCCGTGAAATCGTTCTTTATGCTTGTCCAGTTTGTGGAAAGCGTCGAAGATCTTATCACAGAATGTGCAGCGATGACCGACGTGACAGATGCTTATATGCCGCTTCAGACGGGCCTGGTCTTTGAAGCTCAGACCGCATATCTGACACATGTAGGAGTGGGTTATATGTTGCCTGTACATATGCGTGATGAGCGATGTGAAGTTGTCGTAGTCTGAATCGCACAGCACACACTGCATAAATTCTTTGCTCAGCACGAACGGGAATAAGCACAGTTCGACCGTCGTATCATAATCCTCTCCGTGGTAGTTGACCACATGGGAGACCATTTCGTCTAGCGTGGTGATGTTAAGCTCAGGGCAGTAGTTGCAAGCTATGTCGGTCACGTCAATTTTCACCGGAACATCTTTCGTTATGACGTGCTTCTTCAAAAAGCTGTCCAAGTCGACCGCGTTGTGTTTCTGCGTGTGCTCTTTTAATACAACGCAATCTCGCATTTGCTTCGAGCAGTAGAAGCACCGGAACCCTTTTGTGTTCCAGTTGAAGGGTGTGACGTTTCCGTAGCGAAGGACGATGAATATGTTTCGTCTGAGGATACTCAGGCGACCCAGGTAACTTTCGTTTTTCTTGTTACCTGGAAAGAGAGTATGGGGATCGTTTATTGACCCATGTTGAGCTATGTCTAGACAACAGAGCATCAAAACTAAATTGATCGATTGAAATAAAAGGTAAAGTTATTTTAAAGTATAGTGAATTTATTACTTTCGTCACATAATATCTGATAATATGCTGTGTAAAAATTGTTTTAAACGATTAACTACCAGCCTTATTCTAGAATCTTACTTAGCTTAAGCTTTTCTTGATCAAGTAACTGACGAAATAGTGCCTTCTTCATGTTAGGGCTATATTGCATCTATAAACAATAGATACAATTTATTTTATAGAATAAGGCTGTCTGTATCATCAGCTGATTTCGACTACTTCGAATCCATTATTTAACGTGTCTTTAAAGCATTTTCTGATAGAAACCTGACTCTTTAAAATCTGCTTCTAAGAAGAGAGTTAACTAGAAAACCGAAATCTCCTACTTATAAATAATAACAAATTATTAAACTTGTACATAAATTAAATTATCTAGTCAAAGATTAAAGATATTGATAATACATTATGTAGGTTAGGTTGACGGTTATATGGTACGGTAGCTTGGTAGTAATATATATCCTAGGAGATTATCGTTACGTTCTAAAGTTTAAGGTCCTCTGATTCCTGCTGTATGAACTCTGTTATCTCATCGCCATTCAGTCCATCATCAATCACCTCCATATTAACAAAGTCACTCTCGACTGTTTGCTCGAGAAGGTTAAAACCTTCCTCGATCTGATGTCTATTTTTCACGTGAACTTTCAACGTGGCCTGGTGAGCGAACGATCTATCGCAAATTCCACACATAAAGTTCTTCTCTCTCGTATGTAATATCATGTGAGAGTTCAAATTGCAATTTTTAGAGAATTTCTTTCCGCAGACCGTGCAGACAAACTTCTTATCCCCGTTGTGTTTCAACATGTGGAGTTTAACGTCATAGGTACTGAAGAATTTGTCGCCGCATACTTCGCATTCGACGTTCTTCTCTCGCAAGTGGACGCGTCTCATATGACGAGACATAATACTCTCTTGGGGAAACACTTTGAAACAGTAAGGGCATTTGATCTTTAGTTCCTCGACTCCGTGAACATTGGCTAAATGCAGCTTCTTCAGATACGGGCTTTTAAACGTTTCAGGGCAGTGAGGACATGTATAAAGATTTACGGAGTGTATATTTTTCTCGTGCAATATCTTCTTGGAGAGAGTCGCGAGACTGACTCCGCATGTGTCGCAGATATAACCGCCTTCTCTATGATAGTAACGGTGGTGCATTTTAAGATGATTCTCCCCTTGGAAGCTAGTTCCGCATACATCGCACACGAATTGATGAGAAAGATGGTGCTTGTTTGCATGCCTGAGCAAGTACTCGAAGAAGACGAATTTCGAATCGCAAGTGGCACACGTAGGTGTCTCCCTGTCTAACTTGAAGGGTAGTACGCAGTTCGGTACGTTGACATCATATTCAGCGTCGTGTGCGATGATAATGTGGTATATCAACTCTTCTAGAGAGTTCAGGGCTTGCAGGCAGAGTTTGCAGGAGATGTCTGTAACGTCAATTTTTATCGCAGCGTCTTTATTCCGGTTGTTTTTGGTTCGGTCGTAAATAATAAGTTCTAGGTTCGCGTTTTCGTGCGCTACGGCGGTATGTTGTCGGAGGACGGTCGGATCTCGCATGGTCTCAGAGCAATAAAAGCATTTGTATTTAGATTTATGCCACATGAAAGGCGTCGCATTGCTGTACTGCAGGATGTACTCGACATTTCGTCGTTTTACGAGCTGTTTGCTTGCGAGTTCCATTTTCTTATATATTTTGTCCTCCACATTGAACTTCGCACCTGCGAACAAATTTGTAGATTTTACTTTTGCATACTCCTCGTTTCTTTCGTCTTTGGCTTTATCCATCAGCAAAATAATAAAAAAGGCTCCTTACACGTTATCTGCTTCTCTACAAAACGCAAACCTTTTATCATAGTTATAATTAAGCATGTATATTAGTAGTATTTAATGTAGTTTACTCATATTTTTGTTGCTGCTTATTTTTAGATTAATACTTTTTTCTTTGTTTGTAGTTTTATACAAATGCACTACCGCCTCATTCTTCATTTATTACATTTAGGTTAGCTGGAAGAAAATTAGAATAAGCATTAAGTTTGCCTTGTCTTTATACTTGCTTTATCTTGTGCAATAAATCTTTTTTTGTCTTTAAATTATTATGATCATTAAAATTTAATTGGATTCTCTCGCACCGTGTAGAGTCAATTTCGGGGAATTTTGTATTTGATATACCTACAATAATAATATACCGTTTGTAACACAAAACAAAACTAGGACAGAAAGATATATATATGCATACGACGGTAACGTAAAATGCTATGTACATAGCCGCCTTGGCAATGCTAATCAATGGCTAAAATTACTGCGAAATTAATGACCGAGAAAATAGTGACTAAGTATCCACTTTCACCTAACAAGCAGTCTAAATTGACAAGCGTCACCTACGCTTGTGAAATAGAAGAAATTAGGGAATCAGATTATTTTGGAGGACTGAAAAATTTTAAATTGTTCAAAATTATTTAATTCATTCATTTATTATATTTATATACAAATAAAGAAATAATATAACATTATTACAAGGAATTGAATTTAAATCAAGAATAATAAATACGTGAGGTAATGTGTTCAGAGTTTTAGAATTTAAAAGATAATTAACTTTATTTACTCAGGGAATTGCTTCTTACTTCTTATTCTTTGTAATAAACAAGTCACTGTCATTGAATAGATGAAAAAAAACAGATTTCTAGTAAGTTGGTCAGCAGATTCTACTCCAATACACATTAATTTCTCTCAATCGCAAACTATCACTGCACAAAACCGTATTTCTTATGAGTGTCCATGTGAGTTCGTAAATTCTTTTGTCTAAGAAAGGCTTTCCCACAAAGCTCGCATTTAAACTTCCTCTCGCCATCATGCTTTACCATGTGCATTCGTAGCAAGTGGTTGTCGAAAAACTTATCATTGCAAACAGAGCATGCGACGTTCTTCTCCTTCAAATGCGTTCGCCTCACGTGTATATCCATAAACGAATGCTTCGTAAACATCTTCCCGCAATATTCGCACTTGTGCCCGATACCGTGCACTTTGATCAGATGCAACTGCCTCTGATACGCAGACTCGAACATCTCCGAGCAGTTAGCGCATTTGAAAGTCTTCTCGTTGTGAGTTTTCGCCATGTGACGCACCAGAACAGAATGATTCTTGAACTTGGCGTTGCAAATCTTACATTCGCAGGAACCAGTGTGGGCGTTCTGCAGGTGCATTTTCAAGTTGGTGGTGCTACGGAAACCGCGGCCGCAGTAATCGCATATCTCATTATTGTTACTGTGCTCCAAATTGAAATGCCTCAGCATAGTGTTCAGGTATCGGAACACTTTGGGACATTCTAGACATGGAATGTTGCCTTTGTGTAAACGGTAAGGCTCGAAGCAAGTTTCGAGGCTGACGGATTTGTCATAGTCTGCACCATGAGCGGTGATAGCATGATCGATAAAATGTTCTAAGTCCGGCATTGGAGCAATGCACAGTTTACAAGCGAGCTCAGCTATATCGACCCTGACAAATGTGCGTTTGCCTTTACATGTTTTCATCGGCTTACTTTTGATGTCGCATACGGTATGCTCAGTACGAGTATGTTTTTTGAGCACTTCGTAATCGTCAAACTTGAGAGAGCAGTAGAAACAGGAGAATTTTACTCTAAACTTGAAGGGCACCGCTGTGGACATGTTGAGGACACACTGAATATTCTGGCGGATACGTACTATCTGTTCGTGCGTTCGAGAGGTGTTTACGGAGTTTTTGCTTTCAGGGGTCGCTACGCTTTCTGTCTCGACTAGGGAGAGCAATTTCACTTTGCATTTAACAATGTGCTGTTTCAGACCGACCGCTGAATGCAACTCTTTCATGCAATAGCCACACGTTTTATTATCATCGTTCGGATGTTCGAGCTTAACGTGCTTCAACAGCTTATTCAAGTACATGAATTTCTTGCCGCAAACGTGGCATCGTGTCAGATGCGTGTGCGCTGTGTGTTTCCGCAATTCTAGACGACTTTTACACTCTAATCCGCACTGTTTACAGACGTAACCTCCTAATCGATGGTAGCTATTCACGTGGGCCGATATATCCCTTTTCTTATTGAACTTGCGTCCGCAGTCGTGACAGACAAAACTGTTCAACGAATGATGCTTGTTGACGTGAGATACAAGGCGCCTGAACGCTTCAAACTGCATGTCACATTGTGTACATCGCAAGTCTATCAACCTATACTCTACGATTTCACTGTAAATATCCTTGTCGTAGAACAAATTATGTTCGTTTATCAAATGTTCCACGATCACTTCCAAGCTTTTGAATTGTTGCTCGCAGAGTTCACACGCGATCTCTGATACGTCGAGATTAATCGCCAGCCCGTTCCCCTTTAGTTTTTTCATAGCATAGGTGTTAGTGCTGCAATGGCCGTGGGATTTAGTGTGCTTTCTGAATTCTAAGTAATCGTGGATAGGAATGCTACAATAGAAACAGATGTGGGATCCTCGCCATTTGAAGGGGAGAATTGTCGTGTTATCGAATATAGTTTTCAAGTTTTTCCTTCTTCGCTCCGTTATTCGGTCGACCGGGGGGGCGGGCGTTTCATCTGAAATTAAATTATTGTCTCTGTAGTACTTTTTCATGGAAGCTCGTAAACGCTGTTGCTTCTGTGAGTTTGGTCAAGCACTAGTCGATAGATACTTCTTTCTCTAGAAACAAACCAATGAGCAGATTATGCTAGATTCCCTTCTTATATCTTGGCAGTTGTTTCCTCTTCATGAAGAGGTCTAATTTCGCAATTGTTTGTGCAGAATTGATTGACATCGTAGCTCCACTGTAATCGTCAATGTATGTACGTTCTACTTCACTCGTGAATTGCCAGTGTCACTTCTAGGTGTCGGAGCTTTGAGTATTTTTTTTTTACTAGTCAAATAACATATTCTAAAAACAAAAATATTTCTTTTAGAATTAAAGTTATTAATAGTATTTGTGTTTTTATTTTGGAAACACTGAAGTTATATCTTCATTCAAAGTAATTCATTTTTACGCAGTCTTTTGATTTTCATGCGCGGGTATGTTTTTGAAATTCATATTGTTGTAAAAATTTCAAAAGGGTCAGTACAATAATATTTATTGTAATGTATTGTATGATAGTCAATCTTGCGAAATTAGTCTATTATGTTTAAATAAACTAAAATAACGGTCGAATTATAAACTGTCACCTGTAGGTGACACTGCCGTTTTAAGTCAATACTATAACTAACTTAATTGCCGTTTTAATTATCTTTCTTTAGGTTGACGTTGCACAAAATCTTGGATGCATCAGAAGATGAAGACGACCCTGGTGGCATCATATTGTATCTTCCTGAGGATCAGGTCAGGTTACTGATAAAGAAAGTGGAGATGAAATTTCGCCAATTTCGCTCATCTTCATAATCATATATTGCGTTCAGAAGTACAGGTCAGACCTGCTGATAGAAATAACGAAGAAGATAATAGTGAAAAGGGAACAGAAGAACAACAAGATGATAGTCAAAAACCGGATCGAAAGAAAACAAAGGAAATGGAATTTACAGTAAAGAAACGGTCAAATGCTTCATCTCTTTTTCTTATTGAAAAGGTGATAGCGAGGAAGAACTGAGTGGAACTCGATTTTTGCAATTATTAGGATTCCATGAGGGTGGGTTTGCAAGGAAAATGGTGGTTTCCGCTTTTTGCCTTCGGGCTAGATGTTGCTTGCCAAAGTACTTGGCTATTCAAAAGAAATCGCGGTAATAACTGGACCTATTGTAATATATCGTACTTACAAAGATATGGGAAACCCCCAACCAAAGACACCAATAAATATTGTGGAGCGCCAGTTGAATCTAGTTTCAAATGAAACTAGACTCGGAGGCGGTTCAGCTGATCGCATAAAGCAGCGGGGCGATCACACTAACTCATGGCTATCGAGATGGCAATCAATTTTGACACTAGTTTCTTATTTTAATGGCCCATCTATCCTCTTAAAACGGAACGTACAATATGAAATCAATTTTGTTCATTCGCATTGTCCATCTATGGCTCATCCAGCTTACAATTAGCTTCACACGATTCATCCCATCCGATGATACCAGCCATGGGAAATTAGTGTGATCGCCCCGCAGGACTATACACAACGCCGCTGCGGCCTGTGCCATGAACGTACAAGAAAAATGTGTTCAAAGTGAAACATAGGTTTGCAATTTCCACGTATTGGTACAATTTCCACAACAAATAATATTTGTAACAATAGTACTTTGCTAGCACAGACAAAACCTTTTCCTATTACAACAATAAAGTTATCAAAAATATAATTATTTATTTTTATTTATATACCCCCATTAAAAAAACGGGTGTACGGTTTTTTTTACTTTTGTTTTTCCTTATTTTGAACAATTAAGTACATTATTTTTCACATTTTAATTTATTTTTCCTAAATCGTAGCTGAGAATTGACGAGATTTAGGTAGTTACTTAGGGTGAAAAAGAAGGTTATTTAGGGTGAAAAAAACAACACTATTTTAAATTAAACAACATTATTTTTAAAAGATACTAGTCGTATATTTTTACAAATATAAATAAGTTATAGATTATTATTACAATATTATCAAATTTAATACAGAACAAGTATCATGATGATTCCAATTTCTAGTAACATACATTGAGAGAAATAAAAAAAATCTTAATTCTAAAATGGGCAGATTGATCTTTAACATTTGACTAATCCATTTGGGGATTTTTTTACAATATTTTATAGACATTAAATGTCATAAAACCGACATCCTCACGTGTTTAAGTTATTTTGCTCATTCGGTCATCCCGAGTGAGCAAAAATAACGTAAACACATTCTATCATGCAGGTACTCTATCATCAAACCTCACGTTATTTTGACTTAAGTACTCAATAATAAACAAAAGTAAAATTGCCAACAAAAAATGTTTCGGCTAGTCGTGATTCCATAAGATGATGATCATTTGTTATGTTTTATGGGAAAACAGCAATCCCTCAGGAATAAAACTTTTATGGGACCACCTCAGAATCATTCTCTATACAACAACAAAAGTATCATCAGACTTGGTTAACAATTAGCGAAAATATCAGATAACAAACACACACGATAAAAAAACATACAGCCGAAGTGAGAACCTCCTTTTTTGAAGTCGGTTAAAATATAATGGGTCACATCTTTGAGAAAGTACATAAATAGCAGAAGAAAGTAATCTTAGTAACCAAACCCGAGTTGTAAGCTCATGAGTTGAAATCATCGTTCATGTTTTGGTTATTTATATAATGACTACGAAATAAGATCAAGTCTGTGAAGAACCATACCGCGTGCTTACTAAGTAACTTGTCAAATTTGGAGAAAAATAGCAACCGTGATAAAACGGTAGAATTTAGGGTTAGGTTAGCAGCAATCATATGAAAGACGCCTGTCGCCAACATGTGTTGCAATTCGTCGCAACGAGGATATTATATTTTGTAATAGGTTATGCCAGCTCTCCAACCACGATTCGTGATAAAAAAGTTTATTTTTAGCATCAATTGCATAATTGTCGCGTGTTGTTTAAAGCTTAAATTACATAATCATGGCGCCGTTTTTAAGATGAAGAGCCACATGGCCTCTTAGGTTCCTCTTTCTCAAGAACTGCTTTCCGCAATAGTCGCACGCGAAAGAGCGCTCACCGATATGTTTTACCATGTGGTGCTTAAGACGATTCGCGTCAAAAAACCTATCGTTACACAGAGTACACTGTACATTCTTCTCTTTAAGGTGCAACCTTCTAACGTGGTTGGTCATAAAGGAGTATTTGATAAACGCCATCCCGCAGTACGAGCATTTATGACCTCCGTCGTGGACGTTCAGGATGTGCCTCATCATACGATACTGGGATATGAACTTTTCTGAGCATTGCTGGCATTTGATAAGCTTAGTGCCGTGTGCGTTACCCATGTGCAACTTCAAGCCGAAGTTCGTAGGGAATCCGAGATTGCAAACGCTGCATTTGAATGTGGTATTACCACCCGAATGGTAATGAGAGAGATGTCCGCGGAAATTCGGATACGTCGGGAAACCCTTACCACAGAACGTGCAAATATATCGGTTGTCGGAGTGACTCGCATTGAAATGCTGCAATAGCAAACCAAAATATCTAAACTCTACATCGCAGGATGGACAAGCGAACTGATCGTGTACCAATTTAAATGATTGTAGTATACCGATGTGGTTTTTCACGAGGGTCTTGTGTTCAATTTCCAAATGGCTGATAGCTTCGGCGAAATTGTTGAATCTTATACAGCACATTTTACATTGCAGAGAAGATGTGTCAACTTTGATTTTAACACCGTCAGATCTTCCGCGCAGTTTCATAGCTCGAAACGTGGTTTCGCATATCGGATGTACAGTCGTCGTGTGTTGTCTGAGATCATTGCATGTGCTGAAGTCTTTTCTACAATAGAAACACCGAAACTTGTTATGAAAGAACTTGAAGGGCATCGCGGTAGTCATGTTAATGATGCAGGCAATACTGGTTCTGAGTTCTCTCACATCGCGATACTTATCCTGATTATCTTCGTCAGCGACGACGACATTTGGTTCTTCGTCTTTCGTCAGAGATACTTTACATTTCGTAGCGTGATCCAAAAAACTTTGTTTTGTATGAAACTGTTTCTGACAGAATCCACATTCTCCTCCGTCGTCTAATTCATGTTCTTTCTTCATGTGACTCAGTCGTTTCTGATGCGATGCAAATGTTTGGAAGCAAAGATTGCACCTAGACAAATGCTCTTTCATTTTATGCTTTAAAAGATCCTGTAGACACGAAAACGTCAGGGAACATTTCGGACAGCTATGGTCTTTCTTGTGATTAGATCTAACGTGGTGATATAAATCTTGCCTCTTATTGTAGTTTTGGTGGCAGATATCACATTGGAAGCAATTATCAGAGTGGTTGTGATTCATATGCCGGATCAGATTGCAGAACATTTTGAAACTCTCATCGCAAATTAGGCATTTCAAATCGACAAGCCGGTAAGCCACCAGCGTCAGGGATACATCTTCATCAAACCATAACTCATGTTTTAATTTCAGATGTAATACCAAATCGTCGATATTTGGAAATTGTTCTGAACAAACAGTGCAGTTTATTTCTGATACGTCAATTTTAGTTTCGTTTCCAGATTTAATGAGTTTCATTGCTCGCTCAGTGATCGAGCAGGGAATGTGAGTTTTGGTGTGTTCCTTCAAATCGTGGTAATTTTCGGTATCTATGCCACAGAAATAGCATAGATATTTGCCTCGCCATTTGAATGGTATTACGGAGGTGTTGTTGACCAACGTTTGAAGGTTCCTCCGTCTGCATTCATTGGCACTGAATCGCAAGATTTTTTCAGGTTTCACATCTGAAAAGGAAATTCAGTCGTTTGTACTATGAATATTGAGTGGCGGACTCTTTCTAGTTTATTTTTCCAATCTGGTTGAGTATTCAATTATTTTTATATTTGTATCAGTCGTCTTTAGAAGTTAAATGTTATGATACCGTATTATTGGAGCCGGAGATATCCGCTGAGATAGAGGATTTCTATGGCCGTTTATACGCTGCATATGCCCCTCGTTTCCAACGAGACGACCACGATTCCAGAGCCACCCTGACGCGCCACTATACCGACGAACTGCCAGACATCAGTCAAGACGAGATTGTGTTAGCTCTGAGGCAGCTTAAAAATGGAAAAGCCCCCGGTCAGGACGGAATTACATCAGAGCTTTTGAAAGCAGGAGGAGCCCCTATTATACAGGAGCTATAAAACCTTTTTAACACCGTCCTTCACAGTGGGAGAACTCCAAAGGCATGGAGCGGGAGTTTGGTGGTGCTCTTTTTTTAAGAAGGGAGATAAAACTCTCCTTAAAAACTATAGACCCATCTCACTCCTGAGCCACGTCCATAAGCTGTTCTCACAAGTGGTCACGAATCGTCTCGCCAGAAGACTCGACGAGTTCCAGCCACCGGAACAGGCTGGGTTCCGCGGAGGATATGGAACCATAGACCACATTCACACAGTGAGGCAGATTATACAGAAGTCCGAAGAGTATAATCAGCCCCCGTGTCTAGCCTTTGTGGACTATGAGAAGGCCTTTGACTTCGTCGAAACCTGGGCTGTTCTGGAATCCTTATAGCGATGCCAAGTAGACTATCGTTATATCAAGGTGTTGAGATGTCTCTACGATGCTGCCACTATGAGTGTCCAAGTACAGGGCCAGCAGTCTAAACCCATTCAATTGCGCAGAGGAGTGAGGCAGGGGGATGTCATATCCCCGAAACTGTTCACGAGCGCGTTGGAAGATATGTTTAAGATGCTGGACTGGAAAGGTAGGGGCATTAACATAAACGGCAATTACATCTCACACCTGCTATTCGCTGATGACATAGTCTTAATGGCGGAGTCGCTAGAGGAGCTGAACCAGATGCTGAACGGCCTAGCTTCAGCCTCCCGATGTATCGGTCTTGGTATGAATTTGGATAAAACCAAAGTCATGCTCAATGACCACATTGTTCCAAGACCGGTGGTTGTACAAAGAACCCACCTTCTCGAAATTGTTTCCGAATATACTTACCTTGGGCAGATTCTGCAGTTGGGTAAAAACAATTTCGAGAAGGAGGCCAAGATTAGGATCCAGCTAGGCTGGGCAGCGTTTGGAAAACTACGTGGAGTCTTCTCGTCATCCATACCGCAATGCTTGAAAAGGAAAGTTTTCAATAAGTGCGTCCTACCCGTCATGACCTACGGAGCTGAGACGTGGACACTCACGATATGGCTGGTCCACCAGTTCAAAGTCGCTCAGCGAGCTATGGAAAGAGCTATGCTCGGAGTCTCTCTGAAGGATAGGATTCGTAACATCCGTCAGAGAACCAAAGTTATCGACATAGCTCAACGAATTAGCAAGCTGAAGTGGCAGTGGGCCGGTCATATCTCGCGAAGAACCGATAACCGCTGGGGTAAACGTGTTCTTGAGTAGAGACTCGGCAAACGTAGTGTAGGACGCCCTCCGGCCAGGTGGGATGACGATCTGCGAAAGACTGCAGGCAGATGCTGGATGCGACAAGCTGAAGATAGGGCGCTCATTAGGGGAGGCCTATGTCCAGCAGTGGACTAATATAGGCTGATGATGATGATGATGAGTATTAGTTTAATTCAGTACTTAAAAACGTTGCCCATTATTAATCAGTCGTGCGTTCTTTCTTGACAATTTTTGATAATCAATTAATTCTGCATTAATAGAATTGCATATCAATTTACAGATCATTCCCTAAATAAAAAATATTTACAGCATCTAAACTATTAGCGACGTCTTTAGACAAAATTTAACGTATGTCGAGCATGTGCCTTTGCCGGTTCACGCCCGTGTAGATTTAATATTATGCTTTTTAGCCATATGCTGTTTAAAATTCTTCTTCCACTGATACTTCTTTCCGCAAATATCGCAGACATGGTTCCTCTCTCTCAAGTGCTTCGTCATATGGAGCTTTAAACGGTGGCGATCAAATACTTCCTCCTGACAGATGGGACATTTCGCGTTTTTCTCTTTCAGGTGTACCTTCCTGATATGGTAGTGTCTGTGTGACGCACATATAAATAGCTTCTCACAGTGAGGGCACGGAAACGACGACGCAGAAGTATTGTGAGCAGTGATCATGTGCTTCTTTCTTTGGTAGGGAGAAGGAAACTCCTCGGGACACTCAGAACACTTGAACTTAAACCCTTCGTGGTCTTTAGCGATGTGAGCTTTCAATTTGAAGCCACTACAGAAGTCTTTACCGCACTCTTTGCAGGTAAAGCCTGGACCGTGGGCGTATTCTTTGTGCATCAAATAAGTAGCGTTCCTGACGAACCTCTTCCCGCACAGATCGCAGACTATTTCACTCTCCACGTGGCTATCGCGTACATGTTTAACGAGAATTTTGAAGAAGACAAAAACTTCTCCGCAAATGTGACAAGTGTAATTATCGTTGCTAAGTTTAAAGGTTTCTATGACGTCAGAGAAGGATCTATCGTATTCGAGTTCGTGTGTGTTCACTAGATGTTCGATCATAGAATCTAAACCACCGGATGCTAGCCGACATATTTTGCACGATAAATTGACAATATTCAGTCTCATAAAGGTCTGTCCTCGTTTGTATCTCTTAAGCACCGGATCACTCGGGTCTAGTTGCAGCGTTGAGTGTTCGTTTTCATAATGCATTTGCAACAGATCACAACGTAGATACATTTCTTTGCAAAACAAGCAAGTGAAATTACTATTCCTAAAGCTAAACGGTATGGCCGTGGTATTATTCAGTATGCAAGCTAGATTTTGTCTGACTTTAAAGCTCGGAATTAGGCCTTTTCTAACTCTACTTTCTTTTGTCGTATCATTCGATTTCTTTACAGATTTAATAAGTTTATAACGTGCTTTGATTTTTCTGTCACAGTCTCCTACGCTATCAGCCTTATTATACAGTTCTTTATCGCTATCATTTGCAATTGATACTCCGGGAGCAATTACGTACTTGTTTTCCTCCAACTCAGGCACTTGTTTACCTGGAAATAGATGTCTCTTATGTATCGTCAAATAATTGCATAATCAAATAGGAACAAGCTAAGTACTCACGACATTAATTGGTATTCTAATGTTGTAATATTTTCTAGTTGTACATGTCGTTAGCGATACGTTCTTTATACGGAATACGGAGTAAGTTTTCTACATAAAGATTAAAATATTTAGTTTTTTAAATAATTTAAAGAGTATGAGCACGTTTCAATTATCTTAGATGTATTATGTAATTATCAAGCAAGTATCTTAGATGTTGACCACGGTGGCGCGGCGGGATCGACTCCCGCTGCGGGACAAATTTTTGCATGTTCCGCAGATATTTCTTCCGAGTCTTGAACCACGGTACCACTGTGCTCGTAGTTCCAGATACCCATGACACACCCTAGTGTACTATGTATGTGTTTGTTTGGGGTTTATTTATTTATTTTACTTTAATAAAAATATAAGTTTAACACACTACACTTAAACAAAATGAGATCAATCATAAAATACTACTAGGATTACTCTTCTAGTTGCTCTTGACTAAGAGTGGACTTAAACGAACACTAGATGCGGGATTTTTTTGGGCTGACGCTAAAAGCTACATATGTAACGGTTGGAGGTGCTTATTGTGCCTTGCCATGTGAGTCCTTAGACTCTTCCGCCAGAAGAATCTCTCTCCACACACATCGCAATGAAAGTTCTTCTCCCCGCTATGTTTAACCATGTGCCTCCTCAGCAGAATATTGTTGAAGAACTTCATGCTACAAATCGAGCACTCCACATTTTTCTCTTTCAAATGTGTACGTCGTATGTGATCGCGCATAAACGAGTTCCTAGTAAACAGCTTCCCGCAGTATGTGCATTTGTGTCCAGAGTTGTGCGCTTCGATCAAATGCTTCTGTCGAAGATACTGGGTGGCAAACGTTTCAGGGCACTTGGGACATCTAGCCGCTTTCACGCCATGCGCTTTCGCCATATGCATGTAAAGCCGAGACGGTATATTGCATTCCGCGTCGCAAATATTGCATTTGAATCGGCCATCTCGGTGATGCCGCCAAATGTGAACTCTTAGATTTTGGTCGCGACGAAATGTCTCGCCGCAGTAAACGCAAATAATGTTATTATTCGTATGCTCTTTATTCATGTGTTTCAGGAGAGTGCCGAAGAATCGGAACGCTTCATTAGGACAGTTTGGGCACACCATGTGATCTTTGACCAATCTATACGGCTGTAAGCAAGTGGTGATGGACTTATCATATTTAGCTTTGTGTCTCATGATCAAATGATCGAGAAGTTTGTCCAAATCGGACATAGACTCGAAGCAGATTTTGCAGGCTAGTGATGCCACGTCTATTTTCACACAGGTGACTGTTTCCCTGCACTTTTTAATGCATTTCTCTTTGACATCGCACACTGGATGTTCTAAGACTGTGTGTTCCCGCATTAAATCGGAATCAGGAAAGTCTTTGGAGCAATAGAAGCAGTTGAACTTATTCTTGTAGAAGTTGAACGGTACAGCCGTCGACATGTTTATCACAATCACTATATTTTCACGGATTTGCTTCACGCTCGGCCTTTTCGCTGGATCTTCGTAGTTCTGATCTAAATCCATTGTGTAATCTTCTTTTTTGATGGCGAACTCGAGCAAAGTCACCTTGCATTTCCTAGCGTGCATTCTGAGCCCAGTTTTTGTGTGAAACTCTTTATCGCAATTGTCACATTGTAAGGAGCCATCATCGGGGTGTTCGATTTCTAAATGTTTCTGTTTCAAAGCTGCCGATGGGAGCCTCAGCTGGCAGATATTGCATCTAGTTAGATGTCTATTGCTTCTGTGCTTCCGCAATATATTCAACGAACTGAATGTCTGTGGGCACAAATCGCATTGGTAGCCTCCTTCTCGATGGTAATTTTTCATGTGTGAGAACAGATCCCTCTTTTTGTTGAACTTCTGGTGGCATTTATCACACAGAATACAATTCTTCGGATGTTGATTGTTCATATGCGATACCAAGTACCCAAAGTATGTGAACTTCTCATCACACGTTAAACAACTAAGATCAGCAAGTTTATACTCTTCTATAGCCATGTCTACTTCTTTATCGTATTCCATTTTGTGTTTGACTTTCAAATGGTCTATGACGTCTTTGAACGTTGCAAGCATTCCTCCGCAAATTTCACAAGTGACGTCCGAAACGTCAATTTTGATTTCCATATTTGTGCCACCTTTTAAGACTTTCAAAGAATGGTCTAGAATAGAACAGTTGCCGTGAGATTTTGTATGTTTCCGTAACTCCGCGTATTCTGTTACATTTTTACTACAGTAGAAGCAGAGATACTTCCCTCTCCATTTGAAGGGTATAATGGAGGTATTGTTGAACAATATTTGGAGATTTTTTCTTCTGCGCATCGACGAAGATTCGCAGCCCTTGTATTTGCGCGGTTTAACATCTGAAAAGAAATCAGTTTTGTACTGTAAATGTACCCTCATCTCACTAAGTTACTATAGTTTCTACTGCAACAAGTTTTTCTATGCATTGGTTCTAAGAAGGGTACATTTAAAGTCTAAAACCAAATCGGTATATTGCTAACAGTAAGCCAATTCATAAAATAGTGCTTTAACGTGGTCAATTTAGCCAGGTAAATATAAGTTTCACTCAGTTTGTTACTATAAACTTGAAAGTTTATTGCCTACTAAGTTAAGAATCCATTCCCTAGCTAGCACCTTACTTAAAATAATTTATTTTCCATTAATAAACTGAACCAAGACGATATTATATACCTTTGGTTTATAGAAATTAATAAAAATCTATGAATGATTCAAATCAATTTTATTATGTAAGAGCTTAGAAGTAGCAACACATTAATTCCATCGACATAGCGGTTTCGTAGGTAAAATTTCATGACGCAGACAATTTATCATGCGTTTTTAAATGTTGTGTCAACGTGCTCGACTTAGCAAAAGTTTTCTGACACACTTCACATTGATGCTCTTTCCCGACACCGTGTATCACCTTTACGTGTTTCGCCAGCTGCCAATTCGAGAAGAATCCTTGCTCACACATGGAACAATCGAAATTAGTCTCTTTATAATGTACTTCTTTCAGGTGTGATTCCATTCTGCTATTACAGGAGAATTCCTTCCCGCATACGTGGCAAGCATGTAACGAGCCCACGTTATGAACCACCTTGAGATGCACTTTTCTTTTAGTATACGTCGTGAACGTTTCGTTGCAGTAAGCACATTTCACTTTCGATTCGTGTACTCTGTTTATGTGAGAATTCTTGATGGATAGCGATCGGAACGTCTGCGGGCAGTGTTGGCAGCGAACATCGCTATTGTGGATATAAGTGTGGATTCTGAGTCTGGCGGAGCTGAGGAATGTCTTGCCGCACTTTTCGCACACATACTGCCCGAAATGCTTATTCATATGCTGGTTCAACTTCATAAAGTATGAGAACCGCTCGTTGCAAATCGCGCAGTCGTACGAATCAGTAAAATGTTTGTAAGGTATCACTCCTAGCTCAGTGTCTTCGAACACTTTATTGTGAACGAGCCGTAAATGCTTCACTAGCGCGTCTAAATTCCTCGGTTCATAGTCACAAAGCTTGCAGCGAAACGTCGATATATCGATTTTGACTTTATCGTTCATTCGCAGGAATGATACGGATGATTTGACGTTTGATTCTTCGTGTTCGACATTATAGTGTTCTCTGAGGTCGCTGAAGGCTTGGAACGGTTTGTGGCAATGAAAGCATAAGTAGGACTGCCTATGCCATTTGAATGGAACGGCCGTGCTATTTTGTAGGATAGTTGTGGCATTTCGCTTGAATAAGCGATTGCGCTTCGTGGCCGATAGTGGAGGCCTACTCGGGGCCTTGAGGGACTCTGCTGGCACGGGGCGTTTGCCACCTAAAACGGAAAAATAAAATTCAAATTCTTCTTCCCCTGATGTCAGTGGCTCAAGAAAGTTTAAGAAACTATGCTCTTACTTTCGGACATTGTTTTCTCAAGGCGTTGAGATTTCAGACGGTAACTGTAATAAGGCCCTGAGGCACTCAAAGATCTTCAAAATTGTTTCAATTTGACAATTTTGTAATTTTTTAGATGTGTGTAGCCACAGATTGTCGAACGCCTAACTGAAATAAAGCATAACCATAGAATGAGTCACATTCACAGATTCTTTCTCGTTTTAAGATTTCGCATGAACGCTATTCAAATGATACTTCATTTTGCTGTTAAGGCGAAATGTTTTACCGCAGACAGGGCAGTCGAATATCGGCGTATCGATGTTGTGAGCGTAGCGGTGGTGAAGCGTCCGAGCGCCGTAGTTTGGGAACGTTTCCGAGCAGTAGCAGCACTTGTGATCTTTAGGTATATCATGCATTGTGGCGTAGTGGTTCTTCCTCCTAGCGTAAGAGTTGAAGGTTGCTGAACAGCGGTTGCAGGGGTACCCCGACCCGTGAGAGAGAGCGTGCGTTTTCAGACGAGTGGTGTTTAGAAACGATTTGCCGCAGACCTCGCAAACGTGTTCGCCGTAGTGTTTGTTCATGTGTTGGTTTAATTTGATGTAGAATTGGAATGTTTCGCCGCAAATTGCGCATTGACAGTTGCCCGCGATGTGCTTGTAAGGCATAACTCCGTAACCAAGTTCGTCGTGAAATACTTTGTTGTGTGCGATCTTCAAGTGGCTTATAAGAGCGTCTAGATCTTTAGGTTTGACATCACAAAGTTTACAACTGATTACAGCTACATCAATTTTGACTGTGGTGCTTTTATTTATCAGTACGGATTTGATATTTGTTTTTTGATGTTCAGTTTCAACGTGTTTTTTTAGATTGTCGAAGGTGTTTAGTTGGGAGTTGCAATAGAAGCAAAGGTAACACTGCCCCTGCCATTTGAATGGGATGACAGTTGAGTATTGTAAAATAGTTATTATGTTCATCTTTATGAAGCGGTTCCGCTGAATAGGGGATATGATAGGGGATTTCGATGCGTCCACGGTCGCCACGGGCTCGGGATCTGTGGCACCTAAAAAGGAAAAACGCTCATTCAAATCTCTACATAATCTTAATATCCTTTCGGAAAGCGGCGTAGGGGCAGCCGAGAAAGCATAAGGGGCAATCGCGACACCTTTTGACAGGGAGACATCGAAGGATAGATATGGTTGGAAAGATTTTAAGGATATCTTTGCCCAGCAGGAGAATGAAATGGGTTGAGAAAAAAAAAAAAAAAATCTCCAAATAATTCCGACAGCAATACGAGATATTTATGAGAATCAGATATTCGAGAGGATAACAATACTGATAATATAAATGTTTAAGTTTGCAATGACTGAACAGATTTTAATATTTTCAAAGATTACGTAACTCAAAAGAGAACACTTATGTCTACTTTTTTACGCCACAAGCGTACAAACGGTACAAACCACGGAGCATGTATGAAGAACGTGATAAAAATGAGAGATGTGTCGGACATTAGGATTGTCTCAGAATCTGCGATACCTTTATCTCCAGAAAGCAAACATGCTTTTTTGTACTTAAGTACTTAATACATAAGGATACGATATAAAGAGCTAGCATCTCCGTTTAAACACAAGAATACTGTAGCTTTTCAAGTTATTCCGGCGTAGATCAGCACCTTTGCCGATCTAGGCCTGAAGAAGCCAACAAAGGCTTATGACGAACCCGTTGCCTTCATGTGGACATTTTTCATATGAAACTGCATCCTACTAGAATTTCTAAAGTTCCTTTTGCAGACCGGACAGTCATACACCGGCATATCAATACGATGTGTTTCTTTGAGATGATCGGTCCTCTTCAAACTGGTTGGGAATGTTTCAGAGCAGTAGTAGCATTTGAAGCATTTCGCCTTGTCGTGGACTTTGGTTGCGTGCGTGCTTCTCTTTGCGGCCGTATCGAAGGTTTCTGGGCACGTGTTGCAAGAGAATCTGGCCACGTGGAGTAAAGAATGTGATCTGAGTCTATCGCCGCTTAGAAAAGACTTGCCACAAATCTCGCACACGTAACTCCCGTAATGCTTATTCATGTGCTGGTTCAGTTTGATGAAGTATTGGAATTTCTCGCAGCAAATCGCGCATTGGAGCTTGTCTGTGAGCTTGAAAGGTACGAGTGCGTATTCGCTGTTGTCATTTAGCTTATTGTGTGTTTTTAAATGGTCTATCAGAGCGTCTAGGTCTTTGGGTTTATGTTCGCACAGCTTGCAAGCTATCGAAGTGATGTCAACTTTGACTTTTTCGTCTTTTTTCATGAGCGCTACAACGGATTTTATTTTGGGGGTTTCGTGTTTGGTTATCATGTGGTCTTTGAGAGCATCGAATGTCTGTATGGGTAGGTGGCAATAGAAGCACATGTAGAATTGCCTGTGCCACCGGAAAGGTATCACAGTAGAGTGTTGTAGGATAGTGGCGACGTTCGTCTTTACGATTTCATTTCTTTGGTTATGCGACACTGAAGTCTTACGCGACACCTCAGCCGCTTGATTTCCATCTAAAAAGGAAAACGAACTTTCAAGAACTTCGCTTTATATTCACGGCAACTTTTATGAGGGCGCTTTCCTGTTACATTTTGAGGTTGCTTTTGTTCTAAAAGCGCTATGATAACATTCTGTACGAATGGACACAACAATATGAGATTTAAATCTAGTATATAATACATGTTATACCTAGATAAGTAACGTCAAATCAGTTAAAGTTTCAGATGGTCAAATTGGAGGTAACACTAGCATTCTGTTGATGCAATGAAAGCTATAAAATTTCCTAGGTCGCTTGAATCAAGTCGAAATTTTTCAAGTAGTAAATTAATCCAGAGTTAATTCGAAAACTCCGGCTCACGCAAGTGTCACTTACAAGTATAGGCTGAACATTCATTAAGTAACATACGGATGCTCAACATTTATAAGTAAATTCACTACCCAGCAAACTAAGTATTGCAGTCGACAGCGTAATCGGACAAATAGTGGATTAGTTTATCCTTCCGTCAGTACTCGATCTAAAATTTGGTTCGGTACTCGGTCGAGGGATCGTTATTTGGAGGTAAACCGCCATACGGTCCATCAGATGGTAAGCGGTTACCCATCAGCATCACCAAGGTGTATAAACACATACCACTTTCTGTTGGCGTTAACGCCTGCGGAAAGATTGAATTGTATAGAAATTAAATTCGCTGTGGAAAAGTCGCGTGACTGCTGCCAAGTTTTACCTTGACAAACTTGCGTTAGCGTGAAAGGGAAACTAAGCGTGAGGTATTTGTCTAGACCCTGGCATTGCTAATGCCTATCTTATTAACAAAGTTGAAATTCTCAAGCGCATGTAAATTGGTTGGTGGAAACTTAAAACTAGTAAAAACAAAGGTAAACATATCTTGCTTCAAATTTGTGAGTCCGTTCGACATTGAAGACGTATTCACAATCGAGCCATGATTTTTGAGCAAACATAATAATTTTGATAAAAATACTAAATTTTTTGATAAATTGTATTCTGTATTAGGTATGTTATACACGTTTAGATATTACAATAGGTATGCAATATGTTCAGCTAGAATGTGAAATGCGTCTTCAAAGATATTTCCTGAAACACACGAAAATACATAGATCAAAGAAGCATTGATGTTTTGTAGATTTTTCTGATTGAAAGCAATTTTTTCAGGGTATCGTTTTTACTGTTTTTTTTAACTGTCAAACTACAACTTTATCGATCCCATAGAAGGATAAATTTGACAGTTCCTCCGTTATAACTCCAAATTTAACATTAAAATTCAGGGTCTATCCGAAATAAATGAATAAATTTGACGGTTCTTATGTTTGACATGTCAAATTGCAACATAATCTATCCCGAGAAGGTTAAATTTGACAGGTCTCGAGTTAGAGTTGCCCATTCGAAATAAATGAATAAATTTGACGGTTCTTATGTTTGACATGTCAAATGGCAACTTAATCTATCCCGAGAAGGTTAAATTTGACAGGTCTCGAGTTAGAGCTGCGCATTCGAAATAAATGAATAAATTTGACGGTTCTTATGTTTGACATGTCAAAATGCAACTTAATCTATCCCGAGAAAGTTAAATTTGACAGGTCTCGAGTTAGAGCTGCCCATTCGAAGTTAAACGCGGTGATCAATTTGAATTAAATCAAACGCTTCAAAGATCTATGCGCTTGACAATAGTACAAAAAGGACCCGTAAACAAACTTCCAATGGTTTTATGAGCTTTTAAATATATAGCTTGATATATGCGCTTTTATGAGCTTTTATATAAACAGTTTATTAGTTAAATAGTGTTTTATTTTCTACTGTTGTATTTCAAATGACACTCAGATAGAGACAAAGCTTAGTAAATTTTAGTAAATTTTATTTTTTTATATTTAAGACCTTAAGATCGCCGGGCTATCCATAACTTGGGATTTATACGCCGCCCCAAGAAAATATCTTAGTGACTTTTATAGCCAATATCGTGTTCTCCGAAGCACGAAAGTCAGTTTGAGAAAATTCAAAAATACTATTAGAGCTGCGTTTTCTAGTATACATATTGTAAAAACGGGAATTTTCACGTACCGCACTATCGGTGAAGGCATCGAAGTTTCGACTCATTCCGAGAGTCTTCATCAGGGTGAGTGATCAAGCATTATAAAAGCATAGTCTCGTTTGTTAACGGATCCTTTTAAGTATAAGACACAAAACCCTCCTTTGCTTTAAGCAGTCGGGTTAAAGGGGCAAGACTTTGGTAGCAGTACTCTGACGACAGACGACCGTTTTAAAAACGCGGTGAAACGCAAATGAATGGGTTGTGAGCGTGTTTGTTTTAACTTCCACCTAGCTGATATGATAATGGCAACTAGAGAAGTTAATGTACGAGAGACAGTGCATGAAGCGAACTGAATCCTTCCGCCACACTCTGTGACGACCTGTGGCACAGTGGGCGAAGGCCTGCCTGAGACGCAGAAAATTGCAGGTTCGATTCTCGCCGCGGAGCGGGACATGTTTGTATGATCTGTATATATGTATCTCGGGTCTGGGTGTTTTATATATATAATATGTATGTATATACAGGGTGTAATAAGACTACTTCCGAAAACTTTGGGAGATGAAAGTACCCATCAATACAAACAACTTTTACTATGGAACCAAAACTGTGAACGCGAAAAAAAAATCAGCTGTTCCATACTAAAGTTCAATACCTACTTGGCTGAAATGTTGGTACTTTCACTCCCCGAAGTTTTCGGGAGCAGTCTATTACACCCGGTATAAGAAAAAATATATTAGTTGTATATCAATCATGATATACTACTAATATATTTTTCCCATAATACAAGTTCTGCTTAGTTTGGGACTAATGACGCTGTGTCTCGTTCATTTACGTTCGATTGGCACCACACTAAAGCTGAATGAAGGATCATCAAAAAAATAACCAAGCAGAGTTTGTTGCCTGATTCTTCTATGCTTAGTCGCGCGCGAGGAACCGGCGTAAATTCACTTTAACATTTTAGATTCACGTATAGTTTTTAAGTTGACGTTTCTATATGATCCTTGTGATTTCAATGAATAAAAACCTATTGACTTTGACTTTGACTTTGAAAAATGTCCAGCATTAGTATTATTATATTATTAATACTGTTTTTTTTATTTATTTTTTAAAGCGGCTACCGTAGCCAATGGACGCTATAAGCAACACCAGAGACATTACACGCGCAGAACCGACCATTTAAAAAAAATCAAAGTCCATCTACCATCCATCCAGCAATTCTTTCACCTCAAGTTGATCACTTAAGGTGACCAAGTAAGTACAATTAACACCGCCCAGATCCCAACTAGATACTAGCGAATGCTGTCAAGAATACTGCAACCAAAAATCTAACCACAAACATGGACAATCCACACCAATACGCGACGTGATAGAACTCAAAAATATATCGGTTGCAAGATTTTATAGTATCCCAAAAACTTAACCTCGGCGTGACTACCGCGAGCTTTGTACGCGGGGAATATACCAACTAAGCTACTTTAAAAACCAAATAACCATTTAATAAGTGGGTTTGGTACGCGGTGGCTATACCAACTAAGCTACTTTAAAAACCAAATAACCATTTAATATATGAGTTTGGTACGCGGTGGCTATACACGGGTAAAAAGGATTTCTTTGAATAAGAAAGACTGATTTCTCGAAATATTTGGTTATTACAAAAATATATTTTCTTAGTTAAATGCAATATTTTTAAAACAAAAATACTGCTTATCTTTTTTGAAGACAATATTTTTCTCAATTTTGTTCTTACTTGAAAATAAATATGTTTATTTCAAGACTTACTTTATGTCGTATCAAATAAATGTGTTAAATAAAACAATATATTTCTTGAATTAAATTTATTTATCTCGGAACAAATAAAATAAAATGAGATAAAAAATCATCTCATTTTATTTTATTTGTTCCGAGAAACGAACGACTATTAAGAAGATATTATAGTCTAGCGTCTATAGGGAGAGAATCATTTTCTTGGAGGTAATAAAAATGTCTTAATGGAAAGCAATTTGTCTTTCTATAAGAAATCAGTTTTTACCGTGTACCAACTAAGCTACTTTAAAAACCAAATAAACCATTCAATATATCGGTTAGTACATTTAATGTCCGTCCGTTAACACACATCCGTTTCTGTCTGTCCATACGTATATCCCCGATTTCTCCCTCAATTTTAAACATATTGAGAAACCATTTAAGATTGCCTGGAAGAGATCGTTTTTAAGCGATAAGAACGCCCATTATACTTTTAGTTATATTAAGTTTTGTTTAGTTTGTCATCTTGTTGTGTACAATAAAGTATTCTGTTTCATTCATTCAATTGCATTAAGGCCCTAAGACAATGGTGTTATCTACCGCCGAGAAGACAAAAAATCTCTCATTCGTAGACAAAACGTTGTCTTGGATGCTCATGCTAAGTGGACTGTGGGCCGTTAGTTTGCCTCTTAGCATTAAGACCCTAGACAAGGTTTTATCTACCGCCGAGAAGACAAAAAATCTCTCATTCGTAGACAAAACGTTGTCTTGGATGCTCATGCTAAGTGGACTGTGGGCCGTTAGTTTGCCTCTTAGCATGAAGACCCTAGACAATGGTGTTATCTACCGCCGAGAAGACAAAAAATCTCTCATTCGTAGACAAAGCGTTGTCTTGGATGCTCATGCTAAGTGGACTGTGGGCCGTTAGTTTGCCTCTTAGCATGCAGACCCTAGACAATGGTGTTATCTACCGCCGAGAAGACAAAAAATCTCTCATTCGTAGACAAAACGTTGTCTCGGGTGCTCATGCTAAATGGACTGTGGGCCGTTAGTTTATTTGCCTCTTTAGTAGTTAAAAAAACCCTAAGTAACAACCAAACACCAAGCTCTTTATTGTTCTTTATTATAGGTTCTTTATGTCTTTGGTAAAAATGTAATGCATCTATTTATATTTTATGCGTCCCGTCCCTGTCACGTCACGGATTGGTATGGATAGTCCCTTTCAAGCGCCCCGGAGACGAACAGACATCGCAGCCTAGATTGCCTAGATTTTGAAAGAAACAATATTATTTCAAAAATTATCGTGAATTTCCTACAACTTGTATTTGAAATTGTCATTTTACTCTTAACGTTACGTTAAAGTGATAAACACTACCAAAACAAAACGTTAAAGGTTTGCTGGAAGAAAACTCCAGCCAGTGTTAATCTCGCCTTTGTACATTTCATTCATTCTGCTTTTTGTAAGTGTCAATTTGTGTGTACAATTAAGAATAATGAAAAGAAAAGATGAATGTATGTGTGGGCACGTCTATTTATCCACACTTTTCAATCGTGAGACTGTTTTAATGTGTAAAAAAAACAGTGTGCCTAGACAAATACTTCAGTTTTTTTTTCTTTACGCTAACGCAAATTCATCAAGAAAAAACTTCAGAAGCAGTCACTTGACATCTCAAAAGCTAATGTCATTTCCATACAATCCAATCTTTCCGCAGGCGTTAACGCCAACAGAAAGTGGTTCTTGTCTAAGAGGCTTGGCTATTCGTTTTTTGAATCTCACCGCTGATATTCTACAAATATTAATATTAATAAAATTATATGTAAATTAAAAAAAAACTTTATAAACAAGCTTTTATTCAATTTAAAGTGACGTCATTTTATTTTTTGTGTTCTTCTCAGCAAACCTTTTCATTTAATACCCATGGGGGCGCAAAAAAAATAATTAGCCGCCATCTTTGGGAGTCCGCCATATTGGATTTAGAATTATGTCACTCACTTCCTAAGCTAACACGGACAAATAGGGTTGTTCCCGTTGTCCCCCGATCTTCGGCCTCATAGTACAATTCAATCATGGCGAACACGAATTTTGTATGCAAAAAAATCATTGAGGATGCTGATTATGGGAATGAGGTTAAATTTGAAATCAAAGATGGCGCTTTACCTAACCTAACCATCATGCATTGACAAACGTGTATACAAAAATGCAGTTGCAAGATTTGGCCTACACACTAATAAGACAATTTTTTTTTTTCAATTCGATATTAAATAAAGCTCTTAAAAAAATGGATACTCTGTTCGTCTCAGGGGCGAGTATCACCTTATCGTATTCCTACCTTTAGCAATTTTCGCTTTCGCTTTGATCTTCGGTTTCTTTTCCGGCGGCTCGCTGTCACTTTTCTTGGGGCGACCGCGTTTCGCCGCTGACGTAGACGGCCTGGGATCGACCGTTTCCTCAGACTTGACAGCGTCTTCTGTGGAATCACATTAAATAAATACTACTTAACTGTCACATACATATACGACCGATCTTCTTATATTAGGAATTAGTTGTTGCCCACGGCTTCGCCCGCGTGGTATGTTAATAAAAGTAGCATATGACCGTCTCCAGGCTTCAAACTATGTCCACCAACTTTTGAATGAATCGAACCAAGGATTACAATTTATACAAAGTTTAGAACTCAATTGCACATCCCCAAAGGGTAGTTTTGGAGAAATAAAAAATACGTGTTTCATTATTTACTTTAAAGTTTATTTGTACAGAGTTTTGGACGAAACAAACAATGTTTTTTTTCATAGAAACTTTACCGCCCTATTTTACCCCCTTAGGGGTCGATTTTCGAAAATAACATTAGCCTATGTGTTATTCCAGATCCTAAACTATCTTCTACATTCCAAATTTCATCAAAATCGGTTTAGTAGTTACGGAGATACGTGGTAACAAACATTCACACACACACACACACACACACACACAGACTTTCGCATTTATTATATTAGTAGGATATATATATATATTATGAATGACAAATGAAACTACGATGTGTTGCCCTGTAAACAAAGAAACGACTTTCTGAAGACCCTGATGAAGACTCTCGGAATGAGTCGAAACTTAGTCGGTGCCTTCACAGATAGTACGATACGTGAAAATTTCCGTTTCTACAATATGAATAGTCAAGTTCACGATAGTTTTTGGAATAAAACGACTTTATCTGTAAAGTCGCAACATAAACAGCTACAGAGCAACATAAACGGCCGTATCTTTTTTTTACGTTAACTTAGAAGTTTGATTTTTTTCACAGCTTCAAGCGACTGGAGACCCGAGTATATGGTTTTAATTTCAAATCGATACCACCAAAAAAGCTTGTAACAAAACAAGTTCACGGCTTTATTCTACACTAGCTTCTGCCCATGGCTTCGCCCGCGTGGTACCCGGACACATAGGCTACTTTTTATCCGAGTACTACGCGGGCGAAGCCGTGGGCTAGAAGCTAGTAATAAATAAATAAATAATGCTGGTCATTTTTCACACAGCATCATCTAGCCCCAAACTAAGCAGAGCTTGTATTATGGGAACTACATGACTGATATACTACAAAATTTTTTTTTTTGTAAATACATATGTATATTATATACATAGAAAACACCCAGACCTGAGACAAATATTTGCAGATACAAACATTTGTCCCGTGGCGGGAATTGAACCCGCAACCTTCTGCGTCTCAGACGGGCCATCGCCCACTGCGCCACAGAGGTCGTCAAACTATACGAAAGATATTGTTGTTTTTAATACGAAACAAATAAGAAGAAAACATGTCATGTATGACGTAAAAATATCCAAAATGCGATTCATTTACATTTCATTATAGGTAGGTATTTTGAAAAAATATATAGCAATGTACCTAGATAAATACTTTAAGTTCTAATTACAAATGATTATGGTATTACGGTTTGTATGGGCAATTCATCCTCCACAGGGCAAAGCCAGTCCATTTAAACGTTTTATATGAACTGTCTGGGGCATGACGTGGCGGGCGTGCCCCTGTGCCCCTTCCCTGGATCCGCCCCTGTAACCATGATACGCACCGTCTTCGGTATGATCCACATCATCCAGGAACTCCACATGCGAGTCATCATACTCTTCAGTCAACGTCACCTCCTCAATAGTTTCTGCCTTCATGGTGGCAGCATGAGAATAGATGGGCAGGAAAACTGAAACAACAAGTATTATTCGTCAACGAACGATGAATGAATGAATGAAAATACTTTTATAATAATTATAAATAATGCTGGACATTTTTTTTTAACAATATCATCTAGCCCCAAACTAAGCAGAGCTTGTATTATAGGTGAATGGGTGAATGAATGAACGAAAATACTATTAAAATAATAATAATAATAAATAATGCTGGACAGTTTTTTTAACACTATCATCTAGCCCCAAACCAAGCAGAGCTTGTATTATAGGTGAATGGGTGAATGAATGAACGAATGAAAATACTTTTATAATAATAATAATAAATAATGCTGGACAGTTTTTTTAACAATATCATCTAGCCCCAAACTAAGCAGAGCTTGTATTATAGGTGAATGGGTGAATGAATGAACGAAAATACTTTTAAAATAATAATAATAATAAATAATGCTGGACAGTTTTTTTAACACTATCATCTAGCCCCAAACCAAGCAGAGCTTGTATTATAGGTGAATGGGTGAATGAATGAACGAATGAAAATACTTTTATAATAATAATAATAAATAATGCTGGACAGTTTTTTTAACACTATCATCTAGCCGCGAACTAAGCAGAGCTTGTATTATAGGTGAATGGGTGAATGAATGAATGAATGAAAATACTTTTATAATAATAATAATAAATAATGCTGGACAGTTTTTTAACTCTATCGTCTAGCCCCGAACTAAGCAGAGCTTGTATTATAGGTGAATGGGTGAATGAATGAATGAATGAAAATACTTTTATAATAATAATTATAAATAATGCTGGACATTTTTTTAACAATATCGTCTAGCCCCGAACTAAGCAGAGCTTGTATTATAGGTGAATGGGTGAATGAATGAATGAATGAAAATACTTTTAAAATAATAATAATAAATAATGCTGGACAGTTTTTTTAACACTATCATCTAGCTCCAAACCAAGCAGATCTTGTATTATGCTTGTATTAATAATAATCCTATCCTACTACTTTATAAACGCGAAAGTTTATGAGGATGGATGTTTGTTACTCTTTCAAGCAAAAACTACTGAACGGATTTTGATGAAACTCTACAGTAATATAGCTGGGTCATTCCTACTCAATGTCAATATTTTCCCCTCTCAATCCTACAAAATAGTTTAATAATAATTTAGTTTCTTATTTTACATAGAATACAATATCAGTAATAGGGCCAAGCAAAAGTACAGTCAACGAAAACATAGTAGTATGGATTGTGTTGTCTGAAATAAAAACTTTTGATTTGATTTGTAGTAAATATCAAGATGTTTTTTGCGAGTGAGATAGAAACAAAAATGCTAGCGCAAGGTAGAATATTGATAAAACATCACAAAGACGAACCTAATTGATTTAGTCGAGATGGTTGCTAACTTATCTTTTTATACGCTGAAGTTACAAAAAAAGGAGGATTTATTAGGTGTCTGAATTCTGAATGAACGCCTTAATACATAAATTATTTTTAGCTACCTTATATTTAAAAAGTATTAGTGGCATTTAATATACATACTATGCGCCTATTTTTTTCTACATGATATTATTTTAAGTCTGTGCTCTGTTCTTTTTCACCATGGCGTACGTCACTATTGTGTACTTAGTAATTTAATCAGATAAATTTATTATTACGTTTAATTCAAAGTCTGGACTATTTATTTCATCATAAATGCATTTTAACTTTGACTTTCTAATACCTGTCTGTTTATCCGGCGAGCTTCTTCCGTTAAGTCGTAAAGTTGTAAAATCTGGACTATTTATTTCATAATAAATGCATTTTGACTTTGACTCTGTAATACCTGTTTGTTTATCCGGCGGGCTTCTTACGTTAAGTCGTAAAGTTGTAAAGTCTGGACTATTTATTTCATCATTAATGCATTTTGACTTTGTAATACCTGTCTGTTTATCCGGCGGGCTGAATTCACCACGGCCCAGCATATCGATGAACCTCTGCTCCGAGTCCACCACCTGCTTCTTGAAGTTGCAGGCGTCCCGCAGCCGCGTGATGCACACCTCGCAGATGAGGCGCTTAGGGCCGTTAGGGCCATCGTTGTGTTGTGATATCTGCAGACAAACATAACAAGTTGACAACCTCTGTGGCGCAGTGGGCGAAGGCCTGCCTGAGACACAGAAGGTTACGGTTTCGATTCCCGCTGCGGGACAAATGTTTATGTGATAAGCAAATGTTTGTCTCGGGTCTGGGTGTTTTCTATATATAATATGTATGTATTTACAAAAAAAAATATCAGTCATTTAGTTCCCATAATACAAGTTCTGCTTAGTTTGGGGCTAGATGATGCTGTGTGCAAAATGTCTGTTTTCTTTATTAAGTTAATTTCTACTCAAGTTAACAAGCTCTTCTTTGGTCATACTTCCCACTATTGCAGCGCCCCCTGGCGACTTGTGACAATAAAACCTATTTACGAACCATTCATGAAGTTGTACAAATTAATTGCAAAAAACTGTATTTCAATTGGATAAGTCATCATTTCGGAGATAAATGGTACCAGCACTGCCTGAGTCAAAAACACAAATCATAATATTCAATTGTAAAAACGGGATTTTTCACATAACGCACTATCGGTGAAGGCACCGACTAAGTGTTATTGAACTTTATTTTTTTTCTCAGTGAGTATTAGTTTTATGACAAAATGTCATAGAATAGTTTGTGATAGGGTTATTGAGCTCCACCGATTGGCATTAAAAAACTTTCAATTATTTAAAAAAATCCAATGTCCGCTTTTTAGCAGTTTCGACCCACTGTGCGATGGTGTAATTCCCGTTTTTACAATATGAATTGGCAAGTTCACCAACTATGTAATTGTTTGTTCCACAAAAAAGACTCGTTAAAACCTACAATCATGGTATCTGCTTAAAACTTGTCATGTACAATAAACTGCCCTTACAAGTAACGCGGCTTCCCTTCAACCAGTTTAAACCTAAAATAAAACCTTTTTTCGAAAATCACCCATATTACCGTGTTACGGAATATTTAAATTGTTCATTTTCGGATTTGCATGTGTAATAGTTTTTAGTGTTAATGTATACCCCTCTGACATGCCAATGTTATATGTTAGAACAAACTGGTCAATAAATTAATCTGAATCTGAATCTGTAATTGTATTGATTTCATCATAATATATTTTTATAGGTGTATCCTACTACTATTAAAACATAAAAGTTTGTGAGGATGGATGTTTGTTACTCTTTCATGCAAAAACTACTCAATGGATTTCGATGAAACTTTACAGTAATATATACACCATCTGGGAACTATGCGGGTGAAGCAGTGAGCAGTGCTAGTATAAGATGCATAATTTGACAAATTATCAATAAAATATTTAAGTCTGTTTTGCCTGATGAGTTATTGTTAGGTTAATATCTAAATAATTAAATAACTTTATCAATAATATTTTATTTTATAAACACCCCAGAGCAAAAGCAACCTGACACCACACTAGGATTCTTTGACCTGTAACAGGAACTGCAAGAACAACGAGACCCAGACATGAAACATATATGAATAAATGAAGCTGGACAGTTTCACACAGCATCATCTTACCACAAACTAAGCAGAGCTTGTATTATGGGAACTACATGACTGATAAATTACTGATATAAGTTTTTTTGTAAATACATACATAATATATATAGAATATCTACATAGCAAGTAAACATTTGTTCCACAGCAGAAATCTGAAGGTGATTGATATTTTATGTGGATCTGATTAGTTAGTTATGTAGCCATTCTGCTATATGGAGAAATAGGGTGTTGTAAGGTGCTAGCTCAGAGCCAACTAAAATGGATATGAATCACAATTTCTTGAGATTGAAAGCAATTTCAGTGCAATGAAACTCTTAACAATGTTAGCTCAGACTCCTTTAACGCCCAACGCTGGATTTATGGTATGCCTCCTCCATAAAGGCCCAGGTCACTCCAATCGATCGTACTCGCATCATTTTATCAAATAAAATAACTTAGCATCAGTCTCACAGTCTGCCAGGGCTTCTGGTATGAATGAAAGGTAGTGTTAAATAATAACTTACGCCAATATCAAAGCAATCTAGCAGCATATCGGCATAAACCTCAGTCTCGTTCATCCATGAATATTCACTGCCGAGATCCTTATAGCAACCTTCGGAGAGACAACAGCGGCAGAGCCCGGGACTCTCCTTCACAGTCACTTCAGCGAACTCCATATTTACACAATTCATACACACATTCCAACACGAAAACTAATTTCTATCAGAAAATATTTTAACAATTTCATCCGCAACAAAGCCGCAAGAGCTTTTCGCCATTTTGTAAAGAATTTTTTTAAACAGATGCCAAAGAGCTACCAAGCAAGCACTTATTTTGATAGTGGGAGTGGGAGACGCTACGTGTTACCAACTGTTATATTTATCTATGGCTGCGTTTCAACGCAATATCTGAATGATTGTTATCGTTATTGCATACACTTTTAGTTCGCAATTCGCAAACCAAGATTTCACGAAGTAGGAAGATGGAGCGTTTTAACACGACTGCCGGTAACATAATAATATTAATAATACTGGTCATTTTTCACAGCATCATCTGGCCACAAATTAAGCAGAGCTTGTATAACAGAGCTTCTATGAGCAGAACTTACTTACTGTTAAACTACTTATATACTTTTTTTTAAAACGTACATATTATACATAGAAAATACCCAGACTCGAGATTAATATTTATAGATCATAAACAAACATTTGTCTTCGCTCTCTGCGTCACAGAAGTCGTCAAAACCAAAACACAAGAAACCCCTTCCCCATGATTAAAAAATCGATTAGGATCATACTCAAACTCTAAAGTTATATTATGGTCTAATTCCAAAAATTATCGTGAACTTGACTATTCATATTGTAAAAACGGGAATTATCACGTGCCGATAGGTGAAGGCACCGACTAAGTTTCGACTCATTCCGAGAGTCTTCATCAGGGTGAGTGATCGCGACTTTCTCGCTCCGCGTCGCGTACCAAAGGCTCACCGATAGTGCAGTACGTGAAAAATCCCGTTTTTACAATATGAATATATTATGGTTGTTACAAACCCACTAGATGTATAATTTATCATCAAACCCTCCAACTTAAAACAATCGGCGAAACCTACGCGAACTATCAATCTACAAACCAGCTCTTCGCTTATCAGGGGTTTTGGAGGGTTGGACAATACAAGGAGTAAGAGGTCGAAAGGTTGAGAATAATAATTTAGTTTGCTTGTGTTATTATTACTAACTTTATCCCTAAATTAAGGGATAAGACCATCTACTGGCATCCCACCCTATCATATTTTTACATCCTCGGACGGACGATAAATGCCATCTAGCGTTACAAAATTATGACTAATAACTTTTGCTACTCAAGAACAAACGGCGCTTACAACAAGCCTTATTATTTAGTTGGACCAAGGCTAATCTGTTCCAAATCTAGCTAGAGGTTGTTATAACTTTGTAGCTTGTCTTATTTCTCACTTTCTTCTCGTATTCTCTTCATAGTTTATGATGTTGTTTCGTTCTTGCAGACCATTAATGTTCTGTCAGACGTGATTGTTTGATCATGCTAAACATAGTCTAAAACGTGTAACAAGATAGACAAGAAAAACAGAGGGTTTTCTAAGTTTTCTTTTTTTCTGAAAGACTAAGCATCAGATTTAATTTCATTTGTGCTCTTCAAAATTGTACTTGCGGAGCACAAATCTTAATAATATATCACGAGGAATGCAATAGTCAATAAATATTAGAAAGTTAAATTGTATCACAATGGACGTAGTAAGCGTTTGTCGATGTTGTCTCGCCGAAGGTTTTCACAAGGATCTCAATTTGCCCTACGTTTATTTGGACAAAAAAGAAATTTATTCAGACATGTTACTCGAATGCTTCAATATTGTTGTGAGTACTTGCCGTTATTTATCATAATTCAATAGTATTTATTTCCTGTGTCATGGGTATCCGGAACTACGAGAACCAAAACCCAGACCCTGGAACTAATATATGCAGGACATGCTAAAATTGCTTGATCGTGTTCTTTACAAATTGTGTGTTACCTATCTGTACCTACTGGTACCTTTAGTAATAAAAATATTTATTATTTCTTTGTCCCACAGTGGGAATTGGGCCCACACCTCTTGCTTCTCATCCAGCTACCCGCCCGCCGCGCCGTTGAGGTCTATGTTCAACATGGCTTTCTGTAATTAAATGCTTATAAGATTCCTATAGGACATATTTTTTAATTAATTATGAGAGCAAAAGTAAAAATTAAAAGCTGATGTACAAAAGAATTGATGCCATCATTTTGAAAAATGAAATTATTAGACCATACCACATACTTTACTATTCTCTTGCTGTTGTTTTGTTGACCTTTCAGAGGTCCTTTCTCATGAGGGTCAGATCTATGTAGGAATGTGGGTTGTATATTATTTTTATGCTAATATATTATACATACCTATTATTAATAATGTAATAGGTATATAATAAGCCTTTAGTCGGCCAAGACAATATTTATTTGTTATTCATATATATTCTTTTTGTTCCATTTTTGTATGTCCGTTTGCTAGGTGGCCAAGGCCTCCTCCAATCTTCTCCATTCTGGCCTTTCAATGTATAATGTAATACGTATGTATGCATAAATAGTAGTGTTATTTGTAGGTAACATACTTATTTCTAGTTTTTAAGAATCTGCTGTTAATAAGTAGGAATGTCTCTTTGCAATTTGTTTCGAACTTGTCAACATAAACAATTTTTTTTATATTTTTTTGAGCACCGATGTGGAAGAACAGGCAGTAGACAAAACCGATGTTTCAAAGTGATCCTTGTGATTTTAATCCTATCCTACTAATATTATAAATATGAAAGTTTGTGAGGATGTTTGATCCTCTTTCATGCAAAAACTACTGAATGGATTTAGATGAAACTTTTCAGTAATATAGCTTATATATCAGAATAACACTTAGGCTACTTTTTATCCGGGTACCACGCGGGCGAAACAGAAGCTAGTGAATAAATAAAGATTCTAAAAATAAATTTTTGTATGTTTATATAGGTACATTTGCACCTTTGATGTGATTTTTTTCTGTTATTACAGGTGATACCTTCGCAGTGGGTTTCAAATGTAATTTGTGTCACATGTATAGCGGTGCTGCGTACAGCGCTCGGCTTCAAGACGCAGGTTCTGAGAGCGGAGCAGGAATTTCTGCGGAGAGGCAAAGAAGGATTGCTACCTGGTAATAAGAAGTCTTACTAATTAAGGACAATTTAAGTTACGAAAACAGCTCAATACAATATCAATGTAGGTACAATATAGTTTTAATTATTCATATTTATTTATTGCCTTCATGTACATATTCATAGGTCTTAAAATTACATAGAAATAGGTAGATACATGAACCCCGTTAGGGGGGTGCTGCAATTTGAGTTCAATATACTCTAAATATCAAGAAAATAATACATTTATTAATGACGACCTCTGTGGCGCAGTGGGCGAAGGCCCGCCTGAGACGCAGAAGGTTGCGGGTTCAATTCCCGCCTCGGGACATATGTTTGTATCTGCAAATATTTGTCTCGGGTCTGGGTGTTTTCTATGTATAATATGTATGTATTTACAAAATAAATATGTATATAAGTAGTATATCAGTCATGTAGTTCCCATAATAAAAGCTCTGCTTAGTTTGGGGCTAGATGATGCTGTGTGAAAAATGTCCAGAATTATTTATTTATTTATTATTTATTTGAAAAGAAACATGCAAAATATGAAAAATATTAAATTAGTAGGTACAAAGTCAAAAACATTGTCAAATTCATTACCCAAACGGCAAACAAGTTAAGTTCACTGGCCTATACTAGGATAGGTGTTGTGGGTGGCTAGTCTCTTCCAAGGGTTTAAGACATTTATTAGAAAAGAAACATGCAAAATATGAAAAATATTAAATTAGTAGGTACAAAGTCAAAAACATTGTAAAATTCATTACCCAACCGGCAAACAAGTTAAGTTCACTGGCCTATACTAGGATAGGTGTTGTGGGTGGCTAGTCTCTTCCAAGGGTTTAAGACATTTAATGTCAAGGTAGCTAGGTATAAAGTTGAATCCTACTAATATTATAAACAATGTTCCCCACCATGGTGACATCTGGTAACGCCATCTATGAGTTCAAGTAAGGTTCTCACTCCCTATTACCTTTCCTATTTTAATATCGTGCGCCCGCGCCGGTGATGAGGGAATCTGCATCGCACCGCAGTCGCTAGAGGTCGCTATTGTCAAAGCGACCAAATGTCAGTGTCACCCATGACCAAAACGGACACAGTCTGAAAGCCTCCGCCGTGTACCGCTGACCGCAAGGACATCAATTAGTCTCATAAAGTGAATAATCACAGTTTAGGATAGTCCTCAAACCCCCCTATGGTGTGTGCTAAACTATCGCATCTCTGGTGAACGAAGAAGTGGTTTCCCAGGTGTGGTTCTACAAGCTGATTCCCAGGATCTAAGGTCAGTGCGCACGATTCCTAGTCATTTCCTCTCCATAAAGAGTACCCTTACGAGCTCTTAGAGATATCGAAGGCGTAAGGCCCCGCTTACAGGCGCCACCAACATCCTTCCGGCATTATATACACATTCCGGGACACCCTGTACACATGGTTAGCATTTTGGTGTAAATTGTAAGCTAAAAATAAATAAATAAATAATAAATAATAATGCTGGACATTTTCACACAGCATCATCTAGCCCCAAACCAAGCAGAGCTTGTATTATGGGAACTACATGACTGATATACTACATACAGTGGTGGTCATATAAATAGAAACACCAACCATGTCTTCTATTTTCATTACAAATTAACATCATAACTAATTTTTAACGTGCCATAGAGGGCTCCTACGTATTTATATGGATGTATCGGTTCTTTTAAAGTATTACTATACGAGTTTAGTAATAACAAACAACAATTTTGATATAAAAATATAACATTTTAATAAAAAGTCTATTAAAATACATGGACTAAAGTGGACAACTAATTAGAAACAAAAAAAAACAACAATATAAACATTAACTAAGTGAACAAAACCACATTTAATTTGAATAATACTATGAATACTACATCCAAAACCGATTAGTACTGTTAGTACTTGGTAGGGTACCCTCTGTTGTCGATTACAGCTTTACAACGACGTGGCATTGATTCTATCAGTTTTTCACACGTTTCCAAAGGAATACATCTCCAAGCTTCTACAAATGCGTCGTAAAGTTGGTTGATATTGGTGATATGCTCATCCGACAATGTTTTCTTCACAGTGTGCCACAAATTCTCTATCGGATTTTAATCCGGACTATTAGCAGGCCACTCTAACACTGTCACCAATTGTTGTCTGAGAAACGCTTTAACGCTGTTTGCTGTATGCTTTGGATCATTATCGTGCTGAAAAATCCAATTCACTGGCAAATCATCTGAATATGATCCATTGTCTCCTCCAAGATTTTTTTGTATTGAAACTGATCCATCAGCCCTTCAATCTTTCTCACGGGACCAACTCCGTATCCGGAAAAGCATCCCCATACTTTAACATTTCCACCGCCGTGCTTAACTGTTTTTATAGTGTACTTGTTATTCAAAGCCTCGTTGATTGGTCGCCGTACGTATCGTTTTCCGTCGGAATTTACCAAATTTACTTTAGTTTCATCTGAAAACAAAACTTTTCTCCATTGATGATCAGTCCAACTGGCATATTTTATAGCGAAGGCTAGACGATTTTCTCTGTGTCGCCTGGTGAGAAGTGGCACTTTCCTAGCAAGTCTTCCATACAAATTTTCTTCAACCAACCGCCTACGGACTAGTCTTGCGGACACGTTTCGAGGGTCGTCTTGTGAAAATACTTCTTTTCGTATAACATTAGAACCTTTAAAGGGATCTGTCTTAGCCAAACGAATCATAAGCCTGTCTTCTTGAACGGTGGTCTTCCTTGGCCGAACTTTTCTTGGCACCTTATCGGATGTTCCATGTTTTTTGTGATGTGCAATGGCGTTAAATACCATCTTTACGGAACACTCTAAATGATCGGCGATCTTTCTGTAAGACCATTTTCGTTTAAAATGAAAGTTTACTATAATTTTTCTTGTTGCTGCATCACAGCTCTTGTTTTTACCCATTTTTAATAATTAAATCTGACAAAAAGTAACAAATCCGAATGAGTAAGAAAAGGCGGCAAAATGCATAATGCGGTGACATTCCGAAAGGTGAATTTTAGTTTTAAAATTGAATTTTAGAACCTAGTCATACTTTGTTTCTAATTAGTTGTCCGACTGCCAGTACTAAGAATATTGATTGATACTTTTGTTTTAATTTTTTTTTATAATTATTGTATTGGTTGTCTGAATGTTATTGCTTATTATTATCCCAGAGATATAAATGTACATTGTGATTTCGTAAATTAAACTATTACCTCCAATTAATTGAATTAATAATGTTGGTTACATTAAAAGACTACCAAGTGACTAAGAGTTTCTAATTATATGACCACCACTGTATATACATTTTTTTTTTGTAAATACATACATAATATACATAGAAAACACCCAGACCTGAGACAAATATTTGCAGATACAAACATTTGTCCCGTGGCGGGAATTGAACCCGCAACCTTCTGCGTCACAGGCGGACCTTCGCCCACTGCGCCACAGAGGTCGTCAAAAAAAATCGAATACTAATGAAAAATATCTTGTACTTTTCAGGGATGAAAGATTTTGATATAAAAATGGAACCGAAGGAAGACAGTGAGTTCTCTGAATCTGATGACTACTTCTTGGCTGACTCGGGTAAATTGAATTGCCTATATGTATATACTAGCTTCTGCCAACGGCTTCGCCCGCGTGATAACCGGATAAAGAGTAGCCTATGTGTTATTCTGATGTATAAGCTATATTACTGTAAATTTTCATCAAAATCCGTTCAGTAGTTTTTGCGTGAAAGAGTAACAAACATCCATCCTCACAAACTTTCGCGTTTATAATATTAGTAGGATAGGATTAAAATACCTTAAAACTGTTTTCCATATAACTCAAAGGTTAGCTGGAAGAGAATGCTATCTAACACTAAGTTAGCTTATGTACAGTACTTTTTAGTTGTGCAATAATTAAATGTCTATCTATCTATATGTACAGGGTGTCTCAGAAGATTTATGTAATTATTTACGAAAATACGAAAAAAGATTTTCGTAAATAATTAGAAATTCCTAAAATTTGTTATTCTAAATGCATGTATAATTAAGTGATAACGACCTCTATAGCGCAGTGGACGAAGGCCCGCCTGAACGCAGAAGGTTGCGGGTTCGATTCCCGCCGCGAGGCAAATGTTTGTATGATCTGCAAATATTTGTTCGGATCTGAGTGTTTTCTATGCGTAATATGAATGATATTAAAACGATCGAATTTTTACATTTCTCTAGTCGAAATATCCATTTGCGCATGACCGGGTCCGAACCCACGACCTTCGGATCGGAAGTCCAGATCACCCATTAGGCCAACACGGCTGTGGAAGTTTCAATCTTAAAATGTATAATTTCAGTACGAGAAGTATCCGTGGACCACATAAAAACTGAAGAAAAGGAGGTAGATAGAAAAAAGATTTCGCTCAAACTTACGAAACTTAAGAAAGCCAAAACTGAGGAATGGAATGGTAGCAAAGTCAAAAACGTACTCGGTAGATTGAATCCTTCAATAAGTAAGTAATAGTCAAAGTGAAAGTCAAAGTCATCAACGGCCTCCATAAGTTCTATTGCTAAGATTGCTGGAAGTCGAGGGACGGAGATGGCTCAAGATCGTTTGCCGATCTTAGATTGAATCCTTTAATGAATAAATAATACTGTAGTCAAAGTGAAAGTCAAAGTCATCAACGGCCTCTAGAAGTGTAATTCTAGGCGTAAATCAAAATCGTTTCCCAATCACACTCTTTGGGGGCCTCCTCCAAAGAGTGCCATGGCGAACGATCTTAGATTGAATCCTTCAAAAAGTAAGTAATAGTCAAAGTGAAAGTCAAAGTCATCAACGGCCTGTAGAAGTTCAATGCTAGACGTAAATCAAAATCGTTTCCCAATCACACTCTTTGGGGGCCTCCTCCAAAGAGTGCCATGGCAAACGATCTTAGATTGAATCCTTCAATAAGTAAGTAATAGTCAAAGTGAAAGTCAAAGTCATTAACGGCCTTAGAAGTTCAATACTAGACGTAAATCAAAATCGTTTCCCATCACATTCTTTGGGGCCTCCTCCAATTCTTAGGGGGATCTTAGATTGAATCCTTCAATAAGTAATCCTTCATGATCATGAACAGCCTCTAGAAGTGTAATTCTAGGCGTAAATCAAAATCGTTTTCCATGCCACTCTTTGGGGGCCTCCTCCGAAGAGTGCCATGGCGAACGATCTTAAGCCATCTCCGTCTCTCGACTTCCAGCAATCTTAGCAACGTCATCGCAGTTTTTATATTATATTTTTTTACTCGACTAAGGCATAGCCAAAAGAGAAGAGTGATGAATAACACAAGTTATTTTATTCCAAAAACTATCGTGTATTTAATTATTCATATTGTAAAAACGTGCGCGACGCGACGCAGAGGGAGCTTCGCAATCACTCACCCTGATGAAGACTCTCAGAATGAGTCGAAACTTAGTGCCTTCACCGATAGTGCGGTACGTGAAAATTCCCGTTTTTACAATATGAACAGAACACAATCTATCTTATAACTAGGTAAGTAAGTTTGTTGCCTCAAAGTTTTGACATTACAAATCTTATCGTCAATTTCAGATTCCTGCGAACTGACAGTTAAAAGAAAGGACCCGAGGAAACTCACGCGAAAAATAACACTTAAAGAACCATCAAAAATGAACATAGTTTGGACACAGCACACGGATAAATATAAGTTAAGAGATAACTTCATAAATATACTGAGATTCTCAAATGTGCTACCTTTTAAGAACAAATCTCTGCTCGGATTCATTTGTGCATACTGCGATGCAGCTTTCCCGGACCCAGCCAACTTAAGAACCCATGTCGAAGAAGATCATAAAAAAGACCGCTTAAAACTTAAATTTAAAAAAGCTCTATCCGAATACAGCATGAAATTGGACATAACAGACTTAAAATGCACTATATGCGACCAGGCGATAGACAATCTAACATTACTAAAAGAACACTTAGTTAAAACACATAAAAAAATAATCCACAGTGATGTAAAGGATCTTATGATGCAATTCAAACTGAAGAAAGGCGAGGTATACGACTGCGCGATGTGCTCATCCACTTATGAAACTTTCAAAACACTCAAGCAACATATGAATCTGCATTACAGCAATTATTCGTGCAACAAGTGCGAAGCTGCTTTTGCAACTAAACGCTCCTTAGCCGCACATTTCAATACCCACCAAGAAGGCGCTCATAAATGTGATTACTGCGAGAAAGTATTCTCAAGCCGTAGCAAAAAACATTACCATCATAAAATGCAGCATTTGGGTGCCCGTAATATATCCAATTGTCCTTTCTGCGATCAGCCGTTCCGCAGTTATTATCAGAGGAACCAGCATCTAGTCAAAGTTCATAATACGGAAGCCCAATACAAATGTAATGTATGTAATAAACAGTTTATACTGAAATCTCTGCTTATGTATCATATAAAGAAGAGTCATTTGATGGAGAGGAACGCACAGTGCACGGAATGTGGTCATCGTTTCTTCAGTAAGAAAGCGTTGAAAGCGCACATGGTGAAACATACGGGTGAGAAGAATTATCCTTGTGAGGTATGCCACAAGTCTTATGCGAGGAAGTATACTCTCAGAGAACATATGAGGATACATAATAATGATAGGAGGTTTAAGTGTGATGTGTGCGGAATGAGTTTTGTGCAGAAGTGCAGTTTGAAGAGTCATCTGTTGTCGAATCATGGGATCAGTTTGGCAGCGTGTGAAATAACGACAGTGTAAACTTTTGTGTATATTTTTTTTTACATACAAACATATAGTTACGCCTGTTTCCCGGAGGGGTAGGCAGAGACCAAGGATTTCCACTTCTACGATCCTGGCATACCTCTTTCGCTTCATTCATCCTCATCACATTCTTCATACATGCTCGGCGGTTTAGTGTACTTCTGACCTGGCCTTTTTCTAAAATGTCTCCAATTTGGTCAGAGTACGTTCGCCGAGGCCTTCCTCTACCAACTATCCCATTCACACTCGCCTTGTATACTTGTTTTGTTAATCTACTTTCGTCCATCCTTTCTATATGCCCGAACCATCTCATACCTTTCTCAACTCTCGTTACTACATCTTCATTCACTCCACACTGCTCTCTTAGCACGCTGTTCCTCATTTTATTTAATCATATAAATAATATATATTTTTTTTTATAGCCCTTATTCAGTTTTTTTTTCGTTCAATAGTTTTGTGTGTATAAAAATGCTGGATATTTTTCACACAGCATAAAATTGTACATAACAGACTTAAAATGCACTATATGCGACCAAACCATAGACAATCTAAACTAACCCTAAACTAAGCGGAGCTTGTATTATATATTAATATTATTATTTATTGATAAATAAATAATGCAGGATATTTTCACACAACATCATCTAGCACCAAACTAAGCAGAGCTTGTGTTATGGGAACTACATGACTGATAATATACTACTTGATACTTTTTTTTTGTAAATACATACATAATATATTACACCTGTTTATCACGGGATTCCAGGGTGTCTAGACAAATACCACTTTCTGTTGACGATAACTAGCTACTTAAAATAGAAGTAAATTGGCCTCGATTCTGCAGTACACTGACTAAACTAAATTTAAACTATCGCTCGCTTTTACTGATAGTGTACGCAAGAAAGAGATAGCTACAATTTTAGTGCTGTGTGCTGCTGTCAAACCAGTTTACGTGCCGCTTTTCTTCGTGTTTATAGTCAGCATGTTTTTATATCACGACTAAATTTGTATGGAAAACTTAAATCTGACTAATTTGACAGCACTAAAATTGTAGCAATCTCTTTCTTGCGTACACTATCAGTAAAAGAGAGCGACAGTTTAAATTTAGTTTAGTCAGTGTACTACAGAATCGAGGCCATTACCTAAATAAAACAAAAAATAATTTATACTTAAATACATACAAACATACATACGGTGTACGGACTCAAACCCACATTTCAATCCATTGGGGATAACTGGTTTAAAATTCAGTTGCAGGATTTGACTAAGATATACTAACTAACAAAACAAGTTTAAACAAGGACTAATTCGTCCCTTAGGAAATGAGCGAGTTAACGCCTGCGGAAAAATTGAATTTTATAAGAATGACATTAGCTGCGGAAATGTTTCGTGACAGCTGCCAAATTTGCGTTAGCGTGAAAGGAAAAGTAAGCGTGAGGTATTTGTCTATACCCTTGGACACAGAGAGCTATACCCTTGGACACAGAGAGCTATACCCTTGGACACAGAGAGCTAAACGCTCGAGTGATATCTCTGGTTACAGTAACTTACAGTAAGAGGTGGGCAGAATGATTGTTATAGAATTAAAATTATCTTGGTTTGGTATCATTTTATAATATTATTACGACTATATCACGTACTATTCTCCGGCTGAAGGTTCGCTGACCGTTTAGAGATCCTTCTATTGGGAATTGGATTTTGTAGATTGAATACAAACGAATATGATAAAGGATTTAACAAATAAAATTATATTATCCTTTTATAATCACTAGGAAGTTTTTACGTCTGACACCAAGCACACAGTTGACAAGAAGAAAAACTATAGATGGCGCTTCTACCATGTGTTTTAAATAAAACCTCTTTATTAGAATAAAGGTTACTTTTTGCTAATGAAATAAAATAAAATAAACACCTTCCTCATGAGTACCGTCCGCGAAAACTATTTAATGACATAGGAAAATATAAGAATTGGAATTGACTCCAAAACTATTCACTCAGATGCATCAAAGTACTTTGATATTGTAAAAACGGGAATTTTCACGTACTGCACTATCGGTGAAGGCACCGACTAAGTTTCGACTCATTCCGAGAGTCTTCGTCAGGGTGAGTGGTTGCGACTTTCTCCTTCCGCGTCGCGCCGTGCACTACGTAAATTCCCGTTTTTACAATAGGAATAGTCAAGTTTGCGATAGTTTTTGGAGCAAAGTACTTTGATGAAATAATTTACTCCAAATGAAATGTATAACGAAAGACAAAAAAATTAACATTTTCACGAATGAAAAGAAAGTTACGGAAGACGAGGTAGTATGGTCATACGACTATAGCCTACCCTAAAAGGGTAAAAAAAAAAGAAAAAAAAGTACCGTCCGCGACCACGCTCGACAGTCGTGAGACGGGAACTCAAGTCACTTCTAAACGGTCAACGAAACCTCAGCAGGAGACGTGGTATAGTCGTAATTATATTCTAAAACGAATGATTGTTCGTCAATTAAGTTGTATATAAAAAGGAGGCGACGTTAAGCTGCCTGTTCCTGTTAGAATATAGTTCAGCCATGTTGCAGACCTTCGGGGGTGGCCTAAAATCTGGCAACATTTTTAGTGCAATCTCATAATAGCTTGATATAATATTTTAATTGTAACTTGTTATTTATTACTTTTACTTGTACTTAAAATTATGTACTGATGATTTTTTTTTATGTATCATCAGTATATAACTTGTTATTTATTTAATTAAATTAATTTTACTTGTACTTAAAATTATGTACTTACTGATGGTGAATAATAAAATGATTCATGATTTCATAACTTTGGTTTTATATTTTATGCAGGTACATAAGTACTTATGTATTTTAATATAAGAGTAATATGTATGATTGTAAGGTGCTTACAGATTTTGTAGTTTTTCGTGCGATTCGCTAAAATTTAAAACGATTTTTTTTATATGTTAGTTTCGAAAGAGTAGTGATTAATCTCACAGGCATGATCCACGATTTCAATGTAGCCATTCGCCATATTGGAGTTCTAGATCAAGACGAATCCAACGACACCTCGCTTAGTCGTCGGCAGTGCGAGGTAAACCTACACACCCATGTAACTTGGTGCCGGTAATTATATGGAAATTTTCAAACTCACATCCCAAGATTATTTGGAAGAAATCGCTCTCGGCATAAGACCTTCTATTGTGCATTTATATTTGTTTTTTGTCATTTTTTTTGTATGTTGTACTGTAAAATAATGTTATGCACATTAGAGGTATCTATCTATTACAGAAATCATGGTAAATATCCCGTTTTTAATAAAAAATAGGTTCACAATCATACATATTCAGCCAATATACGTACATCGATATATTGTGTTGAGAAAATAACATTTTATTATAGTCTGTTTTTAACTTAATCTTGTTTGAAGTTATTTGGTTTCTAGGGGAAATCTTAAGATTATAGAATACTAGCTTCTGCAACAGCTTCGCCCGCGTGGTACACGGATAAAAAGTAGCCTATGTGTTATTCCTATACTATAGTACCCCTCAAAAGTCGTATAATTTCAACTTTATTTTTATCTGCACTAAAGTAAAACAAAATATTTCAGTTATGTAGACATTTATTGCAGTTTTTTTTAAACATTTAATGCAGTACTCAAACATCTCAATTCAATTAAAACAATATAAATAATATCTTCTCTCATTAAATTAAAAAAACATTTTATATTATACAAACTTAACAATACATAAAATATTGTCACCAAATTATTATGCAAAATTCAATATTTAATCTACTGCTAAAAAATAACAGTTATGTTTATTCGGAAACACTATACTTTCATAATAACACTAAGAATGTAATTAATAATTACTAATAGTGCTTACCGAAGTTTCGGCCGAAACTTCGTGCAATTCCTATTGAGGTTAAAATCACGAAAGAAACGTCAACGTGACATTACTCCGTTCGTTCTAAAGCCTACCATGGAGTGGTCCTATCGAACGAAGTAATGTCACGTTGACGTTTCTTTCGTGATTTAACCTCAACAGGAATTGCACGAAATTTCTGCCGAAACTTCGGAATTACAGTTTGTGGTTTGCCCTCTGATTATTTCTTATTATAAATGCCGCAGTTTGAGTCTCAACATAAAGTTAAATTGATAAAAAAAAGTATACGGACCCATTCAACGCTCTCTTATGGGATTCAGACGCTTGCCCAGAGAGCTAGCTGTTATCTGAGTCAACGCATTGGCATTGCCATTCAGTGTGGCAATGCAGCCAGCATTTTGGGAACGCTTCCGTCTGGTAGGGATCTGGATCAGGTAAGTTCACTACATGAAATCCTATTTACAACAACAAACTCGTCATAAGAATAAGTACATTGAGACATAATTTTGTAGCTTTTAAAAAAAAAAGAAAATAATAAATAAAAAACCGGACAAGTGCGAGTCGGACTCGCCCGCCGAGGGTTCCGTACAGACAGACGGATAACAAAATGATCCTATAAGGGTTCCGTTTTTTCCTTTTGAGGTACGATCCCCTAAAAAGAACCAAAAGAAATGTAACTACTAATGCCCGAGATACACGAGGCTAGTTTTTCAGACCTAGGATAGCAATCTCGAACCTCTTTTTACTATCCTGGCTTGGCGTATGCCAGTGCTGTTTACATTATGCCAGATAATTTTAAGCCAGTACCAATGCAGTGACTAAAGGTCTTTACCTGTTAAGTACAATGAACTGCATTCGTAAAAAAAAAACTAATCCTAGCTTCGCCGGTCACATGAAGCTAATTTTTACTAAAAAACAGGATATTTACCATGATTTGTGAGTTTGAATGTTCCTCCATATTTCGGCACAGTTGCAGTACCATGATCACGGGAGGAACTGAAGTCTTTGCGGGTTTTGAATGTTAGTGGCAGACAAATCTATCTACCCTCTTTTTCACTCTTTTATTGCGAAAAATACCACTACCACCGGTTCCACTGTCACATAAGAGTACATCTCGACTCCGACACACAACACTAAAAGTATCCTGACGCACAGATGGTATCATGTTTTTTAGATTTTTGGGTAAATATCCCGGTTTTTTAGTAAAAATTATGTTCAAAAACCTGAAGCCAGGGGGTCTAGACTAATACCTCACGCTTAGTTTTCCTTTCACGCTAACGCAAATTTGTCTTGGTAAAACTTTGCAGCAGTCACGTGACATTTCCACAGCTAATGTCATTTCCATACAATTCAATCTTTCCGCAGGCGTTAACGCCAACAGAAAGTGGTATTTGTCTAGACACCCTGAACAGTAAAAGCGTACTACCTCAAAAATAGAACGCCATCCTATTAAACTAACCTGGCTTAAGGCGCTAGCTGACTAGCTTTCTCACTAGCTTACTATCCTGGCTTGAGAAACTAGCCTCGTGTGTCTCGGGCATTAGTCTCGTGTAGCGTTTCAGTGTTATTTTAGAATATAATTACGACTATACCACGTACTTTACTATTCTCCTGCTGACGTTTCGTTGGCCGTTTAGAGGTCCTTCCTCATGAGCACCGTCCGCGACCACGCGAGCACGGTGCTCATGAGGAAATGATACCAAACCACGATAATTTTAATTCTATCGTTTCAGTGTTGCCAAATGCCCCGTCTGTCTGTCTGTCTGGTCATCTCACTCTCCTCCCTGAGGGGGGGCCTCGCCTGAAGTCTTTGCCCTGGCTTCGACTCGCAGGGGCGGCTGCCCCTGGGTCAGTGGGTGTGGCCGCTGCCTGCTGAGCGGCGGTACGCTGCCCTCTTGGCTTATCGCTGGCTGTCAGTTTGGGGTTCGGTTGCGGGGTTCGACGAGGAGGTCAGGGGGCTGTGGTCGCCACGGTATGCCCCGTCATCCAACTATCGATACTAGGACAACGGGGAAAGTAGCCTAGAGAGACGAAATCGCCGGCTACAATTTTTTTTTTTTTGAAACAGACAGTCCAAACCCGGCACTAGGATTCCCTGTATCGCTGGTATCAGAAACTACGAGTACTGTGGTGTCCAGCGGGGCGATCACACTAACTCATGGCTATCGAGATGGCATTCATTTTTGTCACTAGTTCCTTATTTTAATGGACCATCCATCCAAAAAACGGAACGTCCAATATGAAACCAATTTCGTTCATTCGCATTGTCCATCTATGGCTCATCCAGCTTACAAATTAGCGTGATACGATTGATACCCCCAAATAAACATCAGAGCATAACACCCAGACCCGGTACAAATTTACACAAACATTTGTCCCGCAGCGGGAGTCAAACCCATCTTGCACAACCAGCAACTAAACTTTGCGGTTATCGAATCAAATTAATACTTTCGCTAATATTCTCGTTCGGTTTAGTCAAATCAACATTCATCTCAAACTCCGCCAAAGTGATACCGTGATTTGAAAGCATGTGACTTTTCATACTGCACTTCTGCACAAACGCAAGCCCACAAATGCCACACTTAAAACGCCTATCATTGTTATGTATCCGCATATGCTCCCTTAAAGTCTTCTTCCTAGCATAAGCCTTAAGACACACTGTACATTTATACACTCTCTCCCCATTATGCTTCACCATATGCTCGTCTAAACTCTGCTTTATGAAGAAACCTTGACCGCAAACAGTGCAGATATGATTACGTTCCATAAGATGTACTTTCTTAACGTGCGACGTCAATTTAGATTTAAGTATGAAAGATTTATCGCATATGTTACATCGATAAGATGCAGCAACCATATCATGTTCTTTGTACATATGCCGATTCCTCTGATAGTAACTGTTAAAAGATTTCTCGCAATGAGGGCAATTCGTTGTATACCTAGCGTTGCTGGTATGAGTATATTTCTCATGGCACAATTTCCTGACACGTGTCGTGAAAATCTTCTCGCAGAAACCGCAATTGAACGTACCCACATCGTGTGTACGCTGATGATTCCTTAGCCTGTGCTTATTCACGAAACCCAGATCGCATATATCGCAGATAAAGTTCCTGTAATGTCCGTTCATGTGTTGCAACAACATTTTGAATGTCTCAAACGTGGAATGGCAAAGAGCACAATTTAACACATCGCTATCACACAATTTGAATTCAAGAATATAATCGTTCACGTCCGGATAGAATTTAACATCGTGTACCGTCATCAAATGCTGTTTTAAGGTCGCGATTAGATTGAAATTAGTTTGACAGATATTGCATTTAAGATTGGTTATGTCAATTTTGTAAGCTAGATTGTTCCTGTCCATTTTCTTTTGGTCCGTTATATCGGCATTCTTGTGCGCTAAGTCGATATGCGTTCTTAGATCTTGTGGATTCGTGTATGTTTCTTTACAATAGGCGCAAATTATTCCTGATAGCGTTTTGTTGGAAAAAGGTGTGCAGTTCGAGTGTTTGATTAGATTCTGTATGTTGGTCTTGTGTTTGTGGTTCTCTGTGACGCGGAGGACGCTGATGCTCTGCGCGGGTTTGATGATCTTGTCCAGTTTCGCGAGCGCACGGATCGAGATCTTGAGAGGTTTGGATGCTTTCTTCAGTTTCTTCTCTGAAAAGATGGTAAGGGCTTTTAAATCCTACTTAATATTATAAACGGGAAAGTTTGTGAGGATCGATGTTTGTTGCTCTTTCACGCAAAAACTACTGAACGGATTTTGATGAAACTTTACAGTAATATAGCTTATACATCAGAATAACACATAGGCTACTTTTTATCCGGGTACCACGCGGGCGAAGCCGTGGGCAGAAGCTAGTATTATAAACGACTTACGAATATACTTTATTGTACACAACAAAACAAAATAAACAAAAACTTAATATAGCTAGAAGTACAATGGGCGGTCTTATCGCTTCAAAGCGATCTCTTCGAGTATTATATTAGGGCCTATTTTTCTTAAAATATCTAAGTACTCCATTCTGCCCACGGCTTCGCCCGCGTGGTAACCGGATAAAAAGTAGCCTATCTTTAATTCCGATGTATAAGCTATATTACTGTAAAGTTTCATCAAAATCCGTTCAGTAGTTTTTGCGTGAAAGAGTAACAAACATCCTCACAAACTTTCGCATTTATAATAATAGTAGGATACATAGATATATAAGTAAAACACTTGTCTGTTTCAATCATCCTTCCAAACACCTACAATGTAAGTTTTATATTTTTCGACGTAACCAATCCTATTCCCTATGACGACCTCTGTGGCGCAGTGGGCGAAGGCCCGCCTGAGACGCAGAAGGTTGCGGGTTCAATTCCCGCCACGGGACAAATGTTTGTATCTGCAAATATTTGTCTCGGGTCTGGGTGTTTTCTATGTATAATATGTATGTATTTACAAAAAAAAATGTATATAAGTAGTATATCAGTCATGTAGTTCCCATAATACAAGCTCTGCTTAGTTTGGGACTAGATGATGCTGTGTGAAAATGTCCAGCATTATTTATTTATTTATTCATATTGTAAAAACGGGAATTTTCACGCACTGCACTATCGGTGAAGGCACACCGTGTGCACAGTGCTCGGAGCGACGCGTCGCAACCACTCACCCTGATGAAGACTCTCGGAATGAGTCGAAACTTAGTCGGTGCCTTCACCGATAGTGCAGTACGTGAAAATTCCTGTTTTTACAATATGAGCAATCAAGCCTACTGTATGTTACCAAGATTAAAAATAAATGAGTATGAATGGTATTAAAAAGATTCTCACCTCGTTTCTTATCAATATCCGCCAGTTTCTTTTTCTTGGACTTCCGTTTTACGCCGAGCGAGTTGAGCGCGAGGAGCTCTGCTAGTTTCTTATCGTCTTCATCTTCGTGTATGTCTTCGAAGTCAGACAGCTCCTCTTTTAGATCTGAATGTTAAACAAGCCAGAAATAAATAATGCTGGACATTTTTCACACAGCATCATCTAGTCCCAAACTAAGCAGAGCTTGTATTATGGGAACTACATGACTGATATCCTACTTATGTACTTTTTTTTGTAAATACATACATATTATACATAGAAAACAACCAGACCTAAGACAAATATTTGCAGATCATACAAACTTGGTCTCGCGACGTGAAACGGATCCGCAACCTTTTGCGTCTCAGACGGGCCTGCGCCCACTGCGCCACAGAGGTCGACATTATATATCAAATAATAATCTATACTAATATAATAAAGAGGAAATATTTTATTGTTTGTTTGTTTGTATCGAATAGGCGCCGAAACTACTGGACCGATTTTAACCATTTTTCTCTAATAGAAAGCTAAATTATCACGAAGTAACATAGGCTATATTTTTTTTTTAAATAGAGCTCTTTAAGAAAATTACAATAATGTAACCCAAAGTAGCAAAATTTTGTCTATAAAATTCATTATTTGGCGTGCGCTGAGAAAACTATTGATGATACATAAAAATTATGTACTACATGATTAAAGTACTCATTATTACCTACAAAAAAGTCCTCGAGGGTATATATCTAACTATGATAGTTAAGTCACATTAGTAACTTTTGTGTTCTAAAATGTAATTAGATCGCGGGTAGAAATAAAAATTGCTTACATTCGTATCGTAGTATTAATTCTTATTCAAATAAATAGTTTTATCATCAAGTGTATTTATGTAGCAGTAAAATACTTTTTAATACATTCGAATCAGTAATTTAATTTCGAAGTTATCACGAGTATAAAATCGAAACCTACGCGGGTGAAACCGCGGGGCACAGCTAGTGTTAATATATTTTATTAGCATAAAAAACCTACTACTATTATTTCAAAAGCAAAAGTATATGAGGATGGATGTTTGTTACTCCTTCACGCAAAAACTACTGAACGGATTTTGATGAAACTTTACAGTAATATAGCTTATACATCGGAATAAAACATAGGCTACTTTTAATCTTGGTACCACGCGGGCGAAGCCGTGTGCAGAAGCTATTAGCATTATATTTGCATAAAAATAATATATATGTACCTTTTATTAATAAGCTCAGTAGTTTTTGCGTGAAAGAGTAACAAACATCCATCCTCACATACTTTCACGTTTATATATGTATATTAGTAGGATGTAATAGGTAGTGTAATTCGTAGGTAACGTATCTATTTCTAGTTTTTAAGAACCTGCTCTTGCAATAATTGTTTCAAACTTGTCAAGATAAATAAACTTTTTTTTTTATAAGTAGGTAAAGTTTGCTAGTTTATATGTAGGGACTTAGGGAGTCATCTCCGAAAGGGCTCGTCGATTTTGTCAAAGTCAAATTCAATAGGTTTTTATTCATTGAAATCACAAGGATCATATAGAAACGTCAACTTAAAAACTATACGTGAATTTAAAATGTTAAAGTGAATTTACGGCGGTTCCTCGCGAGCGACAAAGAATAGAAGAATCAGACAACAAACTCTGCTTGGTTATTTTTTTGATGATCCTTCATTCAGCTTTAGTGTGGTGCCAATCGAACGAGGTGAACTCATTTATAGAAAAAAGTACTAGTCAGAGAATTAAATAAAGTCTAAAAAGTATCAACCAAAGAAATATTTCACCATTATTTAGAATCTCTTCCCTCTCGTTAGCACTTACCTAGGAAATAGACTCCGTTAACGTCATCATAATCTGCTAATTCTTCTTTTATTGTTGGTTTCGATTCATCTGAAAAAAATAATTACATATCAAATAAACAAAATGACTCTGGACCTCATTGAAATGTTTAAGATTTTATAATATCCTACTAATATAATGAATGCGAAAGTCTGTGTGTGTGTGTGTGAATGTTTGTTACCACGTATCTCCGAACGACTAAACCGATTTTGATGAAATTTGGAATGTAGATAGTTTAGGATCTGGAATAACACATAGGCTAATCTATTTTTTTCAAAATCGACCCCTAAGGGGGTTGGTGGTAAAGTTTCTATGAAAAAAAATATTGTTGGATTCGCTCAAAACTCTGTACAAACTTTAAAGTAAATAATGAAACACGTATTTTTTATTTTTTCAAAACTACCCTTAGGGGGTGTGCAATTGAGCTCTAAACTTTGTATAAATTGTAATCCTTGGTTCGATTCATTCAAAAGTTGGTGGACATAGTTTGAAGCCTGGAGACGGTCATATGCTACTTTTATTAACATACCACGCGGGCGAAGCCGCGGGCAACAACTAGCCCAAATATATCAATCTCGGCGGGATTCGAACCCGTAAACTCGATCACATAACTTGCAGCGCTACTTTGACGTAAGACTCTGGTCTTAACTGCTCGATGTAAGAACTTCTTTAACCTCAAGTTTAAATGCGGATAAGGGAGTCCACATACATACATACATACATACATACATGTTGTGCAACGCACACCTATAAGGCTGGACTGGAAAACGTCAATGGGCTCCTGGCGTTCCTGCTTCTCGATAAAAGACTTCTTCTTCCCGGAGATTTCTTCCTTTATTTCCGGAAATAAAGGAATTACTGCATAACATTTGTTTTTTTTATTATTTTTCTGAATGGACTTTAATGCTGCAGGGCCGCAGATGGCCTTGGTCAGCGTCACCGGACTACGGCGAGCGCGGAAGGCGTTCAGCTTGTAAAAAGTTAGGATGGGGCAACTAGCACAAGGGCACCACTTAGGTACGGACCTCGGCTTGGGCCGTTGCCAGAGGGGGTGGAATAGGAGAGAAACGCCCCGGTACATATCTGTACCGTGAGTAGGCGGAAGTGGGGACTCGTCGAGCCTGCCGGCGGGCTCGGTGTATCTGTGGAGTGTTAGCTCTGTCGGGACTTGATGACGTCACCACCGCGTTAGCGTTGCTGATGGGGTCATCAGGGTCACCAAGAACGTGTCTTGGTCTACGGAGGGTTTTAACATTTGAACAAATCGGCTTTATATTTATATATTTTTCGCCTAATCTAAACCTGTCCTCTGATTGGTTGGCCAATCAGGATCGAGCTTTATCAGACAATCAGATTGCTCGATTTCCTAGACAAATTTACTGAGATAACTCGGAGAGTTACCGTAACGAGAGCGTTCAATTAATGTATTTTCAAATATCCTATGGCCTGTACTTATCTATTCTATATTCTTATACTACTGAGGTCTAATAAAAACATCCTAAGCTAGGTACATTTCTTAATCTGGGCCCTAAGTTAATTAATTTGTTTATGTACAATCTAGAAATCGAGCTAGCTATTTACACACATCTATTTATCGCCGTCCTGCACACATGTAAGACCATAGCTGATGTACATATGAGATTTGCAGACTCTCGTCACAGAATTAAACGCTTAATTAGTAATTCCTGGTAAATCAATAAATAACTATGAATTATAATAATTTTATAATTGGCCCTCAGCACACATGCGCTGGTATATACCGGCATGTAATATGTAAATAACTATTCTTAATACCTAGCTGTTAGTTTTCCTAACATTATGAAGAAAAAAAAACGTGTTTCAGGGTTTTTTTCATTTTGTCATTTTAACGGGGAGAAAGTTTGTATGGGAGTATTGTTTTTTTTAAAGGTAGGAACTTGAACATGGGAATCAGAGCTACTCATCATAAATAAATAGTTAAGTATTTAATGGAATGGCCAGTTAAAACTAATTTGAAAGAAAGAAAAAGAAAGAAAATGCATTTATTATTCCCCAAACAACACAAAACTTAAACAAAAAATAGTAATAAACACAAAACAGATACCTAACATATAATAACACAACGAAAAGAAAAACAGACAAAGTAGGTACGTCATTTTGTGTTGCGTGGGGTCAAATAGGTCCCCGTCTCAGCATTATGAATTAATTTCTTCTTGACTGTGTCAAGCGTGCTTGACTAATAGCAGATTTGGTAATCTAAGAATTTGGCTAATCAACGATCTGACGACGAGTTTTTTTTACTGAATCAATTTCCAAGCAATTGGGAGACAATACCTTTAACATAAGAATCAACGACATTCTTAAAGTCCTTCTGGCATTTCTGAACTTGTTTCTTAAAATCAATCGCGTCCCGCAACCGAGAGACACAAAGCTCACAGATTCCACTCTCCTCATCACTGCTGCAGAGCTGAAAGAAAATATCAGAAAATTATTATTAAATAAATAATAAATAAATGATGCTGGACATTTTCACACAGCATCATCTAGCCCCAAACTAAGCAGAGCTTGTATTATGGGAACTACATGACTGATATACTACTTATATACATTTTTTTTGTAAATACATACATATTATGCATAGAAAACACCCAGACCAGAGACAAATATTTGCAGATCGTACAAATATCTGTCCCGCGGCGGGAATCGAACCCGCAAACTTCTGCGTCTCAGGCGGGCCTTCGCCCACTGCGCAACAGAGGTCGTCAACTTACATACACATAGTCACACCTGTTTTCCGGAGGGGTAGGTAGAGATATCCACTTGCTACGATCATGGCATACCTCTTTCGCTTCATTCATCCTCATCAAATCCTACTTATATTATAAACGCGAAAGTTTGTGAGGATGGATGTTTGTTACTCTTTCACGCAAAAACTACTGAAAGGATGTTGATGAAACTTTACAGTAATATAGCTTATACATCAGATTAACACATAGGCTACTTTTTATCCGTGTACCATGTGGGCGAAGCCGTGGGCAGAAGCTAGTTCTTCATACAAGTTCGGCGGTTTAGTGAACTTCTGGCCTTTCCCTAGAATGTCACCAATTCCGTCAGAGTACGTTCTTCCGAGGCCTTTTCCTTTCCAATCACGCTCAAAAGTCAAAAAAAGTCAAAATTAATTTATTCAATAAAATCACAAGGACCACTTTGAAACGTCGGTTTTTATCTAGGTGCCTGTTCCTCCGCGACCAAGCCAGGAAAGAAAGGCAAGAAAACAAGGCTGGTTATTCTTTTTAATGATCCTTTTACAAAACAATAGGTTCGAGTTGGAGCATTTTCACCTTGTATATTTGTTCTATTAATCTTCTTCCATTCATCCTTTGACGACCTCTGTGGCGCAGTGGGCAAAAACCCGGCTGAGACGCAGAAGGTTGCGGGTTCGATTCCCGCCGCGGGACAAATTTTGTATGATCTGCAAATATTTGTCACGGTTCTGGGTGTTTTCTATATTATATGAATGTATTTACAAAAAAAAAGTATATAAGTAGTATATCAGTCACGTCGTTCCCATAATACAAGCTCTGCTTAGTTTGGGGCTAGATGATGCTGTGTGAAGATTGTCCAGCATTATTTATTTATTCTATATGCCTAAACCATCTCAATTCTCGTTACTACATCTTCCTTCACTCCACACTGATCTCTTAACATGCTGTTCCTCACTCCATCGCTCACACATACTTCTCGAAGCTCTCATCTCCACTGCATTTACTCAACTTTGATGTTCCTTCTACCATACCCAACTTTCAGTTCCATACATTAATGTAAATAACACTCCTTTATGCACATTTATAATATTACTAGCTGCGCCACCGCTGTGGCCGTCCTCGGCCCTCGACCGAACCACCGCGTCGCCCGCCGTGCTATTACTTCATTTACTTCGCTTCTAAGGGTCGTGGTGTGATGTTATAGCTTATAGCCTTCCTAATGAACTGGTTATCAAAGCAAAAATATTTTTTCAAATCTGTCTTGTAGTTCCAGAGATTAGAGCATTCAAACAAAAAACAAAGAAAAAAACTCTTCAGCTTGTTAATTAGTATAGATTATTTTCATTTATTTAACAAATAAATACATTTATTAATACAACAATGTACAAGTAGGTATATGCCAAAAAATGCAGATGAAACAGCTAACTATCTAAAGACCGTTGCAAATGATCTATAGATAGGTCAACTGATCAGTAGCAGATGGAATCCCAAAATGCTGGTTGCATATTAGAGCCTGAACGGTCTTCCCTCAAACCACCTGGATTTCAATAGGCAGGGCACTGGCTTATTCTTAATCCCCTGCAAAGGGAATTTCTGGACATGAGTTCCAGAAATCTACTGATCCATTTATTTACATCATATTTTTTTAAAATCAAATACAGATAACTAAAAAGGTAATCACAATCTTTATTGTTTAATAAATAAGTACATAATCATTAACAATGGCACTCTTTAACTCTCATAAATTCAGTTTTGTTGATAAATTTTCACCAGTGTCGAAATAATCTAAGGAGAGGGGCATAGGGGGATTGTATTGAAAGATTTTTAATGAATCGTTATGGACGTAATTAGTGTCCGTCTGCACCACCACTGACTCGACTCAAACCACTAAAGGGCAGAGTGTGCAAAAGCATGACATCACACTCTGGCGATCACTCAAATTTAGAAGCGGCAACCATAGCATTATATAATTCACTCACACATACAACTGCACTATTCAAATACACAAACCTTTGATGTGGAATTATGGACTTGATCATATCATACATTTTATCGAATGTGGTGAGGTGGCAGAGTCACAAGAAATTTCCAGACTCTCCCACAAATTAAATAAATATACATCATCAGACCTAGGTCCTCAAACAGGGCTCCAGGTCATGAAGGGCTAATGTGAGAATAGTCATCATGTCCAATTTTGACACTACAGTCCTCATAAGCTACTTAATATATAGATTAAACCAGAAAGTACATAAGGCCATTATGAGCTGAAATTGGACTCCTTGATATTATATTTCTATATATGCATCATAATACACCACTTACCCACTTATTGCTGTATATTTTATACCCAGTTATATATTATATTATTACACCAATAAATTGGACACAATTCATGAGATAGCAAGATTTCATGGAGGGGTAGTGAGACGGTGCATGACTTTAGGTGTTTTTAGATTCACTTTGCCACATTTTATTTGTTTTGAAAGTGCTTTCTAGTTATTCTATATTCTAAAGATACTGGTATGGACCTCTAGCAACCAAGTCTTAAATATTTGCACAGACTCTTAATATTAACAGTCAATTGCCTTTTCATAAAAAAAGGAGAGTAGCAGCGATAGAGAAGAACAATTTACAATATTTACGTGTATTTCGAAGCATTCCTTCAGCATATCAGCATAGATTTCAGTTCTGCCGAGGACTGTATATTTTGACTTCAGGTATTTATCCGGAGGCCGTGTCAAGCAACAACGACACGGGGGCTGCGAGGACATTCCACTTTTCTTTAGAATATTATCAGAAAAGGTCTCCCTGTTGGAATTTCTGACAGTTTTCAAAAAACAATAGCAGGATTTTCGCAAGGATTTTTTAGATTTTGAACTTTTTTCACGATATTTGATGGGTAGATGACAGTCAGTCAGCTGACAGCTCGCTGAAGTCACTGAATTGAAGGAATGTCAACAAATACCAAACTTGGTTCTTAGTTTCCTGAAATCTCCCACGTTGGCGTGGCGCTAGTTGCTTTACTTTTTAGACCGAAAACTCTGGGCTACTCGACACTAGATGGCCATATTTACACGTAAAATATTAATTGGACCATCTCACCCTGAGTTGCGCCGAGTGCGCCGACGAGCGTCCATCGGCGAAAAAAAAACAAGTCTGAAAGAAAATGGCGGATCGATATTAGGATAGCGTCTTCGCGTTGCGGCTTTTTTCCAGATAAAACAATAACGACGGACATAGTGCAAATGGTGTGAAAGTTCGCTTTAAACATGGATAACTCAACAGTAGACAGTATGTGTCGGTGTTGTGCGGCTGAAGGCATCTTCAAAGACATTAAGACTTCGTACCATTGGATGGGCGATGAAGAAGTTTATGGCGACATGTTGAGAGAATGCTTTGATGTAAAAGTGAGTTTTTTATGCCCATCAAATGTATATTGATGAAAGATAAAACAAACACCATTGAAGACAAATCCATAAATATCTACTTTACTTTTTACTACAGACAGCTTATTAGAAACACCTATTCCCTTTTTTCATTCTTCCCTTTCATCTGTTACAAAAATACATGTTATCCGCTAGTTAGTCCTGACCCTTAACCAGGATTATGGGTTTTATCCCTGTACTGTGGGTTGCATGGACTAAGAATACCATGGTACCTACCAGAACACCCAGACCTAGAACAATATTTGCAAATATTTGTCCTACAACGGGAATCGATCCCACACCTCTAGCCATGTATAATTTTACGGTGTCATATAAAACAGCCTGTGTTTGTTTTTTTTTCAGACTTAGATATTAAGTTCTCAGCATAATAATGTGTATCCATATAATAAGCCTAACATGTATGTTATATTAAATCTTTATATTTGCTGTAGTAAATACTTTTTACCCCACAAGGAGGGTAATTTTTTTCGGGAATATTTAATTCTTATTCTAAGTGGGGGAACAAGGTCTGCACTAACGTCCCGCATTGGGGCGTATTGTGCATTATCCCCCTTCTAACCTGACCCCAACCAGCCCAACTCCTTGAAGTAGCAAAGAAGGGCTCTGGGTTGATGACAGCAGTGTTCCAGTATCCCTGACCTCTTGTATATAAGTTTCGGGAGTATATAAGTAATCTGTCAAGTACCGATAATACTGAATTTAAATTATATGTCATGAAAAAACTGGCATGCCTAAGAACCAAACATGCGAAGACATGTGCCATTGGTTAATGTTCCAATGACCGGGTATGGGCTTGCAACCAGTCACATGGAATGTTTACTATTTAGCAAAATGCACACAATGTGTAAAATATTATTTTGAATTATTGAATTTTGGTTGGGGTCAGGTTAGAGAGGGGATAATGCACAATACAACCCAATGCGGGACATCAGTGGAGACCTTAGTTCCCCCACTTAGAATTATAATTAATACTCAATACATTTATTGCTTTCACATGGTAGGTACATAGATGGTGTTTATAGGTAGGTATCTCACATGAACCCTGTCTAATGTCTATAGCAATAGATAGGTAGGCAGGCTGAAGTTTTGTGTAAACAAAAAAACTAGTATATAAATATAGATATATATAAATATAATTTTGAACTTTTCTCTGGCTACCCCCTACCACATATAAAACTAGTATCCTCACAGATATGTGTACTAAGTATAGATCTCCAATTACAGTTGTAAGCATGTGTTTTTTTTTTAAATTCAACATATTGTCAATTCTAAAATGATTTCCAATCACCGTTTTATTTCAATTCTGTAATGGCAATATTATGGTGACTAACTTATTGAAACTACTTAATAATTATGAATTAATAATTAAATGAACGAAAACTTTACAAAACTATAAGTACAATACTTATAGTCAGTCGGGCGGTCTTATCGCTTAGAAACGATCTCTTCCAGACAACCTTTGGATGGAGAGGATAGTAAGAGATTGTGAGAGTGGCAGGGATGTATATAAAATAACAACAAAAGAATATTAACTACACAATACAACCCATATTATATATATAATAAATATGTTAAGATACATACCTAAAGATATACATACAAAGACACATATACATATAAAAATACACATACACATTATGACACGTCGGTAAAAGAGCACTACTATGAGAGCGATACTATGTTTCTGTCATTATTGAGTGGCAACTTCTAATACAAACATACATTGACAGCTGGCATCAGTCGAAGAAGGCGGTATATGTGAGGTCTGCATCACCCAGCTACGCAATGCGGTCAACTTCAAGAAACAAGTCCTTCACACTGAGAAGAAATTCAAGAGGCACTTGGACAGCCAGCGTTTTAAACGTAAGTTGAATCAAAGTCTGTTACATACTAGAGGCTATGTTAGAACATGATCTCTAAGTTGATCATGGCTGTACAAGGCTTTAAATAAATAATGCTCGACACTTTCACACAGCATCATCTAGATGATGTTGTGTGGGGCTAGCCCCAAAGTAAGCAGAGCTTGTGTTATTGGAATTTCATGACTGATAAACTACTTATCTAGCTTTTTTTTGTAAATACATACATATTATACATAGAAAACAACCAGACCAGAGACAAATATTTGTAGATCATACAAAAATGATGTCTCGCGGCGGGAATCGAATCCGCAACCTTCTGCGTCACGGGCGGGCCTTCGCCCACTGGGCCACAGAGGTTTTCATAACTAACTATTAAATAAATAATGCTTGACATTTTACACACAGCATCATCTAGCCACAAACTAAGCAGGGGTAGACAAATACCACTTTCTGTTGGCGTTGACGCCTGAAAGATTGAATTGTATAGAAATGACTTAGCTGTGGAAATGTCGCGTGACAGCTGCCAAGTTCTACCTTGACAAATTTGCGTTAGCGTGAAAGGAAAAGTAAGAGTGAGGTATTTGTCTAGACCCCTTGGGCTTGTATTATGGGAACTACGCTTACATAATACCATATTGTAACCGATATAAATCCAGTAGTTAACCCCGAGAGGCGTCATATTGAACCACACTGTTCTGTCAACACATCAATCTTTTAGGACTGATGTTGACAAACGCAGACATTGTCATTGCGTCACGTTGCCTGCTGTGCTCTGATTGGTCGAAACTGTAGTTTCGACCAATGAGAGCACAGCAGGCGTGGTGGGTCTCGCACGACAGTTGACGGAATTGTTTTCTAGCAAATTATCAAACATTGCGTCTCTTGAGGCTAGAGTAGACACGCTATGTCCATGTATCACAAAATAAATTGATATTGAGTATTTTTCAACTTTTCATAAATTGAAGTGAGGAGGTTTCAATTCATTTGTATGTTTTTTTGTGTATGTTTTGCGATATCTTCGCCAATTGTGAAAAAATTTGGGATGAAATTTAATATTGGTTTTTTATCAACTTCCCGTTATATTAAAAGGTTTTTGGAAAAAAAATCTGCTGTGTGCTCATCAAGGCAAGCAACATCTGCAATGCTCTTGACAAAAATTACTTTTATTTCTTTTCCCTTAAAAAAAAGAGAAAATTTATATTATTTTCCCTTTGTTTTGGTAATCATGCTAAAGGTGAAAGCGCAAGTGTACGCGACGCGGTCATATTAAAAAAATACGAATAATTACCACATAAATAATAACACAAAATATATATTCCACTATCCAATCCCCACCTCCTGGCTCCATCATCAGATCGGCTGCAAGATACCAAATTATAGTATTGTCATCCAAACTACATATAAATACAAGTTTCATTTCGATACGACAATTAGAAGTAGGTTAAAATTGACTAAGTACCAAGATTTGATTACATTGATTGATACATAACAAAGTTTCATTTCGATACGACAATTAGAAGTAGGTTTAAATTGACTATGAAGCTTTGATAACATTGATTGATAAATAAAAAAGTTTCATTTCGATACGACAATTAGAAGTAGGTTGAAATTGACTATGAAGATTTGATTACATTGATTGATACATAACAAAGTTTCATTTTGATACGACAATTAGAAGTAGGTTGAAATTGACTGTGAAGATTTGATTACATTGATTGATACATAACAAAGTTTCATTTCGATACGATAGTTAGAAGTAGGTTGAAATTGACTATGAAGATTTGATTACATTGATTGATACATAACAAAGTTTCATTTTGATACGACAATTAGAAGTAGGTTGAAATTGACTGTGAAGATTTGATTACATTGATTGATACATAACAAAGTTTCATTTCGATACGATAGTTAGAAGTAGGTTGAAATTGACTATGAAGATTTGATTACATTGATTGATACATAACAAAGTTTCATTTTGATACGACAATTAGAAGTAGGTTGAAATTGACTGTGAAGATTTGATTACATTGATTGATACATAACAAAGTTTCATTTTGATACGACAATTAGAAGTAGGTTGAAATTGACTGTGAAGATTTGATTACATTGATTGATACATAACAAAGTTTCATTTCGATACGACAGTTAGAAGTAGGTTGAAATTGACTATGAAGATTTGATTACATTGATTGATACATAACAAAGTTTCATTTATTATTTTTCTCATGGGGTCAATAATCTTTTCTTTTTTCATGTAGCCACTGAAGTGAAAGAGGAAATGTCTGGCGACAACGGCAACTCCTCGGATGACGACCGCGGAGGCGACGACAGTGAGGAAGACGAGGATTATGTACCAGGTATACATTATTATTATAGCCTATTAATTGATATTAATTGAGAAACAGTAAACTTTACTGATTCTCAAGGCCCGAATTCATAGTCAAATAGGGGCTCCCCTAGGGGACTATTTAGGCGCTTTGTGAAATGTCGACTATAAATTCAGACTTAAGTGTTTTCCATGTTAGATTATGTCTCTCAGTTCAGTGTGCTACTCTAGCATTTCATATACACTGGCTTCTGCCCACGGCTTCGCCCGCGTGGTACCCGGATAAAAAGTAGTCTGTGTTATTCTGATGTATAAGTTATATTACTGTAAAGTTTCATCAAAATCCGTTCAGTAGTTTTTGCGTGAAAGAGTAACAAACATCCATTCTAACAAACTTTCGCGTTTATATTATAATAGTAGTAGGATATAGTCTGTGGTCTGTCATAAAATTTGTAAAATAGACTAGGCCTAATCTGTGCGTTCTTGCCGGCATATCACGTTACGCTAACTTTTCTGGGTTTTATACTTGTTACTTGTATAAAAACTAATCAATCAGATTGTGTGTAATTCAAAAATCTTTACGCCTAGTAAGGTCCGTCAAACTATCATCTTACTTAATAATAAAAATGCGAAAGTATAGATGTTTATTGCTAATAAAAATAGCTAATAGCGTAATAGCTTAGGATGAAATTTGCAATAGGTATGGTTTATGTTAGACAACACAAACGTCACTTTATCTGGTTACTATACGGGTGAAGTCGTGAACGCAAGCTAAACAAACAACCATGATGTACATCCTCACATACTCGTGCGTAGATCTCTGAGGATACCAAATAGGGGGAGGTCGAAGGCACGTCCAAACATTACATTTTTAGCAATACGGGTGATGTCTCGAGCTCAAACTAAACAAACAACCATGATGTACATCCTCACATACTCGTGCGTAGATCTTTGAGGATACCAAATAGGGGGAGGTCGGAGGCACGTCCAAACATTACATTTTTAGCAATACGGGTGATGTCTCGAGCTCAAACTAAACAAACAACCATGATGTACATCCTCACATACTCGTGCGTAGATCTCTGAGGATACCAAATAGGGGGAGGTCGAAGGCACGTCCAAACATTACATTTTTAGCAATACGGGTGAAGTCTCGAGCTCAAACTAAACAAACAACCATGATGTACATCCTCACATACTCGTGCGTAGATCTCTGAGGATACCAAATAGGGGGAGGTCGAAGGCACGTCCAAACATTACATTTTTAGCAATACGGGTGAAGTCTCGAGCTCAAACTAAACAAACAACCATGATGTACATCCTCACATACTCGTGCGTAGATCTCTGAGGATACCAAATAGGGGGAGGTCGAAGGCACGTCCAAACATTACATTTTTAGCAATACGGGTGATGTCTCGAGCTCAAACTAAACAAACAACCATGATGTACATCCTCACATACTCGTGCGTAGATCTCTGAGGATACCAAATAGGGGGAGGTCGAAGGCACGTCCAAACATTACATTTTTAGCAATACGGGTGAAGTCTCGAGCTCAAACTAAACAAACAACCATGATGTACATCCTCACTTACTCGTGCGTAGATCTTTGAGGATACCAAATAGGGGGAGGTCGGAGGCACGTCCAAACATTACATTTTTAGCAATACGGGTGAAGTCGTGAGCGCAAGCTTAACAAAGAACCATGATGTACATTCTCACATACTCGTGAGTAGATCTTTGAGGATACCAAATAGGGGGAGGTCGGAGGCACGTCCAAACATTACATTTTTGGCAAATGCCCGCGTTTTTCAAGTAGCATTCTACATAACAGGTCGCAAGTTTATCAACGCTTTTGCTTCTAGGTCATGTCTGTTTCCTCACGATGTTTTCCGTCATCGTTTTGAGCACATACATTTTCGAGTGGCAAATTCCACTGGTGCACGCCCGGATTTGAAATGACGACATCCAGATCGGCTGAACCGTCCACTAGGCCAACACGGACTATATTATCCTACTTCTATTATAAACGTGAAAGTTTGTGAGTATGGATGTTTGTTACTCTTTCACGAAAACTACTGAACGGATTTACTTTTGATGAAACTTTACAGTAATATAGCTTATACATCAGTATAACACGTAGGCTACCTTTCGGGTACCACGCGGGCGAAGCTGTGGGCAGAAGCTAGTTTTAAATAAATATAAAACAAAGTTGCAAAGTTAAAATTGAAATCATTTCTTTCAGAGTTTGAGATACCGATTAAGACCGAGTCACCGGAAGAGTCCAAGTCGAGGAAGCGCTCCGCAAAAGCGACCACATCTCGCGCTAAGAAATCTCGCATCGCCGACGACGAAGACAAAAGTAAGTCATAGTTTTGTTTACAAGTGGCATTGTACGGTGTGCGCACGCGGCTATGCGCTGTCAGCAGTTATATGCTGACGGCGTTTTTTTTTATTAACCTTTTATACCCCACTGCTGGGCAAAGGTTTATAGCTTTAGGTTGATTCGATTTTCAGGAAAAAAATGGTTTATTTCGCGCGCCTTTACGAACTTATTCGCAGGATCAAATCGACAAATGCACAGAAAAAAAAACACATTGTTTAAAACATCAATGAAGGATTAACCCTTGTTAACCCTTGATCTTTTAGCACCGATCGTGTTAAGGCATAATGATTTTTAACCTGTCAGGAACTTCAACTTGATAACTGCTGGGCAGTTATCAAGTTAACGAAATGCGCTCATGTACGAAGAAAGCTCGCTATAGGTTCCGAGATACGTTAAAACAAGTTACATCGTAATCCATAAAGTTTGGAGTGAAATTATTTGAGTATTATCAAAAATTCGATAATACTCAAATAATTAGAAAAAGAAATAATGCAGCAGAGATGAAAGAGAAGCTTGTAGAAGGAGAACATTGTATTGAGAGCTGAAATTCTCGCAAGGAAGATTCATAAAACTACGATTCTGAAATTCACTTCAAGGCCCCGAGTGTGTTGACAATATTTGCACATTATCAAAAACAACAAAACGAAGAGAGAGAGAGAAATAAATACCACAGTACCAGCTTCAAATCTAAAGGGACAATAAAAACATGTCGCTACTGACGAATGAGCGTTCTCCTGTAGACATATTCGTGCATCAAATACCGCCTGTTCCTAAGCTAAGGAAACCGACCACGCCCATCACAGGCTGAGTGTCAACTAATGTTACAATCGCAGCCAGCTTTTACCCAAATGACAAGTTTAGAAAAGGATTCAGATTGGCTCACTAACTAAATAAAATGTCATCCTATTAACCTCTCACCAGGGCAAAGTATACAAGAAGATTTAGACTTTTTACCCCTTTGGTTGGGTAAAAGCGGTACAAACATTCTCGTGGGAAAACTGGCATACCTTTGAAGCACGCTCAGTACATGAAGATTTAGACATTTTACCCTTTTGGTTGGATAAAAGCGGTACAAACATTATCGTGGGAAAACTGGCATACCTTTGAAGCACGCTCAGTACATGAAAATTTAGACATTTTACCCTTTTGGTTGGATAAAAGCGGTACAAACATTATCGTGGGAAAACTGGCATACCTTTGAAGCACGCTCAGTACGCAAAGATTTAGACTGTCTTCTTACCCCCTTGGTTGGGTAAAAGCGGTACAAACAGTATCGTGGGAAAACTGGCATACCTTTGAAGCACGCTTAGTACGTGAAGATTTAGACTGTCTTCTTACCCCCTTGGTTGGGTAAAAGCGGTTGTAAATATCATTGTGGGAAAATTGCCCTTCGTTTACCGTTGAAAATAACGTTGAATCTACCAACAAAAACTTCAAATATAAGGCGCAACGCTTCAATACACGTGATATTTTTATGTGTACAGTTTTGCCAACGTTTTTATGATTTCTTTGTAATGTTGTTGGTAGTTCTGTACAAACAGCTCGCCTGTGCACACTGTCTCTGCCGCTCTGAAGGTTATCGGAAAAGCTGCTTGTTAGCATTTTCTTCAATATTAAGGTGTAAATTATAAGCAATGAGAGTACTTGGTTTCTGTTTAACAGACAGAATAATATCACTACTTTAAAAACAGTAAAAATCAAACGCTTAATCATGAAGCGTTTAAATCCTATCCTACTAATATTATAAACGCGAAAGTTTGTGAGGATGGATGTTTGTTACTCTTTCACGCAAAAACTACTGAACGGATTTTGATGAAACTTCACAGTAATGTAGCTTATACATCAGAATAACATATAGGCTACCTTTCATCCGAGTACCACGCGGGCGATGCCGTGGGCAGAAGCTAGTATAATATAAAATACTAGCCGATGCCCGCGGTTTTACTCGCGTAGGGTAGGTAATTGATAGGTGTATCAAAAATCATTACGTGGCTTGCACCCTAACATCTTCTCCAGACCCCTGAGCATACTTTCTTTCTATATTGACTCTTTTACTGCCACTGCCATCCACTTGTGGAACTCTATTACAGCAGAAATCCGCACTACTATTTTCAGCCCTTTTCAACCCCTTAGGGGTAGAATTTTTACAAATTCCTTTCTTAGTGTACCCCTACACCATAAGAGGAATATACCCTCCAAGTTTCATGTTTCTAGGACTTCTGGTTTAGACTGTGCGTTGATTCACCTCTCAGACTTTGACACCCCCTGCATCCCCTTTGAGGGGTATTTTGGGGAAATAATTATATAAGCCTTTTATCATTTGTATTGAAGAATATTTATGTGAAGTTTCAAGACTGTAAGTTTAAGGAATACAATTTTTCATACAAAGGTTTTTAGCCCTTCTCACTCCTTTAGGGGTAGAATTTTCCAAATTCCTTTATTATTGCACCCCTACACCATAAGAGAAATAAACCCTCCAAGTTTCATGCTTCTAGGACTTATAGTTTAAGCTGTGCGATGATCTTCCAATCAGTAACGGAACAGTTTTATATATATTGATTAAACTTCTGTAAGGAGGTACTGACAAATAACAAATAAAAACGAAAACCAAAATAAACGATGTTTATGTCAAATCACAATTACATACCTATTAAAACTAAAATAAAATTAGGTTTATGTCACATAACTATGATCCTTATGCGTATCCTGCGCATATGCGCATTGCCAAATAATATCAGAATAAACTGCTGTAAAGGGGCATTGTCAGTTTCAAAGAAATAAGTTTGTATGTCAAAGTATTGAACAATGAATAAATTAATATCTAAAGGGCAGCACACAGCTTAATAACTTAAAAAGATACCTCGTACCGTGCTTACATCATCCAGGGCTTCTTGCAATGTGTAATCATTTTCCTTACCACAATTTTCTTCATCTTTTTCATAAATAAACTACAATATAACTCTCTAAAATCTTTCGGTAGTTAGTTCAAAAGTTGTATACCATTGCAGAGGTAACTTTTGAACACTAACTCAAAATCAAAGTCAAAATTCATTTATTCAATAAAATCACAAGGACCACTTTGAAACGTCGGTTTTTATCTAGGTGCCTGTTCCTCCGCGACCAAGCCAGGAAAGAAAGGCAAGAAAACAAAGCTGGTTATTCTCTTTAATGATCCTTTTACAAAACAATAGGTTCGAGTTGGAGCATTATCAATCCCAAGAGTTTTTGTCATCTAAATAATCAGATATTTTATAGTATGCCTTTTTATAAAGCTTTTGTTTAATTACTTTTTTAAATTTGTTAATTGATATTTTTTGTATATCTCTTGGGAGTTTGTTATAAAAGCGTACACCGTGCCCTTTAAACGATTTACTAACTTTATGGAGTCTACAAGTGGCAACAGCGAGTTTATCTTTATTTCTAGTATTAACATTGTGATTATCGCTTTTTTTCTTAAACAAATTAATATATTTGTGATAACTATAATATTAGTAGGATAACACATGAGCTACCCCTTAATATAAATGCTTGGCCAGAAATGCAAAGTTAGTAATATTAATTTGAAACAAAAGTTAACAAAAACCCTTACATCAAAGGTTGCTGGAAGAGCTTGTTAAGGTTAAACTCGCCTTTACAACATGCCCTATTATGTAAGTTTATCTTCTGTTATTCTCCATGTGTAAAGCAAAGAATAAATATAGAATATCAAAGATTGAAGAAACTCTGCAGCTTTTTTGATAACTTTCTACTAGAATATTATACTGTGTTCTCTTGTAGATAGTAAGCTAACACTGTTGCATAGATATATATATTAGGATCTTTGATTATCCGATTGGATAACTTTCAGTTGGTTTTAGAAAATGGCTTGATGAAGAGTAACAAGGTAAGTTGCGTTAATTTTGTTTGCGATTTTGCTATAGTTCGTTTGTACTGAGTCGCAGGGCAGGTAGGCTTTGCTGGCGTGTTGGATGGGGTACCTATTTACTAGGAGTGGCTTAGCCAAATGAAACACATAGCGAAGATATTGTTTTTTTATTGGATGCAAACAGATATACTGCCTACAAGATGATAAAAGGTTACCGTCTATTGACATTTGCAACATTAAGGGCTTTGCCTGCCATAGCGTCAACACGAGTCGAAAAGTATGTCTATGTTATTTCCCCGGCATCTATTAAAACGTATCACAGCATTGTTGCTGGTATCACTGAAATAGCGGCAGTCATACGTTGGTTAGTACTTCCCCGATCGAACTCTTTTGCACAAAGAATCTACTAGGTACTCCTTAGTTCTACCAGGCATTCAAGTTTCACTTTGCAGTTTAGGTTCAAAAATATACGTAGGTACAGTTGCCGCGCGCATTTATGGCAGTAGAAGGCCAGCGCGGAGTGTGTTGCGGAAGACGAGCGTGGGTGCGTTAAGACGTACTTTACTATTCTCCTTCTGACGTTTCGTTGACCGTTTAGAGGTCCTTCCTCATGAGCACCGTCCGCGACCACGCTCAACGGTCGTGAGACTGGAACTGATAATAATATTGTCGGTAATAATATTCTAAAATGATACCAAACCAAGATAACTTCAATTCTATCGCCAAGCATACTGATTGGTCATCGTGGAGTGAGTTTTTTTGAGTCGTTTTAGTTTTATTGATTCTACCTTAAGTTTTACCAAATGTAGTCTGTGTGCTATTGCAGGTCAAGAACTAGATATATCTATTTTGAATTTCATCCAAACCGTACAGCCTTTACGGAAATTTATTGCTTGATAAACATTACATTCGGATTTAAAAACTCCGTCCAGTATGTTATTTTCTCGTTGACATATTGGTTTAGTGATGTTCTTTTTTTGATTCGATTTGCAAAATTTGTTTGTTTTAAATAGTAAGTTCAAGTTAAATGTATTTATGTAAAAGCTCATACGCGCGGAATTGGGAAGCAGATTCTATATATTGTTTGAAGATGTAACATAATGTGTTTATATTACCTACCACATTTTAAGTCTGGTACTTCAGTATCAGACTGTTGTGTCTTACTTTTGAATATAAATGATTTTATTTAAATTTGATTTATAGTTTAGATAGTTTTTGTTTTATAACCTGTAATTTAAATGACCTTAATAAATAAAAATAAAAAACTATGTTTGAGTCTAGATTGAGTTTAAGATTCACCCTTTAATATGGACTTCCGTGAATGTCACTATTCCCTCGCACCAATAAAGTACGACACTGACTGAAATAAACTTACCGTCAAGAAATACGGAACTTAGTAATCGTAAATGTCAAATAGAAAATAACATAGTTGCCGGTTTGTTATAGTAAGAGGAAGATTAGAGTAGGTTTTCCAGGATCCAGTCTACGGCAGCCATTTTCTAACCCAAAACCACGAGTACGCTGTATACGCTGAAACTCCAATGAATATCTGTGCAACATTGTATTGTGTAGAGCATGCGCCTTAATTATTGAATAATTATCATTGAAAACTATGACTATGATGAAATTTCTATACCTACCGCATTTTCTATTTGAAAGTTACAGATTGTGACTGAATTATGGAATGTTTATTGAACTCTTGAAACAAAACTTTAAGCTCATTATCATGAATCCGATGTTGAACTAAACTTGATCTTCCCTGTATTTACACTGACAAATTGGCTATGGGAAAGTGGACAATAGAACTTACACATTTGGTCTGATTTAGCAAATTCCAAAGCTTCTAAGAACCTAAAAATGGGAATGTTTAGGGTCGAGATGCGACTCAGTTTTTACAGTTTTGAACTTTGCTAAGGATGGCTAAATGAGTAGTTCCCCAGTGCCATTTTGCAAGCGTAATTAAGGGACTGTTTTCTACCCATTGAACTAAACTTATTTTATACCTATGGACAATGCTAACTTAGTAATTGACAGTCAGATAATAATATAATAAATCCACAGTTAAGGAAAAGGGCGCAAAAACTCTTTCTAAGCACATAACACGTATTTGTAAAATACTTAAGCATGCACCGACTGACTTTCGACTCATTCCGTGAGTCTTCACCAGAACAGACCGTGATACTCAAACAACTGTCTCCGAAATAAAAAATAATTGACTCTTCAAATTTCTGATTTATGAATAAATGTTTATGATAATTATGTTGATTGTTTTTGGTTTATTTACGGCTAACTAGCTTTTACAGGACCCTAGGCTTTTAGCAAATACGATATTATGAGATGCAGGACTAGCTTATCTACTATATTAGGTTCACCCTATCCTACTACTATTATTAGAAAGTTTGTGAGGATGGATGTTTGTCACTCTTTCACGCAAAAACTAGGTTCTGCACGGATTTTGATGAAACTTTACAGTACTCTTTATCCGGCTATCACACGGGCGAAGCCGTAGGCAGAAGCTAGTAAATAAATAAATCTTACAAATTCAGCTATACTTACATTGAGCAATATTCAGAATAAAGCGATTTTGAATCTTATGAAAACAATGATACATTCGGGATAAAAGGATTTTAGTTTTATCTAGGGGTACATAGGGGGTAGCTGTTTTTATGCTTCGATTGTCGCGGGTTACACTCACTTACATAAACTGTTGCCAAATTTGTTTTATAAATGGAAGAACCAAACTGACCTTCACGTGATATATTGATGGTGATGTAACGGTTTCAGAAAGTCTCTGGTTGGAGGTGGCTCAAGACATTTTATCGCGTCATTTTGGTCTGGGCCTATATCTAGCTCTGGACTTATTCCAACTGACGAAAATTTATTTACTTGTCTGTTTTCTTTAACCAATAAACTGAAACTTACCCAATTACCTATAAACACTTCCACTAATACGCATTACGCACCTCTTTCGGACGGAAGCCTATGACTAACAAGAACATGCGCAAAGGAAAAGAGTCTCACGCACTCGTAAGAAGCTGTTCCTATAAGATAAGAAGAGGAGGCGAAGAATAATTGAGATGCAATCGTTTCTGTTATAGGAACGGATGGCGACGCGCCCAAATCCAAGAAAAAGAAAAAGAAATCGGACATTAGCGCCACACCGGAGCGCGTAGAGCACAGGGTCAACCTGACCGCCATACTGCAATACTCCAACGCGGTTCCTTTCAGAGACAAAACTGCGCGAGGTTTCTCTTGCCTCTACTGCGCTAAACACTTCCCCTCCATTCACGACCTGCGAGCCCACACCGCCGACCAGAAGGAGAAAGACAAACTCAACACTATCATTGACTACAAACTCAGCTATAATCCCATCAAATTGGATATCACTAATCTACAGTGCAACGTCTGCTGCATACCTATGATTGATCTCAACGATCTCAAAAACCATCTTGTTAAAGTACACAAAAAAACTATACACAGAGACATAAAAGATATCATTCTACCTTTCCGTTTGGAGAACGGGCATAATTTCACATGCGTCATCTGTTCGGTCGTACACATATCGTTCAAGAATCTCTACCATCACATGAGCAGCCACTACAGTAATTACTGCTGTAACAAATGCGGTATCGGATACATTACGATCGCGGCTCTGCGCAAACACGGCAAAACTCACGCCCAGGGTATATTCCCTTGCAAGTTCTGCAGCAAAACATTCACGACAGTGATCAAAAAACGGAATCACGAGAAAGGTGTGCACACGCACAGCGGTTGGCTTAGGAACAAATGCCCGCAGTGTCCACAGGTTTTCGCTAGCTACTATGATAGGAGCGAGCATCTCGTTCAGGCGCACAATGAGGCGCCTGTCGTCCACGCCTGCAAGGCTTGCAACAAGGTTTACAAAAAGAAATACGAGTTGAACAGACACATAAGCCACCACCATTTGCAGCAGAGGAGTTTCTTATGCGATCTGTGTAATGTACGGTTCTTCTCGAAGCGTGGACTCGCAGATCACTTGCTAAGACATACAGGGGGGGAGATGGCGAGTTGCGACGTTTGTGGAAAGACTTTTTCGCGGACGAGAACTCTGAAGGAACACATGAAAATGCACGAAGACGACACGAGATATCAGTGTGAAGTCTGCAAAAAGACGTTTATGCAGAAAACCAGTTTAAAGAGTCACTTGCGTTTGCATCAAGACGATCTCGACATATTCAAAGAGTTTGATGATGTGAAGCATCTGATTGATAACAGAGAAATGACGTTGAAACAGATCGCGGCAGAAAACAAGAAAAAGTCTTTAGCTGAAAAACAATTACCGCAGTTTCTCTGATGGTGTTGGGTGAAGGATCTCATTAAATAGTAACATCCAACTGGCATTATCATCATTATGGAATATAGATACAAGAAAATATATTTTCGATAACGTTTGACGTTCTTATAAACGAACTTGATGATAACTCGAGGACACAATATGTTATTGTGAAAGACGAATTTGTGATAGACTCGAATAGATTTTTATTTTTAACGGTAATTACATAACAATACAGGCTTGAGGCGATACAGGCTAGCCCTCGTGCGGGGACGACCAGAATGACAAAATTGTAATCTACTTAGTGGTAAATAAATATATTTGTATCAATTACATGATATTCGGGTAACAGCGGTAAAACAAAACCTAGAAACTGTATCTTTGCATTGTTTACAGTCGTATACATTTCATTCGTTGAATTTCGCGTAGATAATTCATTATCTGAGACGTAGATATGATTCAATTTGTACAGGAATCGTTTATCATAGATTTAGGCATGGTTTCAATATGTATCGGAATTGGTGCATGTGAAATGCGCAGGTTCACAATTTCATGCATCTCTGAATTTCACGCGACTGTCCGCCAACAATTAATCTGAGACGTAGACAGGATTCAATTTGTACAGAACTCATTTATCTTAGATGTAGGCATGGTTTCAATATGTATCGGAATTTATGAAATTGTGAAACGCGCAGGTTCACAATTTCATGCATCTCTGAATTTCACGCGACAGTCTGCCAACAATTTATTATCCAAGACGTAGACATGATTCAATTTGTACGGGAATAATTGGGCGGTTCACAATTTCATGACTCGCGCGAAATACATGAATTTCGCAATTTCGCGCGATTCTCCACCGATAATTGTCTGAGATTTATGCATGTATCAATATCTATGGAAATCATTGCGCGTTTCACAAATTCATGCATTCCATTCTTTGAATTTCGCGCAACTGTTTAATTATTTAACGTATTGATGTGACGTATTCGCATAGACATCAATTTTCACAGGAATCTTTGCGCAGTTCACAGTTTCATTCATGATTTGGATTCTTTGAATTTCATGCACTGTTGCGCGATTCACAAATTAATGCATTGAATTATTTAAATTTTCTGCGACTGACCCTTATCAATATCGAGGAACATGTATAGACTTTTGCATGATTCAATATGTATGGAAATCATTGGATGTTTCACAAATTCATGCATTGCATTCTTTAAATTTTACTTGACTTTCCGCCGACAATTATCAGAGTTAATAATCATGGTTTAAAATGTATAGGAATTAATTAAATGAAATTGTGAACCGCGCAGGTTCTCTATTTCGTGCATTCTATACTTTGAATTTCACGCGATTCTCCGCCGACAAGATTAACTGAGACGTAGACATGATTCAATTTGTAAAGGAATTTTTTCGGGGGTTAAAATTTCCATCGTTCACAAATTCCTGCATATCCTATGCAGAATTTTTTTAAATTGCGCTCGACTGTTCCCTGATATTTTATATGAGACGTATGCATAGTTCAATGTAAACAAATTTTATTTAAGTACATTACTATCTAAGTTTTATAAATAACATTACTACGTTTTTAACTACTTCGTGTAGAGAAAAAAAAATCATGATAATATATTTTTCTAGTTTCACTGCTGAATAGGTAAGGTACTATGTACATTGTATAAGTAGTTATAGGAAAAATAAATATTTTACACAACCCAATTTGTTATATCTGTACAAGTAGGTGCACCTACGTATTGAACACAGACATTTGAAAAGCTCCTATTGAACAATATCACCAGCTGAACTAAGTATGCAAGCTCATTGGTCATTAATGTTTTCATGATATATTTTTCTAATTGCAATGTAGATATAAATTTCTGAGTAAACCATCATTTTATATTTTAACATATCTTTCTATATGTAAACATTTTCATTTTCAATTTGAGAGAATTAGTTGTAGAAATGTCGCTGTTATTTAAGATTTTAAATATATTTTACACACGACACCCATTACGTTATGTAGTACGTAAGTGTCCGAAATAAACTATTATTATCATTATATTTTTGATAGTTTTATTTATCTTAAAAGAAACAAATTATTTTATTTTAAAATCTTGACGATTATAACTGATAGGCAAACTACATTGGAGATTCAACGCCCACGTTTTCTAAGTTGCTTCTTAGACAATTAATATTCGGTTCTAGCATAGTTACCAAGACGAAAGACCGCGTGTGAAAGTACTATTTTTCTTTTATAGGCAAGCGCAGAGCGGCTAAAAAACGAAAGCTGTCACTGACCATAAAGAGGGAAATCGAAGACAATAAACCAGTAAATAAACTATTAATGATAGAAAAACACATGCCAGAGATGAAAAAGCAGTGGCACAATCTGAGCACGATTCTGAAGTTTTCGAACGCGACGCCGTTCAAGGACCGTAACGACGCCGGATACATCTGCGCTTACTGCTATGAGTCTTATCCGGATCCGGTGGTCCTGCGAGCCCACACGCACAGAGACCACTACGAAGAGAAACGCACCTATAAGTCCGGGTCCGCGGTCAACAACTTTATCGCCTATCTCGACATCGTCGACCTCAAATGCACCATATGCGACCAACCCAAACCCGACCTCAAGACGTTGATCGAGCATTTGATCGCCGCTCACCAGAAGGAGTATTTCCTCGGCGAGACAGACTATTTCGTCCCGTTCAAGTTGACCGACGAGCTGCAAATGAACTGTTGCATCTGCTTCGAACCCTATCATAACATGAAGCTGCTCATGCAGCATATGAACGTACACTTCCGGAACTTCATCTGCACTATTTGCGGTGCTGGCTTCGTCAACAGTTTCCGTCTGCTCAGACACGAAACAACGCACGTCAAGAAGAAATCCAGCTTCCCTTGTAAACAGTGCGGCGCAGTTTTCCCTGCGGACTCCAAGAGGAAAGCGCACATAAATACGGAGCACAAGGGCATAGCCGGGGACAGCGTGTGCAGGATTTGCAAAGCACGATTCAAGAATTACTACCAGAAAACCAGGCATATGGTGCAGGTCCACAACGCTGAAGGCGTGAAATGTGAAGTGTGCGATAAGCGGTTCAATCTAAAATCCAACCTGATCTCCCACATGAGAAACGTCCATCTGAAAGAGCGTCCGTACGAGTGCTCAGTATGCAACATGGGATTTTTCATCAAACGACAAATGCTGTACCATTATATGGCAACGCACACGAACGAGAGAAACTTTAAGTGTGATGTCTGTGGCAAGGCTTACGCCACGCAATGCAGTAAGCGGAAGCACATGAAGAAAAATCATGGCATGGTGCCCAAACCGCAATGAAAATCAATGTGAATCTAATAAGTGATGGTGAATTTGTAATGTAAATGTGTGTGTTTTATTGTTAGGCATAATTTATCGTATTCATGATATGCGCGCTGTATTCGGTTAGGTGTAACTTATTTTTACCTACTATCATTATAATAACTAAACATAATGTTTGTCATTTAATTTCCATCCCATTACACTGAACGCACAACTCATCAAAAACTGTTCATCTTAAAAACTTTTTGAAGCATTTTAAGTCTATGTCAAAGATATTTAATGATGCAAGGAATTCATAAATTGAAACAGACACGAATATAGGATTTGTCAAGGGAAATGGTAGTAGACTAGCATGAAATATACGCAGATACTATTGATAGCTTTTGTGCATGTCAGCTCGATGGTCGTGCAAGTATTTTTTATAGCGTTACATCATTTCATTTATACTACCGCTTTCATTTTACAGTCACATGCTTCTTTTGTAGGTCTTGCCTCCAAAACGCGTGGAGTGAAAATCACAGTAAGTACTAAATCTAAATCAAGCCATTCTGTAACAAAGAAAACTGATGATGCTAAAAAAAATGAAGATAAGAAGAAAGAAAAAACAAATTCTGATCATGTATCTAAAAGTGGCAGAAAAAGCAAAGAAACGTCGGAAAAAGATTATGTAACAAAGAAAGCTGATGATGCTAAAAAAAATGAGAAAGAAAAAACTAAATCTCATCATGTATCCAAAAGTGGCAGAAAGAACAAAGAAACGATGGAAAAAGATTTTGTAATCGAAATTTATGATGATGATGATGATGTTCATCCCAAAAGTGGCAACAAGAAAAATACTAAAAGCCACAAAACAACAAGAAACGATGACAGTGTGATTGAAATTGTCAATGATGTTTCCAAAGGTAGCAAAGAGAAAAGGAGTAAAAGCAAGAGAAGGTCTCGAAAAGATGACGATGATACTCGTAAAAATAAATATACTGAAAGCCAGAAAAGGTGTATAAAATATGGCGATGTTAGTGAAACTCGTGATAATGCTCTCAAAAGTTTCCAAGATAAAAATACTGAGGGCAAGAAAAAGTCTCGAAAAGATAGCGATGCGATTAAAATGCATGATACGTTTTCCGAAAATGCCCAAAAGGAAAAAACGGAAAGTAAGAAAAGATCTCGAAAATATGACGATGATATTGGCAAAAAAAATAAGACAGAACGCACGAAAAGGCCTCGAAAAGATGTCGATGCTACTGAAATTATTGATGACGTTTCCAAAAATGGCAAAGAGAAAAAGACTGACAACAAGAAAAGATCTCAAAAAGATAGCGATGATATTGACAAAAAGAAAAAAACTGAACGCGAGAAAAAGTCCCGAAAAGATGGTGTGACTGAAATTCATGAAGTTTCTAAAAGTGATCAAGGAAAAAAGACTGAGAGTAAGATAAAATCTCGAAAAGATGTGATTAAAATTCGTGAGGATACTTCCAAAAGTAGCAAAAAGAAAAGAACTGATACCAAGCCAATATCAGGAAAGGACGATGATGATTTTGAAATTCATACGCGAACTTATAAAGATGATGATCTCCCAGAGATAGATAAACATCTGCATAATATACGAAATATTCTAATGAACTCCAACGCGACGCCGATACAAAACCACAACGAGACGGGTTTCACTTGCGGGTTCTGCGTCGATCAGTATATTACAGCGTCTGAATTGAAAATGCACACGCTTGAAGTTCACGGTGACGAAAATATAAAGAGTTTCATGGCCGGAATACCTATGTACGCTTACGTCGTCAAACTAGACATAACATCACTCCGATGCATGGTGTGCGCGCGCAAAATTTTCACACTCGAGCTACTAATGGATCATTTGCAGACTAAACATAACATAGTGTTACATGAAGATATAAAAAATCACATACTCCCGTTTAAATTCCAAAGCGATGATATCTTCTCTTGCATCGTATGCGACCAAAGATTTGATCGTTTTAAACAGATGCAGTGGCACATGAGCGTACATTACAGAAACTTCGAATGCGATGAATGTGGCACGACTTTTATCAATAAAGCCACGCTGAGAACCCACCTTATCAGACACAGAACTGGCATTTTTAGGTGTCGGCACTGTACCAAGGTTTTTGAAACTATACAAAAGTGGAAGAACCACGAGAAATACGTCCACATTGTCAGGCATAAGCGTAACAAATGCACTTACTGCGACGAACTATTCTCGGGGAACGTCAAGAAGATGCGACATATGGTCGAGGAACACGGCCATAAGCCGCGTGTCGTTAAATGCTTGACCTGCACCAAGACATTCAAGACTAAAGAAAAGCTTACAAAGCACAACAAAAGAGACCACATGCGACTGCGTAACTACAAATGCGACGTGTGCGGCCGCGGTTTCTTTGATAACTATGAGATGCAGAGGCATTTGCGCACGCACGTTACTGAGAAGCCATTTTCTTGTAACGTTTGCAAGAAGAGCTACAATCGGAAGGACAACATGCTGGAACACTCGCGCATTCACACAGGGGAAAACAAAAGATTCAGTTGTAAAATTTGCGGCACGAATTTCCCTTATATGGCCCATATGAGAAGGCATATGAAGAGACACGAGGCACTGAAGCAGACCGTCTAAGTCCATTTATTTATTACAATATTTTTATGGATTTCGAACCAGCCAAAGAAGTAGATATAAAATCTCTATTTTGGAAATCAATTATAATTAGCTGTGAGTTAAAAACTGACTAAATTCTATGCTCTCGATTTAGTTTGTAAATTACGGGCTTTAGAGACCCAAGGTTTAAAAAAATTTTTTTTATAGATATTACTAGTTTTATGGATCTTATATTAGCGTGCTATATTACGCAGTAGTGTTTGAATGAAACCCCTAAATAATACCATTATTCCTTTAGAGCAACGTGATTTTGTTAGGATGTCTGCACATGATCTCAAAAACGTTCTTAACGGTTTTGATGAAACTATAAGTTCATCAAAAAAAAAAACGATCTATCAAGGTAACTGGGGAAAATTCCCGGAGAAGTGAGAGGTGTGCTCATCCCAGTAGCTCGGTCTTCTACTAGCTATTAATTTATGTGGTATTCCCATATCTGGCAAAAGCCTATATTTTAAGGGTTCAAAAAGGACCACATTTTAGTAATCACATCAATTTAAATAAAAAATATTTCCGCTATCTTTGATATCAAAATAGACCAGCTTTTCATAATAGGTTTTCCCAAATTAGTCGATATGACATTGGTAGCAATTCGCTTGTAAACTGACTAACTTCTAAAAATATCTAAAAATGTCTTTGTGTGATTTTTAAAAGGTATCCACTGTCACATCGAACTAACTAAAAAAAATTACAACTCCAATTTGGTCCTGTCATGTTCTAAGTTCAGTTGATAGAGTTTATTGTAGAATCAAAAATTATACTGCCCAAAGAGTGGCCTAGTAGTAGCTTCCTTGAGTAAACATTCTAGATCTGCTAAAACCTAGATGAAAAAACTAAACCATTTGGGTAAATAGGTACGTATAGTGAATAATATAATAACAATTATGAATATTGTAAAAACGGGAATTTTCACGTACTGCACTATCGGTGAAGGCACCGACTAAGTTTCGACTCATTCCGAGAGTCTTCATCAGTGCACGGCGTGACGCGGAAGGAGAAAGTCGCAACCACTCACCCTGATGAAGTAGTATTTTTTGTAGGTTTTATCTTGTTTTTGCTAGACATTATCACAGCTGCAAAACTTTAGACATATTTTAGGTTGACGATTATTATTTTGCGTAAAATAATCTACAACAAAATAGCTCATTGTCATTTTTTACTGAGTTGAGTAACCTTACCAGTTTAATAGCTATCGTTAGGTATAAATTTTACGTTAGTTTTGCACCAACTGAATACAGAACTTAGTTTTGATAGGTCAAAACTTAATTTTACCTATTTATTGTAAGGTTTGTACTAAGCGAATTACCACCAATGTTTCGACTTTTAACGCAATCGAATTCGCGATCGCCATTTATTTTGGCAAAGCTGTGAATTTTATTATATCGCATATCGGCTATGTAGATGTCGTACCTAACCAGTATTAGGTTTTGCGACCTATTAATTCATAAACAATGTATACGTAATTCGAACTTTTTACTTAGATTTAAGCATACAATTTTTAGCCTGTCTGAAATAAATATAATATTAACCAATCTCATGTTTCACTTTTTTGTCTCAAAAAACCGGTAAATGTTTTTAAAAAAGGGGTTTTAACAGAATTACGTATTCACTATATATAAAATATCATTGTAAAGCTAAAGAGGAATTGTTCCGACCAAGCACGTGAATACTTTGACGTGTGCAAAAGTTGAATACATCGTATTTACACTTAATACCTAACCTTCCACAACTCGGTTGGCTTGGCAAACCTATCCTACTATCCTACTAATATTATAAACGCGAAAGTTTGTGAGGATGGATGTTGTTACTCTTTCACGCAAAAACTACTGAACGGATTTTGATGAAACTTTACAGTAATATAGCTTATACATCAGACCTTCCTACTTAAGTCAAAGTAAAAAAATCACGAAAGTTTTCACACATAAAAAAAAACTATTCAGATAAGTAGGTGAGGTAATGGTTTAGGTTAGGTACCTTGGTAATTACCTTTTTTCCCTTCTCTGTTGACAGTAGTTAGGTAAGTAGGAACACTGTCAATCTTTGATACGATATTATCACTGGTTACCTATTATTCACAATCACAAAATGAATTTTGACCTTATTTATTGGTTAAGTACCAAGGTACCTATCACTGGTTATTAACAACTGAATTTTGACACGATTTTATCACTGTTGATTAACACAAACGGTAATTAACTTTACCGGTTCTGTAGAGCTTCCATGCCACTTAACCATTATTTAGTGCATCTCCAACACAAGCACACAACACGATACCTGCGTTAGAATACTTATATGCGACGAACACATCCTAGATGCGACTGTAATTTCACCGTAAGACGGTGAAGCAAACGTGGCGGTAAAGCTACATGATTTCATTTCGGTGAGAAATACGAAAACAATTTAAAATACTTTTCTATTCATTAATTCAATGATATCTTGTTTTGGGTAAGATCAGGTGGAATTGAACCACGTAACACTGATTATAAACTTTCACACTTTATTTATATTTCGTTACACTTGTTACTCCGTTCAACACTTCTCAACAACTGCCTCGGATACACCAACTGGGTTCTACATTACACTTCCCTTCCACTCTAAATGTGACGTGACAAAAACGAAAGCCCCTGATTGGCTACAGAACTTTTAGTCAAATCAACAACTGGTTGAATTATGTATTCAATATTCAACAAGTCAATTAAGTATCTAATATTAGTAATATCTTCGAACAAATTGTCATCTGAGCAATAACTTAAAAATAGATACGTATAACAGGGATAACATAATAATTTACTTGATTACAATAGACAGTCCTAACACTTGTAATCAAATTAAAATAAATCTTTGGCAACTTTACATTTTAGAGCACTGGTGTTCTAGTGGTAGCGACCTCGCCTTTACGTGGCTGAGGCCGATCGAATTTCAGATTTTTCTATTCTAAAAATGTATGTGCGAAATGCCGTGTTTTTAAACGGTAAAGGAAAACACCGTGAGGAAACTAGTTAGTATTCTAGCGGCGATGGACTTTCAACTTGTTACATATGGAATCTCTACTTCTGCTCTGCAAAATGTTGACACGTGCTTAATGTTACGGTCGGAATGTCCAACATTCTCAAACGATATTAAGTAGATACTACGTAAGTGAGTACCACTACCAAAGCGTTTTTATAGGGATTACAGTCGTGAGACTATTTTAATTTGCTTTTAATTAGACCTTAAAAAAAAACAGAATTTATGTACCCACTGAGGCACTCTTTTGTTACTCTTTCACGCAAAAACGACTTAACGGATTTTTATGAAACTTTACAGTAATTATAGCTTATACATCAGAATAACACATAGGCTACTTTTTATCCGGGTACCACGCGGGCGAAGCTGTGGGCAGAAGCTAGTAAAACCTAAACCTCCAAAATGTACCTAGACACAACATGAGGCAGTCATGTTGTGTCGAGGTACATTTTGGAGGAAAGTTTAAGAGGCCTGTATAGCTTGGCTGTTATAAACACATACGGAATGTACGGTACCTAATGTATTTTTTGTTTACTTATGACTATTTTAAATATAACTCTCTCACCAACTCCTCGACTACCTGTGAAATCAGCGACGGACTGGTTGCTTATTGGCATTGTCCATCTGATTTCATCTTTATTTCTGAGAACCAAGGCTTATAAACTTCCTTAAAGGAAATCCTACGATTATATAATTAGTCTATTTCCAAGTGCGCCAGTAAACAAACTTTCAGTACGTATCAAATCATTTCAGGTGATCAAGAAGCTGAACTAGATGTCGGACGTGGAAAGCCAGAGTTCGCTAAAACTAACCCAGAAGAATTGCGAAAGCAAAGACACAACTTGAGACAAATATTACTTTTCACGAATGCGACGCCAATATCACGCCACACTGATATGGGCTACGTATGTGGCTTCTGCTCAAAATGTTTCCAAAAACCTGCAGATCTCAAGAAACACACGCTAGTTATCCACGACAGTAAAACAAAGTCCACTTTCATGCATAAGACTTGCCTGTCCAGATTCCTGGTGAAACTTGACGTAACGAAACTTGAGTGTGTCATATGCGGTGATGGAATCAACTCCTTCACAGAAGTCATGGAACATCTCAGAGGTCATGGGAAAGTTTTACACCATGATTTGAAAAACTACATAATACCATTCGAGTTCGATTGCGACCTTCTTAAATGCATGTTTTGTTTCGAAGTGCACAGAAAATTTAAATCACTGCAAATACACATGTATGAGCATTATCAAAATTTTATTTGTGGGGTCTGTGGCGTAGGGTTCGTTAACAAAAATATGGTGTCCACACATTACCTCAACTCGCACGAAATCGGATCATTCCCATGCACTTATTGCGCGAAAATTTTCGATACGATCAATAAAAAGAAATCTCACGAGCATAATTCTCACGATCAGAAGAAAATGTACAAGTGCGGGTACTGCAATGAAAAGTTCAAGAGCTTCGATACGAAAAGGTTGCATCAGATGAGCGACCACGATGTTAAGACTCCCGCGTTCGAATGCAGCGCATGTAACAAAAGCTTTTCGAAACCATCGCTGTTGGCCATCCACGTTAAGAAAGATCATCTCATGGAGACGCGTTACAAGTGCACTTATTGCGAGAAAGCGTACTTCTTTCAGTTTCAATTGAACATCCACATGGTCACTCATACGCATGCGAAAGATTTCAAATGTGAAATCTGCGACAAACACTTTGGTAGAATGAAAACTCTCAGGGAGCATGTAAAGATACACGCAGACGACCGCAGGTTCCGGTGCAGACATTGCGATATGACCTTTGTTCAGAAAATCAGCTTGAAGAGACATCTACAGAAGAAACATGATGACGTATTACATTAATTAACTATATCATACTAAATAAACATATGTAACCCAAAAATATTAGTTTCCGCAATAATTTATATCACGTTTGAAAAATAATTAGGATTTGTAGTAGGTAGGATTATAATCAAAATAAATGAGCTATTTTTAAACTATATTATTTTATTCAATAATTAAAAAAATACATTTACTAATTGTAATACCTAGGAATTTTAAAACATTTTGTATATTGTGGGTAGGTATTTGGCTTACTTTTATTATTCTTCTACATAACTAGAATAAAGTATTAATAAAACTATTGAACTAACAGGCTAAACATTTTTTTATACATTTACTATCTATGAAATATGAACTAAGTGGGCGGGTGATAGTTATTTAATAACCTAAAACTTTCAGTCGGTTGGGTTAGTATTGTGAATAATATCATAGATTTACAGAATCAAATTAAATTGAACGAGCAGTTTCCATTTTACCTGTAAGGTGGTTAATATTTTATTTTCTTTGTAGGTATCGTCATCAGTGACGTCAAACCCATTAAACTGGAAATAGAATGGGACTTAGAAAAAAGAATGGAAATTAAGGCTACAAGTATAAAAGAAGAAAAAAATGCATCGAAAGGCACCCAAAAGAAAAAAGCAAATATCTCAAGACGGGCAGTAAATCGGAATAAGAAAGAACTAAGTTTGGAATCAGATGAATTCCAACCACTCAAAATCAAACCACCAGCGAAAGCTGAGCTTTTAGACGTGGACAAACATAGATATAACGTACGAGCGATCTTACAATATTCGAATGCTACACCGATCCGAGCGCACTACGCTGGGAATGGCTACGCATGCTGTTTCTGTAAACAGTATTTCCATAAAGCAGCAGAACTAAAGGCCCACACCTTACGAATACACGATGATCAAACCAAACGAAAATACATGCAAAAAGCCTTTCTGTTTAAGCTCTTTGTAAAGCTTGATATCACATCCCTGCGTTGTAGCATCTGCACAAACGAAATGTTAATCCTCGAATCTCTCGATGAACTTATCGATCATTTAAATTCTGCGCACCAAAAAGGCATTCACACTGACATAAAAAATCAAATCATGTGTTTTAAGTTAGACGAGGAAGTTTTTCGGTGTTTTATGTGTTCGGTCGAATATCACAGCTTTAAAAACTTGTTAGAGCATGCACATTCACACTACAGAAACTTCGTCTGTGAAATATGTGACGCTGGTTTCATCAATAGGTTGAAACTTTATGGGCACGTGTACAACAAACACAAAGGAGCGGGGTCTCATAAATGCGGTACTTGTGAAAAAGTGTTCGACACGCCTATCAAACTAAAGACGCATGAACGGATTCACGCCGGCACTGTACTTTACAAATGTCATGAATGTGGTGGAAAATTCTCGAAGAAGAAAGAGAAGCGGGATCACATGATAAATGTGCACGGAGCAGAATTCGCACGGATCAAATGCACAGCTTGTGACAAGATGTTTATCAGCAAAGCCTCCCTTAGCGTTCACATAAACAGAGACCATTTGATGGATAGACGGCATCAGTGTGAACTCTGTGACAAGACATTTTTCACGTCTTCATTTTTAAGGGATCATATGGTCTCGCACTCCAGAGTCCGGGAAATTCAGTGCGATGAGTGCCCCAAAACTTTTGCAAGAAAAAAAGCACTCCGTGAACACATGAAGTCGCACACTGGCGACCGCCGTTTCAAATGCACATACTGTGATATGGCTTTCTTGCAAAAGTGTAGCTTGAAGGGTCACTTGCGTAGCCGACACGATGCAGAACTACAATAATATGAATATAATTATACACACTATAATGTGCCACTAACTATCTATCTATACCAAACTAACTAGGTAAATATCTAATAACTCCGACTATGTGTGTGGTCATTCCCAACGAACCGATGAACAAATTTGTTTCATAGGAACCCATTTAATGATTTTATTTGGAAGCAATCGGCTTAAAACTGCATTGGAAATAACTCTCTAATAAATAACAAACAACTCTCCCCTTGTTAAATAACTCTCATTTCATTCTCTCTCCTTCACGGCTTGGTTCTAGATCACAGGGTATTTCGTATGCTTTGGTATCTAATCTCACGATTTCCTTAACTTCTACTTACATTTCGTTTTGCGACTGCACATTACGCCTTGCCTCATACCAGACAGGATGTCAATGGCCAATCTGATTTATGTCTGACTGAGGTTAAGAAATAAAGTCAAATGTTATAATTTCATAGTTGCTTTAGCCACTGCATGTTTTCTTATACTACACAGGACCGGAGTCAAGTAAATCAATCGTATTAAGATTGTCTTATATATTTTATTTTCTTTGTAGGTGTCAACTTCAGAGACCTCAAAGCAATAAAATCGGAACTAGAGAACTCTTGGGGAGTAACTATAGTGAAAGTGAAAGGTTCAAAAGCTGACGAAACCCTAACAAAAGTTGACGATAGTAAACCTAAAACAATACAATCTAACAAACGCCAAATGAAATCAAACCGTCCACCAGGAAAGAGATTTAACATTGAACAGGTAACAGTTGACTGTCAGAAAACCTTCGAAGACCTAACGATGGTGGTAGATAAGAAACCGGATACTTCGAAATTGAGTAGACACTCAACAACAAAGAAAGTAACACAGAAATCTGATCAAACACTAAAAATAAAAATCAATCCGCCACCAGACTTTGATTTTATGAACCCAATTAAAACGGCCGCATTATGCACAAAAACAGATACAAACCCATCTAAATTAAAACAACGAAGAAAAATCCAACCGTTAAAAAAGGAATCTCTGAAGCCACTGAACGCACCAGTTCAGAGAATCAAAATAATCCCACCCCCAGATATGGATTTTATGATGGAACTGGATAAGCACAGATTTAACATTCGGACTGTAATGCAAAATTCAAACGCCACACCAATCAGGAACCACGTCAAAAGCGGCTTCGTCTGCTGCTTCTGCGATGCGCACTTCCCCAAACCTGGGGACCTCAAGGTCCACACTATCCAAAGTCATGCTGACGATGATAGTAAAGACAAATTCTTTCGTAAGAAGGCTGTCTTGTACTCATTTATGGTGAAACTAGACATTACATCGCTAGTTTGCAATAACTGCCACGAGGCAGCAGACACTCTCGAGCAACTAATCGAACACCTCAACGACAAACATCAGAAAGGGTTGCACACAGACATAAAAAGTCACATCGTGTGTTTCAAATTCGACAGCGAAGTAATGAGGTGCCTCGTGTGTTTGTTAGAATTTAACAGCTTCAAGCTATTGTCGGAACATATGAACCAGCATTACACGAATTTCGTATGCGACGAATGCGGAGTGGGGTTCATTAATCGAAGACAACTCCTCCTGCACTCTGATAAACACAAAATGGGTGCACACAAATGTGGTTCGTGTGATAAAGTGTTTCAATCCTTGAAAAGGATGAAGACTCACGAGCGTATTACCCACGTGTACAATTCTGGACTCGGTGCACACGGGTACAAGTGTCTGCATTGCAATGAAAAATTCAAGGATAAGAAAGCTAAAATAGATCACATGGCATTAACTCATGGAGTTTAATAAAAACCTTTAAAACAACAAAATACGTGTCGTGTATACTAATACACGACACGTATTTTGTTGTTTTAAAGGTGCACCACAAAATGGCTATTTTATAGAAACTGGACTCATCCCAATTTTGTTTATAAGAAAAAAATATAATATGATAAAGTGTAAGCAAGGTCTCGTAAGAGTCGAAGTTGTATATTATTAAGTTTAAATAATATAGTATATCTAGTATGGAATATATGTAATATAGTCTATAAAAGTAATAATTGTGTCTGTTTTTTTATAATTTTGACGATATTTTGTAGCTCGTCATCAAAAATATTAAAGACAGCGTTGGTATTAGGATTAAGTCTTATCAGTTTTTAAATATGATAATCCAGCCACTATAGTTTAAATTCGATCAATTTCATATACAATTTTGCTGAAAAAATATCCTGATCTATTTGTTAAATACAAGTTTTCATTGTGTTTTTAATTATACTATTGTCAAGAAACCTATTTTTCCTGTACATTCAATAAATTCTATGTACTATAGTCTACTCGTACCTACTTATAAATACGTTTTATTTATATAACAATTGAATAAAAACATTGAAAGCTTATTTACTTGGGGTTTGTTTTGATAACAAGGTGACCTTTATCGATGTAGATCGCGACAGATATAACACAGGCCACTTTTATCCGTGTTCCACCGAGGAACTCCGGTTGCAGTAACTAGAGGTAAATTAAAAAATATTTAAAAGAAAAGCGCTAGTCTGTTTTTTTAACAGAATTCCATATAATTTTTGGACAGAAATATGTATTTTTTTAAGGCTCAAGTACCAACATTTTGCCTTATTTTATTTAAAAAAATACTATCTTTTAAATTAACTTATACTCATGGTGTAAAATTTATAATTATGTGTGACGATATAAATGTTACAGTCGTCTCCATGAGTAGCCCTATAACTTTCTACGACTGGATTTTATAGTACCTTATCGCCATCGGTCACTGAGCACTTTACGGGTCACCATACGTCAGTCTACTCACTTAACAAAAGCAAGGTAGCCAAGAAATAACAAGTGTCACAATGAATTAATAACATTCGCTGTGTACGTTGTGCTTAAAAAAAACTCGACTTGTCTGTAGTAAAGACGCTTCGAAACTAGAAGAAATATCGAACGTAAAATTAAACGTAAACGTAAGTAACTGAGGCATTATTTTGTTTGTAGGTATCCAAACCAGACACCACAAAACCATTAAAACGGAACTAGATGTTTCGTGGGAAGTAACTATAGTAAAAGTTGAAGATACTTCAAACGTCGATAATAAATCTAGAACAACGCAAGCCAGAAAACGGCAATCGAAGATAAAGCCTCAAAAGCCAGACGAGATCTTGATTCAAAGAACGAAAATAAAACCATCAACAGATCACTGCCCGGAGACTTCAGAACTCGATAAACATCGGCATAACATTCGGACGCTATTGCAATGTTCAAACGCTACTCCGATCCGTACGCACTCCATCGCAAGCGGATACGTTTGTTGTTTCTGCAAAGCACATTTCTCCAAAGCTGCGGATCTCAAAACGCACACCATACAAGAACATGACGATGAAACTAAAAGCAAATTCATGCAGGGAACTACTCTGTTCACGTTCATGGTAAAACTGGACATAACTTCACTGAGCTGCAACATTTGTAGCATGATGACGAATACCATGGAGCAACTGGTCGATCATCTGAACAACGCTCATCAGAAAAGAATCTACACCGATATCAAAAGCTACATCGCCTGTTTTAAACTAGAAGGGGAAGCAATGAAGTGTCATATTTGTTCGGCAGAGTATAAGAGCTTTAAATTTTTATTGGAGCACATGAACAAACATTCTACCAATTTTATTTGCGACGAGTGCGGAGCTGGCTTTATAAATCTAGGGCAGCTTCGCTACCACTCAGAAAATTTGCATATAGTGGGCGAGTACAAATGCGACACATGTGATAAAGTATTTCCATCATCAAAAAAGAAGTACTTCCACGAACGTGCCGCGCACTTTCAATCGTCGAAGAAGAGGTATGCCGACAAATAGTTTTGTTAAATAGGACTAAAGAGTAGAGCTTTATTTGGATTGTTTTGTATTAATAATGGCATGAGAGAAATGTAAATAAAGTGATTACTAGTTTACAGGTTTCTCAGTACGATTTTTTTAAGGTTCCGTCATTTTGTCATAGACATTTGAAAATATATGACACGAGATAATAATGATATCTCCTGTCATAATGACATCTTGTGCCATTATACGCGTTCATATTATGATCGCGCATAATGTTACAAGTGTTAAATCATTGTGACGCTTTTAAAGACGTCTATTTAAAGTAAGATATACCTAGTTTCTTTCATTGCACCCCCTTTAATTGAGTATAGTTGCATTGGTCTCAAGCAAAACTAATAAGAATATCCTGTAGCGTTTTAGATTTTGCTTAATTCAATATATTCAAGTGGTGTCCTTGTCCTTGATAGAAATATGAAACTAAATGTACTGTGTAGCAATTGATACAATTGGTTTAAAAGAGTTCCAATGAGATTGTGAAGCATGGCTTCGATACTATACCTAGCTACATCAACATAGCTTGGCTCGACCGGCACGAAACTTTTTGTGAAAATTTTATTTCTTAACAATGTAAAATTGTTCCAACGGACCGGAATGTCTTGACATAAGCTAGCTTTTAACTGCAGTTATAATCATAATGAAGATAATCAGTCTTTTTATTTTTTCGTAGGTCTCGACTACCCCTACCAACCCATTAAAAAGGAAGTAAATGAATCGTGGGAAGATATGCCTGTAAAAGTTGAAAATCCAATGGTTAGAGACATATGCGTTGTTGAAGTTGAACCTACAACAGCACAAGCCAGAAAACGTCAAACGAAGACAAAACCATCACGAATAACAAAAGAATCGCAAATACAAAAAAAAGCTCCAGCAATTCACGCTCCAGCAATTCAAAGCATAGAAATAAAACCTCCATCAAAACACGTTCCAGTAATTCAAGGTGTAAAAATAGAACCTCCAACTGAAGTGTCTCCGGATAAGTACGAGATCGAAAAACAGCGATATAATATTCGGACATTACTAAAGTGTTCAAACGCAACACCGATCCGAAGGCATTTAGGCTTCGGAAGCGGATACAGCTGCTGTTTCTGCAAAAATAGTTTCCTTAAAGCAGCTGACCTCAAGACGCACACAATTCATGACCATAACGATGAAACAAAAAGCAAATTTATGGAAAGAATCCGTATGAATTCTTACATCGTAAAACTCGACATAACATCTCTTAGCTGCAACATTTGCGGCATAGCTACAGATACCGTCGAGCAACTTATTGATCATCTCAACAGTACTCATCAGAAAGGGCTCCACACAGATATTAAAAGTCACTTCGCATGTTTCAAACTCGATGGAGAGGCTACGAAATGTCACATTTGTTCTGCAGAATTTACTAGTTTTAAATTATTACAAGCGCATATGAACAAACATTTCATGAATTATATATGCGACGAGTGCGGAGGGGGGTTTATCAATCGGGGACAACTCAAAATCCACTCTTATGTGCATCAAGCGGGCGCTTACAAATGTAGCACATGTGATAAAGTATTCAAATCAATTTTAAACATGCAATCGCACATACGCTTAACGCATTCGGGTAATTTAATTTATAAATGCCAACAATGCGAGGAACGATTTAAAACGAAGAATGCCAAAAATAACCACATGAATGAAGCTCATGGAGTCGTGCTTGCTAATTATGAATGCGATATTTGCAACCGGATTTTCAAAAGAAATAGTTATCTGAAGGCCCATAGAGACGAAAAACACTTCTTTTTGACGGAAAAACGATACCAGTGCGACCTATGCGACCGTAAATTTTACAAACCATACCATTTAAAGCAGCACAAGGTATCGCACACTGGGCTGCGAGAGTTTCAATGCGAAATGTGCTCTAAATCTTATCCGAGGAAGAAAACGCTTAGGGAACACATGCGCTCACATACTGGCGATCGACGATTCAAATGCACTTACTGTGGCATGGCCTTCTTGCAAAAGAGCAGCTTGAAGGGCCACTTGCGTAGCCGGCACGGAGCTGAACTGCAGCCGTAACACGTAGCAGGATATTTTAAACCCCCGACGCAAACAAAGATGTTATAAGTCTAACGTGTGTCTGTGGCATCGTAGCCCCCAAACAGATGACAGATTTTGATTTAGTTTTTTTTTTTTAAAAAAGGTGACTTGATCAAGAATATAATATATATTCTTAGCTATGATTCAAGAAAATCAGTTCAGCCGTTTGAAGATCAGCTCTTATTTATTTAATGAAAGGACGTGACTCGACTGTTGAATTTGAATAATGCTGTTTTTTTGTAATCGATTAGTATGTCTTCTAGGATGGTTCTTAGGAAGTACAAGTCACTAGAGAGCGTTGCAGTCGATGATGGAAATACAATACATGGGAGTTTCTTATTTTGTAAAAAATATCATTGTGACCGAACGCTGGCGGCAAAGGTCCTCTGCCTTTATCCATGAAGTTTTCAGAATGAGGTGTTATATTATTGATCTGTGACAGGCTAGTTTGACAGTATGAGAGTAGTCATATTGCTAAGATTGACTGTCAACTAGCCTGCTATGCCACAGATCAGAAAAATCCTCATTTATGTAAATAAAATTAATGATAATTTGTACACACTTCGATTCTAATTCAAATCTTAATCTCTTAATCGGTAACGAAGAAAGAATACCCTCAGATAAAATATAATGTAGGTATGATTCTCACTCTGATCACTGACTATGTTGAAACGTTAGAACTAGAATTTAAACTAAGTATTATTTATTCATTTGCCACTCTAACATGTTAGTAAGTAGGTCCATAATAACTGGATAACTATTGCAACTTGTTATGTATGTAGAATTTCGCCTGAGAGGTGTTAGTAAATATGAAAATGTAGCTATTCTGCTCACTACGTCACAATACCACACAAACTTCTTTCTCTTTCAATTCTTTCAAAAGCGGTCACTGACTGGTCATAAGCTTATTTACCTGTGTAAGTGATTTAAAGTATAGTTTTTAGTTTACTAGTGATTTAAAGTCTGATAATTAAACGCTAGAAATTTTGCAGTTGCTCGCTTTTAATTAAAGTTTTAGTTAATTTATTAAAGTTATACTTCTGATAGGTGGAGAAAGAGTGGAGCAAGTGAAAGAGTTTGTGTATTTGGGGACGATGTTTACAAGAGATGGAAAACATGACGATGGTATTGAAAGGAGAGTTAAATTTAGTAATCAAGTGAATGGGGCACTACATTCCTTTATAAGCAGCCGCATTGTGTCCAAGAAGGCACGACTGGCTGTATATAGAGGAGTGGTAGTGCCGACACTTATGTATGGCAGTGAAAGTTGGGTATGGCAAAAGAAACACGAAAGTAGAATAAATGCAGTTGAAATGAGAGTTTTGAGAAGTATGAGTGGTTTACTTTGAGAGATAGGGTGAGGAACAGTGTGATAAGAAAGCGTTGTGGAGTGAAAGAAGATGTAGTGACAAGAATAGAGAAAGGTATGGTTACCTTAGCATACCTTCCTTACCTTCCTTTCATCCATCCTTTCTACGTGCCCAAACCAGGTTTGGGCATGTAGAAAGGATGAATGAAAGGAGATTGACGAAACATGTATATAAGGGAAACGTGAATGGGTTAATTGGAAAGGGTAGACCCCGGCGAACGTACTCTGACGTCAGATAGGAGACGTTCTGGAGAAAGGTCTGGTCAAGAGTACCCAAAACCGGCAAGCATGTATGAAGAATATAATGAGAGTGAATGAAGCAAAGGAGGTATGTCAGGATCGTAGCAAGTCGAAATCCGTAGTCTCTGCCTACCCCTCCGGGAAACAGGCGTGAATTTATGTATGTATGTATACTTCGATAAGAATATACTTGTGTCTCACTCAATTCACTTGAGCATAATAAAATAAAATCTACATAATCATAACAAACATTGGTATATTATTATAAAAATTACTTAAGCTAGTTAATTATACCATTAATCTTACTATAGATGTCTCATAATAAAAAAGGAAGATAAAAGAAATGATGTTTTATTTCCGTCCACCTTTCTCTGTCTGAAATTTTACCCAATTCATATGATTGTAACGGCATGAACATGATACATAATTACAGATATGATATATTAACGTTCCTAGGATATATTAACACTGTCGAGCAAATTATTGATCATCTCAACAGTATACATAAGAAAGGGCTGTACACCGACATCAAAAGTCACTTTGAACTCGAGGGAGAGTCTACGAAGCGAAGTGCAGAATTTACAAATTTTCTATTACTACAGGCGCAGATGAATTAACATATGAACTATATTTGCGACGAGTGCGGAGGGGGATTTATCAATCTGAACTTAAAATCCATTCTGCTGTGCATAAAGTGGGAGCATACAAATGCAGTACATGTGATAAAGTATACAAATCAGCTGGAAAATTGCAGTCCCACGTACGTTCGACGCATTCAGGTATCGCAGTACAAGTACCATCAACGTGAAAAAAGACCAACATTCCAAGAATAAACACAAACGAAGCTAATGGAGTTACAATTAGGGCATGCAATATCGGAAGGTATTCAATTCAGGAACTGAATTTCGATGCTAGGAACTGAATTTCGATGCTGGAAACCTAGTTTCAAAATTCCGGAACTAGTTCCGGAATTGTAATTTTTTTTATTTTCTGTTTAGGTTACGTTCAAATAACTTGAATCAATATTTTATCAACATTAATAAATGTATGTGAATAGTGAATATTAAAAGTGTTTGAAATAATAATGTAACTCCTGTTTTTTTTTATTTTATAAAATAGTTAACGATATTTTGCGACATCTATCATCTGGTGCACAATTCGCGGGTGTGTGTGTCGGTTTGTACGTGCCGGACAACTATGTGGGTGCGCGGCTTCGGCCTTGGCTGCTGGTGATACGGAGGGCGAGGACTAAACTCCTGAGTGAAGCGCCATTCATGCCTTACGTATCATCAACAGCCTGTGTGCATCCGCGAATATGGATATATTTCACACTAGTTTGGCGAAATTCACAGTTGATGCTACACATATATATGTACTTGGTGATTACATTATCGATTTGGTTTCCGTTACTGTTAAGACAATGTGATTGTTATTTTAAATGAAATCTATGCCCAGCTGCACTGACGTAAAATAAGCTATTTTATTTATTTAAAGTGTAGTACAACTGGTTTTAGTGAACCGAGAATTACCCTGATAACCGCCCTTTTTTTACAAAGATCTCTACAATTTGAAAACGTAAAAAGCACAAAATAACTTAGGTAGTTTGTGCATTTTACGAAGACGCGAATATATTATTGGCGATCATTTTGACATTCATTTTGTGTCACATTCGTGCCTGCCAAACAAGATTTATGTCTACGAGTCTAGACTAGTAGAACAACAAATGCATTTAATGTTTGAGCATTGAGCTAAACTTTATCTAAATAGCTTCATTTTGTAGGAGCAAAAAAAAAAATACAAAATTGAATGGACCGTATTTATGATAGAAATAAACTAGGTGACCGCCTGGTTTATCTTTTAGCAGTTTTTATCATCAAACCTTTGTTTTGAAACGTCAAATAGACTGTCGGCAATTTTATTTTAACATTCAATTTTAAACCTTGTGTGACTTGTTATAACAATTTGTCTCGAAAAATCAGGATTCAAAAGCCTGGTCTAACTTTGAGAGATAAACCACCGATTTAGACCACGTTTCGTAATGAGACCTTTGAGGTTTCTTAGCAAAAATCGTCTAGATTTATATTTATGAAGGTTTAATGTCTTTTGAGTTATAAAATAGTTTTAAAGAACATTTTATAATACCTATGCACAGTTGTTATTCCGTTAACAAGTCTTAATAATTTAGTATACGAACACAAATTATTTAGTTTATTTTTCTAGCCTGTAGTGTCCCCCTGATGGGAAAGCCATTATTAATTGATTACGATTTAAACTGTGTGCCCGTTTTAAGTGTTTATTGTTTTTTGTAGGTGTCGACCACAGAGATAACAAAGAATATAAAACGGAAGTAGATGTTTCTTGGGGAGTAAATATAAAAGTTGAAGACTTGTCTACAAACGTTGTCAATGCGAAGCTCAAATCACCCAAAGTCAGTAAACTTCAAACGAAGAAAAAACAACCACGTGAACGAGACGCGACTCATAGTCAAAGAACAAAATTGAAACGTCCAACTGGCACCTCTTCGGTGAAGCTAGAGCTTGATAAACACCGATATAACATTCGAAAGCTATTGCAATATTCTAACGCCACCCCGATACGGACACATTACGTCGGAAGTGGATACATCTGTTGTTTCTGCAAAGCACATTTCTCAAAAGCTGGCGATCTCAAAACACACACCATACAAGACCATGACGATAAAACAAAAAACAAGTTCATGCAATCAACCGCTTTATTTTGTTTCACGGTGAAACTCGACATAACATCGCTGGCTTGCAATATTTGCAGCATGGTCACGGATACTCTTGAACAACTTATCGATCATCTCAACAACATTCATCAGAAAGGGCTCTACACCGATGTCAAAAGTCACATAGCTTGTTTTAAATTCGATGGAGAAGCTTTGAAGTGCCACATTTGTTCGGTAGACTTTAACAGCTTCAAACACTTACAAGCACACATGAATAGACATTTCTCTAATTTCATTTGCGACGTCTGCGGTGCCGGATTCATCAATCGAAGTCAACTTAGAATCCATTCGGACGTACACAAAGTTGGCACACACAAATGTAACACGTGTGAAAAGGTATTTGAAACATCGAACAAGCTGAAGTCTCACAACCGCCTGACGCATTTAGCGGCTTCGGAAAAGTATAAGTGTTTTCTTTGCGGAGAAAAATTCAAGAATAGAAATGTAAAAAAAAATCACATGACAGAAACTCACGGTGTTGAATATGCGGACTTGAAATGCGATGCTTGTGATAGAACTTTCAAAAGCTCTAAAAGCTTGCATGATCACAAAAAAAGAGATCACTTGATGAAAAGATACCCGTGTGGATTGTGTGATAGTGTTTTTTGTAGAGCAGATCGATTAAAGCGTCATGAAGTAACACACACTGGGGTACGAGCGTTTAAATGCGATCTTTGTTCCAAAGCCTATACGAGGAAATGTACACTCAGAGAGCACCTACGTTCTTCTCACTCTGACGATCGCCGACGATGAGCAACTTTTTATTTAAACTGGAATAAAGGTATACTTACGACCTACACTTCACTGTATACTTTTACCATTGATCCTTTGGACCTTTTCATGGCCATATCTCAACCTGATCATATCACTGAACTAAAGAACCGGTGATAAGACGAAAAATAATATTTGGTAAAAGTTTCAACTTCCTGCTCACATTTCAAATCTTTCAAACTAACAAGAGGGCTTTTATTATGCGGTCAACAATGATAAAAACCACAAAAACAATAGTATCGCTTGCATAGAAAGTTGTGTTAACATAGACCTAAGATTTTTTTATCTTACTTTACTATCTTAGCCACACGTCATAAATTAAAAGAAGTATGTAAATGTGCTTTTTATTTCCCTATTGTATTGAACACCTCGCTCTCGTCGTCTCTTTCTAGTTTCTGTTCAATCGGTTGCGATGACAGCGACCAGCCATTAATTGAATCGATGTTTTTTTTACTAAAGTAGGTACGCTTTAATATCGCTGGTAGGACCAAACTTAAATGAATACGCAACGCTAAAGCACTTTATAAGTGTTTCGAAATGCTAGGTTAGGTAACTTTTTTTTTTACTTTAGAAATCCATGATGCAAATTATGTACTAAAGTATTTCAGACGTCAAAAGATTAACGGCCTTAGCGCCCAACGCACTTATATAAGGATACAGGTGTTGTCGATGCGAGGAAGGATTCAAAAATTAAATTACTTAAGAGTCATTCACGGAGTTGAATTTGCCAGGTTCATGTAATGCTTGCTTTTAAATTTGGAAGTCCAATTAATGCCAGAGCTCATTAATTCATGATCTCCGTCACCGGTAATTCCCACGAGGTCAGGGTTACTGGAGTTGGCTGGCTGGAATCAGACTAGAAGGAAGATAATGCACATTACACCCCAATGCGGTAACATCCTACGTAGGTACATAAACAAGTATTTACGTGACGTTCTGGGTGAGATCAACGGACTCCAGCGGACATTAGGTAGGTTCTTGTCCTATTAGACGTGCTAAGTGCGTGATGTAATAAAAGAGTTTAACATATTTTTCTTTTCTTTATAGGTAAACAGAGAATCAAAAAGGAAATCATCATAACTAAGATAAAAGAGGAGCCAGGTACAGATGAAGACTCACATAAAAGAGAAATAAGAATCAAACTTGTAAAAACTCTTCATGATACTAAGTCTCCTAACAGTATTGTGTATAGAAAACTCCAAAATAATCTAAAAGAAATCATACAAAACTCCAATGCGACACCTATAAGACGTGTTAACGATTTAGATTTCGTATGCGCGTACTGCGATTTCCAACACACAATACCGGCCGAACTAAAAAAGCACACGATAGCTACACACAGTAATGAAATCATCGTATCATCGACAAAGAGAATGTCAGCGTACGACTTACTCGTAAAACTTGACATTTCATCTCTCCAATGCAAGCTATGCAATCAAAATTTAGAAACTTTGGAACAACTACTCGAACATTTGCGAATCTCGCACACCAGAAAGATTTACAAGGATGTTCAAAATCAAATTTTGCCTTTCAAATTTGGCAATGGCCCTCTTACTTGCTTCATTTGCGAAGCTACATTTCCTAATTTCAAGGTGTTGAATGTACACGTGAATACACATTACAGACACTATGTTTGTGAAGTATGCGGAGCGGGGTTCGTCAATCCTAAAAAACTTAAAATACATGAGCTCAACCATAGAACCGGTTCATTCGTCTGCTCTCACTGCTTCAAAGAGTTTTCCACGAATGTAACTATGAAGATTCACGTGAAACAAATGCACGGCTCGAAGCTGCGCTTAAAGTGCTGGCATTGCGACGAAAGGTTCGGTGATATACTCGTAAAGGAGAAACATATGACAGAAGTACACGGTATCGTGTTCCCCACGCCGAAATGCGACTCGTGCGAGAAGGTGTTTCTACACCGGAAGGCGCTGAACGCCCACGTAAAGAGAGTGCACTTAATGGATCGTCGTCACGAATGTCCGGAATGTGATATGAAGTTTTACGCGCGTGGGGAATTGAGGAACCATATGCTGAAGCATAGTGGAGATCGAAAGTTTCAATGCGAGGTTTGCCTCAAGCGGTACTCGAGGAAAAATACTCTGAGGGAACACATGAGGATCCACGCGAATGATCGCAGGTTCAAGTGTGAGCATTGTGGCATGACCTTTGTCCAGAAATGTAGCTGGAGAGGTCACATGCGCAACAAACATGGAGACATTGCATAGTTTAAATTTAATACTTAGTATCATGCTGTATTGTATAAAGTAGGTTATTATTCAAATAGGCAAATTCTAGTTCCTAGTTTGAAATAAAGCGTTGTTACGGAACCGATTCCGATACAAAGCTTGTATTTCAATCAAGAAGTTTAATTTCAGTTAAATGTTATAGCCAAATCCGTTTATATAATATTGTACGTATGAATATTTATTTGTGTCCCGAAATAAATTTTGTTTTTATTTGTAGATTTGTATAATTTTTTATTAATACGAATATCCGCCCGCAAGTTACAGCTTATCTATATTAATTATTATATTCGCCAAAAGTTTAAGAAATGAATATAATGACATTCCCTTGTCAATACTGTTCACATAAATATTAATTTGTAAATAGAAAAATATAATCACAAAGACTATATTTTTATCACGTGTAGACTCCTTAAAGTTTGTTTAAAGGGTAAGGTGAACATTTTCCCAATAGATATACAAAAATATCTATTGGGAAAATTACATTTCAAAAACATAACTAAACAAAAACTTAAAAATTAAACTAAAAGCACAAGAAGCGTATCTTCTTAGAGATCACAAGCCATATCCTACCATTTCAGTTCTCCGAGACCTTGCATTGTGGGTTTTGCTGTAATACATTTCACACATTCAAAAGGCTCCAGAACCATGTAAGCGTGCATATGCGGACTTTTAAGTGTCATATTTGTGATGATGTTTTCACAAGCAAAGAAACGCGTCAAATTCACAATAATGATCAGCATAAACAGTATAATATTCTGAAAAAGAAGAGTTCCAACTTACCTTACGTCTGCCAGGAATGCGGCGAGAGAGCTAAGTCGGTCCATAAAGTGAAAGTGCACGGGCCTAATTTTTTTTATTGCAATGCCTGTGATTCTACAAGGATACACAAGAATTAAGAATACACGTCAAAAGAGATCATTTGATGAAAATACCTTTTAAGTTTTGTGCGTAATAAATAAGGTATTCTTAACAAAAAGTTTTCTGGCAAAACACATGTTGACGTGTTCTGACAAGAAGAAATACTTTTGTGATGTATGCGAAAAGTCGTTAAAGTACCCAACGTCTCTAAATCCTCACATGCAGATACATGAAGGTGTTAAAAGGTTCAAGTGTGACATCTGCAAACAGACTTTCGTGCAAAAATCAAGTTCGTAGGGGCATATGCGTACCAGACATGAGATTATCGCATAGTAATTATTTAAACCTTCGCGCATCTATCTCTCTACCTTCGACACGGAATATATTATAAGTACTACGTACAGAATGGCCATTCGTAGTGATCATTCCGACGAGGATGACGTTCTAAGCACTTATAAAGCTGTCATTTCAAAACAGTTAATAAAAAAGATATAACTTTGACTGTGCTTTTTATTGTTAGCCTTATTTCTTATCCAGAAAATATCGATATAACTTCCACAGCAAACTAAAAAGCTTTTGCGTTAAATTTCAAAATCTATAAACGTCTAAAGACAGGCGGTTGCCATGCATGTTCGCGCAAAAAAACTCCAAGAAGCCTTCGCTCTCTTCACGACCAGGTAATTAGTTTAATTGGAGTTGGAGGTAACAGCAACAAAAATGAATCTCATCAATTTAATTATTATTTCACAGATGTTCTCAGCAGCAGCGAAGATGAGACCCCTTTGGCCGCAGAGAAAAGTATAACACTCATCAGAAAGGTCAATTTCTCATCCTTCATCTCAATACCGCCCGGTGGAATCCCAGAGAGCAACAAGACTACACCAAAGAAGAAGAAGCCAGCACAGAAAATACAAAAACGTAAAAGTTCCGAAGTTCTAGAAGAGAAATTGCCGGAGAAGGAAGAACCAAAGCGTACATTACCCAAGCGCAAGAGTGCCAGTTCCAAGCGCAAAAATAGCGAGCAAAGGGTCAAGATACCTAATCCTAATCCAAAGACGAGGCTCACCGAAATGGACTGGCATCTGGACAACATAAGAACTATTCTCAACTGTTCCAACGCCACGCCCATCCACGCCAAGGAAGACGGCGGCCACTCCTGCAGCTACTGCTTCCAGAGCTTCTCGAAGCTCACCGAACTCAAGAAGCATTGTTTCTCCAACCACAAGAAGGGCAAGCCGGACTTCCTGAAAATGCGACCCGGAAAGATCCTCTCCAAGCATATCGTCTACTTGGATATAACGTCTCTGAAGTGTCGCGTCTGCCGCGCTGATATGGAGAGCTTGGAAATGTTGATGGAGCATTTGCAGAATGCTCACGAGGAGACGATGCATCTGGTTATAAAGAATCAGATAATGCCTCTGCGTGTGGTGGATGAAAGACTTCGCTGCGCGGTTTGCGCGGTTGACATTGACTTTGATAAGGTTGCTGATCACATGAGCCAACATTACAGGAATTATGTTTGCGAATTTTGTGACGCCAGCTTCGTGATTCGATGCAAGATGCTGGAACATAAGAAGAATGTGCATGATGTGTAAAACCAAACCTCGATGGCGCGGTGGGCGAGAAGCTGGTTCGGTTCCCACAGCGGGATGTTGCATGTAACAGTTTGCACCCAGACAGAACAAATAACTGTGGAACATGCATTCCACAGTTATTTGTTCTGTCTGGGTGTTGTGGTACCATGGTACTCATAGTTCCTGATAACTACGATTCAGGGAATCCTAGTGTGGGGTCAGGACTATGTTGTCTGTTTAAAAAAATATCTGGTTCCATCATCAACAGTGCAACAGTGCATCTAGAAATCCACTGCTGGTGAGGAGTCGTAGGTCGTTTTTGGGCTCCCTCCATCCTCCTATTTAGATGTTAAGATAAATCATGTATTTGCAACTACTTATTCATTAAGTAAGTGCATCACTATGGTTATGCTTTGCCTTGTTATTCATATTGTAAAAACGGAAAATTTCACGTACCGCACTATCGGTGAAGGCACCGACTAAGTTTCGACTCATTCCGAGAGTCTTTATTAGGGGAGGAAGAGCGCCGCGATCACTCACTCTGATGAAGACTCTCGGAATGAGTCAAAACTTAGGTACGTGTAAAATTCCCGTTTTTACAATATAAACAATCTAATTCACAATAGTTTTGGGAATAACATTGCCTTGTTGTAAAAAGGTACAACCTAATGTAAATCTAGTGAGAGGACTAGGTAACTACATGGATTGTGTATATCAGTTCGGCTAAACATGCACTGTGAATGAGGTAATAGGTAGCCACGAATTGGGATAAGACTGCACCAAGCCTGATTCTTCTGAGACCTTGCCTGATTCTTCTATGCTTGGTCGCGCGCGAGGAACCGGCGTAAATTCACTTTAACATTTTAGATTCACGTATAGTTTTTAAGTTGACGTTTCTTTATGATCCTTGTGATTTCAATGAATAAAAACCTATTGACTTTGACTTTGACTTTTGACAAGCGCGGCTGAATTGGTACAGGTAAGTAGCGCGCTGTTCTTCAGTCCTCTCCCAATATATTTAAGATGTCATCGAGCCTTCGGTTAAGGGGACTTACTGCGTCGGTCGTCCAGTTCGTACCAGAAACTTTTCCCCCATATTTCAATCTATCTGTGTTGGTTTAGCAGTGGTTTCTATTAGCATCGGATTGTCCGACCTTTAGATTACGTTAGGTATTCTTGGAATTAAGAGGTATTTTATGAACTTTAGGGGATAACTTACAATCTCAATAGTAGGTAGTAGGCCTGTGTGCGTTTGACATTAGGTGTGTGTATTTAGTAATAAGGTTTTTAATCAAGTAATGGACTTATCAATGAATAAACTTAATACCGAACTATTTTAATCTTTCTCTCAATAATTATCATCATCAGGTGGAAGTAGTAGAGCTCCTTGTAAATTATTAACTCTTTATTGCACATTTTATGAAAAGTTAACAATAGGCAGACTTAGTGCTAAAGCATCTTCTACCAGCCAACCCAATTTGTTTTGATTGGCGGTAAGCGTGCTACAATTTTTATCTAACTTATATGAGACTAGCTCCGCCCCGCGGTTTCACACGCGTATCCAATTTGTTGTGATTGGCGGCAAGCGTGCTACAATTTTTATCTAACTTATATAAGACTAGCTGCGCCCCGCGGTTTCACACGCGTAAGTTTCGGTTCATTAATTTCTGCGTGAAGAAGTAACAAACATGTACACTACATACCTACTTACTGATGCGTCTGAGCCGCGCGGGCACCTTACTCATAGACGTAAATGTCCGCTCTATTATAGTGCAGGGAACGTCGCGGGGCGGCGGTTTGCATTTTTATACTCGTGATAGCTTTAAAATTAAATGTATAATTCGAATGAATTAAAAAGTATTTTACTGCTACATAAATACCCTTGATCATAAAACTATTTATTTGAATAAGAATTAATACTACGATAAGAATGTAACCAACTTTTGTTTCTACCGGCGATCTAATTAAATTTTAGAATACAAAAGCTGCTATTGTGACTTAATTAGATATATGCCCTCATGGACTTTTTGTAGGTAATAATAAGTACTTTAATCATATAGTAAATCATTTTGATGTATCTATCATCAATAGTTTTCTCAGCGCACGCCAAATAATGTATTTTATAGGCAAAATTTTGCTACTTTGGGTTACATTATTGCAATTTAAGGATCTCTATTTTTTTAAATAAATTATAGCCTATGTTACTTCCTGATAATTTTGCTTTCATTTTGTGAAAAAATGGTTTAAATCGGTCCAGTGGTTTCGGAGCCTATTCAATGCAAACAAACAAACAATCAAATGTTTCCTCTTTAAAATATTAGTGTAGATAATATTAGAGTTCTCTGTTGGTTTGTTTATAAAGTAAGTAGCTACTACCGCCATACTTATTTTTGCCGCCAAGCAGTAATCCTTGCATTGCCGTGTTTCGGTTTGAAGGGTATGGATGCACATGAGACTTTTCATCCGTTATGTCCGATAAATTTACAAGCACATGAGACTTTTCATCCGTTATGTCCGATAAATTTACAAGCACATGAGACTTTTCATCCGTTATGTCCGATAAATTTACAAGCACATGAGACTTTTCATCCGTTATGTCCGATAAATTTACAAGCACATGAGACTTTTCATCCGTTATGTCCGATAAATTTACAAGCACATGAGACTTTTCATCCGTTATGTCTCAGGGTCACAAAGCGCGAGAGATACCTCTGATTTATTTCCGTACAAACAATGTAATGCTAGGAGGACTTAATGCTAAAGCATTCTCTACCAGTCATTCTGGGCGTGATGTTGGAAGCGTCCATAGGTTACGGTAACCGCTTACCAACAGGTGGGCTATACCCTTGTAATTAAATAAATAATGCTGGTAATTTTTCACACAGCATCATCTAGCCCCAAACTAAGCAGAGCTTGTATTATGGGAACTACATGACTGATATACGACTTATACTTTTTTCAGTGTTTTTCAAAGGTACGTACACTATTGCTTATGCATTGTTTACACGAAGCTAGACAGACAGTTGGAAAATTGAACGCGTAACTTGTCTCAACTTCTTGTCTACATTCAGCCGAATCTTCTTGTCTACATTTCGACTTACGAAGAGAACACGGATGGTGATGTGTCCTCCATTTTCAAATTCAAATTATTTATTTACAAATACAATATTATATATAACTTATATCTACTTCGTTGAACTTATAAAAAATAAAAAATAAATATTTATTTTTAGAAAATCCAGCAGCACAATATAACAGAAAAACATAATCATATAACACAAAAAGCCAATAAAAGGTTTTCAAATGTAGATGATACAGCGTAAAGATACATAAAGAGTGTGAGCTGGCCAGGAAACAATACAACAGAATAAATACAAAGTTAGTTATTTAGTAGATATATGTACATACAGATAAAATTAGAGCAAAAGTAATATAAATTTTCGATTGAACCTCAATTTCGGCACGCAGAAAAGAAATCCCCGCTAAGCCGCCTCACGGATTCGACACTGGAGCAGAAGAGATGCAGGTCATTATGCTTTTTTGATAGCTCAAAAAATATATGTACAAATTAAAAAAATACATATCACTTATATTAAAACAATAAATTAAACAATATGATACAAATTAAACTATACACATTACTAAAGAAACATAAAATTAAACATACTTTTTAATTAAAATGAATCAAATGATCACAGCGCTCATACTAGGGACACAAACAAAGAAGATCTTCTACCGGGCTGGTCCATCTGATTGATCCACTTGCCTGGGGTCCTAGAACAACAATGGCTACGCTTCATATATCAGGAGTTACGCTCGTCACTCTTTGATGATCTATTGTAACTTAGCTGAATCATGTGTCGAAAGATGTAGCTATACGTACCTAAACTGTCGTAGATAAGTTAATGAGTATGCAAGCAGATCTGAAGACTGATAAGTTGCAAGTAAGTAGTTGATAAGTTGACGACTTACTCAGTTCGATTCCCGCCGCGGGACAAATGTTTGTATGATCTGCAAATATTTGTCTGTGGTCTGTGTGTTTTCTATGCATAATATGTATGTATTTACAATAAAAAAGTGTATATAAGTAGTATATCAGTCATGTAGTTCCCATTAATACAAGTTCTGCTTAGTTTTGTGATAGATGATGCTGTGAGAAGAATGTCCAGCATTATTATTATTATTATTATAAGTGACGCGTGCAACTTATCAGCTGTCTGTCTGGCTTCGTGTAAACCGGTATTACAGCTGATTTTTTTTTCAATTCAATTCAATTATATTTTATTCCATTTAGATACAATTATTTTACACTTGCAATTATTGTATACGTCAACGTATACAATAATTGCAAGCTAGTGTTTCGATCTAGTAGCTCAATTTCGTTAGTGTCTACATGCCAATGCCGAACTTGCTGGGTCGAAATACAGCCGTTAAAAACTATTATTACAAGGTACTAATTTTCACCAAGTGTCCGTATTTTTCAGAACCAGCGAAGAAGTATATCAAGAAGAAGAAGATTATATTAATAAAGCCCAGTGCAGAGAACAGCGCTCCCCTGCAGCTTGTTGCTAAGAGATTGGACGAGCTAAGCAAACACCAGGTTAGTAGGAAGGAAGCCCGGACCGACATCTTAACATGCCCTCTGAACCACGAAAGCCCAGTAGGCTTAGTGTGAATGAATGAATGAATGAAAATACTTTATTGTGCACGTAATGATCTAAACAATAACACATTAAGACAAAGGTACAATGGGCGGTGTTATAACTTAAAAGCGAGTCTCTTCCAGACAACCTTTGGATGGAGAGGATTAAAACCAAATAGATGGGATGTTCCATCAGTTTGAGTTCCAATAAGCGGGTTCCAATAATGCTAGGTCTATAATGCAAAACGAGGCATGTATCATAAATGCATAATGTTACTCACCCCGAGTGAATGAATGAATGAATAAAAATACTTTATTGTACACCTTAAGCAAAAAACATAATAACAAAATCTTATTCTAGAGAATGTACAATGGGCGGTCTTATCGCTTAGAAGCGATCTCTTCCAGATAACCTTTGGATGGAGAGGATAGTAAGAGATTGTGAGAGTGGCGGGGGTGTACAGAAAAGAACAACAAAAGAATATTAACTACACTATACAATACATATTATATATATAATAAATATATTAAGATACATACCTACAGATTTACTACACATATACATATATAAATACACATACATTATGCTAGGGGTATATAGGGGTGCTGAATTCTATGATTTATTTCACGATGTTTTCTGATGTAAATATGCCTTATTGCAGACTAACATAAGGACGATATTGCTGTGCACCAACGCGACGCCGATCAGAAAGTACGGGGGCGTTGGGTATATGTGCTGCTTCTGTGCCGGGGAATTCCCCGAGCCGTGTCTGCTGAAGAGCCATACGCGACGGGTAAGTAGGAACTTAGGTAGGACCCTTCTAAGTCTCAAACGGGCGCCCACTGCGCCACATAATGAAGCAAAAGTTGTATGTCGTAGCAAGTGGAAATCCTTAGTCTCAGCCTACCCCTCTGGGAACAGGCGTGAGTGTACCTATGTATGTTAATTTCAGACGCACGACGAGACAGCTGTATCTAGTTTCATGAGCTCACAATCAATGTCCGGATTCGTGGTCAAGCTGGACATAACGAACCTCCACTGCACACTGTGCGAAGCGCCCTTCACGGGCTTGGAAGCAATTGCCGACCACCTCTCTGCAGTCCATTCCCGACCCTACCACACAGAACTCAAGAGTCATATCATACCGTTCCAGTTCTCGGACTGCTCGCAGTTCCGTTGCGTCGTCTGTTCCACCCAGTTCAACAACTTCAAGGTAAAGTCCGGACTCCAAGTTGGAAGATTAGGACTTAGATATATATAAACACCCCACAAATCCTAGTACTTTTATAAACGCGAAAGTTTGTGAGGATGTTTGTTACTGATTCACGCAAAAACTACTGAGCAAAATATAAAAGATATTAACATATAGGTACCTATTTTAAAACTGCATTCTAGTCGGATAAGCCGGATAAGTTTAAGAGATACATGATTTTGAACAAACTCTTACGACAAACACATAATACAAGGGCTCCCTTACGTCGGTAAAATAAAATAAAACGTAACTTTCAGGTTCTCCTCGAACATATGAACGTTCATTTCCGTAATCACATCTGCGAGATATGCGGCAAAGGTTACATCAACAAATCGCAGTTCCAAACGCACATGTACAGACATAATACAGGCGTGTTCAGATGCTCCGTTTGCGTGAAAGTGTTCGACACGAGAGTCAAGTGCAGGGAACACGAGCGAGCCACACACGTCCTCAAGAATACGCGAAGCAAATGCGGGTATGTACTGTATACAGATGGAGAGTTCCTTTTTTTTAGCAGTTAGAAAGTGTTCGACGCGAGAGTCAAGTGCAGGGAACATGAGCGAGCTACACACGTCCTCAAGAATACGCGAAGCAAATGCGGGTATGTACTGTATACAGATGGAGAGTTCCTTTTTTTTAGCAGTTAGAAAGTGTTCGACGCGAGAGTCAAGTGCAGGGAACATGAGCGAGCTACACACGTCCTCAAGAATACGCGAAGCAAATGCGGGTATGTACTGTATATAGATGGAGAGTTCCTTTTTTTTAGCAGTTAGAAAGTGTTCGACGCGAGAGTCAAGTGCAGGGAACATGAGCGAGCTACACACGTCCTCAAGAATACGCGAAGCAAATGCGGGTATGTACTGTATACAGATGGAGAGTTCTTTTTTTTAGCAGTTAGAAAGTGTTCGACGCGAGAGTCAAGTGCAGGGAACATGAGCGAGCTACACACGTCCTCAAGAATACGCGAAGCAAATGCGGGTATGTACTGTATACAGATGGAGAGTTCTTTTTTTTAGCAGTTAGAAAGTGTTCGACGCGAGAGTCAAGTGCAGGGAACATGAGCGAGCTACACACGTCCTCAAGAATACGCGAAGCAAATGCGGGTATGTACTGTATACAGATGGAGAGTTCTTTTTTTTTAGCAGTTAGAAAGTGTTCGACGCGAGAGTCAAGTGCAGGGAACATGAGTGAGCGACTCGCGTCCTGAAGAATACGTGAAAGGAGTGCGGATTTGTCTTTACTATAATATTATAAAGATGTATGTAATATGGTATATGATATGATGGGATAATCTAAGAAACGACACATCCGATTTCATATCAAACACATAAAATTATTAAATTCATATTTAGAGTGAACTTTCAGGATGGGCATAGGCTATTAACCCATTAAAATAAAAAGGCTTTTCGTGGAGACCAATTTTGCAACGTAAGTCGAAGAAAAAACGGTCGAGCGAATGCGTTTTATTACGAACCGTGGGCGAAACCGTGGTCAGTAGCTGTATACAGATGGAACTTTTGAGGAGAGATCTTTTTTCTTTGGTAGTTAGAAAGTTCATATTGTAAAAACGGGAATTTTCACGTACTGCACTATCGGTGAAGGCACCGACTAAGTTTCGACTCATTCCGAGAGTCTTCATCAGGGTGAGAGGTTGCGACTTTCTCCTTCCGCGTCGCGCAGGACAGTAGTGCACGGCGTCAAGTTCACGATAGTTTTTAGTTAGAAAGTGTTCGACACGAGAGTCAAGTGCACGGAACATGATCAGAGACACAAAAAAAAACCGCTTTGACGTTCTTCTAAAAGACGAAGGTGAACTAATAATTATAAAAGATTCACATTTCTACAAATTCAAGTATGTACTAGAATTACAGATCTCTTCCCGAAGAATTTTTTTTTTTTAATGACCTTACCCTCCTCATTGGTATTCTGTGACCACTACGGGGCATCACTTTAACACAAGGTATCGCCGAAGCTATCTACTTATTAAATTATATTAATGCTCGATTGCTCCACTTAATATAAGATATGTTATCGAGGTTTGAAGCATGTACCCTGCCGTAACACAGTTAAATCTAGCACGGAGGGTACGGTTTTGTAAATACCTATTTTAATAATAACCTGTAGTAATTTATAAAAAAAATAAGACCAGAGCAATCTTAATATATTAGTAATGTCTCTAGTTTATAAGTTACTCACTGTATTAGTTAAGTTGCAAAGAATTTAGTTTCATCTGAAATTAAAAAATAAATTATCTCTATCTTTATCTTTATTAGCTAACCGTCGCATATAAACGCTACGCAATATTCAATCATGATTTCAAAACGATAAAGAAATTACAGCTTTTAACATTACATAGCGCTATCTCTTTCCAACTCTAGGCACTTAAATCATGATGACGTTTCAGTATTTGACCGTCTTTTCACACAGGTACTGCGGGGAGCGATTCAAGGATTACACGAAAAAGCGAGAGCACGAAGTGGCGTCGCACGGAGCCGCGGCTGTCGTGCTGACCTGCCGAGCCTGCGAGCGGAGCTTCAGCAACCAGCGCGCGCTCAGCGTGCACACCAAGACATACCATCTCATGGAGCGGACTCGGACCGTGCTTAAGTGAAGCATTATAACACAAGCACGAAGTGGCGTCGCACGGAGCCGCGGCTGTCGTGCTGACCTGCCGAGCCTGCGAGCGGAGCTTCAGCAACCAGCGCGCGCTCAGCGTGCACACCAAGACATACCATCTCATGGAGCGGACTCGGACCGTGCTTAAGTGAAGCATTATAACACAAGCACGAAGAGGTGTCGCACGATGTCATACCATATATAAACGTGCTTATCAAAACATTACTATGTTATGGAGCGGGCACGGACCGTGCTCAAGAGAAGCATACAATACAAGCACGAAGTGGTGTCGCACGGGGTTATCTGTTATATCATACATACGAGCATATCAAGACACTATCTTATGGAGCGGGCACGGACCGTGCTTAAGAGAAGCATACAATACAAGCACGAAGTGGTGTCGCACGGGGCTATCTGTTATATCATACATACGAGCATATCAAGACATTATCTTATGGAGCGGGCACGGACCGTGCTTAAGAGAAGCATACAATACAAGCACGAAGTAGCGTCGCACGGGACCACTCCTCATACCATACATACATAATTATAGAGCGGGCTCAATAAAAAATAAATAATTACCTACTATGTACATCTTTCTCTTTTATAACCACACAAATACCGGATCAAATCGGACAACAAATTGTAAACAGATTGCCAAGTATACAAGAAATAAATAGTTCTGTCTGTCCCCCTGTTACTGACGAGGGGACATATAGAACTTTTTCAATTAACAAAAGTTCTATCTTTCCCCCCGTTGCAAGAAAGGGGACAGATCGAACTTTTCCCCCAAACTGTCACCCTAGGGGGACAGAGCAGGGTGACAGATGGGAATAATTCATAATTTTGGTGTCGCAAGCTTCCATAGGTTACGGTAACCGCTTACCAACAGCTGGGCCGTATGTTGCCATTTTAGTTTTATATATAAAAAAACAGGATCGAAAAAAATTTAGCATTTGTCAATATTTATTTGGTTCATCTTTCTCTTTTAGAACACCCAAAAATACCAAATTGTAGACAGATGCAAAGAAGCGGGATCGAAAAAACAAATAATATTTGTTTTTTTGATCCTGCTTTTTAAATACAAAATATTTATTTCTTTTACTTATAAATTAGTGATCACAAGCCAAACCCTGTAGCGCAGCTGTGGCTTTCCTTTTAAGCAATTATATGCTTGTATTAGGAAAACCCACTCTTCTATAACATTTTTATAAAATATCTTATGAGTTGTACTTAATAGTAACAATAAAAAGGAAAAAACAAACTAAACTAAAACTTAAATGCGGATTGTATGTGTGTGTGTGTGGTGTGGGGGGTGTGTGTGCGTGTGTGTGGTGTGGGGGGGGTGTATGTGGTGTGTGGGGGGGGGTTTGCGTGTGTGTGGTGTGGGGGGGGTGCGTGTGTGTGGTGTGGGGAGGGGTGTGCGTGTGAGTGGTGTGGGGGGTGTGTGGTGTGTGAGTGCGTGTTTGTGTGATCGTCTCCCTTCAATTTTGAACTGTATAAATATTTAAATTTATTCTATTGAGAATTAATTTAAATATTTATTCGGTCACTTTTAAAACTTGACTTCAGGATGGTGCTTGGCCATGTGATAGTTGAGGCTGGCTTTCTGTACAAACGCCTGTCCGCATTCAGCGCACGCCTTGCGCTTGTCCCCCGTGTGGATCCTCTCGTGGAAAGCCAGGGTCGTCTTCCTCAAAAACGACTTCTTACAATACTTGCACTGGTAATCCTTCGTTGTTTTGTGCTTGATGCAATGCCTCCTCATTGCATTCCTATCGTAACAGTCGAAATCGCAAATCGCGCAATTGATTTTCTCGCCCATCCTGTGGTAAGATTTCATATGCTTTCTAAGTATATCCTTTCGCACGCGTTACATTTGAATCTATCGTCGATGTTATGTTCCTCTAATTTGTGCATCAGATACAAAGACGCTGAGTTAGACGTGAAAGTCTGGGGACAGTGCGAGCATTGGACTTCTTTAATGTGAGTTCGTCGAAAGTGCTCTTTGAAGTTTCTTCTGTTCGCATAAATATTTTTGCAGATGTTGCATTTGAAGGTGGCTCCTATCTGCGTACAGTCTGTGAATTCTGGCCGGCGGCGGCCTGAAATGAATGAATAAATCATTTTAGCGTAGCTGACATCTTATATACACAGACCTGGGGTTCGAGACAAATACCTCACGCTTACTTTTCCTTTCACGCTAACGCATTTTTTTCAAGGTATAACTTGGCAGCTGTCACGTGACATTTCCGCAGCATTCCCATACAATTCAATCTTTCCGCAGGCGTTAACGTCAACAGAAAGTGGTATCACCACTCACTCACGCTTACTTTTCCTTTCACCCTAACGTAAATTTGTCAAGTTAAAACTTGGCAGCTGCCCCCCAGGGGGGCTAGACAAATACCAATTTCTGCGGGTCTAGACAAATACCAGTTTCTGAGGGAGATAAAACTGTATGGAAATGTCACGTGACATTTCCGCAGCAAATGTCATTTCCATACAATTTTATCTTTCCGCAGGAGTTAACGTCAACAGAAAGTGCTATTTTCTAGCCCCCCTGGAGTTCATAGTCGTCAACTCGTATCAATCTAGAACTAGGAAGGGTCCTATGGGGCTGAAAAAAGACCAAAAAGAGCGTATGCTGCACAATGGCAGGATATTTTTGAAATACTTATTTCTTGTCTGTAGCCGGTCGCGACTCGACAGTGCAATGTAATTTTACGTGTCCTTTTTCTTTTTTAAAAGATTTTTAAAAGAAAAAGTTAACTGTATGTTAGATCTTTCCCGACATTTTTGTGTTTAAAACATTCCAAGCGCTGGCATTCTTGAGATTCTCCAAAGGATTATAAGTAAAACAAGCAGAGTTTGTTGCCTGATTCTTCAACGCTTGTCGTGACCTTGATTTTTCTAATATCAAAGAAATACAAAACTATTGACTTAGTTTTTGACAATGTCCCTATGCTTAGAGCAAATGAAGTTATAATATAAGAGCGGGAGGTGGTGAGTGGAAATTCTATGTCCATAGGTCAATCTCCTGTCTTGCAATGAATTTTAAATCACTTTTCGCCTTTTGGCTTTGCCTAGCTATGTGGTTATTTTTTGTCAGGTTAAATAATTAAAAAACGATTTTCATTCGACGTTTATTAGATTATTAATTCAATATGTCTTAATTACTTCACAATATAAGTGACGTATGTAGGCAGTTATTAGTAAGAGACACCGATTTTCGAATTTAAGTTCTGCAAATGAAATTCAATTCCTTTAAGCTTACTATAAGCTTGAGCTATAAATCGTTTGCAAAAGAAACTGCATTTCAATAAGATTAAGACGTTTCAGAGATAAATTGTTACAGATAGACAGAAAAACAAACAAGAGTCGCGGATATTGAAATACTGATTTTTTAGTAGACTATTTATCTGTAGACAACGCAAAGCCTAACACCACTGGTGCTAGGAACTTAAATTTGGAGGGTAGTTTCGTTTCGATGTACACGGGTGCACTAAGAAAATGCTTTCCAAAATTCCATCCCTAGAAGATGCAGCGGGCTCATAAAGATCATATGAAAAATTCAACGTGGAACAATTTGCAGGGCATTTCACTAGTTACGATATAATCGGCTTGTATTCTATCTTCTTTGTCGCATCCTTTATTACTGAAGATCGTGCCCGTCCTGAAAAGCTTTTGTTGAGGAATTAACGAGCTGTTTCCCTGCCGTCCTTCTTCGGCTCGTCTTCTAGGCCGTGACAAGTAGTTGTGGGTTCTCAGCACGTGTGACACCACTTTGTAGCTACACACTTTCTCGAAACGAGGCCTCACTCTTTTCGTTTGGACGAGCTAACACACCTGCACACCAACACAGTTGCACAATCGTGCTAGACGCGAGCCGAACCGCGAGGAAACATCGTGTTGGCTCCCACAATGCCCTCGCACATATCACTCCACTCCATTACCACACAACACAACACGCACAGTGCACACTGTGTTCCCAAGACTGCCTCACTCAACTACGTTCAGAAACTGCCTCGCTGCCTCGCCTCAATTGTGGTACCACAGTGTGCTGGCACAGTTGTAAAACTGAGCCCCTCGCACGATCCTCGTTTTCAAACAGTGTGTTACCCATGACTAGTGACAAGGTCAGTGAGAGCCTGACTTCTGACTTGATCGAACCAGCGACAGCGGCTAGGCGGTCTCGTGATCTTTTCCATTTTCCCCACTACAGCCAATCTCTCAAGTCAATCTGATTGTCTATGATAGTTTTATAACGTAGCCCGAAATGTCAACCAGCCTGACTTACGTCGAACTTCAAAACTTGACTTCAGGATGGTGCTTTGCCATGTGATAGTTGAGGCTGGCTTTCTGCACGAACGCGTGTCCGCATTCCGCGCACGCCTTTCTTTTATCTCCCGTATGGATCCTCTCATGGAGTTTCAAGTTAGTACTCCTCAAGAAGCACTTCTTACAATACTTGCACCGATGCTCCTTCGTCTTTTTGTGCTTGACCAGATGTTTCCTCAGCGTTATCTTGCCGTAGCACTCATAATCACAGATGGTACATTTTATTCTTTCCCCCATCATGTGATATGTGTCCAAATGCGATGATAACTGCTTCTGCGTGTTGAAAGTCCTGTCGCAAGCTTTGCATTTCACCTGTTCGTTGATGTTATGCGCTTCCAGTTTGTGAATAGTTAGACGAATGTCCGTTTTGAAAGTATTGGAACAATGCGTGCATTCGAATGCTCTGGTCAGTTTTAAGTGTATTATTTTGAAATGCTCTCTAACACCGTGGCGGTTGTTATAGATCTTTTCGCATCGTGTGCATTTGTAAGAGTCTCCTATCAGCGTGCAGTACACTGCTGGTAAAACGGGGGCGGATTTTTGGCGCGGAGTGCTTTGCGGTGCTAGAAGACAGAAAGTTTTCTTATACTAATTATCTAAACTAATATTACAAAAGGTAAAGTTTAATCTCCGAAACTAATCAACCGATTTCAAAAAATCATACTAATATTATAAACGCGAAAGTTTGTGAGGATGGATGTTTGTTACTCTTTCACGCAAAAACTACTCAACGGATTTTGATGAAACTTTACAGTAATATAGCTTATACATCAGAATAACACATAGGCTTCTTTTTATCCGGGTACTAAGCAGGCGAAGCCGTGGGCAGAAGCTAGTCTTTCATCAATATTTAGTATGAACTTTCAGGACAATGTCTATGTATATTAACCCGTTTCTCGTAAAGACCAATTTTGCAACGCAAGTGAACGAAAAAAACGGTCGAGCGCAAGCGTTTCTTACGAACGATACTTTTCATCGGCTACTTCTTATCCGGGTACCACGCGCGAGAAGCCGATTTGGCTATTTTATTTAACCGTATTGCCATAATCAATAAGACATTTTGTGCGGAGGGTGGTCAATCAGTGAAATTAATATGATTGCATTGTTTGATCATCTCCCGTCACAGAATGATACATAATGATAATATGTACATATCTCTATGTACATATTACATAGCAGAATTTACTAACAAATAGTCTTAAGTATCTACTAACGAAATGGATTGTGTTGTCTAAAAAAAAACTTTTGACTGATTGATTAACAGCATCCCCAATGAATTTTTGAATATAAAATTTTAGATGGCCATGATTAAATTCATACTAGTTGGCAAAACGATGAATCAAAGTGAAAAATAAATTTCCGGGAAAAATCTTCCCGTTGTCCCCCGATGGGGGCGAAGATCGGGGGACAACAGGAATAACCCAGCGTCTGCACGTGTGTTTCTATGAAGGTATGTTTGTTTGTCCGACGATAACCGCCGAACCGTTTATGCAATCTTGATGAAACACGATAGTTAGATTTCATAGACATATTGTCTACCTTTTTTAGGGTTCCGTAGTCAACAAGGAACCCTTATAGTTTCGCCATGTCTCTCCGTCTGTCTGTCTGTCGGTTCGCGGCTTAGCTTAGAGTCTCTTAATACTAGAAAGCTGTGGTTTGACATAGGTATATTGGATACACATATTATTCACACTAACAAAGTAACATAAAAATATTAAAAACTAATTTAAAAAAATCTTCTATCTCGTGGCGTGTGATGTTGTTGGACCAACTTATAATGTATCTACTTGGAGAAGTAACAAGGTATATTTCGTACAAATTCCATTGAAAACTACTTAGATCATGTCGTTAGTTGTGGAAAACCAAAAAGCCCTAAGTCCGCATATTGTGACGGGCTACGGGACCCTACACTGCGCGTGGCCCGACACGCAGTTGACCGATTTTTTCGATACTTTACGATGTCGCGGTACATGACACTATTGTATTACTGGAATTGTACCAAACTGTATTTTCGAACTAAAAGACTTTATCTTATCTATCTTATCTTATCTCTGTTCGTGGCGAACTACTGGTAACCAACCTTCATTTATTGTATGTGTTGCTTCTTCTTCCACTTCTTCATCGGTAGAGACTGGAATCAAACATATTATTTAATTACATTATGTATTTACCTAAATACATTAAAACCTTTTTTAATTAAAGTGGCAAACAACCATACGGTAGTATACTAAACCGCCGACTTTGTATGAAGAATTTGATGAGGGTGAATAAAGCGAGAGGTATGTCAGGATCGTAGCAAGTGGAAGTCCGCGGTCTCTGCCTACCCCTCCAGAAAACAGGCGTGACTATATGTGTGTATGTATGTACAAGCATCCGGTCCACTCGTTAGTAAGCGGTTACAACCTACTAGCCTCTGCCCACGGCTTCGGCCGCTTGGTAACCGGATAAAAAATAGCCTATGTGTTATTCTGATGTATGAGCTATATTACTGTAAAGTTTCATTAAAATCCGTTCAGTAGTTTTTGCGTGAAAGAGTAACAAACATCCATCCTCACAAACTTTCGCGTTTATGCAACACGCAACGCTTGCCCGCCTACTTGGAGAAGTAACAAGGAAAGAAGTAAATGAAGTTGTTAAGTGTGTAAAACCAAAAATATTCTAACTTATTCTAACGAGTCAAGGATTTTTATGTTTACCTTTAAGTAAATCTTACTATTAATAATGTGTATCATCTTTGTCAATAAATAATTCTGATTCTAAGTCCGCATATTGTGACGGGCTACGGGACCCTACACTGCACGTGCCCCGACACGCAGTTGACCGGTTTTTTCGGTACTTCGCGAAATCTCTAGTGTGGCGTAACCAACCTTCATTTATTGTAAGTGGTGCTTCTTCGTTCACTTCTATTTCATCGGTAGAGACTGGAATCAAACATATTATTTAATTTCTATAGGTACCTAAAGAAATTACAAAGTTTTTTTTACCGACGAGCTTGTATGCAGAATTTGATGAGTGTGAATAAAGCAAGAGGTATGCCAGGATCGTAGCAAGTGGAAGTCCGCGATCTCTGACTACCCCTCCAGAAAACAGACGTGACTATATTATAGTACAAGCATCCGGCCCACCTGTTGGTAAGCGGTTATAACCTACTAGCCTTTGCCCACGGCTTCGCCCGCGTGGTACCCGGATAAAAAAATGTGTTATACTGATGTATAAGCTATATTACTGTAAATTTTTATTAAAATCCGTTCAGTAGTTTAAGGTAAAGAGTAAAGAGTAAGGTTGCGGGTTCGATTCCCGCAGAGAGACAAAAATCCGTCGAGTTTGTGATCTGCAAATATTTGTCTCGGGTCGGGTGTTTTCTATATGTATCATTTGTATGTATTTACAAAAAAAAAGTATATAAGTAGTATATCAGTCATTTAGTTCCCATAATACAAGCTCTGCTTAGTTTGGGGCTAGATGACGCTGTCTGAAAAAAATGTCCAGCATTTATTTATTATTTATTTAGTAAGTAATGAGTAACCAAACATCCATCCTCACAAACTTTCGCGTTTACAATAGTATAGTAGGATGAACCCTTGCAACACCAGAGGTATCAGTCGTCCCATCCCTGACACCTAACGGGTGAAAAGTTACATGTTCCAGTAATTTCACCGGCACCCAATACCCTTCAAATGTACACAGCAATATGAGCATTACTGCTTGGCGGTAGAAACTGGTAAGGCGATAGTGCTTCCCCGGAAGAGCTATTTGAAATTAAATTTAGTTAGACCAATTATTATTATTTCTATGTGGTTACGCCACTGTTTACATACCTACCAATATTAGTAGCCAATCGCAGATAATATACCTAGCTACCTTTCCCCCACCCTAATCCTAATTGCACTGGGAACGGCGACACGCGCACCGCTCACTTTAGGGACTGAACCCGCTATCGCTACCCGCTACCGCTGCCGCGACTCGCGACGACACAAGCTGTATTGAACATTCTCCGCTAATTGATCATATCAAATTTATCTGGACAATCACGTTAATAAGCTGTTTTAATGTGTGCTGAAACAATTCGTGTGTGATACCTACCTACTACTAAGGATTGCAGTGTTAAAGGACAGCAAGGTGAGTGCAGTTTCCTTTCATATCCTTGAATACCCCTTTCTACTGCGATTGGTGAAATATTAGTGTATACGTATCAGCCTGCCTACCCCTAAAGATACAGTCCACTTTCTTACAAAATTTAACTTCATCGACCCGCTCAACCACCATGTATAATATTGTGACGAGCGCGGCCTAGCTCACTACGGTACGCTGGCGCCATCTCTTATCAAGTGGACGCACTACTTGTTACCGCCATCTAGTATCGACTGGCACTAACCGCGCTAGAAAAGGACGGAAGTTTCCAGAATGTTTAAGACGGTACGAAATGGGGCGGAGCGGAGTGAGACAGCATACGGGCCACGCCCCCTACGAGATTGTTCTGGAAGAGACGTCTTACGAGATATATAAGCGCGGCAAGCGGCCGGTAGGGAGTTTATTTTCAAGATTGGAAAGTGAATTACTTGAAGTGATAAATAAGCGATACCCAGTGACTAGTGTTGTGATAGTTGTGCTAGTGTTTTACCTATTGATATAGTGTTTTTGTTTTAATTGCGTAGTTTCGTTGTGTTATTTGTTTTGCTGACATTTTTATAGAGTGATTTACTAATACAGTGTTAATTTTGGTGTTTAATTGTACTTAATTATTTTATACCGAACCCTAGCTCGTAACAATATGTATGGATTTATAAAAAAAAGTATATAATTCATCAGTCATGTAGTTCCGATAATACAAGCTCTGCTTAGTTTGGGGTTAGATCATACTGTGTGAAAAATGTCTAGCATTTTTTTTATTATTATTTATTTTGAGCCTGTACTGTCCCACTGCTGGGCAAAGGCCTTCCCTCTTTCCACTGATATCTTTCACTATACAGCCGCGCCCGCGTCGCAGTCACTACATGCTAGATAAATAAGTTTAAGTTTATTTTTAAGTTATTTAACATTATGGGCGCTGTATTTGCATGTGTACTTTACTGTGTTGCCTGAAATCAATTGAAAATATATATATGCATACCTTTGATACAGTTTCTTTGGTAGAGATGCAGTAATCGCGCCTCGCTCGCGCGGACTAGCTCGCTGAAGGAATACGCATCTCGCAGTCGCGCCGCGCACAGCTCGCACACCGCACCCAGCGCCGCGCCCAGCCCGCTCGACACCGGGAACAACTGCAACCACCATATCATCTCATTACACTAAGCTTTTATAATAAAAGCTTTCAAACTCATAAATGTAAAGAAAACCACGGATCTCTGGGGCATCTCTGTTAGCGTTGTGAAATCATTGATTGACATAATTACGCCCGAACTAGCTTCAATATTCAACGAGCGTATTGACTGTGGTGTGTTCCCTGATTTAATGAAACAGTAAAATAACTCCACTTTTCAAATCGGGTACTTGTTCTGACCCTGGTAATTTTAGACCTATTTCAGTCCTTTAGTTAAATTTTTGAAAATCTAATCTTAATTCAATTGCAAAGACGTTTTAAATTAAATAACTTACTGTATAACAAACAATTTGGATTTAGTAAGGGTCGCTCTACCACTGATGCTGGTATTAAGTTAATATTGCATATATTTGATTAGGCGTTTTGTGATTTGGCCAAAGCATTTGATTGCGTAGACCATGACACATTGATCAGGAAACTACACCATTATGACATTAGGGGCGTTGCTCTAGACTTTCTAACTTCCTATTTAAGTGACAGAGTACAAGGAGTTGACGTGAACGGAAAGCGTTCTCCGGGGTCTCTGGTTACTATCGGTGTACCGCAGGGATCAATTCTTGGACCATTTTTGTTCTTAGTATATATTAATGATCTATCCCATCTTGTGAGGGACGATCATGAGGTTGTATTGTTTGCAGATGACACGTCACTTTTATTTAAATTAATTAAAATAAAAGTGACGTAATTTTACAACCTTAGAGATTATACAATCTCTAAGGTTGTAAAATTATTCAATGTAAAGAATCTTCTACTTAATGAAAAGAAAACAGAGTGTATTAGATTTGTACCACCTAATGTTACACAAGTTAAAGCAAATATCAGAATCAAAGATGAACAGTTGGCTCTTGTGGACACCACCGTATTCTTAGGTATCCCCCTAGATAATAAGCTTCAATGGGGTCTTCACATTGATAAGTTATCGAAGATACTTAGTTCTATGGCATATGTAGTCAAAAAGATCCGTCTTTATACAGACGTAGACACAGCTACATTAGTTTACTTCAGCTACCTACCACCGCCACTGTATTATGTCGTACGGTATACTGCTGTGGGGGAGTGCTGCTGATATAAATACCGTTTTTGTGCTGTAGAATACAACATTTATAATATGGGCCCCAGAGAATCACTTCGCCAAAAGTTTAAAGAAATAAATATAATGACATTCCCAATACATCTATGAAAATCTGATGTATGTTTACCAAATAATTAATTTGTTTGAGAAAAAAAACGATAATCATAATGTTAATACTAGAAATAAAGATAAACTCGCTGTTGCCACTTGTAGACTCCATAAAGTTAGTAAATCGTTTAAGGGAGTTTGTTATAAAAGCGGTGTACGCTTTTATAACAAACTCCCAAGAGATATACAAAAATTATCAATTAACAAATTTAAAAACGTAATTAAACAAAAACTTTATAAAAAGACGGACTCGAACCTATTGTTTTGTAAAAGGATCATTAAAAATAATAACCAGCCTTGTTTTCTTGCCTTTCTTTCTTGGCTTGGTCGCGGAAGAACACGCAGTACATAAAAACCGACGTTTCAATGTGATCCTCGTGATTTTAATGAATAAATGAAGAGCTTGACCGGGAAAAACTACAACCACCATATCATCTCATTACCAGCGCCGCGCCCAGCCCGGGAACATCAGCCCGACGATAGTAGAGTGGTCTCAGGCGGTACCTGAATGTTGAAGCAGGTGGACAGCATGTCGTTGTAGGTGATGTGCTCCGACAGCGCCGTGTCCTGCAGGCTGCTGAAGACACCCTCGGCGTGACAGCAACGACACAGCGTCTGCTCGAGCACCCACTCATCAGCCTAAGGTAGAATGACGCTAATTTCGTTATGACTAATTCAGTAGTTATAGTCCGGACATGGAACTGGAAGTATTTCGATCATTGACCCCACTTCTGGGCATATGAAAATACAATGAAATCTTTGTCCATTTTATGCTTGTGTTGTAAGTTTGTGCTACTTTTTTGCGCGTGTGTGCATCTACCTGTTTTACCTCATACCCCGAAAGATGAGAAAGAAAATATGTTCGTTTAAAACGGCCATTTTCTCTCCTATCTAATAAATGCTCTTAGGCTCGTATTCAGAACAAGTTAGAACTCTTCATTCAACCTAGACTCAAGTATGTACAAAATATGTTTCACCATTAGTTGTGTATTTAATCTTAGGCTACATTTTTGCTTCAAATTTAACAGATAAAAAAAATACCCGCTTATTCATAATCACTCCCTAACATTAACGGCTCGATAGCTTCGAACACTAAACAAATGATAGAGGCGGGCAACTTTTATCGAGCTGAAGTTATGAAGTGATTATGATTAAGGGGGTAAATCTTTTAATCCCAGAAAGATAACCAGTAGGTTACGCTGACTGTAAATGAGTTTCAGGTCTAATTGACTTGCATCTACATTTTCTAAGCAAGCGAGAAATTCTTCCAGTTTCACGTCCGCACTTTAGATCGTTCGATTCTTATTGGTACGATTGGTACCTTGGTATCTAGACAAATACAACTTTCTGTTGGCGTTAACGCCTGCGGAGACATTATATAGAATGACATTTAGCTGTGGAAATGTCAAGTCACAGCTGCCAAGTTATACCTTAACAAATCTGCGTTAGCGTGAAACGAAAAGTAAGCGAGGTATTTATTTGTCTAGACCATTTATGACTGATGAAGAAAATTACTGTGGTGAAAGATAACCGTGTGCCTCGCAAAGACTTCCGCAAAATCGCAGATCAATGGGCGAACTATTTTTTTTGTATTTTTCTTCCGGGACGAATTCTTCGTCTATTATATAACTTGTACAAATAATAAAATATAATAAAATTATTCGAAGTCCACTGCTGGATAAGGCCTCTCCAAAATAATAATCATGTACAGCCTGTAGAAGGCCCGATGAACTGATGCCAGAGGTGGACGGTGGTGGTCTTTTGGAGAGAGCTAAGATGATGAATGCATACTAGTATGAAAATCAAAAGAAAAAATACAAGCAGGCCCGCATCGTACGCATTTGACGGATCGGATCAAATGTTTTTTTTTAATCCGGTTTCACTTTAATATCCTTCTCACAATAACATAATATATCCGCGAACAGCAGATTATGCTGTGTATTCGAGGAACTTAGGGTACATAACACCAGAAGTAACATTATTTATTTATATACATTATTTATATATCATTTGGCTTCGCCCTTTTGAAAGTAGCACCCGTGACGGAAAAGTTGAGGAGTAATAGGTTAGGAGGGAAGAATGTCATATTAAGAGAAGAATGTTAGATATGAATGTGGATGGAAATAAAAGCAGAGGTAGGCCAAAGAAAATATGGACGGATTGTGTGAAGAATGACATGATTAAGAAAGGAGTGAGTACTGAGATGACGGCTGATAGAGGAGAGTGGAAGAAGAAAACATGTTGTGCCGACCCCACGTAATGTAGGATAAGGACAAGATGATGATTTTGTTTCGCCCTGATACATACATTGACGATCTCAGTGGCGGCTAGGACGAGCGAACGACCTTTATTGACGACCTCTGTGATGTAGTGGGCGAAGGCCCGCCTGAGACGCAAAAGGTTATGGGTTCGGTTCTATGCCTCGGGTCTGGGTTTTTCTATGCATAATATGTATTTTACAAAAAAAAAAGTATCATTAAACGTGTCATGCGGTTCTCATAACACAAGCTCTGCTTACATTAGGGCTAGATGATGCTGTGTGAAAAATTACCAGCATTATTTAATGATGCCATACGTCCGAAGCGTACGATGCGGATCTATGTACGCTTGCCTTTATATACAGTTTATTTGGTAGAAACTTACTTGTGCAGGTAGGATATTCTTAGTTTCAGCAACATCATTTGCCTCTGTGGGCAAAATACTTTTTGTTGACAAGATTTTCTCATCAATTAAATTATTTGGCTGGAAAAATCGAACGTTGATATCATTACAATGAACAAAAGCATGATGGAGGTCGAACCTACAACCTTCGGTTAGGAATTTTTCGATTCCAGTTTTCCTCCCTAAGGAGGATATCAAGGGAAATTTCTAGACTAGATTTCAATATTACCCCTAAGTGTGATTTGTGGAATAAACCATTAATATAGTTTGATTTAATATGGTCGACATTTAACATTGATGACTTGAGGTTTGACAATGGGTTCGATTAACATGGAGTATCATTAAAAAGGTCTCAAAAAACCTACATTAACCTAAATTTTAAACCAGGAATTTAATCCAGGAAATATAAGACTTAAAGAAGCACATGTTGTATTACACTTCTTAATTTCTAACCTTGTGTCCTAGAAGTAGTAAAGAAAGTTAGCAAGTAACATTTGATAGGAACTACCAACGAAAATTTGCTCGAAAGATTTCCAAAGTTAACTTTAAGAGTTATGAGGCAACTTCTTGACCCTTACACAGCATGTATGGACACATATTGGCCACTTTTTATTTACATAATGCTAGGCTGGGGTTAAGATAAGGTTGGTACCTTAACCAATTTGTTGATGTCAATTTGACAGCTTAGCCAGTCCTCACTGCCGTCAGGATATCTTAAAAAAAACAATCAGCATTTACACAAGTCAGACTTAAATTTTAAAACCCCCTTACTTATTTTCGCCCCAAGTGGCTTAAGGCGATACCAATTTAAGAGGCATTTTAAGTTTTAAGCTAATTACTGCTTATTAATTGGATAATAAGCATTTAAGGGATTAAATGACAGACAAAAAAAACACATATACAAAAAAACCTTTGAGACATGTTAAGAATCTTTTTATAGACTAGACTAAATAGAGCTTAAAAGGGCTACAGATCTGATGACCTCCATGGCACAGTGAGCGAAGGCCCGCCAGAGACGCAGAAGGTTGTGGGTTCGATTCCCGCTGCGGTACAACTGCTTGTATGATTAGCAAATGTTTGCCTCGGGTCTGTGTTTTCTATGCATAATATGTGTATTTGCTAAAAATAAGAATATAAGTATAAGTCAAAGTCAAAGTCAAAATTCATTTATTCAATAAAATCACAAGGACCCCTTGAAACATCGGTTTTTATCCAGGTGCCTGTTCCTCCGCGACCAAGCCAGGAAAGAAAGGCAAGAATACAAGGCTGGTCATTCTTTTTAATGACCCTTTTACAAAACAATAGGTTCAAGTTGGAGCATTTTCAATCCCAGAGTTTTTGTCATCTCAATAATCAGATATTTTATAGTATGCCTTTTTATAAAGCTTTTGTTTAATTACGTTTTTAAATTTGTTAATTGATAATTTTTGTATATCTCTTGGGAGTTTGTTATAAAAGCGTACACCATGCCCTTTAAACGATTTACTAACTTTATGGAGTCTACAAGTGGCAACAGCGAGTTTATCTTTATTTCTAGTATTAACATTGTAATTATTGCTTTTTTCTTAAACAAATTAATATTTTTGTGAACATACATCAGATTTTCATAGAAGTATTGACAAGGGAATGTCATTATATTTATTTCTTAAAACTTTTGGCGAAGTGATTCTCTGGGGCCCATATTATAAATTGTTCGAACAGCCCTCTTCTGCAGCACAAAAACGGTATTGATATCAGCAGCACTCCCCCACAGCAGTATACCGTACGACATAATGCTGTAGAAGTAGCTGAAGTAAACTAGTCCAGCTGTGTCAACGTCTGTATAAAGACGGATCTTTTTGACTGCATATGCCGCAGAACTAAGTCTATATCAGTCATGTAGTTCCCATAATACAAGCTCTGCTTAGTTTGGGGCTAGATGATGCTGTGTGAAAAATGTCCAGCGTTATTATTATAGACTTAATACTTACTCAATTACTGGTTCAGCTGGCTTATTATCAATAAGTCCAGACTTGTGTAACTTTAGCAACCTAAAAAAAATAAAAACATGTTTACAATCTAAAGGTTTGCCATTGGTTAGTTTTACAATTAAGTGTTGATGGGCTTAAAACCTGTCACATGGTATGCTAACTACTAAGCAATAACTAGGATTCTCTGTGTCGTGGTTATGAGAAAGTATGAATACTGTGGTACCACAACAAATATTGTGTCTGTTGTTGCAGCCAGACGGCTGCGAAAACTAAAAAAATGCCTTGTTACATGATAATTAACTGCAATAGCCCAAAAATTTCGAGCCCCCAAAAGGAAGGACATATTTCCTATCACAGGTAAGTTATTTTTATTTCGACTGTGATGTCAAAGTATGTGTTAAAAAGTCGGCACGCTTGATTTCAATACAAATCGTGATACTCGCGTTACCTATTGTACATATATTTCTGCAGTGGGTATATTCCTCTTATGGTGTAGGGATGCACTTAGAAAGGAATTTGGAAAATTCTACCCCTAAGGGGGTGAAAAGGGCTGAAAACCTTTGTATGAAAAATCGTATTACTTGAGTATCAGGGTATTTAAAAAAAACCTTAAGGGTGCAAGGCATGCAATTATTTTTAATGAACCTATTAACAACTATCCTACGCGAGTAAAACCGCAGGCATCGGCTAGTAGTTTATAAAGGCGAAATTAACCGCTAACAAATTAAAGCCTGCACCCTCTTGCAAAGCATTGTAGGCATGGATTTTGTTCCAAACCCACAAGCACTTCCTAGGTATGTTTATTTGGTAAGCTATTTGTGAGATTATATTATTTTGTTAGTGGATGAGTACTAATAAAGAAGCTAAATACAAACCGAAATTTATCAGCATATATTTTTCTTCTTGCAGCTTTCGTTAAATTCTTAATCCTATTTTTTTCGGACCCCATTAGCGACGATGCAAAAAAACGGCGTGAAATAAAATGAAAATATTTACTGGCTGGAGCCAATGAGGTAAATAAACGCTATTTTACCTTCTACACAGATTAAAAATTTACAATACCTACACGTTATAAAATTGGGAAGTGAAATTAAAATAACTTAACAAAACCATAAAATCCATAGAGTATATTAGTATAGTATTATAATATCTGTGACAAAAAGTACTCTGTGTCTGTGAACTAAGCGTTGTCGTTGCCAGTAATAAATAGATAGATAAACTATTTATTGCACACCAAAGCAAAATACAAAACACAGGAATTCATGAACATAAAAGGTACAATGGGCGGTCTTATCGCTAAAAGCGATCTCTTCCAGACAACTTTGGGATGGACAGGATAAAATGGAATCAAAAGACGTTGGTGTACGAGTAAACCTATAATATATATATAAACATAGTATTAATAAAAAATACCTACATAAATACCATAAACCTATACACATCCTATATAATATACATACAAATAATAATAATGTGAGATAATAACTATGTAATAATATAAAAAAATAAATAAACGATTAACTAGCAGCTCTGTGACATGGAAAGGAAATGATTGTATACCATAGCTTTAAAAAAAACAAGTGATTGTGCTGATCTAATAGAGAAAGGTAGGGCGTTCCGTAGTCGCACAGCTTGCACCGTAAAGGTGTTACCATAAAATTGTGAAATATGGACAGAAGTTTATAGCTGCAGAGTTGGAGAAGCGAAGATTTCACTTTTTTTTTACTTATTTTTTTCCTAGCTTTTTTATTAAAATTTATCCCTAAAATAAGTACCAGTTTTTTTTTATAATTCCTTGGTTTAGCGAGCTTTGTTCTTAGTAATGAACAATACTCATTTCACGCATTTTTAACATTAAGTTAATAAATGCGTGAATAGGAAGAAATTTACTAACTTAATGTTAATACATGCGTGAATAGGAAGTACTACAATATATACATAAATTTGCCGAATCAGAAGCTGAAGCTCAATTTTACACATTCCCATCTTCGTAATTTCACAGATGCTGCAGCAATACCTTCGCCACTTTTTTAATGACAATTGAAAAATAAAAAGTCGCGGTACGCACCCGACACATGCTCAGATAAACATCTTATTGCGAGGTTAGAGTGATAAAACCTGATAAGTGCAAAAAATACGAAAACTTCATTTATAACCTCATTAAATGTTGACGACCTCTGTGGCGCAGTGGGCGAAGGTCCGCCTGAGACGCAGAAGGTTGCGGGTTCGATTCCCGCCGCGGAACAAATGTTTGTATTATCTGCAAATATTTGTCTCAGGTTTGGGTGCTTTCTATGTATGATATGCATTTACAAAAAAAATTATATAAGTAGTATAAACAAATTTCAAAGTGTAACATGGAGAAATACTGACCTAAAAACACAATAAGTACAAAATAATGCAATAAATTTATATTGTAAAAACGGGAATTTTCACGTACTGCAACTATCGGTGAAGGCACCAACTAAGTTTTGAAGGATGGCGGCTTGTGTCAAAGGCGGAACCAATACAGCGGCGATATCATTTAACAATATACTTTAGGCATAGTTGTAATAAGGTCTATTTTCCTTTTTTATTAGTCTATTTGACGCGTTGAACGACGCGTTTACAAAGGATATTCGGTTGGATACCTACAAATTGGAATCCTTTTTATCACCTATGTTTATGTACCGATTAGATCAGCGAATAAAGAAATCTTTAGCCGCGAATATAGGAATTGGGTTGCATTTTTTTAATTCGCGAATAGAGAAAACGCGAATGAAGGAAGCGCGTATAAGGAGCTTTGACTGTATTTAGATGACAAAAACTCTTGGGATTGAAAATGCTCCAACTCGAACCTATTGTTTTGTAAAAGGGTCATTAAAAAGAATAACCAGCCTTGTTTTCTTGCCTTTCTTTCATGGTCGCGGAGGAACAGGCACTAGATAAAAACGTTTCAAGTGATCCTTGTGATTTTATTGAAATAATGTATTTTGACTTTGACTTTGACACAATGTTGTACAACTGAATAACAAAATGGCAGTTTCACGTGCTTTTTATTAAGTTGAATAACTAACCAGATTTTAGACCTGTCACTTTAGACTTAGGATAAGCTTGTGACACTTTTGAATACCAAAGTTGACTAAATCCAATTTTACGTCATTTTAGGATGGATATGGTTAGTCAGTTCTAATTTGGTACCGAACGAATTGGAGCGATTGTTTGAGAATATTCAATAAAATAGAACAGTACATTCACAGTGTACATTTAAAAAAAAAACAGATAGAAAAGGTTCAAGCAAGAATATCCAAACCATTATATGTGAGTCCGGTTATTGTACAACCATGGAAAGCACAACCATGGAAAGCGCAGCCAGGAATACACAGCCAGGAAAGCGCAGCCAGGAATTTGCGACCAAAATGGTCGCAAATTCCTGGTTGCGCTTTCCCGGCACGTGCTGGGAATGTCCAACCATGGAATGCACAACCATGGAAAACACGGCCAGGAATTTGCAACCAAAATGGTCGCAAATTCCAGGCCGTGTTTTCCATGGTTGCGCTTTCCCGACACGTGTCGGGAATGTACAGCCATGGAATACACAACCCGGGATTTTGTGACCATTGCTGTGATTGGTTGAAAGCCCATGCTTCGTTTAGATGCAACTACAGAGTATAAATCGTACTATCCTATTTTTATAGACGAGTACCACAGACTATAGATAAAATCATTAAACCCAGAAACACACTAGCCACAAGTGTTGATTTGATTATAAATAAATAAATAAATAATGCTGGACATTATTCACACATTTTTGATTCCTACTTTTCTGAGTGGTAATAAAAAAAAAACCTAATAACCTAACCTATCCAAGACGGATTTGCCTAGGAAGGTTTTTTCAAGCCAACATTAACTTATTGTTTATGTTGGCAACTCTTGATTGAACATATTAGAACTTGCTCAGTGCAAACGAGGCTCGTCCTCGTCATGCGACTACTTTGCATCAACCAATGAGAGCTCAACAATATGACGAACTCTCGACCAATGAGCGTCGAGAGTTATGACGTCATTTGGCTTCAAATTCCATGGTTGCGTTTTCCAGGGTTGTACATTCCCGACACGTGTCGGGATTGTCCAACCATGGAAAACACAACCAAGGAAAGCACGACCTGGGAATTGGAAGCCATTTTGGCAGCCTTTTCCATGGTTGTGTTTTCCCAGTGTGTGCATTATTTTGTACGGGCTGGAAAGCACAACCATGGAAAACACAGCCTTGGAATTTGCGACCAAAATATACACCAATTCCATGGTTGTGTTTTCCATGGTTGTGCATTCCATGGTTGTGTAATCACGGCACCCTTATATGTTTAGCGAAAGCCACAGAGTACTTATTTATTAGTATAGAAGGAAAGCGAAAGCCAACTTTGTTATCATGTAAAACGGTTGCTATTTGTAAAAACTTTATAAAAAGACGCGAAATAGCTCCAAATAAATATATGAATTGTCAAAAAAAAGTTTCTGTCTGCCTGCCTCTCTTTCTCAAACAAAACGTGTAATGAAAACGCAAAAGGTTTATAGGTATTCTTCAAGTGTTTTTGATTGTGTATCATCACAATTCACATCAAATCATGCAATACTAATGCGATCAAATTAACATAGAATGTCGATCGAGGACTGGAAGCTTGAGAGAGACCTGTGTCGTTGCTGTCATTCCGAGGGAACATTCAAAAGTTTATCCTCCACTGATTGTAAAATGCAGAAAGAAGGAATTTACTCAGAAATGCTGCGAAATTGTTTGGATATAGAGGTATTATGTAGGAACGTATTTTGGCCTCCATAGGCTGTAGGAAACGAGTAGAACTAAATTCACCGACATAGCACTTAGGATTAGCAAGTGGAAGTGGCAATTTTTATACCTGCCAACCTCACAGGTATACATCGAGTGTTGAAACGCTACCTTAAAGTAACAAACATAAAAAATGGATGTGGGCTTACAACTACAGACTGTTAAAGATAATAATTATTCTGTTATAAACTAGGCTTTGTCCACATCTTCATCTGCATAGTAGTCTGATAAAGGTCACAACGAAGTACCTATACAGGGTGTATTACGACCAATCACCTAGCTCAAATCTATGCATACTGTTTATCTTAAGAAGTAACATTTATGGAAAATAATTGATAGGAAACAATTTTTATCTTAAAAAATGCTATTTTTTGTAGTGCACAAAGTAATGCATGCTGACCGCTCGTGTGTATGCTCAGTTCGATGCACGCACAAGTCAAAGCTGTAGGATGCATTCGAGTTTGATATTCATTGCATTTCTGCAACTTTAAATGCAATTTTTTTTAAGATAATTCGAAAGTTTTAATAATGTTTGTTAGGACCCAACTTTAATAGTAGCACTTGGAATTTCATAAAGATCTCATAAAAAATTGAGAAATTGACCTTCAATATCTCCAAAACCAGTGGACTCCCAGGTATAGTCTAGTCGGAAAAAATATCCCAATGATGTATAGAATGTGTGGCCTTTGGCTTGGTGATAGGTCTTATTGCACCTGATTAAATATGTCAAAGTCAGGATATTTCAATGTTTTATCTTACTATATCCTACTAATATTATAAACATGAAAGTTTGTGAGGATGGATGTTTGTAACTATTTCATTCAAAAACTGCTGAACGGAATTTGATGAAACTTTGCAGAAATATAGCTTAGATGTCAGAATTACACATAGGCTACTTTTTACCAGGAACCACGCGGGCGAAGCCATGGGCAAAAGCTAGTAGTTAATCATTTGTCTCGGGTCTGGGTGTTTTCTATGTATAATTTGTATGTATTTACAAAAAAGTATATAATTAAGTAGTATATCAGTCATTTAGTTCTTATTAAAAAGTCTGTTTAGTTTGGGGCTAGATGATGCTGTATGATAAATGTCCAGCATTTTTTTTTTATCTCTAAACAGCTAGACGGATTTGGATGAAATTTGGAATAAGTTCGTGATCTAGAATAAAACATAGGGTACTTTTATCCACGGCAAAGCCTAGAGCGAGCCTAGTTTATAATATTATTAGGATGACGAATAGTACAAAATAAATTATGGTTCCAGCTGATTTCAGTGGCGGAGCCCCTTATGTCCACAGCTTATGCAATATGCGAAGTGTGCATAGCACGCCTCATAGACGCACATAGCTTCAAGCTACAAGTACTCAAATGCGAGCAACACTTCCAGAATCTATACTCTAGGAATTGCATAAAAGGTAAACAAAGGCCTATAGCACCTGTTCACGACGGTCTCTTAAAAACTTAGAATAAGATAATTTAGATTAGTGTAAGTAGGTAGCTATAGAGATTAAAGTGTAAAGGCTATACATAGTACCTACTTATGTTTATAGAAACGCTAATAAAACGCGCTTGTTGCTTTAGTGGCTGGGGGAGTACGGCAAATTATATAAATATAGCGACATTTTGGCATACCGGGAACTTTCATTGTAACTGGTATTTTCTTGGTCTCCCTCGGCACTACACCCCCACAGAAATCAGGAAATACAGTCCAATACCCGAACAGCACCTATAGCATTGAAATTATTGTGGTTTGGTATCATTTTCTATGTTTATTATGCATTTATTTATAGACAAGTATATAAGTATTATATCAGTCATGTAGTTCCTATAACATAAGCTACAAGTTTTCACATGGGAGCAACACTTTCAGAATCTATACTCTAGGAATTGCATAAAAGGTAAACAAAGGCCTATAGCACCTATAGCATTGAAATTATTGTGGTTTGGTATCATTTTCTATGTTTATTATGCGTTTATTTATAGCTAACAAGTATATAAGTATTATCTAAGTCATGTAGTTCCTATAACACAAGCTACAAGTTCTCACATGGGAGCAACACTTCCAGAATCTGTACTCTAGGAATTGCATAAAAGGTAAACGAAGGCCTATGTGCATGTCCTATAGCACTTATAGCATTGAAATTATTGTGATTTGGTATCATTTTCCATGTTTATCATGTATTTACATTTAAAAAGTGTTTAAGTAGTAGGTATATCTGATTGCGCCTGTTCTCGTGGAGATTGATTGAAAAGCCAGGAGTTGAATTTATCTCTGTTTATACCAGTTAAGCTTGCACGTTAAAAGGTTACTACACTACATATCTTTGCGAGGTGTTGTCGGTGACAGGGCGGGACACAATCCTATACCACAGATTAAATTAAAACCAATCCATATATTTATAATCTTTGTTGGGTTGCCAACATATCAGTCATGTAGTTCCCATAACACAATCTCTGCTTACTTTGGGGCTAGATTATGTGTGGAAAATGTGCGGCACTATTAATTTAATTATTTCTGGTCCTTTCTCATTAGCACCATTCGCGATCACTCTCGCTGGTGCCATGAAGAAGAACTTCTAAACGGTCAACAAAATGTCAGGAGAATAATAGTATATGGTATAAGTAGTTTTAATAATATCTTAAAATATATCAGAATATCTTGCCGCATCCAAATTGCACGAACTCAATGAAGTGAATTGTGTTTATAAACTATGTTCATTTCACTTTTCAGTTGTGACCAAGGAAACAGAAATTAAGCAAGAATTACCGGATTCAGATGATGGTATGAATATATAACATTTATTCCTTAGCCTTACCATTCACTAAGATCCCTTGTTATTAAGAGCAATGAATTCTATGGCATCCAGACATGGTGCCACAGCATCCGGACTCCGAACAAATATTTGCAGGTCACACAAATTTGGGAATCGAACCTACACTTCTTGAGTCTCAGCCTACCTAGGTCCTGTGTCTCATAATTGTAATATTTTCCCAGCTTATCTGCCATGCCAAAGAAGTTTTATGTTACATTTCATTTATTTATTATTCTAGCAATGAATCCTTAGCCGGATACTTTGTCGGCACGCCAGAGGTCATGTATTCTCAGCCGGCTGTATGTAACGCACGCTGCCTGTCATTTGTGTCATTATTGTAAGAGTGCGTCCACAGTGAATGTGTACGATCCCAGTTAGGACCGCACAAGTAGGTTAAGTTGATGTAAATTAACTTACCATGGAGCACGGGTACTTCCAAGATAGCTATTCACATCACTTACCTACACTGATGTTAATGTAAAGAGAAAACACTTGTTTTCACTAAAAGTTTATTTATTCACTAATTATAAGTAGTAAGTTGAAACGTAATCGATTACCACTCGCCGCGACTGTCTCGCGCGGTCACCTTAAGTGCACTCTTCGTTCACGTAATTCCGCTTATTACGGTAAAACTAATGTACGTCACCGTACAGAATGCGGGGTGACTAGGGTTGCGGCGGGCGCGACGGACTGGGTTTGCGGGCGGCCACAGTGGGGCGATCACACTCATTTCCATGGCTATCGAGATGGAGGCATGGCGTTAGCGTGATTCGATTACTTGTCAAAATCACAAGTTTCGGTTGTCCATGGACGGTTCATGGCCCTCAGTTTAGTCTGGGTAATATGGGAATCAAGCGTTGGGATGGGCCATTCAAATGGGGAACTAGTGTCAAAATTGATTGGCATCTCGATAGCCATGGGTTAACGTCGCCCCACTGGTTTGAAACACACACCCACATACACACATACATACATCCGCGCACTGACTCGCTCACTGCCTAGGCCCGTAGAGCGGCCACAACGCGCGCTATCTCGCTCAGGCCCGTCGCGCTTTGTATCCATATTGTTATTCACTACATTATGGACACAAACAGCGGTTTCATATGTTTGATACTTCGCGCCCGTCGTCGCAACCGCGCTACGCCCGCATTGTGGACCTAGCCTAATGTATTCTTAACTCGCCACTTGCCTGATATGACAAAGGGATCTTATGTCTCATTATTGTAATGTATTCTCAACTGTCTACTTGCCTGATATGCCAAAGAAATCTTATGTCTCATTATTGTAATGTATTCTCAACTGTCTACTGACCTGATATGCCAATGAGATCATAATGTCTCATTATTGTTATTTATTCTCAACTGTCTACATACTTGATATGCCAAAAAGATCCTGTCTCATTATTGTAATACTAGCTTCTGGCCACGGCTTCTCGCGCGTGGTACCCGGATAAAAAGTAGCCTATGTATTATTCTGATGTATAAGCTATATTACTGTAAAGTTTCATCAAAATCCGCTCAGTAGTTTTTGCGTAAATGAGGAACAAACATCCTCACAAACTTTCACGTTTATAATATTAGTAGGATATTCTCAACTGGCTATATGCTCGCAATGCCAAAGAGGTTGTATGTCTCAAAAATAACTATAAACTGAGTGTATAATACAATTTCTCTTTTAATTGTTTTAGCCGCTGATTTTGATGCAGTTGATGATGAGGACTGTCTGAATTTCACATTTATAGATGAAGGTAAATGAATAATGAATAGTTTAACCCTCTGCATACCCTAGGGTTTGTCAGACCCACCCCAGTAGAAAAACCATTGTATTCTTGCTAATTAATTATTATATTTATTCATCATCATCATCATCTTCTTGTTCTTATCCCACATTACGTGGGGTCGGCACAATATGTTTTCTTCTTCCACTCTCCTCTATCAGCCGTCATCTCAGTACTCACTCCTTTCTTAATCATGTCATTCTTCACACAATCCATTCATCTTTTCTTTGGTTTACCTCTGCTTTTATTTCCATCCACATTCATATTAAACACTCTTCTCGTAATGTGACATTCTTCCCTCCTCATGACATGCCCATACCATCCTAACCTATTACTCCTCAACTTTTGCAACTCCTACCCACCGAACCCACGCTGGTGAACGTGTGCCTATACAACGAATGGTGCAAACGTATAACGAGCGATTCATTGACATCGATATCTTGTTTTTGCCTGAGTGCACTTTTAAACATTTGATTCGGAAGACCCTCACGGTCTCATTACGAAACGTGGTCTAAACTCGAGTTGAACTCAAGTTCTGTCAGATCCACTAAACCAAGGTCTAAATATACTTTATCGAAAAAAGAGTATTATTGCAAAGATCCTAAGGTCTACAATTTAAATATAAAATAAAACCGCGGGATGTCCATTTGATTTAAAAAAATACTTCAAAACCAAAAAAAAGAACACGTCATTTTGATTGGCTACCAAAAGAAAGTAGGTTCTCAAAAAGAGATTGATTTATGATAGAAATAAACTAGGTGACCGCCTGGTTTATCTTTTAGCACTTATTTGGGGAGACCCTATTGTACGTCCATGCAAAGCACAACCATGGAATGCACACCCCTGGAAAGTACAGCCAGTATTACAAACCATTTGGTTTGAATTATCTGGGTGTGCTTTCCATGGTCGTACAATACGCTCCGTACAAACTAAACACATGACGGTATTGCACACCCCTGGAATGTACACCCCGCATTACAAACCAATATTCTCGACGCTCATTGGTCGCGAGTTCGTCATATCCGTGAGCTCTCATTGGTCGATGCGAATAAGTCGCATGACGAGAACGAGCCTCGTTTGCACTGAGCAAGTTTTAATATGTTCAACTAAGAGTTGCCATTGATAAATAATGTAAACAATAAGTTAATGTTGGCCTGAGAAATCCTTCCTAAGCTAATCCGTCTTGGATTGGTTAGGTTATTAGGTTTTTTTTATTACCACTCAGAAAAGGAGGATTGCTATCCGAACTTTATCCAACAAACTTGGGTTCAAATAAATAAAACCAACCGGTTATTTCATCTGCAAAAACCCGACATAAATAACTAATCTACTTCTACATCTACATTAATTTACTAATAGCGTAAAATACTATGGCAACACAGCACTTGCCCCTTGATAGCACTCGCACATGAAAACAGAGCATGACATTGGTTCGTATTCCATGGCTGTACATTCCAGGGTTGTACAAAACTGGCCGTACAAGGTCAACACGTGTAGGGAATGCACGCCCAGGAATGTACGCCCAGTATTACAAACCGAGTATTTGAAACCAATGGTTTGTAATACTGGCTGTACTTTCCAGGGGTGTACTTTCCATGGTTGTGCATTACATGGACGTACAATACAGGGACTCCTTATTTGTGGTCAAACCTCTTTTTGAAATGTCAAATAGACTGTCGGCTATAATATAATAAAGCATTCAATTTTAAACCTTGTTTCCTTTGCACAAAAATTTGTCTTGAAAATCAGGAATCAAAAGTCTAAAAGATAAACCACTGATTTAAACCACATTTCGTAATGAGACCTCAATGTTCAATAACTGTTAACTTTTTTGATTTTATCCTAATCTATTTTATTTTTAAAAATGTTCTTAGTCTCATTGTAACTAGAGTCACGTAGCCGTAGGTAGTATTGAAGTCTGGTAGGTATATGCATACGAACCTACCTAATTACTTACAAACTGTGCATGCATCGAATGCAAGTAACTGCCTACTTACAATACTATAAACCCGTATTTATGCGTAAACTTGCAACAGACTCAAGCCTTCCTGTTTATTATTGTATTAAATTAATCTGTGGATGACGTTGTGGGTCATACATTTACCTAACATTGTTCACTTTAGTTTGTAACTTATTGACGACCTCTGTGGCGCAGTGGGCGAAGGTCCGCCTGGGACGCAGAAGGTTGCGGGTTCAATTCCCGCCACGGGACAAATGTTTGTATCTGCATATATTTGTCTCAGGTCTGGGTGTTTTCTATGTATATACATTTTTATTTACAAAAAAAAATGTATATAAGTAGTATATCAGTCATGTAGTTCCCATAATACAAGCTTTGCTTAGTTTGGGGCTAGATGATGCTGTGTGAAAATGTCCAGCATTATTTATTTATTTTATTTAATGTATGACTGTTTGTCGTTCCTAAAACAATAAAATAAAATAAAAACTTCCGTCACGGGTGCTACTTTCAAACATCCCCTGATATACTCATTCCTTATTATATTATATTATGGTACTTTATTTCCAGCGCAGTCTAAACGCGAGTTAAAACGCAAGAAGGGTTCGAAGCAAAAGCGAATTGTCTCTAAAAAGCGCCGCGTCGTCAGAACGGCGGAGATCGACGTCAACTGCCGCGACACAGGTAAATTATTGTAGAATGAGTAATTGTTTTCACTGCATCGTCTTTTTTTTTTTAATACTGGACTTTTTCACATGACATCATCTAGCCCCAAACTAAGCAGAGCTTGTGTTATGGGAACTACCTACATTAGATATATAAAACTTGTATACTTTTTACTTTTGTAAATACATACATATTACACATAGAAAACACCCAGACCCGAGACAAATATTTGCATATACAAACATTTGTCCCGCGGCGGGAATCGAACCCTCAACTTTCTGCGTCTCAGGCGGGCCTTCGCCCACTGCGCCACAGAGGTCGTCAATAATGTACATGTACGAATAACAACTAAAAAATGTCTTTCGGGATCTGGGTGTTTTCTATGTATAATATGTATGTATTTACAAAAAAATATGTATATACGGAGACATATGAATATCAGTCATGTAGTTCCTATAACACAAGCTCTGCTTACTTTGGGGCTAGACGATGCTGTGTGAAAAATGTCCAACATTATTTATTAATGCCGCCCAGACCCGAGACAAATATTTACAGATCAAACATTTGTCCCGCGGCGAAAACCCGCCTGAGTAGATGGTTGCGAACCCGCAATTTTCTCAGGCGGGTCTTTGCCCACTGCGCCACAGAAATCGTCAAGTATTTTCATTCATTTTCTTTCAGCAACTAAACGCATCAAATCTCCATCGTACCGGCTTGCACCTTCAGACTACGAGCGTATCGGCGACTCGCTGAAATGCGCGCGCTGCGGGAAAACATTCAACTCCGTCAACGGTCTACGCTTCCATGTCAAATCACAACACCTGAACATAGCCAAATACACCTGCACACTCTGCAGCAAACCTTTCCGCACCCTAGCACCGTTCACGAAGCACAAACTATCTGAACATTCCATAGACGACAGAATCAAATGTAACGCATGCGACAGCATTTTTAACACTAAAACGCAATTGATCAAGCATAAAAATAGCTTTCATATGCTAGGTGTTAAGCATGCTTGCCCGCACTGCGAATACGAATGTTTCAGCGTAGAAGCGATGTACAAGCACAAATTCAAGCATAAAAGCGTGAAGGAGCATCACTGTAAGTATTGCAGGAAATCTTTCTTGAGGAAGACAACGCTGGATTTGCACGAGAGGATTCATACGGGAGACCGTAGGAAAGTCTGTAATGAGTGCGGACAGGCCTTTGTGCAGAAGGCCAGCCTTAACTACCACATGGCTAAATACCATCCTGAAGTCAAGTTTTAAAGCAAACAATATGGAACTGAACAGGGACGTTAGGAAATCTCGCAGGTTTGCAGGGAGCCAAGAAATGGTAATACAGAAAGGCGTTAACTACCATATCACTAAATACCATCCTGAAGTCAAATTTTAAAGCAAACAATAAGGAACTGAATAGGCACGTCCAGGGATCTCGCGGCTTTGAAACAATCAATAAAGAAATGGTAGGACAGAAAGCCAGCTTTAACTACCACATGGCTAAATACCATCCTGAAGTCAAGTTTTAAAGTAAAAATATGGGACTGAACAGACACATGAGGGACCTCGCAGCTTTGAAGCAGTCAAGAAAGAAATGGTGAAACAGAAAGCCAACTTTAAATACCACATCACTAAATACCATCCTGAAGTAAAGTTTTAAAACAAACAAAATAGGCAAGTTAAGAGATCTCGCAGGTTTGCAGGGAGCCAAGAAACGGTAATACAGAAAGTCAGCTTTAACTATCACATCACTAAATACCATCCTGAAGTCAAGTTTTAACGCAAACAATATGGAACTGAACAGGCAAGTTAGATCTCGCAGGTTTGCAGGGAGCCAAGAAACGGTAATACAGAAAGTCAGCTTTAACTACCACATCACTAAATACCATCCTGAAGTCAAGTTTTAAAGCAAACAATATGGAACTGAACAGGCAAGTTAGATCTCGCAGGTTTGCAGGGAGCCAAGAAACGGTAATACAGAAAGTCAGCTTTAACTACCACATCACTAAATACCATCCTGAAGTAAAGTTTTAACGCAAACAATATGGAAATGAACAGGCACGTCCAGGGATCTCACAGGTAGCAAAGAAACAGTGACACAGAAAGTCCGGTTACACTACCACATCATTAAATACCATCCTGAAGTCAAATTTTCAAGCAAAAAATATGAAACTGAAAACAAAAACAATGACGACCTCGATGGCGCAGCGAGCGAGAAGCCGACTGAGACGCAAAAGGCGTGTGCTCGATTCCGGCTGCGGTACAAAAGTTTGCATGTTCTGCAGATATTTGTTTCGGTTGTGTTACCATGCTCATAGTCGCCTGATGCTCGCGACACAGGGAATCCTTTTGTGGGGTCAGGACTATGAATGTGTCTATTCTAACATAAATACAAAACAGCCACATCCAGTGGCTAACGCGTTAGTTGGCTAACGCGGGAACTTCCGCCACAAACACAAACGCCGTTAGCTGGCGCGAGTATGATCTGTGGACCCGTAGGTCACCCATCAGGACCACGGTTTAGACATTAGCTCGTCAATTGGCAGCACGCAGTGCAATACGGGACGCGAAATTGCCCGCGTCCAAAATGTTAAATATTATTACGTAAAATAAACTAGAGGATATTATTTGAGATTTTTATTTTAAAAGGGCTTTCACTTATTAATAATTTAATTAATGATGTAATTAACAACATATCTATGAGATAGGTATCTTAAAATGTTGTATAGTACACAATATTTTAAGATGAACAATAGAAGTGTCTCTTCTGTTCTAGTAATTCTTAAATATATAACTTTCTACACAATGTATAGGAAGTTATAATTTTTTATAGGAAATCTTTGTTGACCATTTATTGTTTTGTTGTTACTCCTAACGGCTCTAGTTGTAACACGGAAATAAGACTCTCGGAACGAGTCGAAACTTAGTCGGTGCCTTCACCAATAGTGCAGTATGTGAAAATTCCAGTTTCTTCTACAATATGAAAACACACCACAATAATCATAAAATATTTTTTTTTTAAATACAGCCAAATTGAGTACCTCCTTTTTTTGGAGTCTGTTATAAATATCCTAATTAACTTTATTTTCCAACATATCAACATAAGCACACTCTATCAAGTCATGATTATCTACTCCAAGCTTAGTCTGAAGATCTTTGGCGATGGCCTGGCCTTCCTCCATTGTCTGTTCTGGACGTAACACCACTTCCAGCTCCATGAAATGACCAAGGTCCTGTACAGTATCAATGTGGATTCGAGTTTGACCAACCATGTAGAGTTTGCTGGAATAACAAACAGAATTAGAAGTATTAGCAATGCAAGCAAATCACATTTCAATTGTTTGATTCATAGTTCGGTTTATTAGGGTGGTTTGGGGGCAAATGGGGTGACATAGGGACTTTAGTCACAGTAGTTACTTCCTCTATTTTTGTACTATTCAGAACCTAGTTAAATCAAATAGATATACTTATTTTCAATACTAGTTGTTCTTCTTTTTGAGTAGATTTTATTAGACATGGGCGTTTTCGTTTTTTACCGCAAACAGTTATGTAACCGATATACAGTTTGCATATCGATATAGAAAACGGTTTTCGGATATCGATATCAGTCGCAGGGGTTTTTAGATAGCCAAACTAACAACGAAACGACAAACGCAAACTTGTTCAGTTATCAGTTTAGCAACTTGTAACTACGCCGGCGTGAAAACATGGACCAAAAAGAGTTACAATAGAAAGTAAACCATATTGTCAGCTTTCTATAATATATTTTTTACGCACGCCATTATCATGCAATCATGGCTAATGATAAGTCATATTCGCTCCATGTCGTTTCGTTTGGTTTTTGGTTTGTGAAGTTTTCGTTTTGTTTGTGTCTGTAACAGTTGAGGTTTTGATAAGTTAATGATATGGGTTATGTGGATTTAAATATCGATATCTAACCCATATCCGATATCAGTTACGTTTCGATATATCGAACTTATGTCTAGGATTGAATAGATGTATGGAGAACATGATTGATGGCGTGTCCTCCATTTGCAAAGGGGAAGATCTTCCACGGGGCTGATCCACTTGCCCGGGGTTCTAGGACAAACAGTTGTTAGTCGGAGGTATTATATATGTTCAAGTGAAAACTTTGCTTGCGCGATCTAGACGTTCTGATGCAATGCCATCTGTGTATTGACTGTGGTAGCTCTTTGTTGATGTGATGTCACGTAGCTAAGCCATGTGGCGAGAGATGTCGCTACAGATGTAAAGTATTTCACAAACTACCTACTAGTTTTATTGTGCTGGGAGACTGTATTGTATGTACGTCCGTGCAAAGCACAATCATGGAATGCACACCCCTGGAAAGTACAGCCAGTATTACAAACCATTTGGTTTGAATTATCTGGGTGTGCTTTCCATGGTCGTACAATACGCTCCGTACAAACCATTGTGCTTACCGTTCTTTTACTACTCGACCTCGCGCGCCCAAGCATTTCTTCAACATTGAATCAAGAAGCTTTGCTTTGCCGGTTTCTTCAGCCGTGAATTGCAAAAGTTCGTAATCACATAGCTTAGGGCCTTCTTTGTCTTCTCTATCGTAGCGGACGAGTGTGGCCGAATCGTCGGCGTAGAATCGCATCTTTAGCCGGCCGTCGTTCACGGAATAAAATGTATCGTCCTGTTTTATGAGAGTTGGCGCACAGCCACTAAGCTCTTCGGCAATTTTGCTAATGTTTTTGTAGTCTTTTATTTTGGCTTTTATTTCTACGTTCCTCATTGTGTCGACACTATGAGGATTAGATTAAAATAACAATCACAATTTTAGAAACTTTCTTTGGTAACGAACTAACCACCGAAAACGAAATCACGGTACCACAATATAAGCTTACTTTAAAACCTAGAAATTAAGTTGTTTGCTCCTCTTTATAACCAGTAAATTATTAAAAACTTGTTTGTTTACTTAGTTTTTAGGTTAACCTCAAATAGCAAAAAAACACCAACACAGATTACATAGTTAATAAATTCTAGTAACCACAGAGTCTGTATAATAACAATCAACGCAGTGTCGCCAACTGCTACCAGTGGCAAAATACAATTATAGAATAGAATAATCATACTGTGTGTACAAAGATGGGAGACATTGGTAACATTTAGTAACAACAGTTGCCCTTCCTGGGCATACAATAATAAAAATATATCTACAAAAACAAACAGGAAACATAATATACATGTATATATTCATTTATGTTATAGAAAACTTTTGAAATTAGACATTTTTTAGTGAGTTACGAAACATTGGTCCATTTAAACTTTTTGTAACAAGGGGTAGATTATTAAAAAAAAAATGCTTTAGCATTAAGTCCGCCTATTGTTCACTTTTTATAAAATGAGCAAATGTGCAGTAAATAAATAAATAAATATATAATCGCAGAGTAGAATGAACTGTTTTGATAGAAGCTATTATTAGTTTGAGGAATACCAATTCATAGGTAGGTATTTCATTTCTTACTTGAATATAAGTTTAAACAGAACGTAGTAGCACTCTTTATTGCATATTTTTAGCAATGTTGGTAAAACAGAAAAGAAAAAATGGGTTTGAAAAAGATAAATCGTGAAATGCAACTTAAAATGGAAAACACTACTATTTTTCTTTTTCTTTTTGTAACTTTATACACCCAACATCTGTCTAGCAACTTTTAGTACCTTATTATAGGGGAAAAAATAAGAAAGGTTACTAAAGGTTACTTTTTTATCTATTTTAGGTTAATTATGTCATGACTCTGCTGGCAACACTGGATATATTTTTTTCGCCCTTACGTTGTTGTTTTGTTTTGTTTATTGTGATTGTGTTGATGTGATGGGAGGTGATTTCTAAGTTCTAATAATGGAAAATATCGAAAATTTGAAGAACTGGGCGTCTCAGCCCGACGTATGTCGATGCTGTCTTTCGACCAGCGGTACTTGGGATTTACTGGCTGCGTACATAACAGACGCAGGTGAAAAAGAAGTTTATTCAGAAATACTTTTTGGCTGCTTTGGTATTTCAGTAAGTTAGTTTTTATTTAGTACTTTTAGTACCAATGTAATGTCCAGCGAAATACGAGAAAGATTGCCTTTTGATATTTTACCGCGAGAACGACAAATTAATTATCAGCGTACATTATAAACGGACAAGTGCGAGCCAGACTCGCGTCTAGAGGGGCATTTAGTATAATAAATAAATATCTTTAGAGTTTAAACAAAATCACTCTTTAATGTTTTTTTGGTTCCATTTCTTACAGTTTTGGTTTGGAACCCTAAAAATTTGGGGGGGTTTAAAAACTACTAATTACAGATAAATGGTTTAGGTAGGGTATTTAGGTATCTACATAAGTATGCCACCTCTACTTACCTCCAACCAGGTTTGGCTGATAGAAAAAGCTGCTGCCTTTAGCCCACCTGTTAAGGAGTTTACAAGACTCAGTTTAGCTCATAATATCTGTGGCTCATCAGAAAGTAGCAATACAAATTTATAACACAAAATAGCTATAATTGGCGGGCTAGTCTATAACATGACTATTCTAGATCACATAGGCTACTATTTATCCAGGTACCATGCAGGCATAGCCAGGGTTCCTCACGAACCAAATAGTATGTACAACCAGTTGTGCCATCACAAATATTAGTTCCGTTAGACACAAATTGTCAGAACTAGTTTTGCTATAAGTGTTCCCTAAATAGTAATGTTCCATATGACATCACCCTCTGTGTGGTCATAGAAAAAATCTAACAACCTAAACTCTCCGAGTCAGATCTGCCAAGGAAGGAATTTTGAGTTGTGCGAAGTTGTGTCTAATAGAACTAATATTTGTACAGGTTTTCCAATGACACAACTAGTTCGGCATACTGATTGGTCTATGAGGAACTTGCTGGCATAGCCATAAGCAGAGGCTAGAAATGTCTCAGAATAATCTTATATCTATGTTAAGTTTGTTGCTAATAATCTTCATATTGATAATTCTGGATTTAGATTTTTGATGAAATATAGAACATCTCATAATTACACTAATTAACAAAATTAATGGTAACAGCAAAAATTAATTTTGTGGTTTCAATTTCCACTTGTCTAATAATTAAAAAATGATTGTATGATCTATGTATAATATGTATGTATTCACAAAAAAATGTAGTATATCAGAATGTAGTTTCCATAACACAAGCTCATGATACCATGTGAAAATGTCCAGTATTATTTATTTATTAAACTTCTAAAACTCGGAATGGAGACCCTTTTAAATCTTAGCTTTTCCTTTCAATTAGACATTGCTATGGTGCCTTTGTTTCATTCTCATAGTGATTTTGCTATGGCCCAGGCCATTTATGTTATATATTCAAAAACTAAGTCAATAGGTTTTTATTAATCGAAATGGATCATTTAAAAAAGCCATCTTAAAAACTATGTGAATTTATAATATTAAAGTGAATTTACGCCGGTTCCTCGCGCGCGACCAAGCCTAGAAGAATCAGGCAACAAACTCTGCTTGGTTATTTTTGATGATCCTTCATTCAGCTTTGGTGGAATAGAACTCATTAATTCAAGTCAATAAAAAAAACATAAATAAATAAAATAGTCATTTTTCACACAGCATCAGCTAGCCCCAATCTAAGCAGAGCTTGTAGTATAGAAACTATATGACTGTTAAATTACTTATATACTATAATAGGTTTGTATTCATTACATAGCATCATATAGAAACGTCAGCTTAAAAACTACGGTAATTTAATATTTTAAAGAGAATTTATTAAGAAAGACATTCATTGGATCTCACTGTACTTTCAGTTGTCGTTGTTATCGGAGTGGGGAGGAGGGCGGCTGGCGTGTGACGCGTGCGTGGCGCGACTCCGCAACGCTCACTCCTTCAGGAAACAAGTCCAGAGGGCCGAGGAACTCTTTGTCGTCTACGTCAATAGTAGGCATGGTACGTTAACAGTAACATGAATCGTCAATAGTAGACATGGTTAGTTAATAGAAGACATGAATCGTCAATGTTAGACGTTAATTGTCAATAATAGGCATGGTACATCAATAATAGGCATAGTAAGTCAACAGAAGACATGATACATTGATAGTAGACATAGTACGTCAATATTAGACATGATACGTCAATGGTAGACATAAATCATCAATAGTAGATATGAATCGTCAAAAAAGGTTCTCAATTTGTCTGTATGTTTTATTTTGTGTGTATGTTACGCGATATGCTTATTTTCACTTATGAAAAAATCACACCCTTATGGGTGAAAAAATGGGAGATGAAATATGTATATTGGAGTTTTTATCAACTTTACTTTATTTGAAGTCGGTTTTTATTTTTCCTGATAAATATTTTACTTCTTATTAACCTGAACTGCGGTTTAAAACATGTCTGGTTTAGCGAAGTTTAGTTTTAAGGTAGCATTTTGTTCACATTTCGATTGAAAACTTTAGGAATGAGGCAACTTCCCCCTAACATAGCGCGTTTAGACGCGTCATACGTACTTTATTGACTTGAAAATTACACTTATTTCAGATAAAAACAGTTTACCTGATAATGAGGGAGTTGATTCGCGTTCAGATATTGAAGTTGCGAAACCAACTGATGATAAATCCCACTCAAGAACTAGAAGAAAAGATAATTGTACCGAAGACAATGAACCGTCCTCGGAAGTTGGTCATGAATATGAGCCTTATGAAGAGAACAATACGGTTGATGTTACAAGCACAGGTAAATATTTTCTTTTTTTTTAATATTACCAAAGATATACTACTTACTAGATACTACTAAAGAGGTAAAAAACTAATGGCTCACCTATTGGTAAGTAGTTACTTTGAAAATTGCAAAAATTCTGCAGAAATTCAACAACCGTTCCAGGGTGTCTCAAATACCACAAAAGGGAATGATATTAGCAGTGGAAATGTCACGTGACAGCTGCCAAGTTTTACCTTGACAAATTTGCGTTAGCGTGAAAGGAAAAGTAAGCTTGAGGTATTTGTCTAGACCCCCCTCCCACTCTGTTTCTTTTAATCTGTCTGGGCGTTTTGCAGGCGCCCGTTATGTGGTGGATGGATTTAAATGTAACTGTAGATAGATAGATATATAAACTCTATATTGTGCATAACACAAATTTACAGTATAAACACAGAAACAATAAAAGAACAAAAAAAAAACAAAAGAAATGCGCAGTGGGCGGCCTTATCGCTGAAAGCGATTTCTTCTGATGGAGAGAACTCTTTAAAATAATGACGGTGTTATTGTCTTACTGAAAGTGTGAAGAATAAACATAAAAATACAAATTAAACATTATTTTATATAATACCTATATCCAAATATATAAAACTAGCTTCTGCCCACGGCTTCGCCCTCATGGTACTCGGATAAAAAGCCTATGTGTTATTCTGATGTATATGCTATATTACTGTAAAGTTTCATCAAAATCCGTTCAGAAGTTTTTGCGTGAAAGAGTAACAAACATCCATGCTCACAAACTTTCGCGTCTTTAATATTAGTAGGATAGGATTCGTAGGATGACTGTACTTTCAGTTCTGGGGTCTAGACAAATACCACTTTCTGTTGCCGTTAACGCCTGCGGAAAGATTAATTTGTATGGAAATTACATTAGCTGTGGAAATGTTACGTGACAGCTGCCAAGTTTTGCAGTAGTCTCTGCGAGGCGCACGGTTATCATTTACCACAGTCGCTTTTTCGGAGAAATCGCTTTCAGCGATAAGACCGCCCATTGTGCATTTCTTTTTTTGTTGTTCTTTTTACTATGTTTCTGTGTTTATACTGTAAATTGGTGTTATGCACATTAAGAGTTTATCTATCTATCTTCTTTCATCGGTCACAAGGGGTCCAGACAAATACCTGACGCATACTTTTTGTTTCACGCTAACGCAAATTTGTCAAGGTAAAACTTGGCAGCTGTCACGTGACATTTCTACAGAAAATGCCATTTCCTTACAATTTTATCTTTCCGCAGGCGTTAACGTCAACAGAAAGTGGTATTTGTCTAGTCCCCCAGGGTGTCTAGAAAAATACCACTTTCTTTTGTATTGTATGGGAATGACATTAGCGGTAGAAATGTCACGTGATTGCTGCCAAGCTTTACCTTGACAAATTTGCGTTAGCGTGAAAAGAAAAGTAAGCGTGAGGTATTTGTCTAGAGCCCCCCTGTTTCATATAATCTGTCTGGGCGTTACGCAAGCCGTTGTGTGCTGGATTTCATTGTTACTTAAAATAATTTTTTGATTATTATTAGTTTAAATTCGTGTTCAGTACTTCAACAAGGTCGGCAGCCGCACGTGAAACAGGTGTCGGAGCGGAAGCGCATCCGGCTGACTTGCGACACCGTCCTGCGTGATACCACCGCGTGTCCGTTCCGACACCAGAACAGCTGGTTCCGATGCTTCTACTGCACGGAGCCGTTCATGGAGATACCGGCTCTGAGGCGGCACACGATCGCCGCACACTCGGACATAGAACATCAAATCAAACAGCTGAAACGTTACCCGCGTTCTTTGCAAGTAAGTTTATTAGTTACTAGCTTCGACCGCGTGGTATCCGGATAAAAAGTAGCCTATGTGTTATTCTGATGTATAAGCTATATTACTGTAAAGTTTCATCAAAATCCGTTCAGTAGTTTTTGCGTGAAAGATTAACAAACATCATCCTTACAAACTTTCGCGTTTATAATGTTGGTAGGAAGTAGGATAATTCATATTGTAAAAACGGGAATTTTCACGTACTGCACTATCGGTGAAGGCACCGACTGAGTTTCGACTTCCTTCTTTTTTTTCGGTAGTGCACGGCGCGACGCGGAAGGAGAAAGTCGCAACCACTCACCCTGATGAAGACTCTCGGAATGTGTCGAAACTTAGTCGGTGCTTTCACCGATAGTGCAGTACGTGATTATTCCCGTTTTTACGATATGAATAGTCAAGTTCACGATAGTTTTTGGAAGTAGGATAAATTATTATGAGTTTTTGTTTATGGTTTACGAGTGTTTTTATTCATTCAAATATAAAAAGGTTAAGACCAGAGCCACTTTGTATATTTGTTAGGGTTTCTAGTTTATAAGTTACTGCATTAGTTAAGTAACAAAGAATTTGGCTCCATTTCAAATCTATCTATCTATACTATAATAAGAATGTAACAGGTCAAATTCTGTACATTGAAGATATATATTTTTTTGTAGGGCACTCTTATAATCGATACTGAAGCCAATAATGTTTTTTTTTCTTTTTTTTTCTGTCTGTCTGTCAGAATCTGGGCCGCGCATAGCGCCGAAACTTATGAACGAATTCGAATGAAACTTGGCATGATTTGGAGTTCATAGTACGAGTTAGGACATAGGATACTTTTTATCCCGAAATTCAGCATGGTTCCCTTGGAAGAGGGGATCAAATACAAAATGTGTACTTAGTTGAATTTCATTAACGCGTAGTCCAATTTAATTAATTCTTTTTTTGTTAGAAAGGAGGTACTTAAAAGATTGATGGCAATCGCGAACGAAGTCGCGGGTACGGCTAGTACAGCTATAATTTTATTTTCAACTAGCTGCGCCCCGCGGTTTCACCCGCGTAAGTTTCGATTCCGTGGGAATATCGGCGATCTAATTAAATTTTAGAACACAAAAGGTGCTATTGTGACTTAACTTAGATAGTAAGATATATTCCCTCGCGGACTTTTTTGTAGGTAATGAGTATTTTAATCATGTAGTACATATTTTTTATGTATCATCAATAGTTTTCTCAGCGCACGCCAAATAATAAATTTTATAGGCAAAATTTTGCTACTTTGGGTTACATTATTGCAATTTTCTTAAGGATCTCAATTTTTTTTTTTATAAATTATATGCCTATGTTACTTCCTGATAATTTAGCTTTCATTTGGTGAAAAATGGTTAAAATTAGTCCAGTAGTTTCGGAGCCTATTCGATACAAACAAAAAAATATTTCCTCTATAATGTTAGTAGAGGTATAGATAATATTATCTTTATTCATGTGCTGTTACAGATCGACATAACAGAGCTAAAATGCAGACTCTGTAACATAAACTTAAGCGACGTGGACACGATGCGGCTGCACTTCAAAAGCGTTCACTCACTACTCATCTACAAAGAGTGCATAGCTGATTACAAAGTGAACACCTGCCCTTACACGTGCCATCTCTGCGAGAAGCAGTTCCACGTGTTCAGAACTCTGACGACACATCTGAACGAACATTATGCTAATTTCATATGCGCTGTTTGCGGGAAATCCTTTATAAACTCGAAACGACTCAAAGTCCACAATCGTACGCATGAGGTGATAAAATTAACGACTAGTTTTTTTTTAACACCCCAATTAGACACATTCATTTGTTTATTTCAAATTACAAACATTTTTACAAAAGAGCTTTCCTAATACAATAATTGCCTCGATTCTGTAGTACACTGACTAAACTAAATTTAAACTGTTTTTTTTACATCCTAATTAGACACATTCATTTGTTTATTTCAAATTACAAACATTTTTACAAAAGAGCTTTCCTAATACAATAATGGCCTCGATTCTGTAGTACACTGACTAAACTAAATTAAAAATGTTTTTTTTTACATCCTAATTAGACACATTCATTTGTTTATTTCAAATTACTACCATTTTTACACCCTGATGAAGACTCTCGGAATGAGTCGAAACCTAGTCGGTGCCTTCACCGATAGTGCAGTACGTGAAAATTCCCGTTTTTACAATATGAATTTTTACAGAGGCTTCCCTAATACAATAATTGCCTCGATTCTGTAGTACACTGACTAAACTAAATTTAAACTGTCGCTCTCTTTTAATGATAGTGTACGCAAGAGATGGCATGAATTTTACTGCTGTCAAATCAGTTTACGTGCCGCTTTTCTTCGTGTTTATAGTCAGCATGTTTTGAAATCACGACTAAATTTGTACGGAAAACTTAAATCTGACTAATTTGACAGCACTAAAATTGTAGCTACCTCTTTCTTGCTTGCACTAAGTAAAAGAGAGCGACAGTTCAAATTTAGTTTAGTTAGTGTACTACAGAATCGAGGCCAATGTAGTCCATAAATACACTCACTCCATACAATAACACAAAAAATAAATAAAAAAATAATGCTGGACATTTTTCACACAGCGTCATCTAGCTCCAAACTAAGCAGAGCTTGTATTATGGGAACTATATGACTGATATACTACTAATATACTTTTTTTTTGTAAATACATAAATATTATACATTGAAAGACCCGGAACAAATATTTGCAGATCTTACAAACATTCGTCCCGTAACAGGAATCGAACCCGCAACCTTCTGCGTCTCAGGTGGACCTTCGCCCACTGCGCCACAGAGGTCGTCAAATAAAGACCACCTAGCATTTACAAATCATTTAGTGAACAGTGGAATAAGTTTATACTCTCTATAACTAGATTGAGTACTTAGTCCTGACCCCATTAGGGTTTCCTGTGTTGTGGGTATCAGGACCAAAACACCCAGACCAGTTTTTTTTTTAATAAGGTGGGCGCGTTCCCGTGCTCGGAATGTGGGAAGGTTTTAACGACGAAGAGCTCGCAAGCTAATCATATGGAGAGCCATTCGAGACGCGTCATCCGATGCCAGATTTGCTCGAAGCCGATGAAACATTATAACGACAGGTGAATCGAATTAGAAAAAATAAAAACTATTCTCTATTTTACGTTGCGCGGAAATTTATCCATTGAGCCATCCATCGATTGATCCATTCATCTATCTATCGATCCATTCATCCATCGGTCCATCCATTTATCCATTGATCGATCCATCTATCCATCGATTCATACCATTATAAATGTGAATGGGGGACAGCGGAAAAAATAAATTCCCAGGAACAGAAAACTTTCCTTGTCACTCTTCAGAAAAACTTCACGTTGTCCCTCGATGATGCCGAAAATCGGGCGACAACGGGAATAACCCGGAAAATCTAGTTTGAGTTTATTCTCTTAACTTAAGTATGATGCATACATTTTATTGAGAGATGGTACTTACCCTAACCTGGCAAACATGTATGAGTAATACGAAGAGAGTTAAAGCGAAATAGGTATATATGTCAAGACCGCAAATTGAAATCCGCGACCTCTGCCTACCCCGCCGGGATAGAGACGTGAGAGTATATATGTCACCCTGATGAAGACTCTCGGAATGAGTCGAAACTTAGTCGGTGCCTTCACCGATAGTGCAGTACGCGAAAAATCCCGTTCTTACAATATGAATATATATGTTATTGTTTTTTTTTGTTTACAGAATCAAACACATGTCCAAAGAACATAACATCACGCACACATTCAAATGCCCTATATGCTCACGAGAGTACAATATAAAGCATTATCTAGCGACGCATATAAGACAGACGCATGGACATAAAAACAACAAGTGTGGGGAGTGTGGTATGGCGTTCGTGACGAATCACTGCTTGAAGAAACATATGCTTAAGCATAGCGGCGTGAAGGCGTATCCTTGTACCGTTTGCAGCAAGGCGTACGCGCGTAGCTACACTCTGAGGGAGCATATGCGAGTTCACGATAGATAAGGCGTAGGCGTACGGCACATTCGGAAATGAAGATTTTGTGGATTTTGACGAAATGTCGACGAAATAACTCGAAATAATTCTTAATCTTGTTAGGGTTAAGCTCGTCTTTCTACATGTCTTATATGTTTTTTGTCTATTTTCTGTGTGTATAATAAAGAATAATTCTGAATAATGACCGGGTAGCGACCACAGACTAGTTACGGATACTGAGTATGTATGTATGTAGGTATGAGTCCAAAACTACAAAAATATTGCATACAGGCTACAACATGTACAAGATTGCTACAAGACGAATAGAGCCGCGAGTCTAAAGAAGTGTATTGTGTACGAGCGTTCACGATAGATAAGGCGTAAGCGCCACACATTCTAGAATGAAGATATTGTAGATGTGACAAAATTTCGACGAAATAACCAGATAATTCTGAATAATGACTGGGTAGCGGTCACAGACTACTTAGGGATAATGCGTATGTGTGTAGCGAAGTCTATAACTCCAAAAATATTGCATACAAGCTGTTGTCATAGACAATGAGTTGATAAGAGGTTAGACGAATAGAGCCGCGAGTATAGAGATGTGTATTGTGTATGTTAACCATTAAAAAATAGGCATGTGATATGAATTGGATTAGTGATGTTCCCTCTATATCGCCAATAATCGATGTTATGTTTTTATACTTATTAAAACTTAAACATACACTAAAGCGTTTTTTTTTTAGTTTGAGAGAAGTGGGTTCTATGCGTATAAATACCAAACAAAACATATTACATTATATGTGTTTTTACTTCACTGGAATTTAGCACTCTATATACCATCATGTAGTGTACTAAATTAATTGTGAATTAATAATAAACAAATAATTGTTAAATTAAGTTTTTTTTCATCAACATTGGATGAGCGGCTTTAAATCACCAAAATGGAAAGGATCTGCATTATATGTGACTACTATATTACGTCTAGCATATCTATCTAGCATTCATACTTGTATGAATAAATATAATAAAACATTTAGCTATCTAAAGACCGTTTCAAACGATCTATAGATCAACTGCTCTAGATCACTACCAGACAGAAGCGTTCCCAAAATGCTGGCATCATTTCCACGCTGAATCGCAATGCTAATGCGTTAAACTAGATAAGAGCCAGCACTCAGACAGCGAAAGAATTTTGAAATAAATAAATTCAATAAACATTTTTACTCAGGCACTTTATTTTGAGCCGCGCGCGCTCTTACTGCAGTGTGGAAATTGGAAGGCAGGTTGGAGTTGCCGGTAGATTTATCCTTCGTTAGTGTCAACTGTCACATTGCCGGAATGCGTAAGCATGTACATGTGACAGAGCTAACTTGCACAAAGCGTTAAGTATACGAGGTCTCGTGGATATAAAATTATCAGGGAGAGGCTTCAGAGGGGGTTTCATCAATTGCATGGCTAAGGGCCTATCAATCTGACGCGGTGCTGATCAAAGATAAATGGATGTCAAAGTTCGGTAAATGTATTGATTTATCACTAACCGCGTCAGTGTGACTGGGCCATTTGCAAGTTGGAATAGTCAAGGCCAATTAAGTGACAGCTAGACTGTTGCGTTTTTTTTTCAAACTTTTTGCGGATTTGGGGAAATTTTGCTACTTTGAGCACATTGTTTATTCACCAGCGTGTTCAACGTTCGTTTCTATGGTTGCATTAAACACTAGGTTTCACAGTTTCATTAATTGCTGTTCAAGCCAGTTCAAATATTAAGCTTTGAGAGTCGATCGTAGTATTTTGAGTACCTATTCGCTTGCTATTCAATGAGAAAAAAAAATCTATAACACTCCCGTCAGGAGGTTAATCCGTCTTACAAAATACCCTTACAAAATCTCTTCAATAATCTACCTACGTAGTTAGAGCAATTCAAATAAATATTTAAACAAATATGTACCTACCTACTTATTTTTTTGTTATTTAGTCAGGTCACTAGTATATAAAGAGGTTGTAATTGGTAAAAACTAGCAACTGGACACTTTTGAGCTAGCTATGAACTGTTAAGAAGTGACAGTTTAGACTACTTTCAAAATTTAGCTGGTTCAGATGGACCCCATTTTTCGGCGTTTTTCCGCCATTTTTCGGCGGCAGCTACATTTCTACCATATTCCCAAAACTCGACAAAAATGTGAAGATTAGATCTAACTATGGAAATTTACGTTGCGACTGAGTTCCAACCACGAATGGGGAGTTTTCTAAATGAAATAAGTGAGAAGCTGAGCTTCTTCAAATATTATCTACCTACATTGATAGGTAAAGTCAAACCAACATTTTAGTTCTTCACTATTGAAAGCGGATACATTTTCGTGCACCCGCTTACGAATTGTAAACCCCCATTTTTTTGTCACGCCAACGTAGACTCCCGTCGATTGTCCCGTGGACCCCTGGGGGTCCACCTGGAGCACTTTGGGACTAATGGTTTAAACAAACGATAATTTACTTTAGCAGCTGAACACCAATAAGGTGTTTAGCTGAGCATGTGTCGGGTGCGTAACGCTACTTTTCAGCTGTCACCAAAAAAAAGTATTGCTGCAGCATCTGTGAAATTGCGAAGATGGGTGTATAAATTGTGCTTCAGCTTCTGATTCGGCAAATTTATGAATATTTTGTAGTACTTTCTATTTTTATGTTATTAAATGCATGAAATGAGTATTGTTCATTACTAAGAACAAAGCTCGCTAATCTAAGGAAAATCTGGTACTTAGGAATAAATTTTCATAAATAAGGTACCTAGGAAAAAAAATATAAGTGGAATTACTGGCAACGCTTAGTTCACAGCACAGAGTACTTTTTGTCACAGATAATATTATACTAAAAATATCTAAATATTAGTATTATTTATCTATGGTTTTGTTTGGTTATTTCAATTTCAATCAGTATATAACAAAGTACTCTGTTGATTTCAATTTTACTTCCAAAAGTTCCAAATTAAAAATCGTAGTTATTGTAAAATTGCGGTTATCTTTATTTACCTCATTCATTGGCTCCACCAATTAGTTTCATTTTATTTGACGCCGTATTTTTGCATCGTCGCTAATGGCGTCTAAAAGAAATAAGATTAAAAAATTAACGAAAGGTGCAAGGAAAAAAATGTTTGCAAAGAGATGGCGGTTTGTATTAAGCTTATAAAATAGTACTCATCCATCAACAAACAAATATAATCTCACAAATAGCTTACCAAATAAACATACCTAGGAAGTGCTTCTGGGTGTGGAACCAAATCCATGTCTACAATCCTGTGCAAGAGGGCGAAGGCTTTAGTCAGTTAGCGGTTAATTTCGCCTATAACTAGCTTCTGGCCGCGGTTTCGCCCGCGTGTTACCCGGATGTAAGGTTGCCTATGTGTTATTCTGATGACTAAGCTATATTACTGTAAAGTTTCATCAAAATCTGTTCAGTAGTTTTTGCGTGAAAGAGTAACAAACATCCATCCTCACAAATTTTCATTTGGGGGGGGGTCTCGGTGCTTTTTTTCATAAAGCACCTAGCATCCAGCGCACTCTTTCGCACTCTATCAATTATTCATTTGATTTGATTGAAAATGATTATGAACACAATTTATTACAGGGTTCTTATGCTTCCGGTCACAAAAAATGCCACCCATTATATATTTGTGAGTTTATTTAACAATTTATGTCTAACGCTGGAGAGAAGGGGCACTATCAAATTTCTGCCCCCCTACGCAAAGATCGTAGATCTGGGGCTGCCTGACTGTGAATTCAGGCTCTAGTGATTTTGCATAGTAGTTAGCATACCACCGGGCAAGTTTTAAGCCTATCACCACTTTATTGTAACACTAACCAATGGCAAATCTTCAAACTTTTTGGTTCTAGATGAAGTCTGTTTCCTCTCAATGTTTTCTTTCATTTGGTACCATGATACTCATAGTTCCTCAAACCCACGACGCGGAATCCTAGTGTCGGGTATGTGTTTATTTCTTTGATGGTTTTGATTGTATGTACGAAAATAAACTTAAGGAATAAAAAATCCATTGGCGGTTAGAGAACCCATTTCCTTCAGATATGGAACTTGGAGTAAAGTCCACTAAGCCAACACAACCAGGCATAATTACAAGTTTAACGGGTCTTTATTGCGTTCACCTTTTTTATTATTTTCCCGACGTTTCGATTGCATTGCAACAGCCGTGGTCACGGGATGACGAGTATACAGAGCTACCGTCGAGAAATAGAGGCAGTAGCCGCAACTACCCTCATTTCATCTTCGGAATCAGAAAAGCTCATGTTCACATTACGGCACACGACACTAACCGTATCACCGCACTGCACAATCGGATCGCGACTTGAACATCTGTTTATCACGGGGTTCCAGGATGCAGAGTCTATAGCCATCTTCACTTCTTCGAAACGTCGGTAAAATAATAAAAATGGTAAAGACCCGTTTAACTTATAATTATGTATGTTATCTAATCACGAAGGTTTGAAAATACTACAACCAGGCATATTTCACTCTGCAGTTTAGGTACGAAGTTATATGTATAGTTAAATAAATAAATAAATAAATAATGCTGGACATTTTCACACAGCATCATCTAGCCCCAAACTAAGCAGAGCTTGTATTATGGGAACTACATGACTGATATACTACTTATATACATTTTTTTTTGTAAATACATGCATAATATACATAGAAAACACTCAGACCTGAGACAAATATTTGCAGATACAAACATTTGTCCCGTGGCGGGAATTGAACCCGCAACCTTCTGCGTCCCAGGCGGACCTTCGCCCACTGCGCCACAGAGTTGCCAATGATGTGCAAATTAGGTGGCTATAATGCAGCATTCTACTTTCCATATTGTAAAAACGGGAAAAGTCGCAACCACTCATCCTGATGAAGACTCTCGGAATGAGTCGAAACTTAGTCGGTGCCTTTACCGATAGCGCAGTACGTGAAAATTTCCGTTTTTACAATATGAGCATTCTACTTATTGTTTTTGTCTTCAAGCAAAGTCAGCTCAAAGACGGGACTGCAAGAGCTCATTGAATCATTCTATTCTTTACCAAAAAATCACATGGGGTATATAAAAGGTTGCTGTTATCAACCCAAAGTCCCCAGCTATTTCAAGGTGTTGGACTGGTCGGAGTCAGGTTAGAAGGGGTTTACAAAATACACCCCAATGCGGACCAGATGTAGTTTTATTTCTCTCCTTTACAAATTGAATCCTACTATAATATTATAAATGCAAAAGTTTGTGAGGATGGATGTTTGTTACTCTTTCATGCAAAAACTACTGAAAGTATATCAATGAAACTTTACAGTAATATAGCTTATACATCAGAATAACACATAGGCTACTTTTTATCCGGGTACTACGCGGGAGAAGCCGTAGGCAGAACCTAGTAAGACAATAAAGTAAGATTGTAAACATGTTTTTTTTTTAGGTTGGCACTGTTACGCAAGTCTGAAGTAATTGATAATAAGCCAGCTGAACCAGTAATTGAGTGAGTATTAAGCTTATAATAATAATGCTGGACATTTTTCACACAGCATCATCTAGCCCCAAACTAAGCCTGAGCTTGTATTATGGGAACTAATGACTGATATACTACTTACATACTTATTTTCTTTGCGAATACATATATATTATGAAAATACCCAGACCTGAGAAAAACATTTGCTAATCATACAAACACTAGCTTCTGTCCACGGCTTCGCCCGCGAGGTACCTGGATAAAAAGTAGCCCATATGTTATTCTGATGTATAAGCAATATTACTGTAAAGTTTCATCTAAATCCGTTCAGTAGTTTTTGCGCGAAAGAGTAACAAACATCCATCCTCATAAACTTTTGCGCAATTCTAATATTAGTAGGATAGGATTTGTCCCACTGCGGGAATTGAACATGCAGAAGGTTGCGCTTCTGCATCTCAGGCGAGCCTTCGCCCTCTGCGCCACAGAGCTCATCAGATCTGTAGTCCTTTTAAGCTCTTTTAAGTTTAGTCTTTATAAAGATTCTTCTTCATCTCCTTATAGAAGTCTGATAACACGTCTTATGGAGTCTGATAACATGTCCCACCTTATAATATTGGTTTACCTGCAAAGCCAATGTCATGAGCATATACCTCTACTATATGTGTTTGTCATAACAGGTTTTTTGTATATGTTTTTTTTGTCTGTCATTTCATCTCTGAAATGCTTAATATCCAATTTAAAAAAAAAGCGGTAATTAGCTTAAAACTTAAAATGGCTCTTAAATTGGTATCACCTTAAGTCACTTGTGGCTAAAATAAGTAGGGGGTTTTAAAATTTAAGTCTGGCTTGTGTAAATGATGATTGTTTTTTTTAAAGATATCCTGACCACAGTGAGGACTGGCTAAGCTGTCAAATTGACATCAACAAATTAGTTAAGGTACCAGCTTATCTTAACCCCAGCCTAGCACTATGTTTAAGTAAATAAAAAAGTGGATAAGATGTGTCCAGACATTTTGTGTAAGGGTCAAGAAGTTACCTCATAAGTTCATAACTCTTACGAGCAAATTTTCATTGGTAGTTCCTATCAAACGCTAATTTTTAACTTTGTTTACTACTTCTAGGACACAAGGTTAGAAAGTAAGAAGGGCTACAACACCAATCAATATTTGCTACTTAAAGTCTTATATTTCCTGGATGAAAGTTTAAAATCAAAAATAATTAAGGAAGCATGGAATGTTTTTTGAGACTTAATTAATCTTACTCCAAGTTAATCAAACCCGTCGTCAATGTCAAATGTCGATCATATTAAATCAAAATGAGTAAATTTTGTTGGGTTATTCCACAAATCCCCCCTGAAAAATCCACCTGAGGGGGAAAACTGGAATCTTAAAAAAGTCTAGAAATCCCCTTGATATCCCCTTTAGAGGGGAAAACTGGAAAAAATGCTATTCCTAACCTAAGGTTGTTCGACTCCCGTCGTGCACCAATGGTTCTGTTCATTGTGATGATATTAACGTTCGATTTTTCCAGCCAAATAATTTAATTGATGAGAAAAAATTGCCAACAAAAAGTATTTTGCCCACAGAGGCAAATGATGTTGCTGAAACTAAGAATATCCTACCTGCACAAGTAAGTTTCTACCAAATAAACTGTATATAAAGGCAAGCGTACACACATCCGCATCGTACGCATCGGACGGATCACATTCAATAATGCTGGTAATTTTTCACACAGAGTCATCTAGCTCTAAAGTAAGCATGTGATATGAGAACTACATGACACGTTTTATTTTTTTGTAAAATACATACATATTATGCATAGAAAACCCAGACCGGAGGCAAATATGTGCAGGTCATACAAATATTTGTCCCGCGGCGGGAATCGAACCAATAACCATTTGCGTCTCAGGCGGGCCTTCGCCCACTACATCGCAGAGGTCGTCAATAAAGGTCGTATACTTCAGGCATAGCGGTCTTCGCACCTCTTGCGTCTCAGCCTTCACTTAGATCGTCAATGTATGGATCGGGGCAAAGTAAAATGATAGTACATAAAATAAATTATGTTACTTCTGGTGTTAGATACTCTAAGTTACTTGAATCCTGGACCTTTTACATTTGTAGATAATTATTATTTTGGAGAGGCCTATGTCCAGTGGATTTCTTAGTGATAGTAATTTTTATTTGTACGTATAATTTTATTATTTTTTATTATTTTGTTCCAGACAAATTATATAATAGACGAAGAATTCGTCCCGGAAGAGAAATGCATTGATATAAAATTAATAGATATTGATGAGAAAAAAGATGTTTCGCCCATTGATGTAAGTGGAACATTTGTCGATTTTGCAATAGTCTCTGCGAGGCGCACGGTTGTCTTTCACAACAGTGGTTCTTTCATCGGTCACAAGGAATCAATCAATCAAACAAATAAGAATCGAATGATCTAAAGTCATCATCTTCTTGTTCTTATCCCACATTACGTGGGGTCGGCACAAAATGTTTTCTTCTTCCACTCTCCTCTATCAGCCGTCATCTCAGTACTCACTCCTTTCTTAATTATGTCATTCTTCACACAATCCATCCATCTTTTCTTTGGCCTACCTCTGCTTTTATTTCCATCCACATTAATATTTAACACTCTTCTCGTAATGTGACATTCTTCCCTCCTTATGACATGCCCATACCATCCTAACCTATTACTCCTCAACTTTTCCGTCACGAAGTTTGCTACTTTCAAACTTCCCCTGATATATTTCGAGAATGGACAAAATATGGAATGAGTCCATATTTTGTCTATTCTCGAAACTATACTCATCCATCTCAACATTCGCATCTCAGCTGCGTGCACTCTTCTTTCATCAATCCCTTTGCCAACACTCCGATCCATACAATACGACAGTTCTTATGATCGTTTTGTAACTTTTTCCTTTGAGCCTAAGGGGCATTCGTGGATCACATGTAGTTCCTGTAACCTGTCGCCATTTCATCCATCCCGCATTTATTCTGTTCCTCACATCCGATTCACATCAATCGAATGATCTAAAGTGCGAATCGCTTGCCTAGATGGCAAGTGAATAAGACCTGAAACTCATTTACAGTTGGCGTCACCAACTTGTTACCATTCTGGGATTTAAAGATTTACCCCCTTAATCATTATCACTCCATAACTTCAGCTCGATAAAAGTTGTCCGCTTCTATCATTTGTTTAAGTGTTCGAAAAGGACAGGGCTAGAGTTGTCGAGCCGATAATGTAAGGTAGTGATTATGAATAAGAAGGTAATTTTTTTATTCGTAAAAGTATATTTTGTTAAATTTTCTGAAGCAAAAATGTAGCCTAAGACTAAATACACAATTAATGATGAAACAAATCTTGTACCTACCTACTCAAGTCTAGGTTGGGTGACGAGTTCTAACTCGTTCTGAATACGAGCATTTAGATAGGAGAGAATATGGCCGTTTTTAACGAACATATTTCTTCTTTCACATCTTGCTGGGTATGAGTTAAAAACAGGTAGACAAACACACGCACAAAAAAGTAGCACAAAATTTCATTGTATTTACACATGTCTAAATGCCCAGAAGTGGGGTCAGTGATCAAAATACAGCCAGTTCCATGTCCGGACTATAACTACTGAATTACTCATAACTAAACTAGCGTCATTCTACCGTAGGCTGATGAGTGGGTGCTCGAGCAGACCCTGTGTCGTTGCTGTCACGCCGAGGGTGTCTTCAGCAGCCTGCAGGACACGGCGCTGTCGGAGCACATCACCTACAACGACATGCTGTCCACCTGCTTCAACATTCAGGTACCGCCTGAGACCACTATCGACTATCGTAGGCTGATGAGTGGCTGCTCGAGCAGACCTTATGTTGTTGCTGAACGGGTATTTTAAGATTTTCCAAAACTACACATCGAACTGACAGCAAAACATTGTAAAAAATGTCGACATGCTGGAACTCGTGTGTGAATGTATTAAGTAAAGTTAGCGCCCTTAATGTCTTAAGTCGGCGCATTGTTGGCATGTAGTGTTCGTGCCGTGGGACAGGCAAACAACTGGTGCCAACGGCGTAGAAAGTGTCTGCGATGCTGTCGTTCGCACAACAATGAATGCTGTCAATGAACAGCATATCATTAATATGCAGTAAAAATAGCGTTGGCGACAGTACATAGCCTTGCGGGACGCCAGTATTGATGCCAGTATTGATGTATGAAAGCTCGTAGAGGCGAGAATAGAACACAGTTCAGCAGCACACCGCTTCAGCTCCACAGCCGGTATACCTGGCCCGCTCGACTGAACGTCCAGAGAAAGCAGTTTCCGCCGGTCTTCTCGTTGTGTAATTTTGATTTCCGGTATAGAGATATCGCACCACGGGATGGTGGGTGGCACGGCGCCCCCGTCGTTCTAAGTCGAGTTTGAGGCAAAGTGACTCCCCAGAAGATGGGCTGTTTCTTAAGCGCTATGGGTCAGATTACCGTCTGTTTTTGAAGTGACAAAATTTTTCATATGCAGCTTTAACCAGCGACCAGGGTGTCTAGACAAATACCACTTTCTGTTGGTGTCAACGCCTACGAAAAGATTGAATTGTATGGAAATGACATTAGCTGTGGTGATGCCACGTGACTTCTAGTTTACCTTAACAAATTTGCCTTTCACGCTTGAAAGGAAAACTAAGCGTGAAGTATTTGTCTAGACATCCAGAACGCACGACTTCCAAACGGGCAGCGTGATAGCCACTCGTCAATTCTGCCGATGAAATCGAATTCGTTCCTGGTATATGCTTTCTCACTGAACCTCGGAGCAGCATTAAGGTTGCAATCCACATCATAAATGTTAGGATCCATATTTGTACGGGCCGTGGTCCAAGCCTCATATACAGTTTGCTTAAGTAGTTTAGTCTCTCTGCAAGGCCGATTAAATCACGGTTGCCAAAACAGACACATAGTGTAACGCGCATGGGGATGGTAATGAGATATGGTGGTTGCAGTTGTTCCCGGTGTCGAGCGGGCTGGGCGCGGCGCTGGGTGCGGTGTGCGGGCTGTGCGCGGCGCGACTGCGAGATGCGTATTCCTTCAGCGAGCAAGTCCGCGCGAGCGAGGCGCGATTACTGCATCTTTACCAAAGAAACTGTATCAAAGGTATAACTATGCATGATTGGCTCGGCGGCGACTTTGCGGAAAACGATTCCAAGAGATTCATCATTATCATATGCATCCTGTCTCATACCACTTCTGAGCATAGGCCTCGATCTTGCGTCAATCGAGTCACAAGGATCACTTTGAAACGTCTTATTTTTTCTATTGCTTGTTCCTCCGCAACCGAGCCAGGAAAGATTGGCTAGGAAACAAGTCTGGTTGTTCTTTTTAATGATCCTTTTAATTCGTTTTAATGATCCGCCGCGGGACAAGTGTTTGTATGATCTGCAAATATTATGTCTCGAGTCTGAGTATTTTCTGTGTATGATATGTATGTATTTACAAAAAAAAGTATTTAAGTAGTATATCAGTCATCTAGTTCCATAATACAGTCAAGCTCCGCTTAGTTTGGGGCTAGATGATGCTGTGTGAAAAATGTTCAGCATTTTTTATTTATTCTTTTCAGTCGCTGCCACTATTAATATAGAAGTCAAAGAGGAATTGAATGCTGATGAAAATAATGGTGAGTGAGATTATATTTCATAAAGTACAGAGACTTTGAGGATACCAAGCAGGAGATGATGATGATGATGATGATTTATATACCTATATTGCTGTAAAGATTCATCATCAAAATCCGTTCAGAAGTTTTTGCGTGAAAGAGTAACAAACATCCATCTTATAAGTAGTACTTAATAGGAACATCAAAAGGAAATAAACAAACCAACTAAATTAAACTAAGATGCGCGTTGTGTGTGTCCCATACATCCATGGAAGAGGGGTGAGTGCGGCTTCATGTGGCCGGGGTTTCCTTCAAAAACTCCAGTCAGGCTCAGAGCCAGGTTGATGAAGGGGAACATCCGGCTGTTGCTTGAGAGTGGCTGTTTACTATAACGTTATTTTGTGTATGATGCCCTCTATTTCATTAAAGCTTTTGGTTTAATAATTAACCAAAAAACTACTCTAAAAATAGAATGAGAACTAAAATGAGAAAGTGTGTGTTTGTGTGTGTGTGAATTTTTGTTACTACGTATCTCCGTAACTAAAATGCGTAACCGGTTATGATGAAATTTATAATGAAGATAGTTTAGGTTCTGGAATAATAAAGGGGGGTGTAAGGGAGTTCAAAACGAGCGAAACGCGGGCGGAAGCTATTAGAAAATAAAATAGTGGTGGTGAATTTGCCTCCAGCTACATGTTGCCATGCCGCAGCGCTGGTTTGCAGCTGAGACCAGTTTTGTCTTTGAATTTTTGGTTGTAAGAAATGCTTTTCTGTAATAATCCCTGTGAACAGCGGCCAGATGTTGATATGGAAATTTTATTTAATTAGATTGTATCGTTACGGGCTAGGGTCACTTCACTGGTCACTGGTATCGCTTCTTCATCACTTCAAATAATTAACTTCCAAAATCTTGAAAAGAGCTGTCCCTACCGGTCGCTTGCCGCGCTTATAGATCTCGTAAGGCGTTTCTTCCAGAACATTCTCGTAGGGGGCGTGGCTCGCACGCTGCCTCGCTCCGCCCCGCCCCGTCTCGTACCGCATCAAACACTCTAAAAACTACCGGCTTGTACTAGCGCGGTTAGTGCCAGTCGATGGCGGTAACAAGTAGTGCGTCCATTTGATAAGAGATGGCGCTAGCGTACCGTAGTTAGCTAGGCCGCGCTCTTCACATTAGGTTTGAATGTACAACGCGAAGTCGTGGGAAATTCCTTTAGTAGGAATTATTCCACTTTGCCCCACCTAGGCGTCCCACTGGTGGGGCAAAGTGGAATAGCTTAAAATTTGCAGTGTAATGACATTGTGACTCATAAAGATAGACGACCTCGGCGGCGTGGCGTGCGAGTGGCCGGCTAAGACGCAAGGGGTGCGGCCTCGATTCCCGCTGCGGTACAATAAATGTTCTGCAGATATTTGTTCTGGGTGTGGGTGTTGTGGTACCACGGGATGGCATTCGTAGTTTCTGATACCCACGACACAGAGAATCCTAGTGTGGGGTCGGGACTATTTATGTAACACTTATGTATTACTAGCTTCTGACCACGGTTTCGCCCGCGTGGTACCCGGATAAAATGTATATGTGTTATTCTGATGTACAAGCTATATTACTGTAAAGTTTCATCAAAATCCGTTCAGTAGTTTTTGCGTGAAATAGTAACAAACATCCATCCTCACAAACTTTCGCGTTGATAATATTTAGTACAATGTATCCTGTTTACAGATGCTGATTCTGAAATAGACTCCTGCGAAGAAACATCAGAACAGCTTCCAGGTGAGAATAAAATTTATAAACACTCAAAATGTACATTAAAAAAAACACGCTCGCGACTGTAATTCTCATGATGGAGATCCTGAGATCCATGCTCTGAGCATATATATATGACGGAGTGTCTGTCAGGAGGGCCATTTGTTCACCAGTGTGGTTTCATCAGGAACCTCAATATCTTAGAGATTCTCAATGATACTCCTTCTTAAATCTTGGATACAGTTTACAATACAAGGGCTTGTCAATTAATTTTGATAAACTTGGGTAAACGGATTAATTCATTGCGAGCATTCAATCCTCTTGCATCATTACTAAAATACAAGACGGACCATATTTTTCACCAAGCCGCCATGACAATCGATAAAGACGCTTCCAAATACATTTTAATCTCGAACCGCCGTTCTTCAATTACTTCTTTTTAAACATGTTTCATTTTCGAACCAAAGAGATATATATATAGATTCTAAAAAAACTTCGCCTGCAAAACTTCGGGATACGGTTCATATTTGGCTTACGCAAGTATGATCCCGTTTCTGAGTTTCGCAGTAAGCTGAAGTGGTTACCCATACGCCTTCGCCGGAATACTCATATCTTAAATCTGTTATATAACATTATTTTTAATCCCTCCACACCTTCCTATCTCAAAGAACGTTTCCAATATATTCAGCTCTCCCATTCTCGATCCCTACGCTCTTCCGAAACTCTCCAACTTTTGACTCCTGTACACACCTCCTCCTATTATGATAATTCCTTTACTGTGCAGGCTGTTCTTTATGGAATGAACTGCCTGTTAGTATCAGACGTGCGAAATCATTACCTATTTTTAAATCCTTAGTCAAGGATTTAAAAATACATTACTTATCCTCGAGTCGTTAGCTGTTGCCTGTTTCTGACTTGCCTAGTTATGTATTATAGAATAGTAAATGATAGTATGTAGGTATTATGCTATGTAGTAAGTAAGTAATTATGTAGGTAAATAATAGTATAGTGTTTTCATAGTATGTGGTACACCACTTACAACCCCTTGTAATCTTTCGTACAGTCCGTTCCATCCAAAGGTTGTCTGGTAGAGATCGCTAATTAGCGATAAGACCGCCCATTGTACAACAATGTTAAAGTTTTTACTATTTATTTAAGCTGAAATATTTGGTGTGCAATAAAGTATTTTCTATCTTCTATCTTATATCTATCTATTCTAAACTTTGCAAAGAGTGTTCAAACCTGACATTGACTACATCAATACAAGAAGCTGCATTTCGTTCACCGAGTTTATTTAAGAGTGATTATCACTTAGAAATAGGTTGAAAGTGATGTTCAGCATCAGATATCTTCGGATCACGAAGGTGTGCTGCTGATGTCTATTCAGACATTGCGACATATGTAAACAGATCTGTGATGATTCCATTTAGGGGGTAGTCAGAGAAAAGTGCAAAGACAAAGAAATAAACATTGGGCTTAGGGATTTACATCAGGACTTAAGAACTTTGATTGATGCTTTTTAGACTTTATTCAATTCTTTGAGTAGCACTCTTTTTCTATAAATGAATTCCACTCGTTCGATTGGCACCACACTAAAGCTGAATGAAGGATCATCAAAAAAATAACCAAACAGAGTTTGTTGTCTGATTCTTCTATGCTTGGTCGCGCGCGAGGAATCGGCGTAAATTCACATTAAAATTTTAATTCACGTAGTTTTTAAGTTGACGTTTCTATATGATCCTTGTGATTTCAATAAATAAAAACATTTTTATTGACTTTGACTTGTGGAACATAATAAAAAAAAGACATTCTGAGTTAAATAGCTTGTAGAATTAAAATTATCATGGTTTGGTATCATTTTAGAATATTATTCTAAACGGTCAATGAAACGTCAGCAGGAGAATAGTAAAGTAAGTGGTGGGTATAGTCGTAAAAATATTCTAAAATAAATAGCTTGTATTCAGGATTCAGATTCAGATTAATTTATTGACCATTTCGTTATAACATATAACATTGGCATCTCAGAGGGGTATATATTCACACCTAAAGCTACTACATATGTAAATCAGAAAATGAACAGTTTAAATATACCGTTACACGGAAATATGGGTGATTTTCGAAAAAAAAAAAAATTTAGTTTTAAACTGGTTGAAAGGAAGCCGCGATACTTGTAAGGGCAGTTTATTGTGGAGCCTGGAGCCTTTATAGGCATTAGTGGAGCCTAATCTTACACTAAGAAGCCTTTTTGTACAATACAATACAGGGTGTAATAAGACTACTCCCGAAAACTTGGGGAGTGAAAGTACCCATCAATATGAACAACTTTTACTATGGAACCAACACTGTGAACGCGAAAAAAACATCAGCTGTTTCATACATTTCAGCCAAGTAGGTATTGAACTTTAGTATGGAACAGCTGATTTTTTATACGCAATCATAACATGATTGTGAATCTTTGACTTTCAGATAAAAATGACGTGACAATGGCGACGCCGGAAGAAACTACAAAACTAAAAGACATCAAGAAAACAGCTAAGACTAGAAACGGTTAGTACCATTTATATTATGCTATATTATTTCATAGTTTATGTATATACTAGTTTCTGCCCACGGCTTCGCCCGCGTGGTACCCGGATATAAAGTAGCCTATGTGTTATTCTGATGTATAAGCTATATTACTGTAAAGTTTCATCAAAATCCGTTCAGTAGTTTATGCGTGAAAGAGTAACAAACATCCATCCTCACAAACTTTCGCGTTTATAATATTTGTAGGATATAGTATAGTATAATATAGTAGTATAGTATAGTGCCTAGGGCTTCGCCCGCGTGGTACCCGGATAAAAAGTAGCTCTTACTGTTAAGTAAGTCAGTGTTCGTAAGAAACTCGTTCCCTCGACGACTACGTTGTAAAATTGGTCTCCACGAAAAGCCCTTTTATTTTAACGAGTTAATATACAGCTTATGCCCACCCTGAAATTCTAAGTATTGGTAATAGAGTTTTTGAAATCGAATCCTTAAGTACTCGTTTCGCATATTTAAATACCTAGATAGTCTCACACACACCACACTCAAACACTCACACACCCCCTCAGCCCAACACACCCCACACACTCCCACACTTCACACTCACACCCACACACAATTCCGATTTACAAATAAATAAATAAATAATGCTGGACAATCCACACAGCATCATCTAGCCCCAAACTAAGCAGAGCTTGTGTTATGGGTACTAGATGACTGATATACTTAATACAATACATTACATAGATATATTTTTTTTTATTATACATAGAAAATACCCAGAACACCCGGAACAAATATTTGCAGATCGTACAAACATTTGTCCCAGGGCGGGAATCGAACCCGCAACCTCCTGTGTCGCAGGCGGACCTTCGCCCACCGCGCCACAAACATTAGTTTTATCAAAAAAACCGTCTCTAATCTCCAAACTTGACTTTAGCTATATTTTTTTATTTTAACTTTCTTTAATTTTGTTTATCCATCTACTTACTCGTTAATCTGTTTTTGTGTTTATATACGATACCTACCTTAAATAATAATAATAATAAAAATCAATCGGTTTTTGTGAAACCTTGCAAGGTTTCACAAAAACCGATTGATTTTTATTATTATTATTATTTAAGGTATTTTACACAAATTATAAAGTACACCTCCGGCCGCTTCAAAATCATATATAATCCTCTCCATCCAAAGGTTGTCTGGAAGAGATCGTTTTTAAGCGATAAGACCGCTCATTGAAACTTTACTGTTTATTTTGTTTGTATCTTAAAGTGTACAATAAAGTATTTTCATTCATTCATTCATTCATTGATGTTTGCGACAGAGTATTTTTACTTCTGCGAGTATCATCGTTTTTAACTTTGTTTTCATCACATGTAACTTCCAATAAAGATATATATATATATATATTTTACCTCCCACATCCAAACTTTACCTCTTTATAATATGAATGTACATATGTAACATGACGTCTAAATTATGGCAGCTGTTACCCAAAATTGCCGATAGATGGAGCCCTGAAACAGCGGCGCCATCTCTAAAAAAATCATCTTAAAAACCCAAAAATTCGAGTTACTTAGTTGAGTGTAACAGTATCCAGCGAGCTTGCAACCTGTCACGTGGAATGCCTACTTGCAAAACGCAGGCATGTGCCGAATTTAATGTTTTAAATTCCTCCTGTTGACGACCTCTGTGGCGCAGTGGGCGAAGGACCGCCTGAGACGCAGAAGGTTGCGGGTTCAATTGCTGCCACGGGACAAATGTTTGTATCTACAAATATTTGTCTCGGGTCTGGGTGTTTTCTATGTATAATATGTATGTATTTACAAAAAAATGAATATAAGTAGTATATCAGTCATGTAGTTCCCATAACACAAGCTCTGCTTAGTTTGGGGTTAGATGATGCTGTGTGAAAATGTCCAGCATTATTTATTATTTATTTATTTAATGTTTGAACATGCCTCTGACTCAACCTTAATTGGTATCTACGAAGATCTACTCATTAGTGTACATAATGTAACATGAGGTTACATATGTACACTAATGATGTCTAAATTACGGCGGCTGTGGTCCAAAATTGCCGATAGATGGAGCCCTGAAACAGCGATGCCGGCTCTAAAAAAATCATCCTAACAACCCAAAAATTCAAGTTAATTAGTTGAGTGTACAACTTGTCACGTGGAATGCCAACTACTTGCAAAACGCAGGCATGTGCCGAATTTGATCTTTGAACATTCCTCTGATTCACCTCTTCTCACTCTGTTTCAAAGTGATCCTTGTCATTTTAATGAATAAATGCATTTTGACTTTGATTTTACTTTGACACCCCTGATTGGTATCCTGTGACGGCCGCAGCGATATAAAAACCACAAAGAGCAAACATCTACCTGGTCTTGCGTGACCTAAAAATTGTATCCAAAGATCTACTCACTGAGCATTTATCGATTTATCACTCATATTTTTTCGGACAAGTGTTTTTTTTTTGGTTGGGTTTTGGGGTGCTGTACCACCCCCTTTCGTTTTCGGTAGTCGTCTTTTTACTCCCTGTAGTTGTTACGTTAAAAGGAGGACACTTTAAGTTCTCTCGAATAGGATATCACTCACGTCCGTGCCACTTGAAGTGCTGAAATTCTCTTCTATGTACCTATAATATGTATTTATTTACAAAAAAAGTATATAAGTAGTATATCAGTCATGTAGTTAATACAAGCTCTGCTCAGTTCGGGGCTAGATGATGCTGTGTGAAAAATATCCAGCATTATATTTATTTATAATTTGAGCTGAAATTAGTCTTAATCGCGATGACGGACTACCTGGAAAAATAAGCGAACGTTATAAAACAATGTTTAAGTGAAATTTCTTAAAACACGATAAAAACTGAATTCTTATAGAAAGACAAATTGCTTTCCATTAAGACATTTTTATTACCTCCAAGAAAATGATTCTCTCCCTATAGACGCTAGACAATAATTTCTTCGTAATAGTAAAAAATCATCTCATTTTATTTTATTTGTTACGAGATAAATAAATTTAATTCAAGAAACATATTGTTTTATATAACACATTTATTTGATATTTATTTGATACGACATAAAATAAGTCTTGATATAAACATATTTATTTTCAAGTAAGAACAAAATTGAGAAAAATATTGTCTTCAAAAAAGATAAGCAGTATTTTTGTTTTAAAAATATTGCATTAAACTAAGAAAATATAGTTTTGTAATAACCAAATATTTCGAGAAATCGGTCTTTCTTATTCAAAGAAATCCTTTTTACCCGTGTTCTAATCTGGGAAATTAGTCGCTGACCTACTAAGGTCAAAGAAAGGTTTTAAGACTTTGTTTAATTCTTAGACTAGTACTCTATAAATGAGGCACCATACTAAAGCTGAATGAAGATTCATAAAAAAATAACCAAGCAGAGTTTGTTGCCTGATTCTTCTAGCCTTGGTCGCGCGCGAGGAACCGGCGTAGATAGATAGATACATAGATAGGTAGGAAATACTTTATTGCACAAGATGCTAATTAGCATTTTCTTCCAGCTAACCTTTGTGTTATGAAGATTTTAGAGGTAGTGCGTTTTGCTGATTAACAAAATAAGAGAAAAATATAAGTAAACTACATATTCCATAATTGACGACCTTCTGCGTCTCAGGCGGGCGAAGGTCCGCCTGAGACGCAGAAGGTTGCGGGTTCAATTCCCGCCACGGACAAATGTTTGTATCTGCAAATATTTGTCTCAGGTCTGGGTGTTTTCTATGTATATTATGTATGTATTTACAAAAAAAAACCGTATATAAGTAGTATATCAGTCATGTAGTTCCCATAACACAAGCTCTGCTTAGTTTGGGGCTAGATGATGCTGTGTGAAAAATGTCCAGCATTATTTATTTATATTTATTTATTCATATTGTAAAAACGGAAATTTTCACGTACTGCACTATCGGTGAAGGCACCGACTAAGTTTCGACTCATTCCGAGAGTCTTCATCAGGGTGAGTGGTTGCGACTTTCTCCTTCCGCGTTGTGCCGTGCACGTACGAGTGCCTTCACCGATAGTGCAGTGCGTGAAAATTCCCGTTTTTACAATATGAATATTCAAGTTCACAATAATATTTGGATATTTGGAATAAAAAGTAAACTACATACATAAAACGAAAAGTAATTCATACTTACATACATCCTAATATATTTATAGACACATACAAATATAATATAAATGCTCAGTTTTGTTGATCATTTTGTAAAGAGTTGATCTGTTTATAAATACATAAATAAAATATTAGGGATATCAGACAAAAAAGAATACGCGGTAGGAATACTGCTAGATATGTCAAAGGCATATGACAAAGTGCAATATGACATTCTTTTGAAAAAACTGTAAGATATAGGTATCCGAGGCCAAGCGCATAAATGGTTTGAGTCGTACCCAAAAAAGAATACGCGGTAGGAATACTGCTAGATATGTCAAAGGCATATGACAAAGTGCAATATGACATTCTTTTGAAAAAACTGTAAGATATAAGTATCCGAGGCCAAGCGCATAAATGGTTTGAGTCGTACCTACGTAACCGAGTGCAATACGTAGAAGTAGAATACTTTGACTAAAACGATAGCACCATAAAAAAATTAAGGTCCGATGCGCATCACGTGACCAGCTCAATTCCACAAGGCAGTATGCTCGGACGCCTACTATTCTTGATCTACATAAATGACTTACCAGAACTTGTCAAAACAACGAGCGTTCTCTTCGCGGATGATATATCCTTACTGATGCCATGTAGCAGCACTGATAACGTAGCCAGCACAATACAAAACGTACTCAACTGTGTCTCTAACTGGATGTCGGAACACTGTCTAGAAATTAACTTCACAAAAACGCAGGTAATGGAGTTTAGACCGTATCAAAAACCTGCTCTTAACGTAAAAGTAACCTTTAACAACATATCTTTAGAAAGCGTTAAAGGTTACTTTTACGATATTGATACTCATTTGAACTTTAAACATCACATACAAAAACGAAAATCTAAATTGTCAAGTTTTACGTATGTGTTGGGCGAATTAAAAAAGACAACTGATCTGACAAGCACGTTGTCGGCTTATTACGCCTATGTGTACTCTCATCTTTCTCGAAGCATAGCACTATGGAGGAATAGTGCTATGCTATGACGTGCAAGACTTGTTTATTTTATAAAAGAAATGTGTGCGTATTATAGCAAACAAAAAAAGAGTTGCAAACCCCATTTTATAAATCTAAAGATTTTGACGTTACCGTCAATCTACATTCTAAAAATATGTAAATTTGACAGAAAATATCCCGATTTGTACACGAAACTTGATGGTCTTCCTCGAAGATACGCACTTAGGCCAGGTAGAAGCAAAATTATACAACCAAGATCACACCTAAAATTGCACAGCGATGGCCCATACATAATGACAATTAAAATCTACAACAAACTCCCAAAACAAATCACAGAATTACAAAAAGATTAGCTTTTCACTAAAAGACTAAAATCATTCTTAATTGACAAATGCTACTAAGACATTAAAGATTATTTAGACTAGAAAGCTAACAAACCTTCTTAAAAATAAATAAAGAGTGACGTAAGTACCTATTTTGACTAATGAAAATTATAACAAAAGAAAAAATGACTAAACCTACTTACCTAATTGTGTTATTCCAAATGCTTGATACTTTGCCTACCTTGACTTTATTTTATCGTACCTACTAGTTTTTTGTTTACACAAAACTTCGGCCTGCCTACCTATCTATTGCTATACCCTTAGGGTTCATGTGAAATACCTACCTATAAACACCATCTATGTACCTACCATGTGAAAGCAATAAATGTGTTGAAGAGATGAAATGTTTGTAAAGTTTGGATTTGAAGACTCCAATGGATACAGCAGTGCGGATTTCTGCTGGGATAGAGTTCCACAAGCGGATCGCAGTGACAGTAAAAGAGTCCGTATATAAAGACGTAGAATGCTCAGGGGTCAGGAGTCGAAGATGTTGAGAGAAAGGAGCAGGACGATTTTGAGAGAAGAATGGGGAAAAACGTTCTTTGAGGTAGTTAGGAGAGAAAGGATTATGGAGGGTATTGTAAAGAAAGCAGAGTATGTGGGTATCCCGACGATAACGAATTTTAAGGCGTTTTAACTGCGAGCGGTAGTGTGTGATGTGGTCATACTTGCGTAGACTGCACAATTACTAAAAATGCTCTTTCAAATGTTAAATTCAAGTAGTTTTTAAGTTTCTATTAGTCCTTGCGATTTCAATGAATAAAAACCTATTGACTTTGAGTTACTAAGTTGTGGTGCCTCGTTTAGTGTAGGTAGACATATCTGGTAAAGTACTGGATAAATTCGTTTCAAACTTATGGATGCGGCGAACACAGCTCGCAATTTCAATTCGAGACGCGTGCAAAAATTGGCCCATTAATCTCTTTTTGGCTTAATTTTGTATACCATACCAGTAGCACGATGACATGAGCTGTTTTCGGTACAAAAAACAAATCTGACTGTCAGCTGTATAAGGTGTCCCAGAATGCGTGAAGTATAAGAATGCTTTGTCTCTTCTAGCACTTCGAAGCGCCCCGCGAAAGAAGCCAACCACCCGTTCGAAGTCACTCCCAGAGTTCTGTGCGCGGGTAGGAGACTCCTACAAGTGCACACAATGCGATAAAACCTTCCCTTATAAATACAACGTCACAAAGCATATTAAAAGGATACACCAGAAACTCCTATCTATAAAATGCGATCATTGTATCAAAAGTTTTGCGACAAGAAGACAGCTAACGGTTCACAAACTGGAGGAACACGACATCGACGAAAGATTCCGATGCAACGCATGCGACAAGGTCTTCAACGCGAAGAAGCAAGTGTCAGCGCATATGAATACATATCACATGATGGGCGAGAGGAGGACTTGCTCGAAGTGTGATTACGTGTGCTACGGCAAGCAACAGCTGAAGAGACATCTAGTCAAACACAAAACTACTAAGGATTTCAGCTGCAAGTATTGTAAGAAGTCGTTTTTGAGGAAGTCGACACTGGATTTCCACGAGAGGATCCATACGGGTGACAAGCGCAAGGCGTGCGCTGAATGCGGACAGGCGTTTGTACAGAAAGCCAGCCTCAACTATCACATGGCTAAGCACCATCCTGAAGTCAGGTTTTGAACATTTTTATAGTAGTTGTTTAACTACCGCTCCGATTCCTAAAGTTCAGAGTACGACCTCGAGGGGCAGTGACGAACTAAACATTAGTTATGTTTTAGAATAAAATACCTACTTATAGAAAACATTGTTTGATTTTTTTGCTTATTAGGCGGAAATCAGAATATTTATTTGCATTAATATAGGTCAGTGTTACAATTTTATAGGCCCTTATATATTCCACCATCCAAATGGGTTAGACGAATACCTAACGCTTACTTCCATCATCATCATTTCAGCCCGGAATCACCCACTGCGGGGTCCTCCTTTCGCTTTTGCTATCCTTTTCTGTCCTGTGCGTCTCGCATCCAGGTATGGCCTGCGACTCTGACGATGTCGTCAACCCACCGCGCTGACGGGCGACCTGGACTTCTTCGGCCTGTCTTTGGCCACCACTCAGTCAAGGATTTACTTCAACGACCATCACCACGTCTGGCCAGGTGTCCTGCCTTCCTCCACTTTAGGTCTATCACCTGTCACCAACGTCATGGACTTTCGTTCGACGTCGGATTTGAGTGTTACGAACTCGGTCGAGAAGTGTTATGCCGAGCATGGCTCGCTCCATGGCCCTTTGTGCAACTCGTACTCGGTACACAGTCTCCTTCGAAAGCGTCCACGTCTCGGCACCGTAAATGAGGGTTGGCAAGACACACTGGTTGAAGAAGCGGGTCCTCGGGCATTGAGGCTCTTGACCGAAGCACGTCTTCTAACTTTCCGAATGCGGCCCACCCGAGCTGTATGCGTTGGAAAATCTCCTTCTGTGGATGCTCCTTGTCAAAAGAAAGAATAAGCCCAAGGTACACATATTTATTAACTATCTTCAACTTTTCATTCCCAACCTCTACGTCTGGGTTCGAAAAGCCGCAGACACTCGACATAATTTTTGTCTTGGACATATTCATCTTTAGACCAACTTGAAGAGGAGGCATCATAAAGTTCTCGCAGCATGCATTGAAGATCTTCCAGGCTTTCAGCAAAAAGGACCAAGTCATCTGCAAACCTATGATGTGAATACCCCGTTGATTTTTATCCCACTATGTTCCCAATCAAGCATCTTTACCACATCCTCAAAAACGGCAGTGAAGAGCTTGGGTGAAATCGGATCTCCCTGTCGCACCTCTCTCTTGATAGAAATAGGTTCAGTTAGAGAATGTAGACGAACTTGCATTGTAGCCGTGTTATACAACTCTTTGAGCAAGTCTATATACCGAGCGTCGATTTTATAGCGATAGAGAGAGTTGAAAACGGCCCAGTGTTCGACACGTCGATTGCTTTCTCGTAGTCGACAAAAGCCAAATACAAAGGCCGGTTGTACTCGGAACTTTTCTCTATCAACTGCTTAATGGTGTGAATATGATCGACTGTGGAAAAATCGATGCGGAAACCAGCCTGCTCCACTGGTTGGTATCCATCTAGTTGTCGGGTAAGTCTGTTGCAAAGTACTTTAGAGAATAGCTTATAAATTTGCGAAAGGAGGCTGATAGGCCGGTAATTACTGAGCTTGGAATAATCTCCCTTTTTATGGAGTATTGTGACCACCGCATTTCCAATTATTCGGAGTTTTAGAACCAAGAAGAACATCGTTGAACATCTTTACCAGAACCTGTAGGACTGGTTCACCACCCGCTCGCAGTATCTCAACCGTGATACCATGGTCACCGGGCGACTTATCGTTTTTCATTTGTAGGAGAGCGTTTTCTACCTCACATGACAATATTATTGGTAGGTTTTCTACTCCACGGTGTTCAGTGGGTGGTGCTCTTGGGTCATCTATTGGTGAATTATGTCCCGCCGATTTCGTAGCGTATAGGTTCCCATAAAACCGCTCGACGATCTTCAACATCTTTTTCGCGATCGATTTCGACGCGGCCATCATCATCTGTTAATTTTATTATTAAATGTGAAGTTTTATCAATTTTACGTCGGAATACTTTAGATCCTCTAAAATTCTTAATGGTTTCTATTATTATATTTTTGTTATATGTGCGCATGTCTTTTCTTATCAATTTACTAATTTTACGGTTTACTTGTTCAATTGCTCTTTGTTCCTCTACTGTTTTGCTCTAGGAGCGTTTCTGGTGTTAATTTATTTTCTTTTTTGCGAATTTGACCAAGGTGTTTCTTTGTGATATCAGTTATAGATTTGCACAATAGTTGATTAAGCTGGTCCACGTCCAAGTTCAGCTCTTCCAGACCGTCGAATTTGTTTTTCAATTCTGTTCGGTATTCCTTTTGCAGGAAAGCTATGGCCTGTTTTTCGTACTTTGGTTGTGCTCTAAGTACCATTTTTGTTCTCTCCTTTAAGTTAAATTTGTACGTCGCCCTAACTAGACGATGATCGCTTCCTGTTTTAAAGCGAGCTAAGGCAGATACATTCGTGACTACGTGTTTATGCGAACTTATGATCAATCTCATTCTTGGTTTTTCCGTCTGGATGAGCCCAAGTCCATTTGCTAGAAGGTCGCTTTTGGAAAAAGGTATTCATTGCGTATATGTGTTTCTGTTCGAGAAAATTTACCAGGGCCTGCCCCCTTTTGTTGCGCAAACCCGAGCCAATTTTTCTATAGAATTTTCGTCAATGAGAGATTTTCCGACTCTTGCGTTAAAGTCTCCCATGATGGTATAATAATAAGCTGGTGTATCAACAAGAGCCTTTTCTACATCTTCGTAGAGAGTTTCGACTTCATCATCTGAGCTTTTAGATGTGGGGGCATAGATTTGTACGACTTTGAGAGAGTATCGATCACTTAGTTTCAAATTAACAAAACATACCCTTGGTGAAGTGCTCTTAATACTTTGAATTGATGACACAATTGTCTTGTTTATTAGGAATCCTACACCCCCATATGAAGAATCTTCGTATCCTCTGAAAAAGAATAGATGACCTGATGATAGTGTTAGGAGCTCTTCTCCTTTTCTACGAACCTCCGAAAGTTCTATGAGGTCCCACTTAATATGTTTCGTCTCACACTGAAATTCTACAAATCGTTCATCCGTGCGCATCGTCTTGGCGTTGTAACACGCCAAGGTCAGGGTCGTTGGGTTGTGGCAGCTGGGCGACTTCCAGCGATTCTTAGCACCCTCTGCCCCACCGGAACCATGACCACTGCCAGAATCAGGAATAGCGGGGCTGCCGGGGACTGAGGGCCGTGGCTTTTTGGCATTTATCATAATTGCGAAAGGGGTTTTGGCCATAAAACGCCACGCTGGGCAGTGCGTCTTGGCGAGTGTACTCCCTGTCACGTTAGCCTGTAGTGAAAAGTATAATAATGTAAGTACTTTTATTGCACTCTTCACTACAGTTACCAGGGGGGACCACAAGGTGTGACTAGGAACTGGTACAAAAAGATTTTTGTTCTGCAAAGTCGCAGTATTTTATTCTGAAAAAACTTGTTTCCCTTACCCCCCTTCCTTCCATGCTAACGCTAATTTGTCAAGGTAAAATTTGGCAGCTGTCACGTGACATTTCCACAGCTAATGCCTTTCCCCAGGCGTTAACACCAACAGAAAGTATTTTCTATTGATATTTTTCTAGACATCGTGTACGGTCTACGTACAAATGTTTTCGACGTTCGTGCGACTCCTGACCCCTGAATGCTCAGGGGTCAGGAGTCGAAGATGTTGAGAGGAACGAGCAGGAAGGTCTCGAGAGAAGAGTGGAGAAAATCGTTCTTTGGGGTAGTTAGGAGAGAAAGGATTATGGAGGGTATTGTAAAGAAGGCAGAGTATGTGGGTATCCCGACGATAATGAATTTTAAGCCATTTTAACTGCGAGCGGTAGTGTGTGATGTGGTCATACTTGCGTAGACCGTAAAAGTACCTATCTAAAAATGCACTTTTAATTTCAAGTAGTTTTTATGTTGACGTTTCTATGAATTCGTTCGTATGAATTTTTCGTTTCGATTTCAATGAATAAAACGTTGTGGTGCCACGTTGAGCGTAGCTGGACATATCTGGTAAAGTACTAGATAAATTCGTTTCAAACTTATGGATGCGGCGAACACAGCTCGCAACTTCAATTCGAGACGATTCCAAAAATTGGGCCGAATATCGCTATCTCTTTTTGGCTTAATTTTATAAATATCTGATATTTTTATAACCAGCAGCATGATGACATTAGCTATTTTCGGTACAAAATACAAATCCGACTGTCAGCTGTATAAGGTGTCCCAGAATGCGTGAAGTATAAGAATGCTTTATCTCTTCTAGCACTTCGAAGCGCCCCTCGAAAGAAGCCAACCCCCCGAAAGAAGTCACTCCCAGAGTTCTGTACGCGGTTAGGAGACTCCTACAAGTGCACACAATGCGATAAAACCTTCCGTAACAAATCCAACGTTACAAAACACATCAAAAGAATCCATCAGAAACTCCTACCTCAGATAAAATGCGAACATTGCGTGGAAATTTTCACGAATCGAAGACTTTTGTCGATTCACAAACTAGAGCAACATAATATTGACGAGCGATTCAAATGTAACGCGTGTGACAAGATTTTCACCGCAAAGCAGCATATTACGAGACACATGAACTCATATCACATGATGGGTGAGAAAATCAAGTGCTCGATGTGTGATTATGAGTGCTACGACAAAGAGCCTCTGAGAAAGCATCTTGTCAAACATAAAACTAGGAAGGATTTCAGCTGCAAGTATTGTAAGAAGTCGTTTTTGAGGAAGGCTACTTTGTCGTTCCACGAAAAGATCCATACGGGAGACAAGCGCAAGGCGTGCGCTGAATGCGGACAGGCGTTTGTACAGAAAGCCAGCCTCAACTATCACATGGCTAAGCACCATCCTGAAGTCAAGTTTTGAACATTTTTATAGAAGTTGTTTAACTACTGCTCCGATTCCTAAAGTTCAGAGTACGACTTCGTGGGACAGTGACGAACTAAACACTAGTTATGTTTTAGAATAAAGTAATTAATTATAGAAAACGTTGTTTTTTTTTGCTTACCAGTGCGCCTCGTGTCGCGTCGAATGTTTTCTGTATCAAGTATACTGTAGCATAATGAAGGTTCAAACATACCGCCGGTGTTTAGTGAAAGATTTAGATAAATTAAAAAAGATAAAATTCTAGTAGGATCGATGTTTATTGACAATAGTCTATGTATTCTGGGACACCCTGTATGCATATAAACAAAATAATAAACTATCCGGAAAGGTGGTCATTCTAAACGGAACAGACTTTAGGTACAAGAGAAAGGAAACTTTTGCATTACGCCTGTAATGTTCTGCGTGAAAAAAAAACTAAGCGCAAGGTATTTATCTAGACACACTGACCACATACAATTTTAAACTAATTACATAGTTAACCAATATCTTTGACTGTTAAAAACCACATGGACACCTAACAATAGCGATTTGTATTGGAATGTTTACATCGATATATCTTCATAAATATTGTCAGTATCCAGGAGTTCGTATCAGAAAATTAGCGGTTTTTTAAGAGGTTTTTTCAATTATTAGTGTCGTATCTTCACCTCAAGTTGATTTATCTGCAATAAAGGACTGCTTAACCTTATATAATAATATTTTCGTTTAATTTTATAAGAAATGAACCTCAAATGAATTTTATTCTTACATATTTATAAAAGATACGGATACTCTAGTTTTTGAACGAAATGTACACTTGGCGTTGGCTGTCCACATCACAGATTAAAATTGATTTGCTCTGTCCACATAATAACCACAGATTAAATAAAATTGCTAACCTCGTAATCGCAAATTATTACCGAATAATTTTTACAAAAAAATTTTTATCGACGCTTTAGAAGACGTTGGCGCCAGAAACCACAAATAAACTAGTATTTATTGAATTAAAACACATGTAATATGTATATTTTATTATGTACCTTCCTACCTACAAAACCGTGTCACTTGTTGACTTCTCGTAGAACTAACCTCTATTAATTACCACAACAAAACTGAAACGCGCTTGTAACGCGCTAGCTCGACATACGTTATTTTGACAGTTCAAAACGAGCACGTAACGCACCTCACCGCGTTTTAAAATTTGACATTGGCATAGAGAATACCATTCCATGCGAATTCCACGACTTTAACGTAACGCGCCCGCGTTACGAGTTTATATGGTCATAGCGAATAAAGCCCCAGAGCATGTGTTATGGAAACTACATGACTGATATACTACTTATACTCATTTTTTGTAAATACATAAATATTATACATAGAAAACACTGATACCCGCTCAGAACAATCAGTATAGAGAATGCTTTGTCTCTTCTAGCACTTCAAAGCGCCTCGCGAAAGCAGCCAACCCCCCCAGAGTTCTGTACGCGAGTAGGGGACTCCTACAAATGCATACAATGCGATAAGATCTACCGACATGGGAAAGGCTTTAAAAGTCACTTCAAAAGAATCCACCAGAAACTGCTTCCACAGAAAAAATGCGCGTATTGCTTAAAAACTTTCACGACAAGAACACTTTTGACGGTACACAAACTAGAGGAACATAATATCGACGAACGATCTAAATGTAACGCTTGCAATAAGATTTTCAACACAAAAACGCAACTCACAGTGCATACGGATACTTATCACATGATGGGAGAGAAGAAGAAGTGCTCGATGTGTGATTACGAGTGCTACAACAAGTATCAACTGAAGAAACATTTGGATAAGCATAAAACAACGAAAGATTACCAGTGCAAGTATTGCAAGAAGTCGTTTTTGAGGAAGACGACTTTGGGATTCCACGAGAGGATCCACACGGGGGACAAGAGAAAGGCGTGCGCGGAATGCGGACAGGCGTTCGTACAGAAAGCCAGCCTTAACTACCACATGGCCAAGCACCATCCTGGCGTTAGGTTTTAAATTAAACGTTTTAACCGTAGTATGTGTAAACCATAGAATAGACAGCAGTGCCCCAAGCAATTTCGACACGTCGCTAACTACGAAATAACATACTTCGACAACACACACCTTCGAAAGACCACTACTTCGACAGACCCTACTGCGACATGCACTTGTTCGGCAGATCATTATGTCGTCAGAAACAAAAAAACCTAATAACCTAACCTACATGATATTTACTTCGCTCGTCGCCGCAGCTCGACGCCGCCGACTGATCATGATCTCGAAGTATGTTCATTGTTCAGTCGAAACAATGACTTGTCGAACTATGTTTTCTCGAAGTTAGCGACGCGTCGAAATAACGAACTGTCGAAATTCACTAGGACACTCAGTAGACAGCCTCAAGAGACGCAATGTTTGATAATTTGCTAGGAGACAATTCTGTCAACTGTCGTGTGAGTACGGCCACGCCTGCTGTGCTCTGATTGGTCGAAACTGTTTCAACCAATCAGAGCACAGCTGGCAACATGACGCAATGACAATGCAATGTCCGCATTTGCCAACATCAGTCCTAAAAGACTGATGTGTTGACAGAACAGTGTGGTTCAATATGACGCCTCTCGGTGTTAACTGCTCGAGTAAACTAACAACTAGCGCTTAGTTTCATCAAAACACGACCTAGTGTGCCTACACGCTATTTATGTTTTAGAATAAAATGCCTGCTTAAAGAAATCGATGTTCTTGCTCATATCTTGAAAGTCTTAGATTACACCTTTCGTTCAGTTTATTCTCTCCATTCTCTTCTAAAACATTTTTGTTTGTTCGTTTGTATCGAATAGGCTCCGAAACTACTGGACCTATTTTTACCATTTCTTCACTAACCTTTCAAACGTCGAAGTGGCCGCGAACATGAGCCCGCGTAAGTCCAAGGTCGCGAGCCATTTTATCGTAGAAAATTACGGACGGCCCGCGACAATTTGCCATAGAGACGAAAAACGTGGTACACAACGCGCTATTTTTTACTGGCTGCCCTAGTCGCCATGGACTGTCAAGCGTATCCGAGTTTTTTCGACCAGAGCAGCCATGGACGTATGAGTGACTATTAGAAAGCTAAATTATCAGGAAGTAACATAGGCTATATTTAAAAAAAAAATAGAGATCCTTAAGAAAATTGCAAAAATGTAACCCAAAGTAGCAAAATATTGCCTATAAAATTCAATATTTATCGTGCGCTGAGAAAACTATTGATGATATATAAAAATTATGTACTACGTGATTTAAGTACAAAAAGTCCTGGAAGGAATATATCTAACTGTCATATAAACTGACTATACACAAATGAAGCCATCATGCACACGTTTTATATAGTTTTATCTAGAATATAATATAATTTACCAACCGTTTTAGCATCATTGTTGAGATTAAGCTACAAAACATAAAATATCATTTTTATAATATTTGTTGTCTATGTATAAATTTTGTATTAACTTAAACTTAGGCAAATTCAAGCTAGACATTACTGCTAAAGAGAGTACACGGCGAATCATTGTGAGCCTGCTTATACAGGCTTTTCAGTCCTAGTGCGGGGAACAAGGGTAACCTAGGTAGAATTCTTTACATTAATTTCAATTACTCATATTTAAGTTATATTTGTACCGATACACCTTCTTTTTTAGAGCAATAAACTTTACTAAACTTGAAACTTTATAGTTAAGTCAATAGCAGCTTTTGTGTTCTAAAATTTAATTAGATCGCCAGTACAAACAAAAGTTAGATACATTCTTATCGTAGTATTAACTTTTATTCAAATAAATAGTTTTATGATCAAGGGTATTTATGTAGCAGTCAAATACTTTTTAATTCATTCGAATCGGACATTTAATTTCAAAGTTATCACGAGTATAAATCTTCTATAAAGTACTTATTTGTGTCGATTTTTAAATGTGAATATGTTTTTTTCTTATTTTTATGTATGCCTGGTATACTTGTCGAGTCTGATGTGACAAAGCTTCCTAAATATTTGAATAAATAATAATAAGGTACCTATTAATTATGTTTAGATATTTGTTGATAATAAGATTATTATTAACGGCTGAACACATTTGAATTGGACCAGTTTTTTTAGTTCATGAATATAACGTTATGGACTACTTTTTATCCGGGTACCATGCGGGCGAGCCGTAGACAGAAGCTAGTCTTACATATTTAAAACGTCAGCCGGTCTCTGCAAGCATATCGTGCAACAAACGATCAAAAACCACATTTGTGATATTTCAACTTAAACTTGTCATTTTATTTATCAAAGATCAGTAGGTGTTTTATGAAAAAACATGGTAATTACCCAGTTTACCGATAAGATTTGTATTTGATTATATAAAACGCAATATGTCTCACAATATTGCAAACTAATTTTCTTAGAAAAACGAACAGTTTACTTTTTTACTTCTGTAAAAAACACCTTTCTTCTTTCTTTACTTGTGTTTTAACAAAAATCGGTTTATATCATAACTGTCATTTTGGAGTTGGATTTGGTTTGCAGAAGCACGTACAATTGTTAACTGCTATTGTTGACTTTACGTTGAAATGTCATAAATGTGGACACATCTTTATACGGTATCTCTGTGCGTATAGTATAAGAAAGCTTTATCTCTTCTAGCACTTCAAAAACCCACGCGAAAGAAGCCAATCCCCTCACCACAGTTCGGTACGTGGGTAGGAGACTCCTACAAGTGCACACAATGCGATAAAACCTACCGAAACGGAGACGGCATTAGGGCACACTTTAAAAGAATTCACCAGAACTTCGTTCCTAAGATCAATTGCCCGCATTGCATCAAAACTTTTGCGACAAGAAGACAGCTGACGGTTCACAAACTGGAGGAACACCACATCGACGAAAGATTCCGATGCAACGCATGCGACAAGGTCTTCAACGCGAAGAAGCAAATTTCAGTGCATATGAATACATATCACATGATGGGCGAGAGGACCACTTGCTCGAAGTGTGATTACGTGTGCTATGACAAGCATCAGCTGAAGAAACATTTAGTCAAGCACAAAACTACGAAGGATTTCAGCTGCAAGTATTGTAAGAAGTCGTTTTTGAGGAAAACGACACTGGCTTTCCACGAGAGGATCCATACGGGAGACAAGCGCAAGGCGTGCGCTGAATGCGGACAGGCGTTTGTACAGAAAGCCAGCCTCAACTATCACATGGCTAAGCACCATCCTGAGGTCAAGTTTTAATTAAAAACAATATGTTAATCGTTAAACAATTAACTGTCGCTAAACAGTAGCGACTTGTAAGTTTCAAAGTTACGGATGTAGGTATTAAGCGTGAAGTGTGGTACAAAGACGCAAATCTCCTGGGCATGAGTCTCAACATTGAATATCTAAAGAATGAAGAAATTCTTTAATCTGTGCTTATGGCATGGCTGCTTGCCTGACGAATTAACCAAGAAATTAAAATTAAAATAATCGCCATCCCCAAAATTAACACCATTGCACACTTTACTTCGTCTCCACTCCACTGTACTGGAGACGCATCGCCCTATCTCATTGGCCAAAGTATCGGCCAAAGAATGTTACGATTAGTCAGGCAGACAGTTTTCCTTCGTAACAATCTTATGCAATACGTTTAAACTCACGAGACATCCCGTTTGGCTTTAGATGGAAAGTGAGATTATATACCTTTTGCAAGCTGTTACGCCGGTATACGTCTGCTTCTTGAATCACAAAAGCACTTTCGATACTGTTCTGAATAAAAGGCTTCGGGAGAAAGCGGTGTGCGAGCTGAAATTATATGTATACTGAGACACTGGTACCGCTGCCAGTAGAACCAGGCGCGGTAGACGGGAGTCGTCCGATACGAACAACATGGAGTGTGGCGTGCAGCAGGGCGGAATAACTTCTCCTTTATTGTTTACTAGCCTCTGCCTACTTCGCCCGCGTGGTATCCTGATAAAAGTAGCATCAGAATATGTGTTATTCTGATGTATAAGTAATATTACTGTAAAGTTTCATCAAAATCCGTTCAGTAGTTTTTGAGTGACAGCGTAACAAACATACATCTCTTTACAAACTTTCGGCGTTTATCCTGTAGTAGGATAGGATTCTATATGTTAATGATCTTATTGGCGAGCTCAGCAGCTCTCGGGCTGTTGTAGATGCGTCAAAAGTGACAGTTGCTGCTGGGATCGACAGTGTGTGAGGGAGATAGAACTCCAAAAAGAACGAAGTGCTCTTTTTCAACAATGGCACAAGTAAACCAGTCTCAAGTTCCGCCGATTATGCTGAACGGTGCGGGTTTACAAGTAGGAAGTAGTTTTAAGTATTTGTAGCAGATGAACTTCAAGATAGCGCAGATTTAGAGCGAACGCGGATCGTTGGCGGTTCGGAAAATATGCTTGGTAGAGGGTTTGCGCACTGCTCGAGGAAAGTAAAATACAACCTATTGAATGGCGGCTATTGACAGTTTTGACTGAACAGTTAAAACTTTTCGAACCCGCAACCTTCTGTGTCTCAGGCAGGCCTTCACCCACATCGATAAAACTGTCTTAGAACCATCCTTGAAAACGTAGAAATCGATTGCGAAACAGCCGAGCAGATAAGCCGATTCATAGATAAATTGTGAACCTAAGAAACTAAGGAGAAGTTCCAATTCATTAGGTACTGAAATATTATTTTAATTTGATATATAGTAGCTTGACGCCGCTTATTTTTTATAATTGGAAAGATTTAAAAAAAAAATGATGTAAACAGTGTTGTGCTTTCTGTTGAATTTAAAATGACATCAAAGAGACAATTGTAACCATTGAGACGATGTAATTTGTGTTTAATATTTTATACTTATCAAAGTCATTAAAAATCAAAAATAATAAATGAAAAATATTGTTTTATTCATTTAAACCTACACAGTTCATTAGTATTCTATAATGAACGATGACACCAAAGATCTTGGCCTGCCGCTATGCTAGGCTGACAAGGTTACCACCAGATGATAAGACTGAAACAATTTCTGCATTTATCTGCAAACTGGTGATTTATCCTTCCGTGGCCTGGCTTCGTGTTTCGCGGCTTCATCTTGAGAAAGCAATGTCTGTAGACCGGTTGCACTGCGCTTGGAACCTCACGTCTTGTATGTAAGTGGTTCATTATGCGTGGGAGTTTCTGACTTCTGAGTTAGCCAGCCCAACTCCGCGCAAAAGCACAGAGGTTTCCTGGGGTCTTCGCAGGCTTCGCGGAGTGACCTTGGGTTGCCAAGGATTTGTGCGCGGTGAGAGCCAACCTCACATCTTGCGGTAAGAATAAAGCGAAGCGACGCCCCATGCACTACCCCAAGAGTTTTTCTTTTGACAGACGCCAAACTAGGCGCCTAGTACTCGCCTACGCCCCATCATCTAGCCCCTTAGTTCCCAAAGTGGTCCAGGTGGACCCCCAGGGGTCCAGGTGGACCCCCAGGGGTCCACGGTAGACTCGACGGGGGTCTACGTTGGCGTGACAAAAAAATGGGGATTTACAACTCAAAGTGGGGAATTAAAATGTTGGCTTGACTTTCACACACACAGCACAATCAATCAATTCTCACTTATTTCATTTAGAAAACTCCCCATTCGTTGGAACTCAGCCGCAACGCAAATTTACATAGTTAGATCTGATCTTCACATTTTTTGTCGAGTTTTGGGAATATGGTAGAAATGTAGCTGCAGGGGGTCCACCAGAACCAGCTAAGTTTTGAAAGTGTTCTGTGAAAAAAGAAGTCTGGGAACCTTTGATCTAGCCCTTTCGGCAGTTCGCACAATTCCAATTCCAAGACCAGCAACAATCATACATTCTGGAAAGTTTTGTTTTATTTTGACCTCTATTGGTTTTATCTCTGAAGGTTTATTGTATTGTATTCATGAGCATTTTGTATTAATTGTATTCATGTGTATTGAACGTATTCATGACAAAAATTGTGTGATGAGGATTTTTAAGAGATTGTACAAATTAGAACATGTCATTTGTCAAAAGATGAATAAAATTGAATTAGGAATTGTACGAACTGCCCAGGGTCTAGACAAATACCACTTTCTGTTGACGTTAACGCCTGCGGAAAGATTGATTTGTATGGGAAATGTACAGCTAATGACATTAGCTGCGGAAATGTCACGTCAAAGCTGCCAAGTTTTACCTTGAAAAAATTGCGTTAGCGTGAAAGGAAAAGTAAGCGTGAGGTATTTGTGTAGCAAGCCACCTAGCTGCCTCGTCTAGCATCGTAGACACCTGTGAGGTTGCAGCTACTGCGACAATCATGGTATTCAAAATTGTGCCCATTGAGGCTACATTTTTGCACGAAAGTCTGTTGCTGTCCTTTGACAGATAATATTCAAAATGGCGCCTCTTCATGTGCCCATTGAGGCTACATTTCTGCACGAAAGTCAGTTATTGTCCTATGTTACATGGAATTCAAAATTATGCCCATTGAGGCTACATTTTTGCACGAAAGTCTGTTGCTGTCCTTTAACAAAAAGTATCCTGAATGGTGTCTCTTCATGTGCCCATTGAGGCTACATTTCTGCACGAAAATCAGTTATTGTCCTACATTACATAGTATTCAAAATGGTGTCTCTTACGAGTATGTGCCGTTTGTGGCTACATTTCTGCACAAACATATGCACTATCAAGCTATATTTCTGCTTCTTATAAAATCGTCTGTCATTATCCTACAACAAGCTATTGCGGCCTTTTCGGCTCTTTGCAAGAACATGTGCCCTTCGAAGCTATATTTCTGCACGAACATCTGGTGTTGTTTTATGACAAGTTGTATTCAAAATGGTGCGTCTTCATATGTCCTTTGAGGCTGCATTTCTGGACGAACGCCTGTCCGCAGGCGGGACACACGAACCGCCTATCGTTGTTATGTATGCGCATATGCTCGCGTAGTGTCTTCTTCCTCGCATAAGACTTCTTGCAGACGGTACACTCGTGCACCCTCTCCCCCGTGTGTTTCACCATGTGGACTTTCAACTCATTCTTTGTATAACACCTGAAACAAAAAGCAAATTTCTTTGGTCACCCCTTCAAACTCCAGCCGTGGCTTAGTAGGCGATTTTATGATGTGATTTTAGGGGGGAGGGGTGAGGGGGGGGGGGGGGGCATTTGGCTCTCTGCCCTCCACTTCCGCGGCCGCTGCTTCCAGATAACCTTTGGATGGAGTATATACAAGCTACACCGCGTGTTTTACCTGTAGCTGCAGATATCACACTGGTGCTCTCTCTCCTCCAGGTGATCTCTCTTGAGATGTCGTGAGAGCGTGTAACGCCTGTCGAAGGAGCGCTCGCACACGTTGCAGGCGTACTTGAGCGGCGCCACGCCGTGCGCCTCCACCATGTGCTTCTGCCGTCTGAAATACTCCGCGAAACGCTCCGGACATTTCGTGCATTTGAACCTAGAACAAAACAAATTGTGTTTATTGATATTGTAAAAACGGGAATTTTCACGTATCGCGCTGTAGTGCGCGACGCGACGCGGAGGGAGAACGTCGCGATCACTCACCCTGATGAAGACTCTCGGAATGAGTCGAAACTTAGTCGGTGCCTTCACCGATAGTGCGGTACGTGAAAATTCCCGTTTTTTTAATATGAATAGTCAAGTTCACGATAGTTTTTGGAATAAAACATTGTGTTTAAGTAGAATTTTCAATAGTTTTTTTTTTTTTTATATTTGATAACATAAAGACATTAGCTTCTAATTACAACAATTGAAATTCTATATTTGGTATATTGGATACTCTCCCCCCCCTCCTGGTTATACTTCGTCAGGTTTCAGGCTACCCCTCCTTCCCTCCACCCCGGGTAATACGTCGTGAGGTTTCAGGTTACCCCTCCCCCCCCCCCCCCCTGGTTATACGTCGTGAGTTTTCAGGCTACCCCTCCTTCCAGAGTTATACATGGTAAGGTTTCAGGCTACCCCTCCTTCCAGAGTTATACATGGTAAGGTTTCAGGCTACCCCTCCTCCCCCCCTTGGTTATACGTCGTGAGTTTTCAGGCATTCGGAATCACGTGTATTTTTTTTATTTCCTTTTCAACCGACTTCAAAACAGCAAGAGGGTTCTCAATTTCAAATTACGCTTTATCTTCGCCATTTTTAATAAATTCCTTTTTTATTGGGTTTTACTTAACTCTAGTGGTCAATTATTCGGCGTTTTTTTTTATTATTATTTGAAGTCGGTATATGCATAATGCTTACCTCTTCATCATCCGATGGACGGTGTTGACGTGGTTCTTGTGCTTCTGCTGCGTGCTGAAAGTCTTCGCGCACTCCTCGCACGGGAAACTGCCCTCCACATGCATACTCTTGTGATGGACCTTCAGCCTGAACGATAATAATAATAATGCTGGACATTTTCACACAGCATCATCTAGCCCCAAACTAAGCAGAGCCTGTACTATGGGAACTACATGACTGATATACTGCTTATAAATATTTTTTGTAAAAACATACATAGAAAACACCCGGAACCGAAACAAATATTTTCAGATCGTAGAAACATTTGTCCCGCGGCGGGAATCAAACCCGTAAGCTTCCTTCCAAATTCATAATTTTACATTAAAACTTAATAAATTACTCGTACAGAAGACTTACTATCATGTTATATGTTGATATTATGAATCTTTTATCGACAAATTCGAATTACCTAAATTATTTTATCTTTTTTTTTGTACATTTAATTTTAATCATTCGCATGGCATGTTAAATAATTTTCTTATTTTTGTATTAATTCTGAGATGATCTGACATTTATTAATTTTGCATGCTTGTGAGCTGATGGCTGTACTTACTTTATTTTTTATCACACACTGTAACCTGTGTTTCGCAAATAAACTAATCTGAATCTGAATCTCGGGCAGACCTGAGCCCGCTGCGCCGCAGAGCTCGTTATAATTAAATAAAGTAAAAAAAAAACATTATAAGTAGTAGAATATATCGTTTAAATACCTGTATTTGGTTATATACCCGCTACCGCACTCTTTGCAGACGTAGTTCCTATAATGTCCGTTCATGTGCCGTTCTATGGAACCGAATGTAACGAACTTGCACGAACATATCTGACAGATATACTTTTCACCTGAAACAACATTCATTTCAGGATATAATAAACATATACGGTCTCATTACGAAACATGGTCTAAACTCGAGTTTAAGCCAGGACTACTAAGTCCAGGTCTAAATATAGACCTTTGGTTTAGACTTGACTTTATTACAAAAGCAGATTTTATGAGGTCTAACTAAACCCAACTAGAACTCGGGTCTGCGTGTATCATTCAATCATTCACTGACAACAGCCAATGATCTTGGACTTTGCATGCCACAAACATCGATAATTCCTTCAAGAATCTTGAATAAAATTATTTTATTATTATTTGTTTCTATAACCAGTCAGCTTATAATTAAAATAAACAGAAACATTCTCTGAAAATAAAATAAAATATTTTTTTCTGAGAAGTTACAGATTACGTTTATTTACTACTTGAAACGAAACGTAAGCGACAAGGCGACAGTATGTCCTTCAAATCGCAACAATCAAAATCCATAGGTATCGTCAATCAAACTCAAGTCCATTTTCAAGCTTAGTCGTTTAGGAATCACAAAATAAAATCAGATAGGTACGAATCATCGAAGGTGCACAAACATAACCTCTATTCCACAACAAGCAATTACATTCAAATCCGTAAAGGACGACAGATTGAGCTAAAACCAAAGCTAAACTAGGGGGTTGGCTGGTTTAATTATAAACCACAGATAGACCGGGGTTTTTGGCTTAAACCTCGTTTCGTAATATCAATTTTATAAAACCAGAGTCTAATCCCGAGTTTTTTCTTAAACTTGACTTAAACCACGTTTCGTAATGAGACCGATAATAGTTATTCATACAACTATGTACAAAAATTTTAACGTGGAATTTTCACGCACACGTCGCCTCGTGTCGTTGTGCACGACGCGACGCGGAGGGAGAGCGTCGCGATCACTCACCCTGATGAAGACTCTCGGAATGAGTCGAAACTTAGACGGTGCCTTCACCGATAGTGCGGTACATGAAAATTCCCGTATTTACAATATGAATAGTCAAGTTCACGTTAGTTTTTGGAATAAAATATTTACAAGAATTGGTCCGCCATCTTTGTGAGTCCGCCATATTGAATTTAAAATGTTGCCACTTAGCTAAAATTCAGTTGCAAGGGCAAGTTAAATAAAAACATGTAATAAAAGCTTGTAAAAATCTCATTAAATCCTTTCCATCCGAAGATTGTTTAGAAGAGATGGCTTCAAAGCGATAATACCGCTCATTGTACTTCAAGTTGAATGAATGAATGAATGAAAATACTTTATTGTACACCTTAAACAAATAACAAAATATTATTCTAGAGAAAGTACAATGGGCGGTCTTATCGCTTAGAAGCGATCTCTTCCAGACAACCTTTGGATGGAAGTTAAGTTTTGTTTTGTTAAGTTACAGCTATTTTTCTTATGGTGTATAATTATGTATTATTTTTTATTCATTCATTCATTCAATGGCCGCCATTAACCGTTGCCATTTCAAATGACATATTATGGTGTACAATAAAGTATTTTCATTCATTCATTCATTCATTCGTTCAATGGCCGTTGCTATTTAAAATGACATATAAAAGTAAAACAAAAAATGCTACCTTTAATTTTGAATGGTATAACTCTATCCGTGACATCGGGGACGAGTTTCTTCTTGTGCGTGTTTATGAGGTGCGACTTGAGGTCGGCGATTGTGTGCATTGCCACTCCGCACAGAGTACACTTCAGGTCCGTGATGTCTGCGTACACGACGAGGCTCTCAGGTCCGGTTTGTTTGAGAACGCGCGTCAGCTCATGCGGCCCGTGGTCACTCGTGTGCCTTCTGGAAACAGAGATTAACAAGGCATTATAGACTCTGTGGCGCAGTGGGCGAAAGGCCAGCCTGAGACGCAGAAGGATGCGGGTTCGATTACCGCCGCGGGACAAATGTTTGCATAATCTGCAAATTTTTACAGAGTAATATTTGATTTAATAATGAGAGATTAATATAATATGTGTGTATTTACAAAAAAAAAGTACTTAAGTAATATATCAGTCATGTATTTCCCATAATACAGGCTCTACTAAGTTTGTGGCTAGATGATGCTGTGTGATTTCACACAGCAAAATGTTTTTTTTACATATTTATGTAAAAAAAAAAATCCTACTACTATCAATATATATAAAACTGTTCCGTTACTTACTGGAGGATCAACGCACAGCCTAAACCATAAGTCCTAGAAGCATGAAACTTGGAGAGTATATTTCTCTTATGGTGTAGGGGTGCACTAAGAAAGGAATTTGGAAAAATCTACTCCTAAGAAGATGAAAAGGGCTGAAAACCTTTGTATGAAAAAAATATATTCCTTGAACTTACAAACCATATATTCTTCAATCCAGATGATAATATATTAATCTCCCCAAACTACCCCTCTAAGGGGTTATAGAGGGTGTCCAAGTTTGTATGGGAACTTTTTAACGAGTGGTCCAATTTGTTTGAAACTCGGCATAAATATTATTCATTACAAATGATAAAAGACAAATACATTGTTTGGATACTTTAAATACAAAAGAACTGAATACGTATCAGGGTATTGAAAAAAGCCCTTAAGAGTGCAAGGCATGCAATTATTTTTGATGCACCTAACAATTATCTATCCTACGCGAATAAAACCGCGGGCATCGGCTAGTTTATTATAAACGCGAAAGTTTGTGAGGATGGATGTATGTTTGCACAAAGGTCATCATTATTATTATTCATTCATTCGTTCGTTCGTTCATTCATTCATTCATTCCTTCCTTTCTTCCTTCTACAAGACAACCTTAGCATGGAACGGACTGTACGAAGTTAAGCGTTGAAGAACGGGTTCAAGTGTTGTACCATAGAGTGCTTATACTAGTGATGTAGTTTACCTGAGTGCTTCGAAGTCCTCGTGCACGCTGCGGCAGTAGAAGCAGGGGTAGCCGGCGCGATGCTTGCTGCGGAACGGGGTCATGTTGGAGGCGCTCAGGAGCGCTCCGGCATTGGTCACGTGCGCCGCCTTCTCACTGAGCGCACAGCGAGCGCTCGGCGAGCGCTCCGCTTGCAGCTGCAGCGTTGAGATCATTCGGCCGTTCACATTCACATCTGAATTGGTATAATACACGGCTCTTAGTAGAATTCAAGAAAAAACACACTTAAAAGACTTCAAACAACAAAATGACACTAAAAAGAGAAAATCATTAAATTACAGACAAAAATTTTATGCGCTTCCAATTGATTGGTTTAAAGTTGGTGCCAAGCACGACACTCCTTTTTTTGTAGACGGTTAAAAAGGAGAAAGGTTTTGTCAAGAGTACTCTAAACCGGTGAGATTTCATGAAGAATGTTATGAGATACTAATAATAAACCTGATAACAAAATTTTCAGGTTTATTATTAGTATAGACATAGATCAAGCCCACCCCCAAACCAAAATCCTGAATCCGCCACTGCCCACCAGTGGGGATTTTCGGAGTAAATCCTGAATCCGCCACTGCCCACTGACCACCACTGACTTTCGGAATAATCCTATATTGATAATTTTAATAAACTGTATCATCATCTTCTTGTCCTTATCCCACATTACGTGGGGTCGGCACAACATGTTTTCTTCTTCCACTCTCCTCTATCAGCCGTCATCTCACTACTCACTCCTTTCTTAACCATATCATTCTTCACACAATCCATCCATCTTTTCTTTGGCCTACTTCTGCTTTCATTTCCATCCACATTCATATTTAACATTCTTCTCGTGATATGACAATTTTAATAAACTTTATGCTTTTTTAAACTAAAATAGTCACATACGTTTGAGCATGTCGAGATGTCTCGCGAAGCTGGGCGCGGCTGCGGGCAGGTCCGCCCGCGCGGGCAGCCGCGGCGGCGTCCTGAACCGCGCCAGCAGCGCCGCCTCCCCCCGCACCAGACCCCCGTCCTCCTCCGACACCGCATCTGATCACGACCAGTACATAACAACATCCTACTAATATTATAAACGCGTAAGTTTGTGAGGATGGATGTTTGTTACTCTTTCACGCAAAAACTACTGAACGGATTTTGATGAAACTTTACAGTAATATAGGTTATACATCAGAATAACACATACTTTTTATCCAGGTACCAAGCGGGCGAAGCCGTGGGCAGAGGCTAATACATTATATTCAGAAAAAAAACTAAATCAACTTCAATTGACGGGTAGTTGATAAAAAATACGATATGAAATGCCTTCCACCATTTTTTCACCCCTGAGGTAAGATTTTTTGATAAAATTTATACGGAACCACCTTTGAAGTATGGTATACCTACCCATTAAAAAAAGATGGCGAAGATATCGCGTCACATACACAAAAAAAAAAAACCTCAATTTTTCAAAACAATCAGAAATCAGACATTTATTTGCATGGATATAGATCAGCTATGGTATTACAATTTATATAGGCTCTTATATATTCTCCCATCCAAATGAGGATCGAAAATGTCATGAAAATCCTCACAAACTTTCACATTTATAATAGTACTAGCTTCAGCCCACGGCTTCGCTCGCGTGGTACCCGGACAACAAGTGGCCTGTGTTATTCTGATGTATAAGCTATATTACTGTAAAGTTTAATCCAAATCCGATCAGGGGCCTAACCATGAAGTTGAAGCCATAGCGTCCTCAATCGCAAAACAGAAAGTGACATCTTTGCCTGAACTGAATCGCTATAAGACTTCATGGTTAGGCCCCAGTAATATTACATTAAAGAGTAACAAACTTTCACGTTTATAATATTAGTAATATTAGTAGGATTAGGATAGGATAGGATACATCAGAATAACACATAGGCTACTTTTTATCCGGATCCTACGCGGACGAAGCCGTGTGCAGAAGCTAGTATAGTATATAGGTATAGTCTTGCCACCTAGGTCTAGATACCTATATATTACAATCCTACAATATAGTACTTACCAATCAAATCATCAGCAGATATGAAATCTGAATCATACGCATGGTCTTCAGCCAACTCATCAAGCAGCTCCACTTTTACACTGACCTCTTGCTTAATGTCAGTATCTATTTCGCTGGTCGGCACTGGAAGCAATAAAGTTACAGTTACAGTAACCTGGAGCCTAACCATCAAGTCTTATTGGAATTCAATTCTTGCTTACAGTTACAGTTACAGTAACCTGGGCCCTAACCATCAGGTCTTATTGGGATTCAATTCCTGCTTACAGTTACAGTAACCTGGAGCCTAACCATCAGGTCTTATTGGGATTCAATTCTTGCTTACAGTTACAGTAAACTGGGGCCTAACCATCAGGTCTTATTGGGATTCAATTCATGCTTACAGTTACAGTAACCTGGGGCCTAACCATCCAGTCCTTTTGGGATTCAATTCTTGCTTAACATCGGTATCTATCTTACTGGTCGGCACTGGAAGCAATAAAGTTACAGTTACAGTAACCTGGGGCCAAAACATCAAGTCTTATTAGGATTCAATTCTTGCTTAATGTCGGTATATATCACAATGGTCAGCACTGGAAACAAAACGTTACAGTAATCAGGGGCCTAACCATCAAGTCTTGTTGGGATTCAGTTCTTGCTTAATGTCGGTGCCTATCTCACTAGTCGGCACTGGAAGCAATAAAGTTACAGTTACAGTAACCTTGACATAATTATAATTATAGGTAAGTATGTGTAGGGAAAAGCTTAGTGTTCACATTTTATGATCCTAGTCTGGTGCTATCAGTGAAGACCTATTATTGGCTACCTGGGGCCTAACCATGATCTCTTAGAGCAATATTAAGCAATATTAAAACAATATTACACTTCAATTTCGTACCATGACCTTCAATAAGTAAGCTTACTTTAATATTGTAGAGGCGAAGCAGTTTTGGTGACGTCACCATGATTTGTTCACTCAAAGCGTACCATGAGGTGACTTTTGACAGCAAGTAATATTGTTCTTACGTCAAATCTAGCAATCATAGAAAAGTTACTCTTTAAGTTAAATTGTTCTAAAACGTGAGTATAAAGTGTTTATTTTCGTATTTCTTTATACTAAATGTGGTGTATCGATAGAAAGCATCAGTTATACAAAAATATTTGATGTTCTTGTAGATGGCCAACGAATACGAATTATTCGAGTTTTTGGAAGCAGATAACGAAAGAAACTCTTTGAAGAAGCAACGTCGAAGACAATTGCGTAACGAATGCGATCCCTTCAACTTCGATGAAGCGGAGTTCGTCAAACGTTACAGATTGACGAAAGATCTTGCACATAACCTGTGTGACGAGCTTAAGCCTCTGATGAAGAACCCCTTAAAATCTACAGATTTATCCATAGAAACTAAGGTACCTACATAAGTAAATATGTTATATTATGAAATAGGTATGATCCACATTACATACTTAATGTCAAATTATTTTAGGTACTGACAGCATTGTCATTTTATGCAACTGGCTCGTATCAACGTCCTACAGGCAGCATTGAAGGGCATTTCATGGCTCAGCAGACAGTCTCTTCTGTTATTGCACAAGTTACTGCTTGCCTTAACTCTGAGCAGATGAGACAGAAGTATATTAACTTCCCAGCCAATGATCAAGATCGAAATAGGATAAAAACAGAGTAAGAAAATTAGCAATTTTTATCAAGTCTGTAGTTTGAAGTTTGCTGAACAACCTAGTTTTATTATAATTCCCAATAATTTATTTTAGATTCTACAATAAATTCCAAATTCCTGGGGTTTTAGGATGTATAGACTGTACCCATGTGACCGCTACTACTGTCGCAAGCATTACCATTCATTAAATGTCCAATTGGTAAGATTACCCTGCACTTCTATAATTATAAAAAAAAAACAGTTTTGATTATGTACTCATTTGTTTCGTTGTTAAGATTGCTAGTTTATAAGTTAGACTGTATTATTTAAGTTACAAATAATTTGTGCCTTTCAAATGTTTATTGTAAGGTGTGTATGTGTTAGTTAGTTAGTCTGTTGTTACAGAATTTTTATTCAGGAAAAAAATAAAAACAGACTTCTAATAATGGAAAGTAATATAATTTTTTATCCCCCATATTTTCATAAAAAATATACTTATTAAAATCTGTTCATAACTGGCAAACATATCAAAATGTACACAAATGTACAAAATATCACACAGACAAATTGAGAACTTCCTCCTTTTTTGATGGTTGAAAATATAAGGTTACTCTCTAAATAGTAATAAATTATGTTAACAAACACATTTTTGTGATAAATTAAGGATCCTAGCTAGGTACCTCAGTCTAACTTTAGAAATTATAACAAATCAGTCTTATTTTTTTTATAGATTTGTGATGCCAACATGCATATTCTGAGTGTGGATGCGAGTCATGGTGGTGCTACCCATGACTCATTCATATGGGCTTCTCACCCACTAAGAGCACACATGGAAGACCTTAGCAATACAGAAAACATCTGGTTTCTCGGTAAGTCTTGTAGTTACAAAAATAAATAAAATCAGCTTCTAACTATGTAATGTAGTGAAAATAATATTCTTAAAATTTACAGGTGACTCTGGTTATCCATTGAGGCAGACAATGATGATACCAATTTTGGATGTAGCACCAGACACACCAGAGGCACACTACACGAACTTGCAAGTTCGTGGAAGGAATATAATTGAGCGCACGATAAGGCTTCTTAAAGCACGTTTTCGTTGCTTGCTTGTACACAGAGTACTGCATTATTCTCCAGAGATAGCAGGCTCTATTGTAAATGCTTGTGTTATCTTACATAACATTTGCAATAGAGCAAACACTCCTGTGCAACAATTAAGCAACGAAGAGGAAATACAAGAAGCCCTATTACAATTGGTTCATCCTGCAGCTGGAGAAAATCCACGGAGCAACAACAGAGCACTACAACAAGGTTGCGATACACGAAATGCCCTCATTCGCCAACTCTGGGAAAGACATCATGCATAAATCTGAAATAATAATAAATAAGCATTAATTAAAATTGATTTGAATTTTTATTTTAAATATCAGAATAGAAGAAACGTTTACCTTTCAATCCTTTGTAAGGTGTTCATTATATTTTCTAAAGCATGACTACTTCTTACGGCAGCCTCGGCCCTCATTCTAGAGGATTCAACGCGGGCACGCCTCGCAGCTTCCTGCGACATCGGCGGCTCTCGCCGGAGCCGCCGATGTCGCAGCGCTCACCGCGGCGCAGCGGCGCCGCGGTGAGCGCGCCGCTGGTGCGGGTGCGGGTGCGGGCGGCGGGGTGAGGGCAGCATTCTCTGCCTCTGCTCCCTGTTGCGATGGTACCTCTTCTGCTAGCTCTTGAAGAGGTACCTGAGTTGCCTGCGTAGGAATGACTATTACAGGCTCCCTTGGTTCATCCACAGTATTACTTATTGAATTCTGTAACAAAACACATTGAGATTAAATTAAGTAACTTGTTTTGGTATTGTGTAATAAATAAATATACCTACTAAGAAAAATATTTATTTCTGCTTACTTCTGGAAATGGTTCCACCCGGACACCAGGCATCCCTTGACCAAAATCTTCTCAGAGTATTTGTAGATACTTCAACTCGATTTCAGTCAAGGGTTGCTCCGTTGAAGGCCCTCCTCCGGTGGCTGATTGAGCTGACCGTAAGGCACTCACCCGTTTTTTAAGCTTTGGCTTATAGTCAACCCAGTACTGAAAAAATAATTATTATTATATTTATATAATAATTATTAGGTTACCTTACTTTAGACCACTCTTTCCATTCTTTGTGAGCTCCGTCGCCTTGAGCATTGAGAATTTCGGCGATCTCCCTCCACTTTCTTTTTGAATTCTCCTTCGCCTGAAGAGATCGGTTGTAGGCGGTAGCTATATCTCTATGAGAATTTAAAAATTCCCATAAAACATCTAGCTGCCGCCTAGAAACCCAACGAAGTCTCGCACTGCAAAAATAGAAACACTTGAACCACTTGAAAATCCTTAGAGGCAGCGTCGATTCTTTAAGCGTAAATCACAAAAACACATTTAACTTATATGTACTTACTTTCTGTTGGGCATTTAATCATTATTTTAACTATCAAAACAAATTTTAAAAGTTGTACGCCGTGTCAACGAAACTCTTTGTCCGAGTTTGAACGAAAAGCACCATTCCGTTTTACGAAATGATTAAAGTGTCATTGAAACTTTCCTTAACATTATTTTGTCAATATTTGCCAAAAAAACATATTATATAATTTATAACAAAAAAAGCTTTCTGAGTCTAAAATACGCATGTATTTAATAAATTAAAATTGATTGTAAGGTAACTAAATGTTAGAAATTGATATGTAAATGCGTAATACGGAACGTGTTCCCTAGCAATTGTGCAAAAGTGATAACGCTATACCAAATCATAGCGTTGTCTCGCTCTTTCTTATGCTAATTATAGATTATCATTCGTTCTTTCAACTCACGACGCAGGAATAAAACAATAATGTTTAAAAAGTTCATGGTACGAATCAAAGTAATGTTGCTACAAGCTTAAAACAAAACGCTCCTGAAACATGATGGTTTAGTAAATGATTGTGGTAGGCCTGCAGGTATCTATTTAAGTATTGTTCCTTAACAATACTTAAATAGATACCGGCAGGCCTATTAATTAATAGATAACAAATGATTTTCCAAATAAAATAAATAAATCATTTGTTAAGTAAAAGGTAAACTGAAAAAACGACCCATAAGAGCTTAATTAAATGTAATTACTGCGTAGGGTCAGCAGAATACCAGGGTCAAGTAGGTAACCTACCTACCTAGCATTATGCTGAGGAAGGTTCTAGACAAATAAAACTTTCTGTTAACGTTTTGGAAATCATGCTATGAATAAAAACAGATTCTTGGTATTAAGATTAATTAATTTAACATAACATGATTTTCTTCCAGCCACAATATTAATCTTCATCCTCTTAAGGGTGTAGTATTTACCATAGGCACTTACCATCTACAAAAAGCATCTGCTGTTCCAGCGCGGGCAGCGCGGCCAGCAAGCTGCGCTCGGTGCTGGCGGCCAGCGCGCGCAGCGAGCGAGCGTCCCGCAGCCGCGACACACAGCGCAAACATAGCAACGTGGATAGGGAGCGCGACTTCGAAAACTGAATTAAAAATGCAATGAATGCCATTTTAAGAATTATTAAATACTAGCTTCTGCGCACGGGTTCGCCCGCGTGGTACACTTCTGATGTGTACGCTATATTACTGTAAAGTTTCATCAAAATTCATTCTGTAGTAAGAGGAACAAACATCCATCCTCATAAACTTTCATGTTTATAATATGAATAAAGTAGGATTAGCTGTGCCAAAGCTGCCCTCAACACCTGACCCACCACATCACATAGCCTGCAAAGCTATTACTTCTTTTGCTCTGCTCCTAAAGGTTGTAGTGTAATGTTAAATAGCCCATAACCTTCCTCAAGAACTCCGTTCTGAACTGAGCTATGAAATGCAAAAAGCATTTTTAAAATCCGACTGGTAAATACAGAGATTAGCATGTTCAAACAAAAAACCAAGCAAACTCTTCAGCTTTATTTAGCTTTATTAGTATATAGATTTAATTTTTGGTAGGTGGTTATGCGGGAAGTTTGTGTATAGTGGTGGCCCAAGATAATTTAACATACCACTTTTTTTGGTGGCTTATATCTAGAGAGCAATAACAGGCTGTTTATGATGACGGGTGCGCCTGAAAGAGCTTATTCATGGTGCAAACTGGTTTTAAGGATTCTGTACTAAGCAGCTCCGAATATTGTTTTTTTTTGTCAACCTCTTCATTCCCAATGCTGGGCAAAGGTCTCTCGCAAATCCATCAAAACCAGCTGTCTCCTGCCCATGAAACCTGCTGGAAAGCTTAAAGGACGTCATACCAACGCTTCCTAGGGTGGCCCTGTCGCTGTCGTCCACATTGTCTGGTACCATTTTCAGTACCCGGCACTTTTCTTATATTATGGTAAATGTAACATCAAAACATGACAATTAAGTCACCATTCCAACAAATTTTTATTGGGAATATTGATGATTCAGTCAAATAAAAAATATTTACCTACTTGTGGCCTATTTTTGAGTTAGGCTATGTAAGGTACCTGAACTAGATGTATTTAGGTTTGTGAAGTCGCCTGCCTCACGTATACCCCTACCTATACATGTTCTTATTAAACCATAAAGTGAAATCGGAGCTGAAACCTACCGATAAATTGAAAGTTTCCACGAACATATCGTAGTACACTTCTCGTTCTCCATTGAAGTAATATTCTTGCTGGATATCCCTATGGCTGCCTCTTGCCAGGCAACATCTACACTCTCCATAACTATAACTGTCTTCTGAATCATTTTCCATATCCATTTTATTGTAATTTTTGCAAACTGAGTTTAACTGAAATAAAACAAATGTAAGCCACAGACTTAATAGAACAGGTTAGGCAGGCGATGTAAACAAATCGCTAAGCGATACCAAAAATCAACGAACTGGGCTATTTCAATTTCTTTTTGGAATTACCGCGTGTGTAAATTTCTAACTAGTCTGTGCGTGGAAATAGCTAGCTTAGTAACATGTTTTTTATTTGTATGGAGTGGAAATAGCCTTATTTTCGAGCTGTTTTTTGTATTCATTCGCTTTTGTCAGTTTTTTGGTTAATAAATAATATGGAAAATAAACTACAATATGGAGAATGCCGCTGTTGCCTGAAAAAGGGCAACCACCGCAACCTACTGATGCAATATTACATCGACGGCAAACGAGTAGTTTTCAAAGATTATTTTTTGGAATGTTTCAATGTTTTTGTAAGTAGGTATATTTTTTTTATAAAATAAAAATATGTTACGGCTTTATGGCAAGTGCCTCATGCACTTGCCATAAAGCGTTCGACATGTATTTGAGTTAACATTAGCTCGTTATTCCATTTTATAATCGACGATCGATGTGGCGCGGTGGGCGAAGGTCCGCCTGAGACACAGGAGGTTGCGGGTTCGATTCCCGCCCTGGGACAAATGTTTGTACGATCTGCAAATATTTGTTCCGGGTATTTTCTATGTATAATATAAAATATCTATCTATGTAATGTATTGTATTAAGTATATCAGTCATCTAGTACCCATAACACAAGCTCTGCTTAGCTTGGGGCTAGATGATGCTGTGTGGATTGTCCAGCATTATTTATTTATATTTATTTATTATTATAATCTCCTAACTTGCACATTAAATGTTAAACAAAATTATATCGTTCGAAAATCGAAGTCTCAAAGTAAACACTGCTAGAAAGTGCTTAAAAGGTTTATTAGAGTTTATATTAGTTTGTGTTGTAGGAATAACTAAAACACCCAATAGACTAATACCTACATACTCCTAACTAACCCAACACAAGGATTCCCAGATTTCCTTTATCATGCTTATCAGGAACCACAAGTACTGTGGAACCACAATACCTAGATCCAAAAGAAATATCTGCAGAACATGTACACATTTGGTAGCAGCGTGAAATATTAATCACATCTCTTGAGTCGCAGTCAGCTACTTGCCTGCCGCATCATCTAAATTATTTCTAATAGTAGAAAGCCCTAGCATAGGTTATCTTGGGTGGTTTCAATTACAGCTATCCACCAACTCTGAGCTGACTGCGTTGATATGCACATCTTGCATCACACGTCTCCGCGATGCTCAGAACTTTAGGTCACAGGTGCTGAGGAACGAAAAAAGACTGCTGAAGGCTCGGGGACAAATTAATGAAACTGAATTTGTTAATGGTAAGTCTTAAGGGTTGAGAGAAGTCGGCAGATGGAGGTGGCTTAAAATGTTTTATCATGGCACTCTGTGGGAGGTCTTTGTTCAGCTGTGGACTTCACAGGTGCTGATGATGAAGACGATGACGATGTTTTCTTGGCCTGAGGCATGCTGAGGAATAAAACACTATTAAAAAAACACAATAAAATATATTTCAATTCATTTAAAAAAAAACTACATTCAGTAAGGACATTCTCAGATTAATTAGATACATACGAGTAACATTTTTATTGTTTAGAACACTATTTTAAAGTAAAATATCTGGTTAAAGAAATTTATTCTCAAAAGAAATTACATATTTCACTGAATGAGAAATTAAAAGTAATTTATATAAAATTGAGTAAGCATGCAAAACATTTTAAGTAGGTACCTAATAGTTTAACAAAAAAATATATATATCAATACAAAAATATACAGGCAACTGCAATTTCAGCCATAGCAATATATTCATTAAGTGGGATTATTCCACAAATCCCCCCTGATAAATCCCCATTAGGGGGAAAACTGATCTCTAATGTAAAAAGTCACAGTACTGTACGTACAGTAAAAAGTACAGAAATACCCTCAGGGAGGAATACCCTATAGTTATCACTTTGAAAACTAAAAGCCCATTAAGTATTATTAAATAATCATCCCCAGTACTGTTACAACCCCAATTGGACATTGATGATCAGGTGATCGTCAAACAAGAGACAGACAGCTGTGACTATGCTGATAGCCCCACCGTGGACTATGAGGACTGTGGTAAGCTTTTTCTATTTATTTAATTGTAAAATTCCTTATTGCACAAAAAATAAACCTTTTATTCATAATCACTGTCCTTTTCTAACACTAAACAAAGGATAGAGGCCGAAAATTTTAAGCATGCTCCTAAAGTTAGTGAGGGATTATGAACTAACACTAAAGCTGAATGAAGGATCATCACAAAAATAACCAAGCAGAGTTTGTTGCCTGATGCTTCTAGACTTGGTCGCGCGCGAGGAACCGGCGTAAATTCACTTTAACATTTTAAATTCATGTATAGTTTTTAAGTTGACATTTCTATATGATCCTTGTGATTTCAATGAATAAAAACCTATTGACTATGACTTTAATAAGGAGGTAGGAGTGTATAAAAAGTGGGTTTAATGGTAAAAACATTTTCTACCTACCAATCTCAAAGGTGTTCTAAAAAAGGTACCTATGTAATCAATGTTCTTCTTATTCCATCCAAATCAGTTCAGCTAATATCAGTGATAAGTGTGTTGATTTTGGTGTAGATTTAATAGTCTTCTTTTCGTGCGGTACAGTGTAAAATTGGACTTAATTATTTTATCCCGAACCCTAGCTCGTAACAATATGATGAATTTATAACATTTTTTTTTCCGTTGCAAAAAACTTTTTAGCCTAAGCTTAGGTACCTACTTTCGGCTTAGGGATTCTAGATGAAGACACGAGCCAAGACTTGGTTCGTGGTGAACGGGAATTCCTGTCGCGTCTGCCGCCGGCGCGCCCCCTGCCGACGCGAGACGCGCTCTTCACCATCTGCCCCGTCTTCTATGGACACTTGGAGGCTTTGAAGGGTAAAGATCATTTATTTCATAGTCATTTACTTTTTAACCATATGTAAAAAAAATATAGTGAAATGTACACTTGGTTTTGTCAAATCTATAGGTACCTATAATGAATCAGGGGGTCTACTCCGTAAAACGATATCGACATTATCGTTACGATACGACAGTGCAGTGAATTATTCGGCCGTACCCTACTCTCAAAAATGTTCGCAATCTTTGTCGTCTGTCGAAAGCATAGACAATATGTATCGAATCTTCGGAACGAATGATAGGAAAATCTAAAGGCTTGGATAATAGACATTAAGCCTAAATCTTTTTGCTTGACTGTTTATGTCACTTTTTAGGCAAAATGATAACAATTATCTATGAAAGTAAATGAAGTGACAACGTCAAATGTCAAATCAACAAACCCGCCTGTGATTTGAAAGCTTTACAAGTAAAATTCTTGTGACAACTAGCCACAGAAGCCATAATTAAGAAGTTGAAGTTGAAGCAAAAATTCGTCGGGGTGAATATTCAAATTCGTTTATTAAAAAGATACTAGTACACACAGATTTAAAGCACTATTTTAACAACAATTTTATTTTTAATTATTAAAAAAAAATCAAAATGTTTAAAAAAAAAAAGAATTACCTTCAAACAAACTTTTACTATGTTTATAATTCCCGATGAAATTATAGTCGGGAATTTTGTTCAAATCCAACTGGTCCCTCGTCACATTAAAATGACATTTTTGTAAAGCCTTTTCCTCGTGGATGGCTTCCATGGCAAGCATAAATCTCGCCATTATTCCAAAACAAGAGGCAAATCAAGAGTCCGTAGTGCAGCAGGCCGAGGTCGAATGAAAAGAATGCAGAGAGTCCAGTAGGCAGCAGGACTCGAAGGTATAAAAGATTCGGAGTCCGGTAAACGAAATGGAGATGATTTTATCAGAAAACACAACAATATAACCCGAAACGATAATGCGCACGATAGCATCAAGGGCATCGTTGATAAGTTCGTCGATTGACATTTGTTTCGTTGTCAAATTCAAATTATCGTATCGTTTTTAGTGATGCCGGAGTAGGGTTACGACATCGATTGTCAAAAGTAATGTCGGTCGTTTCTTCGTTCAAATGATAGTCGAAACGATGTAACGTAGAGTAGGTTTAGCACGATAATTGAAGCGATATATCGTTTATCGGTTTGTAGAGTAGACCCCCTGGTCAGTTTCAAGCCATTCAAACAGACAAGCACAGTGATTTAGGAAGTGTTAGGCTCAAATTAAAGTCATGTAATTTATAAAAGTATCATACATATTAATATTGTAAAAACGGCAATTTTCACGTACCGCACTATCGGTGAAGGCACCGGCTAAGTTTCGACTCATTTCGAGAGTCTTTATCAGGGAGAGTGATCGTGACTTTCTCCCTCCGCGTCGTGCACATTTTTTTTTTTTAGTATCATACTTTAGAAAATAATTATAATAACTCATTCATTCCATTTTTTTATAATATAAATTAGTACACTACTATTACCTACGAGGACTATCAGCCCATGTTGTCCTATTGTTGGGCAAAGACCTCCCTCCATTTCTGTCTGTCACTTTGATTTTGGGCCAAATCGAATTATTTTAGATATTTCGGCCGTATTTTCCGTCCACGTGAGTTTCGTAACATCTTACATTTCAAGGGCTCTCGAGTTACTGCAAATACGATATTTGAACTCGCACGAAAACAGCTATAAAGTGAATACTCTTCAGAATAAAACGGTTCGGCTTTCACCTAAACGTAGCTTTGCAGACCTTTAGTATTCGACAGTAGTCATACCGATACGGCATAAAAAAATCCCGTATTCCAAATATTGTGTATAATTTGTTTATTTTAATTCCAGATAAAATAGTGACCGCTCACGCAATCCAAAATCTCACCAATCCACGCCCCCGCAAACGCGCCAAAGAGAAAAACGACGTCGCCATTTCTGAGAAACTGGCGCAGGCGTTAAATGCGACCACCCTCCTCGAGAACTCGAACGCGACTGTATTCAAAAGCAAAATGCGCTCCGGTTTCCCCTGCTTCTACTGTAGAAATATATTCGTCAATCCGAAAACACTGAGGGAGCATCAAACGAAGCATCCTAAGTCGCAACTTTTCAAACTGTTAACGAAATATACGGCCGACGCGTTAGTAGTGTACGCTGATATAACAGATCTGAAATGCTTAATTTGCAACGAGGGTATAACTAATTTGGATATTTTGAAAGGGCATTTGATGGATGCGCACGATAAAAAACTGTACGCGAACTACGAAGATCGCGTCATCCCTTTCAGATTGGGAGACAGAGAGAGTAATTTCGAGTGCCAGGTGTGCGGACGCAGTTTCGAGACTTTCGGAGCTACTGACAGGCATATGAACGTACATTACAGAAACTATGTGTGCGAGGAGTGCGGTGCGGGGTTCGTTACTAAACACAGGTGCGTTTTAAAAGCTTTTTAATTAAAAAAAGTTATGTTGGTCATTCTCGGTTCCGAAGATAACAAGTAGGGTCAGAGGCATGTCCAAACATTGAATTTAGCACATGCCCACGTTTTGCATAGTAGATAGCATTCCACGTGACAGGTTGTTAGATCACTAACCGATTGACGACCTCGATGGCGCGGCGGACGTGTTTCGTGACTGTGATTTGTTTCGGGTCTGGGTGTCGTTCGTAGTTCCTGATACCCACGACACAAAATCGTAGTGTGGGATCAATGTACGTGTCTGTTGGTTTTTTTTTTTTTTTTAAACTGTTTTATTTTTCTGCGAGACAAATGTTTGTATGATTAGCAAATATCAGCAAAAAAGTAGTATATCAGTCATTTACCTAGTAATTACCTAGTAGTTTGGGGCTAGATGACGCTATGTGATAAATGACCAGCATTATTTATTTATTATTATTATTTATTTCCCAGGCTAAAAGTCCACACGTATTTACTACACAGCAAAAACAAAGGTGTGATAAAATGTGAACTCTGCAAGAAAATCTTCCCATCCAAATACAAATATAAGATACATCATGAGTATGTACATAAGAAATTAAAGAAAATGAAATGCAGCAAATGCTCTGAGAAATTCATAGATTACTTTGCAAGACAGAGACATATGGAAGAGAAACATGGCGTTGATTTACTCTCCTACAAATGCAGAGAGTGCGACAGAGCATTTAACAGAAAATATAGTTTAACATGTCATATTAAAAGAATCCATTTAGCAAAGAAAGATATACAATGTGAACTGTGTCCGTTTATGTGTTTCAACAAGTCCGAGCTGAGAGATCATATGTACAAGCACGGGGGGGAGAAAGTGTTCGAATGTACGCTCTGTCAGAAATCATTTGCTAGGAAGAAGACGCTGACAGTACATATGCGTATACATAGCGATGATAAGAGATATAGTTGTCATCTTTGTGGGGAGGCTTTTGTGCAGAATTGTACGTTAAAATCTCATTTGAAGACACATAGCACGGAATATGTACACCTGTGAGCAGTTATCAAATACATAAGCTCACTCAGTGGGCTATTGAAAGAGTTTCACTAAGTGATAAAATCTGTACGCAGGGAAGCTTAGGATTAGCAAGTTGAAGTGGCAATGGGCAAGCCATTATAGCTCGCAGAACTGACAACCGCTGGAGAAGAACGGTTCTCGAATGGCGGCTACGAACCGGCTGACGCAGTGTAGGGAAATCTCAATGCATGTAGATAATCGACAAACGCGAAAGCGTTAAACGCTAACTAGCAAAAAATGTATGGCTTATCTGAAAAAGACGGCATTTGGTCGATAGCTAGTCATCCCAGTAAATAGGTTAGCGCTTTTTCGTTACGCTAACTTTCGCATGGATCACAAAATACTAATAAAAATGAAAATAAAGAATTATTAATTTAAAATACGTTTTATTTCTACTAATAAAAAAAAACTATTTACATAAGCATAGAACATTATTTTATCTCTAACTAGGTAGGTCTACTTACAATCTTAACATTTTGTCTTTTCCTTCAGAGCCATAGTTATTTAAAAATGCTATTAACAATATTTTAGATTTTTAGTTGAATGGTAGATTTAACAAAAAACCCAGAACATGGCACTTGGTAAGCCAAGTGCCATGTTCTGGGACCTATTTTTCATGAAATTCATTATAAAAATGGGCAATAGCCTCGATTCTGTAGTACACTAACTAAACTAAATTTAAACTGCTCTCTTTTACTGATAGTACAAACAAGAAAGAGATAGCTACAATTTTAGTGCTGTCAAATTATCCAGATTTAAGTTTTCCATTGAAATTTAGTCGTAATTTCAAAATATGCTGACTATAAACACGAAGAAAAGCGGCACGTGAACTGATTTGACAGGAGTAAAATTCTTGCCATCTCTTTCTTAAGTACTTTATCAGTAAAATAGAGCGACAGTTTAAATTTAGTTTAGTTAGTATACAGAATCGAGGCCATTGTCCCTAATTTACAATTAGAAAAACTTAAAACCTTGAATTTTCACGAACTAAGAACGCAGAGATTGGTGAAGGAAGAAACTCAAATTTTCTACGAAAGCGAAACCGAGATGTTTGGCTCTAAATCTTCGTAACGGCTGAACCGATTTGGATGTGCATAACCCTCGAACAACTTATTATCATCAGCACGGTCATTCACGATTGCAATCATAGACATTTAGATTTATGGGTACCAGAGGGTAGTCAGACACATTGGACGCCTATTTGCATCGTTGCATATTGGTAGGTATCGGGAGGCACATCGTTTTATTGTTAGACCATCGTGAACTTGACTATTCATATTGTAAAAACGGGAATTATCACGTACTGCACTATCGGTGAAGGCACCGACTAAGTTTCGACACATTCCGAGAGTCTTCATCAGGGTGATTGGTCGCGACTTTCTCCTTCCGCGTCGCGCCGTGCACTACGCGCTGCCGCACGTTGTGCGCGGTTATAAAGGCGCGCGAGTGGAGGGGGCGATTGTGTTCGTAGCGTTGTTGTAACTACTGGTTGTAGGGGTGCTACATCGTCTACACTACTGCTCACGTCGATGCAATAACCTATTCCTGGAGGAGCCAGACAGGCTACGCTCACTGTGGCAATATCAGATTCGACTCCCCCGTTATCATGCAGTCCATACAGACATAACTTCCAGGCGGGGGGTAAAAGCCCATCCACGGTCTCTGTTAAAGTTTGGTAGACGACCTATCTCGATAGCTTCGCGGATTTTGCGAGGAACGAAAAATTGTACTCTTGCCAAGACCCGGGCTTCATGGCGGAACTGTTGATATCTAAATTCTTCACAGCGCGTATGTGTTCGGTGAGCCTTGTAGAAATGTTGCGTTTTGTCTCGCCCATATATTATTGTTAGTATTTAGGATTTTTTTGTGTAAAACCCATGTGTGTATTGTCTGTCTGTTTTATTTTGTGCAACGTTAGCAACTAAATGTGTTTTCTTTCTTTCTTTCGTACAAACATTACATTAGGCACATGCCAACATTATGCTAACCTAACTACAGTATCATCTTATGTTGTATCAGACATTTTCTTATGCAAATACTTAATATGACCTTTTACTTAACTTAAACTTGTCAACGAAAAGAATTTCCTGAAACAGACCAGGCATTGAAATTCCTTTACAGCAGTATGTTTAAGCTGATGTTCCTTCAAAAGCTTGTCCGTAGCGAAGAATTTATAACATCTTAGGTTGTATCAGACATTTTCTTATGCAAATACTTAATATGACCTTTTAAACTTGTCAACGAAAAGAATTTCCTGAAACAGACCAGGCATTGAAATTCCTTTACAGCAGTATGTTTAAGCTGATGTTCCTTCAAAAGCTTGTCCGTAGCGAAGAATTTATAACATCTTAGGTTGTATCAGACATTTTCTTATGCAAATACTTAATATGACCTTTTAAACTTGTCAACGAAAAGAATTTCCTGAAACAGACCGGGCATTGAAATTCCTTCACACCAGTATGTTTAAGCTGATGTTCCTTCAAAAGCTTGTCCGTAGCGAAGAATTTATTACACTGATTGCAACTGTGCTCGGTACCGTGCGTTCTCGTCATATGCCGCACGAATTGCCGCATCCAATTAAACACACTCCCGCACATTTCACAAGTTATAGTTTCTACATGCTCTATGTGACATACGGTCATATGTGCATGCCTTTGGTAATCACTTTTAAACACTTCACTGCAATGGTGACACTTCACTTTAAGCTCGTTCATATGCTTAAGCGCGATATGTTTCTTCATATATCTCTCTAGAGGGAACACTTTCTTGCAAATCCGACAGGGGTAACGTCCGCTCTCGTGAATTTTCTCATGCGCTTTGAACCGCTGTTTCGTTATAAACGGTTCCCCGCAATTTCCGCACATATAATTCTTATAATGTACATTCATATGCGAATCTAAAAGCATGAAAGCGGAAAACTTCTTGTGACATAAAGCACATGATCTTTCGTTATCCATCAGGTACGGTATCATTTTGTGTTTATTTTGGAGCTTGACTCCGTGCACCTTTTCCAAGTGTTCAAGCACATGCGGCCAGTTTAGAAGGGCGGTGTTACAGACGTTGCATTTAACGTCCTTTATGTCAAGCTTGATCATCTCGTTGTTCCAGGAAGGTCGCATCATGAACTCGAGGCGGTAGACGCGGTCGGGGTGATTGAGCCGGGTGTGGCGGCGCAGCTCCTCGGGGGTGGTGAATTCGGGGCGGTCGATGCAGTAAAAGCAATGGGGGCGATTCGCGCGCGTACGGAACGGCGTGCAGTTGGTGTAGTTTAGGACGGTCTTGATTTCTTTCTCGAATTGACACGATTTTGTGGTCCGGAATATGGTTTTCGTTTCTGAAAACAGAGATTAATGATCAAGCTTACGTTGACGACCTCGGCAGCCATTGCAAGAGCACAGAACTCCCTAAAGATTTTTACTTTTTGCTAAAAGTAAAAATCTTTAGGTGCCAAATTAAGTCATCTGTCAAACAACAAAATAGGCTCCATTGCAAGAACACGAATAGGAACACTCTGTATATAGAGCGTGCACGATCGAGACGTGCGGTCGCACAATCAAAATCATTTATTCATATGTGTCATTTCCATACAATTCAATGTTTCCGCAGGCGTTGGGAAAGCACCCTAAGGTGATTTATGAACGTAATTTACTAAAGGGATTTTATTCTCCCGGTCACAAAAAAAGCCATCCATTATATATTTGTGAGTTTTTTTTTTACATTTTATGCTAAATGTTGGAGATGGGGCGCCACTATCATGTTTTTGCCCCCGTTTGAAAATATCGTAGATCCGGGGATGGAGTGAGACACCGGGTTGGAGGAAAGCAATGACACTGGCTCTAGTACAAATAAGTGGAAATAGCATTTGTAAATGTTTCCTATTACGCGCTTCACTATAAAGTTATGGTGTTCACGGGGTATGTTGGGATAGCCGTACCAATGCCTTCAGTTTTGGGAGTAGTCTTATAGTCTTACCCAGTAAATGTATATCTATACTAATATTATATAGAGGAAAGTTTTGTTTGTAGAGAATAGGCCCCGAAACTACAGGACCGATTTTAACCATTTTTTCACCAATAGAAAGCTAAATTATCAGGAAATAACATAGGCTATATTTTATTTTCAAAAAAAACAGAGATCCTTGCAACAATGTAACCAAAAGTAGCAAAATTTTGTCTATAAAATTCTGTATTTAGCGTGCGCTGAGAAAACTATTGATGATAAGTACATAAAAATTATGCACTTCATGATTAAAATACTCATTATTACCTACAAAAAAGTCCTCGAGGTAATATATCTAACTATAATAGTTAAGTCACAATAGCAGCTTTTGTGTTCTAAAATTTAATTCATCATTAGTCATCATTAGTTCGATCGCCGGTAAAAACAATAGTTGGTAACATTCGAATCGTAGTTAGGGGAAGGATAGGATGGTGTGTTAAATTTGTGTGCAATTTACTGTAAACTTAGTTTGGAAAGAACTGAATACGTCAGAGTATTCAAAAAGCCCTTAGGGTGCAAAGCACGCAACGGTTTTTATATCATCATGTTTTTTTCTTGCACCTATCAATTGCCTACCTTACGCGAGTAAAACCGCGAGCATCGGCTAATATAGTATACAAAGACAAACAGTATATAGTATTATGTACCTTAAACAATATCATGTATTTTCTCCAAATGCAACTTCAAATTCTCCTTCATCACGAAACGTTTCCTGCACATCCTACACTTAAACTCTGTTTTCTCATTATGAGAATGCAAGTGTGCATACAAAGAATTCCTAGACTTGTACACTCTTTTACACTGCGCAGTCGCGAACGGTCTCTCCTCACCGTGACTCAACAAATGCACTTGCAACTCTGTATTCATAAAGAACGCTTTATCGCAACCATCCTCTGTACATTTGTACGGACGGTGTAGTACATGCATATTCCTCACGTGAGACTGAAGATTGCGCTGACACATGAATGTCTTATCACACGCATCGCACTTGAACTGTGGCGGTTGGCTTCTGTGCACTGACATCTCGTGCTTGATCTTTTGCACTGTGTCCACGAACTTCTCGTCGCAGTACCCGCATTTCCTAGTTTTGCTGTTGTTCACGTGGAGTATTCGCTCGTGCTCAGTTTTCCTGAGGCGTGTGTTGAATATCTTGTTGCAGTAAGCGCACGCGAACTCGCCAGTTCTGTGCGTGGTCGCGTGGGTTACAAGCGTGCTCTTGTTCACGAATCCGCGCGGGCATTTATCGCACTCGTAGTTCCTGAAGTGTGCGTCGTTCATGTGCTCGGAGATTTTCTTGAAGTTGTTGAAGAGCTTCTCGCATCTGACGCACTTCAGTTCGTTGTTCTCAAAGTTGTAAGGCACTATGTGGCTTTTGATATCGAAATGCATCGGTTTATTGTGTTTCATTTTCAAGTGATTCATCATTAGTTCCAGCTCACTGATTCTTGTGTTGCAGATGAGACATTTGAGGCCGGTCACGTCAACTTTGACAATATGCGTCCGGACATGTTTGACTTTATACTTTTCGGAGATGTCTCCGTGGGTTTTTGTGTGTTTCTTGAGGCGTGAAGGCTCTTTGAACTGTTGGTTGCAGAACGAGCAGGCGTAGCCCACGCCCCAGTGTCCGCGGATCGGCGTTGCGTTGGAGTGAGCGAGCAATGTGCGTATGTTATCCCTGTGCTTGTTTAGAACCGCCATGTGTTTTAACACTGCGATCTCGTCTTTGGTCGGCGTGAGCGGTCTCGGCCTTTCACATTCCTCCTCACCTACAACAAGATGTTTTTTCTTTAGATTATCTGAGGTGGATGTTTTTTTTTTCAACTTTCGCTATCAATAAACACAATTATAAGTTTTATATGGGTCTTTATCACGTTTACTTTTTTATTATTTTACCGACATTTAGACTCTGTTGCAACAGCCATGGTTACGAGTTGAGTGGAGTATAGGGAGCTATGGAGAAATAAAGACAGTAGCCGCAACTACCCTCATTTCATCTTCATATTCAGAAAAGTCGATGTTCACATTACGACACACTGTACCAACCGTATCACCGGCACTGCAATCGGATCGCGACGCGAACACCTGTTGGTCACGGGATTCCAAGATGCAGTCTATAATCGTCTTCACGATTGAAATTTACGTACTTCTTGATTTCAATCGCTACACGAACCATTCCCTTATAATATTTGCGTTCACTTAATAGTAATAATAAAGATAAACACGATAAAGACCCGTTTTATACGGACTTATAATTATGGATAGAAGTGACTCGAGAACGTCATGGCACTTGTCCAGCAGGACATCTGTTGATGATGATCTGAATTAGTTAGATCACTAGTTTAGGCCGCGGGTAAGCGGCTGGTTCGCGTTTCGTATCTTCACCTTGAGGAACCCAACGCATGTTTGTAGACCGGGACCACTGCGCTTGGAGCCTTGTGACTCGCGCTAAGCGTGTAGCGAAGCGACGCCATGTGCACTACTAGCACAATGATTTAATAATAATTTGACTTATTCATTAAATTAATATTAATTTTAATTCGTTTTAACAATAATAAATTTATCTGTGTTTTATTTTTATTAATATGTATTAAAATGCGCGCCTATTAATGTTTTAACTTCAAATGGAAAGCAAGCCGCCTAGCGACTATGCGTCCACCATGTGTGATAGCAAGCCGTCTAGCGACTCGACTATGCGTCCACCATGTGTCATAGCAAGCCGCCTAGCGACTCTTCTATGTGTCCACCATGTGTCATAGCAAGCCGCGTAGCGACTCGACTATGCGTCCACCATGTGTCATAACAAGCCGTATAGCGACTCGACTATGCCTCCACCATGTGTCATAGCAAGCCGCGTAGCGACTCGACTATGCGTCCACCATGTGTCATAGCAAGCCGCGTAGCGACTCGACTATGCTTCCACCATGTGTCATAGCAAGCCGCCTAGCGACTCGACTATGCGTCCACCATGTGTCATAGCAAGCCGCATAGCGACTCGACTATGTCTCCACCATGTGTCATAGCAAGCCGCCTAGCGACTCGACTATGCGTCCACCATGTGTCATAGCAAGCCGCCTAGCGACTCGACTATGCGTCCACCATATGTCATAGCAAGCCGCGTAGCTAGATGCCTGCATTACGGCCACCTAAACGCCTAGCTGACAGACCGCCTGCAGTGCGGAAATCAAATAGAGTAACCTATTGCACAGATATTAAAATGCTAGTACCTATTGTAATACCTATTGAGACGACCTCTGTGGCGCAGTGGGCGAAGGCCCGCCTAAGGCGCAGAAGGTTGCGGGTTCAATTCCCGCCACGGGACAAATGTTTGTATCTGCAAATATTTGTCTCGGGTCTGGGTGTTTTCTATGTATATTATGTATGTATTTACAAAAAAAAAATTATATAAGTAGTATATCAGTCATGTAGTTCCCATAATACAAGCTCTGCTTAGTTTGGGTCTAGATGATGCTGTGTGAAAAATGTCTAGAACTATTTTATTTTCTATTTTTTTTAATGTAATGTGTAGTTCAGTTACACTTCAATGAATGTTCTAAGATAAGTATTATCTTATCTTACATGTCAATTGCGTTGAAGTTAGCGACCCCATATAAAAAAAATTACAGTTGCAACAATGATGTAATTTTAAACAAGTTTATTAACAACTATGTAATTTCTTGTATAAGTAATTTTGTTTGGCTTCAAGCAAGGTTCTTAGATACTCGATGGTGCTATAATACAAGGGTCGCGGTTTTTTTAAAAATTAACTAGTAATTTTAATACGACTTTTCGGTCTGCACCTACGTTCGGTCGCCGAAGTCAGTACTATACCTTATCAGGTACGCGACGTTATCAAATCTCCCTACTGCACAAGTAAGATACCTTGCCTACCCACCTTTATTTTATAAGTACTAGTTTGTTTACGCAAAACCTCGGCCTGCCTACCTATATGTTGCTATACCCTTACACAGGGTTCATAAGAGATACCTATGTATAAATATCATTTATGTATTGTAAAACGGGAATTTTCACGTACCGTACTATCATCGCAATCACTCGCCCCTGATATAGACTTTCGAAATGAGTCAAAACTTTTCACCGATAGTACGGTACGTAAAAACTCCCGTTTTACAATATGAATGATCAAATTTACGATAGTTTTTCGGAATAAAATCATCTATGTAACTACCATGTGACTGCAATAAATGTATTGAGTAAATGTGTACTTTTCCTCTGAACTAATGCTTATCTTTTAAATGCTTTTTAAAATTCTCCTCCAGCACATAGCTCTTAGGGCACTTGTCGCATTTAAACACGCGATCGTCACTATGCTCATACATGTGACCTTTTAACGCCTTTTCCGATCTATATTTCTTCGAGCACACGGTACAAGGGAATGGTTTCGCGTCACTGTGCGTTAACACGTGCGCTTTTAAAGTCCTATTCAAGAAGAACTCTTTGTCACAGCCTTTCTGCGGGCATTTGTAAGGCCGGTACAGTAAATGCTCCTTATTTATGTGGTCCTTTAAAGAACGCTGACGGGCGTAGCTCATAGAACACGCGTTGCATTTAAAAAGCGTCTGCTGTTTCATGTGCGTGCGCAGTTCGTGGTTCGTTTTCTGAGCTGCGTTATGGAATCTCTTCTTGCAATAATTGCATTTGACCGTTTTCGTCTGCTGCAAGTGTCTCTCCCGCTCGTGTGTCGTTTTTTTGCGGCGCGTATCGAAGAACTTCCCGCAATAATCGCACCAGAACTTTCCCCGCCTATGTATCTCTTTGTGTGCGGTCAAGTTGACTTTGCTAGTGAAGCCGCGGTCGCATTTGTTGCAGACGTAGTTCCTGTAATGGGCGTTGGCCATGTGCTCGGACAGTTTCTTGAAATGGGTGAACGTATCGTTACACTCGACGCATTCGAGCTGTTTTGTATCGAACTTGAATGGTGTTATATGGTTGTTGATATCGAAATGCATCGGCGCATCGTGCTTCTGTTTAAGATGGTGCATCAGCGTTTTCAAATCTGCCATCTTAGTGTCACAGGTGCGGCATTTTAGACCTGTCACATCGAGCCGGGTTATGTGCTTCCTGACGTGATGGACAATGTACTTCTTAGATATGTCTCCGTGGCTTTGTGTGTGGATTTTGAGGGCAGCCGCTTCCGTGAATTGTTCCGGGCAGAACGCGCAAACGTATCCCACGCCCCAGAATCCGCGTATCGGCGTTGCGTTGGAGTGCTCGAGTACAGAGCGTATGTTGTCTCTGTGTTTTCTTATAATCAACATGGCCTCACGATTGTCCTGTATTTCGTCCTCTTGAGTGCCAGGCTCGTCAACGTCAGACGTCGGCGTTTTCCTTTCTGTAGCCAAGTTATCTACAACAAGATATTGTTTTTCTTTAATATCAGCTCTTTGGAGTTTAAAATCGTTTTGGCTTCAATAAATGCCGAAATTCTTTCGGATCTTCATATTTTAATATGGACAAATCACAATGCCAGGCCTGATGCAGAGTTTGCCTAGCTGTTCTTAATTAATACTGGGTTGGTCACACATTACTGCCTTTTCCAACAGAGTTTCCCGAGCTATCAAAAGCATGTTAAACTCAACAAGGCGACCGTCGAGTCAAGTCGGACGCATTCGGACTTAACTATTAAAGAATACTGCACAATAAAATTCATAACTTATTTTTTTATTTTGAGACAAATAATATACTCAATTTCATCGGCACAGGTACAGTTTCATTGAGTTCTATAGATTGATGCTGGACGGACGTTACCGGTTATCTGGCTCGAAGGACCAATATACATACTGAGGATTTAACCCTTTCGCTCAAATGTAGTGGTTAACTAGTTCATAAGCAACACGAGGCGTAGCTTGCCTTTCACCAAATCACCATTAGGAAGATGAGTAGCATTAAGAAACGCTTCCGTGCTTCGCAGAGCACGCTAGGTTGTCATTGAGCCATATCGAAGGCAAAGGCCGGCCTAAAACTGCGACATCAGAGTTAGCCAACTAGCTACATCCGAACTTATCATAGAACAATAACGAATGATCAACAGACTTTAGATGTCCACAGCTGGACGTAGGCCTCCACCAAAGAGTGCAATGACGAACTATCTTGGGCTGCCTACACACATCAAAAAAAGTTTGCAGTTCAGACTGAAAACTTAACATATTTCTTGATATGTTGAAATATAATTAAAATAATATACTTATACTTAAATAATTGTGAAAAAGACAAAATAAATCTTATTTTCTTTTAATCCGAAATGATTAATTAAACAAATAATAAATCCTACTATCCTACTAATATTATAAACGCAAAAGTTTGTAAGGATGGATGTTTGTTACTCTTTTACGCAATAACTATTGAACGGATTTTGATGAAAATTTACAGTAATATAGCTTATATATCAGAATAACACATAGGCTACTTTTTATCTGGGTACCACGCGGGCGAATCCGTGGGCAGAAGCTAGTTCCTTATATTTTAAAGTACCAACAAAATGATCGCATTTTTTTTTGATATGACCCACCAACTATCTGCAACCTTTAAGATGTCATTGGTCCATCGGGTAGAGCGTTCCTACACTGCGTCTTCCGGTTCGTCAGTCGCTATTCAAAAACCTTTCTTCTACAGAAATTGTTACTAACTTGCTAAACACAAGATCAAACGAACTTCTTGAAGTGAAGTCCGATTGTTATTATGAGTTATTTCTGTCCAAATATCTATCTAGTTGTTAGGTGGTTTATTTAGTTATATATGAAGGACATAATTAATATAAATATCTTACTAATATTATTAACGCGAAAGTTTGTGAGGATGGATGTTTGTTACTCTTTCACGCAAAAACTACTCAACGGATGTTCATGAAAATTTACAGTAATATAACTAATACATTGCAATAACAGATAGGCTACTTTTATCCGGGTACCATGCGGGCGAAGCCGTGGGCAGAGGCTAGTATTATAAATGCTAAAGTTTGTAGGTTTGTTGCTAAATATCTCCATAACAGCTGCATCAATTGGGATAAAATTCTATACATGTATACAGTTTGTGACCTAGAATAACACATCTAGGCTACTTTTTATTCGGGTACCACGCAGGCGACACCCTAGGCAGCAATAGCTATATCTTATGACAGAGTAATTTAGTCTTAACCACCGAGCTTTTATGAAGATTTTGATGAGGATGAATGAAGCGGAAGAGGTATGCCAGGTTCGTAGCGAGTGTAAATCTGTGGTCTCTGCCTACCCCTCCGGGAAACAGGCGTAACTATATGTATGTATGTAGAAATAAAAGGAAAATAATAAGTAGAAACTTACTTTTAACTTCTTGTATCTTCGCACTTAAAGTCTTCCTCGGCACACGGTAGTGCTTGGCCGCTTGTTTTTGATTCATTCTTCTAGACATCACAGACTCTACTGCTTTCTTCAAATCCTCATCTGTGTATTAAATTAATAAAAAACATATATAAACACCCTTTTAAGTCCCTACAGGTTTTTTCTTTTATACAACAAAAGTCGTCCAAACTAAGCAGGACTTGTGTTATGGGAACTACGTGACTGATATAATTATATCTTTTTATTTTATTTTAAATATAGATATAATGATGATGGTGACGTCTTTAGCATAGCGGGAACACACCCAATATACAAATAGATGATCTTGACCAAAGTGGTTGATTTTTGTGATCATAATATAGAAATAACAACTTATTAACTACCTGAATTTATTTTAAAATATAAAAGTGAATTTACGGGTCTTTATCGCGTGTGTAGATTAGTGTGAGGACTTTAAAAATCTGAAGTTGAAATGAGGGTAGCTGCGGCTACTGCCTTTGTTATGGGACGATAGCTCCGTAATATTCTCCAGGTATCCCGTGACCGTAGCTCAATCGAAAAGTCGTGAAAATAATAAAAAGGTAACGCGATAAAAATCTGTAAATAACTTATGCAAACATTCATCACGAACGCGACGCGGGAAACGAACCCAAACCTCGTGGGCCTCGATCTCCCTCCGATTCAAGCACGTTGTTTTACCTGTGTATTGCTTGTAAGTCTTCCAGCGTTCCTCTTTAGGTAATTTCTTTGGCCATTTCGGTTTGGGTGTGTCATTGTCTGATTCATCATTTAGCAGTTTGCGCTTCCTCGGCGGCGTTATGTCGGGTGCAAAGTCTTCATCATCTGAAGTGAAAGTTAATTGTAACATCATACCATTACCATACCACCAGTGCTGCATTAGTGAGAGGGAAATGTTGAATTCAAGGTGAAGAGAATGATTCTATAAAAAATCTATGGTAAAGCAACGGATTCTGATAGAATCCCGAGCATGGTATGCAATTCTAAAGACTTCATCTTCTAAAGGCAAAGTTAACGATAGATTGTCTCATAAGATAAAGGACCAAATGATAATGACGAACATTGAATTTAGAAGTTTTTTTTTGAGCAAGGGATTCTTATATTATATTCCCAAGCATAGCCAACAATTCTGTAATGGTAAAATCATCAAAGTAATGGTAGATTGTGTGATTGTGTTTTGGTGAGGGAAACATTAATTAAAAGTAAAGTGAACAATTCTAAGCCAAGTAAATGAAGGGATTCTAATAAAATCCTTAGCATTAAAACATTGAACCTAGGCTTGAGCATTGAGGACATACAACAAAGTAGGTCTGCAAATGTTTTAAGAATTTCTTAGTGCTTTCTAATCATACCTTCATCATGGAGATCCTGGCTCTCATCATAATCTTCATCCTCCACATCATCATATATAACATCATCTTCATCTTGATTCTCTTTCTCATCTTGACTCTCTTTCCCATCATGACTCTCTCCCTCATCATAAAGACTCTCTACATCGGAAGTCTCTTTATGGTTTTGGTTTTCTAATATATCCTCATCTAAATATTCCACATCATAGATTTCGTCAGGTTCAATTTTTATTTCTGTGTTGTCAATTTCAATCAAATCTTCTTCTGTAAATAAAAAAACAAGTTACTTAGAGTTTGCTTAAAGAATCCTGAAAAAGGACTATCCACATCTATCGCTACCAATATACTCATTAGCAAACAAACACGCTCACAACTGCATGCTCCATAATGGACATCCTCAGATATATACTCGGCATACTCTTTGAATGGTACCAAGTAGACGGTAGGGTAGTCAGAGACACGTCCAAACATTACATTTGTTCCATGTGACAGGTTGCAAGCCAATCACCGCTTATTGGTATTTGAATGAATGAAAATACTTTATTGTACACCTTGAGATACAAAAAAAATAAACAGTAACACATTATGATAAAGGTACAATGGGCGGTCTTATCGCTTAAAAGCGATCTCTTCCAGACAACCTTTGGATGGAGAGGATTATATATGATTTTGAAGTGGATGGGGGTGTACTTTATAATTTGTGTAAACTACCTTAAATAATATCATGCATAAAACATACTACAGCAGAATCTAATAAATAATAACATATACCTACCTAAATAGGTTATATAAAATTATATATATAATTATATACATACTAATACAATACTCAGCAATACCAGGATCAAGCGAAAACGATTATTATTTTACTATTATTTATATTGTGTGTATTGTGGTAGGAAATAAATGTTATGTCTATGTCTATTACTTCTGGGATTAATAGAAAAATTTAATGCAATCTTTAAATATGGCTAGAGACAAACTATCAGATGGCAAATGCCTTCAAATTTCAAATCCTTTTTAAATTAAATAAATACCATGTAAGCCCAATATCTTAGCTGTAAGGCTACACCACAAAATCCACCAGATCTCAGTTAATGCACAACTTATAGAGACATAACTTAGTCAGCACTTACCCTGCCCCAATTGTTCCTGACTCCGAAGCACCTGTTTCTTAAACAGGTGCGCCTCTCTCAGCTTCCAAATACAGTCCTCACAGATCTGGTCCTCTTCCTCAGGGCCTTGTATAGTCCACTGTAAATATAATTATGATGCTTGTCAGGAAAAAATTCAAGAGATAAAATAATAATTGGACAGACTATAATTGAATGTAGTGATTTCACATGGGTCTCACTGTGATTCTGTGATGTGATTAAAGTCAAAGCGGTATAAAAAATATTATTTACATCAAAAAATTTGATAAGCAGAATCCCTGCAACTGACCAAGCCTATTTCATCTATTTTGCATATAATTTCAGCCAATGTTTTGCCAAGTTTTAGTTTGTTGTTTTAAGATCAATGAGCGCCGCTGCATGACACTGGTCGGAAGCATGAAATCGCGCGCCCTCCAAATGCTGCAGACGGCCTAGAGACCTAGTGATCGATGATCTTACGCGTGGCATCTTTTAGCGGAAGCTTATGTCCAGGAGTGGACTTTCAGCGACATTTCATTTGTAGCTGAACGGATAACTTCAGGATTGCCAAGCTATAACAACCGTGCTTAGCTAACTACGATTATAATTTATAGGTTATTTAAAATCTTACCGGGATAGAAAAACATTGCGTGAGCATTTGCCCGTATATTTCGATTTCATCTTCAACGGCATGCTGCTCCCACATGGTTCGCAGATAACCATATTTGAGGCAGCATTTGCACTTGCCGAAGTAAGTCTCTATTTCTAGTTTTTCCACTGCCATTTCAGTTCAGAAAATAGAAGCACAACAACAACAAATTATTCTAGTTCGGCCCTAGGCGCCATTTTGATAATATCACAGCACAGATTCAAAATTTTTACTGCTCCGATAATGTTCGATAAGGTAAGGCCGTCATTGGCCGTGGCTATTTCAAATATTAAATTTTAGATCTAGATCTTAATTTTTATGGTTGTAAAAATAAGTGTTGTAGACGACCGAGTACCTCGCGAACCTGCAATCATAATATAAACAAATGTTAAATTAATGGTATAAATGTAAACAAATAGAAATATACATGTATACAAACATGTAAAAAACTTAACTGATTAAAGAAAATCCACCCTCCGTTTGCGCGGAGCGAGACTAGTTTTTTAGTAAGTGAGCGTGTTGATACGATCGAACGTCTCGCGTCGCGCAAATAGTCGGAATTTTCAAAAAGATTAAAAAGTCTTGTTAATCTACGATTTAACACCACTCCGCGCCCCTATCCTCTACAAGTGTGGTGATAATAAATTAAAAATAATTAAGTATAACGCAGATTATACTGTTCTTCTATTTAACGGTGGATCTTGGAACAAGGTGTAGAAATTTGGCGAATAAGGGTCTAGATGCGGTATCGTGTTTGCCATGATTGATTTGATACGAGATGGCAAAAGAATGAAACGGGAATAACCTATCTAGTGTTGAACGAAAATACACAATTAGGTACTCTATTGATAAAAGTTGACAATCAAGAGCAGATAGAAAAAGATTACTACTGTAAAGTTTCATCAAAATCTGTTCAGTAGTTTTTGCGTGAAACAGTAACAAACATCCATCCTCACAACTTTCGACTTTAAAATATTAGTAGGATACGTAGTGTAGACAAAGTTCACTTCAAGAGTGAAGTGAAGGATGTCATGCATGTAAGATTTTCAATCTGTAGTAGGTATGTGACATTTAGTTGGAAGAAAGAGAAAAACTTTTAATCTGTGATTTAATTTGGCGTGTTTTGTGCCTGCTTAGCTAGAGTATTATAAGATTGCATTTTATTTTACGATATTTGTGTTATTTTTTTCTTAAATCATGTATAAATTAACTAAGACCTTAGCTATTATTTTATGAATAAGGTACAAAATGAGTGTAACTATAACAAAAAACAATGGACCCATCATAGACCCAGCTCTGTGCAGATGTTGTCGAGCTATAAAAAAATGTAGAATACTCACAGCTGAATACACTTGGCAGGAAGAGAAAGAGGTTTACGCTGATATGGTCATGGATTGCTTTGGAATATTGGTAAGAATGTCACGTAATATATTTCAAAAACAAAACAAACAACACTTAGGTATTTATGTGTACAAGCAGATTACTTCACTATCTTTCTGTGGGTATACCTAATTGCTTTGTTTTCTTTATTTATTTGGTTACAAGTGTGTTTTATAATGATACTATCTTAACAAACATCTTATGGTAGGTAATTGCACAAGAATAAGTTTACAGAAAATAACTTAGATAAGTATAAAAACAATATAAATCAGAGTTAAAATTTTAACACCTACAATTCAAATTGTAATTCAGTTCTTTGGTACCAATTGGAATATAAACAATACTAACCTATATAACATTTACCATAAATTGAGTCCTAGCATATACAAAGTACATTATCTAATAAACCTTAAAAAAGTTTGTTTCTATGTTTGTCTCTGTAAGAAATCTCAACAATGGCAAAGTCTACAGGTATGGGTTTTGTTTGCATACGAAAAACGGTCTAGCAAAGTCTTAATGCTAGTAAAAATTCTATTACTGGAAATACCCCATAGTGAGATAAATTAACACGTCAAGTTTGTGAGCCAAACTAAGTCTTCTATTATTTAAAAATATAAATGCACTGAGAATGAGTTGTAGAAAATAGAAAAAAACATAATAACTAGGTACCTAAATACATAATTTAATAAATGAAATAAATGTACCTTTTGTAGCTTTATTACTAAGATCTATCTATTCTAACCAACCTTTGGATGAAGAGAAATATACAGTAATAATAATATAAGATAATAAATCTCATAAAACCTATTTCCTCATGTGCTTACATTATTTTGCTCACTCGGGATGACACTCTTTCGAATAAGAAACAAAAGTAAAATAGCCCAAAAAAATATTTCAACTAGTCATGATTCTATAAGATGATGTATTTTGAGTTTTACGGGAAAAGTAGCAATCACTTAGGATTAAAACTTTTATGGGACCTCTTTGGGATCATTCTCTATATTATAACAACATGTAATCATAATCGGTTAATAATTGGCAAGATATCAAGTAACATACAATAACAAAAATATAACCAAATTAAGAACCTCCTTTTTTGGAAGTTGATTAAAAAGACTTTTCTTAGTAGCAGCTTGTATTGCCTATTTTGTAAAAAACAAGAACTGAATTGCAACCTATCTTACAAAATGAGTAACTATGTAAAACATATGCCAAATATAATAATTGGGACATGCCTCTGATTACCCCTACTTGGTAATCTAACCATAGATATACAAAGCATTATACATATCAGATTATATATCTGAGTATAATAGGTGTTCATTCAAGGAGATAATGAAAGCTAAGGAAATGAGCACATCTGTAAAAGGAAAGCTATCCAACACCTGCATTCTCCCAATACTAACGTATGGGTGCCAAACATGGGCGCTAACTAAAGCTCACCAACATAAACTTCAATCCACACAAAGGAGCATGGAGAGAAGCATGACCGGAAAGGTTAGGTTAAATCTGTTAAATGCTATTAAAAAAAATAAAAATAATAGTGTTCATCTCATGCGCAGCTATCAATATGAAAACGTTTGATGTAGTCTATGAAGTTATGATGGAACTGACATCGTCAAAAACCTACGAAATTTCTTATAAAAGCAGAAAAAAATAGTTTTGTGTTCAAAGTAAAATTAAAGAAAATCTTTTTAAATTACCCCTTGTATGTATGTATGTAGGTGGACTCCCTTTTCCGCATTTAGACTCTAAGTTGGTCCATTATGCGTGGGATCCTGGCTAAACTAGCCAGCCTAGCTCCGCCCAGAAGCACAGAAGCTTCCTGGGATCTTCGCAGGCTTCGCGGAGCGACCCTGGGTTGCCGAGGATTTGTTTGCGTTGAGTTGCTACGCCCATGCATTCCAGGATTACGTGAGCTGCTTATTCTTCTTCAGTTAGACAACCTCTACAGAGCGGGCTGTCAGTAGCTCCGATGTTGTAGAGATGCTTGTTTAAGGGGCAATGTCCGGTGAGCGTCCCTACGATGATTCGAAGGTCCAATCTTGGAAGGTTGAGTAGACGACGTGTCAGACGAGATGAAATAGCTGGTAGGGCTTCTCTCGACTGTCTGCAGTCCGTTGTCCGTGCCCAGCGTTCGTTGTGTTGGTTCAGGGTACGGCGTCGTATCCACGTGCGCAGTTGAGAAAGTGGCAGAGGGAGGAATGGAAATGGACCTTCTGTTAGGGTTTCCGATCCTCTTCTGGCTAGTTCATCTGCAGCATCGTTGCCCATTGATCCACTGTGTCCTTTTATCCACTGTAAAGTCACCTTGTTTATCTTCGCAATTTTGTCGAGGGCAAGGTGACATTCGTGAACGAGTTTGGAGTTGTGACTGTGGCTCTCAAGAGCTCTCAGTGTTGCTGCACTATCAGAGAGGATCCGAATGCTATAGTCTTTAATCTCTCTCCTGCTGATTGCGGTGGCAGCTTCGGTGATGGCCACACATTCACATTGGAAGATGGAGCTGTGTTTGCCGAGTGTCATTGATATGTTAATGTTGAGATCCATCGAGTGTACCCCAGCGCCCGTGCCTTTGTTGGTTTTTGAACCGTCTGTGTAGACACGGACCTCGTTGATCCCAGATTGATCTCTTTGGTTCTCGTAAAGTTGTAAGCGATAGTGTTTTTGAAATATTTGATGTTTGCAGATCTTGTCACATGGGGCGGCTAGTAGTGGTTCGTAGGTAATCGCTCGGTCCAGAATGGATGCGTGCTGGCTTCCAGTACTTCCCCACAGGCCCATGTTCTTAAGTCTCAAGGCAGACATAGTCGCCTCCTGTTGTATGTAGAGGTCGAGCGGAGCCAGGCCCAATATGACCTCAAGGGCCGCCGTCGGTGTGGTTCTCATGCAACCTGTTATTGCAGAGCATGCTAGTCTTTGGAAGCGTTGCAGCTTTGTTATAACAGTGCTCAGTTCTGTTCTGGTCCACCATACGAGTGCCCCGTATGTGAGTGTTGGTCTAATTACGGCTGTATAGAGCCACATTGTTATTTTTGGGGAGAGCCCCCAAGTTTTCCCAAGCATTCGGCTGCATTGGAAGAACGTTGTGCATGCTCGTTGTAGCTTATAGTCAAGTTGCTTGTTCCAAAGCAGTTTGCTATCCAGAATAATCCCTAGGTACTTGACTTCGTTTGTTAGTTTTAGTTCAGTGTTAAAAAGTTTCGGAAGTCTCAGGTTTCCTAAGTTCCTTTTGTGTGTGAACATTATAAGTTCAGTTTTTGCGGGGTTAACTGATAGCCCATGGCTTGTGCACCAGTTTTCGATTATTTTGAAGGCAGCTTTCATGAGGTCGCATAGTGTGTTCTCGAAACATCCGGTCGCGAGGATGGCAAGGTCGTCTGCGTACCCCACTGTAAAGAGTCCTCGGCCATTCAGTTTCCGGATGAGTTCGTCTACCACTATGTTCCACAGTAGTGGCGAGAGAACGCCACCCTGTGGGCATCCTCTAGCCACTATGCCTCTGGTTGTAGTGTTCACTGTGAATTGTATTGCTCTGTATTTAAGCATGTTATTTATCCACTCTGCTAATGTTGGAGCAACCCCATATCTCTCCAGCGCAAGGTTGATGCTGCCAAATGTTGTTTTGTCGAAGGCACCTTCTATGTCTATGAAGGCACCTAAAGTCGGTTGCTTTGCGGTTAATCCGTCTCCTATTCGTGATACTACAATATGGAGTGCAGATTCTGTTGATTTGCCGTGGCTGTAGGCATGTTGATGTGGATGTAAGGGCTTGCGTACAAGATTGTTTCCTCTTATTTCCTGGTCACATAGTCTTTCTAGAGTTTTAAGGAGGAACGATGTTAGGCTTATAGGCCGAAAGGATTTTGCCTGTGTATAGTCGCTCCTGCCTGGTTTAGGTATGAATACTACCTTCACTTCCCTCCATCTCCTCGGTATGTATCGATGTGCAATGCAACCTCTAAAGATACGCACTAAATGATCTACTATTAGGTCGCTGCTCCATCTTAATAGGCCTGGGAAGATACCATCTAGCCCTGCTGATTTGAAGGGAAGGAAGCTGTTTATTGCCCATAGAACCTTTTCTTTGTTAATAAGGCATTGGGCTGCGTTCCAGTCTGTACTGCTCGTGGTCCTTTCGCGATGCACAGCCCATTCATTAGTGTCAGTCAACTGGCACCCGGGGAAGTGTGTTTCAAGCAGAAGTTCACTGGTTTCTGAATCTGTTTTGGTGTAGGTGTTGTCAGGTTTTTTAAGGCATCCCAGAGTGCGCTCAGGTTCACTTAATAAAATGCCTTTTATTCTAGACGTTTGACTGGTGTTTTCTATGTTCGTGCAAAAGCGTTTCCAACATTCTAGTTTCCTGAGTCGTATACGTTTTTTGTAGAATGTTTTTGTTGTTTGGTAGTTTTTCCAATCCTTGATTTGCCGAGTGTTTATTGCTCTGTTGAACAGTTTCCTTACTTTGCGACGTAGTCTTTGCAGTTCAGGGCCCCACCAGTGTCTTTTTGTCCCGGCTTTGGGCGTCACAAGAGGGCACGATTGTTCAAAGCTGTGGGTTAATATATGGGTTAGTTTGTTTACGTATCGTTCGATGTCCTCAACTTCTACGTTGATGGGAGGCACGGCCTCTGTTTGAAGAGATGATCGGACCATTTTCAGAAATTTTGATCTATCTGTCTTTCGTGGAGCGCGCCTGGGTTGTGGTGTCGATAAGGTCAAGCTGAGATTGAAGCGGATCCATCTATGATCCGAGCATGACGCCTCGTCAGAGACGTGCCAGTCAGTGATGGAATTCGCTACCTCTTCTGTCGAGAGTGTTAGATCTATGATAGTTTGGGCCCGAGAGTTGACAAATGTCGGCTCGGAGCCTTTGTTGAGTAGTGTGAGATTGGTAGTAAAGAGATAATTTACCAGTTCTTCTCCTCGGGCGTTGGATTCCACGCTGCTCCATAGTGTGTGGTGCGCGTTGGAGTCGGTGCTGATGACAAGCTCTAGTCTCTCCCTTTCACAGTAGTCGACTATTGCCTTCAGCTCCGGTGTCGGTATGTCCTCATCTCCTGGCAGGTAGGCGGACACTAGGACTATGTCACGAGGAATGGTTTTTGAATTTGTGAAGAGCCTAATGGCTGTTAGGTCTCTGGAACAGAATTCTGTGATTAATAGTGTTTTTATGTGTTTAGGAGTATAGATGCAAGTTCTGGGGTTGCTTACAGTGGTGTCGAGGAGAAGTTTCCCACCGATGTTGTTGAGACCACAGATCCTGCCCTTCCTAATCCACGGCTCCTGGATTAGGGCTATGGTCTCAGTATGTTCCTCCAGCACTCTGCGTAGGGAGGCCGTCGCAGTGAGACTGTGCTGGAGGTTGGTTTGTAGGATGTGGATGGGATTAAGAGTGTCGGATTGGAGAGGAGTTGAGGCAACTGTCGCTGACCTCACTCCCCTCCATGTCCAGAAAGCACTCGGGTGTGTCGGAGTCGGGTTTTGGCGTAGATGGGGGATCCTCGCCTATCTCCATTGTCACTGGTTGGCACACTGCTGGGTCAGTACCAGGTTGTTCAGGTGCCTGAGACGTTGGTTCATTTTGAGCAGCAGCGTCTTTCAGCTGGGTTGCACCGGCATCTTCTAGGATTCGAATGTAGATGTTCCCGAAGAGCCAATGCAGCCGCCGCTCACGTTGTTTGAGTTTTTCAACGTCAGACTCCGGAACGCGGAGTAGCAGATGGACACCGGGGGTCTCACGCTCTGTCTGCTTCTCCGCCTTGACTAGGGTCCAGGAGTTGACGTTGATTAAGGGGTTGTGCGCCACCAAGATCCTGCGCAGAGTATCGATGTCCCTGTTGGCTTCAGGAATAAAGAGACCGCAGAGGATGCGCCGTTGGATTTCTGCTTGCAGCCTCACCACAAGCTTCGTCCCGGCGATTGGTGACGCGATGTTGTCTACCGCACGACGGAGCCACATTAGCGCGACATCGTCCTCACACCATAGCTTGAGGACGCCCTCGCTGAAATGTGCCTTGCCACGGTATTGCACTTTGGCGGTTTGGGTCGTTGTGGACGGATCGAGGAGCTCGTCTATTAGTTTGGTCTCCAAACAGGTGCGAATTCCGATGGCTTACTCCGCCGTGAGGTCGATGAAAGTGTCGGTCATTACAGCCACGCACAGCTCGTTAGCTCTGAAGGCTGCCGCGTAACTATGTTGACTGGTTCCCGGCTTCACGCGTTTGCTGTCACCAGTGGGCGTGGTTGTGTCTTCAGGCCGGGAACGTTTAGTGTTTTGTTTCGGCAGATTAGGTTCGGCCGATACGTTAGGTAGGGATTTGGCTGCCGCCAGTTTACCGGCGCGCTTGCCTCTGGGCTTTGGTCGCCGACGGGTCCGGTTGCTTTCACTGGGCGCTGGCTCCGCCTCGGGCGGTACCTGCACCTGGACCTTTTCGGTTTGACAGGGAGTCGCACCTACTTTGGTCGAGGACTCGGCTTCTGAGTGAAGCTGTCGTCCTCCGTCCGCAACCTTTTGCCTGGCCTGCGTCCGTGCCACAGAGTTAGCCGCGACCTGCTGGAGCTTTTTGATTTTCTTCTTTGGTTTCCGCGGGGAAACCAAAGTCCAGGTCGGTTCTGCTGGCTGGCTTGGAATTGCTTCCTTGAGAGCCGATAATTCTATTACGGTATCTTTAGATGCAGCCTCGAGGGGCGCTTCCGAAGATACCTTTTTAGAGGTGTAAAAGATAGGTGCAGCCGCGTTGGAATACGCAGCTCGAGAGGTGGTGGGTACCTGCGCGACCGAAGCCGCTGCTGGTTTTTGGGAAGCTGCATTGGAGAATGCAGACTTCGAGGTGGACGGCATTTGCACGTCCGGGGGGTTGGGTTTTCTTTTGGAGGCCATGTTGTAGAAAGGTTAATGATCATCCATGTAGTTCTCCACCCGCCACGGAGTCCTCTGTCGGGGACGTCGCACGCTCAGTGTGCGATCGCCAGAGTTACTACATGGACTTAGGATCCTCACCCTGTAAGAGAGACGAGACTGGACGCTGCGAAGAATACCGGGGCTGCCTGCGGCCAAAGAGAAAGTCGCACGCTCACCGCCGGGTTCCGCGCCTCGCTGTCTGCCTTCCGCCAGTTAGGGACCCTCGCCGACGACCCTCAGACGGGGCGCCACAGCCGATTGATCGTAAGTGGCTAGCTCACGACCACCCGTGTGAAGAGAAATCCAGACCAAAGAGATGTGTTGATGGTAACAAGCACAACCACCGGCTCGTTACGATCTCAATCACCAGGACTCCTTCATCCTCCGGTACGGGTTCCTGCGCACGGCACAAACACGCAGGAGGTCATTACTATCCACCATTCTGCTTATCACACAATGATGAACCCGCCGGAACATGACCTCTCCATTCCAGGCAGCGTTCGTCTGGTGGTTTTTGTTACGTCTATTTCCGAGTGAAATAGACCAAAAACAGGGAGCAACCACGTGAAGGATACCCCACCAGGCTTGTCTTAGGGATCGGCGACTGTTGCGCTACACTCCCCTAAAACCATTCGCGGCCTACCCATCTTGAAGAGACGAAGTAGGTCAGGCATGTATCTATACTAGGCTTAACTAGGGAGTCTAGAAAGCAGGAAGCAAGCTAGGCATCGCAACTATTAAAGCATAGACACAGACCCCCCCCTAAATTACCCCTTTTTCCACCTATTTGCTGATAGGATTTATGCTGGAAGGATTTAGAATTCCTTCATCAGTAATTAATGAATGGATGAAAATACTTTATTGTACACCATAAGAAAAATGATGATGAATGTGCATCAAAATATATTTGTATTCATCATCATTATATATTCATAATATCTCAAAAATATTTTTTCAAATCTGACTGGTAGTCTTGACAACCTCTGTGGGGCAGTGGGCGAAGGCCCGCCCGTGACGCAGTAGGTTGCGGGTTCGATTACCACCGCGAGACATATTTGTTTGTATGATCTATAAATATTTTGTCTCGGGTCTGGTTGTTTTCTATGTATAATATGTATGAATTTACAAAAAAAAATATTTAAGTAGTTTATAAGTCATGTAATTCTCATAACACAAGCTCTGCTTACTTCGGGGCTAGATGATGCTGTGTGAAAAAGTCCAGCATTATTTTATTCCAAAAAAAAAAAAATGGTACGTACATATAATACACGTACGTATAATAAAAATAAAATTAACGGCGCGACGCGCAAGGAGAAAGTCGCGACCACTCACCCTGATGAAGACTCTCGGAATGAGTCGAAACTTAGTCGGTGCCTTCGCCGATAGTGCAGTACGTGAAAATTCTCGTTTTTACAATATGAATGATCCATCATTATTATTATTATTAAAGTTTAGTTGAGCGCGTTCAAAAAAAAAAAAAAAAAATCTCTTTAGTCTTATAATTAGTATAGATAAATAGTTTATTTCGTGACTTATTCAAAAGCTCTTTATGATTGCAGCGTGCAGTACGTGAAAATTCTCGTTTTTACAATATGAATGATCCATCATTATTATTATTATTAAAGTTTAGTTGAGCGCGATCAAACAAAAAAAAATTCTTTAGTCTTATAATTAGTATAGATAAATAGTTTATTTCGTGAATTATTCAAAAGCTCTTTATGGTTGCAGCTTTCGCACGTAGACGAGAACGAGCGCGACTCCGGCGTGTGCGCTACGTGCGTGGTCCGGCTGCGCGATGCGAGCGCATTCCGCCGGCAGGTGCTGCAGTGCGAGGAGCTCTTCCTCAACGCGAAACTCGAGCCGGACAAGCACAATGATGGTAAGTCAATCAGAATACCAAAACAAAAACCGGGCAAGTGCGAGTCAGACTCGCCCACCGAGGGTTCCGTACAAATTTGTAGGTACATATTATAAATAGTTCACAGTTTTTCCCGAGCTTTTCCCGAAATTCAGTTTCCAAAACCAAGAGCAATTACAAATGTATAGTTTTCATATTTTTCTTGTAGTATAAGACGATATTACTTGCCAAATTTCATAGTTCTAGGTCAACGGAAAGTACCCTATAAATTTTGATTCTCTTGAGATTGACGAAATATACGTTTTTTGCGGTATGAACGGCCGTATATTTTTTTTACGTTAACTTGGAAGTTTGATTTTTTTCAAGTTTTAAGGGACTGTATACCTGAGTATACGGTTTTAATTTCAATTCGATATCTCCACGCGTTCCCGAGATAAAGGGTTTTGACAGACAGACGGACGGACAAGAAAGTGATCCTATAAGGGTTTTTTCCTTTTGAGGTACGGAAAATATAACAATTTACTGTTATTAATATTTTTTCTTAAACCAATGAGAAAAGAGAACACTACCGAAAAGGAAAGGGGGTGGTACAGCACCCCAAAACCCAACCAAAAAAAAAATAGTTGTCCGAAAAAAAATTATAGCCGGAGAAAAAATGTTTCAAATTTTTTATTTATTTCCGCAGCAATGTACGCTCGATCAATGACCGCGGGTGAGATCAGCTGTTCGTGTAGTACGGGCGGAATCTGCTTGTTGCCCGTACATTGCTGTTTCTTTTATTTTATTTGTTTTTTACTTTTATAAATTAAATAATTAGATAGATATGGTCTTATTATGTTGTACTATGTGTATTTAACTAGAAAAAAAAAATGAAAAAGACGTAGATATGTCAACATATTTTGAGCGTTTTTTTTTCGTTTAATATTTTCTGAATCATGGTCTGATTGCAACCCTCCAGTTTTCGGTAGTCGTCTTTTTACACCCTGTATATATTTATATTTTTTATGTAGTTTTAAGTAACTAAAGTATTGTTCTGTTTCATTATTTTCCTCTGTACACGATCCTACCTCTATAATTACCTCTCTCTAGCTCAAGGTTTTCTGGAAGGAAACTCTTTTTAGGGCTAAGCTCGCCTTTGTACATGTCATTTAATTCTGCCGTTTTGTAAGTGTTTATTTATGTGTAAAATAAAGAATAAAGAGATTTAAGTAGTCCAAATAAGTGATCTACATAGTGAAATACCAAATTTTACAACATCTTGTGTAGTTTTTTTTTCTATTTTTTGCAGAAGTAAAAAATTCTAGACCTTTGGACATTGAGCTTAAAGTTGAGCCTAAGGATGATGTTAGTGAAACCAATTCGTTGGAAGATGATGACTTGTTCTTAGACTACTCAGCTGACACCGCCGCTGATGGTAAGGAAAACTATACTACCCTTTTATACTATCAATCATACCGCTCACCTGGTGGCGGTTACCGTAACTTATGGACCAGAGGCCTAAAATTAAGCCCTAAACTTATAATCCTTAACTTATTATTTTTTAATTAGACTTTTTCTAATTAAAAAATAATAAGTTAAGGATTCAAGACTAGCTGTGAAAACCTATTACTACCAGAGCTTTTTTTTTCAACCTGTAAAAAATATTAAGATTTATTTTAAATCTTTATTTATTTGGAATAAGTTTTTACAAGAGAACATATACAAAAGATATTGTCGACAAAGGACGAAATGAAAAGCAAAAAAAGATTTGAAAAAACCTATTTATATTTTTATGCACAATTTGAAACAAAAGGTTTCTCAGGTGAATTGAATAATAACTATTGTTTTAATAGTTATTATACAACTTTTTTTTTTTGCCGAATCTTAGCTCGTAACGTAGGTATACAATACAAGCATCCTCTACCAACTAATAGTTACATAGTTTGATCTTGAAGACTGCTAAAATGGTCGCCATAGTCTATATTTCCTTTCTTTTTAACACAAAGTCATGCCTCCACACTCGGATTGCCTGTGTCTTTATTATCAGAAACTCGTGGTACCATAACGCGCAGACTTGGAACAAACTATTATGAGATCATACTTTTTTGTACCGCGAATCGATCCCAAACCTCTTGCGTCTCAGCCGATCAAATTTTTTGGCAGTCAATTTTAACCTATTTCTAATTGCCGTATCGAAATGAAACTTTGTATGTAGGCAAATGTAGTTCGGATGACAATACTATAATTTGGTATCTCGGAGCTGATCTGATGATGGAGACAGGAGGTGGATAGTGGAACTCTTCAGTGGCTACTAGTAAACCCCTCGAGTTTGGTCTCATATGATTCGTTTTGACGAGTCCAATAGATTGGGCTTGGTAACGAGTATCTGATGATGGAGCTAGGAGGTGGATATTATAATTCTCTTTTATATTTTTTAGTGAGTGATAAAAGTATGTTTTTTTTTTAAACTACACCTTTGTTTTCTATTTTGTTTCAAGAGCCAAAACAATCCTCACCTAAGCAAGACCAGGTACTGGATAAAGTGGCAAAGGATGAACCGAAGCTAACTGAAGATAAAGAAGCCATGGACTTCAACGATATCGATGAGGATAGGGACAGTGATTGGTCAGCTTCATCCTCAGACTCTGATAAGCCACTCAAGAAGAAAGCTAAGAAAAAGGCGAAAGCAAAACCTAGCAACGGTTCCAAGAAAAAAGTGAAAGTGCTCAAAGAAAAAGTTGTAAAGAAAAAAGCAGGTAATTCAATAAAACAATAACGTAATGATAATTATTTTCGTAAATTTACAAATTTCTCGTACGGAAGCCTCAATGCGCGAGTCAGACTTACACTTGCCCGTTTTTTTGAAATCGGATGAATAGTTTATATTAAAAAATGTTGTTACCTACCTATCACTGTATGTCTGTCCGAGGTAGCGGTGACGTCAGCAGCTACATTTGTAGGCGAGACTGAAAAACCTTCTAATTATCCCACTAATATTATAAACGCGAAAGATTATGGGGATGGATGTTTGTTACTCTTTCACACCATATGAAAAAAACTACTAAACGGATTTCGATTAAACTTTACAGTAATATAGTTTATACGTCAGAATAACACATAGGCTACTTTTTATCTGGGTATCACGCGTGCGAAGCCGTGGGCAGAGGCTAGTATAACATAACACTATTCAAAATTAATTTAGCTTAGCTAGATATGTTTGTTAAAGTGTAAGTCAATAAAGAACCCTGTATTAATATAGGTAGATACTTTTTTTAAAAATATTAAATAAATAATGCATTTTCACACAGCATCATCTAGCCCCAAACTAAGCAGAGCTTGTATTATGGGAACTACATGACTGATATACTACTGTTTTTTTTGTAAATACATACATTATTATACATAGGAAATACCCATGCCCGAGACAAATATTTGCACATTATACAAAAATATGTCTCGCGGCGGTAATCAAACCCGTGACCTTCGTACCTGAAGTCTTTGAACTTTTATCAACCAAAACATATGAACGCTTAATACCAGAGATATAACTTGCGCTTATCCGACTATGTAAAAATTCTCATGCGCCTGTCATTTGGCAAAGTCATATGGTCACTGGCACCATATGACTTTATAATTAACTATGACTTCAGGTACTGTTCACTGCGCCACAGAGGTCGTATTTATAGCAATACTATTCTTATTTCAGGTGTCAAAAAACTCAAAATGCCAAAACAACCGCCAGTCGAAAAGAAACATAATCCCGACAGGGATCTTGACTGCATGTCCGAAGAGAATCTCCTAACCATTATACAGTATTCATACGTGTGTCCTTTCAAAAACAGAAGAAACAACTATTACTGCTTCTACTGCAAAGACTACTATCCAAAACCGGAGGATCTCAGGGAACACACCGTATCACACGACACAAAACCGTTCCAGCTTCTCATGGGATACAAGAAGATGCCCAAGTTAGATATAACTCGAATAGACTGCCGTTTGTGCCCAACGAAAATCGACGATCTAAACGTTTTCAAGCAGCATATAGACAGCGTTCACGGTAAAAAGATATACTTCCAAGCGCCAGACAAAATGCTGCTATTCCGTCTCACCTGGAACGATCTGGTCTGCGTCGTCTGCAGCAATGTCTTCGAAGATTTCAACACTTTAAGCACACATATGATAGATACACATTATAGCAACTTCACCTGTGATATATGCGGCATGTGCTTTCTGGAAAAACCGAGGTTGGACGCCCATTTGAAACGGCATAAGGATGACGAACGCCACACCTGCGAGATATGCGGTAAAGTCTTCAAATCCAACCATTACAAAGATATGCATGTCGATATAGTGCATAAGCGGAAAGCTATTATACGTTGTCCGAAATGCGACGAGTGTTTCATGTCTTACGCGTTAAAGAACAAGCATCTGACCGAAGCGCACGGTCAGAAGCGCACGTACCCCTGTAACTTGTGCGACAAAGTGTACAATCGCCAGAAAACATTGACGGAACATCAGAGGCGGAATCATCAGAAGGTGATGAAACATCAGTGCGAGTACTGTGATCAGAGATTCTATCTGCCGTCCCGGTTGAAGGAACATATGGCGACGCATACAGGCGAGCGGAACTTCAGGTGTGAGCATTGTGATAAGAGCTATCCGCGTCTCAAATCTCTGCAGTATCATATAAGGACTCATACGAACGATCGGAGGTTCAGATGTCATATATGCGGGCAAGGGTTTATTCAAAACCCTAGCCTGAAAGCGCATATAAAGAGCCATCATCCTGAGTGCGAGGTCGACTTTTTATATGACAATAATTTTAGGAAATTCCAATAATTAGCAATAGAATTGAATTATATGAGATCAAACGAACTTCTTGAAGTGAAGTTCGATGTAAGATCAAACGAACTTCTTGAAGTGAAGTTCGATATAAGATCAAACTAACTTCTTGAAGTGAAGTTCGATATAAGATCAAACAAACTTTTTGAAGTGAAGTTCGATATAAGTTCAAACTAATTTTTTGAAGTGAAGTTCGATCATGATTTTATATCAGTTTAAATTTTTTATACAACTGTAGTGGCAAACAACCATTGCTGTGTTCCGGTTTGAAGGGTATGAATGCCGGTGGAATTACAGGCTCATGAGACTTTTCACCCGTTATATCATATCATTTATTCATAAGTGTTTTATGTCACCATGTAGGGATAAATGATCATAGTGGTAGGTCTATATAAATGCCAACCTACCAGGACCCTATGTTATCTCTAAGCACTAAAACACTGACTCCATTTAGATAATATTGTATTGTCACAGTTGTAGTTGCACAGGTTATATCGATGAAGGGCGAGAGGCGACTGTCGAGGCGGGCACTGCATGACGCAATCGTCAAGTCATTTTTGCTGCGTTGCCCTTACTGAGCTCTCACAATAAGATTTCGGGTTATACATAGATCGTAAAACTATTATAGTACTACCAAAACCTGCTTTTAAAAGCGTATACAATGTTGAATTTAAATTAATATTCATTCCGTGCACAAATACAAATCGAATAAAAATTAATAATAATAGAAAACATGTCAAAAATACCTAATCATGCAACATCAAAAATAAAATTAGTTATATTTTATATTTGAAGGATTCGTTTATACTATAAAAACATTTGTCAATCAGCCATTTTGTCAAATTAAGTTTAAATCTAGTTAATAATGTAATTTCTTTAAAAGTGTTCGAAATTTTATTAAACATTTTCATTGACATCATAAAGCTGTTATTAGAAGACTACTGCGCATGGCTTCGCCCACGCGGTACCCGGATAAAAAGCAGCCTATGTGTTAATCTGACGTATAAGCTATTTTACTGTAGTTTCATCAAAATCCGTTCAGTAGTTTTTGTGTGAAAGAGGAACAAACATCCTCACAAACTTTCACGTTTATAATATTAGTAGGATAATGTCCATCTCGTTTGTGGTCTGAATAATTTATTTTTATATCTTAATCGGGGTTGTCGGGATGTCTGTGGGTTGGCAACACCGCGTGATTGATACCTCTGGTGCTGCCAAGCGTCAATAGGATACGATGACCACTTATCAATAGGTGGGTTGTATCCTTTTTACCACTTAAGTCGTATAAAAGAAGCATAGGATCCTTTTGGTAATCGGTTACCATAACATATGAACGTTTGCAATAACAGAGGTATAACTTGCGCGTTTCCGACCATGAGACACATGGAAGTCTCATATGCTTGTCATTACACCGGCACCATATAACCATATGACTTTATATTAACTATGACTAGGTACTGTTCTACTGAAGTTTCGTTGACCGTTTTCTTATAAGCACCGTCCAGGATCTTGGACGCTGGACGGTCGTGGACAGTGCTCAATGTCAAAAGTCATTTATTCATGAAAATCACAAAGATCTTTATATTAACTATGACTTTAGGTACTGTTCTCCTACTGAAGTTTCGTTGACCGTTTAAGAAGCACTGGCCAGGACCACGCTAGACGGTCGTGGACAGTGCTCAAAGTCAAAAGACATTTATTCATTTAAATCACAAAGATCTTTATATTAACTATGACTTTAGGTACTGTTCTCCTACTGAAGTTTCGTTGACCGTTTAAGAAGCACCAGCCAGGACCACGCTAGGCGTGGTCCTGGCCGGTAAGTCAAAGTCAAAAGACATTTATTCATTAAAATCACAAAGATCATTTTAAAATGTCAATTTAAGAGGAAGGACTTCGAAATGGTCAATGAAACGTCATCAGGGGAATAGCAAAGGATGTGTCTTAGTTGTAATATACCTTTCTTTAAATTATTAATTTATGTTAGACAAAACTACGTTTACAATTATTATTATTACATAACATCACAATATTATTACTTAGTAAATACCCTACTTATAGGCATATACAGTTGATTACATTTGAGATTATTTAATTTTACAGAACAGTATTTTTTTAATCACAATATTATGATGCAATTTTTATAGGTGAATGTGCATTTAATTAAACCTAATGGTTAGAATATTATACATACGTACTTAGTAAGAAAATAAGAATTAAAAATAATTATTGTTTATTTTATTTTATTCATTTGTACAGGAAGACTAAAATCACTTAATAAAGCATTTGGTATTCTTATTGTGCTTAGGTATTTAGATTAGAATTATTACAAAATAGCAATTGACAGCGACTTTGCACGCGTGGAGTCGCTGCCAATAGCTATTTTGTAAATTCCATACAAACTTTCACCCCCTATTTCCCCCCTTAAAATGTGAAAATCCAAAAATCCTTAAACACTACTATTTATTTATGATAAATAGCTACAATTGCAAATGCCGCCAAGTAGACAAGTAGCCGGCTCAGAAGCAAGTTTGGGCTCGACTGCGGCTAAACGAATATTTGCATATTTTGCAAATAATTTATTTGATATGGATGGTGTGGTACTATGGTAGTCCTAGTTCCTGTAACCCTTGGCCCTCGTCCGAGGGCCTAGTGCTGGGTCTCAGGAATAGGCATGTGTCTGTTACCTAGCTATTTATTTAACGGATAAACAATGCCATCTATGTATCAGAGATGGAGACTAGACGTTTTGTTTGTTATGTTGCGCTGAGATGAGGTATCTCAAAAGTCTGAAGAGTGGCGATGCTGTCTCAACAGGGTAGAAGGTTTCTCGTCCCCCCCAAAATCCCTAGTCAATCACCATCGAAAAGATAGAGTTTCGAGCAGTGCGGTTTCCAGTTTTCAGTTTTCCTTAAAAGTTTAAATCAGATTCACCTTTCTATCAGTATTCGTTGAAGGTCTTAGCATAGAGGTATTACCTACACGTCCCTCACGAAATGCTTGTGTGTATTGGTTATCAAGCTAGTTTACATTATCTGTGGTTGTCAAGCAAATGTCGTGTGTGTCAAGTAAGGTCAATCAACTCAAGTCTGAAAACTCTACGAGCAAAACATTTTTAACTCAGATTAAAAATTGTTTTGCTCTATTTTTAATCTGTGTTTCAAACTGAATAATACAAATCATCATCATCATTATTAATAAATAAATTCATTTCAATAATTTCGTTGTTGAAATAAAAAATAACAGCAAGGTGTTGAAATGGCGGCTCCACCAGCTCCTGGGAATACCCGAGGACCTATAGTAGACCCGGGGTTGTGTCGCTGCTGCAGATCTATCAAGAAATGTCGACTTCTTACTGCGGAATACGAATGGACGGGACAGAAAGAGATCTATTCTGATATGTTTATGGACTGTTTTGGCCTTCTGGTGAGTGTTTTCTCGTTTTTATGTTTAGCTAAATGATAAATAATTGCCTAAGCCACTGCTGGCGGTCATCGCTGCTCTAAGGACTCCAAAAACTATCGTAAATAATATTTTCTGTTCCTACATTAATATTCCCGTTCAAACATTGGAAAGGGTCTTATAGGCTGCCTTAGCATGGGTAATCTTAAGGTTTTTTCAAGGCCCACACCTGATGATCTTTAGTGATGTAGGTTTTGAATTTGTTTACCTGCTACGACAGGAGCCTATATATGCATTTGCCATAAGAAGTTGTTTGTTTGCCTGTTATTATCTCCAAAATGGCTTATCAGATTGTACTTAATATGGTTTTATGCAATACATTTTGAAGTCTTCAAGAATACTCTTATGTATAACTTTTATTGGTCAAGTCACTAGAGGAAGCTGTAATCAATGCTAGGAAAAAAAGTTGGAAACTCTCGGAGAAATTTTCTTAAAATATTACCTTTTATTCATGTAATAATCACAATGGCCTCGATTCTGTAGTACACTGACTAAACTAAATTTAAACTGTCACTCTCTTTTACTGATAGTGCAAGCAAGAAAGAGATAGCTACAATTTTAGTGCTGTCAGTTAGTCAGATTTAAGTTTTCCATACAAATTTAGTCGGGATATCAAAACATGCTGACTATAAACATGAAGAAAATCAGCACGTAAACTGATTTGACAGCAGCACACAGCACTAAAATTGTAGCTATCTCTTTTTTGCATACATTATCTGTTAAGTCCAGATTATCAATTGAAAACACATTTAGATGAGAATCATATATTCAGCTAGGGAGCTGTATGAAAAACTACCTACATAAATCCACTCTATATGAAAGTAACAAAGTAGAACAGTTCTATAGATGATAACATGACACTATCAGTAAAAGAGAGTGATCTTTTAAATTTAGTTTAGTCAGTGTACTACAGAATCGAGGCCATTGTCAACTTTTTGCCTTATCTTCCACATCCTTGAAAATATAACTAGGAGAGGGGCACCTCTAAAAGTAAAAAGTTCAAGGTTTGTGCTATCAGTAGGTAACTAAATGTTTAAATGAAGCGCTGATCCACTTACAACCTATCACATACAATGCTTACTATTATGTGAAACATAAATATGACAATACGTCGGCTAGCTAACAACACCACTCAAGTCGAAATTTTGCAGTTTTGTCATTTTTATGTCAATGGATAGATCTTTTCACTGTGCTTCTGTTCACCAATGCAAACATTGCATTTCAACCAATCACAGTTTCAATTTCAGCATTAGCGATTTCAATTCTGTGGACTTGTAGTTGATAATACAGTTTTTTGGTTCTCCTGAAAAGTTAGGAAAATCGATTTATGTGGTGTTGTTAGCTAGCCGACGAATAATAATGTTGGATGTGCCTCTGACTTCTCCTTACTTGGCAACCTTACAGATCTGCGTGGTAAGTAATGGATCTGAAAAGGTCTATCATGGAGTTTACAATCAGGAGTATGTTGGTTTTTACATTACAGGCAATGTCAGGAGCCAGTATTATACATTTGACGTCAGTGGTTACAAACCAGCTTATACGATCAAAATGCGGTTTTATGCAATCATTTTGTATGACTTCAATGGTTAGAATTTATTGCCACAAGTCACTAACCCTCTCCGAATCGCTCTCTACATTAATATGCTATCAGCCGGCAGTGCATCTACCAGAAGCTCATGTTTCTTAGTTAGTTGTCTAGGCAGAAATACTTAACAAACCCTTTCTGTCCGGCTCTCTACGCTCCTGCGCCCTGTCCGGTCGGAAAGGGATATATTATACATTTTAAAACAACCGGTTATATGGACCGGTAGAGCATGTTTTCTGACACAGCTAACATGCTCTACATTGTTTCCTAGCAAATTATCAAACATTGCGTCCCTTGAGGCTGTCTACTCTATGTTTTGTTTATCATCAGCTATCTAACCTGGAGGGGGATGCGAAAGAGTGCTGTATCTGTGCGACATGCGTGGTGCGGCTTCGCGATGCGTGCGCCTTCCGCAGCCAAGTGCTGCGCTGCGAGCAAGCGCTGCTCAGTCTGATGCAGTCTAAAGAAGGTACCACCTTTTACAGGGCACTTGTGAAGTGAGGATGGATGTTTGTTGCTCTTTCACGCAAAAACTACTGAACAGATTTTGATGAAACTTTACAGTAATATAGCTTATACATCAGAATAACACATAGGCTTCTTTTTATCCGGGTACCACGCGGGCGAAGCCGAGGGCAGAGGCTAGTAATATATAGTTAACTTTAGCATATAGTTCAGATAGATTAACTCTAAGGGGGAACTAAGATCTCCACTGATGTCCATCCACATTGGTTTGGTAAATAGATCAACTCTTTTCTGAGTGAGGGAACCAAAATTTGTCAGCAATGACGTCCCTCCAAATTGGTAGATATATTCTATCCTACTAATATTATAAAGGCGAAGGTTTGTGAGGATGGATGTGTGTTGCTCTTTCACGCAAAAACTACTGAACAGACTTTGATGAAACTTTACAGTAATATAGCTTATACATCAGAATAACACATAGGCTACTTTTTATTCGGGTACCACGCGGGCGAAGCCGTGGGCAGTGGCTAGTAAACTCTAATTCTAATTGGGGGAATAATAAATATAATGGATTTGTCAAAAATGTCTTGCATATTTTTTTTATGATACCTCTTTTTTTCAAAGCCTTTATGAAACTGGTAACATGGTGTTAAACATATTTTTTACTAAACAACGGGATATTTACGATGATTTGTGAGTTTGAATGTTCCTCGATTAGCAATATCGGGAAAGATTCAAACTAAAATCTTACTAAAAATTAACCTCTAAAGGCTTTTGAGGTATGAGAATGTCATATTACGAGAAGAATGTTAAATATGAATGTGGGTGGAAATAAAAGCAGAGATAGGCCAAAGAAAAGATGGATGGATTGTGTGAAGAATGACATTAGTAAGAAAGGAGTAAGTACTGAAATGACGGCTGATAGAGGAGAGTGGAAGAAGAAAACATGTTGTGCCGACCCCACGTAATGTGGGATAAGGACAAGAAGATAATGAAAGGCTTTTGAGGATGATGTTGTTAATTACAGAGGACAAGACGGTATGGCAAGTGGATGTGAAGATGGAGCCACTCTGCGAGTCCGATGCGCCCGCAGACGCTCCAGACATCTCGGCCGATGGAACAGACACTGATTATGGTGAGAATGAAATCTATCAGAGGGTCTTTCATCAGTCCACTGCTGGACGAATGCCTCTCCCAACACGCTCCTCTGAGCCCGGTATGTGTATGTATGTATGTATGTATGTATGTATGTATGTATGTGTGTTCTCTTTTCAGCATTTTAACTCTTATTGGTTAATTGTGCGTGGGAGTTACTGGGTAGTGAGTTTCCAGCGCAACTCCACCCAGAAGCTCTCAGAACACTCTCCTTTCGCCGCCTTTCTTAAATCATCGCCCCACCTGGCCGGGGGGCGCTCCACACTACGTTTGCCAAGACGCGGTCTCCACCCAAGAACTTAACTCTTTAAGAATAAATCCTACTAATATTATAAATGCGAAAGTTTGTGAGGATGTATGTTACTCTTTCACGTAAAAACAACTGAACGGATTTTGATGAAACTTTACAGTAATATAGCTTATACAGAATAACACACTACTTTTTATCCGGGTACCACGCGGGCGAAGCCGTGGGCGGAAGCTAGTAAATTATAAATAAATGCTGAACATTTTTCACACAGCATCATCTAGCCCCAAACTAAGCAGAGCTTGTACTATGGGAACTAAATGACTGATATACTACTTATATACCTTTTTTTTGTAAATACAAATTATACATAGAAAACTCCCTGACCTGAGACATATATGTGCAGATACAAACATTTGTCCCGAGGCGGGAATCGACCCCGCAATCTTCTGCGTCTCAGGCGGGTCTTCGCCTACTGCGCCACATAGGTCGTCAAGAGTAATAGAGCTTCTGTGAAAGGGCTCGTCCGAGCACGTGCTAACTACCGCCATGCCTATTTCTCTAAGTAATGTTCTCTATGTAACGGGTCGCTAAAAGTAATGTTCTCTATGTAACGGGTCGCTAAAAGTAATGCTATCTATGTAACGGGTCGCTAAAAGTAATGTTCTCTATGTAACGGGTCGCTAAAAGGAATGTTCTCTATGTAACGGGTCGCTAAAAGTAATGTTCTCTATGTAACGGGTCGCTAAAAGTAATGTTCTCTATGTAACGGGTCGCTAAAAGTAATGTTCTCTATGTAACGGGTCGCTATAAGTAATGTTCTCTATGTAACGGGTCGCTAAAAGTAATGTTCTCTATGTAACGGGTCGCTAAAAGTAATGTTCTCTATGTAACGGGTCGCTATAAGTAATGCTCTCTATGTAACGGGTCGCTAAAAGTAATGTTCTCTATGTAACGGATCGCTAAAAGTAATGTTCTCTATGTAAAGGGTCGCTAAAAGTAATGTTCTCTATGTTACAGTTTGAAGGGTATGGTTACCGGTTTAGTTACAGGCACATGAGATCTTGCATCTTGATATCTCAGGGTTAATGCGTGAGTGATATCTCTGGTATTACAAGCTTGCATAGGTTACGGTAACCGCTAACCAGGTGGGCCGTTAGTTTGCCTCTTTAGTAGAGGCAAAAAACTTCGTTCAACTGAACGGTTCTCGGTTCTGCGGTATGTGTCTAGGCCACTGCCACATTAGCTTGCTAATCCTCTGAGCTATGCTTAGTTTATAACATGTCAGAACGGCGCATCGACAAGATTTCCATAGAAAATATCACTCAAAGTATTGCCTAGTAATGTTTTCCAGGTGTTTCAACCTGTACATAAAATCTCTGCACTATAAGCTGAATAGAAAGTGCTCACTAAATTCGGACTCAGCGTCACTCGATTCAGGGAGTCTAGACAAATACCTCACGTTTAATCTTTCACGCTAACGCAAATTTGTCAAGGTAAAACTTGGCAGCTGTCCCGTGACATTTCCACAGCTAATGTAATTTCCATACAATTTAATTTTTCCGCAGGCGTGAACGCCAACAGAAAGTGGTATTTGTCTAGACTCGGGCGTGATTGACGTATTGCCGAAGATGCGGCTTCAAGGCTGGCTGAGTTGTAATTTATGTAAATGTTTCAGAGCCAGACAAAAAGCTGAAAATAAAGCTGAAAACGGAGAAGAAAACGTTGAAAAGGACGCGACAGAAGAGTGTTAAAAGGACTTCAGCGAAGGCGACGAAGACCCAACTCCTCACTAACATGAACAGGCTTAAAGCGAAACTGGACGCGATGGCCAATCGCGACAACAGCATCTACGGTGAGTATAAAATATGAACGTAACCACTCGTTATTGTGTTGGTGACTGATTTCACCAACACAATAACGAGTCTTAGCCTATAAAAAAAAGTTTATATAGGTGGACTCACTGGACTCCCTTTTCCGCGTTCGGACTTTAAGTTGGTCCATTATGCATGGAAGCCTAGATGAGCCATCCTAACTCCGCACAGAAGCTTCCTGTGATCTTCGCAGGCTCCGCGGAGTGAGCTCGGATTGTTAAGGATTTGTTTGTATATTACTGTAAAGTTTCATCAAAATCCGTTCAGAAGTTTTTGCGTGAAAGGGGAACAAACATCCATCCTCACAAACTTTCTTGTTTATAATATTAGTATGATTTGTAAGTTATGGTTTTGAATAAATCATTATCTTATCTTATTTTATAATTCCTGTACATTTTTCAGCAGCGGACGATCAGACAGAAAAAAAAGTCGCATCCACAGCGAAACGGAAAAAAGAATCTCTCGATCACGACGACATGATATTTAAGAATACCGTTACTATCGTACATAATTCGTACATTTGTCCGTTCGTCACTCGCATCAGCATGTATTATTGCTACTATTGCAAAGACCAGTTCACGAACCCGAGCGAACTCAGGGAGCACACACTATCACACGAACCCAAACACAAATTCGAGAACATGATCGAATACAACAAAATGCCGAAAATGGACATCACTAGGATAGACTGTCGATTGTGTCCGGAGAGAATAGATACAGTTGAAAGTTTCAAATCTCACATCACTAATGTCCACGGGAAAACTCTATATCCGATCGATAATGAGTTCATAAAATTCAAATTAACCATGAACAATTTGAAATGTACAGAATGTGATGCAACATTCCCATACATAGATTCGTTAGTGAAACATATGATCGATCATTTCGGTACCTTCGTTTGCGATCTGTGTGGCGCGTGCTTTATAGTTCTTGCATCTTTACGTAGCCATATCAAGAATCACACTAAAGTTGATTTAAACTTTCCCTGTGAGATCTGTGGGAAGAATCTTAAGTCGAAATACAGCAGAGTATTGCATATAGCGACGGTGCACGAGAAAAAAGCTACTATTAATTGTTATAAATGCGAGGCAACGTTCATGTCTTATGCGTTGAGGACGAAACATCTGATTGAAGTACACGGAGATAAGAGAACGTTCCCCTGTAAGTTCTGCGATAAGGTATATAATAGGAGGAAGACACTGGGGGAGCATAACAGAAGGAATCATCTGAAAGTGTTTCGGCATAAGTGTGATTTGTGCGATCAGAAGTTCTATCTGCCGTCAAGGTAATTTATCTAATCTTTTAACCAGCTATGTAACGAAAGTATCATGGGTAAGAACATAATTTTTGCTTAAATAAACTCACAAATTATGGTAAATATTTTAGTAAAAATTGTCTTTTAACCACAAAATTCGTAGGAATTTGTAATATAGCAAAATTTCAATCTTGGCTTTACTTTTTTTTTATTTAATGCTGGACATTTTTCACACAGCATCATCTAGCCCCAAAGTAAGCAGAGCATGTGTTATGGGAACTACATGACTGATATACTACTTATATACATTTTTTTGTAAATACATAAATATTATACATAGAAAACACCCAGATCCCGAGACAAATATTTGCAGATACAAACATTTGTCCCGCAGCGGAAATCGAACCCGCAACCTTCTGCGTCTCAGGCGGGTCAATTTGAAACGGTTGCGGGTTCGTTTCCTGCCAAAGTAGATTTTTTTTGGATATTATAAATTCTTGTGAACAGTTTGTGAAGGCCCACCTGTGACGCAGAAGGTTGCGGGTTCGATTCCCGCTGCGAGACAATTTTTTGTATTATCTGCAAATGTTTGTCTCGGGTCTGGGTGTTCTCTATGTAAAATATGTTACATACATACACAAAAGTATATAAGTAGTATATCAGTCATTTAGTTCCCATTATACAAGGTCTGCTTAGTTTGGGGCTAGATGATGCTGTGTGAAAAATGTCCAGCATTATTATTATTCTTTATTCATTTTAAATCTCAGACTTATGCCTGGGGCCTTTACAGTCATTAGTGGAGTCGAATCGAACACTAAGAGGCCTTTTGTACATTATCATATAAAAAACATAATTTATGGATGGCGACTGATATTAACTATTGTAAATATGTGTGATAAACTGGCTATTGCAGGAGTACATGCTTATGGAATGGTTTCTGGGATATGTCGGGTGAAACAGCACCTGCCAATTCTTACTGAAGTTCAGATTATTATTAGTATTATTATTCATATTGTAAAAACGGGAATTTTCACGTACTGCACTATCGGTGAAGGATGAAGACTCTCGGAATGAGTCGAAACTTAGTCGGTGCCTTCCGTTTTTACAATATGAATAGTCAAGTTCACGATAGTTTTTGGAATAAAGTATTTATTTATTATTAATATTATTATTATATATTTTCAGATTGAAAGAGCACATGGCCACCCATACCGGCGAACGGAACTTTAGATGTGAATTCTGTGACAAGAGTTACCCACGCCTGCAATCTCTGCAGGAGCATATGAGATCGCACAACAATGAACGTAGGTTCAAGTGTGATATGTGCGGTGCTCAGTTCACGCACAGCGGCAGTCTGAAGATACATATGAAGAGTCATCATCAGTTCGATTTGGATGGTACTTTTAGCTGAAGTATGTAGAATGAAAACTGTGACATTATACAAATAAAACGCCTACCCCCATAAATAGATTTTTTGATGGCGCTCACTTCACGCACAGCGGCAGTCCGAAGAAAAGAAGAAAGAAAATATTTTTATTTGGTAAAACTGAAAGAAAACATCAACTTTGCACTAAAACAGACACCCAGGTAAAATAAAAAGATAGGTACCTACTAAAAACATAATGTAGGTAGGTAAGGTATAAGTCTGCGGTAGGTAGTTAGGTTTCCTCACAGGTAGGTACTGTTGTGCCAAGTGAGTCTCCCGAGCACCGCATGCCAAAGCTTGGTCTCAGCATGTTGCTACTTCACACCGTTAGGGTGAAAGCAGCGCTGATTTTCAGACAAAGCCGGTGCGGGTGACTTCACGAACGCCGATAAGTGCAAAATTCATCGAGAAGATAGAAAGGAAAATAATAAAAAAATGAAGGTACATATTTTATGAAAAGCCATATTACGATTTGATGGTACTTTTAAATGAAGTGTGTAAAAGCTGGGAATTAGATTGAAAACGTTAGTGATATAAAAACCTGAAGTAGAAAGATTTTTTAGTAGGCAAAACAAAATAATCAACGCCAAATAATATTTCAGAATTGTAAAAACGGGAATTTTCACGTACTGCACTATCGGTGAAGGCACCGATTAAGTCCCGCCGGACCACTTGTAACATAAGTTTCGACTCATTCCGAGAGTCTTCGTCAGGGTGAGTAATATTTCAAACATACATATTACAAACTTTGATAAAATTTTACAGTGGGCGGACTTATCGCTAATTAACGATCTTTACCACCTTTGGATGGAATGAACTGTACGAAAGATTACAAGGGGTTTTAAATGGTGCACCTGTATCACAAGCTATGAATATTATAGGTACTTATCGCTAATTAGCGATCTTTACCAGACGACCTTTGGATGGAATGGACTGTACGAAAAATTACAAGGGGTTTTAAATGGTGCACCTGTACCACAAGCTATGAATATTATAGGTACTTATCGCTAATTAGCGATCTTTACCAGACGACCTTTGGATGGAATGGATTGTACGAAAGGTTACAAGGGGTTTTAAATGGTGCACCTGTATCAAAAGCTATGAATATTATACTTATTGCTAATTAGCTATCTTTACCAGACGCCCTTTGGATGGAATGGACTGTACGAAAGATTACAAGGGATTTTAATTGTACATACCTGTACCACATACTATGAATATTATACCTACTGTGAAAAAAGGCAGATAACACAGACCACTGGCTGTCTAAGATAACGCGATAAAGGCCTATGTAAAGGCCACAAAAATTATCAAAGCTAAATTGTTCACCATAGAAACTATTTTGATTCAACATATTGCAGGAATTAGATCTGTATTAGATATTTATTGTAATAAATATTATAAATGTATATTTAATGTTTCATTTGTGTACATTTAACTAGGTGGGTCTTTCCATATAATTCAATCTTTACGCAGGCGCAGGCAGGGCATACTTTGAAGTCCACAAATCAAGATTTATGATGAACTTACATCTGCCCAAGGCTACCCGCAAGGCGCCCGCGTGGTACTAGGTTAGGAGTTAGCGATCGGGTAATTTAGCAAGTGATTATGAATAAGAGGGTAGGTATTATATGTTTATTAATATTCCAGCTTTAACATTTCGTTCAGTTCCTCATAACTCGAACAAGGTATGATAGCCTGAACAGATCGAATCCTATCCATTATAGTTTTCTCATTAATTTGCAACAATAAAGTTATCCTTTCAACATCGTTGTTCTGCAAATACATAGACAGTGTCGCTTTCAGAGAATACGATTTTTTTTAAAGTGGGAATTGTAAATTCTTCACATTCATTTAAAAACGGAGTCTATTTGTAACATTTTGGATGTTTTGAAAGTCTAAAAGAGTTTGCGTTGCTTGTTTATGCAATCTAAGTATGTCTTCAATATCTGTTGCAGAGAAGGTATTGCATGTACATATAAACAATTCTTCCCAATTTTGGTCTCTCATGAGTTCAAAGCAAGCTTTACTGTGTTAAAGAATGCAGGTACAGTTTATATTCTTGTAGGTAGCAGTTTTCTTCTGATATCGTTGGCTAAAAGATTTGTGTCTTTTTTATCGCAGTCTTTGAATATGCAACCACATTTGCTGGTCGTCCTCTTGAGTTTTGAATCCTAATCGGTTGATGGAGGGAATTACGTTAGCTAGGTCGAGATAATCTGGGTCAGCGTCTGGTGTTTTTCTTTTTTATTTCGAGTTATTGACACAATTGCCTCGCTTTCACAGCTTTGTTCGGATTTCCTATCAAGAGACTCATAGCTGCCATCATTCAACTTTTCATTTCCACTGTTATTATCACAGCAATATTTCATCAAAGTTATTATAATTTTCAATTTCTGTAGTATCTTCGAGGATTTCGTAATGAATATATTCGTCCTCTGTAGTCATAAACGCACCTGATTCCTCATTGTTCATTTGTTCTATAGCATCCATAGGAATTTCGGGCTTGGATTTTATTTCCCGATCGTCAAAACAGGAATCCATTTTATTGTACTTGGCGACATTGAAAAATTCAAAAGAAACGGAAAAAAAACGTAAGTATCTTGTGGCTACTTTCTATAAGCTGGAAAAGTCGAAACATGTAGAAGAGTACTCTAAGAATCAAAAGTACTGGATGGTTTTTTTGTTTTTACCTACGCTTTGCTCCGCAATTGCATATGGAGGCGAAGCAGGCGGAAAGAGTTATAATAAATTATGCTGGACATTTTCACACAGCATCGTGTAGCCCCAAAGTATAATAAGCAAAGCTTTGATTTTTAATCTGTGCTTGTGTTATGGGAAATTTATGACTGTTAAACTACTGATCATTTTTTTTTGTAAATACATACATGTCATACAAGTAAACACCCAGACCCGAGACAAATATTTGTAGATCATACGAACATTTATCCCGCGGCGGGAATCGAACCTACAACCTTCTGCGTCTCAGGCGAGTCGTCGCCCACTGCGCAACAGAGGTCGTCATTTTATTTTACAGTTATTTTCTATAGTAAGTCTGTGGCGTTATTTATACGTTATAGGTTTTAACGCAGTTGTTATTTCCTCCTTGAAATATTTATCTAACCCAAAGAAAGATAAAGCATACTTCACAGGAATACTTGTCTAGATCTAACTTTTCCAATTACCAAACCAAACCAACACGTTTAATTTACTTAGTGGCGTTATTTTCACTTCTAGGTTTGTTTACACCACTGTGAGAGCAAAATATCTCTCCTGTTACCGTAGAGCGGGCCACGCAACGCCAGCCTTAACGACATCATCCGTAGGGACCTTTCTCATCGTGTCGGTCGTCATCCTTGAGCCGTACGGTATCGCACGTGACGATGGGAAGAGAACAATGTTTTTTTCCATTCACATTGTAAAAACGGGAATTTTCACGTACTGCACTATCGGTGAAGGCACCGACTTCATCAGGGTGAGTGGTGCTACTTTCTCCTTACGCGTCGCGCCGTGCACTACGCGCTGCCGCACGTTGTGCCGTTTTTACAATATGAATAGTCAAGTTCACGATAGTTTTTGGAATGTTTTTTCCTATTTTAATAAGTTGTTTAAAGTTTATTATTATTTTTTCTCTAGTAACCATGTACACCCATGTATACATGGTAAATCGTAACATACCTTGCGCGACACGAAATAAAAAAAAAAACAAAGATAGTGTTCAATCGCATAATAAGTAGCTCGTTTCCCGCAGTGTTGCCATGTATACAGATTTATCTGTACCTATACAGAATTAGACTTCGGATACAGATGAAAGATTTGGCTCTTGTTTTGTACAGATATGTGAAAATTAACTCATTATACCTCGTGTGTTCATAAGTTTTGAGACGAACTTATTTAATTAATTTAAAAAGAAAGTAATTCATGCAACCTTTTTTAAACTTTTAAAATTTTAAATTTCGAATGTTTTGAATCAGAAAAAATATACATTTGAATATTTGTTTCATTCTCCGTGAAAATGGCGCCAACAAAAGATTTGCGTGCGACTGTAATTTCACTGTTTCAAGCAGGAAAAAAACCAATCCAAGTTTTTAGTGAAATCCAAAGTTTGGGATGTAGTCGGAACTTTGTGTATTATACCATAAAGAGGTACAAGGAGACCGGCTCTTTAGAAGACCGTGGAAGATGTGGCCGCCCGCGGTCTGTAAGGACGCCCGCCAACATCAAAGTAATCAGAGAGTGAATTCGTCGCAACCCTTGCCGGACTCAAAAGAAATTAGCTCTGCAGACCAACATTTCGCGAATATCGGTGAACAGGATACTTAAATATGATCTTAAACTAAAGGCCTACAGTCGAAGGAAAGTGCATTATTTAAACGAGCTTCTTCGTAAATTGCGACTGGAACGATGTCGGAACCTATTGAAGAGACACGATCCAAAAAATATCCTGTTTACCCATGAAAAGATCTTCACGGTGGAAGAAGTTCAAAGGACGTCCAGCCATCTGTACGCAATGTCCAGCGCACTCATCATCCAGCAAGTGTGATGGTTTGGTGGGGTGTTTCCTACGAGGGGGTCACTTCGCTTCATTTTTGGCAGCAAGGCGTCAAGGTGAAGGCACAAAATTACCAAACCGACATATTGGAAGCGGTGGTTAAACCATTAAATGATACGCTATTCGCTGGAAAATACTGGGTTTTCCAACAGGACTCTGCTCCCTCCCATAAAGCTAAGACTACCCAACGTTGGCTGGAGGCCAATTTGCCAGGTTTCATTCGGAGCGAAGATTGGCCCTCGTCAAGCCCAGACTTGAATCCTTTGGATTATTCTTTATGGACGGAATTGGAGCTGAGGGCATGCAGAAAGTCTCACCCAAACCTGGATTCTCTCAAGCGAGCCCTTATTAAAGAATCGAAACGGATTCCCATTGAAAAGATTCGTGCCGCCATAGATGAATGGCGCACGCGTTTGAAGGCCTGCATTGAATGCAAAGGCGGCCATTTTGAATGATTTATTTTTAAATACAGATCTAGATGTCAGTAGTTTTAATTTTAATATCCAATAAATGAATACTCAACTTAGCTCCAAAAATATTTTAGTTTTACTGTGTCTCAAGACTTATGAACACACGAGGTATATTCAATATTAAAATTACATAGATTTTTGTTGCCGAGCATAACCTGTCCTTCAACGTTATGGAACACCTTCCGATTCCTCCACGATGTGGAGAAATTTTGGAAACAAATCCTTTGAGCACTAGACGTAGATGGAAACATACTGTATCTTACGCGTTAAAAATCTTAAAAATCGTTTCAGCGATATTATGTCTACCACATTCTAGTCTGCAGTGGAAAGAATATTTTCATCAATGAATTTGATTAAAACCAAAACACGCAATCATTTAAATACAGATACCATTGAAGGCTTACTATTATCTAAACAGCTGCTCAACGATGATCCATACTTCAAATTAAATGTAAATAGTAAAATGATTAGCAAAATGAACAAATATATGTATAAGTAGGTTAATAAAAATACAGAATAGTTTTATTTCAAAGTATTGTAAATACTATCCTTCCCACTATCTAGAATATTTTAAAGATATGAGTTATTTAGATCCATATTTTATACAGATTAAAACACCAAATTACCAGATTTAGCACCTTGGCATATCGTCAGCTAGCTAACAACACTGTGTAAATCGATTTTTCTAACTTTTCAGGAGAACCAAAAAACTGTTTTATCAACTCCGCACAAGTCCACAGAATTGAAATCATTAACGCTGAAATTTTCAAATTTCTACTTGAGCGGTTAGCTAGCCGACGATATGGCGACATTGGTTTCCCGTCTGTCTGTAAAAAAAAAAGTAATCACAGATAAACAATTGTGACATTTTGGTTGATGTCACAGTTTAAACATTTCTTGCTCCTAAATAGTCATGAGTAGCACACTGTTTGAAAACGAGGATCGTGCGAGGGGCTCAGTTTTACAACTGAGCCACCACACTGTGGTACCACAACTGAGGCGAGGCAGCGAGGCAGTTTCTGAACGTAGTTGAGTGAGGCAGTCTTGGGAACACAGTGTGCACTGTGCGTGTTGTGTGGTGTGGTAATGGACTGGACTGCTATGTGCGAGGCGGCATGCTGCACGTGTTGTGTGCCGGCGAGCATGTACCTACTCTACTCTACACAATTGTGTTGTGTGGTCACTTTTGTATTGAGGAAGAGGCAGAAACATTCTTGTATGAAAATTAATGGAGCAATTGGCCATAGAATGATCTCTTTTCATAAGAATGCGAAAATAGGTAGGTTGGTTAGGCATCACAATGTTTGTTAGAAAATAGTAAGTAATCTACAAGCCACAGTCAACTAGGAATGGTGCAAATAGACAAGACAGCTATATACCTATTCAACTATCTATATTTAACGATCCAATTAATTAATGTTACCTACTTTAGGTAAGAGGTAGGTAGGTAGGTAGGTACCTACGAAGCCGGTATCTATCAGTCAGTTTTGAATGTTTGTTTTAAGAATTTTGGTAATGAACGGCTGAACCGTTTTGGAATAGTAAGTAGGTACCAAGGTAAGCGTAATATTTATATGTAAGTTCTTATTGTTAGATCAAGATCAACCTAGTAGGTAGTAGGTACCTAGTTTTTGTTGACACAATTTTCTCTAAGATAATAATTTTAATAGGTATGTACCTAATTTGAATAATTTTACCAAAATACACACACACACTGTAGATACATGCAAATACACATGGCGTGGAATTGAATAGCACGGAACGTGTCGGTCGAGTAAGGCCGACTAGGTACCTACCTACTCAACAACACTCGATCGATACGATAGGTATCGAACTGTCACCACAGTCCACACTACACCACACACCAACGAAATCCTTCACTCGAGAGAGCGGCCGACCGACCGATAATGCAGATACATACATTCATCACATAACTCGCTCGCACATAACCACAACACGCTATAGCTCGCGAGCCGAACGACACCTCACCTTCCTCACTTTTGCACGCATGCACAGCGATGTGCGAGCCAACACGATCTTTCCTCGCGGCTCGGCTCGAGCCTCGCGCCTCGCGCCTAACACGATTGTGCAACTGTGTTGGTGTGGTGTGGTAGCTCGTCCAAACGAAAAGAGTGAGGCCTCGTTTCGAGGAAGTGTGTAGCTACAATTGTGGTGCCACACGTGCTGAGGACCCACCACTACTCCTAAATAGTAATGTATGTTTACAGTTTTATCAATAATTTCTAAATATGAGTGTAGTTAAAAGCAAAGGCCCTCTCTTCGAGCAGGGTTTATGCAGATGTTGTGGTACGATTAAGAGATGCCGAATCTTGAACGTAGAATACGAATGGCAAGGCCAGAAAGAAGTGTATTCCGATATGTTTATGGACTGCTTTGGCCTTTTGGTGAGTTTCTTTTGTAACTAGCTTCCGCCCGCCTCTTAAACGATTAAAAAGTTACCGTAGTGTTATTCTAGGTCATGATTAATATATAATTAAATCGGACACCCAAAACTGCACACAGAAACAAATTCAATGGTTACTAGGCTCAGTGCCCCCATAATTACTGAGTATCATAACATAACAATATATATACAGTATAGTATAACCGACAGTATAGTATACACAGTGTAACTGGTAGGGTGGACCATCGGTGGCAGAGTGATGGGGGACCTCAATGCCTATTGATTTAAGCCCCCTGTATGTACTGCGATATTCAGTTGTTCAAAAGTAATTTGGATTTTAAATTAATTGAGTTTCTGGCTGTTAAGTTAGATGGCATCTTAACATTTTATTCATAATCATAATTATTCTTTATGGGTTTGATGAGAGTTGTCCGCCAAAGGGTAGACCTTTATTTACTGTTAGAAAAACAGGGGTCTAGACAAGTACCTCACACTTACTTTTCCTTTCACGCCAACACAAATTTATCGAACTTAAACTTGGCAGCTGTCATGTGACAAATGTCATTCCCATACAATTCCACCTTTCCGCAATGCTTTAACACCAAAAGAAAGTGGTATTTGTCTAGACCCCTTGGACTAGAGTTAACTTTTGGGACCATAATGGTTCTAAACATTATTTTTACTAAAAACTAAAACTGTGAAGAAATATCAGGAAAAATTCAAATTCACAATTATAAATATCCCACTTTTAGTTACAATTAAGGACTAAAGTAATCATGCTGATAAAGTTAGGGGTTATGAATAAGATTAATTAGTTTAACATAAGTTAACTCGAAATACTATATTTGAGAAACATCATGCATATCTGACGTTTTTATGGTACCTAATATATATAGGAGCAACTTAAGCCCTCATAATCTACATACCTTTGATTGTCAAGGCCAACTATATTGCCATTTAATCTACATACCTTCAACTCTCAAGTCCAACTTTACTCTCATTTAACATACATACCTTTGATTGTCAAGGCCAACTATATTGCCATTTAATCAACATACCTTCGATTCTCAAGTCCAACTATACTGTCATTTAACATACATACCTTTGATTGTCAAAGCCAACTATATTGCTATTTAATCTACATACCTTCGATTCTCAAGTCCAACTCTACTGTCATTTAACATACATAACTTTGATTCTCAAGGCCAACTATATTGCCATTTAATCTACATACCTTTGATTCTCAAGTCCAACTATTTTGCCATTATGTGTGATCAAGTTTTTTAAATTGAAAAACATTTGTATTCATTATTCTTAATAGTAATTATACATCGCGCCTATTTGTTTCAGCTCTCCCATTTAGAAGGGGAGGAGATGGAGCGAGTTATATGTGCTACATGCGTGACGCGACTGCGCGACGCTGCCGCTTTTAAGCAACAGGTACAATTAAATTATACCAAAATTCATTTATTAACTCGGACAAAAACGAGGCAGTCCCATCAGCACCCTGAACAAATTATTATATTAAACCCGTAAGGCATTGTATTGTAGGCATTGCTTTATTTATGGAGCTGCCATGTTATGTACATTTTAATAATGTATTTTAATGACATTGACAGGTCCTGCAGTGTGAGAACACGTTGCTCAAGACCAGGATACACATACATGGAGGTAATTCCTTTAATCTTCTTTATTGCTTCTTCTTCTTTCTTCTTTATTGGTTTCCCTTAGATATGTGACTTGAAAATTAGCTTTTGACTGTCAGGGTGTCGACATTTGACTATAGTTTTTGATCAATTTATTTTTAATATTTACCACTGCACAAAGGCATCCCCCAGAGTCCCATGACGAACGATCATGGGCTAGCTGCATCTACGGGCTGTACACATCTTGTAAGATGTCATCGGTCCATTGGGTAGGTTCTCACATGCGTCGCCCGGTTCGAAGTCGCCCTTCGAGAACCTTCTTTTCTAGCGGTTGTCGGTTCTGCGTGCTATATGGCCTGCCCACGTCAACTTGCTAATTGTAAGAGCTATTTCGGTGACTCGAACTCAACTCTTAAATTTCAACTCTTAAATTTCAGACGGTGCCAGAATGGATGTTAAGACTGAAGTTAAAGTCGAGGTTGATGTACCGTTACCACTGATTGACAGCAACATGATTGAGGAAGGGCACCACAGCGACGGACCAGCCGACCACTTGGACAATGATGGTAAGGGGAAGTTAAAGTCGAGGTTGATGCCGCGATACCACCGATTGACAGCAACGTGATTGAGGAAGGGCACCACAGCGACGGACCAGCTGACCACTTGGACAATGATGGTAAGGGGAAGTTAAAGTCGAGGTTGATGTCCCGATACCACCGATTGACAGCAACGTGATTGAGGAATGACACCACAGCGACGGACCAGCTGACCACTTGGACAATGATGGTAAGGGGAAGTTGAAGTCGAGGTTGATGTACCGTTACCACTGATTGACAGCAACATGATTGAGGAAGGGCACCACAGCGACGGACCAGCTGACTACTTGGACAATGATGGTAAGGGGAAGTTAAAGTCGAGGTTGATGTACCGTTACCACTGATTGACAGCTAGATGGGGCTGTGTGAAAATGACCAGCATTTTTTTTTAAGTTTTACTTGTTTATTATTCAGATTACCATGCTAATCTGAATCAGGATCATAATCAGAGACACATAATATTTGGACTTGTCTCTGATTACCCACCCCCTACACGGAATGCACAAAACCTGTTTATCCTACAGAAAAAGTGTGTCCGTACCAATTTGTATACAAAACTAGATGAACTTCCCCGAAGATACGCTTTAAGACCAGGTAGGAATAAAATCATACGACCGCGATCACAACTAAAGGGATTATTCCACAAATCCCCTGCGACAATCCCCTGCGAAGGGGATAGATGCATAGCGACGGCCCATACATTATGTCAATTAAAATTTATAATATACTTCCGACACAACTAAAACACATACAAAAACTTACACTATTTATAAAAAAACTTAAATCTTTTCTAATGCTATTATAATATTGTCGATTATCTAGAACAAGCTTAGCAGTAAATTAATTTAACATTGTAAATAATAAAATGAAATTGAAAACTGACATTAAATCTAAATTGACATGAAATAATATGAGCATTACTAACAAAAGAATGCACTTATACCCATCTCCTAAACTACCTACTTTGACTACCTACAATACATTCCCTAATACAAAGTTCATTTGAGAGACTTAACTTTATTTACTGTAGATATTAATAACTAGTTTGTTTACGTAAAACCTCGGCCTGCCTACCTATCTGTTGCTATACCCTTAGACAGGGTTAATGTGAGATACCTACCTATAAACACCATCTATGTACCTACCATGTGAAACCAATAAATGTATTGAGTATTGAATGAATGAATGAATGAAAATACTTTATTGTACATCACAAAATAACAAAATAAACAAAAACTTAATATAACTAAAAGTACAATGGGCGGTCTTATCGCTTAAAAGCGATCTCTTCCAGACAACCTTGAGATTGAGTATTGAATACAGACAGAACAGAGCGTAGTTTTGGGATTACAGTCGTATTTTTTCTTGTAGTTTCAGATAATGAACCCATAATCAAGGCAAAGTTAAAAACTACAAAGAAGAAGAAACTGCTTAAAATGAAACTCAGTGCTAAATTGAAGAGCAAAACGAAAGGGCAACGATTGAAAGAGAAAGAAAACGATCTGAGAGCAGAGGAAGCAGCTGCAGTTAGCGGTAAGTAACCCCAAAGAGTGTCACGACGAACAATCTTGAGCCGTTCATATTGTAAAAACGGGATTTTTCACGTACTGCACTATCGGTGAAGGCACCGACTAAGTTTCGACTCATTTCGAGAGTCTTCATCAGGGTGATTGGTTGCGACTTTCTCCTTCCGCGTCGCGCCGTGCACTACCGAAAAAAAAGAAGGAAGTCGAAACTCAGTCGGTGCCTTCACCGATAGTGCAGTGCGTGAAAATTCCCGTTTTTACAATATGAATAGTCAAGTTCATGATAGTTTTTGGAATCTTGAGCTACCTCAAGCCGTGTTCCCGCAACCGTTGAGATATTATGCTATGAAGCCTGCATGCATGTAGGTAGATATGTACATATCTGTAAGTTGTCTGGAAGAAATTGCTTTCAGCAACAAGACATTGCATTTTTTTGTTTCTGTGTTATACTGTAAATTGGTGTTATGCACAAAAAAGAAATAATGCTGGACATTTTTCACACAGCATCATCTAGCCCCAAACTAAGCAGAGCTTGTATTATGGGAACTACATGACTGATAAACTACTTATATATATTTTTTTGTAAATACATACATATTATACATAAAAAACACCCAGACCCGAGACAAATATTTGCAGATCATACAAACATTTGTCTTGCGGCGGGAATCGAACCAGCAACCTTCTGCGTCTCAGACGGGCCTTCGCCCACTGCGCCACAGAGGCCGTATTTATATGTATCGATTCATACTAAGACAAATTTGTCTGATTTAATAAATTAATTTAATTTGTAAGTATTTTCCGTCACCGTTTGAGAGCACAATATCATTGCGCACTTACATTTTTTGAGTAGAAAATCCATTGAATCTATCACTAGCTTCTACCCACGGCTTCGCCCGCGAGGTATGCGGATAAAAAGTAGCCTATGTGTTATTCTGATGTATAAGCTATATTACTGTGAAGTTTCATTAAAACCCGTTCAGTAGTTTTTGCGTGAAAGAGTAACAAACATCCACACAAACTTTCGCGTTTATAATATTACTAGGATAGCATGACGACCTCTGTGGGGCAGTGGGCGAAAGCCAGCCTGAGACGCAGCAGCTCGCGGGTTCGATTCCCGACGCGGTACAAATGTTTGTATGATCTGCAAATATTTGTCTCGGGTCTGGGTGTTTACTATGCAATTGCAATTGTCAAAATTTTGTATTGTTTGTTACAGAGAATCCACCAGCCCCACCACCGCCGCGGCCGAAAATAATAGAAAACGAAATGAAAGCATTCACGAACACCATAACCATCGTTGAAAACTCATACGTCTGTCCGTTCTACACATCATTCAGCGATTATTACTGTATCTACTGCCGGGAGACTTTCACAGACCCAACTAAACTCAGAGAACACACCTTAGAACACGACCCTACCAGCTTCGCAGACATTCTATATGAAAACAAGAAATTAGCTCAAGTTGACATAGTCAGAGTAGACTGCAGACTCTGCCCTCAGCCAATAGACGATGTAGAAACATTAAAAAAACACCTACAAACGGTCCACGGGAAGAATCTCTACCCGGTCGCGAACGAGTTCTTAAAATTTCGATTAACAGTCAATCTTACTTGCACGGAATGCGGTAGGACATTTAAGTTCTTTCACGCGCTCAAAAAACATATGGCGGAGCATTTCGGCACTTGCATCTGCGACGTATGCGGCGCGCATTACTTCGAAGAGAGAATACTATTGATACACCAGAAGAAACATCAGGAGACAAAGGCGGAGATGCATTCGTGCAGTTTCTGCGATAAGTCTTTCAAATCTAGGCACAATAGGTATTTGCACGAAGCTAAATTACATAAAAAGGAGGCGGCGTACCCTTGCAGTAAATGCGATGAGATATTTTTCACGTATACGCTTAGGTATCGTCATTTGATCGATATACACGGAGAGGAGCGGACGTATCCGTGCGATATCTGCGGACGTGTTTACGATTCTCGCAAATCCTTAAGAGAGCATAACAGACGTTCGCATTTAAAAATTATGAAACACCAATGTGATTTGTGTGACAGGAGGTTTTATCTACCCTCACGGTTAAGGGAGCATATGTCCACTCATACGGGGGAGAGGAATTATCGCTGTGAATATTGTGGGAAGAGTTATCCTAGATTGAGAGGTTTGAAAGTACATATGCATTCGCATAATACGGAGAAAAAGTTTAGATGTCTGTTATGTAGTGCGTCGTTCACTCAGAATGTTAATCTGAAGAATCATATGAAAAGGCAACATCATAGTATTGATATGGACGATGCTAGCGATTATCAGAGTAATTTGATGTTGAATGTTAAATGATATCCTTTTAGTTTGGACGTTCGTAGTTGGATAGCTATTTTTAAGGTGTATTATAATATCGAGTTTTGCATCAAAATATGTCCGAAGATGCTTTTACAACAAAATAAAATAAAAAAAAGAAAACAACATGTTTTCTTATTCTATAGTCCTGTATCGGACGTCAGTTCAGTATTATGTATTCATTACATACAATAAGAATGTCATTTTTATGATACTTAAATACATTTCAATACGAAAAATTTACGTATTCCACATTGGGCACCCGCTTATACGGCACCTGAGGTATTCCACATACGGCATCTACCGATATTTCTCGCAGGTGCCATAAGTGGAATCATTATTTAAAATGTTATTCCACATTGGGCACCTACGGATCAGTAGGTACTAGTGTTGGGACGTTGATTTTTTTAGGACGTCGAAATAGAAAAATCTTAAAATCAGTAGAGAGTTTAATAACATGATAAATATACAAAGAAATAATCAATAAATATCGGTAGGTTCCGTATGTGGAATACCTCAGGTGCCGTATAAGCGGGGTGCCCAATGTGGAATACGTCGAAAAATTAGGTATATATTTTTTGCCGTGAAAAATGTCGTATGCTTTAGCATCCCTACTTAATATACGTTTGTAAACGCGTTAGCATCCTATCATAATAGTCTGTAGTTGTAAACAGCAAGGAAAATGTAACGCTACGCTGCCGCTGTTGTAAATTTATTTTCGTGTTGGTTCTTTTCTTTTCGTTCCTTCTTAGTCTATAAGATATTTTGCATAGATTAAAAATGTTTTGCTCCTACAGTCATGTTTGCTCGGCATAAAACACATTAAATAAAGATACTAGTGCATAAAAACTCCGACACCTGAATTGGCCACCACATACTACTAGGATGCTAACACGTGATTGGCCACTAACATTAGAATTCTATGGTTGTGTAAGTACATCACAATTGTTTGTTGTAAATAAAATGAAATTTTGTAGACAAACTTGTTTTTCTTTTTTCATTCACGGAATTACGGGATGGTTCTTGATTGGCGACCAAAAATCAAACGACTCAGTGTTGGAAGGCCCCTGATGGATATCCATAACAAAACAAAGCAAGGTTGTGGGAAGTCTGGTAGAGAGGTGTTCTTTATAGCACTCTTTGGGGGACTTAGTTCAAATTTTCATGTTTCTAACTTCAAAGAACAAAGACTTTCATACAAAGTTGACTCTCCCCATCCGAATTGCTTTCGATTACCCCTGCTTCGAATCCAACAAAAAGAAAATAGAAATGCATTAAAACATTAAAATTTTGATAAGCAGGTAGGTGGTTTTATGTAAGAAACGTTTCGAATTTCGAAAAATCTAGCCCTGGCTTGCAGCGCGGCAGTCAAGAGCAGTGTTACCTTTAGTTTGATGATGATGACAGACTAGTTAACGTTATGTATGAACGTACCCAAAAAACATTATTTTACCATGAATGAACGCACCTTAGACGCGTAATATTTTTTTACCTGTGAAAGGAAATATTTTCTATCTGTGGTTTTGTTCTTGGCTTATTTGTTTACTTTTTGCATAGTGGATTTTTTAAAGAATTTTTTTGAATTTTCTGTTTGTTCAGTCTAGTTAGAGGTAGGTACTAGTGGATAGCGAAGTTCTCTCTCTCCTCCTCCTCGGTGAGTTCTTATTTTGTGCCTTTACGTGGGCGTTTGATAAGTGTAGTTATACGAGTCTGCTCCTTCAACCGGCTTTTATTTTCAGCCCACTATGGACCGATGGGAGTCTGCAATAGAAGACTATCAGAGGTCTCAAAGCCTCGGCAGCTTTAGTTCCGTACTGAAGACAGCTGAAAGTATCCTGAAAGAAGATTTGGCACCATTCGAGTTTGGTAAGTTTCCTTGGCGAACTTGTCAGGACTTGCACAAGATGAGTGACAGCCCTACCTAAGTTTATTAGATGTCTCACTGGAATAGTCATGAGTAGCACACTGTTTGAAAACGAGGATCGTGCGAGGGGCTCAGTTTTACAACTGAGCCACCACTCTGTGGTACCACAATTGAGGCGAGGCAGCGAGGCAGTTTCTAAACGTAGTTGAGTGAGGCAGTCTTGGGAACACAGTGTGCACTGTGCGTGTTGTGTGGTGTGGTAATGGACTGAAGTGCTATGTGCGAGGCGGCATGCTGCACGTGTTGTGTGCCGGCGAGCATGTACCTACTCTACTCTACTCAATTGTGTTGTGTGGTCACTTTTGTTTTGAGGAAGAGGCAGAAACATTCTTGTATGAAAATGAATGGAGCAATTGGCCATAGAATGATCTCTTTTCATAACAATGCGAAAATAGGTAGGTTGGTTAGGTATCACAATGTTTGTTAGAAAATAGTAAGTAATCTGCAAGCCACAGTCAACTAGGAATGGTGCAAATAGACAAGACAGCTGTATACCTATCCAACTGTATGTAGGTAGGTAGGTACCTACGAATCCGGTATCAATCATTCAGATTTTTGGATGTTTGTTTTAAGAATTTTGGCAATGAACGGCTGAACCGTTTTGGAATAGTAAGTAGGTACCAAGGTAAGCATAATATTTATATGTGAGTTCTTATTGTTAGATCACGATCAACCAAGTACCTAGTTTTTGTTGACACAATTTTCTCTAACATAATAATTTGAATAGGTAGGTACCTAATTTGAATAATTTTACCAAAACACACACACACGCACGCACGCACGCACGCACGCACGCACGCACGCACGCACGCACGCACGCACGCACGCACGCACGCACGCACGCACGCATGCACGCACGCACGCTATAGCTCGCGAGCCGGACGACACCTCACCTCCTTTTGCACGCATGCACAGCGATGTGCGAGCCAACACGATCTTTCCACGCGGCTCGGCTCGAGCCTCGCGCCTAGCACGATTGTGCAACTGTGTTGGTGTGGTGTGGTAGCTCGTCCAAACAAAAAGAGTGAGGCCTCGTTTTGAGGAAGTGTGTAGCTTCAATTGTGGTGCCACACGTGCTGAGGACCCACCACTACACTGGAACATCCTGACAAGAAGCTTATAATAATGTCCTGACATTGTAATGTATTGGTAATAATAATGCTGGTCATTTTTCACACAGCATCATCTAGTCCCAAACTAAGCAGAGCTTGTACTAAGGGAACTAGATGACTTCTAAACTAGTTATATGTACTTATTTTGTTAATACATATGTACATATCAAAGGTATGGATGAAATCTGAAATAAATGAATTAATAATCAAAAAACTATTTCAGATTGGTTCACCCAAACACTCTTCTCTGAGCCAGTATTGTTACTGGATACCCTCTCCGGCAGATTATCTGATGATGCCTGGTCCAAGGTTGTGCGGGATATCTACAAGCTGCTCTCGGACCTCGTGGAGAATCACTATGATGCCGTGAAGCAGTACATTGATGCCATTATTTTGGTAGGCTTGTAGCCGTAACATTTATTTTACTTCTTCAAGGTTCCGAAGCCAAATGTCCAACATTAACTTGTTTTGGTTATTGATTAATCATGTCCGTTTGTCTGTGTCTCGTATTTCTCCCTGAGTTTTAAAGATATTGCTTATAATTTTGAAATACTTACCTGTGTTAATCTAACTTAACAACAAAATTAAGAGATTAAAATTATCTTTACTAATAATAAAGCTGGAGAGTTAGGTTTTTTGTCTGTACAAGCAATTCTCTGGATTTGAAAAAATATTTTTGAATTTGATAGCCCAATTCATAAGGAAGGTTATAGGCTATTTTATAGTTATATAATATTATATGAAAAAATATATTTTTGTGATTAGTGATTACAAACAAAAACTAACAAGACAAACATTTTTTCAACTAGAAAGTTAAGTTTGTCTTTCAATCCGATATATTATTTTGTTAGAGCAATGTCTGGTGCTTTACAAGCTTGTACGGAAGCCTCGGTATGTGAGTCAGACTTGCGCTTGTCCGTTTCTCTTTAATCTAAATGCACTTAAAACTGAGGTAGAAATTAGGATGTAACACACTAACGGATAGAGAATTCAGTGTATGTTATTATGTTTTATGATAGACAGGCATGACGAAACTAACAGAACCCTATCCAATAACAGCCATACAAACTTGACATTATTTGAAGGATAAACAAAGCGTCATAATTTAAAAAAAAATTACTGGAAAGAATAGAACAGAATATAATCTGTAAGAATAGTAGATCATAGCATATAAATAGATATTCATATTGTAAAATTACATATTGGGTACAAGCTGCAGTGGACAATTTGGAAATCACTTAATAGGCTTCGCACTCAAGTCAAGTTAGTCGCTGCAGAAGCAGTCTAGCCAAATGGGGGATAATTGATCAAACCCACGTCCATTGTGAGTGCGGGGAACCCATACAAAATATGACGCACTTGTTCTCCTGCCCTCTGTGCCCCATCACCTGCACCCGGGAACATCTCAGAGAGGCAACCGATGAAGCTGTACAAATGGCCAAACATTGGTCAAAACAAAATTAAAAAATGAGTCTTGGCACGACTTGAAAGAATCAATTGTAAAAACGGGAATTTTCGCGTACTGAACTATTGGTGAAGGCACCGACTATGTTTCGACTCATTCCGAGAGTCTTCATCAGGGCGAGTGATCGCGCCGCGTCGCGCACTATGAATACGTTCGTACGTATACATATACGTTTTTACAATATGAACAATCAAATTTACGGTAGTTTTTGGAATAAATAGATGTTGTTTTCAGGAATGCGAGAAGCCTCAGGACGCGCGCTCCCGCTCGCACGCCCTGCAATGTCTGACGACGTGCGTAAAGCGAGCCCCGTCCGCGGCGCGCGTCGCCAATTACACCGCGGAGCTCGCACAAGCCAGCACCTGTAAAGCGCCGCTTGCATTGCTTGTCGGTGAGAAACATAGGGTAGACGGCCTCAAGAGACGCAATGTTTGATAATTTGCTAGGAAACAATTCTGTCAACTGTCGTGCGAGGCCCGCCACGCCTGCTGTGCTCTGATTGGTCGAAACTGTAGGTTCAACCAATCAGAGCACAGCTGGCAACATGACGCAATGACAATGTCCGCGTTGGCCAACATCAGTCCTAAAAGTCTGATGTGTTGACAGAACAGTGTGGTTCAATATAAATAATGCTGGACATTTTCACACAGCATCATCTAGCCCCAAACTAAGCAGAGCTTGTGTTATGGGAACTACATGACTGATATACTACTTATATACATTATTTCTGTTATACATACCTACGTAAATTTACACATAGAAAACCCTCAGACCTGAGACAGATCATACAAACATTTATCCAGCGGAAATCGAACAGCGCTCACAATGGGGCGCTATCGCCCACTTTGAGAAACATTGGTCTAGACCACAGGTTCTCAAACTTTTTTTCCCACCGCCCACTTTGAGAATAAAAAAAACATGGGGCCTCCAAAGTTTTCAAACATAACAACCTATGCTTTTCCCTCTAGACCTCTTTAGCGCCCCCAATATCTTCTAGAGCCTTCTACCGCCCCCCTGAAGGCCTTCAGCGTCCACAATGGAGCGCTATCGCCCACTTTGAGAAACATTGGTCTTAGACAAATACCTCACGCTTACTTTTCCTTTCACGCTAACGCAATTTTCTCGAGGTAAAACTTGGCAGCTGTCACATGACATTTCCGCAGCTAATGTCATTACCATACAATTCAAATTTTCCGCAGGCGTTTACGCCAACCGAAAGTGGTATTTATCTAGAATCTAGGTCGTAATTTTTAATTATTATTTTAAAATAAACAAACAAATAAGACATTCAACAGTCATATACATACGTAATGTGGGTAATTATTTATAAGTTTTATTTGGCAAGATATTAAAAAAAAATGATTTTTAATGTCAAAATTTAAACCTGGCTTTGTTTTTTAAGGTTCTATATGCGAGTACCACCCAGAAATGGTTGCTGGCGACATAAATACAATATGGAGACACTATTTACAGCTGCTGGGGTCTAATAAAAACTCTGTGAGTATTCTTATAATCATTCATTCATGCCTACTTTCATATAGATCTTTCCGTATAGATCTGAGTGTTGCCATGCCGAAGTGCTGTTTTTTTTTTTTTTTAGATAATACTAGTCTCTGCGCACGGCTTCGCCCGCGTGGTACCCGGATAAAAAGTAGCCTATGTGTTATTCTTATGTATACGCTATATTACTGTAAATCCGTTCAGTAGTTTTTGCGTGAAAGAGTAACAAACATCCATCCTCATAAACTTTCGCGTTTATAATATTAGAAAGAGAAGATGACAACTTTTTTTTCTTCCAGTTTACTTTTTTAGGGTAGGCTATAATGTAGGACCATACTGCCTCGTCTTCCGTAACTTTCTTTTCATTCGTGAAAATGTTCAATTTATATCTTTCGTTATGTATATCATATTTTTTTTTAACTTGGCATGATTTAAGTTCATTCTACGAGGTAGGACATTCGATACTTTTATCTCGAAATTCAGCATGGTTCCCTTGGGAGAGGGGATGAAAGTCATAATGTGTACTTAGTTGTAATTCATTAACGCGTAGTTTGATTTAATTTATTCTTTTTTTGTTAGAAAGAAGGTACAAAACTTGATATATTTACGGGTTAAAACCCGTAAATATATCAAGTTTTGTAGTTCAGAAATTACAGATATCACACCCTTAGAATAAACTTAGGTCCAAATAACTTGAAACCCGGAATGTACAGAAACCTTGGACGTATGAGTCATGTTAAGCTGGCTTTTGTACGCACTTTATCTTATAGGCTTAAGGATCCGGCGTAAGCGCTCATAACCTAAATAAGAAGCGCGTACAAAAATGTAGCTATCTCTTTTTGACTAATGCAGGCCCGCCCGTGCTTGTGCGATAGCAATATAAGCCGTTCAGAATTTGTTATAAATTTGATGGTGTTCCGTAATACAAAAAAAGATGAATGAAAACTTGTTGTATTTTCCACATTGTGTTGTCATTCTATAACTAGACAATATAATCTATGTACCTAACCAAATGATACGTAAGGTATTGTTGTTTTTAATACGAAACAAATAAGAAGAAAACGTCATGTATGACGTATAAATATCCAAAATGCGAATCATTTCATTTCAGGTAAGTATTTTGAAAAAATATATAGCAAGGTACGTAGATAAATACTATTCGAATGCAAATAATAACATAATATGGTGGAAATAAGCTCTAATTACAAATGACTATGGTATTACGTTTGTATGGGCAATTCATCCAACGCAGACCTCTTAATGGATAAGCCTATTGTCAAAGTCAGACCCCCTAGACCCTCGATGCATCGTTAACTAAGTATAATATAATATCCACATATCCTACTACTATTAAAAACGCGAAAGTTTCTGAAGATGGATGTTTGTTACTCTTTCACGCAAAAACTACTGAACGTATTTTGATGAAACATTACAGTAATATAGCGTATACATCAGAATAACACATAGGCTACTTTTATCCGAGTAAAACACGGGCGAAGCCGTGGGCATAGGCTAGCAATACCAACATTGCGTACTCTCAAAGATGGCGGAATTTTTGTATGCACCCCCATGAAATGGGTATCAAATGAAAGGATTTGCTGAGAAGATTACGAAATATAATTAAAAAGTATTTTACTGCTACATAAATATCCTTGATGATAAAAGTATTTATTTGAATAACGATTAATACTACGATACGAATGTAAGCAACTTTTGTTTCTACCCGCGATCTAATTACATTTTAGAACTCAAAAGCTGCTATTGTGACTTAACTATGATAGTAAGATATATTTCCTCGCGGACTTTTTTGTAGGTAATATCATTATTACCTACAAAAAAGTCCGCGTAAAAATGATGTACTACGTGATTAAAGTACTCATGTACTTTAATCACGTAGTACATCATTTTTATGTATCAGCAATAGTTTTCTTAGCGCACGCCAAATAATGAATTTTATAGGCAAAATTTTGCTTTGGGTTACATTATTGCAATTTTCTTAGGGATCTCTATTTTTTTCAAAATAAACTATAGCCTATGTTACTTCCTGATAATTTAGCTTTCTATTGGTGAAAAAATGGTTAAAATCGGTCCAGTAGTTTCGGAGCCTATTCGGTACAAACAAACAAACAAAATCTTTCCTCTTTATAATATTAGTATAGATAAAAAAAACATGTTTTACTCTTTTAGGATTTGGTGTGCAATTCTCTACTGAAAGGCGTGTGGGGTCTATTGAAACATTTCGGCGCTGAACTGCCTATCAGGGAGTTAACAGAATTTTACGACAAACTTACTAGGGAATACATAAGCAAATGCGAGTCTGGTAAGATTTTACAAGCTTTTATTTATCTTGCATTGTTTGTATGTTAGTTTGTTTGTATTCAGAAAACACTAATGTCTGGAAGAGATCTTCCAGACATGAGTGTTTTCACCCGTTGTGATAAGACCGCCCATTGTACTTTGAGTTTTGTTAAGTTATATCTATTTTCTTATGGTGTACAATAAAGTGTTTTCATTCATTCATTCGTTCATTCATTCATTCATTCATTCATGTGTCTGTAATTTAACCGGCATCCCCATACTCTTCAATTAACACAGCAATGCTTGCATTACTGCTTTACGGCAGAAACAGGTATACTTTCCCGCACGAGCTCTCTTCAAGGAGCTCCACAACTTCTTGCTGATTTTGATTTAAACCCTTTGTTTTATTTACAGCGGTGCTTGCGATTCTTCGCGACTACGCGTCCCTATTCAAAGAAAGAGTCGCGGCAGACGCCGCTCTGCGACGCGAGCTGTGGACGTTTGAGGATCTCAGCGCCGTCCTGCCGGTGTACAGGGAAATAGGAAGCGTGCTAACTGCGGAACAGTTACAAGTGAGATTACGTTGATATAGCGATGAGTAAATTTATCAATCGGCAACAGGCGTAAGTTGTTCCATAAGCAACAGGCGTAAAATTTAGCAATCTGCAACAAACGTAATATTTTGCAATTAGTAAGAGGCTTGATTTTAGGAATCAGCAGGTGTAAGTTTATCAATTAGCAACAACAGGTGTTAATTTAGCAATCAGAAACAGGGGTAAATTTATCAATCAGCAATAGGCGTAAATTTATCAATCAGCAACAGGCGTAAATTTATCAATCAGCAACAGGCGTAAATTTATCAATCAGCAACAGGTGTTAGTTTAGCAATCAGCAACAGGCGTAAATATAGCAACCAACTACAGCTATATAACACATAAAAATCTTGGCAGTAAACACTATTTAGAAAATATGAAAAAATATATAAAATATAAAAAAACTACGCGTTTTGTTTTGTGACTGTTTTGTGTGTTCATTTTTATTATAACTTTTGTGTCATAATCCTAGTATTATGTATTTATTTCACTCGTTGTTTTAGAAAATTCTACAAACTGAAATAGTGCCTAGAACCACCTCGAGCTACGCTAAGCTTAAGTTCGTAGCTCTGCGCGTGTTCGTGTCTCTGCACACACGGTGTGACGTGTCAGCGCGTGACGTGTCAGCGCGTGACGTGTCAGCGCGTTACGTGTCTGATGTGGACGTGTATGCCTTGGAGTTTCAGCTGCGGACTGAGACGTCTTATGAAGTCGCGGAGGCGGTGAGTGACACTGCTTGTTTCTTAATTAATTAATATACACGAATATTATATAGAGGGAAAGTTTGTAAGTCTGTATGTAGGGGGTAATCCCCAAAACTACTCATCCGATTTCAAAAATTTATTACCAATATTGAGAATGGACCTTCAGGGTGGTAATAGGCTATATTAGGTAACCTGGTAAAATAAAAGGGATTTTCGTGGAGACCAATGTGTACCACCACATATATGCAACTCCCACACACACAGACAAACATGCCCTCACCAACAACACACACTAACTTGCACCCCCCACACACAACATGCACCCCTCGTACACAAATATGCACCCCCCCACACACAAACATGCATCCCCCCCCACACTCAAACATGCATCCCCCAACACACTCAAACATGCACCCTCACACACCAAAATATGCACCCCCCACACACAAACATGCATCCCCCCCCACACACAAACATGCATCCCCCAACACACTCAAACATGCACCCTCACACACCAAAATATGCACCCCCCCACACACAAACATGCATCTCCCACACACAACTTAGCTACTTCTATTGCTCAGCAATTCTTACGGATAAGGTTTCATACCTAATAGCCACCGGCGCTGGTCTAAGTAGCTCTTTCATGTACACGCTGGTTATGCTGGTGCTCTTATAGGTAGGGTTGTGTGCAGTGCCCGTCCGGTCTAATAAGTAACTTGTTCCAGGTATCATGGTGCATAGAATCGTACACGGCGAACAGCGAGAAACTACTGCAAACAGCCATAGTGTTCTATCACAACTTGCCAGCGAATAAACGCAAAGAAATCGTTGTCAATGGCTTATTGAACGCACCTACAGATATTATGAACGTGAGTTGGATTTAAATATTCGCGCCACCTTTTTAAAATCTCGTGCCTGCTGACGTGTTATTTTTCTTTATTTTTCCTGTCTTTCATGAATATCATAATAATGATAATGCTGGACATTTTCCACACAGCATCATCTGGCCCCAAAGTAAGCAGAGCTTGTGTTATGGGGACTCATGACTGATACTATATAACTATATGTCGAATTTAACAACCAAATACCTAGCCCAAAACAAAACCTCTGTTTCATAATCACTCGCTGACTTTAGCAGCGTGCTTAAAGTTGCCAGCCTCTATCCTTTATTTAGTGTTGGAAAAGGGCTACTATGAAACAGAGGGTGATATTAAGAGTTAAAGTTTGTGAGTAAATAGGAAGGAATCACCGAAACCACTCATCCGATCTCAAAAATTCTTACAGTTGTATTTTAAATGGTCCTTCAAGGACATAGGTATGACGACCGATGTGGCGCGGTGGGCGAAGGTCCGCCTGCGACACAGGAGGTTGCGGGTTCGATTCCCGCCCTGGGACAAATATTTGTACGATCTGCAAATATTTGTTTCGGGTGTTCTGGGTATTTTCTATGTGTAATAAAAAAATATCTATCTATGTAATGTATTGTATTAAGTATATCAGTCATCTAGTACCCATAACACAAGCTCTGCTTAGCTTGGGGCTAGATGATGCTGTGTGGATTGTCCAGCATTATTTATTTATTTATAGGCTTAGCCACGACTTTTTCGAATGGGGGCAGAAACTTGATAGTGGCGCACCCAGCGTTAGACATAAATTGATTAAAAAAACTCACAAATATCATATAATGGGATGATTTTTTTGTGACCGGGAGAATAAGAACTCTTTAGTAAATTTCATATATAAATCAACTCAGGGTGCATTTCCATTTGCTTTTCGGAATGCACCCTTTGGATGTGTTCAGATACCAACTGGGCGTTTTAAAATCAAACGAAAAATCGATAAAACGGGCGCTGGATGCTAGGAGCGTTGTTTCACAAAGCGTTGTGAAACAAGATTTCTTTTTAAAACATATTGCATTATGGTTTTAGCGCCCTTTGAAACTGCCGCCCGGGGCAGGTGCCCCGGTTTGCCCCCCCTAGATCCGGGCTGTATATTATCCCGTTCAAATAAAGGGGCTTTTCGTGGAATTCAATTTTGCAACGTAAGACGACGAAGATACGGTCGAGCGTTCCTTACGAACGATAACAATGAATTTATGATAATACTTTATTTGTACACAACAAAGAAATTACAAAAATAACTAACTTTTAATATCTGTAAGTACAAGTGGTAGGAGATACGTTTAATCGGCTACTTTTTATCCGGGTAACACTTAAAAACGAATTAATCGCGTTGTTTTGTTTTTTACTAGCTAGTCTAGCTTCTGCCCACGGCTTCGCTCACATGGTACCCGGATAAAAAGTAGCCTACGTGTTATTCTGATGTATAAGCTATATTACTGTAAAGTTTCATCAAAATCCGTACAGTACTTTTTGCGTGAAAGAGTAACAAACATCCATCCTCACAAACTTTCGCGTTTATAATATTAGTATGATGTCATAAACTATAAGTTCTAATATTATTATAATTTATAGTTTATGTTGTAGTCCAAAAAATCACTTAAATTATTGAATTTTTTTTTTCAGAGTACTCTCAACTTCTTGGTAACGGAGACTTGTCAAGATGAGAGCTCTCTGGCTACCTTCTTACCGCTCTGGCGCGATATCTTCCACTCCCAGCTCTTGGACAAGAAGGAAATACTCTTCGGGAAGTATGTTGATAACTTCTTGATTGTCATCGAGAACTTCTTGGAAGACACCAGCGATGATAAGGTATGTGTGTTATTCAACTAAAGTGGGTAAACAAATACATAAATATTTTTATTGAGTTTCCAAAACAATGATGAAATCTAATTCAATTCTCAATACTCAATACATTTATTGGTTTCACATGGTAGGTACATAGATGGTGTTTATAGGTAGGTATCTCACATGAACCCTGTCTAAGGATATAGCAACAGATAGGTAGGCAGGCCGAGGTTTTGCGTAAACAAACTAGTTATTAATATCTACAGTAAATAAAGTTAAGTCTCTCAAATGAAGTTTGTATTAGGGAATGTATTGTAGGTAGTCAAAGTAGGTACTTTAGGAGATGGGTATAAGTGCATTCTTTTGTTATTAATTTTATTGTAATCTGTAATCGTCATATTATTTCTTGTCAATTAAGATTTAATGTCAGTTTTCAATTTCATTTTTTTAATTACTTGTCATAAGAAATTTCGCTCTTGCTTAGATCTATTTAAACAGTTATTTTGTAAGGCGATTAATGTTTTTAACACTTCGGTTTAAAGATTCTTTATTTCTCAAAGAATATGTTCTTTTATAGTTCACTTAAATGAGAAAACAAAACTTTTAAGTACCTACTTATAAGTACGTATCAACTTAAATATATATCTTAGCACGAGTGTGCTTACCTGTTAACTTAATTTACTTACTTAACTACTAAAAAAACAAAATAAAAATTACAGAAAAAACAGGGAATATAAAGCAACTTAATCTAACACAACACAAGTACCTAGGAACAAAACGTACCCAGACAAAAAAAAAATGCTGGACATTTCCCACAGCATCATCAAACTCCAAAGTATGCAGAGCTTGTGTTATGGGAACTACATGACTGATATACTACTTATATACATATTTTTTTTTGTAAATACATAAATATTATACATACAAAACACCCAGATCCCGAGACAAATATTTGCAAATATAAACATTTGTCCCGCAGCGGGAATCGAACCCGCAACCTTCTGCGTCTCAGGCGGGCCTTCGCCCACTGCGCCACAGAGGTCTTCACACATTTGTAGGCACATAGAAAACCCCACCATTCATCATTTTATTACCTATCCAGAAATAAACCAGCTAGACAACACTTGATCTGATCTGTAAACAGCCTTACGCGATACGATTCGTTTGTTGAGCGGTTACCGTAACCTATCCGCTTGCAATGCCAGGGTGTCTAGACAAATATTACTTCCTGTTGGCGTTAACGCCAGTGGAAAGATTTAATTGTATGGGAATGACAGGTGCCCTGTAGGTTTTGATTTACTTTGCGAGTGTATAAGGCAATTATATTGTAAAAACGGGAATTTTCACGTACTGCACTATCGGTGAAGGCACCGACTAAGTTTCGACTCATTCCGAGAGTCTTCAGTCGGCGTCGAAACGTATATACGTACGTACATATTCATAGTGCGCGACGCGACGCGGAGGGAGACAGTCGCGACCCCTCACTCTGATGAAGACTCTCGGAATGAGTCGAAACTTAGTCGTTGCCTTCACCGATAGTGCAGTACGTGAAAATTCCCGTTTTTACAATATGAATAGTCAAGTTCACGATAGTTTTTGTATAAGGCATATTTTTTTTTTTAATTTTTAAGCTTGATATTTTAACAGTTTTAAGACACTGCATATCTACATATTTGATATTAATTTCAACTTGATTCCTCCACGCGTTCCTGAGATAAAGGTTTTACCAGACAGACAGACTGACGGACGTACAACGAAGCGATCCTATAAGGATTCCTTTTTTCCTTTTGAGGTGCACAACCCTAAAAACAAAAAACTCTTCAGCTTCGTTATTAGTATAAATATACATGTATTTGTATTGTATTTATTTATTGAAATATTAAGAAAAGAAATATTGTATGCGGAATGTTACATAAAGGATTAAATATTACACAAATCACTTAAAACTACACAATAAGACAGAAAATGAAAATCAAAATGAAATATTTTATTTGCGAAAATGGGTACAATATATGATATAAAATAATGTTGTGTCCTCCATCATCTACTTTTAAAGCATGCAAAAATTTTAACTTAAAACTATTTAAAATTTAAACATTAATTTGTGCGAGCCTTTTAAACATATATAGTTTAAATTTAATTCACATTTTTTTAATCTATTGTATTTTAATAAATTACTTAATGAATTTGGTTGAAATAAATTAAGTATAAATTAATAAATGGATTACATTGTCAAAACTTATCGTTAAGAAACTCGTCAACAGATTGAACCAATAACGAAATAAACAATAGGTAATAATATATAAGGTAAACTCAGATTATTGTCAACAAAAAATTAATTGGTAATTCATAGAAAGATAATAGATAGATAGATGTATGTTATAAAACTAATGGTACCCTAACTATTTCTTAACTTCCAGAGGATTCCCGATAAACTAGCTACCCTTTTGTCCCTGACTTCGCACGTACTAACGCTACAACCGCCGGAAGACTACACTATTGATCAATGCGCGTTAGTTTCATCGAAATTGATCGAGCTCGTGCGTGAATGCGGTCTGGAAGCGTCCATAGTTGCGGTGGCGAGAGCCGTCACGTCCCATTTGGAGAATGATCATGGAATTAGGAAGATTTTTGAGGTTAGAACTGTATATTTTGGTTGTTAAGAGGCCTGCGGAGAATTAATTGTCCATACAAACGTAATACCAAAGTCATTTGTAATTAGAGATTATTTCTACCATATTATGTTATTATTTGTATCCGAATAGTATTTATCTAAGTACATTGATAATTATTATTTCAAAATATTTACCTAAAATGAAATGTAAACGAATCGCATTTTGGATATTTTTAAGTCATTTAAGAGGCCTGCGGAGGATGAATTGCCTATACAAACGTAATACCAAAATCATTTGGAACTAGAGCTTATTTCTACCATATTATGTTATTATTTGTATTCGAATAGTATTTATCTATGTACATTGATAAATATATTTTTAAAATACTTACCTGAAATGAAATGATTCGCATTTTGGATATTTTTACGTCATACATGACGTTCTCTTCTTATTTGTTTCGTATTAAAAACAACAATACCTTACGTATCATTTGGTTAGGTACATAAATTATATTGTCTAGTTATAGAATAACAACACAATGTGGAAAATACAACAAGTTTTCATTCATCTTTTTTGGTATTACGGAACACCAACAAATTTATAACAAATTCTGAACGGCTTATATTGCTATCGCGCAAGCACGGGCAGGCCTGCATCAGCCAAAGAGAAAGCTATAGTTTTGGACGCTCCTCGAATTGAAGTTGCGAGATGCGTTCGCCGGACCCTTAACACGCAATATTTTCGACTCTTCCGTGGCGCAGTGCGCGAAGGCCTGCCTGTGACGCAGAAGGTTGCGGATTCGATTCCCATCGCGGGACAAATGTTTGTATGATCTGCAAATATTTGTCTCAGGTCTGGGTGTTCTCTATGTATATGTATGTATTTACAAAAAAATATATTGGGTAGTATATCAGTCATGTAGTTCCCATAACACAAGCTCTGCTTAGTTTGGGGCTAGATGATGCTGTGTTAAAAAAATGTCTAGCATTATTTATTTATTTTTTATACACGTACCTACTAACTGAAATGTGTAATACCGTTTTATCATATGTTTGTAACAAATTAAAAAAAATTACTTGCTTACTAGCTATTTCAACTTATTTTTTTATTTTTATTACAGATGTTTCAAATGGACAAGTGTAAGGAGGAGTCTTTGTTGTGTGAGTCCTGTCTAGCGGTGCTACAGGCACCGGATATGACCGAAACGAAGGTTGTTTTGAAGGCCTTAGAGGTGTGTATCCTACTATCCTATCCTACTAATATTATAAAGGTGAAAGTTTGCGAGGATGTTTGTTACTCTTTCACGCAAAAACTACTAAACGGATTTTGATAAAACTTTACAGTAATATAGCTTATACATCAGAATAGCACATAGGCTACTTTTTATTTTTTATTTTTTTATTTTATAACCTTTTATTATTTAACAAAATATACTAAGCACTTTTTTTTTTCAGATAGTATTTTCTAGAAAGGACGCTGAACCCAAAACGTTGTCCTTGGCAATAAATGTAATTGAGAAATTGATTGTTAAAGAAAACAATAATATAAGTAAAACTTCCATTTCAAAGGTAAATTCACAGATTTACAAAACGGGTTTAATAACATCAATCATCAAGACGGAAGCCACATCATTGGGTTTTTTTGTGGTCGTTTCCCAGCAATTATTTCAACCCAATGTTACTCGTTAAGATGAACAGCAAGCGTAGATTGGTCTTATTACACCCTATATACTTATTATATACACTTTTAATTATTTATAAGATGTATTCATATTGTAAAAACGGGAATTTTTACGTACCGCACTATCGGTGAAGGCACCGACCAAGTTTCGACTCATTCCGAGAGTCTTCATCAGGGTGAGTGATCGCGACGCTCTCCCTCCGCGTCGCGTCATGCACTGACATCTTATAAATATTTGGAATAAAATATTTATAAGATGGTTTAATGAGTTGATAAATTATATTTACAGAGCATACGGCTCATAGAAAAACTCCGTTCGAGAAAAGACATAGTCGGCAAAGATGGTAGGATTCTGCAGAGAGATGTTGCTATCTTTTTGGGTGAGTAAAATTAATTACTCGTGCGACCCGATGATTGGACGGGTCCTATATGTGCCGCCATGATAGCGTTGGGGCAACGTTGCTGTGGACGGCTAAAGGGTGTGGAGAGGTGTGCTGCAGTTTCACTAAACGCTACTCCCGTACTTTATGCCTTTTTCACTTCCACTACACATCCTAGTGTGGGGTCAGGACTATGCCTTTATCACTTCCATGATGCATCCTAGTGTGGGGTCAGGACTATGCTTTTATCACTTCCATGATGCATCCTAGTGTGGGGTCAGGACTATGCTTTTATCACTTCCATGATGCATCCTAGTGTGGGGTCAGGACTATGCCTTTATCATTTCTATGACGCATCCTAGTGTGGGGTCAGGACTATGCCTTTATCACTTCCACTACACATCCTAGTGTGGGGTCAGGACTATGCCTTTATCACTTCCACTACACATCCTAGTGTGGGGTCAGGACTATGCCTTTAACTTCCATGATGCATCCTAGTGTGGGGTCAGGGCTACGCCTTTATCACTTCCATGATGCATCCTAGTGTGGGGTCAGGGCTACGCCTTTATCACTTCCACTATATATCCTAGTGTGGGGTCAGGACTATGTGTCTGTTAGGTATTTAAAAACAAATGTTTTTTCAGGAAAGTATTTCCATCTTTGCGATTTGAATGACGCTGTAAATTCTGAAGAAAATGCGTTAGTGGTTAAACTGAAAGATGCACTGACTTTGGATGTACCGAATCCTATTGAGGGGACTACATACAAGGTATTGAAACTGTCACGATTGTAAAAAAAAACAAAAACACACAATGTGCACTCATTTTTCTAGTAAATTCACAAATTATAAAGTACTTTTACTCAGCAGTAAGACGATAAAGGTTAACGAGAAACACCACTAGACAATGTCAAAATTACATAGAATTCTATCCATACAAAGATTGTCTGGAAAAAAAAAATTCAGACGCTTTTAAAGTTCATTTATTAATAACAAATAAGCTATATTGATAACAATGTATTCTCTTATAGAAATTTATTTAAAAAAAAGTCGATTTACCCATGAAAAAACATTTACACAATTATAACACCCGAAACAAAGAAAAATTACGCGTGCCAGACTTGTTAAGATATCACACGACTTCCGCTTAATCAATTCAAAACGAAATTAAAGGAATTTCTTGAATGTCACCCTTTTTATCATATTAATGAATACATGAGTTGTTCATTTTCCGATTTGCATGCATAGTGGAAAATTCTAGATTAAGAACTTATGTACATTTTGACATTTCTAGATTAAGAATATGATTATGTATACTTTGACAGGCCAATGTTATGTTACTATAACGAAATGGTTAAATAAATAAAATTCAAATATCACTAGTAAAATTTTATGGATAATGTTTTTTTTTTTAAATAACACCATACTTTGAGAGTAAGCATCTCATATGATTTTTTTAATAAAAAGTTAAATACATACATTCATTAAAGATTTAAATAGTAAATATGTTATCAATTAAATCAATTCTTAGCAATTTTTTAGCTGTACTATCGATCAATAATATTGTCTTTCAGATAAAGCTGAACAGATTACTATTTTTTTTAATAACCCCGTACTTTGATAGTAAACATCTCATACGAAAATTCATAAAAAGTTACATACTTTCATTCAATATTTAAATAGTAAATATGCAATCAATAAAATCAATTCTTAGCAATTTTTTAGCTGCACTAACGATCAATAATATTGTCTTTCAGATAAAGGTGAACAGATTACTATTTTTTTTAATAACCCCGTACTTTGATAGTAAACATCTCATACGAAAATTCATAAAAAGTTACATACATTCATTAAAAATTTAAATAATAAATATGTAATCAATTCTAAGCTCTTTTTTAGCTGTTCTAATGATCAATAAAATTGTCTTTCAGATAAAGGTGAACAGATTACTATTTTTTTTTAATAACCCCGTACTTTGATAGTAAACATCTCATACGAAAATTCATAAAAAGTTACATACATTCATTAAAAATTTAAATAATAAATATGTAATCAATTCTAAGCTCTTTTTTAGCTGTTCTAATGATCAATAATATTGTCTTTCAGATAAAGGTGAACAGATTACTATTTTTTTTAATAACCCCGTACTTTGATAATAAACATCTCATACGAAAATTCATAAAAAGTTACATACATTCATTAAAAATTTAAATAATAAATATGTAATCAATTCTAAGCTCTTTTTTAGCTGTTCTAATGATCAATAATATTGTCTTTCAGATAAAGGTGAACAGATTACTATTTTTTTTAATAACCCCGTACTTTGATAGTAAACATCTCATACGAAAATTCATAAAAAGTTACATACATTCATTAAAAATTTAAATAATAAATATGTAATCAATTCTAAGCTCTTTTTTAGCTGTTCTAATGATCAATAATATTGTCTTTCAGATAAAGGTGAACAGATTACTATTTTTTTTAATAACCCCGTACTTTGATAGTAAACATCTCATACGAAAATTCATAAAAAGTTACATACATTCATTAAAAATTTAAATAATAAATATGTAATCAATTCTAAGCTCTTTTTTAGCTGTTCTAATGATCAATAATATTGTCTTTCAGATAAAGGTGAACAGATTACTATTTTTTTTAATAACCCCGTACTTTGATAGTAAACATCTCATACGAAAATTCATAAAAAGTTACATACATTCATTAAAAATTTAAATAATAAATATGTAATCAATTCTAAGCTCTTTTTTAGCTGTTCTAATGATCAATAATATTGTCTTTCAGATAAAGGTGAACAGACTACTATTTTTTTTAATAACCCCGTACTTTGATAGTAAACATCTCATACGAAAATTCATAAAAAGTTACATACATTCATTAAAAATTTAAATAATAAATATGTAATCAATTCTAAGCTCTTTTTTAGCTGTTCTAATGATCAATAATATTGTCTTTCAGATAAAGGTGAACAGATTACTAATTTTTTTAATAACCCCGTACTTTGATAGTAAACATCTCATACGAAAATTCATAAAAAGTTACATACATTCATTAAAAATTTAAATAATAAATATGTAATCAATTCTAAGCTCTTTTTTAGCTGTTCTAATGATCAATAATATTGTCTTTCAGATAGAGGTGAACGGATTACTATTTTTTTTTAATAACCCCGTACTTTGATAGTAAACATCTCATACGAAAATTCATAAAAAGTTACATACATTCATTAAAAATTTAAATAATAAATATGTAATCAATTCTAAGCTCTTTTTTAGCTGTTCTAATGATCAATAATATTGTCTTTCAGATAAAGCTGAACAGATTATTGCATTTGTCTATAGTTTGCGAAGATGAGGGCTCTCTACGAATGTTGGTCAACATTATTTGCGCCAATCGTAAGTTATCCTACTAATATAATAAATGCGAAAGTCCGTGTGTGTGAATGTTTGTTACCACATATCTCCGTAACTACTAAACCGGCTTTGATGAAATTTGGAATGTAGATAGTTTAGGTTCTGGAATAAAACATAGGCTTATTTTCGAAAATCAAGCCCTAAACAGGGTGGTAAAGTTTCTATGGAAAAAAAATCCTTGGATTTATTCACTCAAAACTTAAAATAAACATAAACTTTAAAATAAATAATGAAACACGTATTTTTTATTTTTTCAAAACTATCCTTTGGGGGGTATGCAATTGAGTTCTAAACTTTGTATAAATTATAATCCTTGGTTCGGTTCATTCAATAGTTGGTGAACATAGTTTGAAGCCTGGAGACGGTCATATGCTACTTTTATTAACGCGGGCGAAGCCGCGGGCAACATCTAGTTTAATATAAGTTAGGTGTCGAATTCCCAACGTTCATGTTCTTGTTAAATATACTTGTGAATAATGGTAGTTATAGGCCCGAATTCATAGTCAAATAGGGGCTCCCCTAGGGGACTGTTCAGAAGCTAAGTAGAAATTTTAGTGCGAATTCAACCTTTATGCACCCAGCCATAAGGCGAATGCTGAATGATGGATTTTGGGAGACTGTTCAACCCCCGACTATGAATTCAGGCTTTAGTAATTGGTGATCTTTTTTTGTCATCAGTGATTTTTTTACAGACTTCAAAAAAAAAGGAGGAAGTCTACGATACTTAAGGATACTTGATATCTTCGCCATCTTTTATTGTTGTATAGAGAATGATCCCGAAGAGGTCCCATAAAAGTTTTATTCCTGCAGGAATGCAACTTTCCCGTAAAACTCAAAGAACATCATCTTATGGAATCACGACTAGTCGAAATATTTTTTGTAGGCTATTTTACTTTTTGTGTTTTATTCGAAAGAGTGTCATCCCGAGTGAATAAGTCGAACAAGTAATGTACGAAGTCGGTTATTTGGCATGTAATATCTTATATTATTAAATATTAAAATGATATATAATCATTTATAGTACACTAGCTGTACTACAGCCGCCCTCGGTCTCCCCTACCCACCGCGTCGCATCGCCCGCCCGCGTTTTGATTTCTTTTGTTCGGCTCCTAGGGGTCGTAACATGATTTTAAAAGCCATTTTTTTTAAATCTATCTGGTAGTTACTGAGATTAGCGCGTTCAAAAAAAAAAGAAACAAACTTCAGCTTAACTATTAGTATAGTAACTGGACATAAAGTGCGTTTTTTGCTACAAGTTTGGATGGAGGAGTTTTATATCAACTCCTACATCCAAACTTTTATATCAACGCCTACACCCAAACTTACAAACTTGTATATCAACTCCTACATCCAAACTTAAAAACTTTTATATCAACTCCTACACCCAAACTTACAAACTTTTATATCAACTCCTACATCCAAACTTAAAAACTTTTATATCAACTCCTACACCCAAACTTACAAACTTGTATATCAACTCCTACATCCAAACTTACAAACTTTTATATCAATCTCTACACCCAAACTTACAAACTTTTAGATTAACTCCTACATGCTAACTTACAAACTTTTAGATTAACTCCTACATCCAAACTTAAAAACTTTTAGATCAACTCCTACACCCAAACTTATAAACTCTTAGATTAACTCCTAAATACAAACTTACAAACTTTTAGATTAACTCCTACATCAAAACTTACAAACTTTATATCTTTATTATATTAGGGTAAATTAGGTACACTATCGTTTCCAGTATGCACAAGCAGTTCGCCGCTGCTGCAAGAGACGCTGGGTCGCGTGATCGCGGCGCTGTGTCGCGCGACCGCCGGCGCGTCGCGGCCGGATGTCGCGCGACACGCCGCTTCCTTCTGTAACGTCGACGCAACACTTTATATACTGCAGGTACCAACTTAATATTTATAAGAATATAAATTAGGGACTATAATAATAACGCTGGACATTTTCCACGCAGCATCATCTAGCTCCAGAGTAAGCAGAGCTTGTGTAACCCCATTTTTATAAACAGCTAGCTACTGCCCACGGCTTCGCCCGCGTGGTACTCGGATAAAAAATAGCCGATGTAAAGTAGCGTTTGTAAGAAACGTATTCCTTATTCGCGCGACCGACTTTTCGTTGATTTACGTTGTAAAATTGGTCTCGAAACGAAAATCCCTTTTATTTTACAAGGATAATATAGTCTATGGCCACCCTGAAGGTCCATTCAAATCAATTGAGTAGTTTCGGAGATTTCCCCCTATATACAGACTTGCAAACTTTACCTCTTCATAAAATTCGTGTTGATTAATTAATTAAGAAACAATCAGTGTCACTCACCGCCTCCGCGACCTCATAAGACGTCTCAGTCCGCAGCTGAAACTCCAAGGCATATACGTCTACATCGGACACGTCACACGCTGACACACGCTGACACACCACGCGCTGACACATCGTACGCTGACACGCCATGCGCTGACACGTCACGCGCTGACACGTCATACGCTGATACGTCACGCGCTGATAAATCAGCGCTGTAAGATTATATAGTATACTAGCTTCTGCCTACGGCTCCGCTCGCGTGGTACCCGGATAAAAAGTAGGCTATGTGTTATTCTGATGTATAAGCTATATTACTGTAAAGTTTCATCAAAATACGTTCAGTAGTTTTTGGGTGAAAGAGTAACAAACATCCATCCTCACAAACTTTCGCGTTTATAGTGGTAGGATATGTGTGAAACGCGCGATCGTGTGCGTTAGAACTAGATTTTGTTTCAGCAAATAAGTGAGGAGACGTCGCCGGCGATACGCCGCGTGCTGTCTGACACCGTCGAGAGTATACTCCTCAAGGATCCAGGGTCCGAAGCCAATGAGGTCCTCTTGAAAGCGGTCTACAAAGAAGCTTGCTTTATGATGGACAGTGACAGCTGTAAGCGAAGTATTAAATGACATAAGACAAGCTTGGTGACGCGGCCGGCTGAGACGCAACAGGTGCGGGTTCGATTCCCGGCTGCGGGACAAATGCATGCATGTTCCGCGGTTATTTATACCGGGTCGAAACTTTTCACGGTACGTGAAAATTAGCCCGTTTTAATAATATGAATACATCAACCTGTTGTTTTTTTCAGCTATTTTAAAACTTGGAGGTTATTCCACCAGCCTATGTCCTTCTGACCTTAACAGCATATCAACCTGTTCGTATTGTAAAAACGGGAATTTTCACGTACCGTACTATCGGTGAAGACACCGAATAAGTTTCGACTCATTCCGAGAGTCTTCACGCGTCGTGCATTACGCGATGCGGAGGGAGAACGTCGCGATCACTCACCCTGATGAAGACTCTCGGAATGAGTCGAAACTTAGTCGGTGCCTTCACCGATAGTACGGTACGTGAAAATTCCCGTTTTTACAATATGAATAGTCAAGTTCACGATAGTTTTTTGAATAAAATATCAATCTGTTGGTTTTTTTTTCAGCTATTTTAAAACTTGGAGGATTAGACATAACAGAATCCCTCTTAGCAGCGTTAAAAGTTAACAGACACCAAACAAAAGACATGCTCCCATCACTGATGTTATTAATATCAAAGACACACGAGCAAGCCTCATGTACTGTCTTCGAAAGCACGGCCCAGCTTTTCATAGAAAACATTGGATTATTCAGTGCAGGTGTACTGGATAATACGATTACGGAGCTGGTGAAAATCGTCCTCGCCCCAGAGCATGAGATATCGAATGATACCAAAGCGAAAGTATATAAAGATACGTTGAATTCCACGCTAAGATTCGCTAGAAAGATCGTTGATTATAGCGGGGAGGGTAGTACGAAAATAACACAGATTATATTCGACGTTCAATCGAATAGCGACCCCCTGAAGTTCCTATATGTGTGGTCGGAAATGCCGAAAGTTTTTGAAATGAATGATAGTGAAATTAAGGAAGTAATGGATTTTGAAAATAGTTTGGTTTTGGAGAGATTTTTTGACGAAATAGATTTTGGTAATAATTTCGCGTTGGACGCCCATTTGAGATTCATGAATGGGTATGCAGCGGTTTTGTTTAAATTCTACTGTGCGGTAAGATTTTACACATTGTCTTAATCAATATTGCATTTTGTTTATTAAAAAAAAAAATATATTGCTGGTCATTTTTCACACAGCATCATCTAGCCCAAAACTAAGCAGAGCTTGTATTATGGGAACTACATGACTGATATACTACTCATATACTTTTTTTTCAAATGTAAAAAGTGCATATTGGCAAAGTTCATTAACAACGTTCAAGAAGTTGAAGAAAAACGTCGTGAGATAACAGGCATGCCTTAAAAAAACGCTTAGTAATGCTTCCCCCATGAAGGATATCCCCAGATACATATTTAGTTCGTAGATCTAGAAAGAAGAATAAGAATACCAAGTAGGTCGTAGTATAAGGAACGTCCAAACATTATTCCCATTTACACTCACAAATACACACTCAAAACCTCCCCCTCCCCACCCACACATACACATACACGCGCACACAAACACACACACACATCCATACCTATACACACACCCACGCACACACACACGCGCACACACACGCGCACACACACACACACACACACCCAATATATCCTAAATCATACACACAAGTAAAACACATACACCCCCCACACAAACACACACACACACACATACAAATATATACACACACACACACATACACAAACAAGCGCGCGTGATGGCATTCCACGTGATGGATCACAAACCCATCGCCGCTTATTAGAAAACTAACTGATGACGCATGCCTTTCAAATGGTTCGTTCTATCTAAGGTATGCCGGTTCCCTCACTACAACCAATGAACTTTTAAATTCATGTGCGCTTAACACGTGCGTTAAAGGAAAATATTTTTAATTCATAACATTGGTATTTTTCAGCAATCTCTCAAGCACATCAGCGGTATAATAGAGAAGTTACCTTCGAAATATGTCAGAAGCAACCGAAAACACCTGTCAGAATGTCTGACATATATCAGGCAGATACTCAAATACACCCCCGATCCATTACTTAAAAGCCTCGAGAGCTGGACAGACAGTCTTCCATTAAAAGACATCACTGAACACTTAGAAAAGGAAAAGTTTATATTAAAGCACGCATCGTCTGTCAATGCTCTTAAAATCATGCTTGACATATTCCGCTTAAGAGATCCCACATCTGTACTAACAACGGTTAGCATTTTCGCTAAAACCTGGTCGAAAATGGTGCTTAAAATCTACGCGAAGGGTCACATCAAATACCTTAAGAAGGAGATACCGTACCTGTCAGATCTGCTGTCAGTGTCGCTGAGGTTTCTGACAGTGACAGATGTCAAAAACATTCTGCTAGAAGGACACGACTTGCCCGTTGAGGTGAACGGGAAGGTTGGGCTGGAGTTTGGTAGGTTCTTTATGAGGGTATTCGTGAAGTATCTTGTGAGGAAACCTTTTATTCTGCTGCAAGATGGAATGGAGTCCTGCCTGGTGTTAGTGAATGATGTTGTCAGATGGTGTGTGCGAAAGAGATGGCACGATGATCAGCTGGAGAATGTGCTGGAATTGGTGGACCTGGTAAGTTTTTCGAAGCGAATCCTAATACAGTTACTAGCTTCTGCCCACGGCTTCGCCCGCGTGGTACCCGCATAAAAAGTAGCCTATGTTTTTTTCTGATGTATAAGCTATATTACTGTAAAGTTTCATCAAAATCCGTCCGGTAGTTTTTGCGTGAAAGAGTAACAAACATCCATTCTTACAAACTTTCACGTTTAAAATAGTAGTAAGATGTATCTCCCACAAAAAAATCCAACTGTGTCATACATAGCCCTAATCCTACTGGATTGTATTTTGGTATCAAGAACTTCAAGTAGCGTAGTACCACAATACTCGTAGCCGGCTGAGATTCAAGAGGTGCTGGTTCGATTCCCGCTGCTGGACAAATGTTTGCATGTTCTAATGTGGGGTGCATTGAGTTTTTCATTAATCCATTTCATGCTTTCTCATTTATATTATACTAGCTTACTGTCCACGGCTTCGCTCGCGTGATATCCGGATAAAAAGTAGCTCTTACCTTTAAGGTTTTAACGGGACAATATACAGCCTATTTTCTATAATAAATAAATAAATAAATAATGCTGGACATTTTCCACACAGCATCATCTAGCTCCGAACTAAGCAGAGCTTGTATTATGGGAACTAAATGACTGATATATTAATTATATACTTTTTTTTGTAAATACATACATATTATGTATAGAAAACACCCAAACCCGAGACAAATATTTGTAGATCATATAAACATTTGTCCCGCGGCGGGAATCGAACCCGCAACCTTCTGCGTCTCAGGCGGGCTTTCGTCCACTGCGCCACAGAGGTCGTAATATACGCTGTATATGAATATTGGTAAAATAATATTTGAAATCGGATGAATAGTTTTGGAGATTACATAAAGATTTACAAACTTTACCTCTTTATAATATTAGTTTTATAGTAGAATTTAACTAGTAGATGAAGAGTGTTATCAAATTATTTTTCTTCTAGCTATGGCCGGCCTACGAACCTAAAACTACGTTCAAAGCGAAACACTCGCTCCTTCTAGACTTATCCTGTCTGAATGTGAAGTTAAGGGCGGACTCCCGACCGATGCTCTGGGCGAGAGCTCTGCTCAGCTCCGGAGAGGACCCGTGTGATGATAGGATAGCACTCGTAGGAGTGCTGCCCGGAGGGGAGGGGTTTAGGTAACTAGCGTCTTTATAGATAGACCAGCCTCTGCCTACGGCTTTGTCCGCTTGGTACCCGGATAAAAAGTAAACTATGTGTTATTGTTTTGTATAAGCTATATTACTGTAAAGTTTCATCAAAATCCGTTTAGTAGTTTATGCGTGAAAGACTAACAAACATCCATCCTCACAAAGTTTTGCGTTTATAATATACTAGCTTCTGCCCACGGCTTCGCCCGCGTGGTACCCGGAAAAAAAATAGCCTATGTGTTATTGTATTGTATAAGCTATATTACTGTAAAGTTTCATCAAAATCCGTTCAGTAGTTTTTGCGTGAAAGAGTAACAAACATCCTCACAAACTTTCGCCTATATAGTAGTTTTTTTAGTAGTTAGATTTCCCACTACTTGCAAGGTAATGACTAGTTATATATTTGTGTGTTCAGTGAGGCTTATCAACGGTTCGCAGCCTCTTTACTGCCGACCCGACTCTTCGATATCAAGGGGATATCGTGCGCCGCTCTAAGGGCCCTACTAGACGCGCTCGCCGGCAGCGCCGACGCCGCCCTACTGGACATAGTCATCAAACTGGCCGACGGTGAGACATCATTGTAACGGATGATTAGTTATCTATCACTGTTCGTCGACGATTAGGCGTCTCGTATGGTAGGGATTAGATTAGAAAAGTCCAATTGGTCTTTTATGGGAAACTCTGTACGCTTCTATAATAAGCTTCCGGAAAATGTAACCGAGCTGCCTATTCGAAGATTTAAATCTTATATAAAGAACAATCTAATAAAGAAGGCGTATTACACCTTAAATGCCTATATTGACGATAAAACTGCATGGCCCGATGTCGTCGCTCCGCTCCTTCGTTAGCTTAATTGTGGAATTGTATATCTGTGGTATCATATTTTTTAAGAATAGGTTAAGCATTACTATTATAAAGCGTATAGTGTGTTGTCATAAGAACTTAGGTTGATACTTTTTAGACTTTATTTAAGTCTCTGACTAGTACTTTTTTCTATAAATGAGTCTCGTTCATTTACGTTCGATTGGCACCACACTAAAGCTGAATGAAGGATCATCAAAAAAATAACCAAGCAGAGTTTGTTGCCTGATTCTGCTATGCTTGGTCGCGCGCGAGGAACCAGCGTAAATTCACTTTAACATTTTAGATTCACGTATAGTTTTTAAGTTGACGTTTCTATATGATCCTTGTGATTTCAATGAATAAAAACCTATTGACTTTGACTTTGATTAGGCGCCCGGGATTAGGAGGGACCGATATTCCACATAGTCTTAGTTAGTTCCGCGGCCAACTTCGGGCGTCTGAAACAGTTCGCTCGAAGTTGGCATCGAAGACGACGTTTGGAGGAGCGCACGAACTGGGATGGGGGGGGGGGAAACACGACTCGGTACGGAGCTGGGCAAGAATGGCCCGGCGATGAAGTTCGTTTTGTGATGTGGCATGCCCCAGAAGGGCGAGAATGCTGGGACGGAGAGTTTATAGATTTTGTAGAGAGGTGATTCTCTTCGTTGGCGCATCCCTCACAGTTTCGGTCCGTATAACCGTAAGGTTGGTAGGACTATGGGAGGTTGGAGGGTTGTTCGTCGACGAGTTCTCTGTTTTCTTTATATAATATGTTCGTATTTACATAAAAAAAGTATCTAAGTAGTATACCAGTCATGTAGTTCCCATACAATGTCGTCATTATCAACCTTGATGAGACCCAGACGGACTCTATAGACTAGAGAGTGATGATTCATCACTCTAGTCTATGGAGTCCGTCGAAGAATGTCTGGTGTGTCGAAGCGTGTTGCATCAAACCATTTATTCGCACTATATGTTTGGTTCCACCTTTATAATTGAGAACGGCGAAGGAAAGGAACATACTACCATCGTGTTTTCTGAAAAATACAGTCTGGGTCTATTCAAGGTTAAAAATAACGACATTGTATTATCGGAACTACATGACTGATATACTACTGTAAATACGTATGTACATATTATACATAAAAAACAACCAGTCCTGAGACAAATATTTGCAGATCATACTCATAGCGGGAATCGAAATCGCAACCTTCTGCGTCTCAGGCGGGCCTTAGCCCACTGCGCCGCATAGGTAATGATGATGGTTTCCAGGTGACGCGACGGTGGGCTGGTGGGATGAGGCGCTGACCTCGTGCATGGCGTCGCTGGCGCGGCTGCCGACCCTGAGCCTGGAGCTGCTGGTCTCCGTGCACGCGCGCTGCAGCACAGCCTCTGCAGCCGCCTGCCTGCGTCTGCTCGTGCCTCTGCTCAGGTGACCTTCCACCAGGATCCTCGTGCATGGCGTAGCTGGCGCGGCTGCCGACCCTGAGCCTGGAGCTGCTGGTCTCCGTGCACGCGCGCTGCAGCACAGCCTCTGCAGCCGCCTGCCTGCGTCTGCTCGTGCCTCTGCTCAGGTGACCTTCCACCAGGATCCTCGTGCATGGCGTAGCTGGCGCGGCTGCCGACCCTGAGCCTGGAGCTGCTGGTCTCCGTGCACGCGCGCTGCAGCACAGCCTCTGCAGCCGCCTGCCTGCGTCTGCTCGTGCCTCTGCTCAGGTGACCTTCCACCAGGATCCTCGTGCATGGCGTCGCTGGCGCGGCTGCCGACCCTGAGCCTGGAGCTGCTGGTCTCCGTGCACGCGCGCTGCAGCACAGCCTCTGCAGCCGCCTGCCTGCGTCTGCTCGTGCCTCTGCTCAGGTGACCTTCCACCAGGATCCTCGTGCATGGCGTCCCTGGCGCGGCTGCCGACCCTGAGCCTGGAGCTGCTGGTCTCCGTGCACGCGCGCTGCAGCACAGCCTCTGCAGCCGCCTGCCTGCGTCTGCTCGTGCCTCTGCTCAGGTGACCTTCCACCAGGATCCTCGTGCATGGCGTCGCTGGCGCGGCTGCTGACCCTGAGCCTGGAGCTGCTGGTCTCCGTGCACGCGCGCTGCAGCACAGCCTCTGCAGCCGCCTGCCTGCGTCTGCTCGTGCCTCTGCTCAGGTGACCTTCCACCAGGATCCTCGTGCATGGCGTCGCTGGCGCGGCTGCCGACCCTGAGCCTGGAGCTGCTGGTCTCCGTGCACGCGCGCTGCAGCACAGCCTCTGCAGCCGCCTGCCTGCGTCTGCTCGTGCCTCTGCTCAGGTGACCTTCCACCAGGATCGTCGTGCATGGCATCACTGGCCCGGCTGCCGACCCTGAGGAACGTCATAGCATTTCCGAAATCATTCGAAGGCATCTGCCATCGGTTCATGTTCCAATAAGCGGCAATTTCAAGTCTCCTTAAGAGAAATGTAAGCCTGGAACCAAGATTGACACATTATAGTGAATGTATGTTACGGGATATCTTCACCAATGAACCAATTTTATTTATTCAAGGTAAAAAATATCATATGAATAAAAAAAAGCCCGCCCCTAATTGTGAATTTTATCCCCATTTGGATAAAATTTAGTACCAAACTTTTAACATTTTATTGAATTTAGTATTGCTGTTTTTTTATGTCGTGCTAAATAAAATGTTTTTAATGTAATTTCCAGATACTCGCCAGCATCTTTGTGCGAGAGTTTCTTCGCGTCCATACTGAAAGACGCCCTCGTAGGTCTGAGCAGCGGAATAAAAGCGCCATCCCTGCACCCCGAGTACAGCGCCTGTGTACAGCAGAAGACTATTACCTTGGATATTCTGCAAGTGTTATTCGAGAAGGTATGTCTACCAGCACAGAACGGTGGAGGAAAACATATCGTGAGGAAACCGACGTGCCCTAGAACCAAAAGGCGTGTGCCATCATGTTAGTGTTTCTAGTGTTCCATAAAGCGGCGATGGGCTGGCAACCTGTCACGCAGAAAGCTAATTACTATGCAAAAACTCGGACATTGCCAAATTTAGGCCCGAATTCATAGTCAAATAGGGGCTCCTCTAGGGGACTATGGAGGCGCTATGTGAAAATTCAAGCGCCACCTTTATGCACCCAGCCATAAGGCGAATGCTGAATAATGGATTTTGGGGGACTGTTTAATGAATTATGAAAAGTGAAAAAGAAGTATGAACTCAGGCTTTAATGTTTCAACGGACAGTAAGTCCGGTCAATGACTACCCCCTTCTAAGATCTGCGTACTGATATATATTCAACCCCCGACGCAAATAGAGGGGTATTATATATAAGTTTAACGTGTGTGTCTGTCTGTGGATTGTAGCTCCCTAACGGATGAACCAATTTCGATTTAGATTTTTCATCATTTATTTGAGAGATTGTGCTACTAGTATTTCTTTGAACTCCAAAAATAAGAGATGTATCATCTGCAAACAATACGATGTTTGCTAGCTTTTCTTGTTATGGTAGGTCATTTATGTATACAAGAAATAGAAACGGTCCCAGAATAGAGCCTTGAGGAACTCCTATAGTTACTGGTGAAGTATATGATTCAATTTTATTTATACCTACAGTCTGTTGTCTGTCAGAGAGGTAAGAGATTAACAATATAAACGCTGCGTGCCCTTGTCCATAGTGCTCAAGTTTTAATATAAGTATATCGTGTCGAACACAGTAAAAAGCTTTTGAGAGATCGCAGAAGATACAATAGGCATCTTCTGATCTTTCCCAGGCATCATATATTGATTTGATTATGAGGTATATTGAAATGATGAGATGGACGAGAATTACACATGTATATCTCTAATTGATTAGTTTATTACAGTTATCAAGTTTAAAAACCCGAAAAGTTAGCGAAATCACAAAAAGCCGCAACCCTCTTCTGGCGTAGTCTATTTTTCAATTTTTATGACATCCAAACTAAAGAACTAGTAATGCATACTGACACAGATTGTCGATACATGCAGGCATTCATTAATCATGTTATTCGTTTGGTGGGTTCAGTATTGTAAATTGATATTGTAAATTTGGTTATTCATATTGTAAAAACGAGAATTTTCACGTGCACCGTTTTATCGGGGAAGGCGCCGACTAAGTTTCGACTCATTCCGAGAGTCTTCATCAGTGAGTGATCGCGATGTTCTCCCGGTGTCATCACCGATAGCACGGTACGTGCAAATTCCCGTTCTTACAATATCAAATCCCATTCAATATGTTAGAATTATAATTTAGACGAATTAGTGTTACTTTTTTTGTTTAAGGTGCCGGCGTCGAAAATAGAGTCTCCCAGCTCAGCTCTATACGAGAAAATACAGACAGATAAGTTAGTATCAAGGATAGGAAGGAAGGGTAGGGGGGGGGGGGGAACATAATTAAGTCAAAGTCAAAATTGATTTATTCATTAAAATAACAAGGATCACTTTGAAACGTCGATTTTATCTACTGCCTGTTGCTCCGCGACCAAGCAAAGAAAGAAAGGCAATAAACATGGCTGGTTTTTGTTTTTAATTATCCTTTTACAAAACAATAGGTATCAACATTTTTTATCGAGTTTGAGCATTTTCAGTCCCAAGAATTTTTATCATCTAAATAATCCGATATTTTATAGTATGCCTTTTTATAAAGTTTTTGTATACGTCTTGGGAGTTTGTAATAAAAGCGTACATCGTGCCCTTTAAACGATTTACTAACTTTATGGAGTCTACAAGTGGCAACAGCGAGTTTTTCTTTATTTCTAGTATTAAAATTCTGGTTATCGCCATTTTTCTCAAACAAATTAATATCTTTGTGAACATCGAATTTGCATTGTGTGAAGACATTTATTGTCGAATGAAGTTACATGACGGGCTTAGTCGGTGCCTTCACCAAAAGTATGGTGCGTGAGAATTCGGTTTTACAAAATGAATGATCAAATTCACGATAGTTTAAAGATATATTTGTTTTAATGTTCGCAGGCCGTGGCATTTGGCGCGGGAGGTGATCCGCCTCTGCTACAAACTCCGAGACAAACTTGTTCCGCCAGAGGGCGCGCCGTCCGCACTGACGCATGTCTGCCGGTGAGTTGCATTCATCATCCTATTATTCTTATAACATCCTACTATTTTTATAACATCCTACAATTCTTATGACAATCTACTATTCTTATAACATCCTACTATTCTTAAAATATCCTACTATTCTTATAACATCCTACTATTCTTATAACATCCTACTATTTTTATAACATCCTACAATTCTTATGACAATCTACTATTCTTATAACATCCTACTATTCTTAAAATATCCTACTATTCTTATAACATCCTACTATTCTTATAACATCCTATATTCTTATAGCATCCTACTATTCTTATAATATCCTACTATTCTTATAACATCCTACTATTCTTAAAATATTCTACTATTCTTATAACATCCTACTATTTTTATAACATCCTACTATTCTTATAACATCCTATTATTCTTATAACATCCTAATATTCTTATAACATCCTACTTTCTAGTACGTGGTATAGTCGCAAAATCGAACAGTTAACCCCGAGAGGCGTCATATTGAACCACACTGTTCTGTCAACACATCAGTCTATTAAGACTGATGTTGGCAAATGCGGTCATTGTCATTGTGTCATGTTGCCTGCTGTTCCCTGATTGGTTGAAACTACAGTTTCGACCAATCAGAGCACACCGAGATAAATATCTGCAGATCATACAGACATTTGTCCCGCGGCGGGAATCGCACTCGCAACCTTCTGCGTTAAATGATAATAATGAACTAAATTTGAATTTTGCAGCGAGTTCCAGTATTCTGCGTACAAGTGTATGTGCGCATGCGTGTGCGTGAGGAAACCGGACGCGGCCATTTACGCCACGGTGCTCAGCGCGGCCGCGTGGGACAAGATCGTAGACCACGCCGCTGTTTACGAGCTACCTCTCAGGACTGAATGGGTAAAATGGAAAAAAAAATATACCTACGACCTCTGTAGCGCAGTGGGCGAAGGCTCGTCTGAGACGCAGAAGGTTGTGGGTTGTATGACGCGGGACAAGTAAATAAATAAATAAATAATGCTGGACATTTTCACACAGCATCATCTAGCCCCAAACTAAGCAGAGCTTGTATTATGGGAACTACATAACTGATATACTACTTATATACTTTTTTTTTTGTAAATACATACATATTATACATAGAAAACACCCAGACCCGAGACAAATATTTGCAGATACAATCATTTGTCCCGTGGCGGGAATTGAACCCGCCACGGGACAAATGATTGTATGATCTGAAGATGTTTACCTTGGGTACTGGGTGTTTTCTATGCATAATATGTATGTATTAATAAAAAAAAGTATATAAGTATATCAGTCATTTAGTTCTCATAATACAAGCTTTGCTTAGTTTGGGGCTAGATGATGCTGTGTGAAATGACCACGGGAATCGAACTCTTGCTTAATATAAAAATCATCCGCCCGCCCGAGATGTAAAAGGTTGCGGGTTCGATTCCCGTCGCGGGACAAAGTTTGTATGATCTGCAAATATTTATCTCGGGTCCGGATGTTTTTCTATGTATAATAATACTAGCCTCTGCCCACGGCTTCGCCCGCGTGTTACCCGGATAAAAAGTAGGCTATGTGTTATTCTGATGTATAAGCTATATTATTGTAAAGTTTCATCAAAATCCGTTCGGTAGTTTTTGCGTGAAAGAGTAACAAACATCCATCCTCACAAACTTTCACGTTTATAATATTAGTAGGGTGAATATAATCAGGTTGTGATACGTGCCCCCCAGCACCAGCAGAAGGTCCGTCGGTCGGTGTCGATAGCGGTGACGGGTGGCGGCCGGCGCGCGCGCCACTCGTCACGGTCGCGTGTGTTCCTGCGCACGCTGTCCGAGAACCCGCTGCAGTACGACCTCATCGACCACCACGAGGACGATGTAAGAAAACATCACTTATTTTGTTCAGCAATAGCGTCGAATCTCATGTACACATCAACTAATCTTAATTTTATCTATCGCTCTCTTTCACTTACTGCAGTTAAAAGAAAGAGATTTGAGAATAATTTTAGTGCTGTAAATTGTACGCATCAACTAATCTTAATAATATCTATCGTTCTCTTTCACTAACAGCAGCCAAAAGAAAGAGATTTGACAACAATTTTAGTGCTGGCAAAATGCACACATTAACTAATCTTAATTTTATCTATCGTTCTCTTTCACTAACAGCAGTAATAAATGAAAGAGATTTGACACATCAACTATGTACACATCAACTAATCTTAATTTTATCTATCGTTTTCTTTCACTGACAGCAGTAACAAAAGAAAGAGATTAGACACATCAACTATGTACACATCAACTAATCTTAATTTGATCTATCGTTTTCTTTCACTGACAGCAGTAACAAAAGAAAGAGATTAGACACATCAACTATGTACACATCAACTAATCTTAATTTTATCTATCGTTTTCTTTCACTAACAGCAGTAATTTAAGAAAGAGATTTGACACATCAACTATGTACACATCAACTAATCTTAATTTTATCTATCGCTCTCTTCCACTAACAGCAGTAACAAAAGAAAGAGTTTTGACACATCAACTATGTACACATCAACCAATCTTAATTTTATCTATCGCTCTCTTCCACTAACAGCAGTAACAAAAGAAATAAATTTGACACATCAACTAATCTTAATTTTATCTATAGCTCTCTTCCACTAAAAGCAGTAACAAAAGAAATAAATTTGACACATCAACTATGTACACATCAACTAATCTTAATTTTATCTATAGCTCTCTTCCACTAAAAGCAGTAACAAAAGAAAGAGTTTGACACATCAACTATGTACACATCAACTAATCTTAATTTTATCTATCGCTCTCTTCCACTAAAAGCAGTAACAAAAGAAAGAGTTTGACACATCAACTATGTACACATCAACTAATCTTAATTTTATCTATCGCTCTCTTCCACTAACAGCAGTAACAAAAGAAATAAATTTGACACATCAACTATGTACACATCAACTAATCTTAATTTTATCTATAGCTCTCTTCCACTAAAAGCAGTAACAAAAGAAAGAGTTTGACACATCAACTATGTACACATCAACTAATCTTAATTTTATCTATAGCTCTCTTCCACTAACAGCAGTAACAAAAGAAAGAGATTTGTAAACAATTTTAGTGCTGTCAAATAAGTCTGATTTAAGTTTTCTATAAGGTGGCATGATATTAGCCTATAGCCTATACCTTCCTAGAATTGAATTGGCTATCAAATGCAATAATATCTTTTCAATTCCGACTGGTAGTTCCAGAGATTAGCATGTTCACACAAAAAAAAACTAATTGAGACCCTTTTGAAGTCGTTTAAAAATATAAACAACTCTTGACTTTATTATAAGTAAACATATTCATTATTTCGCTTCCAGAGTGAAGTGCTTGACGTGGAACTGACAGACAGTTCCCTGAACAAGCACCCGTGTGCTGGCACTCTGACAGCTCTGCTCCAGCACGCGTCCGCTCTCAAGCACTGGCAGTGGCGCGAGGCGCTGAGTCACGCGCTCGCCACCTCCCAGAGGAACGTGCGGTGGCTGCTGGCTGAGGTACGTACGTTGCTGGTACTCTGACAGCTCTGCCACGGAGGTCACTGCCCACGGCTTCGCCCGCGTTGTACACGGATAAAAAGTAGCCTATGTGTTATTCTGATTTTTATGCTATATCACTATAAAGTTTCATTAAAATCCGTTCAGTAGTTGTTGCGTGAAAGAGTAACAAAAATCCATCCTCACAAACTTTCGCATTTATAATATTAAGTAGGATTTTGACATATTTTACCTTAGTGGTAAACCGCTAGCATTATCATAGTCTTTTATTCCAGGCTGTATGCAACTGCAAACAGGAGATGAGAGTGCACGCTATGGAGCTACGCCCGGCGTTGCTCGCCTCCCTAGCTGATACCTCACAGGGAGGGCTGAACAGTCTTCACATTGATATTGTAAGTAATTTCATTTAAGAATAAGAACTCTTGTCGGTACATGTCATGCAATTTCTTACTTTTTATTTCCTTTCAAAGTTGTCTCTTTTACTTCGTTATACAAAATGACAGCGAACTGTCGCATTTGACATTGCCTACTGTCACTTTTGATATCACCCACTTATAACTTTTTACTTTTGATATAATCTACTGTTACTTTGGCAGCAGCAGGTTGCCTTCGCTCTGTGTAGTTAGGCGTTTAGTTAGGGCTTCGAGGAAGTCCCACTCTACCCTGGCGTCAAATCGCAGAGACGACCATAGATAGATAGAAAATTCTTTATTGCACAAAATAGTAGTACATAGGCGAGCTTAATGCTAAAAAGCATTCTCTTCCAGATAACCTTTGTGTTTTGTGGAAAAGTATCTATATCCGACTATATCTGGGATGAAGCTTTAGGATTCATCTCAGGTATTTATAGGATTCACATTTGCTTCCTTTGGTTTCTGTACTATATATTATCTTGCCAATATGGTCACAGAGTCTGCCACCGTCGGTATTATTACGTCCCTTGCAATAACGTCGTATCTGACATGTCTGTCTGCACCTACACAAATGCGGAGAGCAATATTTTCCTGTGCTTCCGTGCGCTTTTTGTTGGTGATATAGCAGAGGGAATACCAAGCGGGTGCTGCGTACGTTAGTCGTTTACGAACATAGGTTTCTACATACAGACTTTCGTTTTTAGTGGCAGCTTTGACGCTAATACCGGTCGTAGAATCGTCCTTGCAGTAGGCGCTTGCGTAAGACGTGTTCCACTTGTGGGGTCATCTGTAGCGATCGGTCGATGTGAACACCTAAAAAAGTTATTGAGGATTGCCACTGAGTCTCAGTGGAGTTGGTATAGATCGCTGACGTCCTACTAATAGTGCAGCTGTCTTGCCAACGTTTACTGTCATACGCCATTTGTCAAGCCATTTGTCAACAGGGTAGGCAGTTTGGTGGGCGTTGCATTCGTCTGGTGCTCTGTGCACCAGAGACGAGGAAACAGAGTAGGCGCGAATAGTCAACAAATAATGCCAGCACAGCGTCTGTATCTCTGCCTCTGTATACTTATGGAGTTGGTATGTTGTCCGTATACAGAGTATACAAGGTCGGAGATAGGCAGCTTCCTTGCGGGACTCCAGCTGCAATCATCCTGGTATAAGAGATTGCAAGTTCCACCGACATGATGGATGTTCGGTCTTTAAGGAATGATGCATTGATGTGCACCATTGCATTTGGAAGGTTGGTCTCAAGGAGCCTATAAAGTAAGCCTTAAGTGCCATACTCGGTCAAAGGCCTTCTCGATATCGAGGAAGACTCAGACCGTGTGACGTTTTGGCAATAATTTCGAAGTGGTGAGCTGGAGCGTGGACGAGTGTTACCCGCGGATGCCAAATTTTCCTTCGCGTGGGACGAGGTGTGGTCTGAGCCTGCGTTTTCTTTTGATATTACCTTCTTCACATTTGACATTATCTGTCATTTATATTTTCTGTCACATTGAACAATACAAACGTGAACTTGATTGACCAAACGCATGGAATTGGACCAATTGTGAATTGCTGTAAACGCGAAATGGACCAAATGCGAAAGTGAAAGTGGAAAAGTAAAAATAACCTTGTTTCAGCTAAACACCTTAATCCTTTGGCGTGAGGACATCCACCTGTCTAACCCCGCGATATCTAACCTAAACACAGCCGTCAACTGCCTAGTGGACACTGCACTTAACAACAGCGCTAGAACGAACATCTTCAGGATGTTGGAAGATATATTGGAGAATGTGTTAAAGGCCTATGGAAGCTATGTACAAGGAGACTTGGCAGTTATCGAAAGGAGTTTTGATGGTAAGTTTTGTTTTCATCAAGAATATACCTTTTTAGAGGTCCTTCCTCTAAAGTTTAGAGTTTGAACGGTCAATGAAACGTCAGTAAGAAATGTTATAATCGTAATAATATGGCCGAAGGTCTAGAAGTTACCTCTTAAGATAGGTCTCTTAAGGTAGTTTGTGGCTAGAAAAATTGTGTGAAAAATTTCCACCATTATTTATTATTTATTTATTTGTCAAAAGTTAACTTCTGTTGCAGACACGAACCGAACCAAGCCGTGTTTAAAACTGCTTCTCCGGTTCGCTAAGAACAATGTTCGCATACCTGGTTTACTTCTCTTTCTGCTGACGAAGTTAGCGATCAACCACAGAGTATACAGAAGCGAGATGACCCTACTAACTGAGTTGGTCGGAATTGAAATATCCCATAGGTAAGAACTATACGCATCAAAAGAAATTTGCGATCAGTTTGAAAACTTAACAATTTTGTGTGATATGTTTGCGATCAGTTTGAAAACTTTTTTGAATAATATGTTGATATATTTTTAAGAATTATATATGACGCATTTAATTATATTATATTGTGTCGAGCGCGGCTTAGGTAACTTCGGTACGCTAGCGCCATCTCTTATCAAATGGACGCACTACTTATTACCGCCATCTAGTATCGACTGGCACAAACCGCGCTAGAAAAGGACGGTAGTTTCCAGAACGTTCGAGACGGTACGAGACGGGGCGGAGCGAAGTGAGACAGTGTGATGGCAGTGTGACGTCTTACGAGATATATAAGCGCGGCAAGCGGCCGGTAGGGTCAGTTTCTTTTCAAGATTGGAAAGTGAATTATTTGAAGTGATTCGAGAGCGATACCCAGTGACTAGTGAAGTGACAGTTGCGCTAGTGCTGTACCAAGTGATACAGTGTTTTTATTTTAATTGTGTAGTTTCGTTGTTATTTGTTCTGTTGACATTCTTATTGAGTGATTTATTAATACAGTGTTTAATTGGACTTAATTATTTTATCCCGAACCCTAGCTCGTAACAATATTTTATTTTATTCAGATTACATAGATCCATATATAATTAAAGTAGACTAAAATAATAATTTACCTACCTACTTACTAATGAACATAAGACATGTATATTGTTACCTTGTTATAATACAACATTTTGGAATAAAACTAACAATTTTTTATATAGTTTTATGAATTCAAATCAATTCAAAGCGATTAAAGAGAAGAGGAATATATTTCCATCTTTTTAAAATGATCGCTAACTTTTTTACGTTTGAACCACAGATAATATATCAGTTCGTAAGGGCCAGTTTGACAAAATGGCAATTTTATAGGTAAAGACCTAATATGAGTATTTTATATATATCACAATATATATCCGTTTTCTTTTGTAATCTACTGTAATTTACTGTGTTTTTTGTTTGTATTTCTTGTCTTGCCTGTGCTGTAACAGAATGTGTTGAATAGAAAACTATATATCAATCTATCTATTTATCTATATTCCAACAGTAACGAACGAGAGCGGTCCACAGCCGCGGCTAGATTGAAGAAAATACTAGACGAAGTGAAACAGAGCAATATCTCGGACTATGTGAAAATAATGCATTACTCTGGATGCTGCGACGCGCAACAGTTCCGGTAACTATCTAAATACATTAACACTTTATACACATACACCATGGTTTTTTTCTATGTATAATATGTATTTATGTACAAAATATATATGTATATGTAAGCAGTAAATTATTTCCCATAACACATGCTCTGCTTACTTTGGGGCTCGATGATGCTGAGTGAAAATTTCTAGCATTATTCTGCTAATATTATATACGTGAAAGTTTGTGAGGATGGATGTTTGTTACTCATTCACACAAAAACTACTGAACGGATTTTGATGAAACTTTACAGTAATATAGCTTATACATCAGAATAATACCTCTAATAGGCTACTTTATATACGGGTACCGCGCGGGCGAAGCCGTGGGCAGAGGCTAGTTTATTTATATATGGTTGATTAGCCTCTGCGAACTGCTTCGCCCGCGTGGTACCCGGATCAATATAGTATTTATATACATGTTTTTTATAAGTACATACATAGAAAACACCCAGACCCGAGAGAAATATTTGCAGAATAAATAATAAATAAATAATAATATTGTTCTTTTTGTCAGTAAATAATTTAATTTTCTAGGTATAATATCTATGTATTCACAAAAAAATATATATAAGTAGTTTAACAGTCATAAGTTCCCATAATACAAGCTCTGCTTAGTTTGGGGCTAGATGATGCTGTGTGAAAAATGTCCAACATTATTTATTTAATTATATTTCTATATAGGACAATAGTTGATCTAACACAGAAGCTACCTGAAGCGGACCGCAAGAAATGTCTTCTCATCATATCCACATACATATGCGAGCACCCTGACTCGCCTGAAGCGGCCGAAGTACCTCCCGACATCAGGCAGATGGCGGACCAATTGACCGGAGACAGACACTTTGAAGGTATTTCATCTAGGTTGCCTGGAATAAACCGCTTTTATTGGTAAATCTCGCCTTTGTAGTTTTTACTATATCCTATCCTACTTAATATTATAAACGCTAAAGTTTGTGAGGATGGATGTTTGTTACTCTTTCACGGAAAAACTACTGAACGGATTTTGATGAAACTTTACAGCACTGTTTCTCAAAGTGGGCGATAACGCCCCCTTGTGGGCGCTGGAGGCTTTCAGGGGGGTGGTAGAAGGCTCTAGAAAATATTGGGGGCACTAAAGCGGTCTAGAGGGGAAATCATAGGTTGTTATGTTTAAACACTTTGGGGGGCGCTAAGATTTTTTTTTACAAAGTGGGCGGTGGGGAAAATAAGTTTGAGAACCTGTGCTTTACAGTAATATAGCTTAAACATCAGAATAACACATAGGCTACTTTTCATCCGGATACCACGCGGTTGAAGCCGTGGGCAGAGGGTAGTTTATCATGATTTTTATTATTTGTCAATGAATGAATGAATACAATGAAATGAATGGAAATGCTTTATTGTATAAACAAATACTAGAATAAGCAAAATCTTAATGTTAAGAAAGAAATGCAAATTAATTACTAGCTTCTGCCCACGGCTTCGCTCGCTGGTACCCGGATAAAAAGTAGCCTATGTGCTATTCTGATGTATAAGCTATATTACTGTAAAGTTTCAGCAAAATCCGTTCAGTAGTTTTTGCGTGAAAGAGCAACAAACATCCATCCTCACAAACTTTCACGTATATAATAGTAGTAGGATTACAGATGAAACAGTTAGCTATCTAAGCATCGTTGCGAACGATCTATAGATAGCTCAATTGATCCAGATCACTACCAGACTAATCAGAATAAAAATCTTAATATTTCAGAACTTTTCAAAAGCACACCACAGTTTCTGACACCTGCGACTTCCGCTAAGAGGATAAAGATGGATTCCACCTCGAATATACTGAACAGCATCGGTCGGAACGAGCAGTACATAGCTGAGGTGCTGGCGCGCCTTGCCGGCGACAGGGTAGGCAGGGCAAGTCGGAAGCTGTGCCAGAGTGACATGTCTGTGAGGTAAGACAGTCAGACAACATGCCATTGAAATTATCGTGGTTTGGAAACATTTTAAGATAAGTACTTTACTATTCTCCTTCTAATGCACACCGATGACGACCGATGTGGCGCGGTGGGCGAAGGTCCGCCTGCGACACAGGAGGTTGCGGGTTCGATTCCCGCCCTGGGACAAATGTTTGTACTATTTTTTATGTATAATAAAAAAATATCTATCTATGTAATGTATTGTATTAAAACTAAAATATTACTAAAATAAATAAATAAATAAATAATGCTGGACAATCCACACAGCATCATCTAGCCCCAAACTAAGCAGAGCTTGTATTATGGGAACTACATGACTGATATACTACTTATATATTTTTTTTTTGTAAATACATAAATATTATACATAGAAAACACCCAGATCCCGAAACAAATATTTGCAGATACAAACATTTGTCCCGCAGCGGGAATCGAACCCGCAACCTTCTGCGTCTCAGGCGGGCCTTCGCCCACTGCGCCACAGAGGTCGTCGAATCAATTAATTGATATAGGTATAAGATATCGCAGACTTTCCTTCAAGGGACAAGGATAATGAATTGATACTACCTTAGTGTGTGTGTGTGTGTGCGTGTGTGCGTGTGTGTGCGTGTGTGTGCGTGTGCGTGTGTGTGTGTGTGTGTGTGTGTGTGTGTGTCTGTGTGTGTGTGTGTGTGTGTCTGTGTGTGTGTGTGTGTGTGTGTGTGTATGTGTGTGTGTGTGTGTGTGTGTGTGTGTCTGTGTGTGTGTGTGTGTGTGTATGTGTGTGTGTGTGTGTGTGTGTGTGTGGGGGGGGGGGGGGGGGTGCATGCATGACAACATTCGACTATTTATGTTTTATTTATTTATTTATTAGTAGGAGAATAGTATAGTATGTCTCTTAACGGTCACACGACGACCACAATTCCTAATCTGTTTCTTAATATTTTTTTTTTATTTTCACTTTAAAAGATTAAATTCACGTAGTTTATTGGTGTATTTCTATTAATTAAACTCCTTTTTTGAGATGTAGAGTTAAACCTAGATAAGTTTATTTTATACTGAATTATTTATGTGGAGCCTACATGTGTTGTTGGAAGCTCAAAATGGAAGAGAGAGAGCGTCTGTCTGTGTGTGAAAGAGAAGACCCAATTAGTATGACAATTACTAAACAATTGGTTAACGTTTAAGATCCTCTGAATAAATAAATATTGATGGTAATTTTTTCACACAGCATCTATCGTTTTCAGATTCGTGGAATGTTTCTACATAGCAATATATCTACCTATGAAGTATCCATGCGGCGAGAAGACCGACCTGTCTGTCTGTATGTCGTCATTCTTCGAAATGATGTTCAGCCATTTGAAGACCCAGGACCACTTCAGAGACAGGAAGCTGAGAGATGAATCTTTGACTATGTATGTTTTATTGAATTTTATTATTTTACTAGCTTCTGCCCACGGCTTCGCCTGCGTTGTACCCGGATAAAAAGTAGCCTATGTGTTTAACTGATGTATAAGCTATATTACTGTAAAGTTTCATCAAAATCCGTTCAGTGGTTTTTGCGTGAAAGAGTAACAAACATACATCCTCACAAACTTTCGCGTTTATATTAGTTGGATTTATTTGAATTTCAGAGAGCATCCAATAGGGCTGTGCAGATCTCGCTCTAAGAGGGTAGTCGGGAGCTTGCGGAGTTTCACATACACTACCAGTCCTTACATTAATGATGATACTGGTAAGTGACATAGATCAAACAAAGCTAAATAACAAACACGCTCAATACTTTTTCCAAAAACTATCGTGAACTTGACTATTCATATTGTAAAAACGGGAATTTTCACGTACTGCACTATCGGTGAAGGCACCGACTAAGTTTCGACTCATTCCGAGAGTCTTCATCAGGGTGAGTGGTCGCGACCTTCCGAAAGTTTGCACGGCGCGACGCGGAAGGAGAAAGTCGCGACCACTCACCCTAACGAAGACTCTCGGAATGAGTCGAAACTTAGTCGGTGCCTTCACCGATAGTGCAGTACGTGAAAATTCCCGTTTTTACAATATGAACGCTCAATACTTATATATATTGGTATCTGGGGCGCTGTGGACGATAGCCCGTCTGAAACGCAGTAGTAAATAATATTTCAGCTTAAATAATGTGCTACTTATTATTATTAACTGGGTGTTTTCTATGTAAAATATGTATTTACAAAAAAAAAGTATATCAGTCAGGCCAGGTGGGATAACGATCTGCGAAAGACTGCAGGCAGATGCTGGATGCGGCAAGCTGAAGACAGGGCGCTATGGCGCTCATTAGGGGAGGCCTATGTCCAGCAGTGGACTAATATAGGCTGATGATGATGATATCAGTAATGTAGTTTCCATAATACAAGCTCTGCTTAGTTTGGGGCTAGATGATGCTGTGTGAAAAAAGTCCAGCATTTTTTTTTTATGTATATACATGTATCCTAAGTATATATTTTAACTATTTTTTTTAAAACTATTGTTTCAGAAACGGGAATTGATGTTCAAGTTTCGATAGAAAAGATTTTGGATACACTTATACAGTTTGCAGGAGTGAGTTATTAATTATATATCAATATATATACACCGAAAATAGACATATGTAGTCCTTACCGTACACTAGGATTCTCTGTGTCGTGGGTAACAAGAACTACGAGTACCGTGGTACCACGACACTCAGACCCCGAACGATAACTACTTCCAGTATAGTTTTTAATGTTAATTTCAATGCCTACTCTTAATAGATGTAAAATATATATTAAAAAATGGCTACCTACTCTTACCTACGATGAGACTGAAAAACTAATAGAAATGATAAATTAACTCCCCCACCTATTTAATATAAAAATATTTTATCTTGTCTATACTATAATATTATAAAGAGGAAAGATTTTTTTGTTTGTTTGTTTGTACCGAATAGGCTCCGATACTAATGATTTAAAAAAACGATTCACTAATAGAAAGCTAAATTATCAGGAAGTAACATAGACTATAATTTATTTTAAAAAAAATAGAGATCCTTAAGAAAATTGCAATAATGTAACCCAAAGTAGCAAAATTTTGCCTATAAAATTCATTATTTGGCGTGCGCTGAGAAAACTATTGATGATAAATAAAAAATATGTACTACATGATTAAAGATCATGATTAAGATTATCATAGTTAAGTCACAATAGCAGCTTTTGTGTTCTAATATGTAATTAGATAACCGGCAGAAACAAAAGTAGGTTATATTTTTATCATCAAGGGTATTTATGTAGCAGGAAAATACTTTTTTAATTCATTCGAATCGGACATTTAATTTCGAAGTTATCACGAGTATGAAATCGTAACTTACGCGGATGAAACCGCGGGGCACAGCTAGTACTCTATAAAGATATTGTATTCTATCCAAATCGATATACCTACGACGACCTCTGTGGCGCAGTGGGCGAAACCCGCCTGAGACGCAGATGGTTGCGGGTTCGATTCCCGCCGCGGGAGAAATTTTTGTAAGATCTACAAATATTTGTCTCGGATCTGGGTGTTTTCTATTTATAATATGTACCTATTTACAAAAAAAAAAGTATATAAGTAGTAGGTATATCAGTCACGTAGTTCCCATAATACAAGATCTGCTTAGTTTGGGGCTAGATGATGCTGTGTGAAAAATGTCCAGCAATATTTATTTATTTATTTATATACACAGACTAACACATACCGTCGGCTAGCTAACAACACCGTTTAAATCGGTTTTCGTAACTTTTCAGGAGAAGCAAATAACTGTTTAAGCAACACTGCGCAACTCCACAAAGTTGAAATCTCTTACAGTTTTTATGTATGTAGAGGTTAGAGATTTGGGCGGTGTTTGAAAACCTTGCAGACTTCGCGGTTATTCTTGTCTTTAAATAACTGCCTGTGATTGTTTGAAATGAACTGTTTGTTTTGATGGACAGAAGCTTAGTGAAATGATCTATCCAATGGCATCAAAATGTTAAAACTGCAATATTTTGACTTGAGCGGTGTTGTTTGTTAGCGGACGATATGCCATACAAACAAAGATACTCATACCCTACACACACACACGCGCACACCCCACACATCCCACACAACCCCCTCACAAATACACTAACACATACCTACTACCACCCAAAGCTTACCAGCCACCAACCTAGGTAGGTTTGCTGGAAGAAAACTCTTTTTAGGGTTAAGCTCGCCTTTGTACATGTAATTTAATTCTGCCTTTTTGTAATTATTTATTTGTGTGTACAATAAAGAATAAGAATAGGTTGGTGGCTTTTATGTCTTAATTATATGTAATGGCATGTTTATTGTAATCCACTGTTTCTCAAAGTAGGCGATAACGCCCCCTTGTGGGCGCTGAAGGCCTTCAGGGGGGCGGTAGAAAGCTCTAGAAGATATTGGGGGCGCTAAGCGGTCTAGAGGAGAAAGCATAGTTTGTTATGTTTAAAACCTTTGGGGGGCGCTAGGATTTTTTTATTCTCAAAGTGGGCGGTGGGAAAAATACGTTTGAGAACCTGTGTTGTAATCTTATGCCCGTTTGTTGTGCTTAAGCACGTGCTTAAGCTTTTCTGACTTTGTTGCAGACGGGTATTTATTGTATTGTATTTTTAACGTAAGTCGTCAGTTGTATGTCTTAAGGGTCCGGCGTGCAGCGCTCATAACTTAAATTCAAAGCGCGTCCAAAAATATAGCTATCTCTCTTTGGCTGATGCAGGCCCGCCCGTGCTTGCGCGATAGCAATATTAGCCGTTCAGAATAAAGGTGGTGTTCCGTAATATCATAAAAGATGAATGAAAACTTGTTGTATTTTCCACATTGTGTTGTTATTCTATAACTAGACAATATAATCTATGTACCTAACCAAATGATACGTAAGGTATTGTTGTTTTTAATACGAAACAAATAAGAAGAGAACGTCATGTATGACGTATAAATATCCAAAATGCGAATCATTTCATTTCAGGTAAGTATTTTGAAAAAATATATAGCAAGGTACGTATATAAATACTATTCGAATGCAAATAATAACATAATATGGTGGAAATAAGCTCTAATTACAAATGACTATGGTATTACGTTTGTATGGGCAATTCATCCAACGCAGGCCTCTTAAGGACGGGCGCTGAAAGATGTGACACATTTTTTACTTCTGCATTTTTCAGCGTTCCTTTTGTACATTACGTTCGCTTGTAATCTAATAAATAAAGACTTCACACACAATCTTTCCGCAGGCGTTAACGCCAATAGAAAGTGGTATTTGTCTAGACACGTAAATTGAAAAAAAAAACAAGATTTCTTGGATATTTTATTACAAAACAGCTTATTTATTTTAGGTCACACCGGAAGCGGCGATGGAGCTGTTGATCCAACTACTGCGGTGCCTCATGAGTCGCACGTTCGATTCCCGACCGCTGCTCTCGCAGTTATTGAGTACATTGGTAACGGTTGTACCAGAAATGGTGGTTCTGGCTCGAGAGTGTGTCGATCAACTGTATATGATCGAAGGGTAAGAAAATACGACTCATTTAAAAAAAAATGAGGGACATTTTCACACAGCATCATCTAGCCCCAAAGTAAGCAGAGCTTGTATTATGGGAACTACATGACTGATATACTACTTATATACTTTTTTGTAAATACATTACATATTATACATAGAAAACACCCAGATCCCTTGAAAATATTTGCAGATACAAACATCTGTCCCGCGGCGGGAATCGAACCCACAAACTTCTGCGTCTCAGGCGTGCCTTCGTCCACTGCGCCACAGAGGTCATTAAATTTACATTATTTAATAGCTGTGCTACGCTCGACCGCGCTATTACTTCTTTTGCTCGGCGTGATGCTAAAGCCTATAACCTTCCTCAAGAACTGGGCTATCTAATGTATTTTTTTTTTAATCCGACCGGTAGAGATTTGAGTCCAGAGATTTGCGCGTTCAAACAAACAGACTGCTCAGCTTTATGTATTAGTATATATATTGTAAACAGGGATAATACATATATCATATGTACTAAGGCGAGCTTAAACCTAACAAGAGTTTTCTTCCAGCAAACCTTTGAGCATGGATACTTTATTTTCGTCATAATTGACTGACGACTTCAGTGGCGTAGCGGACGAGTAGCCGGTTGAGACGGTTCAAATCAAAGTGTTGACGACCTCTTTGGTGCAGTGGGCGAAGGCCTGAGATGCAGAAGGTAGCGGGTTTATTTCCGCCACGGGACAAATTTTTGTATGATCTGCAAATATTTATCTCGGGTCTGGGTGTTTTCTATGCATAATATGTATGTATTTACAAAAAGAAGTATATAAGTAGTATATCAGTCATGTAGTTCCCATAATACAAGCTCTGCTTAGTTTGGAGCTAGATGATGCTGTGTTAAAAATGTCCAGTATTATATAAAAAAAAAAAACCATTCATTCGTTCAATTTAAGTAAAGTAGGGTTTTTTTTTTCAGATTTGTCAAAACCGTTGAAGAGTTGAAAAGGTCATCAATAGGAACGGAAGGAGAACAAGTGTTTAGGTTGTTATATGAGGAAACTAAACTAAGAAGCGGAGGACCCGATCTATTTGTACTGGGGTAAGGATCTAGCCCAAAGTTCACCAACTCGTTAACGGCCGGTTAAACCGTAGAGTAAAAAAATATATTTATTTTGTTAAAAAACTAACATTCAATAAAATTTTCGTAGATTTAACATTCGAATCCAAATGGCCAGAGGTGCCAATGGACCGAGCGGCATTAAAGGTAAAAGGGGAGAACTTTGCCCAACAGTGGGACAGAATACGTTAAAAAAAAAGATTTAACTAAGAAATGGAGGACCCATCTATTTGCACCTGGGTTCATACTCAAGTGTATCCTTATTTATCTAGCGAGATCCTTACAGAGGCCAAAATTTAACAACTCATTTAAGGGCGATTAAACTGTAGATTTAAATAAGAAACGAAGGACCCGATCCATTTGTACATGGGTAAGAATCTAGTCCAAAGTCTACCAACTCATTAACGGGCGATTAAACTGTAGATTTAAATAATAAGCGAAGGACCCGATCCATTTGTACATGGGTAAGAATCTAGTCCAAAGTCTACCAACTCATTAACGGGCGATTAAACTGTAGATTTAAATAACAAGCGAAGGACCCGATCCATTTGTACATGGGTAAGAATCTAGTCCAAAGTCTACCAACTCATTAACGGGCGATTAAACTGTAGATTTAAATAATAAGCGAAGGACCCGATCCATTTGTACATGGGTAAGAATCTAGTCCAAAGTCTACCAACTCATTAACGGGCGATTAAACTGTAGATTTAAATAACAAGCGAAGGACCCGATCCATTTGTACATGGGTAAGAATCTAGTCCAAAGTCTACCAACTCATTAACGGGCGATTAAACTGTAGATTTAAATAATAAGCGAAGGACCCGATCCATTTGTACATGGGTAAGAATCTAGTCCAAAGTCTACCAACTCATTAACGGGCGATTAAACTGTAGATTTAAATAATAAGCGAAGGACCCGATCCATTTGTACATGGGTAAGAATCTAGTCCAAAGTCTACCAACTCATTAACGGGCGATTAAACTGTAGATTTAAATAACAAGCGAAGGACCCGATCCATTTGTACATGGGTAAGAATCTAGTCCAAAGTCTACCAACTCATTAACGGGCGATTAAACTGTAGATTTAAATAACAAGCGAAGGACCCGATCCATTTGTACATGGGTAAGAATCTAGTCCAAAGTCTACCAACTCATTAACGGGCGATTAAACTGTAGATTTAAATAACAAGCGAAGGACCCGATCCATTTGTACATGGGTAAGAATCTAGTCCAAAGTCTACCAACTCATTAACGGGCGATTAAACTGTAGATTTAAATAACAAGCGAAGGACCCGATCCATTTGTACATGGGTAAGAATCTAGTCCAAAGTCTACCAACTCATTAACGGGCGATTAAACTGTAGATTTAAATAACAAGCGAAGGACCCGATCTATTTGTACTTTGGTAAGGATGTAGCCCAATGTATACCATCTCATTAACGGGCGATTAAACCGTAGATTTAAATAAGTAATTTTTTTATCTAAAAACTAACACAAGCATTATCGTAGACTAGTTTCTGGCCACGGCTTCGCCCGCGTGGTACCCGGATAAAAATTATGTGTTATTCTGATGTATAAGCTATATTACTGTGAAGTTTCATAAAAATCCGTTCAGTAGTTTTTGTGTGAAAGAGTAACAAACATCTATCCATCCTCACAAACTCTCGCGTGTATAACTAGCTTCTGCCCACGGATTCGCCCGCGTGGTACCCGGATAAAAAGTAGCCTATGTGTTATTCTGATGTATAAGCTATATTACTGTGAAGTTTCACCTAAATGCGTTCAGTAGTTTTTGAATGAAAGAGAAACAAATATCCTCACAAACTTTCGCGTTTATAATATTACTAGCCTCTGCCCACGGCTTTGCCCGCGTAGTACCGAATAAAAAGTAGCCTATGTGTTATTCTGATGTATAAGCTATATTACTGCGAAGTTTCATCAAAATCCGTTCAGTAGTTTTTGCGTGAAAGAGTAACAAACATCCTCACAAACTTTCACGATTATAATATCATCGTAGATTTAACTCGGATGTGGAGGACCCTATCCATTTGCACTTGGGTTCTTAAAATAATGAATAACAAAACAGAAAAAATATAACAATGAGATAAGTTAAGAATTGGTTTTAATGCGGACATATTGCAAACATTTCGAATTAATTAAATGATTGAATTAGTAATTTTACAAACATATCGAATTAATTAAATGATTGAATTAGTAATTTTACAAACATTTCGAATTAATTAAATGATTGAATTAGTAATTTTACAAACATTTCGAATTAATTAAATGATTGAATTAGTAATTTTACAAACATATCGAATTAATTAAATGATTGAATTAGTAATTTTACAAACATTTCGAAATAATTAAATGATTGAATTAGTAATTTTACAAACATTTCGAATTAATTAAATGATTGAATTAGTAATTTTACAAACATTTCGAATTAATTAAATGATTGAATTAGTAATTTTACAAACATATCGAATTAATTAAATGATTGAATTAGTAATTTTACAAACATTTCGAATTAATTAAATGATTGAATTAGTAATTTTACAAACATTTCGAATTAATTAAATGATTGAATTAGTAATTTTACAAACATATCGAATTAATTAAATGATTGAATTAGTAATTTTACAAACATTTCGAATTAATTAAATGATTGAATTAGTAATTTTACAAACATTTCGAATTAATTAAATGATTGAATTAGTAATTTTACAAACATATCGAATTAATTAAATGATTGAATTAGTAATTTTACAAACATTTCGAATTAATTAAATGATTGAATTAGTAATTTTACAAACATTTCGAATTAATTAAATGATTGAATTAGTAATTTTACAAACATTTCGAATTAATTAAATGATTGAATTAGTAATTTTACAAACATATCGAATTAATTAAATGATTGAATTAGTAATTTTACTAACATTTCGAATTAATTAAATGATTGAATTAGTAATTTTACAAACATTTCGAATTAATTAAATGATTGAATTAGTAATTTTACAAACATATCGAATTAATTAAATGATTGAATTAGTAATTTTACAAACATATCGAATTAATTAATGATTGAATTAGTAATTTTACAAACATATCGAATTAATTAATGATTGAATTAGTAATTTTACAAACATATCGAATTAATTAAATGATTGAATTAGTAATTTTACAAACATATCGAATTAATTAAATGATTGAATTAGTAATTTTACAAACATTTCGAATTAATTAAATTGTTGAATTAGTAATTTTACAAACATTTCGAATTAATTAAATGATTGAATTAGTAATTTTACTTGCTATTATAACGTTGCAGGACTTATTTTGAGGAAGAAGAGGATTTGTCTATGTCAGAAGACAAGGAGTTTTCAATTGAAGGTAATCACTTTTGACTATATAACATTGTTTTAGGTAATGCTGAAAGACTTCAACCTCAAGACTGTTTTTCATATAAGATAAGATAAGATAAAGTTTATTCGGTAACAGACGTCACAAATAGAACAAATTGTTCAACACTTTTGGTACTTAGTTAATACTATTCCTGATTGGGACAACATAGGTATCCAAACTAGGTAAAGACCTGTGCGATGCTATACATATGTCCTCCGCCGGATATAAGGCAATGTGTTATACAGTTCTTATATAAAACGTGTACATAATACATAATAATAGCTATTACACAAAGGTTAGCTGGAAGATAATGCTATATAGCACATTATGTTTGCCTATGTACAATACTTTTTAATTGTGCAATAAATAACTTTCTATCTATCTGTCTATAAATGCTCAGAATACCTTAGTCCGCACCGTACAGTGTGCCAAACAGGGTGTCTAGACAAATACCACTTTCTGTTGGCGTTAACGCCTGCGGAAAGATTGAATTATGTAATAATGTCATTAGCTGTGGAAATGTCACGTGACTGCTGCCAAGTTTGACCTTAACAAATTTGCGTTAGCGTGAAAGGAAAAGTAAGCGTGAGGTATTGCGTCAAGACAAAAACCACTTTCTGTTGGCGTTAACGCCTAAAGATTGAATTGTATGGGAATGACATTAGCTGTAGAAGTCACGTGATTTATGCCAAGTTTAACCTTGAAAGTTTTACCTCGGGAATGACATAAGCTGTAGAAGTCACGTGATTTATGCCAAGTTTTACTTTGACAAATTTGCGTTAGCGTGAAAATAAAACTAAGCGTGAGGTATTTGTCTAGACCCTCACTTTCTGTTGGCGTTAATGCCTAAAGATTAAATTCTATGGGAGCTGTGGAAATGGTAACCCCTAACCCTGGTCCTGTCTCAGCGTATTTTGCGTGTTAATATTGTGTTTAAATTTACAGAATTGGCGTCCGCATTCCGAAAGCTATCGAACTGGGATGAGATCCCTAACCAAGAGAAACGGCGCATCGAGAACGGTCTGCCGCTTCTGTGGACGGACAGGGACGCATTCAGAAACCTCCTGGATGAATATACTGGTTAGTCCGCGCTCTGATCGATTCCGGGTACTTCCATCATCATCGACGACCTCCGTGTCGCAGTGGGCGAAGGTCCGCCTGAGACGCAGAAGGTTGCGGGTTCGATTCCTGTCACGGGACAAATGTTTGTAAGATCTGCAAATATTTGTCTTGGGTCTGGATGTTTTTCTATGTATATGTATGTATTTCTAAAAATAAGTATATAAGTAGTATATCAGTAATGTAGTTCCCGTAATACAAGCTATGCTTAGTTTGGGGCTAGATGATGCTGTGTGAAAAATGTCCAGCATTATTTATTATTATTCATTTTCATTCGTAGATTTCAGTATTAGTTTATTTGCTTAATAAACTATTTGATTTTTGTAAGTATTTGTTTAGTTTTTATTCCTCTTTACATACTCATAATCATTTTATCTGTGAAATATGGCTTCACATGAAACATTCAGTTGTCTAGTCTATACTAATATTATAAAAAGGAAAGTTTTTTTTGTTTGTTTGTAACGAATAGGCTCCGAAACTACTGGACCGATTTTGTCAAATTTTTCACCAATAGAAAGCTAAATTATCAGGAAGTAACATAGGCTATAATTTATTTTCAAAAAAATAGAGATCCTTAAGAAACTTGCATTAATGTAACCCAAAGTAGCAAAATTTTGCCTATACAATTCATTATTTGGCGTGCGCTGAGAAAACTATTGATGATACATAAAAATAATGTACTACATGATTAAAGAAATCATTATTACCTACAAAAAAGTCCTCGAGGTAATGTATCTAACTATCATAGTTAAGTCACAATAGCAGCTTTTGTGTTCTAAAATGTAATTAGATCGCGGGTAGAAACAAAAGTTGCTTACATTCGTATCGTAGTAATAATTCTTATTCAAATAAATAGTTTTATCATCAAGGGTATTTACGTAGCAGTAAAATACTTTACTGTTACTTTTTATTCCGATATTCCCGAAGAATTGAAACTTACGCGGGTGAAACCGCGGGGCGCAGCTAGTCTTCTATAAGTTCATGATGATTATATTATATTTCTGATTCAGCTGAGCTATCTATAGATCGTTTGGAACGGTCGTTAGATAGCTAGCTGTTTCATTTGTATTTTTTGTGTATACTTGTAAATAGTTTTATGAATAAATGTATATTTTAATTATATTTCTTATCAAATTATATTTACATTTCTTTTTAAGATATGAAAGGATGGTTCGGACAGATGGTACAACTTTACCGCGACGATAGGAAGGACCTCATGAAATGGCTGCGGGCTCTGGACAGGTGGCCCCGGCGGCAATACGTTGTCTCATCAGTAAGTACTCCTATTCATTATATCCTCTCAATCAAAGGTTGTCTGGAAGAGATCGCTTTTAAGCGATAAGACAGCACAATGTAGTTTAAATTTTAGTTTTGTTAAGTTATATCTATATTTCAAAGGGTATGATACTTCACTATGATTTAGACACAGTTTCTTTGAGACCTAGTGTAGCGAACAGCGCTCCTTATCTTTAACGGTACACTGGCCTCGATTCTGTTGTACACTGACTAAACTAAATTTAAACTATCGCTCTCTTTTACTGATAGTGCAAGCAAGAAAAAGATAGCTACAATTTTAGTTCTGTCAAATTAGTCAGATTTAAGTTTTATAGCGAATACTTCACTGTGATTTAGACACAGTTTCTTTGAGACCTAGTGTAGCGAACAGCGCTCCTTATCTTTAACGGTAAATGACCTCGATTCTGTAGTACACTGACTAAACTAAATTTAAACTATCGCTCTCTTTTACTGATAGTGCAAGCAAGAAAAAGATAGCTACAATTTTAGTGCTGTCAAATTAGTCAGATTTAAGTTTTATAGCGAATACTTCACTGTGATTTAGACACAGTTTCTTTGAGACCTAGTGTAGCGAACAGCGCTCCTTATCTATAACGGTACAATAGCCTCGATTCTGTAGTACACTGACTAAACTAAATTTAAACTGTCGCTCTCTTTTACTGATAGTGCAAGCAAGAAAAAGATAGCTACAATTTTAGTGCTGTCAAATTAGTCAGATTTAAGTTTTATAGCGAATACTTCACTGTGATTTAGACACAGTTTCTTTGAGACCTAGTGTAGCGAACAGCGCTCCTTATCTTTAACGGTAAATGACCTCGTTTCTGTAGTAAATCAAATCAAATCATTTATTTGCAAGAATACATATTTTATAATTAAGGTCTTAAATAATATTATGATTGCATAATGTACTCAGCCTGCATGCAGGCGTGCAAATATTAAAAATGTCATGCTAATTTATTTATGTTATTATAAGTAACATATTCATCTAGGCTATAAAAACAATTACACATGATTATTATAAGTTTAAGGGGTCTTTATCGCGTTTACCCATGACCACGTCATCCCGTGACCACGACTGTTGCAATACAGTTGAAACGTCGTGAAAATAATAAAAAAGGTAAACGCGATAAAGACCCGTTAAACTTATAATAATTATGTTATCTTATCGCGAAAGTTTGAAAAATACAATTACACATTAACCATTTACTTGAATTTCTCTTAAATATAATTCCATCTTAAGTTCTTCAGGTAATTTATTATAAATTGTTAGACACATATTATAAACATTTTTTTTATAGATATCTTTAGAGCAAAGAGGTTGATACATTAGGTTAATAAACCTGGACCGTTTTTGTCGAGTTATCACTTCGTTGTGTTTTTTAAAATAGTTTGAGTTTTTAGAATCACACATAATTCTCTAATTTTTTCGCATTTCATAGAAAGGGGTTTGCAACTATCAAGGAACCAAGGCTTATTAATTGCTCGGATGCAACTCTTCTGCATCTTAAAAACTTTCTCTACTTCTACCGAGTTACCCCACCAGTACACTGACTAAACTAAATTTAAACTATCGCTCTCTTTTACTGATAGTGCAAGCAAGAAAGAGATAGCTACAATTTTAGTGCTGTCATATTAGTCAGATTTAAGTTTTCCATAGAAATTTAGTCGTGATATCAAAACATGCTGACTATAAACACGAAGAAAAGCGGCACGTAAACTGATTTGACAGCAACACACAGCACTAAAATTGTAGCTATCTCTTTCTTGCGTACTCTATCAGTAAAAGAGAGCGATAGTTTAAATTTAGTTTAGTCAGTGTACTGCAGAATCGAGGCCAATATGTCATTATGTTTAATTATTTGTATTACCTACTGGAATTGTACCAAACTGTATACTGTATTCTTGAACAAAATAAACGTTATCTTATTTTCATTCATTCATTCATTCATTCATTCCTATATTCACTTCGGGGCCTTTCTTATAAAGATTTTTACACAGTTGATGAGTGAAAAAATTACCTAGTCCTCAGGTTAGATACCTTGCCTACCTACTAAGCTTAATTTTATAGTAGGTATTAGTTTGTTTACGCAAAACCTCGGCCTGCCTACCTATCTGTTACTACACCTTAGACAGGGTTAATGTGTGATACCTACCTTTAAACACCATCACCTACACCTTAGACAGGGTTAATGTGTGATACCTACCTTTAAACACCATCACCTACACCTTAGACAGGGTTAATGTGTGATACCTACCTGTAAACAACATCTATGTACCTACAATGTGAAAGCAATACTTTTACCAAACAACCTCTCAAACTACTAGCCAGCCGCGACGTTAGAGGTGCGGGTTTGGTTCCTGCTGCGGGACAAATGATTGTTCCGCAGATATTTGTAACAGGTCTGAGTGCCAAGGTACTTGTAATACCTGTTACTCACGACATAGGGAATACTAGTGTGTGGGCAGGACTGTATGTGTTTGCTGTTTATTTATTTACTAGCCTCTGCCCACGGCTTCGCCCGCGTGGTACTCGGATAAAAAGTAGCCTTTGTGTTATTCTGATGTATAAGCTATATCACTGTAAAGTTTCATCAAAATCCGTTCGGTGGTTTTTGTGTGAAAGAGTAAAAAACTTCCATCCTCACAAACTTTCGCGTTTAAGATTAGTAGGATATTGAATTTGACTCTCTCTTTAGAGGTACATACATATTGTTTGAGGCTCAATATGCATTTATCTAATCTTAACTATTTTATATTACTGGTACTTTCTTGGTCTGTCAATTGGTCTGAACTTGCTTTATAGAATAGAATAGAATATATATTTATTGTACACCAGTAAATACAAAAGAAACACGAAAAAGAAATTATAATATATATTATATATAATATATATTTATATCAAGGAGATAAAAATAACTCTAATAAAGAAACACGTTCCGGGCGTTTGAGGCCAGTATTATATCGGATGTGCTTGAAAGAAATAAGAATAAATAAATAATAATCTGGGTCATTTTTCACACAGCATCATCTAGCCCCAAACTAAGCAGAGCTTGTATTATGGGAATTACATGACTGATATACTACTTATACCGGGTGTAATAAGACTACTCCCGAAAACTTCGGGGAGTGAAAGTAACCATCAATATGAATAACTTTTACTATGGAACCAACACTGTGAACGCGAAAAAAAACTCAGCTGTTCCATACTAAAGTTCAATACCTACTTGGCTGAAATGTATGGAGCAGCTGATGTTTTTTTCGCGTTCACAGTGTTTGGCTCCATAGTAAAAGTTGTTCATATTGATGGGTACTTTCACTTTTTTTTTTAAATACATACATATTTTACATAGAAAAAACCCAGACCCGAGACAAACAATTGCAAATCATACAAACATTTGTCTCGCAGCGGGAATCGAACCCGCAACCTTTGCGTCTCAGCCGGGCCTTCGCCCACTGCGGCACAGAGGTCGTCAATATAGATAGGAATAGCCTACTTCTTAAATAACCCACTATCATAATTCTTTTTCAGTTTTTTTCTTCGTTTTCGCTTAATATTTTTTTTGCTCTAAGAAGGAAAGGAAGAAAGGGTAAAGAAAGAAAGAAACTAATAAATTCAACACAGAACAACATAAAAATGGTGTTTATTTCAGGTTATGGAGGCAATGCAATGGAATATCGCTGATGATAATGACTTTGACATTGACACATTGCAAATTCCGTGCGTCATTGTCAAAAGTGACTGTCTGGCGGAATGGGCCGCGAGGCTTATGCTCAGGTATTGAACTTATTTAACACCCGGTATTTTGAATACCAGTTATTCGTATTTATAGACATAATTCGATTATAAGTTAAAGTGTTACCTGGGATGGTACTTTAATAGTGGTAAGTAGTTACCAACCTACTTTAGTTAAGTTTAGATGATTTTCCATAGAGGATAAGATTCCATGCACACATAGAAGATCTTTAAAAAAATATTACCAAACTAACTAATATTGATTGTAAAATATTATTGTTTCAAGTAAATTTGTAGATAAATGCTGATTAAATAGAATTAAGAACGTTATTTACTTCTCAGGTATTATTATGTTAATAAGTTGTAACTTAGATAATTAATTATTACTTAATAATAATAACTTTATTTAATAACAAACTTAGAAAACAATTGTTTTCACTAAGGACTTTTTTATATTAATGGACTTAAAAATGCTTAGTAGGTAACACAATCAGCAGAATAAACATAATAATGAGGGTAGGCATACAGTTTCAAAATCTTTATCTCCCTTGCTAGTTAAAAAAAGGTTGACGACCTCTGTGGCGCAGTGGGCGAAGGCCCGCCTGAGACGCAGAAGGTTGCGGGTTCAATTTGTACCTGCAAATATTTGTCTCGGGGCTAGATGATGCTGTGTGAAAATGTTCAGCATTATTATTATTATTATTTGCAGATACAAACATTTGTCCCGCGGTGGGAATCGAACCCGCAACCTTCTGCGTCTCTGGCGGGCCTTCGCCCACTTCGCCACAGAGGTCGTCAAATTTTATTTGCTTCTTAAATATCCCACTATCATAATTGTTTTTCTTTTTTTTTCTTCGTTTTCGCTTAACGTTATTTTTGCTCCTAATGGTCGTAGTGTGATGTTAAATCCTACTAATATTATAAACGTGAAATTTTGTGAGAATGGATGTTTGTTACTCTTTCACGCAAAAACTACTGAACGGATTTTGATGAAACTTTACAGTAATATAACACAAAGGCTACTTTTTATCAGGGTACTATGCGGGTGAAGCCGTGGGCATAAGCTAGTAGATATATAATATAGTATAGTATAGATAAAGGCGTTTATTTGATTTCCAGAACAGCGTTTTTATCAGATAAATCTGGTTCGGAGGTCTGTTACAAGCTGTCTCGCTCGCACGAGCTGCTTTGGTGCGAGAGTGCGAACGAGAGAGGACTACACAATCTAGCTCTGTCCGTCATTAATCGGAATTGCTTGTAAGTATTTTAAGCAAGTTATTAGATTTAAATGTAGGTAGATAATTGTTAATATAATAAAATAAAATAAATTTAATTTAACTCAATGTACCTTGGAAAATTGTAAATAATTATTTTAGTGTCTGAAAATAAATGACTTATTTATTATATTTTAACCGATTTCAAAACGGGAGCAGGTTCACTATTCAAAACAAACACACTCACCGCTACTATGCAAAACGTGGACATGTGTCATATATAATGTTTGGACGTGCCTCTGACCATCCCTTACTTGGGATTCTCAGAGCTCTGGGTACTGAGTATGAACCTGGGGATCTGATTACTGTCGTGTGTGTTGTTTGTGTGGTATATTAACCGATTTCAAACAATACAAAAAAACTAAAAAACACGCTTTTATCACGCATACAAATTATGAAAATAATTCCACTATCCACCTCTTGGCTCCATCATCAGACCCTCGTTTCCAGACCCAATCCATGAGACTCGTCGAAACGAATCATATGAGCCCAAACTCGAAGGGGTTACTAATAGCAACTGAAGAGTTCCACTATCCTCCTGGCTCCATCGTCAGACCCTCGTTACCAAGTCTAATCTATTGGACTCGTAAAAACGAATCATATGAGCCCAAACTCGAAGGGTTTATTAGTAGCCACTGAAGAGTTCCACTATCCACCTCCTGGCTCCATCATCAGACCCTTGTTACCAAGCCCAATCTATTGGACTCGTAAAAACGAATCATATGAGCCCAAACTCGAGGTGTTTATTAGTAGCCACTGAAGAGTCCCACTATCCACCTCCTGACTCCATCATCAGATCAGCTCCAAGATACCAAATTTGATTACCAATTTGAGATAATATTCTCATCCTAACTACATATACATACAAAGTTTCATATCGATACGACAATTAGAAGTAGGTTAACATTGGCCTCGATTCTGTAGTACACTGACTAAACTAAATTTAAACTGTCGCTCTCTTTTACTGATAGTGCAAGCAAGAAATAGCTACAATTTTAGTGCTGTCATATTAGTCAGATTTAAGTTTTCCATACAAATTTAGTCGTGATATCAAAACATGCTGACTATAAACACGAAGAAAAGCGGCACGTAAACTGATTTGACAGCAGTAAAATTCTTGCCATCTCTTTCATGCGTACACTATCAGTAAAAGAGAGTGACAGTTTAAATTTAGTTTAGTTAGTGTACCACAGAATCGAGGCCATTGACTTCCAAGATATACTAAAAATTAATAAATAATGCAGGACATTTTCACACAGCATCATCTAGCCCCAAAACAAGCAGAGCTTGTATTATGGGAACTACATGACTGATATACTTTATATGTTTATACTATCCTATCCTACTAATATTATAAACGTGAAAGTTTGTGAGGATGTTTGTTCCTCTTTCACGCAAAAACTACTGAACGGATTTTAATATAACTGTACAGTAATATAGCTTATACATCAGAATAACACATAGGCTACTTTTTATCCGAATACTACGCGGGCGAAGACGTAGGCAGAAGCTAGTACTTGATTTCTTGATTAATTGTAAACCGATTTTGATGATTCTTTTGATGATTATTTTGTTGTTCTTTAGAGAATAATTCCGGTGTGGTCCCATAAAAGTTTTATTCCTGAGGGATTGCTATTTTTGACGACCTCTGTAGCGTAGTGAGCGAAGGCCTGCCCGAGATGCAGAAGGTTGCGGGTTCGATTCCCGCTGCGGGACCAATATTTGTAAGATTTGCATATATTTGTCTCGGGTCTGGGTGTTTTCTATGTAAAACATGTATTTATTTACAAAAAAAATTACATAAGTAGTATATCGGTTATTTAGTTCCCATAACACAAGCTCTGCTTACTTTGAACTAGATGACACTGTGTGAAAAAAAAAACGTCCAGCATTATATTTTTTCCCCCGTAAATCTTAAGAAGCTAGTACATACATATGCACAAACATTGGATTGTTCTAGTAGACTTCTATGCTTGCTCAATCAATAATAAGTGATGTTACTCCAGTTTTTTTGTAAATAAATCAATAAAAAACAAAAAGCATTATTTTACAGAGACCTAGAAGAAGATGAAACATTGCAGTGGATGGAACAGAAAATGCTGGCCTCGACAGCGATGGGGTTGAAGCGAAATGATAGCTCGGAACTGGTGAAGGCTTTGAACATTGCAGCGTATCTATCTGATTACTATAGATACGCAACTCCCGAAGCGATCATAAGCGTTAATGCATTGGTTATGAAAATAAACTATAAGTTAGAATGTGAGTATCCTTCTTTCTATTATAAACGCGAAAGTTTGTGAGGATGGATGTTTGTTACTCTTTCACGCAAAAACGAATAAACGGATTTTGATGAAACTTTACAGTAATATAGCTTATACATCAGAATAATACATAGGCTACTTTTTATTTGGGTACCGCGGTGGCGAAGCCGTGGGCAGAAGCTAATATATAAATAAATAAGCCGTTTGCGATGAAATTTGATATTGACATAGTTTGACCCCTGGAGACGGTCATACGCTACTTTTATCAACATACCACGCGGGCAAAGCTGCGGACAGAAGCTAGTAAATATTAAATAGATAAATAATGCTGGACATTTTTCACACAGCATCATCTAGCTGCAAAGTAAGCAGAGCTTGTGTTATGGGAACTACATGACTTATATACATAATTATATGCATTTTTTTGTAAATACATACATACAGGGTGTAATAAGACTACTCACGAAAACTTCGGGGAGTGAAAGTACCCATCAATATGAACAACTTTTACTATGGAACCAACACTGTGAACGCGAAAACAAATCAGCTGTTCCATACTAGAAGTTTTCAGGAGTAGTCTTTTTACACCCTGTATAATACGTAGAAAACACTCGGACCTGAGACAAATATTTGCAGATTATACAAACATGTGTTCTACTGTAGATTACGGGTCCGCGTTCGCGATATGAGAGAGAAGGAGAGAGAAAGATAGTTTAAAAAATCAGTGCCTGAAAAATAGTCTTTTTTTAGACATAAGTTTTATTTTTTACATTTAATTGTTCACAGCTCTGTCCTCATCAAAAATAGAAGATATAATACATGTGGTCGAGAAACAGGTTAACCGACTTAACGAAAGAGAGGTGACTTCAATCAAGAATAAGAAGAATCTGACAGATTTATATGAAACCGCTGTTTTGTACCATGACGGAATGGAGTGTGAAAATGGTATGAACTGTAAAATTAAATGTTCTGTAATTTTACCGTTTTTATTCCAAAAACCATCGTGAACTTGACTATTCATATTGTAAAAACGGGAATTTTCACGCACTGCACTATCGATGAAGGCACCGACTAAGTTTCGACTAATTTCGCGTAGTGCACGGCGCGACGCGGAAGGAGAAAGTCGCGACCACTCACCCTGATGAACACACTCGGAATGAGTCGAAACTTAGTCGGTGTTTGATGTTTTCATTTTATTCGTTTCATATTAAAAACATCAATATTTTACGTATAGTTTGATAAGGTACATAGATTATATTGTCTAGTTACAGAATAACGATGTGAAATATACAACAAGTTTTCATTCATCATTTATGATATTACGGAACACGATTACGGATTCTGAACGGCTAATATTGCTATCGCGCAAGCACGGGCGGGCCTGCATCAGCCAAAGAGAGATCGCTGTCCGCCGCATCCTTAAGTTTTACATGTCAGTAGAAGTAGGTTTTTAATTTTGCAACTAGACGATCTCTGTGGCGCGGTGGGTGAGCAGCCGGCTGCCGTGCAAGAGGGGTTCGCTTCCCGCTTCGGGACAAATGTTCGCATCTTCACTTCTTTTAATCAGCAATTAAGCATTTTAATGTCATCAATTTTTGACATTAAAATTATATTATGATATAAAATATTTCAGTCAAAATTGTTTCAAACTTTTTTTTGTTTGCCTGTATTTTAGAATGTACCTATTATAGTGTAATTTATGAATGGATTTTGACTTATTTTTAATTATTTTTATGACTGTGTAACTAAGGTTTATTTGTGTTATTTATATAAAGATGTGTACTGCTGACTTTAAAGCAGCCATTTTGCATGCCCTAGAACCCTAGAGCACAGGTTCTCAAACGTATGTTTCCCACCGCTCACTTTGAGAATAAAAAAATCTTAGCGCCCCCCAAATTTTTTAAACATAACCTATGCCTTCCTGCATCTAGACCGCCGTAGCGTCCCCAATATCTTTTAGAGCCTTCTACCGCCCTCCTGAAGACCACAAGGGGCCACGTTATCCCCCACTTTGAGAAACAGTGCCTTTTTTTGTGGGGGGGGGGGGGGGGGAATGCCCACGCATTTCCCTTCCGCCACGGGGTGGTGAAAGGGGTATGTGAGACTCGAATCCATTAAAACCCAACAGTCCCCCGCCGTAGTGGAGTAAGATGGGGTCGCGTTAGCATTCACCATCTTACTCCGACGGGTGGTCCAGGAACCACCCGGGCCCGGCCATGTGTGGGGCCGTGCAAGCCGGCAGAGTCCCCAGATCTCAAGCCTGGCAAGCCCACCGGAGCTGCAAACAGTTCGCCCCGACCCTCTCTCCACAGTGCGCCCTGAAAAGGGCACACTTACCCCGCGAGACGGTACCCCACACTGCCCCGCCAAGCACTCATCCGCCCCCTCCAACTTAAGCTCCCTCCCTCCAAGCCTGTCCGGTATGGGATATAGCCTTGAAGATCATTGGGACGCGCAAGCCCACCGGAGCAGCAAACACCGCCCTAGCCCTCCCATGGTGCATCCCCACGAGCCCACCATGCTGCCCCATCCGCTGTGCCCCATGCGGCTCATAGGGACACGCGGAGGGGCTCCCCCGGTCAGTCCATTATTTGCTCGACAATAAGATCCCACTTATGAGAAGTTATTGTCGGGCTTTAACGAGGCGCACCGTCCCATAAGCTTCCGTTCACCCCGGATCCGTCTGATCCATAAGCGACAAGAGCCCACAGGCACACGAGAAAGTTGACCGACATGGCACCCCAGGAAACAGTGCCCTAGATCAAGGCAAAACATGTCTGGTACTTACCTACATCTTTGTGACCCTTGTTTGCAAATAAATGATTTGATTTGTATCACTAGATATTTGTCCGGGTTCTGTGGTACCAAAGTACTCATAGTTCCCGATACACACGACACAGGGAATCGTAGTATAGTCAGATCTATATATGGGTCTGTTGGGTATATAAAATGTATATTACAGAAGAAAATGATGAAATTTTACGAAGACTGTGCGATTATCTCGGGCGGTTTATCGCGTTGGAACTAGATGGCGCTGGCGTCGCGGCTATCATCCTCAACAGACTGGACGAGTGTGAAGCTATTAATGACAGAACAGCTGCCAACTTATTATCGAAGGTACGTGATATAATACTATTCCAAAAACTATCGTGAACTTGACTATACATATTGTACAAACGGGAATTTTTACGTACTGCACTATCGGTGAAGGCACCGACTAAGTTTCGACTCATTCCGAGAGTGCACGGCGCGACGCGGAAGGAGAAAGTCGCAACCACACACCCTGATGAAGACTCTCGGAATGAGTCGAAACTTAGTCGGTGCCTTCACCGATAGTGCAGTACGTGAAAATTCCCGTTTTTACAATATGGATATAATACTACTTTTTTAAAGAAAAAATTAAGCTGACTTTAAATAATATAAAAACACCCTCCTAGACCTCTGTGGCACCGTGGGCGAAGACTCGCCAGAGACGCAGAAGCTGGCGGGTTCGATTCCCAACGTGGGACAATGTTTGTATCTGCAAATATTTGTCTCGGATCTGGGTTTTTATAAGTATAATATATGTATTTACAAAAAAAAATATGTATACAAGTATATCAGTCATGTATGTAGTTTCCATAATACAAGCTCTGCTTAGTTTGGGGCTAGAAGAAACTGTAAAAAATATGAAATTTCCTTCCCCCATTTACATAGGGTTTTTCTTAAAAAAAACCTTCATATAACGGGAAGATGATGAAAAGTCCAATATGAAATTTCATCCCGTATTTTTTTTTACCTTTACGGTGGTATTTTTTCATAAAATTTATATCGGACACTTGAAGTATATTATATTCTGCCCATTAAAAAAGAATCATTTGATCGGTTCACAATTGGAGAAGATATAGCGTAGCATACATAAATAAAACAGACGAATTAAAAAGCCTCCTTTTTTGGAGTCGGTTGAAAACATCATAAAAAAAGTAGACTCTGTGATCTTAGCTCGCTTCGCTCGATCGATCAATAATAGTGCTATTTATCTGTTTATTACTAGCTACTAGCATTAAATACTAGCTTCTGCCCACGGCTTCGCCCGCGTGGTACCCGAATAAAAAGTAGCCTATGTGTTATTCTGATGTATAAGCTATATTACTGTAAAGTTTCATCAAAATCCGTCCAGTAGTTTCTGCGTGAAAGAGTAACAAACATCCATCCTCACAAACTTTCGCGTTTATAATATTATGTAGTAGGATATTGTAAAATTGTTTCAGATGAAGTCAGTAATCTCCTCACTGCCAGCTTGCTATCTGGATCAGTTGAAATCAAAGATTCATCTGTTTCCTGCGCAAATCGTGCGCTCCTGCGGAATCGAAGAGCTGCTGGGTAACTATATATTCATGTTCATAATCTTTGAATACTCATACTCATATACTCATATACTTATATTCTCATATACTCATCCTCATCCTCATCCTCATACCCATCCTCATCCTCATCCTCATCCTCATCCTCATCCTCATCCTCATCCTCATCCTGATACTGATACTGATACTGATACTGATACTGATACTTATACTGATACTGATACTGATACTGATACTGATACTGATACTGATACTGATACTGATACTGATACTCGTACTCGTACTCGTACTCATCCTCATCCTCATCCTCATCTTCATCTTCATCCTCATACTCATTCATTTAAACCTTGAGAGCATACTCCTTGGTTACGCCAATGAAAATATTATAAAACTTACATTGCCAGCTCTTTGGCGCAGTGGGCAAAGGCCCGCCTGAGATGCAAAAGGTTGCTGGTTCGATTTCCGGGACAAGTTTTTGTATGATCTTCAAATATTTGTCTCGGTGCTGGGTGTTTTCTATGTATAATATGTATGTATTTACAAAAAAAGCATAGGAGTATATCAGTCATGTAGTTCCCATAATACAAGCTCTGCTTAGTTTGGGGCTAGATGATGCTGAAAAATGATCAATTTTCTTTATTTATTTATTTATTTGTTATACATACATACATGAAGTGCTGGACATACCGGCGATAACTATCAAATGGTTGATCCACTCTCCAAGAAAACTATGTACTGTAGATACTATAGTAAAAGTAATGTACTTCGGAAATCTTCGTCTATCTTCGGAAATGGAAAACTTATCAAACATTTACTCTGATGGCTGTTCAAAAGACATAATGTTAAATATAATCGCCTTATTCCACAAATCCCCTGCGATAATCCCCTGCGAAGGGAATTTCTGAACTTTTTGTTCAGAAATCCCCTACGGGTATTCAAAGCGCGCGAGGAATCGGCGTAAATTCACATTCAAATTTTAAATTCACGTAGTTTTTAAGTTGACGTTTCTATTTGATCCTTGTGATTTCAATGAATAAAAACCTATTGACTTTGACTTTGAAAAGGGAAGCTAAGGGGATTTGTGGATATGATTTCCAGAAATCCCTTGGTCCATTTATTTACACTGTAATTAAAAAAAAAACTTAAATACAGATAACTAAATGGGATTACCTATATGTTGACTGTGATTACACAGTCTTTATTTTTTTATACATAGTGTTGGAACATAGATACTATCGCATCCAGTAGGTGGAATAAACTTAATAGACTAGACGTGTGTAAAGATTGGACGTGTCTCTGACTACCCCCTTACTTAGTATCCTCGCAGATCTGCGTGCTGAGTTTGGATGCGAGGATCTGCACCATGGAGAGTACAGTCGTGTGCGTGTTTGTTTATTTTTTATTTTTAAAACTTTTAGGAGAGCCCACCCAGAAGTATAGAAGATGTCTTCAATTGCTGTGCGATGCGAATTACTTGCTTCTGCAGTATTGCGAGGATTTGTACAAGGTGCTAGGGAGCGGCGGTGAGTAACAACATTACAACATAAGATAAAGATAAGATAAGAATTATATCCGCGTTTGTGAGGTCATCTTTCCTAGGCCCTGTCTGAAAATCAGCGCTGCTTCTCACTACTGTGCGGAGCAGCACTAAGCTGAGACAGGACCTGTTTTGTCCCACACGGCACAGATGGGACTAATTAGCACAAAAATCTCTTTGTCACTATGTTTTTGTTAAATTCTTAGGTATTTATTGTGTCTATTTATCTAATTTCTCTGTGCTTTTTTGTTGTCAAATAAATAACTTTCTTTCTTTTTTTTTATTGAAAATAGTTAACTGTATTTAATTATTGTTTATTTTTAATACTGTATAATTGTTGTATTTTGTATGTGTGTGTGTGTGAAGTTCAAATAAAGTCTTTTATCTATCTATCTATCATATAAGATAAAGATAAGATACATGCGATTCAGCGCGAAGATATCGCGTAGCATACACAAAAAAACATACGTGAGAACCTCCTTTTTTGGAGTCGGTCGATAACATCATAAAACAAAAGTGGACTCGGAGATCTTAGCTCGCTTCGCTCGATCGATCAATGATAGTACTAGTGCTCTGTTTATCTAAATACTAGCTTCTGCCCACGGCCTCGCGTGGTACCCGGATAAAAAGTAGCCTGTGTGTTATTCTGATGTATAAGCTATATTACTGTAAAGTTTCATCAATATCCGTTCAGTACATAATAGCTTTTGCGTGAAAGAGTAACAAACATCCATCCATCACAAACTTTCGCGTTTATAATATTAGTAGGATTAACATATATCAGTCATGTAGTTTCCATAATACAAGCTTTGCTTAGTTTGGGACTAGATGATGCTGTGTGAAAATGTCCAGCATTATTTGTTTACTTTATTTAATTTCGACCAAGAAAAATATTGATGTATTTTTTAAGCTTTTATGTATTCTTGATAATAAATTTGCAGATCAGTCTGAATGGGAGGTAATCTTCAATAAGGTGAACAGTAGAATTTTCGAGAATGAGTTCGCTGGCGCCGATTATCAGGCGCTGCTGGGTTATCAGAGCACTTTCAACGCGATGAGAACCGCCGGTGAGTTCATCGCACTCAAATAACACAGGGATTCCAGATACAATTCAGTTCACCGCGCTCATATGACACAGGGATTCCAGATACAATTCAGTTCACCGCGCTCATATGACACAGGGATTCCAGATACAATTCAGTTCACCGCGCTCATATAACACAGGGATTCCAGATACAATTCAGTTCACCGCGCTCATATGACACAGGGATCCCAGATACAATTCAGTTCACCGCGCTCATATAACACAGGGATTCCAGATACAATTCAGTTCACCGCGCTCATATGACACAGGGATTTCGGATGCAATTCAGTTCACCGCGTTCAAATAACACAGGGATTCTAGATACAATTAAATTTATCGCGCTCATATGACACAGGGATTCCAAATACAATTCAGTTCACCGCGCTCATATAACACAGGGATTCCAGATACAATTCAGTTCACCGCGCTCATATAACACAGGAATTCCAGATACAATTCAGTTCACCGCGCTCATATAACACAGTGATTCCAGATACAATTCAGTTCACCGCGCTCATATAACACAGGGATTCCAGATACAATTCAGTTCACCGCGCTCATATAACACAGGAATTCCAGATACAATTCAGTTCACCGCGCTCATATAACACAGGGATTCCAGATACAATTCATTCATTCTATTCAACTAAAGTGCCAAAGCATAATACCGATAAGCATAAGCCTTTAAAACCGGTTCAAAATGCAAGTATTACTGCTTTGCAGCAGAAATAGTGTTGGTAGTACTTACTTTATATTATTATGTTCTAAAAAGCTTTTTAAAACATATAAAGGGAACTTTTTTTTCATTTTTTTTTGTTTATTATTGATTGATTTTAGATCCAGGGATGAAACGGATAATCCTACAGGGCATAATGCACGGTCTCAAAACACAGCCACGAGAGACCATCAGACTATCGCACGTGTGTCCTACCCTGACGGAGCTAGAGCCCCAGGCTGGGCTCAGCAAGCTGCTGCGTCTGCCGGCTGGCATCCAACTCGTGAAGATCGAAGAGGAGGTGAGTGTCTAATAGACCATCAGACTATCGCACGTGTGTCCTACCCCGACGGAGCTAGAGCCCCAGGCTGGGCTCAGCAAGCAGCTGCGTCTGCCGGCTGGCATCCAACTCGTGAAGATCGAAGAGGAGGTGAGTGTCCAATAGACCATCAGACTATCGTACGTGTGTCCTACTCTGACGGAGCTAGAGCCCCAAGCTGGGCTCAGCAAGCTGCTGCGTCTGCCGGCTGCCATCCAGCTCGTGAAGATCGAAGAGGAGGTGAGTGTCCAATAGACCATCAGACTATCGCACGTGTGTCCTATCCTGACGGAGCTAGAGCCCCAGGCTGGGCTCAGTAAGCTGCTGCGTCTGCCGGCTGGCATCCAACTCGTGAAAATTGAAGAGGAGGTGAGTGTCCAATAGACAAACAGACTATCGCACCTGTGTCCTACCCTGACGGAGCTAGAGCCCCAGGCTGGGCTCAGCAAGCTGCTGCGTCTGCCGGCTGGCATCCAACTCGTGAAGATTGAAGAGGAGGTGCGTGTCCAATAGACAAACAGACTATCGCACCTGTGTCCTACCCTGACGGAGCTAGAGCCCCAGGCTGGGCTCAGCAAGCTGCTGCGTCTGCCGGCTGGCATCCAACTCGTGAAGATTGAAGAGGAGGTGAGTGTCCAATAGACAAACAGACTATCGCACCTGTGTCCTACCCTGACGGAGCTAGAGCCCCAGGCTGGGCTCAGCAAGCTGCTGCGTCTGCCGGCTGGCATCCAACTCGTGAAGATCGAAGAGGAGGTGAGTGTCCAATAGACCATCAGACTATCGCACGTGTGTCCTTCCCTAACGAAGCTAGAGGCCGAGGTTGGGCTCAGCAAGCTGCTGCGTCTGCCGGCTGGCATCCAACTCGTGAAGATCGAAGAGGAGGTGAGTCTCCAATAGACCATCAGACTATCGCACCTGTGTCCTACCCTGACGGAGCTAGAGCCCCAGGCTGGGCTCAGCAAGCTGCTGCGTCTGCCGGCTGGCATCCAACTCGTGAAGTTCGAAGAGGAGGTGAGTGTCCAATAGACCATCAGACTATCGCACGTGTGTCCTACCCTGACGGTCTTAGACCCCGCCCAGATTTCACTAGACACTATTTTCTCTAAGCAGAGAGACATATGTTGTGAGAGGGAGTGTTGTGTTGTAAGATTGGATACAAATTCAATTGACACTAACGCTATCGCTGGCCGGCCGACTCAAACTGACGATATTGAAATTCAGTGTCCCACTGAATTTCGACAGTTCGTTATTTCAATACTCAATACTCAATACATTTATTGCTTTCACATGGTAGGTACATAGATGGTGTTTATAGGTAGGTATCTCACATGAACCCTGTCTAAGGATATAGCAACAGATAGGTAGGCAGGCCGAAGTTTTGTGTAAACAAAAAAAAAACTAGCAGGTACAATAAAATAAAGTCAAGGTAGGCAAAGTATCAAGCATTTGGAATAACACAATTAGGTAAGTAGGTTTAGTCATTTTTTCTTTTGTTATAATTTTCATTAGTCAAAAATAGGTACGTCACTTTTTATTTATTTTTAAGGTTTGCTAGCTTTCTAGTCTAAATAATTTTTAATGTCATAGTAGCATTTGTCAATTAAGAATGGTTTTAGTCTTTTAGTGAACAACGAATCTTTTTGTAATTCTGTGATTTGTTTTGGAAGTTTGTTGTAGATTTTAATTGAAAAAACAAAGTTCGACAAGTGATTAGTTTCGACTGAATATACTTCGACAACACACACCTTCGAAAGACCACTACTTCGACAGACCCTACTGCCACATGCACTTGTTCGGCAGATCATTATTTCGACAGACTAATAATATGTACTATATTAGAGCCGGCGCGGCGGCTGATTCGGCCGAGAATCTCAAGAGGCGCAAATATAGAGGTCTCGACAGAGCCTACTTATTTGAGCCTTTTGGGGTTGAGACTCTGGGTCCGTGGGGAACCGGGGCCCTTCGCGTTTTCAAAATTCTTTCAGGGCGACTGGTCGAAGCGACGCGTGACCAGAGAGCTGGCTCTTATCTGGGTCAACGCATTAGCATGGCCATTCAGCGTGGCAATGCGGCCAGTATTTTGGGAACGCTTCCGTCTGGTAGTGATCTGGATCAGTTGAGCTATCTATAGATCGTTTGTAACGGTCTTTAGGTGGCTAGCTGTTTTATCTGTATTTTTTGTATATACCTACTTGTAAATAGTTGTATGAAGAAAGACTAGTTCATAAATAATATATACCGAGTTTTGAGTGAATCAAAGGAATAACATTTTCTATAGAAACTTTACCACCCTGTTTTACCCACTTAGGGGTTGATTTTAGAATATTTCATTAGCTTATGTGTTATATTAGAATCTAAACTATATTCCAAACTTCATCTAAACCGGTTTAGTAGTTATGGAGATATATGGTAACAGACATTCACACACACAGACTTTCGCATTTGTTATATTAAGTAGGATTTAGTTTTCGTTTGTGTAAATCCCTTGTGTCTGTTTGTCTGTCTGTCTGTTTTATATTGTGCAACGTTAGCAAATAAATGTTTTTTCTTTATTTCTTTCTTTTTTTCTTTACTATCGTTACGGGCACCGGCTTATCCGTTTTGGATGATGTTTAGCTGGTAGTGTTCACGGACTCTGTGCGGCGTCCGTGCGTGGTGTCGGCGCTGGCGTCGGACGGCAAGCGGCGCCGCTACCTGCACAAGAACGAGGATCTGCGCGCCGACGCCGCCGTCCAACTACTCAGAACAACAGCCAACAGAGGCTACACTGTACGTCTCATTATTTTACTAGCTGTACCGCCTTCGGTCCCCGACCCACCGCGTTGCATCGCCCGCCCGCGCTTTGACGACCTCTGTGACGCAGTGGGCGGGGGCCCGCCTGAGACGCAGAAGGTTGCTGGACCAATGTTTGTATGATCTACAAATATTTGTCTCGGGTCTGAGTGATTTCTATGTATAATATGTATGTATTTACAAAAAAAGTATTATATCAGTCATTTAGTTCCCATAACACAAGCTCTGCTTAGTTTGCAGCTAGATGATGCTGTGTGAAAAATGTCCAGCTTTATTTATTTATTCCTTCCTTCTGTAGTGTGATTTTAAATAACGTTCCTCAAGAATTATTCTATCGAATGCAAAAAAAAATACTTTTAAAATCCGACCGAAAGTTCCAGTTATTGTGAAAAACAAATTTCATCTTTATTATTTGAAGATTTGATAGCCCTATTCTTAAGGGTTTTCTTCTTCTAAGGGTTAAGGGTTATAGGCTATCGCCTATAACCCTTAACCCTTCTATGTTAGATATAACATCATGCTGCGCCCCTTAGGAGCCGAGCAAAAGAAGTAATAGCATGGTTGGCCGATGCGACGCGGTGGGTCGGAGCCGAGGGTGGCCTCATTCGGATATTTTCCTCTTTTTTCCACACAGCATCATCTAGCCTTAAACTAAGCAGAGCTTGTGTTATGGGAACAATGAATGAAAATACTTTATTGTACACCACAAGATAACAAAATAAACAAATACTGAATGTAACTAAAAAGACAATGGGCGGTATTACCGCTGGAAAGCGATCTCTTCCAGATAACCTTGGGATGGAGCGGAAAGTATGCAATTGTAAGAATGGCTGGCAATATAGTACTTATATACTTTTTTTGTAAATACATACATTATCCTCTGAGAAGACTTCTAGTGAAGTGGGCGAAGATCCACCTGAGACGCAGAAGGTTGCGGGTTCAATTCCCGCCGCGGGACAAATGTTTGTATGATCTGCAATTATTTGTCTCGGGTCTGGGTGATTTCTATGTATAATATGTATATGACTACATGACTAGTTCCCATAATACAAGCTCTGCTTAGTTTGGGGCTAGATGATGCTGTGTGAAAATGTCCAGCATTATTTATTTAATTTATTATTATACATAAAAAATACCTTCGTCAGCACACGAAGTATCTTGTATACATATAAATCTTATGTATTTACTAGGTAATTCCCTTGGGTGAGGACAGTGGCCTGATAGAGTTTCTGGAGGACCATAAAAGGTTACGGGATCTTATTGGAAGCATAAGCGATATTAACGGTGAGTGAACAGTTAATTTATGCGTAAAAATCATACAAAATTGGCTGTTAAGCTTATCATACGACGACACAAAAGATCTCATTTAAATAACTCCCACACACGTGCCCTCACACCCTCTACTTCTCACACATACACACCCCCATCCCAACACACACCACTCATACACATTTACACACCCCATTCTATTATTCATCACTCTCTTCATCCCTTTCCAATGCGTCACATTTATGCCCAAATTTCTATGTATTATTTATAAATAATGCTGGACATTTTCACACAGCATCATCTAGCCCCAAACTAAGCAGAGCTTGTATTATGGGTGCAACATGACTGATATACTACATAGATACATTTTTTTGTAAATACATACATATTTTACATAGGAAACACCCAGTTTATATAACAAAAGAATCAAAATCACGAGCAATATGCCCTTCAGTTTATCAGTTTTATCTTTCTGAAAGTACTCTCTTGATACCTAAGATATAAGCTCACGCTTAGTTTAGGTCTCGTTAGAAATTTCACTTACTTCTGTGAGTGACTTCTGTAGCGCAGTGGGCGAAGACCCGCCTGAGAACATTGCAGGTTCGATTCCCGCTGCGGGACAGATGCTTGTATGATTTGCAAATATTTGTTTCGGGTCTGGGCGTTTTCTATTAATAATATGTATGTATTTACAAAACGAAAATGTATCTATGTAGTATATCAGTCATGTAGTTCCCATAACACAAGCTCTGCTTACTTTGGGGCTAGATGAAGCTGTGTGAAAATGTCCAGCATTATTATTAATATATTACTTATTCTATCTGAATATTCTGTATGCATTGTGAATCTGTATTCATATTTGGTAATAAATAAATAATTCTTTATTATAATTGAATAATTGATTGAAAAAATGAAATTGCAACACTCGAAAACACATTCTAAAGAATATAGATTTAAAGAATATATAAAATATAGATAGGTGGATAGATAGAAAATGCTTTAATGCATTCATATTCATATATTAAAAAAAAAAGTATATAAGTAGTATATCAGTCATGTAGTTCCCATAATACAAGCTATGCTTAGTTTGGGGCTAGATGTTGAGTGAAAAAAAAAAATGTCCAGTACTATTTATTATTTTATTTTTATTTATATTGTAAAAACGGGAATTTTCACGTACTGCACTATCGGTGAAGGCACCGACTAAGTTTCGACTCATTCATTCCGCGTCACGGCGCGACGCGGAAGGAGAAAGTCGCGACCACTCACCCTGATGAAGACTCTCGGAATGCGTCGAAGCTTAGTCGGTGCCTTCATCGATAGTGCAGTGCGTGAAAATTCCCGTTTTTACAATATGAATAGTTAAGTTCACGATCGTTTTTGGAATAAAATTGCTTTAATGCACTAGATAAAATAAGTGCATAGGCGAACTTAATGGTATTTTTTTGCATTTTCTTCTAGCTAACATTTGTTTAATGAGAAGGGATAGATAGGGAGATATAATAAAACAAAGAGTTATTTTTTAAATAAATAACTAGCAACTTAAATATAAGTAAACTAGAAACATAAAATAATATATTTTTACGTATGTTTATTTTTTAATTTATTTTGTATGTATTATTTGACATTCATAATTACGATTTTGCTGTTAGTATTATCTCATTTTAAATAAATATTGAGTGAACTTGCAGCGCCCTTACAGGGTCCATGTACAGCTACTTTGATGTAACACCTAAGCTGATGTACATTTGAGCATTATTAAATGAATATGAATATGAAATAAATTAAATTAATAATGATAATATTAATAAGTAGTCTTCCACACCAACGTTGCTTCTACGCTGTCTATCGTTGGCGGCACTTATGAGGCCCGTTTAGTGGACGGCAACTCATCACCTGCCTATGATCTAATCTGAATTTCAGTAAGAATTGGCAGGTGCCGTTTTATCCTACATATCCCAGCAACCATTCCATAACCATATACTCCTATAGCCCAGTTTATCACACAATATTTCCAATAGGCCTCTGTGGCGCAGTGGGCGAAGGTTCGCCTGTGACGCAGAAGGTTGCGGGTTCAATTCCCGCCACGGGACAAATGTTTGTATCTGCAAATATTTGTCTCAGGTCTGGGTGTTTTCTATGTATATTATGTATGTATTTACAAAAAAAAATGTAAATATGTAGTATATCAGTCATGTAGTTCCCATAATACAAGCTCTGCTTAGTTTGGGGCTAGATGATGCTGTGTGAAAATGTCCAGCATTATTTATTTATATTTATTTAATAGTTTCATCAGTCGCCATCCACAAATTATGTTTTTTATATGATATTGTACAAAAGGCTAGAGTAAGCTTTGGCTCCACTAATGCCTGCAAAGGCTCCAGGCATAAGCCTGAGATTTAAAATGAATAAAGAGAAATAATAATTTATGAAATTTTATTTTATTTTGCTGGCATTTTTCTTAGATTTACAGATAGAGCGGCAAGCAGTGAAAGATGAGGAACTAATTTTGGCGCCGAAATCCTCCTCTGTTCAAAACTACAACGAAATATGTTCCAAAATACCGGCTTATTCCTTGAGGTAAATTAATGTTTTTTTTTTCTTTTTCTACTATATATAATACTAGCTTCTGCCTTAAGTTTGCCTGTTCTTTGTTCTTAAGTTTGTGAGGATGGATGTTTGTTACTCTTTCACGCAAAATCTACTGAACGGATTTTGTTGAAACTTTACAGTGATATAGCTTATACATCAGAGTAACACATAGGCTACTTTGTAACTTGGTACCACGCGGGCGAAGCCGTGGGCAAAAGCTAGTATAACATAATTATTTCTTGAAATAAATACAATTATAATGTAACTGCGCCTTCCATATAATGTGTCACACGTCTTCGACTGGTTATAGGACATTCCGATATCCGCATGATGTTTTCCTTCACCGTTAGATGGCAGCATTGCGCACTTAAGTTTTGACCGGATTCGAACCCATTACCTATGTTTTTATAAGTGACTTTTATGATTTCTTCAACCTATTAAATTATATTTCATTCTTAATAACAGATTAAAAAAAAAACAGTTACTTGTTAACATACACAATCGAACTCAAAGTTGCAGCGCACTAACGGGGTTCATGTACCTACCTACTTTCTTATGTATTGTTTAAACACCTATACTAAACTGTGTACATGACAGCAATAAAATAAATATGAAATACCTTCGAATCGAAAGCAGACCGATCAATCAAACTGATTGAATTTCAGATCGGCTATAGAAAGCCACAGCGCCTCAGTTCAAGACTTCGCCTCAAAGAAATGCAGGTTTTTGGAAACTCTCAGCGACGTGACCATCGTCAACTGGCTCTTTGGTGCGTACCTTTGCCAATTACACTATAGACTCGCGAGCATTGTTCGATATCCTACTACTATAAACGTGAAAGTTTGTGAGGATGGATGTTTGTTACTCTTTCACGCAAAAAACTATTGAACGGATTTTGATGAAATATTTCGAGCTGTGTTTAACTTTTTACTGGCGATGTAAGGAGCTCGTATATGCGTTTGCTGTAAGAGGTTATTTGTTTGTGTGTTGGTATATTAGTCTGTTACAATTTATCTCCGGAATGTATACTTGGTGGTATATAAAAAAATTGCATATATATTTGTATGTATTAGTGATGGATTATCCGATTGAAAATTAGTTATTTTTTTCAATCGATTTAAATTATATAGTTCTTACTGCAACAAGTCACTAGAGGGCACTACAATAGACGGAAAACGCGTAAATTTTGCAAAAAAAAAAAAAAAAGAAAAAAAAAAACTTGATTATGCATTGAGTATTTCTACAAAAACACCTTTTGGACAAACACAAAAATGTGTAACTTGCTAAATTCATAAAGATATTGATTTCTTTCAAGGCTTGGGTGATCGTCACCTCCAAAACTTGCTATACTCAGTCCAAGATGGCGGCGTGCAGTGTATTGATTGGGGCGCCATCTTCCAATATGGCGACGCTGAGCTGCCTCCAGCGAGACTCACTAGGAACATACTAGCTGTGTGCGACATTGCAGGTAAACTAAATTATACTAGGTCCAAGATGGCGGCTTACAGTGTATTGATTGGGGCGCCATCTTCCAATATGGCGACGCTGAGCTGCCTCCAGCGAGACTCACTAGGAACATACTAGCTGTGTGCGACATTGCAGGTAAACTAAATTATACTAGGTCCAAGATGGCGGCTTACAGTGTATTGATTGGGGCGCCATCTTCCAATATGGCGACGCTGAGCTGCCTCCAGCGAGACTCACTAGGAACATACTAGCTGTGTGCGACACTGCAGGTAAACTAAATTATACTAGGTCCAAGATGGCGGCTTACAGTGTATTGATTGGGGCGCCATCTTCCAATATGGCGACGCTGAGCTGCCTCCAGCGAGACTCACTAGGAACATACTAGCTGTGTGCGACACTGCAGGTAAACTAAATTATACTAGGTCCAAGATGGCGGCTTACAGTGTATTGATTGGGGCGCCATCTTCCAATATGGCGACGCTGAGCTGCCTCCAGCGAGACTCACTAGGAACATACTAGCTGTGTGCGACACTGCAGGTAAACCAAATTATACTAGGTCCAAGATGGCGGCTTACAGTGTATTGATTGGGGCGCCATCTTCCAATATGGCGACGCTGAGCTGCCTCCAGCGAGACTCACTAGGAACATACTAGCTGTGTGCGACACTGAAGGTAAACTAAATTATACAAGTCCAAGATGGCGGCTTACAGTGTATTGATTGGGGCGCCATCTTGCAATATGGCGACGCTGAGCCAACCAGAAACCCGTATATTTAGGGTGGTATTTTTTCATAAAATTTATATAGGACCAAAGTTTTCCCTGTAGGTGAAGTAACGGCTCTTTGAGCTGAAACATCACAAGAATTTCTAGCATCCTGGTAACCATATCGTGGCTTAGTTGGTATAGCTCCCGCGTATCAAGCGGGAAGTTGCGGGTTCGAGTATCGCCGAGCTTAAATTTTTGGAATATCCTACTAATATTATAAACGCGAAAGTTTGTGGGGATGGATGTTTATTACTTTGTTACGCAAAAACTACTGAACGGATTTTGATGAAACTTTACAGTAATATAGCATATACGATAACACATAGGCAACATTTTATCCGGGTACCACGCGGGCGAAACCGTGGGCAGAAGCTAGTTTTATATAATGCTGGACATTTTCACACAGCATCATCTAGCCCCAAACTAAGCAGAATATGTATTGTAGGAAGTACATGACTGATATTTGAGATAATTGTTTGCAGAATAATTTGTCAAAAAAAAACTTTTGTCCCGTGGCGGGAATCGCACCCGCAACCTTCTGCGTCTCAGGCGGGACTTCGCCCACTGTGCCACGGAGTTCGATTATAAATTGTAGTTATTTATTTCAGTGTTGGAGAGCAGGCTTCAGGGCTTGTTGTCGTCTCTTCGCGATTCTCACCCGTTTATTATCCCGGTGCTAAAGCTCTCCTTTAAGTGGAAGGAGAACTTCTCTGAGAAGGTAAGAGATCTACAGGGTGCCCCAGAACATGGTACACTAACCTTAATTATAAATTGTGCATGTGGTGATTGCCAGTAATTGGCGCGAGACAAATGTTTGTATGATCTGCAAATATTTGTCTCGAGTCTGAATGTTTTCTATGTATTATATGTATGTATTTACAAAAAAGTACATAAGTAGTATATCTGTCATGTAGTTCCCATAACACAAGCTTTGCTTACTTTGGGGCTAGATCATGCTGTGTGAAAATGTTCAGCATTATTTATTTATTTTATTTATTTATTACAGCTTAGGTACATGGAAGGGATTCTGCAAGGGAAGATGCTCCCTCACGAGATAACGAGTGACGTTCTCAGCAAGTCGAACAAATCTCACAATATTAAATATATCGAATTACTGGATAAGGTCTTCGTCGAGTATAAGAAAAAGGATTTCTATAGCGTTGATGAGCAAGTAAGTTACCTACCCTTTATCCTTTTATGAGCTAGGGTTCCGGATGAAATAATGAAGTCCAATTGTACACTAAAGGAACACTGTAATAGCAAAATTACAACAAAATAACACAATGAAATCAAAAACCCTAAAACATTGTATCACTAGGTACAACACTAGCACATTTTTATTCCAAAAACTATCGTGAACTTGACTATTCATATTGTAAAAACGGGAATTTTCACGTACTGCACTATCGGTGAAGGCACCGACTAAGTTTCGACTCATTCCGAGAGTCTTCATCAGGGTGAGTGGTTGCGACTTTCTCCTTCCGCGTCGCGCCGTGCACTGCGCGGAATGAGTCGAAACTTAGTCGGTGCCTTCACCGATAGTGCAGTACGTGAAAATTCCCGTTTTTACAATATGAACACTAGCACAACTGTCACTTCACTAGTCTCTGGGTATCGCTTCTTTATCACTTCCATTATTCACATTCCAATCTAGAACTGAACTGACTCTCCGGTTCGTCGCCGCGCTTATTATACAGACTTAATTATTCGGGAAACATTTACTTTTCGGAGAAGCAACCATACTTTTTGGGGTAAACATATACAAATGTCTGGGACAGGGCATGGACAAAAAAAAGTTGATCTACCCATATATACCATCGTAAATAAGGACGCTTTTCTTCTAGTCATTTCTAGTAGGGGGCGTGTCCCGCACGCTGCCTCGCTCCGCCTCAAACATTCGAGAAACAGTTTATTTACTAGCACAGTTGGTGCCAGACGATACTAGATGGCGGTAGAACAAATAGTGCGTCGTTTTGATAAGAGATGGCGCTAGCGTACCGTAATTTGCTAGCTGCGCATGTCACACTATTATAGGCCGGAAATTCACAGTCGGCCGCTTTTAGTAAAATCGTTGCGTTATCCACATTAAAACCGCAGAATACATGATAGTACTATGTGCAAGATGGCCACTAACCCCGCCCTCATGCGTAAAGTCAAATCAAATTGTACCAAACTCATTATTTTCGATTCACCCAAAACATTAAAACGGCGCCTTTCACGTAAACCTATGCATGTGGTGATTAGGACTCGTAAGTTTTATACATTTTATTGAGAATCATAAGAAAAATGGATTTTTATACTGTTTTTATGATGAGCAAATAAGTTACCATTTATCGTAATATACTTAGTTCGGAAGTTCAGTCGGCAGTTTTTTTTAGTAATATCTTTATGTCATCACATTAAACCCACTGAATACATAAAAGTACTATGTACATGATGACCACTAACCCCGCCCCCGCGATATGTCTAATTAAATTGTACCAACTTAAGCACCAAAACATAAAATGGCGCCGTTCGTAAACCTATGCATGTGGTGATTAGGACTCGTAAGTTTTATACATTTTATTGAGAATAGCCAGGGTGCGGCTCAAACCTTAAGCCCTGGATACGTGAAACTAGGAGAGTGAGTTCCTTTCAGTGTGTAGGGGTGGTATTATTCCACTTTGCCTCACTAAGGCGTCTCACTGGTGGGACAAAGTGGAATGGCTTAAACTTTGCAGTGTAAACTGCCCCACTAATTCGCTTTAGTGGGGCAGGTTACACTAGTCTAAAATTTTGGTGGATTCTGGAAATTATTTTCCGATATCCCATCCCTAGAGGGCGCAGCGGGTAGATTATGTTTAATTTCAATTAAAAAAAATCAACGCAACAAAATCCACTAGTGGTCTTACAAAACCCCTCTTATTGTCGACCTCAGTGGCGCGACTGGCGAGGCAAGAGGTGCCGGTTCGATTCCCGCTGCACGGGATAAATATTTGCATGTTCTGCATAATAGATACTTGTTCCGGGGTCTGGGCGTTGAAGCACCACGATACTCGTAGTTTCTGATACCCATGATACAGCGAATCCTTTGTATGTTTTTCTGGGTGTCATTTATCTGTTTACTAGCTTCTGCCCACGGCTTCGCCCGCGTGGTACCGAAAAAAACCTGCGTTTCTTTGAGGCGAAGTCTTGAACTGAGGCGCTGTGGCTTTCTATAGCCGATCTGAAATTAAATCAGTTTGATTGATCGGTCTGCTTTCGATCCGAAGGCAATGGGTTCGAATCCGGTCAAAACTTATGTGCGCAATGCTAGGCAGCATAACCTAACGGTAAAAGAAAACATCGTGCGGATATCGGAATGTCCTATAACTATAAAAAACTATAATTCAAGAAATAATTATATTATACTAGCTTTTGCCCACAGCTTCGCCCGCGTGGTACCTGGTTACAAAGTAGCCTATGTGTTATTCTGATGTGTAAGCTATTACTGTAAAGTTTCATCAAAATCCGTTCAGTAGTTTTTGCGTGAAAGAGGAACAAACATCCATCCTCACAAACTTTCACACTTATAATATAAGTAGGTTAATAATTATTATAGTTGAATATTAAAGTAACTTTTTTTTTCAGGTTTCTTGTCTTCTGCTGCATTGTACGGACCCTTGGATTTTAAGCGTGACCAGGTCAGGTTGGGAACCCTGGCTGTGATGAATGAATGAATGAATGAAAATACTTTATTGTACACCTTAAACAAATAACATAATAACGAAATCTTATTCTAGAGAAAGTACAAATGGCGGTCTTATCGCTTTGTGATCTCTAGCTTTAAGGAGCTGCTTTTTATCTAGTGTTTCGTTCATACTGTAGGTAACGAAACGGCATTGAAGGGGCGTTTTTTGTTAACCAAATAATCTTTTTAAGAACTGTTTTCCTAATAAATAAATCATGTTTCATAATTATTACTTTTATTTTTATTTCCTTGTTACTGATTGGATACATTTAGCAAACAGATGAGGATAGAAAGTGCTTTATTGCAAGATAAAACGTGAACTTTATGCTAATAAGTATTTTCTTCCAGCTAACCTTTGTGTGATGAAGAATAAGGCGGGAGTCCGTTTGTATAAGATTACATGATAAATAAAAAATAAATAAATAATGCTGGGCATTTTCACACAGCATAATCCAGCCCCAAACTAAGCAGAGCTTGTATTATGGGAACTACATGACTGATATACTACTGATATACTTTTTTTGTAAATACATACATTTTATACATAGAAAAAACCCAGACCCCGAGACAAATATTTGCAGACACAAACATATGTCCCGCGGCGGGAATCGAACCCTAATACTGCTGCATTATTATTTAATAATAATAATGCTGGTCAGTTTCACACAGCATCATCTAGCCCCAAACAAGACATGGCGTTAAGAAAGTTAGATAGCTAGATAGTTTTTTATTCAACACATACGGAACAAGCACAGACAAGACTAAGGCAGGTACAAATGACAAGAAAGACAATAAAAAAACACAGTACCAGTGCGAACGAGGGCAGTCTCTGCTGCAGTGGTTGGATATGGGTCGATATTTTGGAACAATGTAGAACAAACATTTTATACAAGCATTTTGTATGTACCATCTTTTTCACATATAATTGCAATAAATATACTTTTACTTTTTAACAAACCTAGAACAATTCAGCATAAATATCAGAATTCAGAAAACGCAAAAGTGCGGAGCTATCTACCCGCACTCTTGACAAGATCCTATCTCAGCTTATTGCTGCTCCGCCAAGGCGAACCAGCGCTGATTTTCAGATAGGACCTAGGAAGAGAGGGGTGACCTCACGATCACAGTGTTGCAGAGGGAAAACAGTGAAATCAAAGTGTGTAACGAGAAATGAATATACATATATAGTTTAAGTGTAATTGTACATTAATCAGTGTGAGAATGAAATGTAAAAGTTGTGCTGCAGCGACCGGCACATCGTGCGTGTTGTACCATTTAGTAAGTAGATGCAGTGTTGCAGAGGGAAAACAGTGAATGCAAAGTGTGTAATGAGAAATGAATATACATGGATAGTACATTAATCAGTGTGAGAAGGAAATGTAAAAATTGTGCTGCAGCGACCTACACATCGTGCGTGTTGTACCATTTGGTAAGTAGACGCAGTGTTGCAGAGGGAAAACAGTGAATACAAAGTGTGTAATGAGAAAGAAATAGACATGGATAGTTAAGTATAATTTACATTAATCAGTGTGAGAAGGAAATGTAAAAATTGTGCTGCAGCGATCTACACATCGTGCGTTTTGTACCATTTGGTAAGTAGACGCAGTGTTGCAGAGGGAAAACAGTGAATACAAAGTGTGTAATGAGACAGAAATAGACATGGATAGTTAAGTATAATTTACATTAATCAGTGTGAGAAGGAAATGTAAAAGTTGTGCTGCAGCGACCTACACATCGTGCATGTTGTACCATTTGGTAAGTAGACGCAGTGTTGCAGAGGGAAAACAGTGAATACAAAGTGTGTAATGAGAAATGAATATACATGGATAGTTTAAGTTTAACTGTACATTAATCAGTGTGAGAATGAAATGTAAAAGTTGTGTTGCAGCGACTGACACATCGTACGTGTTGTACCATTTAGTAAGCAGAAGCTAGAGTAAATCAGTCTTTTTTTGTATAATTAGAAGCTGTTTCTTGAATGTAAGTTGGTATGTTGCGACCTTGATTGACTCTTGTTTATGCTGAATGCAAAGCGTGCGTGCCGAGGCGATCTCGCGTGCTCAGTGCTGATAACTCTTTCCGTACCGAACTCCTGTCAAATGGATGAAGTCATGCAATAGTCAACCAATTATCCTTCATATCAAATTATTTGTTGGGTACCCACAAAGATGTTAATCCTGCTACTATTATAACTCATGGTATGGTAATATCCGGGATATTAAGTAGTCTATGTGTTATTCTGATGTGTAAGCTATATGACTGTAAAGTTTCATCATAATCTGTTAAGAAGTTTTTGCGTGAAAGAGTAGCAAACATCCATCCTCACAAACTATCGCGTTTATAATATTAGTAGGATATGATTGTCAACAACTATTTTAAATACTAAACTTTAATTAGTTGTATTATGCATATAGACATATGCATAAAAAAAGTCTACCTATAAAAAATATAACTATATTTAACTACTAAGGCAAAGGTAAGATAGGAAAACTAAGGTTTCTTTCTGCATGCCGCCGTCCAAACTAACAGATCATTGGCAAAATGCTTCGGTTATGATATTATTTTTTACGATACACGCGCGGCCGTACCAAGTACGGCTTGTTAACATACAGCCTGCTCTAAAATGGAATACTAAGTCTACCTAATTAGGTAAGTTTGTGTAAATAGACAAACTTACCGTTCCTTAAAACTTGACAGCTCTGAAGTGATTGTGAACGCATCACACTATAAAAATTAAAAAAAAAATCGGCAAAATTAAATTGTAACGATACATGCGGTAATTGTTGCAGTAGCTGCATTTGTGCTCTGTTACATTTAATAAAATAACGGAAGTACGGAAATTATATTAGCTGTGGAAATGTCACGTGGCTGCTGCCGTTTTACCTTGACATTTTGCGTTAGCGTGAAAGGAAACTAAGCGTTTGGTATTTGTAGGTATTAAGCATGCCTGAAACACTGACACTCATTTTGCCATTTAATAAAGTCCAAAACTAAAACTTGAATACGAGAAAATTTAAATGAAGAAGGGTCCCCCTTTTTAACTCCATCCAGCTCCAGCAAGCAAGCGAGAGTTGAAATTCAAACTGAATTCGCCTTCAGAATTTATAAGCGAACTAAAATTATGAATATATTTCAAACCTCTACTGTAACTGCATACTAATAGATACAAAATATTGACTAAAGACATTCAAATAACTTTCATTAAAAAACGTCAAGCACAAAAAATGAGATTAATAAATGTAAACGAATTCAAACTTTAGCAGCATCCTGTATCCTTGCCAACCATTTGTTTGTCTACCTACATTTGGATCACGAAATGTTAATTTTATGCGCAAATGTCGTAGGGCGAAGTTCTCAGTTGAGACTGCAAGTCGGTAAGGTTTGGTTAAAATTGGGTTAGGTACCTACCTACTTATTTAAATAAGTACTAAATGTCGTAAAAAATAGTAGGTGGGTGATTTTACAGCAGCACTCTTACGCAACCTCCTAGTGGACAGTTTGATAGGTATAGTTTGGCACAGCTTGTGAAAACGCCTTAGACTACAGTACACGCACATTGACGACAGCAAAAATTCTCAAATAGGTAGGTACTGTAGTATATTTGATTATTGCATACGGCATAGGCTAGTAACTACCTATTTAAAAACTAGGTGTTAATCTAGATAACAAACCGTTACACTCTCATATTTTTCCCGGAAATGTTTCACATTCTATTTCTCAGTCAGTCAGTTTAAGTATTTATTTTCAGATTAGTTTTAATTAGCTCATCTCGAATTTAATTAGAAATTTTGATACTTAGATCTCCTTCTAAATCACTGAATTCTTTCACCACACTGGTTTGTTATAGGCCACTAGACCCTTTTCAGGGCTATACTGAAGTATAGCCCTGAAGGCTATACTGAAGTATACCTGTGGGGCGATCACACTAATTTCCATGGTTATCGGGATGGCGGCATGGCATTAGCCGTGGCCGGTATAATTGTATTACGCTAATTTGTAGGCTGGATGGGCCAAAGATGGACAATGCGAATGAACGATATTCTTTTCCTATTGGACATTCCGTTTTTTCGATGGATGGGCCATTCAAATAGTTCCCCTATTTGTAACCGTAACCGCGACCTACCTATGTGTAACTATTATCTAGTCTAAAGACCCTTAAAATTGCAAATAAAGATTTATAATTTATCAATTATCTCGTCAGATAGTTATATACTAAACAAAAAATATCAGGCTTGCAATTTTACCTAATTATTTCTGTACCACAACCACAGGAAAAATGTTTCTCGCCAGTTCTTGACGCCCACCTCTCCAGGATAGAAGATGCCGCGAGGTCATCATTCCGTGCGGTTCACTGGCGATGACATGCCCAAATATAAGTCCTTGGTGAGTTTTTGCGTGGTCGTTGTTGGATCGATTGGGTGGCCCACCGAGACTCGACTCAGTGATACAAAAGGTTATCCTCTCGAACGACGTCTAGCTAGACAGGCTCGACCGCATAGGCCTCTCGCCTATGTTGCCGCAAGCTGCCTAGCTGAACGATGACGTTACTTGTGATCGCACTGCAAACAGCTTGGCTGCTGTATCATAGCAAGCTGCCAAACTAAATGCTGACAGTAAGGCGACAATACTTGTAGCCGCACTGCAAGTGGTTTGGCAGCTAGGCGACAAGGCAGCTAAGCGGCTTGGTACAGTATTATAATATCTGTAGTACGATTTATGTGGTCAAACTACAGGAGTATGATACTAGGCGAAAATGCAGGCAGACGGCTGCAGAGATACTGCGCCGCACTGCAGGCGGTTTGGCAGCTAGGCAACAAAAGAGCCAGGAGCTAACAGATATACATGTTGCCGCACTGCAGGCGGCTTGGCAGCTAGGCGTCGAGGTGGCTTGCTACGCTACATAAGTGCCGCGTGTAGAAGTCGCTAAGTGTCCAATACGGGAATTTTCACCGTACCTTATCGATAAAGGCGTCGACTAAGTTTCGACTCATTCCGAGTCTTCTTCAGAGTGACTGATCGCGACGGAGGGAGAGCCCTCCAAATATGAATGTTGATCATATTTGGATCACGATAGTTTTTGGAATAACGAAACTGCGTCTGCAGGATTCAGCGGGGAGCATCCTGCCAAACTAATGCTGGCCCATTTTTTTTGTATCTATGGGGAAATCTGCTAACAGATACACTACCACATTGAAGGATTATGTGAGGTTGCGGACTCGTGGAATCACTAAAACCCACCCCGGTGGCCGGCTTCGATGCGTCTTGATGATAAGGGGCTCCTGGATCAAAAATAGATCACACCGCTGCCCCTCTCGCATATCGTCCTTTGCACGTTCCGGGAGCAGCTGGGACTTGGAAGTCGCTAGGTTTCTAAGGTAACGAAACTTCTTTTGCAGGATTCAGCCGAGAGTAATCTGCCGAACTATGCTGGCCCGCAGTCATACCCTGGGCAAGACTCTGGCGCCCCTGCCAGCCCTGAAGCCTGCCATTTCCAGCCGGCTGCGCAGCGGCTACGGCTCAACGAACAGAGTATGGACGGGAACAGAATTGAAATTGATTTGGTATCATTTTATTCCAGTAGAAATCCGCACTGCTATTTGGAGTTTTCAAATCCAAACTTTACAAACATATAAATGTTTGTTAAAGTCTCTGTGAAATAGATACCTATGTATCTAAGTATACATTTGGATGAAGGTATTTAAGTATGAGTAATATTACATATTTTCATTTATTTACGTAGTTCACTTCTTTTTTTAGTAGCCAGTTATTTTAATTTAATTAAGTCAATTCCCGCCGTGGGACAAATAATTGTATGATCTGCAAATATTTTTCTCGGGTTTGGTTTTTTCTGTGTATGTAAGTTTTTACAAAATAAATAAATAAATATAGGTACAAGTCAGTCAGTAGTATATCAGTCATGTATCGTAGAGTTCTCATAACACAAGCTCTGCTTACTTTGGGGCTAGAAGATGCTGTGTGTCCAACATTATTTATTTATTATTTTTTCCTCCCTGTATACACTTTTATTTGGCACTACTTAGGCACTATTTATTGAAATAGAATAACACCCAACACGTAGTAGGGAGAGTGAGGGTCGCCATTTTAACGGATATAATTTCCGCAGGAATCAAACTCCTGACCAATATAAACACGGTTGTGCAGCAACGAGCTGATCTCGAGTCCAATCGCGTCACGCTGTCCAACTTATTGGATGATTTGCGCAAGAAGCTGCGGCGTAGGATCGAGGAGTGCCACTTGGAGAAGAAGGATCGAATGAGGGTATGAACAGTACCGCTACACGTCATGAATTAGTTTTCATACAAATGTAGGTATTTCGTGCAAAGAAACACGAGATAATTATATCATGAAATAGGTATCTACCTACCTTTCTAATTTACGTGTAACTAGTTTGTAAATAAGTAAGATATTGAACTCTTCAGAATATGCTTCGTAGCACAATTTTGTTGATGTTTCTGTTTTTTTTTTAGTTTTAATCTATACTTCAGTGATATCACAATCTATATCTCTACAATAATCATAAATCAGAAAAGTTTATTTTTTGTTTGAACACGTTTGTCTCTGGAACTACCAGTAGATTTGAAGTAAGACATTTTTTAAAAGTAGGTAAGTAGTTAATATATTCTGGTAGCAATCCGGTTTGTGGAAAATAAGCAAGTGTTAATATTTGTAGGCCCTCAAACAAGCGAACGCACGGCTGGAGAAGGAAAAGTTCAACATTGTTTCTGAGATCGAGCACCTGAAGCGACATCTACAGAAAGAGGAATTGCACCATATGCAACACGCCAGGGCTGCGGTGGCGCAGGTACCTAAATCATCATCATCTTCTTCTTGTCCTTATCCCACATGGGGGTCGGCACAACATGTTTTCTTTTTCCACTCTCCTCTATCAGCCGTCATCTCAGTACTTACTCCTTTCTTAACCATGCCATTCTTCACACAATCCAACCATCTTTTCTTTAACCTACCTCTGATTTTATTTCCATCCACATTCATATTTAACATTCTTCTCGTAATATGACATTCTTCTTCCCTCCTCATGACAGTCATGCCCATACCATGCTAACCTATTACCTACTCCTCAACTTTTCCGTCACGGGTGCTACTTTCAAACTTCCCCTGATATACCTACTCATTCCTTATTATGTCCATTCTAGTAATAGGCGCAGGTACCTCCATATAAGCGAATTAGTTAGATTCATATTCATATTCATTTATTGCCTTCATGTACATATTCATAGGTCTTAAAATTACATAGAAATAGGTAGGTACATGAACCCCGTTAGGGCGCAGCAATTTGAGTTCAATATACTCGAAATGTCAAGAAAATAATACATTTGAAAAGAAACATGCAAAAAATGAAAAATATTAAATTAGTAGGTACAAAGTCAAAAACATTGTCAAATTCATTAAATTAGATTCGAATCAAGAAAAACATATAAAGAATAAATTAGGTACAATTAGATTAGATTGAATTAAATTATATCACTAAGAACTACAAATTAATTAAAACAGATGTCAGTATTCACATAAAATTAAATAAAACAAGGTCTTAGGATGTCATTTTACATTGGTCATAGTGTCATAATTTGTCACATAAGAATTCGTCAACGGAGTAATAACATTTAGATAGGAGTAGATTTTTTAGACTATTATGAAAAGTTGTGTCATTTTGTTCTTTTTTTAATATTATTTGGAATTTTATTAAATATTTTCATTAGCCTAAAGTTTGGACTGTTATGTACCATTTTTAGTCTTGATAGGGGTAAAATCAAATGGTCTTTATTTCTTCTATTGTAATTTTTGTTATTTTCTACCTTGGATAAAAAAAAATATCTATATTTTCTTACTTAAGATTAGACAGGTCACATATATATGTGTACCTATATGTGCTATCTATAATAATATACCCTCTGTTTCATAATCACTCGCTGACTTTAGCAGCGTGCTCAAAGTTGCCAGCCTCTATCCTTTGTTTTTTGTTAGAATAGTACAGGGCTAAATATAAGTTAACGAGTGATTATGAAACAGAGGGTAAGTCAGTATATCTTATCTAGGTCAACAAACTAGTCTTGCCATTCAGCGTGGCAATGTGCCAGCATTATGGGAATGCTTCCGTCTGGTAGTGATCTGAATCAGTTGACATATCTATAGATTGTTTGAAACGACGTTCAGGTAAATAAATAATGCTGGTCATTTTTCAAACAGCATCACCTAGCCCCAAACTAAGCAGAGCTAGCTGTTTCAACATCCACACAACAATCTAACATTTCACGGTCCAGCTGGCTGTAGTGTGCTAGCGTATCATCGCCTACTGTGGTCACCAGTAGCGTAGCAAGCTGCCTAGCTAGTCGCTTGCAGTGCGGCCACCTGAGACGCCAAGCCTCCTGAAGTACGGCTTCATGTGCGCTAGCAAGCCTCTTAACTGATGCGTGTAGTTTGGCCACGCAAGTCTAGACGCCTAGCTGCCAAGCCGCCTGCAGTGCGGCCACATGTATCGTTTGCAAGCCACTTAGATAGATGCCTGCAGTGCGGCAACCTAGATGCCTGCAATGCAGCAACCTAGATGCCTGCAGTGCGGCAACCTAGATGCCTGCAATGCATCAACCTAGATGCCTGCAGTGCGGCAGCCTGATGCCTGCAGTGCGGTATCCTAGATGCCTAGCTACCAAGCCGCCTGCAGTGTAGCCATATGTATCGTTGCAAGCCTGGCGGCCTTGACGCCTAGCAAATTAGATGTCTGGAGTACGTCTAACTAAGCCACCTAGACGCCTAGCTGCCTAGTCGCCTGCAGTGCGGCCACATTTTTTTATAATATCAAGATAAATGGTAAAAACTAATGATTCTTACACCAATTAAGCTGCCGTTAATAGTAACCCTATATAAATACTTTTGAAACAAGCTATCTAAATGCTAGATGCCTGCGGTGTGACCACCTAGATGCCTAGCTGCCAAGTCACATGGCCACAATCGTTGCAAGTGTGGTTGCATTGTCGCCTAGCAGCCTGTAGTACCACTTCCAATAATTTATGAAATATTATTTAACAGGCGATACAGGGGGTTGTCACGAAAACGAATCCTCCAGAGCAGTTCTTCAACACGTGTTCGATGGCCGACCTGCCCAATATAGTCAGCAGAGGTGTCGCCAGGAACGCGCCGTCTAGAGTTGTAAGTTCAAAAGTATGTTAAGTTATATGTAGCTACCATCCAAAATCACAGATATACCGATGTTTTTTTTTTATTTGACCCTGAATGGCGCCATATTTGATTTCGAAATGGACCTCATTCCTTAATTATTAGCATCCTTATATTAGTCAAAATTTAACCTTTTTAATCCAATTTGGTATTTAAAATTTGTGTTCACCATCTTTGGTTATAAGCTACATGGCAGAAATGTGAATCGGCAGCCAACGAAAAGGTTTTTTCTCTAAACATCGGAGGACATCGGAAATAATCAGAAAATTTCATTATTTCACCTACTTACTTACTAGGTATCTTGCCCAAGAATCTGCCAACTTATTTTTCTCTATTTTTTTGAAAATTAAGTAACCAAAATGTACTATAGATGACGAGAATTAGAGTGGACTGTATTTAAAATGAAAAAACGAAAAGTTAAATTATTCGAGGGGGACATAAAAACTATTACCTTCACGAAAGCGATAAGATATGTGAAAAGAGCTAAAACAATAGAACTTCGCTGACCTGTTACGCAAGGGGGTCCTTTGCGTGTACTCTAGCCGTAGGCACGTGTACTGAGCTCCTTTCAGCTAGAGAAAGGATCCGTCGACTTACCAAAATCTACCTCAATTTACCCAGAAACACTTCACAAAGCTATGAGTTGACAAAGTCTGAGGAAACTCTTGTTTCAGCACCAAAATACACTTCGAAGTTAACAGTTATTTATGTATTTACACTTTAATAACGACAAAACAATATGCCTTAATAGAGAAAACAACGAATAAAAATTCGACAAAAAAGGTTGTTCTCTCCGCGGTCCCGAAACGATAATTTTATCTATCTTTTGGTGAAAAAATGGTTAAAATCGGTGTGGTAGTTTCGGAGCCTATTCGGCATAAACACACATAAAAAATCTTTCCTCTTTATAATATAAGTATAGACTAGCTTCAGCCCACGGCTGCGCCCGTGTGGTACCCGGTATAAAAAGTAGCCTATGTAATAAGATATAGCTTATAACATCATTTTCAAATCAACGGTTTTGAAAATAGTTTTTGCGTGAAAAAGTAACATCCATCCTCACAAACTTTCACGTTTATAATATTATTAGTAGGATTATGATAGTGATGATTGTGTCTATTTGCAGGCGGACAACAAGCTGGCCGCCGCGCGTCTGATGCGCGACATCGCCGAGCTGAGGCAACGCGTAGCACAGGTCGAGGCGCGCCTCTCCCTCGAGCTCAAGGTACGTACCGCGACATAGGACTCCTACTGATGCCGCGGCCTACTGATAAGGACATTGAGAGTCCTAAGGTAGGCATATAGACAAAAAAATAACAGATCAAACGGTCTACTAAACAATTTCTAATTGTATTTTGGACTCGGAACTACGGCAGTTAAAAAGGAAAATTTAGAGGTAGAATCATGCCTTGCCTGTTCTCCGTGTAAGTGTCATTTTTACTTTAAAATTAACAAAAAATCTTGTCCCTATTTGTATTAATTTTTGTGAGATATATGCAGGGTGTAAAAAGACGACTACCGAAAACTGGGGGGTTGCAATCAGACCATGATACTGAATATAATTAGCGAAAAAAAACGCTAAAAATATGTTGACATATCTACGTCTTTTTAATTTTTTTTCTAGTTACATACACATTGTACAACATAATAAGACCATATCTATCTAATTATTTAATTTATAAAAGCAAAAAACAAATAAAATAATGTACGCGTAGCAAGCAGATTCCTCCCGCGGTCATTGATCGAACATTGCTGGCTGCCGAAATAAATAAAACACTTGAAACATTATTTTCTACGGCTATAATTTTTTTTCGGACAACTGTTTTTTTTTTTTGTTTTGGGGTGCTGTACCCCAACACCCCTTCGCTACGGCCCTTCGTTACGGTAGTCGTCTTTTTACTCCCTGTATAAATGTTCTATGTGTTTTTACTTTAAAGTTAACAAAAACAAACCTGTTTAATAGATTAAATTTTAAGGACACAACCTATAAAATAAGTTCTCCGTGTGTGTAGTTTTCACTTTATAATTTAAAATATATTGAATATACATTGTATTTTACAGCGTAAGAGACAAGCTGAGCTGGACATAGTGCGTCTGAGGAAGGAACTATCGGCTACGAAGAGCTGCGTCGCGTCGCTACGCATCCCGCCGGGACCCTTACGGAAACAATGCTCCAAATTCGCCTAAACAGCCTTTTACTAGTCAATAAAATACATAAAGTACCTACTAATACTTTAATTTGTATCTGATTTCGTTTGCTAAGGTCGTGTGGTTTATTGGGGCCCGTATGTGGTCGGAGTGAGGGCTCTGACTATACTTAAGCGGGCCTCGGGAGGGCGGCAGTACATCGTGGCATGTGCCGCCGTTAGCACCGCGAGGGTGCTGGGGGTGGTTTTTCAACTGCCTCCGGGACGTGCGAAGGGCGTTATGCGAGAGAGGCATCGGTGAATTTCCTTTGGGAATCACGGAGCCCTTTGACATGCATCAAGGCCGGCCACCGGGGGGTTTTAGTCCCAAATGGGGGGCAGAGGGGGCGAATCGTTATCAAGGTTTTTTTTAAGTTTGTTTCAAAATAATGATTTTGAAACAAACTTTAAAAAACTATTGATGATTACTATTTTGGCTTAGAAACTGTAAAGTTTTTTTTAGGCTACATGGCTCAAAATAAAAGGCAGATTTTAGGCTACAGAAAATCTAGCGATTTCGTTGAGCTTATACCTGGCAACATAGGCCTGTATCTACGTATGAAAGTAGTATTGTTATTATGTCTGGCTACGTGAAACGTCAGCCAAAATGCCCCTGACTATGAATTCCAGCGTAAGTAGCGTATACCTCCTATCTCTACCTACCACAGCCTTATTCAGTGCTGTCGGGTTACTGCGTATACCTACCTGGATATACATATCCAGGTAGGTATACGCAGTAGCATCAAAAACTGAAGTCTACTCTAATTCAACGAATAACTAAGTTTCGATCGAAATTTCGGACGTTTCCTACCAACGAACGGATGGAAATCCGTTTCCGAAATTTCGTTCACACGAAAATTATTTGTAATTTTTTTAAACCGAACACTATAAATTTTTTTCGTCAGTGACAGTTTAGTTAAAATTACACTTTTGACAGTTCGGCACAAGCACACAGGCGGGGTTAAGGTGAGGAGGGGGCTTCCAAATCTGGTGGTAAATAGTAAGTAGCACGTACGTACGTACGTAGTATCTCCTAGTCTGTGGGTAGTAGAATTTAAATATCCTCAGCCGATTTTTCATGTGGGCAAAATATTTAAATTTTTCGATTTGTATCTAAGTAGGTATCTACTAAACTAAATTCCAGACGTGTTCCAGACTTTAAACAGAGACACAGAATAGATACAAAGGGGACGTGCTGTTCACAGACTACTAGGACGCTAACGCATGTGCTGTTACTATTAGCGTTGTGCTTTGTGCCGTAGAGGAACCACTCATTGTTTCTGAGCGTGAAAATAATACTAAAACATATGTTTTGTGAAAATAAAAACATGGCGCTGCGCGATGTTCGGGCGACTGCAGCGTAAATGGGGGCGGTAAGCGAGTGAGGAGCGAGCCATGGCAGAACATCTTACGGAACATTCATCTGACAAACTCGAGGTGTCTGTCGTTTCCGAGTTTGAAGTCCATTCTCTGGCCGGGCCAGGATACGGAGGCGGCATCGAAGACATACTACCTGGTAACACGCTTATCAAAGTGATCACTCCTGAAGAGCTGGAGATTTTGCAACCACTGCTTGTCAAAAACGGGTTAGAAGCTAGCGATTTTGAAGAAATCAAATCGCAGGTACTAGATTCACAGGAAGAGCATATAACACCGCATGTGCAGCAGATTGTGTCAGAATCTATACAGAATGAGACAAATAATAACCAAACACAGAATGATGAGCTCCTGGGTGATCTCAGATCTAGCATTCTAGCTAAGGCAGCTAAAATGGAGGTGCTGCCTATCACTTGCAAAAACACTTTAGCCCATTTCCACAAAAACAGATTTGGCTCCGGCAACCGTGGCAAGTGTATAAAATACAGAAGAGAATGGTACACACCTCGCGAATTCGAGATTCAATGCGGCAGAGCATCCAGTAAGCATTGGAGGCGAACAATAAGATTCGAAGGGACAACACTAGAAGAGCTGATTAAAGCGGGTGTGATCACAACTCATAGTCTCTCCTGCTCCTGTTGTAAATGCTTTGATGATGAGTATGCTGTGTATCCAGTGAAACTGAGCCCACCTAGCAAGAAAAGAAGGAGTCGTCACTCGGTAGAGGAAGAGCAAATACCGATTCGTAAGAAGTCTGAACATAACACATTGACTAGCAATTACTGTCCAACAGAACCACTTACTCATGATAAGGTATACCCCGGTCTATCCATCAAAACTGATCAGACATGTGTACCAATTTCCATTCCAGCTATCCCTGACATGGCAGTAACGCTTAAACGACTTGACAACATCAGCCATACTCTGATCCAACTTACCAGTAAGCTGAAACAGTGTGTTTCTGATGTCAACATTATGAGAGCGAGGCAGTTAGAGAGGTCAAGGCATAAACAAGTGGTGGCTGTTAAAGCCAGTGAGATAAAAGCAGAAATAGATCAATAAATGCTGGCAAACTTATTTCAACTGCATATATGGGAGCTTACTGTAATTGCTTTGTTTTAGTGTTGTGATGGAAATTCATCAGCACTGTACATGTGATCATATCCAGATGTTATACTACTCAAAACATGATCTTGTCAGCTATGCACAGAGCTGATGCGATGTAGTTTATATATATTCGATCTCATAAACTTAAATAATATTTTTATGTAAACAAGGGATATCAATAACTAGCTTCTGCCCATAGCTTCACCCGCATGTAACCTGGATCAAAGTAGTATATGTGTTATTCTGATGTATAAGCTATATTATGTTTCATTAAAATCCCTTACTCTTTCACACAATAGTTTTTGTGTGAAAGAGTAACAAACATAAATCCATCCTCACAAACTTTCGCATTTTTAATAATAGTAGGTTATGATTTTCTTGGAAAATTATATGTTGGATTTGGAGTTGTACAAATTGCCCAGGAAACGATTAAAAGAAAAATTGTACATGGTAAATTTATAGTGGTTATTTTCTTAATGTGAATTAAATATTTTAAGTCAACAAAGACATTATTTTCATTGTTAACATTCTGAAAAAAGGCCTGTAAACTGACTGTACCTACTAGTCAAAAAGACAATGACATTTCATTTTCCCTTGTCAAATTGTCAAGTTTCTATGAAACATACATTTCTCTTGATTATGGTAGGTACCTACCTACCTGATAGTAGATTTCTATTGACCTCTAAGTGTGTATTGTAAATACCTATTTTTAAAAATAAAATTAAATGATTTTAGTAAGTACCTTTTTTTGGAGCTGAAATTAATAATAATAAAGTTTTTTAGTTCTATGAACTGAAGGATATATTTTTATGCTTCTCATGAGTCATACTACAATGGGTCTGTAAAGCGCGATTACTCTTGAAAATTCTCATACATTCAGTTTGAGTACATTGAAAAATCTTAACTCCCGTGTGCTCTCTCAAATGCTTTTCTAGAATTGCTCTACTTTTCATATTTTTCCCGCAAACGGAACAAATAAAATTGGAGCTGCCATCGTGAACAGTTTTGATGTGTGTTGCCAGGTTTTCTGCGATTGCGTACTTCTTGGGACACTGGCTGCACTGATGTTTTGCCAGATAGTCGTATTTGGTTGCGCTAAGATTTCGTTTTACTTGTTGAGGCGTTTTAGGCTGGTTATGCAACCTGTAATTAGTAAAAATAAATATTAAATTATTCATAATCTAAGGCCGGACAGACTGCGAAAACGTGCATCAACAACACAGATTCATTAAAATGTAAAACATTAATAAATAATTTGATTATTGTATAGAATTGGCAAAGCATACTCGCCTCTATAATAATAAATTTAATTATTAAATACTAGCCTATGCCCGCGACTTCGCCCGCGTGGTATCCGGATAAAAAGTAGCCTATGTGTTATTCTGATGTATAAGCATATTATTATAGTTTCATCAAAATCCGTTTAGTAGTTTTTGCGTGAACGAGTTGCGTGAGAGAGCAAACATCCATCCTCACCATTTTTCGCGTTTCTAATAATAGTAGGATTACCTCAAATCAAGAGTATTAAAGTCCAAAAATGTAACGGCCAAATTTAACTACACCTATTCATAAAGCTTTTAAGGGTAGGTACGTTTTTTTTAATAATCTGAACTAAGTACTCAGACAAGTCAAAAGTACGTCAATTTATAGCCAGTAACGTGTCACGTGGAAAATCTACATTTCCCTATTAAGTTTTTATCAAGTGTTCCTCCACGGACGTATCGGTATGCAGAACCAGTTTTGCCATCCCAAATATAAGTTCCATTAGACACAACTTGGCACAAGTGTTCCTTACAATAAATGTTCCATATGACATAACCCTTTCTGGGTGGTCATAAAAATAACTTAACCCATCTGCCCATGAAGGATTTTTAAGTTGTGCCAAGTTTTATCTAAGTAATAGATGGAACTAATATTTGGGCTGGTGTTCCGATGACACATCTAGTTGTGCATACCGATTGGTCTGTGAGGAATTCGTTGTTTTTATGTATTAGTAGAAGGATGATTACCTGCTCTTCCCCTTCAAGTCAATATTACAGCGCAATTCAATTTTATTGGCACTCGACATTGTATTAGATTTCTTGCAATCTCTGCTTGTATCATGTTTCTGGCATCGAGAGCAAACAAATACTTTAACACCGCCGGCTGGCATTATCAACGGATACCTTTGGCCGCACACAGTGCAAGGCGTGATAATCTTTTTAAATACGATGTTAGAACTCGTTTTTGTGACAATCTTTCGTCGTGTTTCGCGTCTTTTCCGTGGAGCTTCTAAACTTAATTTAGTGTTTAACAACGATAGAATTTCTTTCTGAGGATTTGTGGCTGGTAGATTTATGGTCCCTGGTGAAAACGCTGCTAGTATTCTCGTATGTCTAGATGAATCTTGAAAGAAGAAAAAAAAAAGTATATAAAAGGTACCTAAACATTAGGTACTTAGGTTAGCCCAATTGTATGGAAGTGTAGGTACACAAATGGTAGGTACATGACCACGTGAGCATGTTTGGGCAAGTGAGCATGTTTTGTCAGTGGTGACCAATGACGTGCAGTACATTACATACAAGTTTTTATACATAGAATATCGAACGAAGCGAGGATCTCCAAGCGACTTCGTGCACAACCTACAGTAAAGGCGCGAAGCGAGTTTTCAAATAATTCCCAAAGTATGAAAGTGATGAGCAGCCTTGCCTTTGCGCAGAGGTAAAAGGAAATAAAGTGAGGATTTTACTCATCAAAGTTCTTCAGCTTTTAGCTGCAATAAAGCCTGGCTTCGCTTAACCACCTTTGTTCGTGGGAATAGATACTGTGAAATTAAGTGTCACCAAGAGCAATACCTTCACTGACAGTTTTGTCGAAAGAAGCGTGAACCAAAGCACTGAAACCCTCAGTAATTTTCATGCATTTGATACAAGAATCACATATAACGCCTTCGGGAGGCACCTAAAAATTAGATAAAATTAGTATGGTCGTCTATGAACCAGCATAAAAAGTTCTATCAACAACATTGAATCCAAAGACGAGAAAATCAGACGGACTCCAACCAAAAGTGAAGCACCTAAAGTATACCAGCCCACTTATAATACGAGCTTAGCTCACGCATACACTCATCAAAGAGTATGCCGATTGGCTGCTGCAACCCTGGCGGAAACTTCACTCGCAAAGAAATGTGGATAAGTACTCCGTCTATCTAGTTTATGAGTTTTCTTTTTAAGTTTGGCAGGTCAGTTTGACTTATCTTGGGAAGCTTAGACAGAGTAAGTATTACTTTTTAAGTGTTGAACTAGACTGCTGCAAAAGAAGACCTTTGAGTCCTTGCTATTTTTCTCGTCAGTGACTCAGAATTCTATTCATCTACCATAGAAAATAAAACACCTGAACTCCGAAATACAGACGTAGCGTTTCATCGAGGCGATCGTTGGTGATGAGCTGAAGGTGATCAGATGCGCCACACAGTCTGCAGTGAAGCTCGCCGCACCCGTCGCCAGACGCGACAATCGGGGATATTAGCGATTCCTTCCAACATTGTTAAATTGTCAGCATTGTCAATTGAAGCATATAATTAGAGTTAATAGGTACCTATAATTTGTACGAGTATTAATAAATAAATTAATTAATTTACTGTAGGTATGTCCGAAACGACTAAACTATTGAAACTCATTCGAAATACAACCATCTCTTTGATAGCAACAGTTTGTTAGATTGCAAACAAACTTGATTATATTAACGGCTTTGTGTGATGCGCGCGTTTGTTCACTCTAACTTAGCCCTATAGTTTTTTACCATTTTTACTCAATAAATAAATATATAATGCAGGATAGGTAATTTCATACAGCATCATCTAGCCCCAGTTAATCATTTAGCTTCTTAATTATATTAAGAAGCTACATAAGTAAGTTGTACAATTCCTACCTAAAGTTCAAGACAAAATCACTGAGTAAGTAATAGGTAGGTAACATACATTTGAGTGCAACTATACCTATGGGTAGGTAGGTACGAACTAATCATTTATGTACCTAGTCACTACTTATGAAAGAACAAATATACAAAAAAACTTACTTAAAAAAGTTTTCTTCCAGCGAATCTTTGATAACAGCAAAGGTTTGCTAGATGAAAACTTAATTACATGCCTACATTAATTTGTACCAACACTAACAGAATAGTTTTGTTGCATAGATATAGTCAAGCACGGCTGAACAGATTAAGATAATATTTAAAATGAAATAGGTAGGTATTGTTCGTGGTTGACGGTGAATAACAGGCTACATGTTGTTCGAGTAGGCACACGCGTGCAAACTGTTGCACTGCAAAGCTTGGGCAGAGGCTAGTTATATAAAAAAATCAGTAAATCCTCACTTTACTAAATTTTTGTAATTTATCCTTCCTCCAAATAACGTTCATCTCATCACTAGGCATTTTGTTTTGATTTCTCTTCATTTAATAAAATACAACTGAATAATTTTGTCGAATATAGGTAATTAGAAAATAAATCGATAAATACTTTCTTAAATTGATTTGACAGACTTAAAAAATATTGAATTGAAAAAAGTTTATAGGTATTTAAGTCATAGGAAAGGTACCTAGTGGTTGTTCCTCTATGGTCCTATTATTAGATCTAAAAAGCTACCTATTGACACCAAGTCCAGGCAGAATAGAAACAGCTTAAATTATTTGAATTAAGTGCTGTAATTACAGACAAAAAACTGTTAAATGGGAAAAACCAGTCAAGACTCAAAATAAATGTATTTAGTAGCCCTATCAACAAGCCAAAATTAATATGAAAATAACATCACCCCATTCTACTGTACTCGTTGACTTGACATTGACATATCATTGTGTCATTCGTTTTCATTTCTTTCATAAAAAAAAACAAACCCTGGTACATATAGTAGTCTGTGCTTTTGTTGCTTCATTTCATAGGGGTGCCGTGATTACACAACCATGGAATGCACAACCATGGAAAACACAACCATGGAATTGGTGTATATTTTGGTCGCAAATTCCAAGGTTGTGTTTTCCATGGTTGTGCTTTCCAGCCCGTACAATATAATGCACACCCTGGGAAAACACAACCATGGAAAAGGCTGCCAAAATGGCTTCCAATTCCCAGGTCGTGCTTTCCTTGGTTGTGTTTTCCATGGTTGGACAATCCCGACACGTGTCGGGAATGTACAACCCTGGAAAACACAACCATGGAATTTGAAGCCAAATGACGTCATAGCCTATGCTTCGTTTACACTCGCTCGAATTGAACTTCAGTTTATCGTATACAAGTGGAGAATAATGTCACTGTCACAATAAATACACTCTATGCTACTGACTGCACTGGGCGACAACTTGCTTGCCTACATTATCAAAGTTTAGTAATCTATTCTGTCCAAAATCAATTAGGTATGAATTTAATCAAGAAGTGAAGTGAAGTGAACTTGTATTGTTGACTACATCAGTCAGTATATGAGTAATTCATTTTATTTCATGGACAACCGACCGACACGATAGCGACACAGCAACAAAATGTAATTTGTTTTGTTGCAAGTTTATATTTTTTAGAGCTAAGCCAGCTAGCATTCAAAGAAAGATACCTTACCATAAATTTATTGTCCTTGTTTCAGAAAACGATATCGTTAGGTCTTTGCCGTCGTAATTATATATCCTGGCCTGTGACTGTTACATCTAGTGTTATCTACATAGAATAATAAATAAGATAACAAGCCAAACCAACTGGACATCCAATAATAGGGAAGGCAGAGGCCGGTTTACAAATTTGAGATTGGAGGTAGGTAAGAGTGGGACTGGTGGGACTTTGTACCGTGCTGGCTCGGTTTTCTTGTATTTAGACAGTCTGCTAATAATGCATAAGATAAGAGACCTTCTGCTAGAAACTTCAAATCTTTGGCCAGCCACACACCTGACATATCAGGCAATACTTACAGCACCTGTTCAATCAGAATATTTCTCACAAAACAGCTAAACTCTAGGTAGATTAGTTTATTTTTATGACATTAGTTCATCAATATTTCATCTCTAATTTTTCAGTTATGTAGCAGTTGATTTGATCAAAGCAACTATTCATATTGAGGGATGATGCCTCTCTCTCAGTCAAGTTGTTGGAAAATACTGTCTGACTGATGTCAAGTCTGTGAACAGGAGTATGCACTAAGTAGTAGGGAGCAAGAAAGAGATGTAGACCACAGAGAAGGTGGGATGATGACATAAGACAAGTCGCGGGAACTACATGTGGTAGAGTGGCTATAGAAAGGCCAGAATGGAGAAGATTGGAGGAGGCCTTTGCCACCTGGCAAACGGACATACAAAAATGGAACAAAAGTATCATATATGAATAACAGAAAAAAATTGTATTGTCCGACTAAAGGCTTATTATTATTATTAGTATGGAGTATGAGTGGGTACAATAAACCATGTTAACAACACCTTTGTATTGTAATACTACACACCCACTAGCTTCAATGTTAACAAAGTACCTAAATGTTATAGATTCCATATTTTTTCTAAAAATCATGATTTTAACTTAAAATTATGTGCGTAATCAAAGTAGCTCTGTCAATCTATGCGCCAATCTATGTGTCTTTCCAGGAGGTGATGAAATTGAAGCTCTAATGGTCAATCTTACCGAAGGTCCATTACCAAGATATATGTTTTACCTTTGGATACCATGTAACGATAAGAATAGGATAGTCATGTTTAGGCAATAAGCTAGATAACTAGTATCTAATGTATAGCAATCTAAAACATAGTACCTATGTACAGATGCCAATAATTATGTGAACCTTTAGTGATAAGAACTAAGTAATTAGCATTTTCTTAGTTTTTGAGTAAGTGTTCCTATTAGACTAAGAGACTGGTTAATGAATTTAGTTTTCAAGTGTAATTGAAGTTTTTTTGGAACTAATTTCATTTAAGTTTTGATGCAATGATGTAGAACCTGTATTATTTTTAACTTTAGCATACCTTTGCTATTCTGCTAAAAAAATGCAGTAAACATAAATACTAATGTTACTTTAAAATCAATAAGTATGATGTAAAGTATGTGTAATAAAGTAAGTGCCATAGTGTAGTGTCACATACAGTGTTAATGAAGCACAATAATACCTAAAAACTAAGTCTTGTTCTCTGTGGCCCCAGCATGTCCTAAACAAAAAAATCACTATCGATTAAGGTTTGATTATATTTTTTATAATAATTTAAAGCTAGGTAAGCAAGTGGCAACACTTCTCGTTCTCTTCCAAGTGTTTGCGCTGTGTAATATTCCTAAAATAAAATTGATTCTACAGAAAGTTTAAAGAGTTATCATTAAAGAACAACACTGACTCCCACACTATACTTTTCTAAGCAATAAAAATTCAATTCAAAATCAGGATAAAATAAAATAAAAATATTATAATAATAATCTAACGACCTCTGTGGCGCAGTGGGCGAAGGCCCGCCTGAGACGCAGGTTGCGGGTTCGATTCCCGCCGTGGGACAAATATTTTACTCAGGTTTTGGGTGTGTTTTATGTATAGTTATGTATTTACAAAAAAAAAGTATTTAAGTAGTAATCAGTCATATAATTCCCATAATACAAGCTTCGCATAGTTTGGGCCTAGATGATGCTGTGTAAAAAATGTCTGGCATTATTTATTATTATAATAATTGAGACATTTTACCCGCAGCCTAGTTGCGGAAACCTGTTCGACCACCAGGTACCAAGATAGACCTTTTAGCAGTCTACACTAGGCATGGTGGTAATCTCAACCCTTAGACATGTGCAGTAAGACTGAGGGAGAACACTAGGAATGCCATGCCTGTATGTGAAGACCAGAACAAAGATTTAGGCAGCATCTCATCACAACCTTGAGCAGCATAGTAGGTAGAATAATTATGTAGGTACAGCTGTTCTTGGTGACTGATTGACGATCGCTTAGGTCAGACAGCTATATTTTTTCTCATCATGACTAGGTCTTACTAATGTGATTAGCTACTAGGTATACTTACTATCACTTGCTACATCTTAAGTATGAGATGTAGCAAGCGAGGCATGAGGTATGATATTAAACCATACTTATACACTTGAAATGATTGAAAAACCAAGTGTCCTCTGTGCCGCAAATGATGAATACCACTATAGAATATTATTTATCTGCTGCCTGATTATGAGGTTAAGAAACTAATTCAAAATAATTGTAGAGTACACCTACCTACATAGTGCCCAAAAATTGAAAAAAACAAGATAGGTACTTTATTTTTATCTTCTTTATTCATATTAATGCCACCCACACGATATATGTACTTACTTTATATTTATTACCTACAGTAGAATTAAGTTCTGATTTGGCGGCAATGAACTAATTAGGTAGTATGTACTTCAATGTTTGGCAGGTAGTTTTACGTTGAACTACTGTCAATCGAGATCAAGATCAAAGAGCTCGATGACACCAAGACGCTGCACGCCCCGCGTCGCTGCCCGCTGCCCGGTATCCGTCTTTGTTACGACGAGTATTCTGTCGAAACCAAATTTAAACAAATAAGTTACCAAATTTAAGGTATATAATGTAAAAGTTTAAAAATATAATATAGAATTTTGTGAAATAAAATAGAAATTCATTACGGAACATGCGTCGATCAATCAACAATTTATTAAGATATTTTTGCCATCTCTTGTAGGAAGGACTTGAACTTAGATGCCACCTAATATTTATTCAAAACATACTGTAATTAATGTTTCATAGCGCCTTCCTCCTTTTTTCGGGCTGAAGACCGACACATTATTTGTAGCCTGCGAATTAACTACATAATTTATAGATAATGTAAAACATTAAAGTCATACGCAATATTGATAAGTTACTTAAATACTACCTGCCTACCTGCAGCTAAGGGGGAGCCTACAAATAGAAGCGGAAGGCTTCTGTAATGTGCGACCTACAGAACGGGCAATCATCTACACGCTCACGACAATACGAACACAGGTGTCCGCATGGTCGGAGAATCAAAGTGGATTGATTCTCAGTGCAAATGTTGCATGTCAATGGAACCGCTTGTGGAAGTGGTTGACGTCTTTAAGCCACATCCACAGCCGGTTCCTGTACCGGGAGCGGCGCGGCTGGGATAGCCTGTTGTTCCTGAGGTATCTCAAGAACAACTTCCGGCTCTTCCAGAGCGCCACCATCCGCGCCAAGGATTATTTCCTCGGCGACTTCCGGTACATATGTATTGAATTCTTGTGTATTCAATACATACGTCAATGACGATCCCTATGACGGCATCTACCTGCTAGTCGACTTGTTGCGACTAGGTACTCTCTGAGGGTGATCAACCCCCTTTCGAGAGCCCTTTCGTTGCTACTTAAGGTAGTGGCCCTAACATACGACCTCTCCCGTGCCCTCCTCGGTGGGCGCTCTTCAGCCCGTAGTGCAGCCAAACGCGATGCGCTGACTGTAAACTTCTCCGCGATGATATCTGTAATTGACATGATGATGAGATTGATGATTATTGAGAAGTGTTACACCTGATATTGGCACCTAATAATGTAAGGTTGACAGAGACACATACCAACTTTCTTTCTGTGACAGTTTTTTAACTACCTACTATAGCCCATCATCATATTCCTCATTTTGTTTGTCACCGTTCGTAAATTTAGACTACCCATGATTTTTCACGTAGATAGATCACAAATAAAATAAGAAGGAATACCATGAGGGGGATTTCTAGGTGGCCTTGTAGGTACTACATAAAGGATGCATAAAAACTTTAAAAACAAATAAACAGAATCAGAAAATTTATCGGGTACAGTACTACCGCCATCTGCGATGTCCTATGAAAATGGATACGCAGATTAGTTAGAGATACTATGTATAAGCTTACTATTTTAATAAAACTCTGTGACTTATATTTGAGTTGTTTTAATCACCTTCTAATCGAAAGCTTATTGCCAAAGTGTGTGCAAAGATAATATATCCATAGACTGCCCTGCCTAATCCCTTACAGTCTACCACCGATGCATGGCATCCAACCATAGACCTTAGGTGTTATCAGTGTTGCCTGACATCCCCCTTTCTAAGTGTAGCGCTTGGGAGGGTTAACCACCCGGCCACTGCAGGTTGTCTTCGACATCACCAACCTTGGTTCTGGTGGTGGAGTCACCACAGTCTGCTCACGGTGATCACTGTACAGAGTAGTCGGCTGAGGTATCGGCGGCCGCTGTGGTGATGGTGGTGACTGGGGCAGCGGTCGCGGCTGCGGCGACGACGGCGCAGCCACCAGATCTGGTGTGGGAACTGGCGGTGGACTTTTTGATGTAGCAGGGTCTAGTACTTTATTAGGAACCACCAAGCTAGGCGATGTTGACATTGGTTGTGGTCGAAGAAACCAGGTGTTTCTACGGTATAATGACCCATCCGGTTTTCCAACTAAATAGGATCTAGGTTCTGAAGCTGGTGCTATGATCTTTGCCGGTACCCATTTTCTATGGTCTTCTCTCAACATGACGTCATCACCAGTTTTGAATATTTCACCTTGTCTCTTCCCTTTGTCAGCAAACTGCTTTTCTTTTTCTTTTTCATTCATTAAATTTTGATTAACATTTGTTATGATTTTTGGTTTAGTAAATTATAGCTTTTAGGTAATAATGTTTTGGTTCTTCTACCCATTAATCTTTGTACTGGAGATGCTAATTTTCCTCTGGGTGTATTCCTGTGATGTAATAGGGCTAGTTCTATGTCAGACTTTTCTTCTATACATTTTTTTAATAGATTTTTTGCTTCTTGGACATATCTTTCTGCCAACCCATTGGACCTCGCAAAGTAAGGACTTGATAATCGATGTTTAAATTTCCATTCTTTGGTAAAGTTTTTGAATTGTTCGCTATCATACTGCTTTCCATTATCAGTGAGTAGAATATCCGGAATTCCAAAGTTAGAGAACCATATTTTCATTGACTTGATCACAGATGAGCTGTTTAAATTTGATAATTCATGGAAATCAAAGTATTCCAAATATGCATCTGCAATGACTAAATATTTTTTTTCTCATAGATGAAATATGTCTGATGCAATAGTACTCCATGGAAGTCTTGGCGCTTCTTGTATTAGTATTGGTACCATTGGCTTATCTTTTTGTGTCCTCAAACATGTTTGGCAGTTTTTTACAAATACTTGCACATCTTTGCTCATATTTGGCCAGAAAACATAATCTCTAGCAAGATGTAGAGTACCTATTGTACCTTTATGACCGAGGTGGCAATGCTTCAGTATTAGTGGAACCATACTTTGAGGAACCAAGACTCTATTATTCTTAAATATTAAATTGTCATATACACTTAACTGTTCTCTGTAATGCCAATATTTTTTTTTCCATCTGGTAACTGTTTTATATCATCTGGCCAGCCATTGAGGATTACTTCTTTTAATGTATTTAATTCAATATTATTTTCTGTTTCTTTTTCCAACTCTTGTTTTTTGTTTTTTGTGAATGGCATTATAGCACATATTTCGAGACTATCTTCATTGATGTCCGTCCTGACTGCTTATGTTTCTACAATCTCTACTAAGTGTGTCAGCAACATACAGTTCTTCCCCTTTTTTGTACACTATTTTCGCATTGTATGGCAGTATCTGATAAAGCATTCTTTGAAGTCTTGGTGGTGCTTCTGATAATGTTTTCTTGAAGATTGTTTCCAAAGGTTTGTGATCAGACTCGATGGTTAACTTTTTACAACCCCAAATGTAGGTATGAATGTTTTTACAAGCCACTAATATGGCATTTGTTTCTTTTTCTAGCTGGCTATAGCCTTGCTCAGTTTTTGTGAAAGCTTTTGCACAGTATGCTATTGGTTTTTCATTTTGTATAAGAACACCTCCACATGCATAACTGCTTGCATCAACTGAAAGAATTGGGGCTTTGGGATCATAGAACCCCAGGACTGGTGGATTTTTCAAGAGATCTTTGAGTTGCATAAAGGCTTCTTCTTGAGGAGTATCCCAACACCATTCTTTGTCTTTTTTAGCAGTTGCCTTAGTGGATTTGTAATATGAGCCAAGTTTTTTATGAACTTTGATAAATATGTAATTAGTCCCAAAAATCTTTGTAATTCTTTAACATTTTCTGGTTTATTTATCTTGTTTATTGTATCAATTTTTTCTGGATCCAGTTTTATACCATTATTTGTAAACATGTGCCCTAGGAATTTTATTTCTTGTGTATTCAATACACATTTATCAGGGTTTAGTTTGAGTCCAGCACTTTTAAGCTTTTGGATGACTTCCTTTGTTATTATTTCTAGGCCTTCTTTGGTTGAATGATGGATCAAAATGTCGTCCATTGAGACTTCTACATTTTTTATGTCAGCCAGAAGTGAGCTCATGGTTTGTTGGAATACTTCTGGGGCTGATGCTAATCCAAAGAGCATTCTTAAGCAGGAGTACCTTCCAAATGGAGTGCTGAATGTGAGATACTTTGATGTTCTTTGTGTTACTTTTAATTGCCAAAATCCTTTCTTGCAGTCTAGTAAGCTGAATCATTGTGATCCAGTGATTATTGTTGCTATTTCTTCTATGGTATTAAGTAGATAGTGTCTTCTCTTTAAATTTTTATTAATTTCAGATGGGTCAATACATAGCCTTATCTTGTTGTTTTTTCTCACTACTACCATGGGTGAAACTGCTGGTGTAGGTTCTGTAACAGGAATAATTATTTTATTTTTCACCATGCTATCTAGTTCTTCTTTGACTTGATTTCTTATTATATGAGGTACTTGCCTTGCTGGGCAGATTTGTAGTTTTGGGTTGTCAACTAAGTCTATATCATATTCATATTCTTTGAGACAGCCAATCCCTTCAAAAACATCATCTTTAGTGACAGCTTCTATTCTCTTTATTAGGTTGAGCTTTACACATGTTCTATTTCCCAGAATAGGTGAGTGGTCTTGTTCAATAACATAGTATTTTATTTTATATGTTTTATTGTTTACAACAGTATCTATCACAGTTTCTCTAATAACAGTCATTTTATGCTCTGAGTATGATGTTAGATATTTGGAGGTTTTATTACAGCTTTTGCCTTACAAGAAACTTTTTTAGATATTACATTGCACTGACTTCCTGAGTCCAATTTAAATTTTAATCGAAACCAATCTTTTTTAACATCTTGACTTGATAATGCAGACACATACATCTCACAATCTGAAGAGGTGACGGAGTCGCTGTCTCTACTAGTCACTGTCTCTACTTTTCTTGATCTACAGCATTTTGAGAAGTGGTTTTTACCACATTTTTTGCCGATTTTTTGAAAAGCTGGACATTCTCGTGTGCCTTGTGTAGTATCACACCGTTTACACTCATATTTTTTGGTATTTTGTTTTCCTTTTATAGCAGCTACTTCTGTTTTTTCCTTGAGATTCATGTTGTTTGATTGAATTTTGATTTGTTCTGAGGCATGGCATATGTCGATAGCTTTTTGTAGATTCAAGTCTTCTTCTGTCAGCAGTCATCTCTTGTGTCATTGCAGCGGATTCCAGTTAATATACGATCGCGCAATATGCTTTCCTCCAACTTATCGTATTTACAGTTTTGTATTTTGTTTTTCAATTCAGTGAGGAAGTCATCAAATTTCTGTTGCTCTTTTTGAGTGATTTTGTTGAATATATACCTTTCGTAGGTTATATTTGTCTTTGGAATGAAATATTTTTCGAATCTTTCCTTTATTGTTTGTTTCTTCGGAAGTTAATCCGAATTTATTATAAACGACGGCCGCCTCTGTGCCCAAGGCGTTCATGAGTATAGCCACCTGGACTTCGTTTGGCTTCTTGTTCAGGCCTGTGGCGACACTGTACCAGTTAAATTGCTGTATCCATATTTTCCATCTATCGGCGATAACACCGGCCCCGCCATTTTCTATGACAAACGGCTTTGGTGGTCGGATCCCAGCGTTGCCTGAACCCGTGGAGTCGTCCGTAGATGTAATTTTTATTTATATAGTTTAGGCACCATATAAGCTTACTATTTTAATAAAGCACTGACTTATATTTGAGTTGTTTTAATCATCTTCTAATCGAAAGCTTATTGCCAAAGTGTGTGCATAGATAATATATCCATAGACTGCCCTGCCTAATCTCTTACAGTCTACCACCGATGCATGGCATCCAACCATAGACCTTAGGTGTTATCAGTGTTGCCTGACACTACGTATGAAATAATCTTCTACAGCTTACTATGAATAGCAATAATTTAACAATAATGTCACATAAGAAATATCTGTCTGGTATCATGCGTAAGCATCCTAGTAGTCTGTGCCGATATCTACTACCTACTTAGATTTACTACCTATATACATTACTTATGAGAGTTAAATCAACCAAACGGTACGGCAAGCGGAACCGGAAAGAGAACCAAAAAACTAAATATTTTGATTCGACCAGTGCTGCCGAATACAAAAAGGGAACACGCCGCGGCTATCAAGGTCTGATACGCTGACACGTAGGTACATACCTATTAAGTTGTCAAGTAGGTAACTACTTGATCGTGTGAAATGTCCACCAATATTTAGTAAAATATATTAAAAAAAAACATTTATTTACAAAAAAATCTACAACTAATACAAGCACCTATTTACAATAGGTACAAAATACATTTGAAACTGTTGAGCTATACAGTACATAGTCTGCCTGATGCGTAAGCATCCCTATATAGTACGTCTGTGATCTCTCTATCAACTTTTAATATATATGTCGGCGCAAAGGCTTTATTTTGCTTCTACAATGAGTCAAGGGCGCAGAACCCCGACTTATAAATAAATAAATAAATATTAATAATGCTGAACAATTTCACACAGCATCATCTTGCCCCAAACTATGCAGAGCTTGTATTATGGGAACTACATGACTGATAAACTACTTATATACTTTTTTTTTGTAAATGCATACATTATATATATGCATATAAAACACCCAGACCCGAGACAAATATTTGCATCATACAAACATTTGTCTCGCAGCGGGAATCGAACCCGCAGACTCGCCTGAGCACAGAGGTTGTCAACAAATCATCACTTAGATTGTCAAATTACAGTGTAAAATATAGAAATTCAAAAGCTTGCAAGTAGATTTAACAAGTTGCTTGCTTGAGTCTGTGTTTTTGCATAAATAAAGGCGACGGACCGAGTAAAATTCATTCTCGCTCGAGCCGTCGGACCGTACAGACCTAGAAAGCCTCTGTACAACGAAGAAGTCTACTTTCGTCGTCAACTGAGCTACCAGCATGCTGGTGATGGTAGTGACGCCAGTATTGCTGACGTCACACTTTTTGAAAAACCACCTTGCTCCTGTTCCGTCATGTATCATGACGGAGCAGGAGCTCCTAGGTGGTTTTATTGGAAGAAAATAATAAAGGTTACTTTTTTATCTAATTTAGGTCACTTTTGACAATACCCGGCTAGGAGCTGGCGACACTGCTTCAGTAGCTAGTAGCCACTAGCAATGGGTCGTCGACGTAATTGTCGTAAACGAAACGAAACCGTTAATTTTCGTACATCGACTAGTTGAATTCGTCGACTAGTCGATGTTTCAACTTCGTTTTATTGACGGACTATCTAAAATTCACGACGATGCCTATCTAGTCAATAGTATCTACCGGATGGTTATCTGACGTAGCTCGACCGTACCTAACTTATGGCTAGGTAGGTAATCTTATTACCACGTTTATTTGAAATTTAATAAATTTAGAAGAAATATGCCGTAAAACTTCCATTTTACTTTGACGACCTCTGTGGCGCAATGGACGAAGGTCCGCCTGAGACGCAGAAGGTTGCGGGTTCAATTCCCGCTGCGGGACAAATGTTTGTATTATCTGCAAATATTTGTCTCGGGTCTGGGTGTTTTCTATGTATAATATGTATGTATTTACAAAAAAAAACATAATTATGTATATAAATAGAATATCAGACATGTAGTTCCCATAACACAAGCTCCGCTTACTTTAGGGTTAAATGATGCTGTGTGAAAAATGACAAGCATTATTTATTCATTTTTTTTAATTTGCTTTTTATGAGAGCCTTTTTGAAAAAAAAAATAGGTACTTACATTTTATTCAAATACAGATCAAACAGACTATCTAAAGACCGTTGCAAACGATTTATAGATAGGTATCTATTTATTTGCAATAAAAAAAATCCCTTCATACTTTTCCAGTTTCATTATAAACTCGTCTATGGACGCGTAAACGCATCGTCTCGTCGCGTCAGTTTAGCCGTCTACGATTTCAACTAGTTGTGAACCGTCGATGCGTTGATTCAACGTAATCGGTTGATTCAACTGCGTGAACGTAGACGGTTAATACCGTCTACGTTCACGTATCGTCTCGTCGCGTTGACCGTCGATATGAACGTTGTAGAATCTCAGTTTAGCCGTCTACGATTCAACTAGTTGAATGAGTGACAGTTTCAGATTCTACTAGTTTGTTTATTCAACGGCCATCGCTAGTAGCCACAGTTTATCAGTTTTCGATTACAAGAGAAGAGAAACTATTTATTTCCATAGACATCATTCTGTGTAACTAGATATATTCGGTGTACATTATTATGTTATCGTAGAAGATCATTATATTCACCAGAGCTAACAAACAACAGCCTGCACAAGTCCACTGCTAGACATAGGCCTCTCCTAGGATAAGAGTGCCACCTCAAACGATCTTGCACCATCTTCAGCCAGTGGCGTAGCTTGGTGATCATAGGCTCTGGGGCAAAAAAATAAATTGGGCCCTTACTAAATAGTAAAATTATATAATTATGTACATAAAAAAATACATTATGAAAGAAAAATCGGACAAGTACGAGTCCGATTCGCGCACTGAGGCTTACGTACAAGCATGTATGTTTACCAAAATAATTAACATTACTCAAGTTCATAAACTACGAGAGCACCAAACATTGCTCTAACGACAAGATAAGTGGGATCGAAAGACAAACTTAACTTTGTAGTTGAAAAAATGTTCTCCCATACATTGATATACATCACAGACTACTATATGTACCAGATCACGATCAATTCTATAACTGCAAATATAATTTGTAATCACAAAATCATATTGTGTTTTGTGATTAAACTAGAAATTAACGTTTTTCGGACTTTACCCTTTACTTGTGCTTGACACCTTGCTTCTTGACAAATTTCATGATTCTAGGTAAATTTAAAAGTTTGTTATTTTTAATGAAAACAATACAAGCTGTCATTAAAAATGTGTGAAAAATGTTTAGCATTATTTATTTATTTAAAAACAAATCAACGCTAGTGTGACTAGTGTGTTTCTGGACTTAATGATAAAATGAAACAGCGCTGTGGCTAGTGTGTTTCTGGGTTTAATGATTTTATCTATAACCTGTGGTACTCGTCTATAAAAATGGGATAGTAGGATTTATACTCTGTAGTTGCATCTAAACGAAGCATGGGCTTTCAACCAATCACAGCAATGGTCACAAAATCCCGGGTTGTGCATTCCATGGTTGCGCTTTCCCGACACGTGTCGGGAATGTACAGCCATGGAAAACACGGCCAGGAATTTGCGACCATTTTGGTTGCAAATTCCTGGCCGTGTTTTCCATGGTTGTGCATTCCATGGTTGGACATTCCCGACACGTGTCGGGAAAGCGCAACCAGGAATTTGCGACCATTTTGGTCGCAAATTCCTGGCTGTGCTTTCCTGGCTGTACATTCCTGGCTGCGCTTTCCATGGTTGTGCTTTCCATGGTTGTACAATAACCGGACTCATTTCATAGTTACTGAGCGTTATCAACGTAGAAAAACTACAAAAAGAAAGTGAATTAGCAATTTTATCTAATTTTCTCCAGCTCCCAACTTTAATTTAACTAAAAAAGTGACGGCTATATTTAACAAACATTGTTTTGTTTTCGTAACATTACCACGTCGTTTACGTGCTGCTACGCCTAATAAAAGATGGGGAAGGCAGAAAAGGGCACGGCTAAGTACATATCCAATAGAATAAAAGCGAAAGGCCTACAGAAACTGCGCTGGTACTGCCAAATGTGCCAGAAACAGTGCCGAGATGAAAACGGCTTCAAATGCCATACAATGTCTGAGACCCACCAACGGCAGCTGTTACTATTCGCTGATAACGCCAACAAGTATATAGACGAGTTCTCCAACGAGTTCCAGGATGGATACATGGAGATACTTAGACGTCAGTTCGGAACTAAAAGAGTTAACGCTAATAAAGTTTATCAAGATTACATCGGTAACAGGTAGGTACTCTACTTGTCTGGCCAAGAAGATGGAGTCAGACGGCTTAATGAAGGTCAATATTAGTTACATATGGATAAATATAGCTAGCTACAAGCCATGGGGTTAAATGAGTTGGAACAGCTGACTGAAAATTTCCAGGATTATTATTATTATAATAATAATCATGAGAAATATCCCGTTTTTAATATAGCTAAAAATTAATATGCTGTTTTTTTTCTTGTAGAGAGCATGTGCATATGAACTCGACTCAATGGGAAACACTGTCGAGTTTCGTGAAGTGGCTCGGACGGGAAGGCAAGTGCATTGTGGACGAGACCGAGAAAGGATGGTTTGTGACGTATATTGACAGGGACCCTGCTGCTATCGCCGCTATGGAGGCCAAAGCTAAGAAGGAGAAGATGGATAAAGATGATCAGGTAAAAAACTGGAGTAACATCGCTTATTATTGATTGAGCGAGCATTGAAGTCTATCAATCCAATGTTAGAGCATATATATGTACTAGCTTCTGCCCACGGCCTCGCCCGCATGGTACCCGGATAATAAGTAGCCTATGTGTTATTTTGATTTATAAGCTAAGGTAAGTTAAGTTTCATCAAAATCCATTCAGTAATTTTTGTGTGAAAGAGAAACATCCATCCTCACAAACTTTCGCGTTTATAATATTAGTAGGCAGTATGTTATTGCATATACATACATATGCAATAACATAATATATGTATACATATACTATGTATGTTTGAGATAACTGCTGAATAACATTTTTGTCATACTGGTTAGACATGACACTGGATTAGGAGGTCTGGAAGAAATGGGGAGACCTAGACAACCTTGATAGCGGGTCGGGTGATTAGCCGGCTGGGACGCAAGAGGTGCTGGTACCCTTGTAGATTACATTAATCAATAATACTAGCGCGCTCCATGCTCAGAATTTCACTGACTACATACCCAACTTTGAGATTCGACAAAATACTAAGGTTGTGGACATGGGTGTCCGCATTTATTGTGGCAAGGGACGATGCCTGATGACCAAAGGCAGTTACCAAATGGTGGCCAAGAGAGGCAACGCAGGCCATCTGCCCGATGGTCGAGCAGTGGATCATAATCGCAAGGGATCGAAAAGAGTGGAGATACAAAGAGGAGGTCTACCCAACAGTGGGTGCAGAAGGGCTATATGATGATGATAAGATAACTTAAAATATGTGGCTTTGAAATTTGGTGATGTCATTCAATCTGAATCTTGGTATCGAGACGCTAAAAGGGACATTCCTTAGATTTTCTGGTTCTGCATGTCGGTTTCCTCACAATGTTTGTCTTCACCGATTTGCGCAGAGTTAAATGGCACTCAAACATTTTCTAGTCTAACAATATGGTTTACGGTTTAAGATAATTTATCTCTCAAAAAATTTACAATATACTTACTGAGAAATATCAATATTCTTATACTACTTAACATGTAGGAACTACGATGCATTTTAGATGCAGTGAGAGCCACATGCGTGGCTAGGTAAGTAGGTAGGTAAGGCACCTACCTACACAAAGAGAAAAAATTATACTTGTTTCATCATGTCTTTAAACCAGAGTAGCTTCATATCCAGCGGAACGGTCACACTAACTCATGGCTATAGAGATGGCAATCAATTTTGACACTAGTTCCTTATTTTAATGGCCCATCTATCCAAAAAACGGAACGTCCAATATGAAACCAATTTTGTTCATTCGCATTGTCCATTTATGGCTCATCCAGCTTACAAATTAGCATGACATGATTCATCCCATCCGATGATACCAGCCATGGGAAATTAGTGTCCTATTGGACCTATTTGGCCCACTCGTTGAGGAGAGAAATTACTACCTAGGTGGTTATTTGCCTTCAGCCCACAACGGTGCCTGTCTACTACGGTAGGGTCGATATATGTATACATGTATAGATTCGTGTTCCTTTCTGCCTGTATCCTCTCTGTAAAATTGTGTGTGTCATATTAATGTATTTTTTTTCTTTCTTTTGTTTTCTCAGGAAAGGATGCTAGAGTTCATACAAAAGCAAGTGGAACGAGATAAGAGGAAGGAAACAAGCGAGGAGAAAGGTTATACAGAGTTTAAAAGAGAAAGCAGTCAGGAGAGAGTTAAGCTCAGTCTGAAGCGGAAAACAGAAGGTAATCACAAGTCAATATTCAACAACTTCAAGACTACCTCTGTGGCGCAGTGGGCGAAGGTCCGCCTGAGAAGCAGAAGGTTGCAGGTCCGATTCCCGGCGCGGCACAAATGTTTGTATGATCTGCAAATATTTGTCTCAGGCTTGGGTGTTATGGTACTCCTAGTTTCTGATACCCACGATACAGGGATGCTCTAGTGCGGGGTTGGGTGTTCGTTGTTTGTACACGAGTCAGTAAAAAACAAATTTTATTCTATTGTTTCAGATAAAAAATCAGAGCCCCTACCAATATCAGCCCTCGCAAAAAGTAAAGAGTCTTCTAGCAAGATACAGAAGACAGAGGGAGCGAGCAAGAAAACAGAGGGAGGCAGCAGGACCACAGCGCTGGAGGAAATCATCATATCTGAGGAGCGGGCCAAGGAGAGAGCCAATCGGTGAGGATTCTCATCAAATTTTCTATGTTCCAGTCTGAAAAGTTTGGGTGCCGATGAAATTACAGGCTCACAAGACTTTCCAACTTTGTCTTTAAGATGACTCCAACTGTGCAGACCTTGACCACACTCGTTAAAATGTATGAAACAAATGTATCCGTAATCACCACATGCAAGGTTTTTGTATGTGTATGTGTGAGTGGATTACAAGGTTCTCGTTCTCTCACTCGTTTAAATTCAATAAGACATCGGTGGGCAAGTAGCCAGCTGCGATGCAAGAGATGCGGGTTCTATTCCCGCTACGGGACAAATGTTTGCATGTTCTGCAGATATTGGTCTGAGTGTTGTGATACTGTGGTACTTGTAGTCCTGATACCCACGATACAGGAAATATTATTTGGGGGATCATTTTTTTAGGACTAAAAAAAAATATTTTAATTAAAAAATTGATTGTTATACATACATAATGTACCTCTGTGGCTCAGCGGTCGAATGCCCGTCTGAGACGCAGAAAGTTGCGAGTTCGATTCCCGCCGCGGGGCAAACGTTGGTACGAATATTTAATTTAATATTATGTATATACAAAAAAAAAATATATAAGTAGTATAATATCATGTACCTAGTTTCCATAATACAAGCGTTATTTCTTTATTTAAAATAACTGTTTTTCAGTTTTAATAAAAAAAATATTAAATCATATTGTTCCCAGAAAAGACTACTGGCTCACGGAAGGCATTATAGTGAAGATCATCACCAAATCGCTCGGAGATAAGTACTTCAAGCGGAAAGCTGTCATAAATAAGGTGATTGACAAGTATGGAGCGCAAGTGACGCTGACAGATGACAGCGTCAAGTTAAAGCTGGATCAGGTAATAAAATGTGTAGGTTGAAGCTAGGTCAAATAGTGTCAGCTAGAAGCCCTTACCCGCAGCTCGAAGAAAAAGAAAACGTAGCTGCTGACGACCTGATTGATTGATGATAAAATGTGTAGGTATGTTGGCCGTATATAGGGCATACAAGGTTGGAGATAGGTAAATTTTACCTTGACAAATTTGTGTTAGCGTGAAAGGAAAACTAAGCGTGAGGTGTTTGTCTAGACCCAGTCGATTAACCAAAACTGGTACGTACACAGCCCTCACTGGCGCGTAATGCAATTTCAGTAGTTTCGACGTGATGCGCGGCCACGATACACACAGACTGACAGACAAAAAAGAAAAAAAAAAATTGGCTTCAGTATCGATAAGAGTGCCTTCCAAAATTGTCTTTTTTAATAATAAGAATATAATAATTCTAATTCGATCTGTTACATTCTTATTATAATATAGATAGATGTTCTATAATGGGTTTTGTTCGCAGAACCACCTTGAAACGGTGATACCGTCTCCCGGTAGAGCGGTGAGGTTCGTCAACGGCGCGTACCGCGGGGCTGTCGGCGAGCTCAAGCAGCTGGACACCAAGAACTATTGCGCACACGTCCAGGTAACAACACATTAGGCGAGACACGTCGAGAGAACACAACACTATACTAAACACGTCGAGGTAACAACACTATACAGGACGCATTGAGGCCACACGATACAAAACTAGACACAATGAGGTACACAACACATTAGACAAGACACGTTGAGAGAACACAACACTATACTAAACACGTCGAGGTAACAACACTATACAGGACGCATTGAGGCCACACGATACAAAACTAGACACAATGAGGTACACAACACATTAGACAAGACACGTTGAGAGAACACAACACTATACTAAACACGTCGAGGTAACAACACTATACAGGACGCATTGAGGCCACACTATACAAAACTAGACACAATGAGGTACACAACACATTAGACAAGACACGTTGAGAGAACACAACACTATACTAAACACGTCGAGGTAACAACACTATACAGGACGCATTGAGGCCACACGATACAAAACTAGACACAATGAGGTACACAACACATTAGACAAGACACGTTGAGAGAACACAACACTATACTAAACACGTCGAGGTAACAACACTATACAGGACGCATTGAGGCCACACGATACAAAACTAGACACAATGAGGTACACAACACATTAGACAAGACACGTTGAGAGAACACAACACTATACTAAACACGTCGAGGTAACAACACTATACAGGACGCATTGAGGCCACACGATACAAAACTAGACACAATGAGGTACACAACACATTAGACAAGACACGTCGAGAGAACACAACACTATACTAGTAGACACAAGAAGCATCTAATTTAATCGTAGTACTGTACTGACCTCTTCGTCGCAGGTTAAAGACACGTCGAATTCACAACTCTATGCAAGACAAGAACGTCGAGGTAACGCAACACCAGCGGAAACCTAAAACATTATTATTATCCACCTTCCTATTTATTGAACGATCGAGCTAAGTGAGCAAGATCTCATAGTAATTATCTTATTTATCTTTTCAGATAACTGAAGGACCATTGACTGGAAGATTGGTGAAAGAAGTTCAATACGAGGATATTAGCAAGTTGGCTATTTCATAAAAATAAATAAATATACTATTAATTCGTAAGTCTTATTATTTTACATCCCCCTAACAGAATAGAATAGAAAGTGATTCATTTGTAAACAACAAAGCACAGAAAGGACAGGTTCAGAATAAAGAAATGAAATAGACAAAGATAAGATTTTTAGCAAAAACATAGACAAAGAGGAAGATTTTTGTGCTAATTAATAACATATTTCTACAGTGAAAAGGGAATATATCGGCAATATTCCCTTTTCACTGTAGAAATATGTTATTGTATGATGGCATTTATATATTTTAAGCACTTCAGAACATAAAATTAATACTAGATTTCTCAAACCTGTTTGTTGGTCGATGGGACTGGAACCAGCTAAACGAAAAAACATTATTTTATGATACCGATCGAAAGTGTATAACACTAGTGTCTGACCGAAACAGGGCTCAGCAGAAAGTTTAAATAATTCCAGGTCTTGGTTATAGCCGAAACAGATATTTATTCCGTTAAAATAAAAGGGGTTTCGTGGACCAATTTTGCAATAAAGTTCGCGACTTACATTGCGAGATTGGTCTCCACGACGATAAAACTGTCTAGCGAATTCTTTACCAACGCTGCCTTAAGGATCCGGCGTACAGCGCTCATAACTTAAATTCGAAGCGCGTCCAAAAATATAGCTATTTCGTTTTGACTGATGCAGGCCCGCCCGTGCTTGTGCGATAGCAATATTAGCCGTTCAGAATTTGTTATAAATTTGGTGGTGTTCCGTAATACCAAAAAAGATGAATGAATGATAGGTGTCCCCGGTGTCTACAAGATTTCTTGTGACTGCGGTAAATGCTACATCGGCGAGACAAAACGCAACATTTCTACAAGGCTCACCGAACACATACGCGCTGTGAAGGATTTAGATATCAACAGTTCCGCCATAGCAGAGCATTCGCTGGTCACTGGTACGACGCACTGTATCCGTTTTGATAAAGCCCGGGTCTTGGCAAGAGAAACGTTTTTCGTTCCTCGCAAGATCCGCGAAGCTATCGAGATAGGTCGTCTACCAAACTTTAACAGAGACCGTAGATAGGCTTTACCCGCCTGGAAGTCATGTCTGTATGGACTGCATGATAACGGGGTAGTCGAAGCTGACATTGCCACAGTGAGCGTAGCCTGTCTGGCTCCTCCAGGAATAGGGCATCGACGTGAGCAGTAGCGTAGAGGATGTAGCACCCCTACCACCAGTAGTTCCAACAACGCTACGAACACAATCGCCCCCTCCACTCGCGCGCCTTTATAACCGCGCACAACGTGCGGCAGCGCGTAGTGCACGGCGCGACGAAGGAGAAAGTCGCAACCACTCACCCTGATGAAGACTCTCGGAATGAGTCGAAACTTAGTCGGTGCCTTCACTGATAGTGCAGTACGTGAAAATTCCCGTTTTTACAATATGAAAATAAATGAAAACTTGTATTTTCCACATTGTGTTGTTATTCTGTAACTAGACAATATAACCTAACCTAACCAAACGATACGTAAGGTATTGTTGTTTTTAATACGAAACAAATATGAAGAAAACATGTCATGTATGACGTAAAAATATCCAAAATGCGATGCGTTTACATTTCATTTTAGGTAAGTATTTTGAAAAAATATATAGCAAGGTACGTAGATAAATACTATTCGAATGCAAATAATAACACAATATGGTGAAAATAAGCTCTAATTACAAATGACCATGGTATTACGTTTGTATGGGCAATTCATCCAACGCAGGCCTCTTAACAGTAAAATGCGAAGCCGGCAGCGGGGCAAGCTGTAGCTCGTATTTAATAAATAAATAAACAAATGTGTTTTGAAGCTTATTTTTTTATTAAATAACATAGTTTATTCATTCTCCTGGCTTCGGAGTCTGGCTGCAGCATTGGTGACTCGGACGCTGAGTTGCTGTGCCCGTTCTACAATGACCTTGCGTTTCTTGGAGGAGACTCCATGGGCAATCTCTGCGCAGTATTTCCTGGAATTATTGTTTAGCTAAAATTCTTACTCATTTATTAAAGGTTTCAACTACATTGTACACTTGGTTTTGTCAAATTGCTTAAAATAAGTCTATAGGTGTAATAAATTAATTATTCTCCCTAGGGTGACAGTTGGTAAAAAAGTTTAATCTGCCCTCTTTTTTGCGATAGGGGGGGGGGAGGTTAAACTTTTATAAAATGAAAAAGTTCTATCTGTCCCCTGTTAGTGACGGGGGGACAGACAGAACTATTTATTCCTGTAATCAGATCAGTTACAAGCCATTAAAACCGACAAGCCCAGTGATCAAATTTTAAATTGACGTAGTTAAATAAGTTGACGTTTATATAATTACTAGCTTCTGCCCACGGATTCGCCCGCGTGGTACCCAGATAAAAAGTAGCCTATGTGTTATTCTGATGTATAAGCTATATAACTGTAAAGTTTCATCAAAATCCGTTCAGTAGTTTTTGCGTGAAAGAATAACAAACATCCTCACAAACTTTCGTGTTTATAATATTAGTAGGATGATAGTTGTGATTTCAATTAATAAAAACTTGACTTTAGAGTATTGAATGATGGAAGTGCACAACAGTGCGTATAAAATTATGCAAAATTTAACTTTTCGTCTTGTACCCCCGCGACTACAAAAGCCCTATGCGTTTGCCTGTTACCATTTATCGGTTTTTTGTAATTGCTTTGTATGTCTTCACGGTTCTATCGCCACAAAACACTAGAGGGCGTTGCAACCGATCTCGGAAATACAAAATTTTGCAAAAAAAAAAAAAAAAAGAAACTATCTACTTTAGCATTTTACATAATAACGGAAGGAGAGTTTGAAACAGTTTTTTAGCTATTTAGTAGTAGTAGACACAGGAAATTGTGGGAATTACAGTGTGTCAGGACCATGTATGTCTGAATTATTTAAACAGTGTCTTGTTTTATATTGAAGAATTAAAAACATGTCAAAAAGCAGTTTTAAGTTTACTTAACATACATAGTCAACCAATAACTGGACCCACATAAAAATAGATTAAGTTGAGCTTAGCTTACGGTGGGTGTTAAAGTAACATGTATTAATTGTTTTAAATATTCAATTGTCAAATACTGAAACGCTTATTACCTGTTCTGCATCATGAGGATCTCCAGCTCCTTGACATTGTGAACCAGGACCTGGAAAGAATGGAGGACTCTTAGTATGTAGTTTAGACTTTTGCATGTTCTGCAAATATTTACTTCGCATCATAGTTCCTGATACCTATGATACAGGCTAGGCTATCCTAGCATAGTGGGTCATATGTTTTTATTATTATTATAAATACTTTCAGGTTTCGTTGGCTGGATTTTATATAATTATTAGTGAGACAGAATGGTTAAAAAAATTAAAACCTAGCTACTGCCCACGGCTCCGACCGCATGGTACCCAGGAAAAAAGTAGCCTATGCGAAGTTCTAGGTCCTGAAAAATACCTACTTAGGTATTGTTCAGGACCTAGAATTTCACCAAATTTCATCTAGAATCTAGATATAACTTAATTGATCTAGGTTATAGATGTACCATTTATGTCCAAAACGACTTAAAATTTGTTAATTGCGATTTTTTGCAATAGATTTCTATGACTTCAAAGATGGTTTTTATGTAGGTTTTATCGCCACAAGGCACTAGGCGGCGCTGAGAAAACACATCAAAGGTATTTTAAATCTTGCTAATATTTACTTTCTATTCCCTTTCGTCCCATCTATGAAGTCAGTTGGGAGAACAGTCAGGGAAACTGCACTATACCAGAATAATGTAGATAAAATAAAAATAATGCAGGTAATTTTTCACACAGCATCATCTAGCCCCAAACTAAGCAGAGCTTGTATTATGGGTACTACATGAAGGAACCACATACTACTTATATATTTTTTTTTTGTAAATACATACATATTATACATAGAAACATACACAAGACTAATATTTGCAGATCATACAAACATTTGTTCCGCAGCAGAAATCTAACACAACTTTCTGCGTTTTACGCAAGCCTTTACATACAGGGTTAACAAAAACAAAACAGACATCAAACAAACAATAGTCTGAAAGTCTACTAAGTCTAAGTAGTGTTATTGATAGAGGGGAATGTTTCTACCACTATGACCAGATAGCAATTTTAAAAGCATAACCGGAATAGGATTTGGTAGATTTACTTTAGCAAGGTAACAAATTGTAATTATCTTATCAAGGAAGAATAACACAGAGTGCCCTTGCAATGAAATAAGAACGGCCTTGTGTGAGTCGGAGTTAATTAAGCTTTTTATACTCACATTTGTGTAGTTTTTTTTAATTCACTTTAGGAAGGAGATAGATAGATAAACTCTTTATTGTGCATAACATCAATTTACAGTACAAACACAAGAGACTATAAAAAAAAATGCACAATGGGAGGTCTTATAACTTTTTTAAAAGAAAGCTATTTCTTCTAGACAACCTTAGACTGGAAAGAACAATTTAAAAGAAAGGGTTATCTATCAATTGTATTATCGACTGGGTAACAATGAGGGTCTATGCCGAATTTAAGACATGCAGAGAGTGAATAGTTTTTTTGCAGAAATACCAAAAAACAATCTGTCGTTTTTGCTGAGCCTCCTAGTGAGGTGAGACCATAAAACGTATCTAGGAACCATCCTTAAAAAAATACAAATTCATAGCAAAAAAAAAGAAATCTTACGTAAGAAGCTGTTTCAGAGATGAATGGTAAAAACCAAAACAAATAACAAACTCTTACAGCCAATCCTTACAATCATGACATGACACAGGTAAAATTTATAAATATGATGAACTAATTTGCATGTTGAATTCAGCATAAACCCTCTGATATTAGCCTAACATGATCTAAAGGTTCAGAAACTAAAAATGAGGTTACACTCACTTTGCGGAAACCGTTGGGTAGCATGTGACGGGTCTTCTTGTTTGATCCGTAACCAATGTTGGGCATCAAGAACTGACCCTTGAAACGCCTCCTCACTCTGTTGTCAATACCTGGAAATCAGCAGTAATGTGAAAATTTGAATACATAAATAATGCTGGGGATCTAGACAAATACCACTTTCTGTTGATGTTAACACCTGCGGAAAGATTGAATTGTATGGGAATGACATTAGCTGCAGAAATGTCACATGACAGCTGCCGAGTTTTACCTTTAAAAAATTGCATTAGCGTGAAAGGAAAAGTAAGCGTGAGGTATTTGTCTAGCTGCCCTGGTCATTTTTCACACAGCGTCATCGAACCCCATTCGATAACAACAAAATAGTTTAAATAAAAAACTGTTTCTACCACTATGAACAAACAGCGTGTCCAAGCTGTTCGGAATAGGATTTGATAGATTTAATTTAGCAAGGTAACAAATTGTAATTATCCAATTGATTTAGAATAACACAGAGTGCCCTTGCATACTAAAAATAACACTATGGTAACTTAATATTACAGGCTTCATATTAACTAGAGGCCGAGGAAATAAGCAATGGGCAAAGAATCTGATTCTAAGTAGTTAGTGTAAGTATGGGAATTAAGATCTGAACTGATGTCCCGCATAGGGGTATATTGTGCATTATTCCCCCTTCTTAGCCCAACTACTTAAAATAGCAAGGACTCTGAATTGATGGCAGCAGTGTTCCAGTATCCTCCACCAGATGGGCACGAAATCCACATGAATTCATTTTAGTATTTAAAATTCACATGTTTATATGTTGATGTTTCAATTGATATAAATCTATTATTGACTTTGACTTAATCATTTACGGAAGCATTCAACTAGTGAATTTCGAATATTAGCCAATCAATGAAATAAAATTCAATGTGAATAAGAACAGCATCACCTGTTATGAATTTGACCAGTTATTATTATTTGAGCTGTCGTATTATGGTAAAGTTATAGTTTAGTGCTTCGCCCTCTGATCAGCGACAACCGGCACCTCGGAAAACTCTAGTTCATAGAACAAGTTTTGTGATAGACATGAAAGGATCTGGATATAGTGATATGCGTGATATATATTCGCATTGATTATAAACGGAGTCCTGGTGATGGCCGAAAGATTTAGGTACGCACAAACTAACCTAACTTTCATAAAACTATCTTCGCGTAGATAAGGTGTTTTTGCTGAGGTACATTGATGATAAATTCATTTTTTCATAGAGTTTACATAAAGCAATGTATTTTCAATAAAATGTGAGAATGAAAAGGTTAGAAACAGAGTGGACTTGAAGTTCGGGCACGCGATCTTACCTCTCGGTTTACGCCAGTTTCTCTTGAGTTTATCATAACGATCCGATTGATGACGAATGAATCTTTTCGTCCTCTTTTTGACGATAGTGGGTCTGTATACTGGTCTGATAGCCATTTTGATTGTTTCTCAAGAAACGCGGTAGAGAACCACGCGGTGACACGGCCACACGAAAAGAAGGAAGAATAGACAACTTGTGACTTTTCTGTAATTTTGTTTCTAATGTCATAACTCATATGTCAAATTAGAAAGTTATTTTGTCTATGAATGATAAGGGCTAAACTTTACTGGTACTTGGTATAATTGGATGAGTCGGGGTTCCAGGGATAAACTTATACATGAATTAATAATTCGTCAAACCTTTGCACTAAAATTACCATTTTCAAAGTCAGCAATGTTCCTTTTTTATTCTATTAAATCATGCACTGATATGTTTAACAGATTGATACAGACAAAACTAGAAGGTACCTTTAGATGGTCACAGATACTAGCGATGGGCGTTGAATAAACAAACTAGTAGAATCAACCGTTCACGTTGAATCTACGCATCGACGATTCACAACTAGTTGAAATCGTAGACGGATAACTGACGCGAAGAGACGATGCGTTCACGCGTCCATAGAAGAGTTTATAATGAAACTGGAAAAGTATGAAGGGATTTTTTTTATTGTAAATAAATAGATACCTACCTATCTATAAATCGTTTGCAACGGTCTTTAGATATCCTAGCTGTTTTATCTGTATTTGAATAAAATGTAAGTTTTTTTTCAAATAGGCTTTCATAAAAAGAAAATTAAAATAATTAAATAAATAATGCTTAACATTTTTCACACAGCGTCATCTAGCCCAAAAGTAATGATAGCTTGTGTTATGGGAACTACATGACTGATATTCTACTTATATACATATTTTTTTTTGTAAATACTTATATATTATACATAGAAAAACACCCCAGACCCAAGACAAATATTTGCAGATAATACAAACAATGGTCCCGCGGCAGGAATTGAACCCGCAACCTTCTGCGTCTCAGGCGGACCTTCGCCCACTGCGCCACAGAGGTCGTCAAAAGTAAAAAGGAAGTTTTAAGTTTTACGGCACAATTCTTCGAAATTTATTAATATTCAAAGAAACGTGGTACCTAATAAGATTACCTACCTTAAGTTAGGTACGGTCGAGCTACATCAGATAAGCATCCTGTAGATACTATTGACTAGGTAGACATCGTCGCGAAATTTAGATATTCCGTCAATATAGCGAAGTTGAAACATCGACTAGTCGACGAATTCAACTAGTCGATGGACTAGTCAATGAACGAAAATTAACGGTTTCGTTTCGTTTACGACAATTACGTCGACGATCCATCGCTAACAGATACTATACTAGTATTACAATATAGTATGGTGTATCACTAATTAAATATCACTGGTACATATTTTAATGTTGTTGGCGATAAATTGAGGGTGAGGGTGTTAGTGAAAGAATTACCATGCATCTATTTACACCTAAACTATTTTACTCGGTATTACTCTTTAACATGAAATGCTAATTATCATTTACCTGTAGGTTTAAAATCATTGTGAAAAATAATAAAGCGTGTTGTATAAAATACTGGATTACGAAGGTTAATCGGGAACCTTATAAAGAGTGTCACATACTTTATTTTTCAAATTATTTATTTTGACTAAATGTAACAAAGTATGTACAAAAAAAATATATATATTTATATCCGGAAAATTACCCGGTTTATAGCCTGTGAAATTCCACAGACAAAAACTTTTGACAGCTCTCTCAAAGAAAACAACCCAATTGTCTATGCCACAGACGCCAAATGTCGCCATCGATCAATGACATTTTGTGTAGTTGAATTTATTGATAGAAAGCGTTCATGTAAATAATAAACAATTTTATCATAAAAGTCGGCTTCCAGTCGATATGTATGCCAAGGGCAAGGGCTCCACAGTGCCTTCGGACGCTCAGGCCCGTGAGAAATTGGCTCTGTATGTGTATGAGTACTTGCTACACGTCGGTGCGACGAAGGCTGCTCAAACCTTTCTGTCTGAAATACGATGGGAGAAGAACATAACGCTGGGAGAGCCTCCCGGGTTCCTGCATTCATGGTGGTGCGTGTTCTGGGATCTATATTGCGCAGCGCCGGAGAGGCGGGACACATGTGAACACTCCTCAGAAGCCAAGGCTTTCCACGACTATGGGTTCGTCAATTCAGGCTACGGAGTCAACGGTATCGGTCACAACGCAGGCCCGGCGCCTCCCAACGATGGTACGTACCTTAGAAACTCATTTACGCTCATAACCTCAGTTCTACATGCTAAACTAGATTACTGGGCCATGATATTTTCTTATCAGGGAAAGTAAATAAAAACAGTTTTCTGCTTATAAACTCTAGTTTATCGCAATCATTTTGCGACGATTAGCATTTGTGACATGATTTTCTTATAACACATCTCTTGCTGACTACAGCATGTATCAATTTCAACATGATTTAGAGAACTTGCTGATCAAAAGTTGCTGATTTAAATCTAAGGGTAGGAAGCAAAGAGCTAGAATAATTTTAAGGTCATAATTGTTATAAAGAACATGCCAATAACTTAAATCTCCATGGTGGAGAACTCAGTACCATATTCAGAATGCAGATCTGTGAGGATACCAAGAAGGTTATAGTCAGAGTAATGGCCAATCATTATATTTGGCACATGTTTTGTTTTGCATGTGATAGGTTGCAATCCCATTGTCACTTATTGGAACACTGATGTAATTTTTATGTAATAAGTTGTTTGTTTTTATTAAGAAAGGTGGCAGGCAGAATGTGGATGATAAGAGCTGAACACCGGGCTCAGTGGCGCATATTGGGAGAGGCCTATGTATAGCAGTGGACTGATGATGATGATGAAGTTGTTTATTGGTCTCGTAATTTTAAATTTTCTTGGTAAAATGACAACTGATTATTCTATGAGTTTTTGTGACCTTTCCATAGACTTATTTTTATGATTTTATTTAAATATACTATTTAGGAAAACCGCTGCAGACAGAACAATGGCCCAAAATGGAGCCTGGACATTCAAATTGAATAAATGGGTTTTATTGCATGAAGAAGTCATTATAAGGAAACTTGTTTGTCAAAATTGCGGCCATGCATGCTACTTTCCAATAGGTCATTTAAGCCATAAAAAAGGGTCTGTCTGACATCATTATCTAATGTTCATCTTTTCATTGTATGACTTCTACAAAAGTTCTTAGGTATGGATTTTTGTTGCTTATAATCTCCCTAACAACTGAACTGTATTGGACAAGGGATCAATATCATTCATGATCTAGAATAAGAGTCGAGGCAGAAGAGAAAGGAGGCCTAGCCTATTTCCAGCAGTGGGTAATACCGGGCTGAGATGATGATGTACATATGAATCACCGTCGGTTTCAGGTATGGGTGGTGGAGGTATGCCTCCCGGGTTCTTCCCAAACTCCCCGCTGCGGCCTTCGCCCCCCGCCCCCCATCCCGGCTCGCAGCCCTCCCCGCACGGGCCGCAGCCCCAGCTCATGGGAGCTGGCCAGCCGTTCATCGGACCTTGGTACTCCGGCGGCGGGCCTAGGGGCGCGGTCAGGATGGGAATGGGCAATGACTTTAATGGACCACCAGGTAAAGTTTCATCTCATCCGATGGACCAATCACATGTTTTAATTTTACGTTATGAAAATAAAATGTTTATTTTATTTTGTACTACATGCCACTTCCAGCTGCGCCTACTCTGTTACCTACTTAGCTCAATAATAGTAGCAAGTGGTTAATCAAACATTATTTCATCCTACCCACACTGCATGAAAGTTCTTACTACCTAAATTGTTATTGTTTGTTACCTACCTATCTTTTTGATTAATTAATCCTAACCTAGTTTTAATATGTACGATTAAGCTTTATGTTAAATTTAATTGATCTTTTGTGTTCTCATGTAAGTGAATTTATTCTTATGAGATATAAATAATCTTTAACCTGGTCGGTCTCATTACGAAATGTGGTCTAAACTTGAGTTCTGTCAGAGCCACTAAAACAAGGTTTAAATATACTTAATCAGAAAAAAGTATTATTGCAAAGTTACTAAGGTCTACAATTTAAATATAAAATAAAACCGCGGGATGTCCATTTGATTTAAAAAACACTTCAACATGAAAATAAAAAAGAAACATAATTTTGATTGGCTACCAAAAGAAAGTAGGTTCTCAAAAAGAGGTTGAGTTATGATAGAAATAAACTAGGTGACTGCCTGGTTTATTTTTTAGCAGTTATTTGTGGTCAAACCTCTTTTTGTAATGTCAAATATACCTTCGGCTGTTATATTATAGCATTCAATTTTAAACCCTGTTTCCTTTGCACAACAATTTGTCTTGAAAATCAGAAATCAAAAGTCTAAAAGATAAAGCACTGATTTAAACCACATTTCAAAGATTTAGAGTGATTGTAGTTTTTACTTTGGAAAAAAGCAGGGGCTATACTTTTTTAAACTAGTTTCTGCGCGCGGCTTCGCCTGCATGGTATGTTAATAAAAGTAGCATATGACCATCTCTCCAGGCTTCAAACTATGCCCACCAACTTTGAGTGAATCGAACCAAGGATTACAATTTTCCATACAAAGTTTAGCGCGTATGCGTTATTCCGGAATCTAACGAAACTATCTACATTCCAAATTTCATAAACCGGTTTAAATTTAATTTAGTTAGTGTACTACAGAATGGAGGCCAATATGTGATACCTATAGGTATCCTAAAATAATACCAAACCATGATAATTTCAATTCTATGTCTGAGTGTTATTTATTGAAGTATTTGTTGGCAGGTCAAGGAATGATGGGTAATTCGATGGAACGCGGCGGCAGCGGAGCGCTACTGGGGCCCCGGATGACGCCCCCGCGGCCCGGCATGGGGCCCATGAGCCCCGGGGCCTACGCCGCCGGCATGCGAGGCCCGCCGCCTAGCGGACCAGGTACATCTACCTATTATTCTTTCCTAGCTGTGCCTCGGCCCCCAGCCCCCTTGCATCGCCCGTCCGCTTTTTTACTTCGTTTTCGCTTAGTATCCCTTCTGACTTTTTTTATTTTTACTTGGCTCTTAAGGCTCGTAGCGTAATGTTAAACTTTCTCAAGAATTGGGCTGTAAAAAGCAAAAAGTTGTTTTAGAGATTAGTGTGTTAAAAGAAACAAACTCTTCAGCCGCAGCCAACCATTCGAACAATAACATAGATTCCACTCCATCCCAAGAGTTTTTAAGCGCTTTAAGGAGATAAATAATAAATAAATAAATAATGCTGGACATTTTTCACACAGCATCATCTAGCCCCAAACTAAGCAGAGCTTGTATCATGGGAACTTCATGACTGATATATTAATTATATACTTTTTTTTTGTAAATACTTACATATTATATATAGAAAACACCCAGACCCGAGACAAATATTTGTAGAACATACAAATATTTGTCACGCAGCGGTAATCGAACCCGCAACCTTCTGCGTCTCTGGCGGGCATTCACCCACTGCGCAGACAGAGGTCGTCATGTGATTTATGCTCGACACATCACTACGATCCGTACACTAAAAATCCGTAGAACGACTGAGTGTTTTTTTTTTGTTACAATAAAGCCGGTATTCCTCATGGACCAATCAATATGCACAACTAGGTGTGCTATCCCAAATATTCGTTCCGTTAGACACAACTTGGCAGAACTAGTTTAGCTATAAATGTTTCTTACATAGAAATCCTACTTACATTATAAACGCGAAAGTTTGTGAGGATGGATGTTTGTTACTCTTTCACGCAAAAACTAGTGAACGGATTTTGATGAAACTTTATAGTCATATAGCTTATACATCAGATTAACACATATACTACTTAATATTCGGGTACCACGCGGGCGAAGCCTTGGGAAAAAGCTAGTATTTTATAAACGCGAAAGTTTGTGATGATGGATGTTTGTTACTCTTTCACGCAAAAACTACTAAACGGATTTTGATGAAACTTTACAGTAATATAGCTTATACATCAGATTAACACATAGGCTACTTTATATTCGGGTACCACGCGAGCGAAACCGTGGGCAGAAGCTAGTGTTCTATATGACATCACCCTTTCTGGGTGTTCATAAAAAAAACCCTAACAATTTAACCTAGCCGATCTGCCCTGGAAGGGTTTTTCAGTTGTGCCAAGTTTTGTCTAACGGTACTAATATTTGGGCAGGTGTTCCGAAGACACTACCAAATATGCATGCTGATGGTACATGACAAATTAATAAAGTATTTTCATTCATTCATTGAACTAATGTTGATGATGGATCATTGTAACTTATCCAGGTATGCCGCCGATGGGTATGGGCCCGCGCGGCGCGTGGGCGGGCGGCTCCGGTGCCTCCGGGGGCTCTGCGCCCCTCAACTACAGCGGGGGCTCCCCCGGCGCGTACGGAGCCCCGCCGGGATCCAACGGACCCCCGGGACCTCCAACGCCGATCATGCCCAGCCCTCAGGATAGCAGCAACTCTGGTGAGGGCTCTCGTACATAATATTAATTATACAGGTCTTTCATAATCTAGCAGGTCTTTAGCAACCAGAAATGACTTATCCCTGTAAACAGGTCTCGTTGATAGCAATTATGCAGATCTTTCTTAATCTAACAGGACTTTAGCGATCAGAAATCACTTATCCGTGTACACAGGTCTCGTTGATAGCAATTATGCAGATCTTTCTTAATCTAACAGGACTTTAGCGATCAGAAATCACTTATCCGTGTACACAGGTCTCACTGATAGCAATTATGCAGATCTTTCTTAATCTAACAGGTCTTTAGCAACCAGAAATGACTTATCCCTGTAAACAGGTCTCGTTGATAGCAATTATGCAGATCTTTCATAATCTAACAGGTTTTTAGCAATCAGAAATGACTTATACACAGGTCTCGGTGGAGTGGACGGGATGAAGTCGTCGCCAGGGGGCGTGGGGGGCGGGGGTCCGGGGACGCCCCGCGAAGACTCTGGCTCGGGGATGGGGGACTATAATTTGAGTGAGTACTTCTAGCTATAAATGGGACGGAGGTGGAGCTTGACCTTCACAATATTTTTAGGGTTCTGAAGCGATTATGGCATAAATGGAACCTTCATAGTTTTGTACATGTGTACCCATCTGTCATCCTGATTTACCGCTTAGTTTTCAACGCGTTGAGACAGTTTATTAGAATTGTCAAAACAAATTAAAACAGGAGGAAAAAATTAAAAACTTCGCCCTTCCCCAATAGATGTAAAATGAGAGGTAATTTTTATCTTTGATATTGTTTGGAATATCATTGGAGTTTGAAGATATCTGAAAATCACTGGATTCGACTTTTCTTGAACTGTTTTTCATTTAAAGCCTCCATCTCAGAAATATAGTCTTCAAAGCTAAAGCAGTGATTACTGTGTAAAGCAGTGATTACTGTGTAAAGCAGTGATTACTGTGTAATTTGTAGTACCTACATTTTATTCATAAAAGAAACCGATTATATAAGGTTCAAAGAATTCCCACAATCATCTGGTTGTCTCGACACGGCTTGCTGAATCTCACACTTCATAGCTGTTTTAAATGGAAGACGGTTCCTTGAAGTAATGATGTCATTTATAGTTCCAGTTCTCATTTCCTACAATAAATCTATGGTTTAGTTATTAGGTAAAGTATTTTTTAAACAAATACATTGGTCTCCATTATGTGTTGCATTTTCTAAATCTTAATTTCATTTTTGTGTATTTCAACTATGTCTCTGGTGTAGCAAGATTTAATAGGACACAAAATATCAATAAAAAAAACCCTAAAGACCTACAATTATTGCCGTTTACTGGATGGGTTGAAATTACTTTTTTTTATTTTTTTTATTAGTAGTATCATCTGCAAGTTGGTCAAAATAAGCTCAAATACATTTCAATAGATTTTTCGTCAGTTTTAAAACTAGATGAATTTAAAACTTTAAAGTGAATTAACGCCGATTCTTCTCGCGCTCGACCAAGCGTAGTAGAATCGGGCCGTAAACTCAGCTTGGTTTTTCATAATCAAGAAGTTTCATCGTCCTTCCGTCTCCATCATCAGACCAGGGGGCTAGACAAATACCTCACGCTTGTCTTTCCTTTCACGCTAACGCAAATTTGTCAAGGTAAAACTTGGCAGGTGTCACGTGACATTTCCACAGCTAATGTCATTTCCATACCTACTAATTAATCTTTCAGCAGGCGTTAACGACAACAGAAAGTGGTATTTGTCTAGACCCCTGCTCCTTGAAACCATAATTATGTTGATTTACAACACTGTTCAAAACTAATACTGGGTGATTCATAAAAGACGGATCCAACAGAGCTTCAATTTCAGCAACATTCTACAATCTTATTAAACTCAGAAAATTACTTCATGATTTTTTTTTTATTATAAAAAGGCAAGCTCCACATTCGTTAGTATTAATGAATTTAAGTGTTATTGGCAAAATGCCTGTTATTAACTTCTCAGCCATTATCGATAATGAAAAGAAATGTATTAATTTTTCCTAAATAAGTACCTAATGCATTCGTTTACAATTTTTAAAAAATATTTTTGTAATGTAATTGTTATCTTTGTAAAATTGTTGTAAAATATTTTTCAAGTAACCTTCGACCAAATAAAATGAATGGACAGGCCTTGTATTTCTTGTGTTTTCTTTTTAATACCCTAAAGTGAGCTTAGCTCAATTTATTTTATACATCACATTGGCAGCTTTAAATGAATCGTGTACTGTTCTGAGTGCGAGGAAGGTTACAATTTATGCTTAGCGGAGAAAAATAGCATAATCGCTTCAAGATAATGAAGTTATTTTTGGAGCTGAATAGCATAGGTTTTTTTATTTATTCTTTTTAGTTTATAAGCAGGTGTTTTCATTATTTATTTGGTCGAAGATAATACTTATCTAGGTCGGATGGCAAAGTGCTTTCTTGAACTAGATTTCCGCTGCTCAAACTGCAAAGTGTACTATATCGTGAGAAAACTGACATGTATGAGAGAAAACTGCACTTGGTTTATGCAGTTTGCTATTGCATGGAATTTCATCTGGTTTGAGCATAGCTTGTAGTGTAGGCTATTATGAGTAGTGTTAAATAATTAAAAGAAAAATAATGCTCAAGGTTTCGCCGGCCCCGGTGGTGATCAAAACGACCAAACTGAATCGGCGGCAATTTTGAAAATAAAAGAAAGTATGCAGGAAGAGGCGAAACGTTTCGAGAAGGACCCTGACCATCCGGACTATTTTATGCAATGAGCCCTTTGTTTTTCAATGCCGCCAACTTGCCAAAAGAAATACATCAATTCGGTACCAAAATTTTAATATTCGTCTTTTAGAAAAATAAAAAAAAAGTATTTTGTCGTGATCTCATATTGCGGTTTGGTAAGTTGGCGTTTTTGCGTTCCAACGATCTGATTTGAGAAGTTCTTTTTAGTAAGCTTAAATTTTCCGTAGCTCATCTATTTATTTCTACTAATCTTAGCCCACTTGATGTTTTAGCCGTTTTTTTTTAATTTCGCGATTTTTTTTAATGCAATTATGTGATTTTTACACTGGCAATTATTAATTATTACATTTATTAGTTACGATGAGTATTTTCTATGTACGATTAAATTTTAATTAATTATCACACAGGAATTCTTAGTTTAGTGATTGTCTATGTATTAAACCTATGATATTTAGTTGTGTAGAGATTTATTTTATTATTTCGAATAATTTTATGTATTGATTTATACATATTGATATGTACTTTATTTTTTATTACTCATACAAGAATATTTGTATGTAGGTATGTGCTGTAGCAAAAGTTTAATGAAAGAATATTTTGTGCCTAACAGACACATAGTCCTGACCGCACACTAGGATTTTCCGTGTCGAGGGTATCAGGAACTACGAGTACTGTAGTACCAAAACATCCAGACATTTAAAATTCCTAAAAATAACATCTCTTAAAAATGTACTTATGAACACTTCATTATTGTGAAATCTTTGCTGCAGTATCTTCTATTATATTATTAAGACGACAAAAATGCCGAAAGTTCGGTACAAAACATCTCTTAGGTATAATTTGTTCATTTTATATATAACAAATACTTATAAAAATATCTTCCATTCACATTAACTAAAAATAAAATATTTAGCATATACATTTTATGTTAAGCTCTTAATGTTCCTAGATTTGTATTTTTTTATTTATAAGAAAAACCGTTGGCGTTGCACTCAGCTCGTCATATTTTTGAGAGAATTGTTCAAACATATTTATAAAATTATAAAATCAAACAAAATATACAGAGTATTTACCGTTATTAAAAACGCAATTTTAAATTATCTTCGACCAAATAAATATTAGTAGATAGATCGAAAGCTGTAGCGTAAAAAATGCGACTAAAGTATACTTCATTATCAGGTTTTAGATTAACTCTATTATCTATAGAGACAACTCTATTGTTCTCTATTGTTGTTACTCTATTGATTTCTACCATATTCTACCGTATGGTAGAAATCAATAGAGCATAAGCAACTACATTATGGGAATGATGTCGTAACACGTCCACTGCCTTTCCAATAAGGGACACAAGACCTACCGTGTATTGTTTGGTCGAGGGTTATTTAAGAATTAGTTATAAGCGCCACATATTGGCGAAAAACTCGATGTAAAAATTTTTGAACGATTTTCTCAAATAGCAGTTCCAATTTTCCGACACGTGAAATAAAAAAAAATAGGCAAATGCTACCAGCATTGTGGATTACGCATTTATTTAATCAACATATTGCTTTAATTAAACATATGCAGGGCAACACAGATCTCTAAAACGTCAAATGGAAATTTTATAGTGTTCCAAAAATGGAGAATCGATAATAATACTTAGAATTACTTTGTTTACAATTTTATAAGAAACCTCGATTAAACAGTGGGTGGGTGAATTGGATGATAATGAAAATCGAAGGTACCTGATTTAGATGGACCCTGTTTCCTGAAACAGCCTGTATTGTTAGGATTGATCGCCTCAATATTAAATTCGTGACCCACCACCGAATACGAAAATTCTACCGACTAAAGAATTGATTACGAATTAAAAATCTCTTTCCAACTCTACTTAAAACTTGAGTAATACAATTTGACGTTTTAAGGGCTCTGTGTCGGCTGTCAAGCGTTCAGAAAATATTGGACAAAAGATTTTTGTATGTACCTCACAAAATCATTATTTTTGGTTATTAGAAAAGACGGTAGATTAGAAAATATTCAATGCAACGCTTGTTTATTTCTTATTTTATTTAAAATTTTAAAATCGTTTCCTTATCTTTTAAAATCTAAATGTCACAATTCTGTAGAAAGTATTAACATCCATTGGATATTAAAAAATAAACAGAAACGGCAAATTTTTATTAATGTTGAATTTTATACAGCTTTTATGAGCAAGGTGTCCGAGCATTGTATAAGAAATTGTTTGGACATCATTAAATGCTTATAAATTTATGAAACCCGAGAGAATTGATAAAAAAATATAACTCTTTAATTCTTGACCACGCATACTTTATTATATTATACTAAAAACGACAACCAATATTTTCTGTACAAATTTGACCTAGGGAAATTTTTTATGAAGAAACATTTTATATCATGTGAAATGTATGTAATAAACAGTTCTTTTTTTATATTTCTGGTATTTTAAATGTAGAATAAGATAATTTTTTCTTGGGGTGTATGGAAATTTGTATAAAATAGTATATTTCTTAGAGTTTGATGAGATAGTTAAGTTCACGGGAGCTGTCGCTCTGTCCAAAATATTTACGTTTGGGTTCTTTTAGTGATAATATTAAAAAAAAATACAGCTCCAAACGTTTTCGGAAAGCAAAATCAATGTAAATAAAATCAATTTTATCGTGATCGATCGTATATGCTCGTAAGATTTTTTCCCATTCCACTTATATTTAGCTAGATTTATTGCTTCAGTGGTCTACCTAGTAGACATTTTATTTAAAATTGGCGAATTAAGTAAAAAAAAAACTAGTTTTGGTTTGTTGTGGGTTGGAAATTTAAAACAAATTTAGTGTCAAAGTATACTATTATTGCACTGAATGAACCCAAACAGTGTAAATTTAAACAGTGTTGAATTAAAATGTTAGCTTAAGTAAATCTTAGTATAATCAGAAATCTAGATTTCAATGCAAGAGTTTTTTTTAATAATTTAATCAGTTCTTTTTTTTAATTTAATGAATTAATGTAGTGTGAGGTTGTATGTTGTTTTAAGAAATTTATTTTCCTTAATTTTTGTGAGTTAGGTAAATTAATTATTTTTCTTATCGATGTAATGTTTATATACTTACATAAATAGTTATTATATATTAAATTGATGGTTTTATTTATTCTACGTTAATAACCTAATTGAAAAAAAAAATATTCTTTAGTTTTAAATAAATAAAATAAAATTTGTTTATTTCAGACAATTTACAGTCCATAGAGTGTTAGTAGCACATAAAAAAAACAAATAGACTTAACCTAGTTGTTAGTAAAAATGTATTAAAATAAATTATATCCTCTAATCTATGTAAATATTTAGATCGCGTTCCGGATAAGGCTTACCCAGAATGAAGAGGAACAGATAAAGTCCTCAGGATGCTGTTGCGACTGTCCCGTATTCTGCGGATCAGGGAGGCAGTTTTTTTGCGGATATTTGCGTCAAAACCATCAGTTTTATTTTATTTATTTATTTAGTAACATTGCCATTACAGAGCAAACAAAGCGAAAAAAAAATATAAAAAGATAAAAAATACAATTAACATTTATTAAATTACACCAACAAGCTATCATCATCATCATCATCATCAGCCTATATTAGTCCACTGCTGGATATAGGCCTCCCCTAATGAGCGCCATAGCGCCCTGTCTTCAGCTTGCCGCATCCAGCATCTGCCTGCAGTGTTTCGCAGATCGTCATCCCACCTGGCCGGAGGGCGTCCTAAACTACGTTTGCCGAGTCGCGTTCTCCACTCAAGAACACGTTCACCCCAGCGGTTATCGGTTCTTCGCGAGATATGACCGGCCCATTGCCACTTCATCTTGCTAATTCGTTGTGTTGAAAGTTATCGATATAGCTCAACGAATTAGCAAGCTGAACAAGCTATAGCAATATAAATATAATGATAGTTTATAGCAATACTATAGCTTAAAATAAACAACTTAACACATTCCTATGCATCTTATCCAAAAAAATAAAACCACATCCCTGAATTTTGGCAAGGACATCCTACTAATATTATAAACGTGAAAGTTTGTGATGATGTTTTTTACTCTTTCACGCAAAAACTACTGAACAGATTTTGATGAAACTTTACAGTAATATAGCTTAAACATCGGAATAACACATAGGCTACTTTTTATGCGGGTACCACGCGGGCGAAGCCGTGGGCAGAAGCTAGTATAAAATATATCAACATTCTCATCTGCACTTAATTTATTAATAGCGCGAAGAGCCCGTGTGAACGGGTATTTGCTGAGGTTGGTTCTTACCCCCGGAATTGAAAGTTGCTATGTTCAGATTATTGTTCTCGTTTCCGTTTCTTTATATTTTACGTTTTTTTATTGGAAAGTACCCACCTAGTACACGGTAAAAACTGATTTCTTGTAGAAAGACAAATTGCTTTCCATTAAGACATTTTTATTACCTCCAAGAAAATGATTCTCTCCCTATAGACGCTAGACAATAATTTCTTCGTAATAGTAAAAAATCATCTCATTTTATTTTATTTGTTACGAGATAAATAAATTTAATTCAAGAAACATATTGTTTTATTTAACACATTTATTTGATACGACATAAAATAAGTCTTGAAATAAACATATTTATTTTCAAGTAAGAACAAAATTGTGAAAAATATTGTCTTCAAAAAAGATAAGCAGTATTATTGTTTTAAAAATATTTCATTAAACTAAGAAAATATATTTTTGTAATAACCAAATATTTCGAGAAATCAGTCTTTCTTATTCAAAGAAATCCTTTTTATCCGTGTAGCATCTACTTTCGACGTGAAGACATCGCGAGGGAACAGGCAAGCCCTAGAAGCAAAAAATGGAAGACATGTACTCGTACCGTCAGTTAGTGTTCCAATAAGTAACGATGGGGCTTGCAGCCCTGTCACATGGAATTGTAACTATGTACTTGAAAAACGCATGTGCGTTTGGTCTTAGCTTCTGACAACCCCCTACTTGATTTCATCAAAGATCTACGCACTGTATGTGTGTATGTATGTATCTCAGGATGTCCATCCTGACACAAGCAAGCACGAAAAACAACGACTGAATCAAAGAAGTCTGTGCAATTTAACGTGAAACTATGTTTAAAAAAAAAACTTATCTGATCACAGAAAAATGTCTTATCCTGTAGGTATATTCATATTCATATTCATTTATTAATGCTCAAATGTACATCAGCTTAGGTGTTACATCAAAGTAGCTGTAGGGGAGTACATGGACCCTGTAAGGACGCTGCAAGTTCAGTCAATATTTATTAAAAATGAGTTAATACTTATAGCAAAATCGTAATTATGAATGTCAAATAATACATAAAAAATAAATTAAAAATAATCTTACTTTATAAATTGATTTAAAATAACCTATCTACCTACTTATTCCTACCATGCATGTCAATAATGTATGTCTTTGACGATGTCTGTGGCGCAGTGAGCGAAGGCCCGCCTGAGACGCAGAAGGTTGCGGGTTCGATTCCCGCCGTGGGACAAATGCTTGTATGAGCTGCAAAGATTCGTCTCGGGCTCTGGGTGTTTTCTATCCGACTAATATTATAAACGCGAAAGTTTGTGAGGATGGATGTTTGTTACTCTTTCACGCAAAAACTATTGAATGGAATTTGATGAAACTTTACAGTAATAGAAAGAAAGAAAGAAAGTTATTTATTTGACAACACCAAAGGACAGAAAGGACAGGTACACACTAAAAAATAAAAAAATAGACACAATAAATACCTAAGATTAAAAAAAAAACTGACAAAGAGTAGATTTATGTGCTAATTAGTCCCATCTGTGCCGTGTGGGCCAAACAGGTCCTGTCTCAGCTTAGTGCTGCTCCGCACAGAAGTGAGAAGCAGCGCTGATTTTCAGACAGGGCCTAGGAAAGGTGACCTCACAAACGCGGAAAACTCCTGGGCTACTACCATTTAAATCGTAATAATAACAAGAGTAAACAAAGTAGAAAGGTACATAAATTACATTAAATAGAGAAAGCAAGGAAAATATATTACTATAGTAGTCTACTGTAGTAATATAGCTTATACATCAAAAAAAGGACATGCTGTACATCGTTGCATGTTCGTCGCCAAACGCGAGTTCCCACGCACATAAGAATATGAAATCACGGGTAGTTACCTAAACCAGCTTTCTGAATATTATATTATGTGGACAGTTGAATGGAAAAGTGCAAACCTTTAAAAAGTAGAGTAAATTTTCAGACATTAATAATGTTCGTTCACATGTCCGGTTCGGTGCTACGACGAACGGTCTTACGCTGCTTTAATTTAACGACTCTTGAGTGTTTCATCGGATCATAGAAGAAACTCATGTTGGTAGGTATGTTGGTATGCTTGAGTTACTGCGAGAATGTCGTATGAGTGGTTGTATGTATGTGACAATTTCATTTATTTCTAAATAATTTTAATTCTAATTGTAATTTAATTTTTTATAATGTTAATATGTTTATTTAATTGTTTTTTTTAATAATTAGTGTAATGGGGTCTGTCCCGTTCTAATGAAATAAAGAAATAAATAGACGGAAGCCGTTTCAAACTGTAATTCAGTATTGATCTAGCTCAGTCTGTCGATTTATGTTAAGTATTTATTAAGTTGCTCGCCAGAGTCACAAAATTGACACTAATAGACTTTATATTAGTGTGGACTTGACACTAGTCACTACTAGTTACTAAAGGGAGCTACATTACACAATGTTAGGGTTTACTTATATAATATTACTATCTGTGCCACAGCCGCCCTCGGCCCACTACCACCGCGTGGTATCGCCCGTTCGTGCTATCACTTCTTTTGCTCGTCTCTTAAGGACCTTGCTCATCTCGTAACGTGATGATAAACAGCATATAACCTTCCTCAAGAATTAGGTTTTTAAAAACAAAAATATTTTTCAAATCCGACAGGTACTTCCAGGGAAGCGCGTTCAAACAAGAAAAACATATAAACTTTTAAAAACTTATACCTAAACGCGAAAGTTTGTGAGGATGGACATCTGAACAGAATTCGATGAAACTTTACAGTACCTATACATCAGAATAACACATAGGCTACTTTTTATCTGGGTACCACGCGGGCAAACCCGTGGGCGGAAGCTAGTTATTAGTAAGATCTTTGTGCTACTGGTCATAGATGAACCGCGCTTTCTGTGTAAAATTGTATGGGATAAGGGTGTTTCTGAGGAGCTCGGTCGGGATTTTAATTTGAACAATTTTAGAGCATCAAAACTTTTCTACTCAATTATACATGTCGTTGAAACAGTCAGCCACATAATAACAGGCACGGCTTTTGTCCGAGCTTTATTTGCGTTTCGCCCTAAATTATTAATCTAGTTATGAGTTGGATTCACATGGATTACTTATCAAGAAGCAGAACATAATGTATTACCAACTTGTACAGTGGTTTGAAGAACTTAAATTTTAAACGATTCGAAAAACGATAAAATCAAATCAGTATAAATAAATAACGGGTAGGTACAAGAGGTTAATAAGATATTTATTGATCTACTAAAAGCTCTACTGTAACAATTATCTAGCAAACTGTTTGTGCTATAAATTCTATAAAGCATTTACTTCAAGATAACATTAGTGTCATTAATATTTTGATTGTTGCATGAAAATCAAATCAAAAAAACGTTACGTAGAAAAAAGATTAAAATTAATTTAACACAAAACTAAAAAGTAGGAAGGTACTTACCTCCTATACTAATATTACATTATCATTCTCTTCCAGCCAACTTTTGGGTATTTAATTTGGTGGCTGTTTTAAGAAATTTAAGAAATCATATTAAGTAAATAGGTAAATGTTCGTTTATTGCACAGCTAAAAGTAACAGTGTATCTAGAGATATTAACTAATGCTGCATTTCATTCTCTTCCAGCCAACTTATCTGCAGTGTAAAAATATTGCAAGAAAATGCACACAGTCTAAATGTTTGAAAAATTGAGGATTTTATTTTACGTGTTCCTGACTTTGTTCATTCCATATTTGCTACAGGAATATATATCAGCGATTTTGGTTAATAAAATAAATAACTGCAATTGGTGCAGCTCTTGCAAGAAATGAATAATTAAAGAATGGAGATACAGTTTGTGTTTTTGCTGATCTTTCTGATTAACTTGGGGTGTGCTGTCTCCGAGATCAGTCTTAGATTTGGTAAGTACTGACTATTTAGCGACATCTCTTGCCACATGAATGAACTACGTTACATCACATCGACGCTTATCGAAGAGCAATGAACAGCTGATATACGAAGCATAGCGTGGTTACATGCTACTACATAAAAACCTACAGATAGCGCTCGTATATACTTAACGGACTCTAGATTAACATTTACCAGGGGCTCTGGACAAATACTTCACGCTTAGTTTTCCTTAACGCTAACGCAAATTTGTCAAGGTAAAACTTGGCAGCAGTCACGTGACATTTCCACAGCTTATGTCATTTCCATACAATTCAATCTTTCAGCAGGCGTTAACGCCAACAGAAAGTGTGGTCTAGGCAAATACCCCACGCTTACTTTTCCTTTCACACTAATGCAAAGTCAAGGTAAAACTTGGCAGCGGTCATGTGACATTTCCAATACGCTTAGTTTTCCATAACGCTAACGCAAATTTGTCAAGGTAAAACTTGGCAGCAGTCAGCTGTGACATTTCCACAGCTTATGTCATTTCCATACAATTCAATCTTTCAGTAGGCGTTAACGCCAACAGAAAGTGTGGTCTAGACAAATACCTCACGCTTAGTTTTCCTTTCAAGCTAACGCAAATTTGCTAAGGTAAAACTAGGCAGTGGTCACGTGACATTTCCAGACAATTCAATCTTTCAGCAGGCGTTAACGTCAACAGAAAGTTGGGTCTAGACAAATACCTCACGCTTACTTTTCCGGTAAATCGCAAAAAATAAGTAGGGATTCATATATCGACTTCACTGTTGCTAATCTAACGCCATAAGATATTCCCGGAGGAGCCAAAAAGGCCACACCCACTTACAATATCAGTTACGATTCCCGCAGACGACTTTTTCGTTGCCTTCACCGATATTACGGTACGTAAAAAAACCGTTTTACAATATGAATTATTGAATTCGGTTGTATTACAGTTATCATCGTAGAATCTCATGAGCAAGATTTACCCAGTGATATCGGACGAGCGTTGAAAGCAGTCGAGGAAGTAAACCCTGAACTCCAACTCGGCGAAGACATCATCTTCTTGGACCGGGAGAATGAAGACGAGAGTTATCGAAACTGTAAGATATTCGCAGAACCGACAACTGCTCGGAGGATAAAGGTTCTACGTAAAGCACGAACCGGATGACGCAGTGTAGGAAGGTGTTCCACCCGATGGAGCGATGCCATTTTATAGGTTACGAAAAGAGGTGAATGGAGACAAACCCATTCGTCTGTCACTCTTTTGGACCATGGCCACAGGCTTTTATGATTATGATCAAGATTCCAAAACACACAATTCACTTACACACTAACATACACATTCACAACACACTGTAATATACACAAACATTAAAAACCGTTGCAAAATTATAGTATTTCTAGTAGTTACATGAAAGGGGCCTATGGCGTAATTTAGTACCTTTAGTTACAGAGTTCCTTTAAAGGACACCACACCGGTAATATAGATATGAAATCAGGGTCACTAAGAAAAACGGTATGTCAGTGGCATGAAAAACGAAGGAATAGTATTTTACCAAACTATTAGACACCCGCAGGCATACAATACACAAACCAAACAATCACAAACAAACGCACAATTTTGTGAATACGAGGTTGTTGTTTTTAGTGTCCTCAGCTATTCCTAAAGGAGTCTCCATCATCATTGATCTATCATCATTGGCATATCAGATCTCATCATACTCGGGCAGGCCTGTAGCGCCGACGCTAATAGACTCTTTACAATATTTGACACACACACAGACAACACACCAAAACAATCACAACTAAACGCACAGCTTTGTGAATTTGTATATATATTTTATTTATTTTCAGTGTGCTCAGCTATTTATGAGTTTCCGTCATCGTTGATCTGTCATGGTCTCCACTCCACTCCGTCAGACTCAGGCGTAGCTGTAGCGCGGACTCTAAAAGACCCCCACAATATTTACTTAACTACTAGATACACACCCAAACACACAACACACCTAAACAATCACAACCAAACGCATAGTTTTGTGAATATAAAAATGTTATTTTCAGTATGCTCAGCTATTTCTAAAGGAGTCTCGGTCATCATTGATCTGTCATGGTCTCCGTGGGAGATGGCAGATCAGATCTCGTCAGATTCAGGCGTGCCTGTTGTGCGGACACTACTAGGCTCGCAGCAGTTAGTAGTAGCTATGGACGCATACTTGGAGTCGCGGAATGCGACTGACGCGGCTATTTTGCTGGAGAGTGAAATGGGTGAGTTTCTTTGACCATGCTACTAGTTAGATACAAAATATCTATATTGTGTACCTACAGAAAATAATTGGTATAAGGTTGAGTTTGACACCGAAGACCGTCGCCACTCAGCAATTACTCCATAGTATTTAACACTAACACTTTCCATCACTATAACGCTGATCTTCTGTGACTGTAGGAGCTAACATTTTTAATCTGTTTTCTGTGACGCCAATATGTGCGTCAGTTCATCTTGCCTTTGTTTAATCTGCGAGGGGCAGTTACAGTAGAATTTCAAAATGGCAGTAAGTAACGTCACATTTTGACAGTTGGCCCCCTAGCACTGAAATGTTACTCAACCTTTCTAGGATATTATTAGGACTAGGTATACCACGCTCTTTACTATTATCCTGCTGTTGTTTCGTTACCGTTTAGAGGTCCTTACTCGTGAGCACTGCCCGCGACCACGCTCGAGACTTTCGAATGCAGACCAAAAATGTTTTAATCTGTGGTTGCTCAGTTATAATATCTAAACCAAGATAATTTAAAATTGAAACTAAGTACTCCACCTTCAATAACGACATAAGGATGGATAAAAAAAAAATAGAGCTTTAGGTGTGCATACATCGAATAGAGATACGGCATCTCTTTACAACTCTTCTTAAATGTCATTATGGCCGTGTGGCTTTTAATCATAGATTTATGCTTTTTTTTATTTTGCCGTTGGCCGTAGGCATTAGGTATTTGCCCGTGGTTTAATAAGTTATTTTTGTATACTAACAAAATATGGACTACTAGCCTCTGCTCACGGCTTCGTCCCAGTTTACTTTTACTTTACTCCCAGGTACTTTTTTACCCGGATAAAAAAGTAGCATATGTTTTGTTTTAATGTATAAGCTATATTACTGTAAAATTTTATCAAAATCCGTTCAGTAGTTTTTGCTTGAAAGAGTAACAAACATCCATCCTTACAAACTTTCGGGTTTATAATATTAAAGGATAGGATATGTAGGATTCCCTGTTATTTGAAGTCGTTTTTTTTCTATTTTATGTCTTATAAATTATTATTATTATTATGTAAGATAATGTTCAAAACAAAAAACAGAGACGTAACACTTCCTAAACATCCCCATTTTCAAGCTAGAAGTTTAAGATCTAAGCCTGGCAAATAGAGTGCTATTGTATTGTTTTCATAGCCATTTTGATATATTTAGGGCAGGTTGACTGATGGAATTCGGCAGTTTTTATACTTTGTGCAATTCAACGCGTCTACAGACGTGGACAAGACCCTGTACCACCTGCTGGGCGCGTCTAATATACGCGTGTGGGTCCACGCCGGGCTCACGCGGGACTCTGCACGCGCGTTGAGCACCATGCGCCCTGAGCCTAGCTTCCACGTGCTCGTCGGAGACAGTACCTTCCTTCTACACACTTACGCAAGGGTAAGGATCTATAGGGTGTCCCGGAATGTGCATATAATGCTCATTTTCATGGTTTGAAACCCCCCGTTCGGGTTCAGTATACGTTTTCTGGGACACTCTGTATAATGCTTAACGTTCAATCAGTAAAGTTAAACTCAAGTCTCAAATTGAATTGAAGCATCATTTAAATTGAACCAGTAGTTGTGAAATGATCTGAAATGAAAAATGAGTTTATGTCTGTACCTAGGTATACTTATCCCAAATAAATAAATAATGCTGGACATTGTTCACACAGCATCATCTAGACCCAAACTAAGCAGAGCTTGAATCTTGGGAACTACATGACTGATATACTACTTATATACTTTTTTACATACATATTATACATAGAAAACACCCAGACCCGAGACAAATATTTGCAGTTCGTACAAACATTTGTCCCGCGGCGGGAATCGAACCCGCAACCTTCTGGCTCTCAAGCGGACCTTTACCCACTGCGTCACAGATGTCGTCTTTATACATTTTGTTTTACAAAAAAGGTAGAGGCCTCTACCTTTTGAACATTGAGTAGGTACTAGAAATATGAAACAAGGTTTAACAAGTAGCGTGTGCGTGTAACCACCAACAAAAAATAGATCGAAGTTTTAAAAATTATAACTTTAGGAGTTGAGGCAACTTCGGGCTCTAAAATAACGTGTCTCGACATGTCTTTGGCACTTTATTTGTGCTTTTCGCTCTCATGTCACAGACTCGTTCCTCACGCATGGCGCGTATTTTCACATCGAGTCCGATTTCCTAACCTTCACATCTTCGAAAATCATAAAATTAATGTACAGGCGGTAAAAGAGAAGCTTGTTCGTCGCGATTACCGTTGGAACCTAGTGATCACAGACTACAGTACTCTGGACACCAGCTCCCTCATAGTACCCACCATGCTACTCCAAGTGGACCCTGGCGAATGCTGCAAGCTGATGAGGAAGGAAAACTGTGAATGCTCAAAGGATCTACAGGTAGGCTGGATTCAAATCAAGTCTACAATGTCCACTTTCTGGTGACGTTAACGCCTGCGGAAAGATTAATTCGTATGGGAATTACATTTAGCTGTGGATATGTTACTTGACAGCTGCCAAGTTTTACCTTGTCAAATTTGCGTTAGCGTGATAGGAAAAGAAAGCGTGAGATATTTGTCTAGCCCCCCAGGGTGTGTAGACAATTACCACTTTCTGTTGGCGTTAACGCCTGCGGAAAGATTGAATTGTATAGAAATGAGATTAGTTGCGGAAATTTCACGTGACTTCTGCCAAGTTTTACCTTGTCAAATTTGCGTTAGCGTGAAAGGAAAGTTAAGCGTGAGGAAGATTTAATTGTATAGAAATTACATTAGCCGCGGAAATGTCACGTGACTTCTGCCAAGTTTTACCTTATCAAATTTGCGTTAGCGTGAAAGGAAAGCTAAGCGTGAGGTATTTGTCTAAACCCCAGAGGTAGGTATCACACGTTGCATTGATTTCAAAACGCTCGATGGACATTTCAACTACGGATATTATCATTGTCGTAAATTTATGCTTCATCATCAATAACTCCCATGAGGTGAGGGATACTAGAACGCTGCTGTGATCAACCCAGAGTCCTCCGCTATTTCAAGGAGTTGGGGTCAGGTTAGAAGCGGGAAGTGCACAATACACTTGGTGTATTTTGCACCAGAAGTGTGCTTCTATGTGTGTAGTGTGTAATTCTATGTAAGACTAAGGTTTGCCCTAAGTCTTACTTATATAGGATTATAATTAAAACTATTAACATTGCGCACAAAATGCTAAATCTATGCAAATAGACAATATGGGGATTATTTGGGCCTTAAGGTCTACAGGATGTACCAGATTATGTATGTTATCCCGAAAAGTGGTCTCCACATGATACTTTTCAAAGACTTCGTAATGAAAACTTTTATGAGTAAACTCAATTCATTAATTAAATAATAAATAAATAATGCTGGACATTTTCACACAGCATCATCTAGCCCCAAACTAAGCAGAGCTTGTATTATGGGAACTACATGACTGATATACTACTTATATACTTTTTGTTGTAAATACCATATACAAGGTGTAACAGAATGCCCCTATAAGGCAATGTAAACAAACGCTTAGGGTTGTCGCAAATTTCTTAGATAATTATAATTTTACTTTTGTATGGGAATGTGAAATACGATGTATTCAATTTTTGCACACGTCAAAGAATTCACGTGCTTGGTCGGAATAAATCCTCTCTGGACTAATAGGGGTATAAAGTAACACGTTGTATACTTAGAAAACACCTGGGTGTTTTCTCGGGTCTGGCCGAGACAAATATTTGCAGATCATACAAAATTTAACCCGCGTCGGAAATCGAACCAGAATCCTTCTGCGTCTCAGCCGGGCTTTCGCCCACTGCGCCACAGAGGTCGTCAAACTAATTTACACCTTTTAATATTTGTAAGTTTAAAGAATTTAGGTATATCAATAAGTTATGCCCCACTTTCAGCGTAAAAAGCTGATCCTGACCTCCCTAATCCAATTGCTCACGGAGGCGTACTCCAAGTTGGAATCCTTCCTCATCACGAAGGTGGACTGCGAAGACCCTGGAGGGATGATGAACGGCACCAAGGAAAGACTGTTCAAACAGCTAGCTGATGACACTGTAGGAAACGAAAGCCTCTTCTACTGGGATGCTGGGAAGTAAGTGAAACTAGTTGTACGAAATAAAACTTGCTTGGGTAACTTTTACTCATTTTGTTATGAGAAAATATTAATTATACAATGGCGAAATAGCCGCTATCTCCATTTTATACACAGGAAGTTCGAAGAAGAAAAAAGATGGCAGGAAACAATTGCCACAATACAAAATGTTGACTGACCATAAAGTGTTGTTTAAACTTATTTTCTATGCTTTAGATTGTTCTAAACACTAGTTAAATAAATAAAAGAGATAAAGATAAGATAAATTTATTAAAAAAGGTCTGGTAGGTACAGTGATGTTATAAACAATATAGAATTACATAATATTAGTTTTATGTAGGACCTTGACGAGCTCTGTTCTCCGCACTAGGTCTCTATCTAGGAGCCTGTGTTGCGGGGTTACAGCTTCTCACCTTGGACTCTCAATCATAACTTTATACAATTATTTCCTGCATTTATAAAATAAAATGCTGGGTATTTTCATACAGAGATGATTCTGTGTGAAAATGCCCAGCGTTATTTATTTAAGCCCCAAAGCAAAGTAAGCAGCAAGCTCTGCTTACTTTGCTATGGGGCTTTATTTTTCTTATTATGGGAACTAAATGACTGATATACTACTATTATATATATATTTTATTTGGAAATACATTCATATTATACATAGAATACACCCGTGACAAATATTTGTTGATCATACAAACATTTGTCCCGCGGTTGGAACCGAGCCCGCTTCGGTTGCTTCTCAGGCAGTCCTGCGCCCACTGCGCCACTGGGTTTTCGAGGTAGTTTTTTTCCCAGCCTCATTTATAAGGTCAAGATCACACAACGGGCTATGGAAAAAATCTATGCTCGGAGTCCCACTACGCGATTAAAAATGAATATAATTAGCATGAAATGTACAAGACGCGACGCGGAAGGAGAGCCGCGATCACTCAGCCTGATGAAGACTCTCGGAATGAGCGGAAACTTTGTCGATGCCTTCTATGTATAATATGTATGTATTTACAAAGAAAAAGTATATAATTAATATATCAGTCATGTAGTTCCCATAATACAAGCTCCGCTTAGTTTGGGGCTAGATGATCCTGTGTGGAAAAATGTCCAGCATTGTTTATTTATTTACTTAATTAAACACATAAAAATTCCCGTCATATAATACGAATGAAAATGATATAGCTCTCAGAATTAGCATGTTGAATGGCAATAGGTAACTCGCAGAACCGACAATCGTTTGGGGATAAACGACTACTAATGCGCGCTTGTGAGGCAAGTCGCTTTAATAAAACTTTTGAGTTTTATTACAAATTCTAAAATTTCTGTACAAATTCTGTAGTAGTATTCAACATTTTGGAATGATCACGGGATTCCAAGACGCAGAGTCTATAGCCATTTTCACCATTGAAATTAAGGTAGGTATTTCTTTATTTGGGTGTTCCAACAATCGTGAAGATGGCTATATAGACTCTCTGCGTCCTGGAAAATAATGTTACGAGCTCGGGTTCGGGATAAAATAATTCAGTCCAATTATACATCAATGAACACTGTATTAGTAAAATCACACTATATAAATGACAACAAAACAAATAACACAACGAAACTACACAATTAAAACAAAAACACTAAAACACTGTATCACTAGGTACAACACTGGCACAACTGTCCCTACACTAGTCACTGGGTATCGCTTATTTATCACTTCAAAAGAACTGCCCTACCACTCGGTCGGCGCGCTTATAATATCCCATAAGGCGTTTCTTCCGGAACATTCTCGTAGGGGGGCGTGGCCTGCCCGCTGCCTTGCCCCTCAAACTACCACCTTTTGCTAGCGCGGTTAGTGCCAGACAATACTAGATGGCAGTAGAACAAGTAGTGCGTCCCGTTGATAAGAGATGGCGCTAGCAATAATAAAGGTAAACGCAATAAAGAGCCGCAAATAAAATTATAATTAAATCCTTCGTATACCCTTAGGATACACCCTCCAAGTTCCAGGTCTCTAGGACCCACGGCTTAGGCTGTGCGTTGATTGTCTAATGCTTGACTAGTCACGGAACGATTTTATATGTTTTAAGTTGGTATCTAAGTTCCCGCCGTTTTTTTAAATTAACATTTCGTATGCCATTCAATGTTTTTGGCATAATGTTTTAAACCATTCGAAAGAGGATGGCTTGTTCCATTATCTCGTCAAATCATCGCATACATACGGCGGGAGCTTACTTATTTCCCATACCTAAATTCTAGGTCTTCGCTCCTTCTTCGTTCGCGATTCGTGCTGTCCACATATTCGGGCGCAGACCTGGAGACTGTGGCGAGCTGGTCTGCGGATGAGGAGTTCAGGCTGCTGCCGGGAGTGACCTTGGAACCGCTGAGAATGTTCTTCAGGATTGGGACATCATCTGTAAGCTGACATGCTGGATCTATTCTACTAGCTTCTGCCCACGGTTTCACCCGCGTGGTACCCGGATAAAAAGTAGCCTATGTTTTATTCTGATGTATAAGCTATATTACTGTAATGTTTCATCAAAATCCATTCAATAGTTTTTGCGTGAAAGAGTAACAAACATCCATCCTCACAAACTTTTGCGTTTATAATAGAAGTAGGATCTAGGGAAAGATATTAAACTATTATTGTTTATTGAACAGGCGATACCCTGGACCTATCCGAAGATCGACTCTGATGGAGAACCGATGTACACTGAAGATGGGCAACCGATCTACGAAGGATACTGTATAGATCTTATTCAGAGACTCTCTGAGGTAACTTCTTTTCTTTACTCATTTTATCATGTACTAGCTTCTGCTCACGGCTTCGCCCGCGTGGTGTTCGAATAAAAAGTAGCCTATATGTTATTCTGATGTATAAGCTATATTACTGTAAAGTTTCATCAAAATCTGTTCAGCAGTTTTTGCGTGAAAGAGTAACAAACATCCATCCTCACAAACTTTTGCGTACCTGTTGGGTATTAATATAATGATAAATAATGCTGGACATTTTCACACAGCACTATCTAGCCCCAAATTAAGCAGAGCTTGTATTATGAGAACTACATGACTGATATACTACTTATTTACTTGTTTTCTTTTGTTAATACATACATATTATACATATAAAACACCCAGACGCGAGAAAAATATTTTTATACAAATATTTATGCCGGCGTGGAAATCGAACCCGCAACCACTGCGCCATAGAGGTCGTCAATATGAATGGAATATGGAAATACGAATGTTTTTGTTTCAGACGATGGAGTTTGACTATGAAATAGTGACGCCGAAAACTGGGGGTTTCGGTAAGAAGTTGCCAAACGGAACTTGGGATGGCGTTGTGGGTGATTTGATGAGAGGGGTGAGAATTGGAATCAACCTTTTTTTAGTTACAGCTGAAAATCAGCGTTGGATGTAAACTTATCCAACACATGCTGAGCTGAACACCTTTTGGTACAGACTACATTCAACAGCCTTATTAGACACATAAGCTGTGATGAGCCAAAGAACAATAATATATTGTGTTCATGTTAGATTTAATACCTGTACTTGTCGGTTTATGTATGTTTGTCTATATTATTGTTTGTGACAAATAACCGTTTATTTCATTCCATTCCATTCCGTTCCGTTCCGTTCCGTTCCGTTCCGTTCCGTTCCATTCCATTCCATTGATTGATTGTGCATTAATTTATAGCATACCGCATATCACAACGTTATCAACCGGACATACGCATATTTACCGTTTGAAAACTTATCATTTTTTTAATAAGTATGTTGAAATATTATTAAAAAATAGATCAGTCAAAATCAAAGCAAATATTAATTTAATCATTAAAATCACAAGGATCACTTTGAAACGTCTACTGCCTGTTCCTCCGCGACCAAGCCAGGAAAGAAAGGCATGAAAACAAGGCTGGTTATTCTTTTTAATAATCCTTTTACAAAACAATAGGTACCTATATTTTTTATCGAGTTGGAGCATTTTCAATCCCAAGAGTTTCAATCCCAAGTTATCATCTACATAATCAGATATTTTATAGTATGCCTTTTTATAAAGTGTTTGTTTAATTACGTTTTTATATTTGCTTAATGACAATTTTTGTATATCTCTTGCGAGTTTGTTATAAAAGTAGGTACTTAATCATTTTTTGAATTATATACATAAGAAATAGTATGTTATTTTAATTCTTATTTCTGTATTACTAAACAAATAATGAATTCCTTATATTTCAAGGTATATAAAAAAACTATGATTTTTTAGGAGACGGACATGGCGGTTTCCGCTTTGACGATGACAGCAGAACGGGAAGAGGTCATCGATTTTGTACCACCTTACTTTGAGCAGACTGGAATTCTAATAGGTAACACCGCCACCGCCTGCCACCGCCAGTTTGACCGGACGTCTATTTTGATGGAAGAAGAGGCAAAACTACTCAAGAAGCGTTGCAACATAATTTTCAAAAAAAATCAGTCATTAAAAACGTTTGTCGTCTTAGCGTCTAAGGCAGTTATGGGCAAAGTACGGACCGTACTGTTTTGATTCGGCCCGCAAGCATCGTTCTCAATCCGTATTTGTTACGTTACTTGTAACAACTCGAATGCTCTCAAAAATAAATGGAGACCCGTATAATGTTCGCGTTGTCATAAAACATTAAAGTTCTTAAGTTATTATTTATGTACTTCTAATATTCATATTGTAAAAACGGGAATTTTCACGTACTGCACTATCGGTAAAGGCACCGACTAAGTTTCGACTCATTCCGAGAGTCTTCATCAGGGTGAGTGGTTGCGACTTTCTCCTTCCGCGTCGCGCCGTGCACTACAATACAATATGAATAGTACAATGTGAATAGTTTTTGTAATATGAATAGTCAAGTTTACTTCTAATATGTATATATATATTAATAATAATAATGCTGGTGATTTTTCATATAGCATCATCTAGCTCTAAACTAAGCAGAGCTTGTATTATGGGAATTACATGACTGATACACAAATAATACAGTTTTTTTGTAAATACATACATTTTATACATAGAAAACAGCCAGACACGACACAAATATTTGTAGATCATACAAACATTTGTCCCGCGGCGGCAATCGAATCCGCAATTTTCTGCGTCTCAAGTGGGCTTTCGCCCACTGTGCCATAGAGGTCGTCTTAACTTCCCAAATGTGTGGTTTCCAGTGATCCGTAAGCCGACCCGCAAAACATCTCTCTTCAAGTTCATGACTGTCCTTCGAACTGAGGTCTGGCTCAGTATAGTGGCGGCCTTGGTACTAACCGGGTTCATGATCTGGTTGTTGGACAAGTACTCGCCATACTCTGCGCGGAACAATCCCCAGGCCTACCCTTACCCTTGCAGGTTAGTTCCTCAAAGGTTTGCTGGAAGAAAACACTTTTTAGTTAGGGTTAAGCTCGCTTTGTACATGTCCTATATGCCAGTTTTGAACCAATTTAAAAAAGGAGGGGGTCCTTTGTTTTGTCTGTATTCTCTCTGTGGGTAAAATAAAGAATATAGAAAAAAGTTCCGACATCCAAGCTAGATGGTACTTAAAGTCCGCTGCAAACTTGATCATAAACTTGATCATGTATGGCCGGCATAATTCATGTATGACAGACAATTCTAACGTAGTCTTTGTTGGGTTGGCAACAGCCCATCTTACAAAAGATAATGCGTTAGCATCTATAGTAAGTCTAGGTAAAGCTAATAAGGGTTATTTCGCTTTTCCTTCCGTTGAATTTAAAACCATATATAAAAGGGATAAAGCAGTGCCTGATCAACTGTTTAAAAATCTTAATAAGTAAGCCCTTTGTTCCTTTGAATTTAAAACCACATATAAAAGGGATAAAGCAGTGCCTGATCAACTGTTTAAAAATCTTAATAAGTAAGCCCTTTGTTCCTTTGAATTTAAAACGACACATAAAAGGGATAAAGCAGTGCCTGATCAGCTGTTTAAAAATCTTAATAAGTAAGCCCTTTGTTCCATTGAATTTAAAACGACTCATAAAAGGGATAAAGCAGTGCCTGATGAACTATTCAGAAATCTTAATAAGTAAGCCCTTTGTTCCATTGAATTTAAAACGACTCATAAAAGGGATAAAGCAGTGCCTGATCAACTGTTCAAAAATCTTATTAAGTAAGCACTTTGTTCCTTTGAATTTAAAACAACACATAAAAGGGATAAATAGTGCCTGATCAACTGTTTGAAAATCTTAATAAGTAAGCCCTTTGTTCCTTTTCAGAGAGTTCACGCTAAAAGAGAGTTTCTGGTTCGCATTGACTTCGTTCACGCCGCAGGGCGGGGGCGAAGCACCCAAGGCGCTGTCGGGGCGCACGCTGGTCGCCGCCTACTGGCTCTTCGTGGTATTGATGCTGGCGACCTTCACTGCCAATCTCGCCGCCTTCCTCACCGTCGAGAGGATGCAGGTACATACGCACTTTGGCTGGGTAAGACGGACAGGGGCTAGACAAATACCACTTTCTGTTGGCGTTAACGCTTGCGGAAAGATTGAATTATATGGAAATGACATTAGCTGTGGAAATGTCACGTGACGCTGTCAAGTTTTACCTTAACAAATTTGCGTTAGCGTGATGGAAAAGTAAGTGTGAGTAGTTTGTCTAGAACCCAGGTGTTATTATATATGTATACTTGGCTTGCTAATTAAGAATAATAAACATTTATCTGACAGAGGGTCTGGGTGTTTTCTATTCTATTATTTCTGGATATTTTCAAACAGCATCATCTAGCCACAACCTCCTAAACCTCCAAAACGCCTTCCATCGATTTCCTGCTCGCGTTGATGTCTCGTCCTGACACCGCTGTCCATGTCTATCCTGTCGTCCTTTGGTTGAATCGGCATTATTTTATCCCACTTCTGACACCAAATTATTACGAGCTAGGGTTCGGGATAAAATAATTAAGTCCAATTAAACACAAAAATTAACACTGTTTTAGTAAATCACTATAAAAATATCAACAAACAAATAATACAACGAAACTACACAATTAAAACAAAAACACTAACATACTGTATCACTAGGTACAACACTAGCACAACTGTTACTTCACTACACTAGCCACTGGGTATCGCGTCGTTAAAACTTCAAATAATTCACATTCATATCTTCAGCGCGCTTATATATCCCACAAGGCGTTTCTTCCGGAACATTCTCGAAGGTGGGCGTGGCCAGCACGCTTCATTGTGCCTCAAACATTCGAGAAACTACCACCTTTTAATAGCGCGGTTAGTGTCAGACGATACTAGATGGCGGTATAACATGTAGTGCGTCCAGTTGATAAGAGATGGCGCTAGTGTATCGTAACTTAGCAAGCCGCGCACGTCACACTATGTAATATGTATACATTTTTATTAGGTATATTATAAATAGAAAACACCCAGATCCGAGACAAATATTTGCAGATCTTCTGCGTCTCAAACAAAAAAGGTTTTCTACTGTAAAAGAATAAGGTCTTTTGCAGACACCGGTATCATCACTAGAGCAGCTAGCGCGTCAATCCCGTATCAACTATACTGTGGTCGAAGCATCGACCATACACCAGTACTTCATCAACATGAAGTTTGCCGAGGATACTCTGTACAGGTGAGCTAAAACGGTGAAGGAAAACATCGGCAATATAGAGTGATAACACTTAACTGCACACCATATTAACACGTTTCCTGTCCATGCACTGTATACGTATAGGTAGAGAAAAACCTGAAAATATCCGGATTTAGACACTTTAGGTGGAAAACAGCGTTGCTGAGCCCTCGACATTTTTATTTACACACAGACATACCTTCTTACTATACCTACTATTTTAATTACTTATTATTATATTGTATTATACCTAAGCAAGGTATTTTTGTTTAAGTGTAAGTAAATAAATACCCTTTTATTATAATTTTACTTGTAACTAACTAAATAACAAACAAGCAATGTAATCAAGTCTTGGAAGTCAATTTAAACCTATTTCTGATAATAATTGTCGTATCGAAATGAAACTTTGTATGTATATTTACATACAAAGTTTACTATACTTTGGACAATATGATAATTTGGTATTTTGGAGCTATTTTGTTGATGGAGCCAGGAGGTGGATAGTGGAAATCTTTACTGGCTACTATAGTTACCCTCTCGAGTTTACACTATTGTAGTGTAACTACACTATTCTATAGTTTTAAATTTATTATCTGTGAACGGAAAAGGAACGTCACTAGAACGATGTCGTTCCGTTTTGTTTTTGGAAAATAAACATCTTTTCCATGTTTTCTTTCATCGCCAGTTGACTTTTGTACCCGTTTCTGAATAAACGTTATTAATTTATATCTATACTAGCTTATGCCCACGGGTTCGTCCGCGTGGTATCCGAATAAAAAGAAGCCTTTGTGTTATTCTGATGTATAAGCTATATTACTGTAAAGTTTCATCAAAATTCGTTCAGTAGTTTTAGAGTGAAAGAGTAACAAACATCCTCACAAACTTACACGTTTATAATATTAGTAGGACGACATAGTTAATTATCTATCTATACATAACAAAATTGTTAGGCCTAATATCTTAGGCCTAACAATTTTGTTATGTTGTAATTTTTATGTAAAATGTGTCTAATTATATTTACCCGCGATCTAAGGAGCTCGTATATGCATTTGACGTTTATACTTTGTTTGTATGTCTGTTACCTACTATTTGTCTCACAGGGTGTGGAAGGAGATTACATTGAACGCTACTTCAGACCAGTCTCAATACAGAGTGTGGGATTACCCTATCAGGGAGCAGTACGGACACATCCTTCTAGCTATCAACGCGTCAGGTGAGCCTATGTGGGATCAGAATGTAGGTATTCGATTTTTTTATGAAAATGAGGTGTTTGAGCGATGGTACGATAGTATCCGAACGTGAAAATGTGAATGTGAATGGGAACGAATTGAATGAATGAAAAGAGTGAATCTTAAATATCGGAACGGACGAGCGAATGGAGTTGAGTTTAGAGATTGGTCCACAGACTTACAAGAGTTATGGCAATATTCAGCATGTAGTTTTCATTTAAATCCAATGATCCTCCATTGCTGTTCTATTATTTAGCTACCCCGCCATATATTTTTTATCATTTTTTTCAAGTCCCGAAACGTAAACAACCAAATCAGTGTTGCCACCATAAAAATATGAATCTAAACGAAAACATACAGATTAATTATAAAAGTTAATTATCAACAATTAACAATTTTTTACCATTAAATCTATGACTAATTTATATTTATTAATCAAAGGGATTAGCTACGATGTGCGGCATGGTGGTTGAGTGAGCAGTCGATAACATAGTATATGTTTTTGTATACATTTTATTATTTACAACTTTTTTATAATTTTCTTAATATGTGTAACTAGTGTTTGATGATAAAACTGTATTCACAGGTCCTGTACCCGACGCTAAGACGGGTTTCCAACAAGTTAACGAACATACAGACGCAGATTTCGCATTCATACACGATTCTGCTGAAATAAAGTAAGTTATGCCAGTGTCATGCCGGTTGCTAGCATAAAGGCATACCAGCCCCCCTGCCCCCCCCTGCGTCCCTGCCCTGCGTCTAGACAGATACCTCTCGCTTAGTTTTCCTTCCACACTAACACAAATTTGACAAAAAAATCTTGACAGTAGCCACGTGACATTTCCACAGCTTATGTCATTCCCATATAATTCAATCTTTGCAACGCCAACATAAAGGGGTATTTGTCTAGACCCAGATGTAGCACCTGGCGTGTTTTTAGTTTTATTCTAAAAATTATAGGTAAAAATAACAATTCCGATGATTAGGTATGTAGGTATGTACATTTATAAGTATAATAATATAGTTTCGTTTCTTTGTGAAAAAAATTCAAAATTGAATACAAGGCTTCATCTTTTCATGACTGAAAAGATGAACCCGGGGATACGACGCCGGATGTTTGTTACTCTTTCACGCAAAAATTACTGAACTGATTTTGATGAAACTTTACAGTAATATAACTTTATGCATCAGAATAACACATAGGCTACTTTATATCCGGGTACCACGCGGGCGAAGCTGCAGGCAGAGGCTAGTTTAAAATATATGACTGTTCAAGCTGGCATTTCCTTATTGCACAAAATTACAGATAGGTATAACTTTTGCAACCATCATGTTATGAAGATATTTTTTACTAAAAACGGGATATTGACCATGCTTTGATGTGAGTTTGAAAGTTTCCCGATATTTCGGCACAAAATGTTATAAATGTTAAGTGGCAGACAAAGCAATCTACCCTTTTTCTCAGTCTTTTATTGATAAAAAATACCTTGGGAGAGGACGGAAGATAGCGCGCTACTTACCTTCACGAGGTCTACGGCTTTATGCTGAGCCCCATCACAATTTTTGGCTACTTACCTCATCAGCACCTCATAGTTATATACTTAATTAAGACGTAGTTCCAAATAAATGATTCCAAATAGATAATCTTTATATCTATCTAGTAAACTGATGGGTATTATTTCTTTGCAGATACGAAATCACTCGTAACTGCAACCTCACAGAGGTTGGTGATGTTTTTGCGGAGCAACCCTACGCCATTGCCGTGCAGCAGGGCTCCAGGCTTCAGGTATATACTAGTGCAAAGACCCGTGACTTCGCCCTTGTTATTTCTAACTAAACTCCATCTTACTTGCAGCCCGTAACACACAGCCCCCCATTCTGTATCTGAAAGTCACTCGGTGACGAATGTTTGAAATGTGAAATGATTAGGTATCACAAACCCATAATCTGTGGCCATTTATTTTGCTTTTGATTTATGGTGTAGGTAGTAGGTACAATAAAGTATTTTTATTAATTCATAATCATTCATACTTTAGCAACCTTGCTCGTTCGACCTGCCCCCCATTCTGTATCTGAAAGTCACTCGGTGACGAACGTGTGACAAGTCAAATGATTATCACAAACCCGTATTCTGTGACCAAATTGATAGTAACTACGTGCAAATGATAATCTTTTAACTTGTCTAATGTTCGTTATCAAGTGACTTTCAGATACATAATAGGGGGGCAGGGGCATTAATCTAAAGGACGCTTAATTATTAAGCATGACAGTTCCATTCAAAAAACCGCACTGAAATCAGAGCTACAACAAAACTTATAATACCCCTGTTTTAGTTGGGGGTTATAAATAGTTTTATTTAGCCTAAGGCCCAAACTCTCCTTTAGGATAAACACTAATATAGGACACCTAAACTTGTACTGGCCTAAACTTGTCTCCATAGTAACATTCTTTTTTTTTCTCTCGTTTCCGTAACTTTGCCACGATGGCGATGGCGATAGGTATAAGTACCTACATTGACGTAAACTTTGACAACCATTTGAGAACTTATTCTTATAATAACCCTTTTTAAATTGGGCGTTAAAAATAGTTATTTTTTAGCCTAAAGCCTAAACTCTCCCTTAGGATAAACACTAATACAGGACACCTCTGCACTGGCCTAAACTTGTCTCCATAGTAACATTCTTTTTTTTTCTCTCGTTTCCGTAACTTTGCCACGATATGGCGGTGGTGATAGGTGACGTGAACTTTGACAACCACTTGACAATCTATTCCCTTTGATAGATTGATACGGTCGATGACTCTAGTGGTTCATTTGAAATACTCAATTATGTAAGAAGTTATGCCTTTAAGAAAACTTTTTAAATGTGTAATTTATTTTGCAGGAAGACCTCTCAAGAGCTCTCTTGGATCTTCAGAAAGAACGATTCTTAGAGCAATTGGGTGCTAAGTAAGAGCCATTTTTATCTTGTAGTTGAAGCCTTTGTCTAGCATTATTTCTCTCAAAGGGGTAGACCGATTTTGTTGCAGTTTTATTTCTTTGAAAGACTTTTTCATCGGGACGGTTCTTGGGTAATTTCTATCGCCAAACGTCACCAGGGAGCGCTGCAGTATGTGATCGAATTCATACCGATTGTAAATAATGTTGATTTTTGTAATAATTTTGGTATCTTTTTGTTTTTAGATATTGGAATGAGACAGCGAGGCAGTCATGCCCTGATGCTGACGAATCAGAAGGGATCACTTTGGAGAGTTTAGGTAAGGATTTTCTTTTGTAAATGTACATAGAAAACACCTAGTCCCGAGACAAACATTTGCTAATCATACAAACATTTGTCCCACGGCGGAAATCGAACCCGCAATTTCAGGTGGGCCTTCGCCCACTGCGCCACAGAAGTCGTCGTTAAAAATCATTTCGTTACCCGCATTTCTCGTATAGGTCATATGCCAGTTTGATAAAAGTACGAGATAACAAAGCCATACTGTACGCGACGCGACCCAATACGATGCTTCATGCTAGTGCTTGACTGTTTCAAAAGTAACGAGTAAAGTAACGATACGATAGTAACGATTGCTGATTGTTTTAGTAACGATTACCGACGGGTACACGATTTCTCGTTACTTTTACAGCTCTTATTTGCTCTAAGCAGAAATGCGGGACATATAATATACGTCAGCGTTTGTTCTATAGGACATGCCAGTTTCCTCACGACAAGTTTTCCTTTAATCTGCTGAAAATAAATCTATACTAATAATAAAGCTGAAGAGTTTTTTTTTGTTTGAACGCACTAATCTCTGGAACTACCAGTCGGATTTGAAAGAATATTTTTGTATTTGATAGCCACAAATCTTCATAAAGGTTATAGACTATTTAACATTACGCTACGACCTTAGGAGTCGAGCTAAAAAAAGAAGCCACGGGCGGGCGATTCGACGCGGTTGGTTGGGGACCGAGGGTGGCCGTGGCATAGCTAGTCAAAATCAAATCAAAAGTTTTTATTACAGACAATACAATCCATTTTGTTAGTAGATACTTGAGACTACTTGTTAGTAAATTATGTGATGATAGAAATAGTTATGTACCTACATAGAGACATTCTGCGACGGGAGATGATCAAAGAATAAGATTATATGGATTTCACTGATTGACCACCCTCCGCACAAAATGTCTCCAAATAGGAGATGTCGCGAACATTTCTGCGGCACTACAAAAACGCGGCAGCCTCAACAGTATCCTGAAAGTAGGTATTATTATATTGGACACGTAGGACATCTAGCGATCTTTTGGTAAAGCTGGTCCATAGGTTACCCGTGTAGAAGCTCTGACAGGACGCCTTAAAAAACGTTATTTTTACTTCTTCAGTACAGCGAGCAAACCTACGGGCCAACATATTACCCAAGTAGTAGTAAATTAATAAAATAAATAAACAGCCAAGCAGATAGATGCATAATCTTGACCCCACACTAGAACTCCCTGTGTCACGAGTATCAGGAACTTCGAGTACCGTGAAACCACAACAGCCAGACCCGGGACGAATATCTGCAGATCATGCAAACATGTCCCGCGGCGGGAATCGAACCCGCAACCTTTTGCATCTCTGGTGGGCTTTGCAAAGTACATTTTTGCAAAATTGTAAACACCCAACGTGTTTTTTACGTCTATTGCAGCACTTCTAGTGACTTGTGGGTGGTATGATTAGGTATGTTCCTTAAGAAACAAATCGATACAATAGATAGATTCTACTTACTTATTCTTTATTGTACACACAAATAAACAATTACAAAAAGGCAGAATTAAATCACATGTACAAAGGTGAGCTTAACCCTAAAAAGAGTTTTAGAGTTTTAATTATTCTGTAAAATAGGCCTTTTATTATCGCACCGGCGGCACCTCGTGCCACACACACCCACCCGCTTATTAAACTTTCAAGGTGGAGTGTTCATAGCAACGCTTTTCGGTCTGGGTCTCGCTATGATAACCCTAGCCTGGGAGGTCTTCTACTACAAACGCAAGGAGAAGAACAAAATACAGGCAGTCGACGCTACCTTGGAGAAACCTGCTTTTGTTGAGACCAAGAAAAGTCTGGAAAAGAAGGTTAGTAACCAGTTGGTCCTTCATATTGTAAAAACGGGAATTTTCAGCTCACGTTTTTGGATTAAAATAAACTGTTGGTTTTGAAAAATTATTTGCTCAATATTGTGAGCCAATTTAATGTTGGGCCATGAATGATGATGATATTATTGAACTGTTTACTGTGTTAGTAATCAAGGAATCTTACGAACATTTATAATAAATAATAATAATGCAGGTCATTTTCACACAGCATTATCTATCCCCAAACCAAACAGAGCTTGTTCTATGGGAACTACATGACTGATATACTACCTACTTATTTACTTTTTTTGTTGTTTTATACAGATTATACACAGAAAACACCCAGGCCCGAGACTACAAACATTTGTCCCGCGGCGTATTTATATAACTTTTTAGTAACAATAATTTGTTACTAAAAAGTTAAAAGATCAGATAGCATTTTTAATATAACCACTCTTCTATTTGCGTTGAGGTTGGAGGTTATACGTTTTATAAAAAGTGTAGTCTATTTTTTGTGAAAGTATTTCTATTTGTTCCAGGTTGCGGAAGGTGTAGCGAAGTTACGGAAACGAGAGAAACATATAAAGAATGTTACAATTGGTGACAAGTTTAGGCCAGTGCAGGGAGAGGTGTCCTATATTAGTGTTTATCCTAAAGGGGAATTTAGGCCTTAGGCCGAGTACCTAGCTATTTTTAACCCCAACTAAAAAGAGGGGTATCATAAGTTTTGTGTTTGTTGTAGCTTCGATTTTAGTGCGGTTTTTTTTAATGAAACCCTCATACTATTTACATACATACATATAGTCACGCCTGTTTCCCGGAGAGGTAGGCAGAGACCAATTTCCACTTGCTACGATCCTGGCATACCTCATTCGCTTCATTCATTTGCATCAAATTCTTCATACAAGCTCGGCGGTTTAGTGTTTACTTCTGACCTGATTCTCTAGAATGTCTTCAATTTGGTCAGAGTACTAATTTATTATGTTAATTACTAAGTAAGCAATGTTTTTTTTTAAATGACACAGACCTAGTCCTGATTCCACATTAGGATTTACTGTGTCGTGGGTATCAGAAACTACGGGTACCGTGGCACCACAACATCCGGACCCGGAACAAATATTTGCAAAACATGCAAATACTTGTCCCGTAGCGGAAATCGAGTTCTCACCTATTTCGTCGCAGCCTTCTACTCGTCCGCCATACCACAGAGGCCCATGATTTTGGCTTATTCAACAAATCCCCTGTAAAGGGGATTTCTCGACTTTTATTTTGATGATTTGTGGATCTAAATTATCTAAATAAAATACATTAGCTCTGTTAAGTTTTTTGAAGAGAATCGTTGGCGCTAGAAACTGGTTGGAGCTATATTCAGTTTTGACGGATTCCATGGTCCAAAGGATGTACATGATATCATTATAAAATGTTAAATAACCGACTTCAACTAACTGGAAGTTGATAAATAGTCCAATAAGAAATTTTATCAGCCACAAATCCTTAGTGGGATTTATTCATAAAATGTACACGAGGGCACCACTGAATAACCTTACCCATTTAAAAAAGAAAAGAATAGTTAAAATTGGTTCAGAAATGGCACAGATAACACACAAAAAACATACATACGCATTGAAAACCTCCTCCTTTGAAGTCGGTTAAAAATTAGGCTAAGACTCTTGAATTATTGATGTAGACATTTTTTAAATGAACAACGCATTTGTGGCGTAGTCAATTAAGTTTCTCTTGAGTGTACGCAAAAGTAGTTATAGAATATCTATGATAGAAAATTAAACAACTAAAATCATTAACAAGATATTTTATTTAGAAAACAAATGCATACATTCTAAAATCTAGTACAATAGAACACTTTTTTATGACTCTTAGGAGGATTTTTTTGAGTAAACTCCCGTTTCATTCTATGTTAACTTATTTCAGCCCCAGATGTACATAGTAAATGGATAAACAGTAGCTTATGTACGTGTATATCGCTTTCTTCTTCGTAATGGCTTAACCGATTTGGATGGGATTATTATTGCCCGTCTAAGTTTAGGCAAAGAATTAGGCGTCTCTTACTGAATTCTAGGGGACAACAACTGGAATTGCTTTCACAATCTGAATTCAGAGCGTCTAGAGATTTATTAAAAAAATAGTACTACGCCCCACTACATATGCTTATATACATAATGTGGGCTATATGCTTTTATGCAACTATAATTGTATTTAAAAAAAAAACAGAGTTTCGTCAATTCGGTGGATAGAGATGGCGCAAAACCGTTCGTCATGGCACTCTTTAGGGGAATGAATGAATGAATGAATGAATGAATGAATGAAAATACTAACAAAATAAACAGTAACACAAAGATACAATTTGAGGTCTTATCGCTTAAAAACGATCTCTTCCAGACAACCTTTGGATGGAGAGGATTATATATGATTCTGAAGCGGCCGGGGTACTTTATAATTTGTGTAAACTACCTTAAATAATATCATGCATAAAACATACTACAGCAGAATATAATAAATAATAACATATACCAACCTATTTTATATACATAAATAAATAAATAATGCTGGACATTTTTCACACAGCATCATCTAGCCCCAAACTAAGCAGAACTTGTATTATGGGAACTACATGACTGATATACTACTTATATACTTAGGCTGTTATTTATGATAATCTGAATTCAGAAAGATATTCCGGGCGGTTAAATCCTTAATTAAGACTTCATTTTCAGTTTCTACCAGAAAACCCTTGCAGTAGGTTTTTCGACCAACATTGTATTCGTTTCAAAGACCTTTCTACCGAATTCGACTCTGAAATGGTCGAGGTTCAAAAATTCTCCATCGTCTATCTCTTTTATAAGTCTTCTGACTCTGTCCTTCGTTTTTTCCACGAAGGAGGCGGCGAGTTTCATTTCTATCTCCGAGTTTCTTACACCGATGCAATATGACCTAGAAAAAAAAATCACTAGTTAGGTTAATTTATCTTGATTGGTTTTATAAATAAACTAGCTTCTGCCCACGGCTTCGCCCGCGTGGTACTCGGATAAAAAGTAGCCTACCACGCGGGCGAAGCCGGGGGCAGTAGCTAGAACGAAGTATAGGTAAATATACCTTGAGGCACGCGCTAAGACCGCCGTCATTGCTAAAACTTCTGTCGCAGCCTCTGCCAATCTTGATAATTCTCTGTAACAGAACAAGATTTCAAGATTATTTTCATTAATTTATTTAGTTTTATTTTGGCAAAAACAGTCACATAAAAATACATTGCCTATTTATTGATGGTTGCATTAACAACAGACGAGGAGTGCCCAAAAGTAGTTAATAAATAAATAAACAAATAAATAAATAATGCTGGACATATTCACACAGCATCATCTAGCCCCAAAGTAAGCAGAGCTTGTATTATGGGAACTACATGATTGATATACTACTTATATATATCTATTTTTTTAAATACTTACATATTATACATAGAAAACACCCAGACCCGAGACAAATATTTGCAGATACAAACATTTGTCCCACGGCGGGAATCGAACCCGCAACCTTCTGCGTCTCAGGCGGGGGCCTTCGCCCACTGCGCCTTAGAGCGCAAAATGCAAAATTTAAATGTGAGCGTTAGATTATGTTATTTTTTAATTTATGTGTAGGTCATAGCAGATATGTATGACTCTCCCATATTGAAATCTTTCATTCACGTCCTGATTTAATAGTCTCACAGAAAGCCGAATCGGGACATGAATGAATGATGATGACATTGTTGGATTTAATGAATGTATTTTAAAATAAGGATTTGTACTGCGACGACCGCGGCTACCTTATTGCGGTGCGCTAGCGCCATCTCTTATCAAATTGACGTACTACTTGTTCTACCGCCATCTAGTATCGTCTGACACTGAGACGGTAGTTTCTCGAATGTTTGAGGCGGAGCGAGGCAGCGTGCGGACCACGCCCACTACTAGAAATTACTAGAAGAAACGCGCCCTTATTTACGACGACGACGGGATATATAAGCGCGGCGAGCGGTCCGTACAGTCAGTTCAGAGAAAGATTGGAATGTGAATATTTGGAAGTGATAAAGAAGCGATACCCAGTGACTAGTGAATACAGTGTTTTTGTTTTCATTGTTCTGTTTGTTTTGTTGTCATTTTTATAGTGTAAGAGGTTCGACTATATTTGTATTTGTATGGAGCCTGGCACACCTACTGTCCGCCATTGTGAAAAAAACTTACGAGATATTATCATTGAATACTTTTTGTTTGTAATCACTTACTCTATCGATTGGCACATGTTTCATCACTGGCGGACAGTAGGTATGCCAACGAGGCTCGATGCTCTTTGCTATTACCGTGTTCTTTTAGTGTACAATTGGACTTAATTATTTTATCCCGAACAGTACTAAAACTTACCTTATGTAACTTACTAACAAATTATGATTCAAGTTATCTTAATAAATAAATAAATAATTATTATTATTATAAACACGTGCACATCACCAGTTTTATAAAAATTTAGCGCTAGTTTTATAAACATTAAGTTTTCATAAATACTCAGTGAAATTCATAATATTTATTTCTTTGAATCGTTCCCACAAAGAGTTACGAGGATTTATTTTATAAATGGCACGTATTGACCTTATTTTGTTAAACAAAAATTGGTTGGATATCTACTGCCACCCCCCACAGTAAGATAGACTTGACACTAGGAAAATAGCAGATATATTACTAAAATTTAGTCTAAGTGTCACTGGCCTCGATTCTGTAGTACACTAACTAAACTTAATTTAAACTGTTACTCTTTTTTACTGATAGTGCAAGCAAATAAGAGATAGCTAAAATTTTAGTGCTGTCAAATTACTCAGTTTTAAGTTTTTCATACAAATTTAGTCGTAATTTCAAAACATGCTGACTATAAACATGAAGAAAAGCGGCGCGTAAACTGATTTGACAGGAGTAAAATTCTTGCCATCTCTTTCTTGCGTACACAATCAGTAAAAGAGGTCGACAGTTTAAATTAAGTTTAGTTAGTGTACTACAGAATCGACGCCATTGTAAACCTACATACTTTAAATGTGAAATAAACATTATTATCCTACTATATAATATATTTATTATAATATAATATATTTATTATATTATATAGTAGGTCTGTGTGTGTGAATGTTTGTTACCACGTATATCAGTAACTACTAAACCAGTTTTGATGAAATTTGGAATGTAGATAGTTTAGATTCTGGAATAACACATTGCCTAATCTTATTTTCGAAAATCAACCCCTAAGGGGGTTAAACAGGGTGGTAAAGTTTCTATGGAAAAAAAAGATTCCTTGGTATGATTCACTCAAAACTCGGTACAAATAAACTTTAAAATCAATAATGAAACACGTATTTTTTTTATTTTTCAAAAACTATTCTTTGGGTGTGTGCAATTGAGTTCTAAAACTTTGTATGGAAAATTGTAACCCTTGGTTCGATTCACTCAAAAGTCGGTGGACATAGTTTGAAGCCTGGAAACGGTCATATGCTACTTTTATTATCATACCACACGGGCGAAGCCGCGGGCAGAAACTAGTATTATTATAGATGTGGCTTCATCTATTAAGCTAGCGGATAAACTTGTTTATTTCTTACGTGTGAGCGGTGCCGACTTTCTGTCCATGTCTGCTCATGAGTGTCTCGCAAGCGAACTTCATCCGAAGAACGCAGTATTCGAGCTGCTCCGAGGGTAGTTTCAGACTCGGGTGCAAGTGTTCCGCCAAATAGAGAGTCAGCTTTGGATCATCGTTTTCCTGTCAATTCGTTATAATAATATAAACAAAACTTTTTTATTTTAATTCAATGAATTATTTTGACTATAGATTATGTTATTATGAATTATATTTAGTAATAAGACAACTATTTATTTTTAATTTACTAAATACATTATTTTAAATAGTTCTCTCCATCCTTAGTTTGTCTGGAAGAAATCGCTTTCAGCGATAAGACCGCCCATTGTGCATTTCTTTTTTTTGTTTTTTCTTTTTACAATGTTTCTGTGTTGATATTGTAAATTGGTGTTATGCACAATAAAGAGTTTATCTATCTATCTATCTATCTAGAGGGTTAGATAGGAAAACAATGATCCTAAATCATTTTTTTTCCTGTGAACTCCTAAAGTCTCCCTACTCGCCCCAACAAGGCGAAGTATGAGAAACGCGAAGAAGAAGGGAAAGAACATAAAAAAGGTGGTCAATCCTTTTTTTTATGTTCTTTCCCTTCTGGCTTCTTCGCGTAGCCGAATAACTGGCCAACGTATCGCCGCTGCTGGAATACCCTGCTAGTCAGGATGGTATCCAAAGCGGCAACACCCATAGACTCGGGAGTAGTTACCCCCGAAGTTGAGGCTAGAAAAAAGAACCTTAAGTTCGATTCTTACCCGCACTTAAAAAAAATCGAAGTGTCGACGACCGACAACGACAACGACGACTATCCAACCTAGTAGAGTTTGACAGAATGACATTGGCATGTGGTGATAATGCTCGCGGGTTCTGTGGCAATATATTATCTGTGAAACGAGCTTGGCGGGCGGTATAATCTTTTTTCAAGATTGCACAAAAAAGGATTACAATGGGTAATTATAGAAAATTGGAGTAAATAAATAGAATAATAAATAAACTGGTCATTTTTTTACACAGCATCATCTAGCTCCAAACTAAGCAGAGCTTGTATTATGGGAACTACATGACTAATATAGGTAGTACTTATATCCTTTTTTTTGTACATACATATTATACATAGAAAACCACCCAGACAAATATTTGGAGATCTACTAACATTTTTCCCGTGGCAGGAATCGAACCCACAACCTTCTGCGTCTTAGGCGGGCTTTCGCCCACTGTACCACAGAGGTAAATATAAAGATAATTTATTTCAAATTTGAAAGGTACAAATTCTTTGTTACTTAAATAATACAGTTTAACTTATAAACAAGAAACAAAAAAGATCTATTCAACATATTTTTTTATATTACTAGATTGATATATTAAGGTCGTCGTAGAAAGCGTTGAAGCTTTTCACTTTGCATTTTTTTACTACTAATGAGGCAAATAAACTTACGTCTAGGGCATGCATTCCGAAATTCCGGAATTTCGTAACTACGGAATCTCGAATAGACTTTTCCGACATTTCAATTCCGGAATTGAGAGGACTAATATCGGTATTCCAATATAACTTTAACTCAGTGAGTGGCATTTTGCACAACAAAACGCAACATTTCTACTTTCCGAAGTCGTATAAAAGAAAGAAGATCAGTAGGAGTGCTGCACGATTGGAAAGACTTGTTCGTACAAAACGACGACAATATTTTCCCTAAACCAAATAACGAGAAAATTCCAGAGATTATCGTCAATTTACTACGCTGTTACAACTCACAGTGAGCCTAATCCTACACATGCATTACCCTCCAAGCCCAAAATTAACATATCATCGTCTTCTGACGAAGACGTTACAGTCGAAGAACCAACTCTACAAGAACCGCTAGACAAGGAAATAGATAAAAGCAAGATAATCCGCAAGTATCCATCTGTATCTACCAATTTTGACTATTCAGGATTTGTCAAAGTAGAAAAAATGATATGATAACGGAGGACAACGAGATGTGCATCTGACAGAAGCAAACAAATATATTTTGTGTGACCTGCCTGAGAGTATTAAATAAATAATGCTGGATTTTCACACAGCATCATCTAGCCCCAAACTAAGCAGAGCTTGTATTATGGGAACTACATGACTGATATACTACTTAGGTATATATACATTTTTTTTGTTGTAAATACATAATGCTATATTGAAAAAACACAGACTCGAGACAAATATTTGCAGATTCATAAAATGAATAAGTCATATTGTTGTTTAAATTATTTTGTTCATCTAACTTTTTATGAGAAAATAATTAATGCGTGCGTGTGTATGTGTGTAATATTGTACTTTTTTAATTTATATTCTTTACTTAATCTTGATACTAATACTATAACACAAGTTATTTGATCATTCCTTTCCTCAAAACAGAAAAAAAATGTTAATTCCGGTTTCAGTTCCGGAATTCCGAAACTAGGTCCTTAGCATCGAAATTCAGTTCCGGAATTGAATACCTTCCGATATTGCATGCCCTACTTACGTCCCACCCGGTGGTAAGCAGTTATGCACGCTTGCTATAACAGAGATATTACTCACGTGTTGACCCTGAGATATCAAGATGAAAGATCTCATGTACCTGTAATTACACCGGCAACCATACCCTTTAAACCGGAACACATGAGAACATTACTGCTCGGCGGAGAAATAGGCATGGTGGTAGCACTTACTTTAGACCTTTCACAGAAGCTCTTACTACTCTTAAATGTGTTTTTTTTAATTCCAAAAACTATCGTGAACTTGACTATTCATATTGCAAAAACGGGAATTTTCACGCACTGCACTGCACCTCCGCGTCGCGTCGTATGAGTGCACTCCGCGACGCGGAAGGAGAAAGTCGCGATCACCCACCCTGATGAAGACTCTCGGAATGAGTAGAAACTTAGTCGGTGCCTTCACCGATAGTGCGGTACGTGAAAATTCCCGTTTTTACAATATTGTGACGAGCGCGGCGTAGCTAACTACGGTACGCTGGCGCCATCTCTTATCAAATGGATGCACTACTTGTTACCGCCATCTAGTATCGCACTAACCGCGCTAGAAAAGGACGGAAGTTTCCAGAATGTTTGGGACGGTACGAGATGGGGCGGAGCGAGGCATACGGGCCACGCCCCCTACGAGATTGTTCTGGAAGAGACGTCTTACGAGATATATAAGCGCGATAAGCGGCCGGTAGGGTCAGTTTCTTTTCAAGATTGGAAAGTTAATTTTTTGAAGTGATTCGAGAGCGATACTCAGTAACTAGTGAAGTGACAGTTGCGCTAGTGTTGTACCAAGTGATACAGTGTTTTAGTGTTTTTGTTTTAATTGTGTAGTTTCGTTGTGTTATTTGTTCTGTTGACATTTTTATTGAGTGATTTATTAATAGTGTTAAATTGGACTTAATTATTTTATCCCGAACCCTAGCTCGTAACAATATGAGTGTGTTTTTTTCATTACCTGATGCCTGTTAGAGAAGGCCTTCTTGAAGATGAACCCGGGATGCAGTAGCGGGTTCCGTATTTGCTTGATCTCATCAGCCATCGTAACTCCCGCGTGGTGAATTCCATTCATTGCTATAATCATTCAATTAAATTCATATATTAATTCAGACAATAATTTTGTACCTGTATTATTTAAAACAAATTTTGTGTTAGTATAACTGAAAAACTATGTTACTATGATATGATAGATTGGGATTGAAAATGCTCCAACTCGAACCTATTGTTTTGTAAAAGGACAATAAAAAAGAATAACCAGCCTTGTTTTCTTGCCTTTCTTTCCTGGCTTGGTCGCGGAGGAACAGGCAGTACATAAAAACCGACGTTTCAAAGTGATCCTTGTGATTTTATTGAATAAATGAATTTTGACTTTGACTTTGAATAAATGCCCATTGTTCAACATTGTCAAAGTTTGTATTACTTAACTAAGCTGATGTATTATCTATTTTATATCTATCTATGATGAAATCTTTGGTAGACTAAGAAAAAAAAAAGTCTATGGTCGCTTATTAGAACATAATAAATGCCTTCGAAATCATGCTTCTAGGGCATGTCGGTTACCTGACGATGTTTTCCTACATCACATTTTATATATTGTAAATTAACATAAATAAATAAATAAATATTGCTGGACATTTTTCACACAGCATCATCTAGCCCCAAACTAAGTAGAGCTTGTTTTATGGGAACTACGTGACTAATATACTACTTATATACTTTTTTCGTATACACATATTATACATAGAAAACACCCAGACCCCGACACAAATATTTGCAGATCATACAATCATTTGTCCCGCGGTGGGAATCGAACCCGCTACCTTCTGCGTCTCACGCGGGCCCACTGTGCCCCAGAGGTCGTCAATAGGTTATGGGCCCAGATAATGTGTTACCTATGAACATGTTGAGGTTGTCAAGTGTCTCGCCTCTCGCCGTCAGATGGCGCATGTCGTCCAGCATCTGCTTGCATTCCTCCTGCTGTTCCAGAGCTGGTATTGACACCAGCTTCAGCATTGTGGTCAGACCGTGGTTGGCCATGAAGTTTCTGAAACAAATACATGTCGTATTTAACCGCCATTTTGTGACATTTTGTCGTAAAGAGTGTTTTTGAATGAATTACTACTCATACACATTTATTCACCGTAGGAACTAGTGGTGGGTTCTCAGCACGTGTGGCACCACTTTTTTAGCAACACACTTTCTCAAAACGAGGCCTCACTCTTTTCGTTTGGACTAGCTAGCACACCTGCACAGCTGCACAATCGTGCTAGGCGCGAGGCGCGAGGAAAGATCGTGTTGGCTCGCACAATGCGCCTCGCACATATCACTCCACTCCATTACCACACCACACAACACGCACAGTGCACACTGTGTTCCCAAGACTGCCTCACTCAACTACGTTCAGAAACTGCCTCGCTGTTTCGCCTCAATTGTGGTACCACAGTGTGCTGGCTCAGTTTTAAAACTGAGTCCCTCGCACAATACTCGTTTTCAAACAGTGTGCTACCCATGACTAGTAGGATCTACATAGTACACTTGGTTTTGTCAAATTGCTTGATATAATGACTGAAGATATTCATAAGAATTTAATTTTATCAGATACTTTAATCAGGGGGGTCTCGACAAAAACCACTTTCTGTTGGCGTTAACGCCTGCGGAAAGATTGAATTGTATGGAAATGATATTAGCTGTGGAAATGTCACGTGATAGCTGCCAAGTTTACCTCGACAAATTTGCGTTAGCGTGAAAGGAAACGTAAGCGTAAGGTATTTGTCTAGACCCGAGAGCACCACGCGCGTGCGCAGTCAGCAGCTTCTCTGTTATAACAACGTATTTTTACGAAATTAGAAACCCCCCACATGTAGGTATTTCTATCATCGATTGTACACAAATTGTATGGAAATGGCATTAGCTGTGGAAATGTCACGTGACAGCTGCCAAGTTTTGCCTTGAACTTGCGTTAGCGTGCAAGGAAAAGTAAGCGTGAGGTATTTGTCTTAACCCCTGGGCACCACGCGCGTGCACAGTCAGTACCTTCTCTGTTGTAATTAATAAGGTAATTTTTACGAAATTGGAAAACCCAACATGACACACACGTTAAACTCATAACAGCTCTCTGTTTGCGTTGGTGTTTAAAAACATTAGTTACCTGCACATGGCCACTTCCATTTCAACGTCAGGTTCCTCGTAACCGTCCAATAAGCCAGCAGTGAAGTACTCTGAACTCTCACTGGCGTACATATTTATGAGAGCGTCGCCAATACTAGCCCGAATTAAAGCAAGATCTGACAATGGTTTGCCTGCAAAATACAAGTTAAATTTCAAACGACCTCTTCCTCTTCTTCTCAGGATCCCTTCTCACTCTCCCAGCTGTTATGGTGATTCATTCACCGTACACGCTGTTAAATTATGGAACTCTCTTCCTCATGCAATCCGAGCCAGCCCATCGCTGAACATTTTCAAATCTAAAGTGAAAGAGCCTTATCTCTCTGTATGCTTAGGTTAGGTACATTATGTATTATATATATATTATTTGTATTTATGTATTAATATGATTATATTGTATTTATTTTCGGTGTATGTGTATTCAAAGGCAGTTCAAGTAGTTATGTATAATATATAGTTAATTAAAATATAGTGGCATTTTAAGTATATTTCCTATCTTTGTACACCCACTGACTTAATCACTTCTCTATCTCTCCTCAAAGGTTTGCTGGAAGAAAACTCTTTTTAGGGTTAAGCTCGCCTTTCTACATGCTTCACCTAATATTCTGTTATAATTCTGTGTACAATAAAGAATTATAAGAAATTATAAGACTTCAAAAAAGCAGGAAGTTCTCTATCTCAATTCGACTACCCAAAAGGAGGGTAATGTTTTTCGGGTGTATGTATGTATGTCTATTTCTTTGGCTCTCGCTGTAGTCAAAACGGTTTGATGGATTTGGATAAATGAGGTGTCATTGGATTCGTCTTGATCACGGGACTAACATAATTAAAAGATTACATTTATATAATTTAAAGTGTCAAGATATCTATATGGCGGCTATAAAACGACATATTCGATTTCCGATGAACCTAAAATCTTTTAGCTTATTGTGTAGCCTAAACGGCTTGATGGATTTTGATAAATGAGGTGTCATTGGATTCGTCTTGATCACGAGAGTGATATAGAATACATAAAATATCAAGAAATACTATTTTACATAGGATATAATAATACGAAGTGTCATTTGGTATTAAATTTTAGGAACTTTGTTTTACCTTAACAAATTTGCGTTAGCGTGAAAAGAAAACTGAGAGTAAGGTATTTGTCTTGGCCCTGAGCTTGGCATAGTCACAAACGTTTACGTTGTTTTTACATAAAAACGTTGTTTGTCTTACGTTACAAAGAACGATGATAGAATTAGAAATATTTATGAACAAAAATAGTAAGCGTACAGTATGACATCAAAATGCTACTATCTTAGATAAAAACTTAAATATAATCTTAACGAATTAAATATTTATGACTATGATATATACAGGGAGTAAAAACACGACTACCGAAAACGAAAGGGGTGGTACAGCACCCCAAAACCCAACCAAAAAAAACAGATGTCCGAAAAAAAATTATACCCGGAGAAAATAATGTTTCAAGATTTATTTCGGCAGCCAGCGATGTACGCTCGATCAATGACCGCGGGCGAGATCAGCTGTTCGTTTAGTACGGGCGGAATCTGCTTGTTGCGCGTACATTGCTGTTTTTTCTATTTTATTTGATTTTTGCTTTTATAAATTAAATAATTAGATAGATATAGCCTTATTATGTTGAACTATGTGTATGTAACTAAAAAAAAATGAAAAAGACGTAGATAATATGTCAACATAATAGAATACCTGGGGTTCCGGCAGATTCTGGCGCGTAGATGTAGGATGCACGCTTGAAAGCCGTCCCTTCTCCGATTCCGTACCGATGATGAGCTGATTGTGGCGGAGGGCGCTGATGCACACGATGACGAGCGATATTACGGGTTTACGCGGCGATTTGGGCAGATTTTCGTAATTTTCACAAGGAGCAAATTCGGGCTCGACTTGCGCGACCGGTAGCGAACGTCAAAGAGACAGTTTTTTCTTCTACCCCCAGGATGTTAATCAGATGACAGGACGGGGATAGGGAGTTGAGGGTATATTTAATAAAGACAGGAAATGGACAAAGGTTCGTTCCGAAACTGCTATCTTTACGAAACAGATAGATAGATAAAAGACTTTATTTGCAACTTCAGACACACATACAAATTACAACAGTTATACAGTACACCAATAAAAACAAACAATAATAAAGTGCACTATTATCAATAATATAATTAAAATCTAGGTAAAATGTCTATGTGTGCTGCAGTACGTCAAAAAGGCGTAAACATATTTTTTGCGTTTTTTAATCGCTAAATATATTCAGAATCATGGTCTGATTGCAACGCCCCAGAGTTTTTTACAGCGTGTAAAAAGAAAAAAAGAAAAGTAGTCGTCTTTCTACACCCTGTATATGTTATATGACTTACCCCCGAATGCTCTGAGCTTGGCATAGTCCACGACGGCTAAAGTGGCGCGTCGCAGCCGCGTGCGACAGAGAGACGCGGCGTGCAGTCGCGACGTTGATAGAATTTGCGCGAGTCGCGCTTCCAATATGTTGTCGAGAGGTGTCGCTGGATAATTCATTGTTATATTATTAAACTAGCTCCAGGTCGAAGACAGGACTGCAAAAACTTATCAACACATACTCTCCGTCATCATTAACTGACAGGAAGTCAGGAATACTGGAACACTGCTGTCAGCAACCCAGAGTCCTTCTCCGCTGCTTCAAGGAGTTGGGTTGGTTGGGGTCAGGTTAGAAAGGGGATAATGCACAATACACCCCAATGCGGGACGTCAGTGCAGACCTCAGTTCCCCCATTTAGAATCAGAATTAAACTAAACGCGAAAGTTTGATTTGTAAACTTTACAGTAATATAGCTTATACATCAGAATAACACAAAGGGTACTTTTTATCCGGGTACCACGCAGGCGAAGCCGTGGGCAGAAACTAGTATATCATAAATCAAACTCTTTTTAGGAACCCAGTTGTGTTTGTTATCCAATAGTAAATAAGGGCATGCTGTATTTTTCTATTCTCTTTCTTACCTGCTCTAAAGTAAGCAATATCAGTGCCTGCATAGACATTATTCTGGAATTCAGGTCTAAGTATTCAAAGTAACAGAAGAGTGCTCACCAGGTGTATTCTTGAAGTCAACAAAGCCCCCATGGAACTCCATGCCATGCGCTTGAGGGTGAACGAGGAATGCCTTCAGTCGAGATGCTTCGACGGATGCCAGTACAAGCAGATAGCCGTCTGTTTGGTTGCAAACCTTCTCGCCCGATATTTTCCAAATACCTGCAAAAGTCATGAGTGCAGATCAACTAAGTCTCCAAGCAAGTTATTTTTTTGTTATGTGTACATCTGCGATCAGTCTTCAGACTATAAGCAGGTTTGGTGTGGGTCATCAGGCTTGTAAGGGAAGTGGTCCAGTGATGTTTCTCCTTTTCTTCAGGTATCATGTCTGTTGAGTTCCATGATGTCTTGTCTCCAAACAAGTTAATTTTTACAAAACTTAATAACCCTAAATGATTGTTACGATGACGTGAGTGGAGTGGTGGGCAAGTGGCTGACTGAGAACCAAGAGGTGTGGGTTGTTCTGCAGGTATTTGTTACCACCTTCTGATGGAGTGTGTCTAAAGTGCATCTATGAGAGAAGGATTTCATAAATTCTTAAAAGCTAACCAGCTCGATGTGGGCCTGTTCTAGAGCATGCTAGCTGTGTCAACTTCTGACACAGCTAACATGCTCTACCGGTCCATATATGGGCTGGTTAAAGAAACTGTATCATGAACAAGTAAGAGAGAACGATAGAACTGACTTGGTTGAAAATCGACAAAAGTAAAAAAAAAACAATAAAAAATAAAGGTATTTGTTTCAGATTGTTCCTGATGTCCATGATACAGGGAATCCTACCGTGGAGTCAGGTCTATGAATGTGTTCGTTGGGTATTCATTATTAACTTACTATTGCCCATGGCTTTGCCAGCGTGGAACAAAGATACAAGTTTTTTTTTTCTTGTTTAATCCGCAAACAGTTGGTGGACTATAAGTGGATGGGTTAGGATCCTGACTCATTAGTCTTTCTTCCCTTTATTTATGCAGTATATCCAAGACATTGGTCCTCTTCAACCACTTTGTATCGCTTGGATTTTCAACTAGCGCTCTTTTGCCAGCGGATTGGCATGGCATTTAAGGCGAGCTAAGTATTGTCTTCCTCTTAAGGCAGTATTTGTAAGAAATGTTGCATACAGTTTTTAGTCAAATTATGTTGGAAAACTGGTATCTACGAAACACCCTTTTATTTTAACATAATATACATCCCATGTCCACCCTGAAGGTAAATTGGTAAAAGACTTTTTTAAATTGGATTTGAATTTTCAAGGATTACAAACTTTACCTTTTTATAATTATTATGGTAGAAAAATTGTTTACCTTGCTCATCCATCTCAGCACTCGTCCTGAAATCAGCTTGCGTCAACCTCTCAGCTACCCTTTCCTTAATACACAGAGACAGAGTTCTGTCTCCGGTTATCAAGTCATCGATTACACCATTATACTGCTCCGAGGTTAAACCCTGCTGTAACACTTTCAAGGCCACCCAATGGTCGCTGATCTCCTGCCCCAGCTCAAAATCCTCACCAATCACTTCCAAATACCGCAAACTTTCAGTATAATTCATAGCAAGACCATTATGGGTAAGACTTATGGGCGCACTGAACATTCTAGTACGTTTCAGGATCTGCCGTCTATCGGCCTTTGTTCTCTGAGGGTCGTTGAAAACTTTAGTAAGGGCCTCGATTCGTTTCTCCACGTCTTCAGACTCTTCTTTGTTCATAATCTCAGGATAAGCGAGTAATTCCCGGTTAAAGATGGACACGAAAACGTCTTTCATAAATGGCGCGATTTTTGCTTTGCGGCGTTCGGTACGCTCCAGAATCTGTATGTCCTCGAAGTCTAACTTCTCTTCTTGTACTTGGGGCTGCGTTAAATGTGCAGCGTCATAGTTTGATGATGAAAACCGAAATTTTCGGTACAGGCTCCTACTGATGCTGTTATGGTGCGCCGTATACAGTTGACGCGCTATATTCATCGTGTTTTTGAATAATATGATTTGCACTGTAGTTTTCTTGTTATCTTTGCGAAAATGCGAACCAGTTTTTGGTAGTTGTCGAATTATTTCATAAATAAAGTTTGTTTGCGATAGAAGTTAGGTTAGAAATTATAACATACCTACTTGACAAATACTTGTCTTGCTTGACACTTGACAATTAGCGAAAAATGACAGTAAATATTACTATCACAAAAACAATGTTAAAAAAAGTCTTGCTTCTTATTCTACTCACACTTCCCGAACCAACTGTTTAAATCAATGATGATGATTATGAGAAATATAATGAGAAAACCGTTACGTTCACAAATAATTAAGCACTCGCCGGTAGCACCAAAATAGACTGAGAATGATGTAGGTAATGAAAAAATATCTTAATTGTCTGGAATGTTAAACTATTATCGTATTACCGTATCGTAATACTAACTTAAGCTTGGATCATGATACTAGATATTAATATCACATTATTAGAATGGCAGAGTTTCTTAGTGTTAATATTATCACATAAGCTGCGTGAAGTTACCTATCTACATTTCTCGCAATGCCATTAAAAATAAAATAAACTTAGAAAGGCGTTGTGTGAAAAAAACTCAGGCATTTCATTACTAAACTCGTAATAAATGCTTTTGGGCGTTGACTTGTATGTCAATACCTAGGTACAATAAAATTTTGAACATCGACTTATAAATAGTAGGTACACCCACATATAATCTCATATAGCAGTTCAAAAAAGAGGACCAAAGTTATTTCCTCAGCCGGCCGGCCCGGCCGGTGGAAACACCTGAATCGATAGCTACACTTACACAAACTTGCTCATGATTATAAGGATTCTTAAGTTGTGATTCAACGTACACACTTTGCAACACAATTTGTTATTGTTTGTCTCTCCATTACACTCGAAGATACGATTGCACCCGATACATATTTGATTTTCTCATTTGCAATATCTACTAGAAGTATGGGGTACGGCGGCAGTGTCAAATCTAAAATCACTACAAATATCTCAAAATAAATTAATTAAAGTTCTATACAAATATGACTACCTAACTAGCACACATACTATTTACAAGGAAACCAAAATTTTTAATATCAACCAGCTATATACTTACCTCACTTGCATCCTTGTTAGGAAAATAGTAACTAATAAAATACATACACAGATCACACTAACAAAGAAAACCTACACCTACAATTTAAGAAATAAAAATAAGTTAAAACTAAGGAATCCACGGACCAACTATGGAAAACGAAACATTATGTATGAAGGTGCGCAGATTTATAATAACTTACCTGATAACATCAAAAACTGTTTATCAATGCACATATTTAGGAAAAGATTAAAACAACATATTTATGACGAAATCTGTTAAACAAACGGTACCAAATGTCACTCTAAAAATTATTAAACTAAAACTTAACTTACTAGCTAACTACCTATGTATTACAATTATAGTATTACCTGCATATTAATTAGTTAAGATATTAAGCTTAAGAATAATGTATATACATTCTCATTTAAGTGAACTGTGTTCTTTTGAGAAATAAATTCTTTAAACTGATTTTAATTATTTGGCAACACCTGGGGGTTGGAATAGTGTTGTGCCTTATAAACTTTTTTTACTAACTAACTATGTACGTAGTAGGTAGGTCTAGTAGTAGTAGGTAGTATCTTGAGGATTAGATTATTTTCTTTTCGCAAAAAAAACACGTCTTCGGAGTGTTTTTTTGGATATGTTTTAGACTTGTTAGTTATTTGTACCTACCTAAGGTAGGAATTATTAATAAGTGCTCAAAAACAGTTAGGTAAAATATATAAGCGTGTGCCTTTGCAAGGAATAAAAATAACTCCCTGCTGTTGTACTAAGCTACATAAGTATTTCTCTACATATTTTGCTAATACCCTAAACAAAAACATCTTGTTTCAATTAACGCGTTTCGGTGAAAATCACTGTTACCTAGTAGATTTTAGCTCATCACTTCGACCGAGTAACGGAATGGGGTGGAGTGAAACTACCCCTATACAACGTTGTTGCAAATGCTGACTTAAAAACAGTCACTTTAGTTCCATTATCGTATGCAAGATTACTAAATTAAGTTGTTTTACATAACTACGTATAGGCTAAGCTATGAAATAATCAGTAGGTATCCATCCCCGATGGTGAAGCGTCTTTTGCTCGGAAAAATGGATTTTCTTTGACAATGTCACCTATTTTATATCTATTTTTATTGATAAAAGGACTGTTCTGACGGTTTTTTATTCTAGTAACGTGATGCCGTGTTTGTGGAAAGCTAGGATTTAGATTTTAGTGTGTGCGCGATGACGTTTAAACATATTTTGAAAGGACAATTTTGTGTATGAAGGGAAATTATAATGGTTTCATGCTAAGGCAACGGAAGCGTATTGATGGTAAGTATACGTAGGTATAGTTATACATTTAGGTATCGTACATAACAAAGGTTCTAGCCACGAACGTGGCTGCGTTAATTGGCCAACATTAATTACAAGGGTTTTTGCATCGTATTTATACTGTTTATTTTAATAACTTTTGACTTGCTGTATACCTACATAAGTCATACCTAACCTCATTTTATTTTTCACATCTCTAGTATAAATTCTTATTTTAAAAAAACTTGGGGAAAATATCTAACAGAAAATTTTGGGAAATTAATTACTTACTATTAGTTATTTAATTGGCAAAGCGGCCAGTATTTTGGGAACGCTTCCGTCTTATAGTGATCTGGATCAGTTGAGCTATCTATAGATCGTTTGCAACGGTCTTTAGATAACTAGCTGTTTCATCTGTATTTTTTGTATATACCTACTTGTATACAGGTAGTTTAAAGAAAAATGCTTTCCTATTATCCTGCATAGGTACGTTTGTAGGTAATGTAGTATACCAATTATTATTTTTTCCCAAGTTTTATTAAAGTTTCTACGGATATTTAAAATGGCTGGTTACATGATAGGAAAGTAGTTAGGGAGGTATGTATATACCTACTTATACCTACCTACTTTACCTACCTTGTTACCGAAAATATGGAGGTAAAAAAAGTACTTACTTAAATTCATATAATCTTACGAAATTAGAAAAATAAAACGATTTTGAAATAAGCCTAGGTACTTACCTACTTATTAGGTCACAACTTATAGAAAACCACTTAAAAATAATGTACCTAGGTTAAACCAGACCATTAGTTCCCAAAGTGGTCCAGGACCTCTGGGGTTCCACCTGGACCACTTTGGGAACTAACTAACTAGAAAAATGGTATACCTACTTAATATTAATTACATAATTCCGTAAAATAACATAATTTACTGTTCTATGTCTAGAAATATAAACCTACTAGCCTCTGCCCACTGCTTCGCCCGCGTGGTACCCGTATAATAAGTAGCCTATGTGTTATTTCGATGTATAAGCTATATATTACTATAAAGTTTCATCAAAATACGTTCAGTAGTCCGCAAAAAGTTTTGCGTTTATAATAGTAGTAGGATATATTGAAATACATAAAAAATATCAACACATTTCACAGATTTCCCGATAAATAATGTGTTGCCAGCGTTTGACAGCCAATATTTTCACGGCTATGATTAATTGTCCAGAAAAGTTTCGAAAAATTTGTGAGAATACGACTTCGAGTCCCAAAGGTGATTTTTCTCTTTACAAAGACGAGAACTATTTTTATAGACTCTATGTTAAGGAGATAAGATTCGTTTAGAGACGCTTTGGTTTACAAAGCGTCTTAACGGGCAATTATTTAACAAGAATTTCGTCAATTTCATTTCATAATTGTAATTGGAGAGGCAGATGCCATGACTATAGAATAATTTGCTAATCTCTCAGCGATTAGGGTCACTGCCAAGTGGCGAATCGAGGTTTTTGGTTTGGGAGGAGCTTGACCAAGCTGAGCGTAGACGATCCAGGATTTTAGTTTGGGAGGGACTTGACCCATCTAAGGTAGGCTTTTTTGACGACCTCTGTGGCGCTGTGGACGAAGACCCGCCTGAAACGCAGAAGGTTTGCAGGTTCGATCCCCACCGCGGTATAAAGGTTTGTACGATCTGCAAATATCTTGGGCCAGGGGGTTTTTAAAGGTATAAAATGGTTGTATTTACAAAATTGTATAAGTATATCAGTATATACTAGTTCCTATAACACAAGCTCTGCTTACTTTGGAGCCAGATGATGCTGTGTGAAAATGTCCAGCATTATTATTATTATATCATACCTCTGTTCGCGTCGGGGGTTAAACTATGTAGAACTATGTACTAGCAGGAACCTTCATTGGTTCCTACCAGTGTAAATCAAGCTTAATAAACGAAACTGTATACAGCAGCTTGTAAGGTTTCAGGGGTTAGTTGAAACACTATGGGGTTTTTTAACGAAATGTGTGTGTACTAAAATCATTCATGGTAGGTCAAACAGAATGATTAAAACGGCCACAGAATATATAATATGCTGTGGGTAACTAAGTGCATGTAGATAGTTAAATAAATCAGTTGTTATAGATTTGAAATTATCATTGTCTAGTATCATTATAGGGTATTAATATGTAAGTACATTTATTCAAACAACTATTTACAAGTAGGCGTATACAAAATATACAAATAAATAAGCTAGATCAACTGATCCAGAACACTACCAGACGGAAGCGTTCCCAAAATACTGGCCGCATTGCCACGCTGAATGGCAATGCTAGTGCGTTGACCCAGATAAGAGCCAGCTGTCTGGTCACGCGTCGCTTCAACCAGTTGCCCTGAAAGAGTTTTTAAAACGCGAAGGGTCCCGGTTCCCCCATGGACCCAGAGTCTCAACCCGAAAAGGCTCAAATAAGTAAGTTCTGTCGAGACTTCTGTATTTGCGTCTCTTGAGACCCTCGGCCGAATCAGCCACTGCACCGGCTTTAACTGATGCCCCCGACAGATGAGATGGTACTAGGGTATCTACGCATGTGGCCTCCCATACCAAAGGCCTTCCCTTCTCCCAAGGGACAAGGATCATGCCGTCAGGCCGCTTACCATCGTCACGTAGTAATTAGTCCACTGTTGGACATAGGCCTTTCCCAATGCCCGCCACTGAGCTCGATGTTCGGCTCTTATCATCCACTTTCTGCCCGTCGCCTTTCTTAAGTCATCGCTCCACTTAGCCAGGGGGCGTCCGACACTACGTTTGCCCAAACACGGTCTCCACTCAAAAACAGACTTCGGCATATATGACCAACTCATGTACTCGTATATGCGAGCCGTTCGCGCTGTCACTTTCAGTAATAAACTAAGGTGCTACGCAGTCGGTTGTTCAATTACTTTCCATGCATGTAGGACAGGACTACGTAACCACACTGCTACGTGTGTAGCAAGACGCGTAGCACAGCTACGTGCGTAGCTATGTATGTAGGACAGGCCTACGGAACCACAATGCTTCGTATGTACCAAAACGCGCAGCAGAGCTATGTGCGTAGCTATGCATGAAGGACAGGACTACGTAACCACAATGCTACGTGTGTAGCAAGACGCGTAGCTATGTAAGTAGGACAGGCCTACGTAACCACAATGCTTCGTACGTAGCATAACGCGCAGCACAGCTATGTGCGTAGCTATGCATGAAGGACAGGACTACGTAACCACAATGCTACGTGTGTAGCAAGACGCGTAGCACAGCTACGTGCGTAGCTATGTAAGTAGGACAGGCCTACGTAACCACAATGCTACGTGTGTAGTCCGACGCGTAGCACAGCTACGTGCGTAGCTATGCATGAAGGACAGGACTACGTAACCACAATGCTACGTGTGAAGCAAAACGCGTAGCACAGCTATGTGCGTAGCTTTGCATGTAGGACAGGACTACGTAACCACAATGCTTCGTACGTAGCAAAACGCGCAGCACAGCTTTGTGCGTAGCTATGCATGAAGGACAGGACTACGTAACCACAATGCTACGTGTGTAGCCAGACGCGTAGCTATGCATGTAAGACAGGACTACGTAACCACAATGCTACGTATGTAGCCAGACGCGTAGTGCAACTACGTGCGTAGCGAAACATGGAGCATAGCGCTACGTGACCACAGTGAAGTTTAGTTTTTGAATATTCTTTCTGTAAATAAATGTATAAAGTTGTTATGTAATGCAGATATTTTCCCCCGTTCTGCGTTCAATACAAATAATTTAAAAGTTGGTTCGTTATTTGTGGGTAAACTTGGGTACATTAGCATAAATTCTCGGAGTTATGAAATTGCGAAGTTTAAGTACTACCTAAAGTAAGGTAGCTTAAAGTAACTTTAATTTATTTTGTATTTGCTACGAGAACATCAATCACCCTCCAGGTCCAAAACACGGTGTGTTAGAAGATTTTATGGCCCATCTCAAACATTCTATCTTATTTTATGGCATGTAATTGTTTTACGATTTTGAGTAGAGAAGTTTAGTTTATTTAATATTTTAATGGACAAGCATTAAATAAATGCACACAACCAACGCACAGTTAATTGCTGCACATTTTGTGTGTGTACAAAGGGAGGACTTAATGCTTTAGGCACAGCATTTTCTACCAGTCGTCCTTAGCGGTTGGAAACGGTTGTTAGCCGACTCTGTCCAGTTTGTATTTAAAATACAAGCTCTGCTTAGTTTGGGGTTAGATGATGCTGTGTGAAAAAAATCCAGCATTATTTATTTACTAATTTCTGCCCACGGCTTCACCCGCGTGGTACCCGGATAAAAAGTATGTGTTATTCTGGTGTATAAGCTATATTACTGTAAAGTTTCATCAAAATCCGTTCAGTAGTTTTTGCTTGAAAGAGTAACGAACATCCATCCTCACAAACTTTCGCGTTTTTAATATTAGTAGGATTGTTTGTTAATTTCAGAATAAATGAAAACCGAATACTCATAAATAAACAACGTGGCTACAGTCTCATTACAGTGGTATAGATTGCATAAATATACGGAACCAAACGTGACTGTATTTAGCGAGCGTGAAAATATGCAGAGTTCCTTTGAACTCGAACAAAACCACTGACAAACGAGTGAATATGAAATTAATGAAGTGAATATCACGTGACTATTCATAGACGTATATTCCACTTATATCCACAGAACAAATCCATCGATTGATATTAATCAACAGTTTGGTTTCACTGCCGTCCTTTGGCCGGATGGAAGACTGAGCTGGTATTTAAGGTTAGGGGTCAACAAGGAACCCTTATATTTTCGCCATGTCAGTCGGTCTGTTCGCGGCATAGCTCAGAGATTCTAAGTACTAGAGGCTGTAATTTGGAATGGGTATACATATTAATCACGCCGACAAAGTGGTAAAATAAATATTTTAAAATATTTTTTTAAGTTACCCCCTACACGTAAAGTGGGGATAATTTTTTTTCTAGTCTACTCCATAGTGTGGGTTGCCGTGTAGGTCGTTCAAAAATATTGCGTATGAAAACCATTTTTCGATTCAGTGATCCGTTTGCGAAATATTTAAGCCTGAACAGCTTAGAAGCTTTACAAGTTAACGAGTAATAGTCGACCAACTTATAAAATGTACTTGGAGAAGTAAAGAGGAAAATATATATATATAATGTACTTTCAATATAGGTCCCGTTTTCTCAATAACCGTGAAATAAAAACCAACTTGAGTTGCTCTGAAAAGAGATTTTTTTTTATTGAACAATGCTTTACATTTTTATCTATTAGATTATGTACGTTCATGCAAACAATTACAATTACTTTAGTATATTGTGACGGGCACCTACGGAACCCTACACCGCCCGTGGCCCGACACGCACTTGGCTGGTTTTTATATTTTCACTTTAATGATAATACTTTTTTAACATAATAATAGAATATACCAACTCGATAAAAATGCAACCTATTATTTTGTAAAAGGATCATTAAAAAGAATAACCGGCCTTGTTTTCTTGCCTTTCTTTCCCTTGGTCGCGGAAAAACAGGCAATAGATAAAACCGAAGTTTCAAAGTGATCCTTGTGATTTTAATGAATAAATGATATTTGGCTTGACTTGACTTGACCGATGAAGCTGCATATGTCTATCCATTTCTCATCACACACTCTTTGTCCACAATCACTTTTTCTTCACTGTTTTTCTTTCTGCAACACTGCGATCGTGAGGTCATCCCTCACTTCTTAGGTCCTATCTGAAAATCAGCGCTGCTTCGCCTTGGCGGAGCAGCTCTCATTTTTACTAGAAAATGTATTATGTGTTGTTTATTTGCGGTTTTTATATTTTATACAAAATTTGTTAGCTCATCCGTCTTAGAAATTCAGAACGCGTACGTCGGAAGCTCATAACGAGGGAATCCTGCAAATGAATATAAGTAAACTACCTTTTGCCCACGACTTTACCCGCGTGGTACTCTATGAAAAGTAGCTTTTACTGTTAAGGCAGCGTCAACGAAATCCTCAGATACATACTCAATTAGACCTATGAGAATACCAAGAAGGGGGTAGTCAGAGGCACGTCTAACATTCGGTTAATGCCCGCGGTTTGCAAGTGTTTCGCGTTTTTCACGTGGAATGCTAATGCCACGTGACAGGTGGCAAGGTCATCGTCGCTTATTGGAACATATTTTTTTAACCCATCTAAAGTTTAGTTTGGCTTTGGTATTGAGTGACCAAACTGTCACATAATAAATGATCTAGCTATAGGTTTATACTTGAGTGGGGGTCTCTGCTGTTTTATTTTTATTTTGGAGGACATCTAAGCTTGGTCACGCGCGAGGAATCGCCTTAAATTCTCATTCAAATTTTAGTTTTTAAGTTGACGTTTCTATATAATCCTTGTGTTTTCAATGAATAAAAACCTATTGACTTTGACTTTGACAAAATTATGATATATTATTATTATTTTATTTACTTTGTTTTCACGGGCAAACGAAGTAAAAAAATTGCAAAGTAAAAAATTAGCAAAGTGGAACAAAGTTATACATTCAGTCAAAAAAGTATCGGGAATGGATGATTTTTTTAAGGTTCCATATTCAATTTTTTTGGTTTTTTTTTGTTGTTGTTAGATTGCCACAACTGTTTAATGTTTAACTGTGTTTAATTTTAGGCGATAAAATAAATTTGAATGAATAACTAACATTTTGTGTATTATTGATCTTTTCCCGGTACTTTCTTAACAGAGTAGTATACTAAAATTTGTACTATTATTCTATTTTTTTCCCCTTTCTTGCTATTATTGTTTGTCAGCTGTCCCTATACTCAAAGGTTTGCTGGAAGAAAACTCTTGTTAGGATTAAGCTTGCCTATGTGCATGTCCTTTATGTAAGTTTTTATTTGTATTATCTGTGTGTGCAATGCTAATACTATTATAAACGTAAAAGTTTGTGAGGATGGATGTTTGTTACTCTTTCACGCAAAAACTACTGAATGTATTTTGATGAAACTTACAGTAATATAGCTTATATATCAGAATAACACATAGCCTACTTTTTACTACTTAAACTACTTTTCCGGGTACTACGTGGGCGAAGCCGTGGGCAGAAGCTAATACAGAATAAAGAATAAATTTTTCACCTTACTGCCGAGAAGGCAAAAATATTTTGTCCCTCTCTTTTGTTTGATTGAATAGGCGACAGAAATAGTTTTTGTTTTCTCTTTCGTAGACAAATCTTTGCTAAATCGCTTACCAACAGGTGGATTGTATGCTTTTTGCCATCTTGTTGGTTTAATAAACGCAAATTTTTAAAGTTTGAGTTTAAATGGACATGTCTTGAGAGAAATGAACGTAATATAATTTACTATTTAGTAGGGTAGGCTAAAAAAGTCAAATGCCATCATTTTAATCTGCGAACATTTTAATCACTAAGTTTATGTTTTATAATACCATAGGTTTGTCGAGTTCTTTTGACTCCTTGGAATAGTTTGGTCTATTTTCCACCTTGTTCTTTGATAGGTTAAAAGTGCCGTTTTCATGCAGCAGATCTGGAATCTTTTCACAGATGTACGTCGATGGAAATGTTGCACTGTGGCTGTACAGAGTGCCGTCTCGGTACAAAAATCCGCGATCATACTCGTCTACGTTGTTGGGCTCGCCTGGCCGCCACTTGGCGAACCCAGCCTGTTGTATGGTCATTCCTGTGTATGAAATGGTCTATTACATTAAAAAAATAGATAAAAAATCATTTATTTTGTGTCACATACAGGAAATACATAAGAGTCATTAAAAAAAATTGAGCTTTACAACAAAAACGTGGCGCCGTGACGCCGGCCGGTGTTCATGCTAGGCAGCAACTGCGATCCGGGACATATATTTAAGTCGATACTATACAGAGTTGAAATTGTTCAAAAACTGTTGAATAAAGAAGAGATGGATTCTATACAGATTATGCTTTAAAACTATATATAGACGCAACAATAATAAACACTTAAATAGCTAAAAATGAGTGCCTATAGGCTCAGAACGACCACTTATGTCAGGGATTCTTAGTGAAGTTTACAAAAACTTTTTAAAAGAATGTTTAAAAGACCAAATTGATTTAGCAACACACATAATATATTAATAAATTGATCCATCCAGCTGCCTCAAAGCGATTATCCGGGGAACTTCATAACAGTTATCAATAGCTAGTATTTATATAACGAGGCAAACTAATATATGGCCGGAAAGCGATTACCGTCGCCTATCAATATGTGGAAATCCTGGGGCATCGCTGGTGTTTTGTCTATTTTTCTTCAAATTTCAAACTCCTCCAATAATAATCTGGCTACTAAAAGAATGATCAAAGGGTTACTCACCATGGATTGTCCACCAGGAGCCGGCTAGTTTCCAATAATAGAAGCCAATGGTCGCGAAGGAATTGCTAATGTTGCTGGGAAAAAACAGTGTGAGAAGTTGCGCTTCAGCGTCGCTGTTAACGACGGCGAGATGCGCGCCTTCCTCCCGGCATGCCATGTACGCTTCATTCCAGTTCTTCTCATCTGAGTGGAACTTGTAGCAATGCCTGGTTAGGTTAGCATACGTGTATCCTGAAGAAATATACGCGTTATTAAAGTTTTCAGCTTGAAAACTTCAATATAGCGTGCCTATCATTGGCACTACAAATCGACTAGGAGCGTGTCTCCCTCGTTAATTTCATGGGGACATCAGAAACTTCCAGTGCTTTTAAAACTGCGAAAACGAGAAACGAGTTTGAAAGTTCCAAAGTGTTTAAAGATATACAAGAAATAATACTTTTTGCAATCACAGAGTGTATTTTTAAGCTGACACAATATCTTTGGGTATATACAGGTTCAAAAATACATACATACTATTCGAGCTGATCTACAACGGAGAAAAAACATTTAGTTTGATATGTATTGCAAGTATTTTACAGCCAGCAATGTATTGCTAACATTTATCAAAAGTTGCCCGCGGTCAATATATATTTTTTTATTTGTCTTATTACATTATATGGAGAACACGGTTAGTGGTGTGTCCTCCATTTGCGAGAGGGGAAGATCTTCAACCGAGCTGATCCTTCTGATCTATTTGCTCGGGGTCCTAGGACCACTTTAGGATAGACGGAGGTATTATTTATATATTTAATACCTCCGCCAAACAACTGTCTGTCTTTGAGTGATTAGTTCCTCTATGGGTCCTAGGACCCCGAGCAAATGGATGAGAAGGATCAGCTTTATACAAATATATTTATTTACCACTAAATATGTTACAATTTTACCATTCTGGTGGTTCCAGTAGGAGGCTAGCCTGTATCTCGGGAGGCCGGTTACATGAGATACCAATTAATCAGGTTAAGTCACTGTCTTTATGTTCAAGCTGCGTGAAAACTTCGCTTGTGCGATCTAGACACTTCGATGCAATGCCATCTGCTGTAGCTCTTTGTTGATGTGATCTAACGTAGCTCAATCATGAGGCGAGAGGGGTCGCTATAACTTTACTAAGAAAATTATAGTACTGTAGATACAATGGCTGTGGTCAGAGCTAGTATGTGACTTGAGTAATTTATTATTATGTTCGTTGCACAAGGTTACCAAGAGTCTGCCCACAGGCTGGAATAGGCGCATAGCAGACGTAAGGCAATCGCTGTTGGCAGTCGATTTCACCAGTAGTGCCGTTCGCGAATAATTCGACACAACGCTCTGAGCCACTGGGATCCAGCGATATACTCAACTGCCCTGTAAGAAAAGAGTACGCATTGATTTGTTATCACAGACAATGCAAAGCCACAAAACAACGCGTTTGATGAAATTTGTCACGAGTGTGGCATGAACCTTAGTCCAGTATTTGAGCTGTGGGCATCTAATGTCAAATTATGACAAAAACATGTAATTAACGTCAAAGAAAAATGGTGACGTTTGGAGCCATAAAATAAGTTGGATCAATCAACTTCTAAGAATCTATTTCGCAGCCTTATAACTAAATAAACTCTAACCATTAACATATCCAACCACTCCATCTGAGAACGTCATTTGGGTTCCGGAGTACATCGCAGGATCAGATGTTTGTAACATTTCTTTCAAAGCTGCCGTGAAATTCGCATTCCATTCAGAAGCTAACAGTGCGTCTGGGAAAAAAATGAAACGATGTTGAATGAATTTACGCAGTTTCCTCGCAATCAAGAGAATAATTCTAGAATAGTCACAAAGTCCTCTTGGTTTTTCTCACCCTAAAACATAGAAGAGTGGTGAGTAGTGAAGACCCATATCTTATATCTTATCTTATCCTTAAAATGTGTACAAAGGATAGGATAGGTCTGCGCACGCCATTTCACCTAAATTCATTGTCAAATTGTGCACAAGTGAGACGGGAGCTTCGCCTAGGGGATGATTCAGCCTTTAAATCAAAATCAAATCAAATTAATTTATTGCATAAAATACATATTATAAAGTTTTTATAATGTAATGGAATGTCACAATGTATTCTGCCATATTGGGCGTGCTATGTATTAAAATTTAAAATAAATAACTAACACAATAAAGAAAATAATTCATAAAATTCACAGATAAATAAAGAAATAATAATAATACAATCATTTCAGGAAAAAAATTGTCTATTTTATATACCTTGGTACAATTTGTCGGTCATAAAATATATTCATTAAAGAAGTAATAGCATTTTTTGGTCAATAGTTCAGTCTCTTTCCTCCGAAACAAAATTTGCTGCTTTGTGCAGTTAATTTAATTTAATTCAATAGTGCAGCGAATATTATGCATTTTATAGACAAAACCATCCATAAATTTCACAGAAATATTGGACTGTTGCCCTTTTTGACTAAGATTCATTCAACAAACAGCATCTTACTAAGCGATTGCTGATTGATGGATTGTGGGGGACTGGTCACCTCCCAACTATGAATTCCAGTGTTAGAATCTTCATCTCACTTTCAATCCCGAAACACGTTAGCGCAGCGCCTCGTCCACACCAGATGACTTAAATATGGTCAAATCAAAATAAAGGTCTTCAGAGACGATTTAAAAACGACGGCATCATAGATGATGGGGCTAGAGCCCCGTACTAAGCAGAGCTTGTATTTGGGAACTATATGACTGATATACTCTCGGAATGAATATATAATGCCGGAAGGAGGTCATTGACACCGTGGTGGAGTATGAAAACTTTGATGGTCATTTCATGAATGAAAAACATGGAAATACAAAAAGTCGTAGAACAAACAATGTTCCCCACCACGTTGTCAATGACCTCCTTCCGGCATTATATACACATTCCGGGACATCCTGTGTACTTTTGTATTATACATAGAAAAAATCGGGACAAATATTTGCAGATCATACAAATATCAAATCAAATATCATACAAATATATTTCATGACTTTGTACACCTACCAACTTTAACACTTCTCTATCTCTCCTCAAAGGTTTGCTGGAAGAAAACTCTTTTTAGGGTTAAGCTCGCCTTTGTACATGCCTCACCTAATATCTTGTTTAATATTTCTGTTTTATTTCTGTGTACAATAAAGAATTATAAGAATTATAAGAATTATATCTAAAATCTAAATACTAATAATAAGATAATATTTAGATAAAAATTAAAACCTCAGGTGCAATTTCGTCGGAATACTTCCTTAAAATACCGAAGGCCTGAGACACAGAAGGTTGCGGGTTCGGTTCCCACTGTGGGGCAAATGTTTGTATGATCTGCAAATATTCAAAGCTGAAGATTTTGTTAATTAGTTTAATCTCTGGAACTACCAATCGGATTTGAAAAAAAAACTTGAATTTGATAGTCCAATTCATGAAGGTTACGAGGCTAGATTACGAGGAAGGTTAACATCACGTTACGAAAAAGAAGTAAAAGCGCGGATGGGTGTTGCGACGTGGTGGACTGGGAGTCATGGGTGGCCGTGTCACAGCTAGTTACTTAATATGTACGGAACAGTCTATGTACCAACCTTCCAAGTGACAAATGACCCTAGCGGCCTGATAGTCGGTTGGTTCCTCGTGCAGTTTGAGCCACCCATGGAGTGCTGGGTAGTATACGTAGCCGGGCCAACCATCTCTATCTAGGCCTTTAAAAACATAATATTTTCACTTAAATAGACCGATATTAAATACTAATAATTACATATATCATTAACATAAGTTTTAAATCAAATACTTCAATTGATTTTTTATCCACTCTTGTAAGTGGAGCGCCTGCTCCTATGTAAGCGCTGAAATTTTTCCATCAAAGTTCAACTTGAGATAGAATTTCGCAAAATTATTTTAAACTGTACACATAAAAAAAAAGCAAGTCCACGTTTGCGGCATTTAACGTCCGTGACCATGGCATAATACGCGTAACAAAGTCACAAGTGTGTAAGACAGTGTGTGTGTCACGCGGACAAAAGACCAACACGAGTACCGTGACATGACACGGAGTATTTGAGATGACATATGTACCCGTCTTTAGACTGTGCGTTGGTTGTCAGTCACTTGTATATTATATAAATTACTAGCTTCTGCCCACGGCTTCGCCCGCATGGTACCCGGATAAAAAATAGCCTATGTGTTATTCTGTTGTATAAGATATTTTACTGTAAAGTTTCATCAAAATCCGTTCAATAGTTTTTGCGTGAAAGAGTAACAAACATCCATCCTCATAAACTTTCGCGTTTATAATATTAGTAGGATAGGATAGTAGGAAGTACCTACAAATGATAAACAAAACACTTAATAGACTAACTACAGCAAAACACTCTAGATATAAGATTACTTTTAAGTAGGCAGGTAGGTAATTGAACACGTTCAAATCCTACTAATATTATAAACGTGAAAGTTTGTGAGGATGGATGTTTGTTACTCTTCCACGCATAAACTACTGAACGGATTTTAATGAAACTTTACACTAATATAGCTTATACAACAGAATAACACATAGGCTATTTTTTACTATTGTGGGATTGTTAGGTATATGGACTGTCCATTTACCTAAAGAAGCATCTGGATTTTCATTTCACTAACGATAGGAACCCCAAAATAGTGTTTATTTGTTTCAGATAGATCAAAATATATGTTGAAATTGTGCATGCTGCCAAGCTGATCATAGCTGTAAACGATTTTGGATGAACTAGTTTATCTATACATCCATCCGTTGATATTATAACTTCACTGACCCAATAGACCTAATTCTGCCGGACTAACCTAATTTTCTTTTTATAATTTTTCGATGTTATTCAGTATTTTTGTATATAAAAATAGTAATTTGAATGTTTGCCTTGCACTTTTTTATCTCTTTTTGATATATTTTTCTTTGTCAAACGCTATCTGGGCTTCCGCGATACAAGCTAGACCTAGTGTGGAGCTCAGTGTTAAACTTGTAACTTAGGTACATACACTATTTTTGTAAATCCTACTAATATTATAATTGCGAAAGTGTGTGAGGATGGATGTTTGTTACTCTTTTACGCAAAAACTACTAGACGGTTTTTGATGAAACTTTACAGTAATATAACTTATTTATTAAGGCTACTTTTTGGTTAGGTACTACGCGGTCGAAGCCGTGGACAGAAACTAGTAATTTATAAATTACGTTTCTATAATTATTCATGTGATTTCAATGAATGAAGACCTATTTACCCTAACATCGATTCATAACGACGTAAACCCTTATTTTTTTTACAACTTGTGAGGAAGATACAAACAACAGATAAAGCACAAAAAGTTAAAGCAATCCCTCTTTTAAATTTGTACAATTAGGTACCTAGTTTACTTACCTAGGTACCTAGTTTTTAAGCATAAAAGTACTTTTAAACTTAAAAACAATAGGCTCTTGCCTTTTTTTAAAGTAACAAGATGGAGTAATCCCCTTTGTTTAGTGAGTGTACCGTACCTACTTATATGCCATTTACTACTTAAATATATATGTACTTATACTACTTACCCTCAATATCTAATAAACAGTAAATTAACAAAAAAGAAAGAGCTTTAATTGTCATTTTATGCAAATAACTTTCAGCACCTAGGTTCGTAAATTGAATGAAATTACACTTCTATCTTTACTTGTCTTTATTCATTTATTCAACAGGTACATACTTATTATACATAGATACATTTCAATAATCAGATTATGTATTATCTTTCTGATAATAACCTACCTTCTGTAACTACCCTTTTCTAGGTTTTATATACTGCTAATAATAATCATCCTACTAATATTTTAAATGACAATGTTTGAAGGTTTATAATCTGTGTAACAGCTGGACCACCGCGAACGAAACCGTGGGCAGAGGCTAGTTTAGTAATATACTATATTCTTTATTTCAAACAAATATGAATATGAACGGTTCATATTAATATTATAAATACCTTAAACATAGTCTAACATAGAATAAAATCAATAAAAAATATAAACGCCTTTATTTCTATTGCTCAATTAACATTTACTAATTCTACTTATGCTAGGTATATTTTATTGTGTTAACTAGTTCTTGAGCAAAAGTCGCCTTCACTGTAAGTAGGCCTTCCCTGAATCCCGCCGTCCTCGCCTTTCCTTATCGATTCTGGTCCACATCGTTGTGTGAAAATGCCCCACCATCTCATATTTGGTCTAACATACATGTTTCATAATATAAAATATTTTAAATTTAACTTAGTTATTTTAAAAGTTAAGAATGTTTTTTATTATCATTGGAATTGATTTTATTGATAAATTTTAATTTTCAATCAAACTAGGTATTTATTACTTTTTCATAATTGTCCTTACTTTTGGATAATGTTATTTTTTTTTAAATTCTGCTGCTATTATAAACGCGAAAGTTTGAAAGGACGGATAGATGTTTGATACTCTTTCACGCAAAAACTACTGAACGGACTTTGATGAAATTTACAGTAACATAGCTTATTATTTACTAGCTTCTGCCCACGGCTTCGCCCGCGTGGTACCCGAAGTGTTGTTCTGATGTATAAGGTATATTACTGTAAAGTTTTAATAAAATCCTTACAGTGGTTTTTGCGTGAAAGAGTAACAAACATCCTCACAAACTTTCACGTTTATAATATTACTAGCTTCTGCCCACGGCTTCGCCCGCGTGGTACCCGAATAAAAAGTACCCTATGTGTTATTCTGATGTATAAGCTATATTACTGTAAAGTTTTAATAAAATCCGTTCAGTAGTTTTTGCGTGAAAGAGTAACAAACATCTATCCTCACAAACTTTCACGTTTATAATATTAGTAGGATTTATTTACAATCGTTGCTTCAGGTGGAGCGGATCCTCGTTGGCTGGTGATGAGGCAACATGTGGAAGGGGTGGCGATGGCTCGTGGTCACTTTAAACGCAGTTGCAGCTCTCGCACCCGTCATTAAGATTGGTAAGTTGAAAAACTACCCACAATTTGTCAGTGGCAAGGACGAGTCGCGGCCCAAAAAAAATACTAACACACGTAGTCAGATATGAAATTATTATAAAAAGCTATCTTTTAACTAGTTCATCATTATAAAATAATTCATGAATAATTTTATAATGATGAACTGTAATTAAATATAAAGAAATCTCATCAATTTACTAAGAGTGAAACAAACATCACAATGTTTTAATCGGTACTTTGAGTTTGGTTCAGAAAAGTGTTGCCAGTATACATAAATACTGGCTATAAATATATACTATAAATATGCCCGTGAACCACAGAGCATATTTCAATAAAAAAATATATGACAGTATATATATAAATATATGTACAAAGCTTAAATACAAGGATAGCGTTTTATAATAATTTCATATCTGACACAGGCGTCTGATGATCCTGAGGAACATCCTCAGGCATTGCATTGGATACGCAAGGCATTATGGGATTTCTGTGTACTTTGCGCCCACAGTCTGCATGTAAGAAAGGACTACCTGCGCACTCGGTCCCCTAACCCAACGCGTCGCATCGCTTTCCGCACTATTTCTTCTTTTGCTCGACTCCTCGGTCGTAGCGTGATGTTAAATAGCCTATAACCTTCCTCATGAATTGGGCTATCAAATGCAAATAAAAAATACGATCCGACTGGTAGTTCCAGAGATAAGCGAGTTCAAAAAAAAAATTATTATAAATATTAGTAAAGATGATAATTAAAATAGTATATAAATAGTAATGCTTGAACTATTTGAAAGAAAGTACCTAGTAGGAAAGTTAAAAATACTTACAAAAGCTTGTAAAAATTCAACGAAAAAATACCCTCACAGCCGGAAACTACAGTACTCGACACCGGAAATGCAATATGGCGGGGCGGAAACGCAGCGGCACAAGATATCGATGTACAATAAATACGCTTAGAATAAGATGATTCTTACTGGTGACGTAATAGATGATGATGTTCTATTTCAGGTGCTGTGTTCCCAGAAGAAACCCGCGGGGGTAGTTCGGAGCTTGCGTTCAAATACGCAGTGTACAGAATCAACAAGGAGAGAAGCTTGTTGCCAAACAGCACACTCGTCTACGACATTCAGTACATACCAGAGCAGGATTCCTTCAAGACTTACAAGAAAGGTGAGAAATAGAAAAAACAAACACGCACACAACTGTAAAGTATGATGGAGATCCTCAGATATTATATGAGTACAGCTTCTATACACGGCTTCGACCATGTGGTACCCAGATTAAAAGTAGCCTATGTGTTATTCTGATGTATCCTACTAATATTATAAACGCGAAAGTTTGTGAGGATGGATGTTTGTTACTCTTTCACGCAAAAACTACTGAAAGAATTTTAGCAAAATTCATAGTTTTTAGTTGGCTGTTATTTTTTACAGATAATGAACGAACTATGTCAATGATTTAAGCTTATAGGATGTTTGATTAAAATAATCAAATCCCAAGGTCAAAATTTAAATGCAGGGGAATGAATGATGAAAATATTTTATTGTAGGTTTTTATGATATAAAAAAAGTTACTTCTAGACCTTTGGATTGATTTGGATTTGTGTAATTTTGTGAATGTACTTAATAAATTGTGAAACCAGTGCCTTCTATTAGACTAATGCCTGAACTATTTAAAAGTAGGAAAGTTAAAAAGATACACAAAAACTTGTTCAACGAAAAAATACCCTCACAACCGTAAACTACAGTACTCGACACCGGAAATGCAATATGGCGGAGCGGAAATGCCGCGGCGCAAGAGCCCTTCACAATATAAAATGCTTCATTGTTCAGCGTGCATTGTGCGTCTGCTTAGCTCGGCTGAATTGTTTCTGAAATGGCTCAGCTTTTTAGTGGTTTGCATTGTTTGAGTAACAGGATTGTTGGGAGAATGATTTCGGAATTCTAATTTGCGCGCAAGGGAGTAGTTTAGATCAAGCGTTCGCTAGGTAACCTGCTCGGTTTTAGTTGTTTTATAAAGGAGCAAGGATTAGCACGCTTCAACACAATATCGCGTAACCGTAGTGTAACTTATTTTAGGTAGCTTTACTTTTTAGTGGTTTTTGCGAGCATAGAACAGGAGAGCTATTCTGCAAACATATTTTTATCTGAATACATATTTTTATCTGAGTCTTTGCCTAAGCTTATTGCTAAGGAAATTTTTGGCGTAATATATCGGCGTCTTTTACCCTTCAGCGTGGCAATACAGCCAACATTTTGGAGACGCTTTCGTCAGATAGGGATCTGGATCAGTTGAATTATTTTATTATTAAACATTTAAATTTTATTGTATGTAACACCTTAAAATAATATAAAATGTACAACTAGTTTATAAAATAAAAATAAATGTACAATCGTATTTAACATGGCTGGACTGTTATTTGTATATATTTCGTAATATAAAAATAGTCTATGTTATTCTGTCATTTACTCTAATCTACACTAATTTTATAGAGGTAAAGTTTGTAAGTTAGGACGTTAATATTTCAAATCAAGGTGGACATAGGCTGTATAAAATAGTTTTTTGTGCAGACCAATTTTGCAACATATTCAACGAAATAACGCTGCTTCAACTGTAAGAGCTACTTTAAATCGGCAACTTTTTACCCGGTTACCACGCGGGCGAAGCCGTAAGCACGTACGTATCTATATACAAAACTAGCTACTAGTTTTGTATATAGATACGTAGGCACCTACCTAATTACCTAACTTTTCATACAATAGTACGTACCTACACTTTATGTTAACGAATGCATAATTCACATTACTATCAATTATCTTAAGTGTATTTAAACATTTGCCTTACATAATCACTACATATTAGTATTTTTGTTTTAACCATTCCGTGCACTACCAACACATATTTTTCCACAATACACAAAGGTTATCTGGAAGAGAATGTTTCTTAGCATTAAGTTCGTTTATGTACTACTATTTTGTGCAATAAAGAATTGTCTATCTCTATTTTTCTATCTATCATACGTAATGTTAGAATATTTTCGTTTCAGCGTGTGCTCAGATAAAGTCGGGTAACGTAGCTCTGTTCACCGGGGAAGGTGTTACACTGGGCGCGACCCTAGACTCGCTGTGTCAGTCGCTACACACGCCGCACGTGCTAGCCGCGCCCGCGCCATCCGCTTTCTACTGTAAGTACATACTTAATATCCTCTGCAGATTGTACCATCTTCATCTGTATCCTAAACACAGAGAAACCTAGTTAGGAGTTAGAGCTCGGCCATGTAATCGTTATTATAGTTTCATGACTATGATCGCAGTTAACATATCTACCTAGGTACCATCTGTATGAGCCAAGTTATCAAGAAATTCTTATAAGTTAATACCTAGTACCTACCTACTTAGCATGTAATACATGGAATGTTACTTTAAGTAAGTTATGGTCAAATAAATAAATTATTATTATATGTGTCTGTATCTTCCTCTAATATGTTGTTATATGTTTGTGTTCTCAAAAAAACGTATATACTCGTAAGTAGTATATCAGTCATATAGTTCCCATAATACAAGCTCTGCTTAGTTTGGGGCTGGATGATGCTATGTTAAAATAGTCTAGCATTCTTCTCATTTTCTCTACTTCTACACCTACCTTTTTTTTATACTACTAAAGAGGGAAACACACTTACAGCCCATCTGTTAGTAAGCGGTCTATGTAAGTCTTTTGTACTGTAACACTGTGTTATGCGTAATAAGAATTTATGAATCTATCTATCGATTTATCTGTACAATTATCTATTTCTACATCTTCCTCTTCCTCTTTCTCTTCGACTTCTTCTTCGTCTTCTGCTTCCTCTACCTCAAGATTAAATATTATAAGAGAATGGTTCGTGAAGCGATTGAATTTAAGAAGCAACTACTCACAATCGTGAATATGGCTTTACAAACTCTGCGTCTTGAAAGTCCGTCATCAACAAGTGCTCGCATCGCGATCCAACGTTACAGTGCAGTGATACCGTTATTATAGTATTGTAAAGTCAACATGGACTTTTTTGAATCATCTCTTTCATCATTTAGGATGAAATGAGAGTCGTTCCGGCCACTGCTTTTATTTCTCGACATAGCTCTATAACTCTAGTTAACCCGTGACCATGGCTCTTTCATTGAAAAGGACATTCGAAAGCGTTGAGAAAATTATAAAAAGGGTAAACGCGATAAAGACCTGTATAATACCTACATATTATAATGTTTACAGCCCGCTTAGCATGAGCACCCAAGACAACGTTTTGTCTACGAAAGAGAAGACAAAAACAATTTCTGTCGCCTATTCTTTCAAACAAAAGAAAGGGACATAATATTTTTTGTCTTCTCGGCGGTAGACAAAACCGTTGTATTGAATCTTCATGCTAAGTTACGAATACGTACAAAACTTGTCGAAACGTTACCCGTTTCGTAAATTTTTGTATGGAATTCTTGTCGATACGGTCAACGTTTTGACATGTTACAACTCAGCATAGATCCTCAGGTCGCTCAGCATGAACACCCAAAACAACGTTTTGTCTACGAAAGAAAAGACAAAAACTATTTCTGTCACCTATTCTGTCAAACAAAAAAGAGACATATTTTTTTTTGTCTTCTCGGCGGTAGACAAAACCGTTTTACTGGGTCTTCATGCTAAGCAGGGATTGCGAAAGTTTGAGATCTTCTTCTGTATTTTATCTACAATTCCAGCTTCAAATTCCTCATTCACGGTGAACCTGTACCCACCACGGGAGCTGATGGTGAAGGCTTTCTCAGACCTCATAGGATACCTCAACTGGACCAGGATGGGAATTATCTACGAAGACTATGGATATGGTAAGATGACAATTTGATAATTTCTTCACCTACTCTTTTCCACTTTAAGCTATTGTACCATTTTTAAACGCTGATTTCTACGCCTACGTATTTTAACTTTTGGCTATGGTTTAAAATAATGGGTGATATCGTAAGCTGTTTTTAGGAGCTTACTTATAAAAATACAATACAAATACAAAATACTTTATTTACAAAACTAGTGTGTGCCTAGGTTACAAGTTTAACAATGAACTCCGCACTAGGTCTATCGCGGAAGCCCAGATAGCGTCTGAAAAGGAAATATATGTAAAAAGAGATAAACTAGTGCAAGGCAAACATTTAAGTTTGCCTACTTCTTGTAAGTACAAAATATCCTGAGTAATAAAAAGAAAATTAAGCAAGCCGGGCAGGATAAGGTTTGATGGGTTAGTGAAGGTGAGGGAGTCTGTATGATATTGGCCTCGATTCTGTAGTTTACTAACTAAACTAAATTTAAATTGTCGCTCTCTTTTACTGATAGTGCAAGCAAGAAAGAGATAGCTACAATTTTAGTGCTGTCAAATAAGTTTACGTTCCGCTTTTCTTTGTGTTTATAGTCAGCATGTTTTGAAATCACGACTAAATTTGTATGGAAAACTTAAATCTGACTAATTTGACAGCACTAAAATTGTAGTTATTTCTTTCTTGCTTGAACTATCAGTAATAGAGAGCGACAGTTTAAATTTAGTTTAGTTAGTGAACTACAGAATCGAGGCCATTCTAAAACGCTGTTTGTCACTATTGAGTTAGGGCCTTTGAACTTTGTGCATTGTTGATCTTCTGACAGATTTTTATAAATCTGTTTGAATTCAGTGATCCCTATTAAATGACACAGAAGACTGTTTAATTTAACACGGTATTTAATTTTATTTATTTGGGAGAGATAAATGCAAGATGTACCGTTCCATTCCCGTTGCGGGAAAAATGTTTGTATGTTCTGCAGATATTTGTTCCGATTCTGGGTGTTGTGGTACCACGGTACTCGTGGTACCTACAACCGAGGCAAATATTTGCAATACTAACAATACAGGAAATCCTTATGTGGGGTCAGGACTTGGTATATATCTGTTGTTTTTTTTAAATGCGAACCCCTACCTATTTCCACTTCAACTAACTAATTATAAGAGCTATGTGGATGACTTAAATTCATTTTAAGATTTCCTATTTTCGAAATTTTATCAGTACTGAACTTTTTTTTGACGGTCTCTGTGGTGCAATGGATGAAAGCCTGCCTGAGTCACCGAAGGTTACGGGTTCGATTCCCGCCGCGGGACAAATGTTTGTATGATCTGCAAATATTTGTCTCGGGTCTGGGTGGGTCATATAGTAAAAAAAGGGAATTCTCACGTACCGCACTATCGGTGAAGGCATCGACTAAGTTTCGACTCATTCGCGACGCTCTGACACGACGCGGAGGGAGTGCGTCCGTTTTTACAATATGAATGTATGTATTTACAAAAAAAAAGTAGTAAATCAGTCACGTCGTTGTCGGCTAGATGATGCTGTGTTAAAAACGCCCAGCTTTATTTATTATTATTATTATTTCCAGGTGAACTAAATCTCTTGAGCCTAGGTGATACAAGAGACATGTACGCTGTCCGTAGCCACGACGCTAAGGAGTACAGGCGATCGCTAGCGCTACTTAAAGCGCAACGGATTGAGAACATTATTGTCGACACGGATCCGAAGAAGATACGGCATTTGGCGAGGGCGGTGAGTATTTTAACACTCGACTTAAGTATTATCTAAGTAATCCAAACTAATATGGTGAAATTAAACATGATTTAGTACCTAGCTATAGTGTAATCCTTACTATCCTACTAATATTATAAACTTGAAAGTTTGAGAGGATGGATGTTTGTTACTCTTTCACGAAAAAACTACTGAACGGATTTTGGTGAAGCTTTACAGTAATATAGCTTATACATCAGAATAACACAAAGGCTTTTTTACTTTTATCTGGATACCACGCGGACGAAGCCGTGGGCAGAAGTTAGTTTATTATAATTATTTTAAGTTTAAAATTAGCTTCGAAACGTCAAAGAAATCGTTCAAAAACAAAGGTTCATTAGCCGAATTTTCAATTATAATAAAATTTTAAAGTTGTGTTATGATCAAATCCTATACAGTGTCGAATTAACAGGAGTCACTGGATTACTTAAATTGAAAATTGGTTAGGTACACACAAAAAACGTGTCAAGAATCTCAAGATTCTTGACACGTTTTGTACATGATATGCTTTTGAAAAATTATTAAATAATGAGCAAACTACCAGTACACAGTTTACTCCAAAAACTATCGTGAACTTGACTATTCATATTGTAAAAACGGGAATTTTCCCGGCGTCGCGCCTCCGACGCGGAAGGAGAAAGTCGCAACCACTCACCCTGATGAAGACTCTCGGAATGAGTCGAAACTTAGTCGGTGCCTTCACCGATAGTGCAGTACGTGAAAATTCCCGTTTTTACAATATGAATACACAGTTTACTTTTTACAGTAATATAGCTCATGTATAAGCTATATTACTGTAAAGTTTTATCATAATCCGTTCAGTAGTTTTTGCGTCAAAGATTAACAAACATCCATCCCTACAAACTTTCACGTTTATAATAGTAATAGGATTATTTTAACAACCAAAAGATTTTCTCTGATTACAGATTCTTCAACTGCAGATGAATAATGAAAACTACCATTATATTTTCACTTCCTTTGTAAGTATTTCATAATATTGACTCTACAATTAGAAGACTATTCAATTTTAACCTTGTCTGGAGGTTTTTCGTAATTGAGGCCCATATTTTGTATCTCACCGTCACCTGTACCCTCATTTAAATTAATTTCATTGACGTTGTGGCCCACAAAGTTTGGGCGCAACGATTAGCCAAAATTAATTTATAATTAATTACCTCTTCTATTTTGAAGTTGTGGTCCCCATAACTGGGCTGCAATGAAAATTATGTATTCTGGCAGCTGCAAAACCACAATATTTTTTTTTATACAAGACTTAAATGTGGGGCAAATTGTCAGTACATTTTTAATGTAAGAGGCAACGACGCATCAATAATTGACCACCTCGATGGTGTAGTTGGCGCAATAGGTGGGGGTTCGTTTTCCACTCCGAGACAAATGTTTGTATATTCTGCAAATATTGGTTCCGGGTCTGGGTGAGTATCAGGGAATCCTAGTATGAGTCAGGACTATGTACATCTGTCGGGCTAAATTTATTCATTTAAAAAAAATTGAGGCTAAAATTCCTAGGCCACAAAGTCAACCCTGAATAAAAACCTACTCATCGATTTCTCTCAGGATATGGAGCTGTTCGATCTAGAAGATTTTTACTACAACCGCGTGAACATGAGCGGTTGGAGGCTGGTCGACCGAGGCTCTGACCGCGTCCGGGAATCCCTGAAAGTTATGGAGACGTTCCATCCTATAGGAGCTTCCATCGTCGTCGGGGGACACATCAAGGTAATAGTCTACCAGTAACTTGAACCCAAAACCACTTGAAATAAAACTGACAGCTGGCCCTTTCTGGAGAAGGGCAGCTGCAGACAGACTTCACTGGAAAGAGCTAGAGGAGGCCTTTGCCGACAGGCACTCTGAATTAAGAGATATTATCTAAAAAAAATGTAATAGGAATAACGATGATGTTTCAGAAATAGAGGCTTATTATTATTGTTCATCATTTTACAATAAGATGAAACTGTTAAAAGTAGGCTTAAGGGAGTTTTAGTAACAAGTTTAAGTGATACAACTAATAACCTGCCTCAGCTAGGTAAGTATCCAGTGTGATAGGCATAGCGCCCACCCTCAAGCTATATAAAAACACATATAAACCAAAATGTAAATATAGAACTTTTTATAAATTGAAGTTTTTTGAAGTTTTCAATGCATGAAGTTCCTAAAAATTATTATAACTAATAGTTATAATAATTTTTGGTAAGTTAAGAAAGTAGCTATTATTTTTAGTTTGTAGAATTAAATAGTGTGATTGTGCAACGTCATTGTTGATTGTGTGTGAGGGGATTTTTCCGTTAACAAGTTTTCTGAAAGTCTGGTTTCCAGAGGATAACCAGAGTATAATATATAAAACATGTATGGTGAGTGTGTATGTTTATGTATGTGGGTTTCAGACAACAACACCAATCTCATATTGAGTTTCGGGATCAGAAGAGACACTAAGAACAAGCACTTGTTTTCTTGTTACATGTACTTGAGACTTCCAACTAGAACTTGTACTTGTACCCTTGTAGGTTCTTGTAACTTAGACTTGTTGCAATGGTCTTTAGATAGCTGTTTCTTCTGTATTTTTTGTATATATCTACTTTTATTAGTTACTTACTCCCCTCACTCACACCGTTCTCAAACACATAAACTCTTTGATTTCCACAAAAATGTGTTGTTAGGAATGTTAAATTACAACGATGCAATTTTGCCCCGTTTTGAGCCGCGATACCGGCTCAATATATATAAATAAGTCTTTATTGCATACACCAGAATTAAGCTAACACTTAAAATAAAATGTTTTAAATTAGGTTGTAATATCACGGGCGGAGCGATCTCTTCCAGGCAAACTTTGATCAAGTGCGGGGACCAACAGCAATAACAGTTTTAATTATATTTTTTTGCTAAATAAATGTATGTATTTGTACTGTCAGTTACGTATTGGCCTCGATTCTGTAGTACACTAACTAAACTAAATTTAAACTGTCGCTCTCTTTTACTGATAGTGTACGCAAGAAAGATATTTTACTGCTGTGTGCTGCTGTCAAATTAGTTTACGTGCCGCTTTTCTTCGTGTTTATAGTCAGCATGTTTTGATACCACGACTAAATTGTATGGAAAACTTAAAACTGACTAATTTGACAGCACTAAAATTGTAGCTATCTCTTTCTTGCTTGCACTATCAATAAAAGAGAGCGACAGTTTAAATTTAGTTTAGTTAGTGTACTACATGATCGGGGCCATTATCATACTCTTTTTTTAGACTGAACCAGCCCTGCTGTACGACGCCGTGCAAGTCCTGGCGCAAGCTATCAGTACTACGAAGGATGTGGTGTCAGAAAACGTATCTTGCGACAATGGCACGCCATGGATCCATGGGAAGACCCTTCTTGAGAATCTTAACACGGTACGTGATATCTCAAAGCATAAACTGGGTATTGAATAACTGAATCAACTAATAAGCTGCGTATATATCCTATCACTCGGGTTACAACGTACCTACTCTATCGCACGTGTGCATCAGGATGGCGGGTGTAGGTCAACAAACTGCCATGCTTTATATAAGAGAGCAATCAATGTGAGTCGCCAGCCTGATATCAGGCTGATGACTCACTTTATTTTTGTTATATCTTTGGTTTGGAGGAAATACATTGAAAAAAAAAATCAGATACATTCAGTACATTGCTCGTACATTGCTCTCGTATATAAAGCATGGCAATTTTTTGACCTTCATCCGCCATCCTGATGCACACTATCGCACGATCCCCCCGAATAACTACGTTTTCTAAATTCGTAGTACCTATCTAGATTTTTCATTAAACCAAGTCTCTACACTGGCCTCGATTCTGTAGTACACTAACTAAACTAAATTTAAACGGTCGCTCTCTTTTACTGATAGTGCAAGCAAGAAAGAGATGGCAAGAATTTTAGTGCTGTGTGCTGCTGTCAAATCAGTTTACGTGCCGCTTTTCTTCGTGTTTATAGTCAGCATGTTTTGAAATCACGACTAAATTTGTATGGAAAACTTAAAACTGACTAATTTGACAGCACTAAAATTGTAGCTATCTCTTTCTTGCTTGCGCTATCAGTAAAAGAGAACGACAGTTTAAATTTAGTTTAGTAAGTGTACTACACTCGATTCTGTAATGACTTAGTAATATTTTTATACGTATTTTAGGTGGCAGCCCACGGGCTAACCGGCCCAATAGCCTTCAAAGACGGCCTTCGAACCGACTTCCGATTGCAACTGATGCGTCTGTCAGGGGGTGAAGGGGGCGGAAAGGTATTAGCTGGTCATTGGACCCCCAGCGAGGGGCTGGCTATAACCGACCCTGCGGCTTACAAGCGGGATCCTCCGCCGAATGTGACTCTGACCGTTGTTACTGTCGAAGTAAGTATCTACCTACATCCAGTTATATGTATCTGATAAGTCTTTCAAGCGAAGAGGTGTAAAAGGGTTTTTAAGAGTTGGATGGAGGTTTTGACAAGCCATTGGATTGCCATAATCAGCGGAGAGCTGGCTATAACCAACGCCACGGCTTACAAGCGGGAACCCTCGCCTAATATGACCCTGATTTGTGTCACTGTTGAGGTACGTTTCATGCAACTGATGCGTCAGTCCTACTTCTATTATAAACGTGAAAGTTTGTAAGGATGGATGTTTGTTACTCTTTCACGCAAAAACTAATGAACGGATTTTGATGAAACTTTACAGTAATATAGCTTATACATCAGAATAACACATAGGCTACTTTTTATCCGGGTACAACGCGGGCGAAGCCGTGGACAGATGCTAGTATTATAAACGTGAAAGTTTGTGAGGAGTGTTGCCGTCATAGTAAAACATCACAACTAAGTAAGAGCATATTTTGTATGGCTCCAAAAATATATAACCATCTACCTATTGATGTTCTGGAAACAGCTTCTTTCAATAATTTCAAGAAAAAAGTTATAAAACTACTGCTTGAAAAATTGTATTATAGTGTTAATGATTATTTAGATGACTCAATCAATGATGTATGACATAGATATTTTAATTTAATCATGTAGTTTTTTTTTTTTTTTGTTTACTTGATTAATGACTAGATTTAAGACTATATTTGCATGCTAGAAAGTTGTTTATGGTGATACTTTATTATAAATTTAACATCTGACATACCCATATTCGCAATAAAATATTTTAATTTGATTTGATTTGATTTGATGGATGTTTGTTACTCTTTCTTACAAAAACTACTGAACGGACTTTGATGAAACTTTACAGTAATATAGCTTATACATCACGATAACACATTAGGCTAGGTACTTATTATTCGGGTACCAATCGAAGCCGTGGGTACAAGCTAGTCAGACATAAAGAGACCCACCCTTCGGCTTACAAGCGGGACTCCCCCCCATTTTGCCAGTCCTTTTACACTTGTAGCCTATGCTTTCTACGTGGACTATACGCAGAAAGCATAATTTGCTTTACGGGTTCAATATGATAACGCGTTCAGGGTGCTGATGGGGCTGCCTCGTTTTTGCAGTGCCTCTGGTATATTTTCGGAATGAAGAGTGGATAGCTATCATGCTATAGTCAAAGTCAAAGTCAAAGTCAAAGTCAAAATTCATTTATTCAATAAAATCACAAGGACCACTTTGAAATGTCGGTTTTTATCTAGGTGCCTGTTCCTCCGCGACCAAGCCAGGAAAGAAAGGCAAGAAAACAAGGCTGGTTATTCTTTTTAATGATCCTTTTACAAAACAATAGGTTCGAGTTGGAGCATTTTCAATCCCAAGAGTTTTTGTCATCTAAATAATCAGATATTTTATAGTATGCCTTTTTATAAAGCTTTTGTTTAATTACGTTTTTAAATTTGTTAATTGATAATTTTTGTATATCTCTTGGGAGTTTGTTATAAAAGCGTACACCGTGCCCTTTAAACGATTTACCAACTTTATGGAGTCTACAAGTGGCAACAGCGAGTTTATCTTTATTTCTAGTATTAACATTGTGATTATCGCTTTTTTTCTTAAACAAATTAATATTTTTGTGAACATACATCAGATTTTCATAAATGTATTGACAATGGAATGTCATTATATTTATTTCTTTAAACTTTTCGCGAAGTGATTCTCTGGGGCCCATATTATAAATTGCTCGAATAGCCCTCTTCTGCAGCACAAAAATGGTATTGATATCAGCAGCACTCCCCCACAGCAGTATACCGTACGACATAATGCTGTGGAAGTAGCTGAAGTAAACTAGTCTAGCTGTGTCAACGTCTGTATAAAGACGGATCTTTTTGACTGCATATGCCGCAGAACTAAGTCTCTTCGATAACCCATCAATATGAGGACCCCATTGAAGCTTATTATCTAGGGTGATACCTAAGAATACGGTGGTGTCCACAAGAGCCAACTGTTCATCTTTGATTTTGATATTTGCTTTAACTTGTGTAACATTGGGTAGTATAAATCTAATACACTTTGTTTTATTTTCATTAAGTAGGAGATTGTTAACGTTGAACCATTTTACAACATTAGAGATAATGTTGTAGATATAAGACGCAAACGATGTGCATCGCTGCTCAAACGAGTACATGTCAGCCCTCAAAACATCCTGAACACGTTATCAGACAGGTGGGTCCAATAAGGTACCGTTGGATGCACCTGCATATACATTAATTTAACGTAGTCTTTTTGTGTGTCACAATGAAACTTAATTGAACCTAACAGAGCAGTAATTAATACTAATAAGTACATATTGCTACTGATACGACGTACCAATCATAATAGAATGTTTTACCTACAATTAAAACATATATTAGTTATACTTACCTGATTTTTAACATATTATACTTTTATTCCAAAAACTATCGTGAACTTGACTATTCATATTGTAAAAACGGGAATTTTCACGTACTGCACTATCGGTGAAGGCACCGACTAAGTTTCGTAATGATGGGGATAATGCGAGAGCGAGACGGAGATATCGGATGAACTGCTCAACCGGAAGTACTAGTTAACAATCAAGCGAGCACCTTCTCTCAATTATATAATACGTTAAAAATAAGCGTAACGTATAAATAAAACAGCTAGATAATGGGACTCTCAAGGATAAGAGAAGGAAGTACAGATTTTGTTATTCCAAAGTTTTGTAAATGTAAATATGGACGAATTTGTCCGGAAGTCGGGTTTTATTGTGTCCTATTTTTTTTTCAACGAAATGTTTTTGTTCCAGGAGAAACCTTACGTAATGGTTAAGGAAGGCTGGAACCTGCAAGGGAACGCGCGCTTCGAAGGTTTCTGCATAGATCTGCTGGCTCGCGTCGCGGCCCGGGCGGGCTTCCACTACCGGCTGCGACTTGTTCCAGACAACATGTACGGAGCGAGGGACCCCAACACCGGACATTGGAATGGAATCGTGCGCGAACTCGTTGATAGAGTAAGTATAGGGTACCTCAGAAAATGCATACTATAACGAAAGGATCGATAGATAAATAAATAAATAATGCAGGACATTTTCATCAGCATCATCTAGCCCCGAACTAAGCAGAACTTGTGTTATGGGAACTACATGACTGATATACTACCTACATATATACTTTTTTTTGTAAATTCTTACCTATAATACTTATAAAACACACAGACCCGAGACAAATATTTATAGATCATACAAACATTTGTCCCGCGACGGAATCAGACCAGCAACCTTCTACGTCTCAGGCGGGCCTTAGCCCCCTGCGCCACAGAGGTCGTCAATAAATAAGCTGCTAAGAACTTAACGAGTGTCCATCAGGGACCTTCTTCGGGCTACTTATGATGATGAAACTCTGATTACAGAAAGCTGATATCGCTGTGGCTTCAATGACGATCAATTACGCGCGCGAAGCTGTCATCGACTTCACTAAGCCGTTTATGAATCTGGGGATCGGCATACTCTTCAAGGTAAACTAACGATTAACTACGCGCGCGAAGCCGTCATCGACTTCACTAAGCCGTTTATGAATCTGGAGATTGGTATACTCTTCAAGGTAAACTAACGATCAACTACGCTTGCGAAACCGTCATCGACTTTACCAAGCCGTTTATGAATCTGGGGATTGGCATACTCTTCAAGGTAAACAAACGATTAACTGCGCTTGCGAAGCCGTCATTGACTTTACCAAGCCGTTTATGAATCTGGGGATCGGCATACTCTTCAAGGTAAACTAACGATTAACTACGCGCGCGAAGCCGTCATCGACTTCACCAAGCCGTTTATGAATCTGGGGATCGGCATACTCTTCAAGGTAAACAAACGATTAACTGCGCTTGCGAAGCCGTCATCGACTTTACCAAGCCGTTTATGAATCTGGGGATTGGCATACTCTTCAAGGTAAACAAACGATTAACTGCGCTTGCGAAGCCGTCATTGACTTTACCAAGCCGTTTATGAATCTGGGGATCGGCATACTTTTCAAGGTAAACAAACGATTAACTGCGCTTGCGAAGCCGTCATCGACTTTACCAAGCCGTTTATGAATCTGGGGATTGGCATACTCTTCAAGGTAAACTAACGATTAACTACGCGCGCGAAGCCGTCATCGACTTTACCAAGCCGTTTATGAATCTGGGGATTGGCATACTCTTCAAGGTAAACAAACGATTAACTACGCGCGCGAAGCCGTCATCGACTTCACCAAGCCGTTTATGAATCTGGATTGGCATACTAAAAAAAAAGAGGGTAAAAGTGGAAAGAGCCAAAATGATGATTGGGATTCTGTACATGTTTTACATTAGAGTTCTGTTTTCCCCCTTAAAGGAATACTTTTAAGGGGGAAAGTGGAATAAGAAAAAATGATAAGGGGGATTTCTGCACTTATTTAACTGAACTCTTATGAACTCTTATGATTTATCAGGGGGGAATTGAGGAATAACACCCTCAGGAACTATTTTCTAAATAAAAATCTATAGTTTATATGCAAATGCGTTAACGCACAAGATAAAACTAGTTTATAGGCAAACTAAGTTCTAGTTAGCACTAAGCATTATTAATTAGTTGTATGCGTTTTTATTTATTCAATGGTATATTTAATATACAGTGGTGGTCATATAATTAGAAACACTTAGTCACTTGGTAGTCTTTTAATGTAACCAACATTATTAATTCAATTAATTGGAGGTAATAGTTTAATTTACGAAATCACAATGTACATTTATATCTCTGGGATAATAATAAGCAATAACATTCAGACAACCAATACAATAATTATAAAAAAAAATTAAAACAAAAGTATCAATCAATATTCTTAGTACTGGCAGTCGGACAACTAATTAGAAACAAAGTATGACTAGGTTCTAAAATTCAATTTTAAAACTAAAATTCACCTTTCGGAATGTCACCGCATTATGCATTTTGCCGCCTTTTCTTACTCATTCGGATTTGTTACCTTTTGTCAGATTTAATTATTAAAAATGGGTAAAAACAAGAGCTGTGATGCAGCAACAAGAAAAATTATAGTAAACTTTCATTTTAAACGAAAATGGTCTTACAGAAAGATCGCCGATCATTTAGAGTGTTCCGTAAAGATGGTATTTGACGCCATTGCACATCACAAAAAACATGGAACATCCGATAAGGTGCCTAGAAAAGTTCGGCCAAGGAAGACCACCGTTCAAGAAGACAGGCTTATGATTCGTTTGGCTAAGACAGATCCCTTTAAAGGTTCTAATGTTATACGAAAAGAAGTATTTTCACAAGACGACCCTCGAAACGTGTCCGCAAGACTAGTCCGTAGGCGGTTGGTTGAAGGAAATTTGTATGGAAGACTTGCTAGGAAAGTGCCACTTCTCACCAGGCGACACAGATAAAATCGTCTAGCCTTCGCTAGAAAATATGCCAGTTGGACTGTTCATCAATGGAGAAAAGTTTTGTTTTCAGATGAAACTAAAGTAAATTTGGTAAATTCCGACGGAAAACGATACGTACGGCGACCAATCAACGAGGCTTTGAATAACAAGTACACTATAAAAACAGTTAAGCACGGCGGTGGAAATGTTAAAGTATGGGGATGCTTTTCCGGATACGGAGTTGGTCCCGTGAGAAAGATTGAAGGGCTGATGGATCAGTTTCAATACAAAAAAATCTTGGAGGAGACAATGATCCCATATTCAGATTATTTGCCAGTGAATTGGATTTTTCAGCACGATAATGATCCAAAGCATACAGCAAACAGCGTTAAAGCGTTTCTCAGACAACAATTGGTGACAGTGTTAGAGTGGCCTGCTAATAGTCTGGATTTAAATCCGATAGAGAATTTGTGGCACACTGTGAAGAAAACATTGTCGGATGAGCATATCACCAATATCAACCAACTTTACGACGCATTTGTAGAAGCTTGGAGATGTATTCCTTTGGAAACGTGTGAAAAACATAGAATCAATGCCACGTCGTTGTAAACCTGTAATCAACAACAGAGGGTACCCTACCAAGTACTAACAGTACTAATCGGTTTTGGATGTAGTATTCATAGTATTATTCAAATTAAATGTGGTTTAGTTCACTTAGTTAATGTTTATATTGTTGTTTTTTTTTGTTTCTAATTAGTTGTCCACTTTAGTCCATGTATAGACTTTTTATTAAAATGTTATATTTTTATATCAAAATTGTTGTTTGTAAAACAACAATTTTGATATACTAAACTCGTATAGTAATACTTTAAAAGAACCGATACATCCATATAAATACGTAGGAGCCCTCTATGGCACGTTAAAAAATAGTTATGATGTTAATTTGTAATGAAAATAGAAGACAGGGCTGGTGTTTCTAATTATATGACCACCACTGTATGTGCTTCAGGTGCCGACCTCGCAGCCGACCCGGTTGTTCAGTTTCCTGAATCCGCTCGCCATCGAGATATGGCTGTATGTGCTCGCCGCTTACATCCTCGTCTCGTTCACTCTGTTCGTCATGGCCAGGTTCTCGCCTTACGAGTGGTAAGGGCACATTCGTTCGTGTTGCACCCTGTACTGTCTTGCACACCCTACTTGCAAATAATTCTTCTACTATTATAAACGCGAAAGTTTGTAAGGATGGATGTTTGTTACTCTTTCACGCAAAAACTACTGAACGTATTTTGATGAAACTTTGCAGTAATATAGCTTATACATCAGAATAACACATAGGCTACTCTTTATTCGGGTATCACGCGGGCAAAACCGTGGGCAGAGGCTAGTCCTACTAATATTATAAACGCGAAAGTGTGTGAGGATGGATGTTTGTTACTCTTTAACGCAAAAACTTCTGAACGGATTTTGATGAAACTTTACAGTAATTTAGCTTATATATCAGGATAACACATAGGCTACTTTTTATTCAGGTACCAAACGGGCGAAGCCGTGGGCAGAAGCTAGTAATAAATAATATGCCTACCTATGAAATTGCCGTTTTGACGAACTCGCCACTTTGAACTGAAATATCTGCGGTTTGAATTAGAGTTCTATTAATTCAAATTAATGTTTTTATAAAGGCATGCTATCCTTTTTCCAAAAACAGTAATTCTTTTTTTTATTTTACTTCTAATTTCATGCTACCATGGACTTTAAAAAACCAACATGATTCTCATAAACTTGTCTGCGAAAACTTTTGATTAGCCGTCAACAAATGTGCACTGGTCTATCCAGGCATATCCTACACTTATATCTGTTCTTGTAATACCCTAGCTGTAAGTTTTTTCAAGATTTTGAAAATAAAATAAAATTAGCTTCTGCCCACGGCTTCGCCCGCGTAGTACCCGGATAAAAAGCATCCTACGTGTTATTCTGATGTATAAGCTATATTACTGTAAAGTTTCATTGAAATTCGTTCAGTAGTTTTTGCGTGAAAGAGTAACAAACATCCATCCTCACAAACTTTCGCGTTTATAATAGTTGTAGGATAAATAAGTAACTAATGGAATCGACCCTTTACCTCATTCCCAGGTCCACGAGCACACATATCTGCGGGCACGAGACCAAACTCCTCACGAACCAGTTCAGCGTGTGTAACTCTTTCTGGTTCATCACGGGAACCTTTCTGAGACAAGGATCGGGCCTCAATCCTAAGGTAACTTCATACTTACCCTATTTATTTATTTTACTTAAACTATCACAGTATCTAGACATCCTCCATTTTAACGGGGGATTAAATGCGTCTTTAGCCCTAGGGTCCATTTAATAGGTAGGTAGTTGATAGATTATTATTACTTAATGGTTTCATAATAACTGTTTTATTACCTTGATAGGTAGATACTTTACTTCATTTACTTTATTTTTTCTGACTTATGTTTTATTAATTTGGTTCAAACATACTCCACATATGCTTTTTTTGTTACTCAATATATTATATTGTTTTGATGTACGCACATAAGTTATGTTCCTAAACTAGATCAAAACTGTATTCTAGTTAATTCCTTTTTTCAACGTATTGTTCCTATGTTTTTATTGTGTAACTGATGATTATGTACTTATTTAATTTTAATTTCAAAAATTGTTAATTCATATTGTGTGTATTGTGGTGACAAATAAATGATATGTCTGTGTCTAGATATTTTTTATGTTTGTATCTAACGTGTAATGTTCGACGACCTCTGTGACGCAGTGGACGAAAGCCCGCCTGAGACGCAGACGGTTGCGGGTTCGGTTCCCGCAGCGGGACAAATAACTGTATGATCTGCAAATATTTGTCTCAGGTCTGAGTATTTTCTATGTATAATATGTATGTAAATACAAAGAAAAGAATATAAGTAATATATCAGTCATGTAGTTCCCATAATACAAGCTCTGCTTAGTTTGGGGCTAGATGATACTGTATGAAAAATTATCAGCATTATTTATTTATTTATTTATTATTAATAAACAATGAAATAAATAAATACAAGATATTTACTTAATGACAACCTGATAAGTGAATCGTGTTAACCATGTACATAGTGTTAACCTGATGTGTACATAGTGTTAATGTAATATTCTATTGTTTTCCAGGCAACTTCAACCCGCATAGTCGGCGGTATATGGTGGTTCTTCACGCTGATAATCCTATCTTCGTACACTGCAAATCTGGCTGCATTCCTCACAGTGGAACGCACAGTGCTGCCGATCCAGAGTGCGGCGGACCTTGCTGCGCAGAGCAATATTCAGTATGGGACTCTTAATGGAGGCTCTACTATGACTTTCTTTAGGGTAAGTATTTACATATATTGAACCTTTGTCAACCTAGAGTGTACCTGACGTGAACCTAGTGTGTACATTTTGAGAACCTAGAGTGTACCTGACGTGAACGTAGTGTGTACATTTTGTGAACCTAGAGTGTACCTGACGAAAACCTAGTGTGTACATTTTGTGAACCTAGAGTGTACCTAACGTGAACCTAATGTGTACATTTTGTGAACCTAAAGTGTACCTGACGTGAACCTAGTGTGTATACTTAGTGTAAACTTACCCTCTGTTTCAAAATCACTCGCTAACTTTAACATCGTGCTAAAAGTTGCCAGCCTCTATCCTTTGTTTAATGTTAGAAAAGGACAGGGCTAGATTTAGCGGCTTGCTAAGTTAGCAAATTATTCATATTGTAAAAACTTCCGCGTCGCGCCGTAGTAGTGCGTAGTGCACGGCGCGACGCGGAAGGAGAAAGTCGCAACCACTCACCCTGATGAAGACTCTCGGAATGAGTCGAAACTTAGTCGGTGCCTTCACCGATAGTGCAATACGTGAAAATTCCCGTTTTTACAATATTAATAGTCAAGTTCACGATAGTTTTTGGAATAAAATTAGCAAATTATTATGAAACAAAGGGCAAGTGTGCGCCTACCTACCTATTTAAATCAATACCTAGAATAAAAAAAACTGTCTATAATCCATTTTACCTACTCAACCACAGGAACTAGCTTGCAAACATAGAAACTCAAAACCTATCATAGTAAAATTATTACAATTTCAGGATTCAAACATAGACATTTATCAAAAGATGTGGCAGCACATGTCGACGACCTCTCCCCCCGCGCTCGTCCCGTCCTACGAGGAGGGGGTGCGGCGCGTGTTATCTGGAAACTACGCCTTCTTGATGGAGTCCACCATGCTAGACCACCGCGTACAGCGGGACTGCAACCTCACGCAGATCGGTGGTCTGCTGGACTCTAAGGTGAGTCTAGGACTCCTGTGTAAGTAAAATAGACTCCTAGATTAGTTAAACTCTAAGGTGAGTTTAATGGACTCTTAGGATTTTGATGAAACTTTAGAGTAATATAACTTATACATCAGAATAATATATAGGCTACTTTTTATCCGGATACCACACAGGCGAAGCTGTGGGCAGAAGCTAGTGAACAATACATCTGTATGATAACCGGTTTTTTCTCCCAGGGCTACGGCATAGCGACATGGAAAGGCAGTCCGTGGCGCGACAAGATATCCCTCGCCATCCTCGAGCTGCAGGAGAAGGGGGTCATCCAGATCCTATACGACAAGTGGTGGAAGAATACTGGTGACGTGTGCAACCGTGACGGAAAGGACAGCAAGGCGAATCCTTTGGGTGTGCAGAACATTGGTAAGGCTTTCTAGCTTGTGTAGATACTGCTAGCGTAGTTGACGGATTTTAGGATAGACGGATTTTAAGCTGACGGATTTTAGTTTGGATCGCTTTTTACGTTGATGGATTATTAAGTTGTCAAAATAATACTAAGTTTAACTTTAAACCCCGCCCTGAAAGCTTAGGGGTTTTAGGTTTGACGTGTTTAGAGTTGACGGATTTTAAGTTGGCGAGTTTTTGAAGTTGACGGGTTTTTAAGTTGCGGAATTTTTGTTGACGGATTTTAAAGTTGAAAGATCATGACTTTAAAATAATAAATAAATAATGCTAGACATTTTTCACACAGCATCATCTAGCCCCAAAGTAAGCAGAGCTTGTGTTATGGGAACTACATGACTGATACTACATAATTATATACATTTTTTTTTAATGGAAAAATATTGCAGTTGACTTTGTATAGCCGACCATTCATAATCTTTATTGCAAGAATAATGGTTACTAAGTTAATTACTTATAGGTACTAGGATTGACATCCATTTCAGACATGCGATAGTGTATATACATAGTAGAGCCATAAATAGTCCAAAAGTGATCAAAAGTTGATATTATTAAGCAATCCAGTCCAGATATGGTACCAGATACGACAAAATGGCTATCGACTACCTAGTTAGGCAACTTTTATATGTGACGACGATAAGAATAGCAAAACTTTTTGCAGAACTTTGCTAAAGCAACTGATAGCGTAGTTGACGGATTTTAGCGTACACGGATTTTAAGTTGACGAATTTTAGGTTGGGTCGCTTTTAACGTTGACGGATTGTAAAGTTGACAAAATAATACTAAGTTTAACTTTAATACTAAGTATAACCTGAGTGCTGACTTTTGACAGGCTTAAGTTGTCTAGTTTATTAAGTAGCAAAAGTAGGTAGGTATGACAATTAAAAATTTAGAGCAAGAGAAAGAATGGGCTTGTTGTAAAGTTCACTGTACTTATTGTATTGTATTTTTATTTATTTTTGACTATTGAGTTGACGGATTTTGGAGTTGTCATAAGTATTTTAGAGTTGACGTAAAAATAAAAAAAATCGAAAAGACGAAATCAAATTGAAACCTATGGTGGGCAGAACATTCACAAACTTGTGTAGTCAGCTAGTGTAGCAAAAGTATGACAAAGTTTATAAGTAAACAGTTTTCTAAAACAGGCTCACGACTCTATCCTCCATGATGTTCATACTCATATACCCACATCCTCAGTGCTTACATAATCTTTCACTCGAAAAGATATGCGCGCATTAACAGTGCTCGAAACCGTGAAGAAAATCCCTACAGCCAAAAACTTTGGCTTTTGGCTTTAGTGATTTTCTTCAGAAAACGCAGAACCAAATCTATCATTCAATTTACATGCAAGTTAAGAAAAACATTCTGGGCATATCGGCACTTTTTTAACATTAGAGTTCACTATTCCCCCCAATGCAATGGGCTATGAGGTATCTGAGGATTTCATCATCATCATCAGCCTATATTAGTCCACTGCTGGACATAGGCCTCCCCTAATGAGCACCATAGCGCCCTGTCTTTAGCTTGCCGCATCCAGCATCTGCCTGCAGTCTTTCGCAGATCGTCATCCCACCTGGCCGGAGGGCGTCCTACACTACGTTTGCCGAGTCGCGTTCTCCACTCAAGAACACGTTTACCCCAGCGGTTATCGGTTCTTCACGAGATATGACCGGCCCACTGCCACTTCAGCTTGCTAATTCATTGAGCTATGTCGATAACTTTGGTTCTCTGACGGATGTATTCGATACGAATCCTATCCTTCAGAGAGACTCCGAACATAGCTGTTTCCATAGCTCGCTGAGCGACTTTGAACTGGTGGACCAGCCCTATCGTGAGTGTCTACGTCGCAGCTCCATAGGTCATGACGGGTAGGACGCACTGATTGAAAACTTTCGTTTTCAATCATTGCGGTATGGATGACGAGAAGACTCCACGTAGTTTTCCAAACGCTGCCCAGCCTAACTGGATCCTCCTCTTGGCCACCTTCTCGAAATTGTATTTAACCAACTGCAGAATCTGCCCAAGTAAGTATATTCGGAAACAATCCACCGGTCTTGGAACAATGTGGCCATTGGTCATGACTTTGGTTTTATCAAAATTCATGCCAAGACCGATACATCGGGAGGCTGAAGCTAGGCCGTCCAGCATCCGGTTCAGCTCCTCTAGCGACTCTGCCATTAAGACTATGTCATCAGCGAATCGCAGGTGTGAGATGTAATCGCCGTTTATGTTAATGCACCACCTTTCCAGTCCAGCATCTTAAACATATCATCCAACGCGCTCGTGAACAGTTTCGGGGATATGACATCCCCCTGCCTCACACCTCTGCGCAATTGAATGAGTTTAGACTGCTGGCCCTGTACTTAGACAGGGGCTGATAATACTCGTCGGACTTCTGTATAATCTGCCTCACTGTGTGAATGTGGTCTGTGGTGCCATATCTTCTGAGGATTTACATTATGGGAAATATAATCGTGGGTGTGTTGTTTTGTTTGTTTTTTGTACTTACATAATAATAGATATGAGTGATAAATATTAAAAGGCTAGTGACTAGTACATTTGGGTGGAGGTGAATGCATACAGGATTGACTAGGTAGGTATCTAGGTACGGACTTTCTTTGCAGCAAGTACCATAAATTTGTATATTTTTGGCTCGAACCTAGTGTTTTTGACTTTACTAGTTAGTTATTTGTTTGATTTGGGATATAATAATTAAAACTGATTTTATAATCACTGTGTCTATCCAATCCCAATCCCAATCCCAATCCCAATCCCAATCCCAATCCCAATCCCAATCCCAATCCCAATCCCAATCCCAATCCCAATCCCAATCCCAATCCCAATCCCAATCCCAATCCCAATCCCAATCCCAATCCCAATCCCAATCCCAATCCCAATCCCAATCCCAATCCCAATCCCAATCCCAATCCCAATCCCAATCCCAATCCCAATCCCAATCCCAATCCCAATCCCAATCCCAATCCCAATCCCAATCCCAATCCCAATCCCAATCCCAATCCCAATCCCAATCCCAATCCCAATCCCAATCCCAATCCCAATCCCAATCCCAATCCCAATCCCAATCCCAATCCCAATCCCAATCCCAATCCCAATCCCAATCCCAATCCCAATCCCAATCCCAATCCCAATCCCAATCCCAATCCCAATCCCAATCCCAATCCCAATCCCAATCCCAATCCCAATCCCAATCCCAATCCCAATCCCAATCCCAATCCCAATCCCAATCCCAATCCCAATCCCAATCCCAATCCCAATCCCAATCCCAATCCCAATCCCAATCCCAATCCCAATCCCAATCCCAATCCCAATCCCAATCCCAATCCCAATCCCAATCCCAATCCCAATCCCAATCCCAATCCCAATCCCAATCCCAATCCCAATCCCAATCCCAATCCCAATCCCAATCCCAATCCCAATCCCAATCCCAATCCCAATCCCAATCCCAATCCCAATCCCAATCCCAATCCCAATCCCAATCCCAATCCCAATCCCAATCCCAATCCCAATCCCAATCCCAATCCCAATCCCAATCCCAATCCCAATCCCAATCCCAATCCCAATCCCAATCCCAATCCCAATCCCAATCCCAATCCCAATCCCAATCCCAATCCCAATCCCAATCCCAATCCCAATCCCAATCCCAATCCCAATCCCAATCCCAATCCCAATCCCAATCCCAATCCCAATCCCAATCCCAATCCCAATCCCAATCCCAATCCCAATCCCAATCCCAATCCCAATCCCAATCCCAATCCCAATCCCAATCCCAATCCCAATCCCAATCCCAATCCCAATCCCAATCCCAATCCCAATCCCAATCCCACTCCCACTCCCACTCCCAATCCCAATCCTAATCCCAATCTCAATCGCAATCGCGATTAAAAACGGTTAAAAATTGGCAAAAAAAAAAAAAAAAAAAAAAAACAATCATACGAATTGAGAACCTCCTCCTTTCCCGATCCCGATCCCGATCCCGAACGAAGCACTGAAACATTACAACACTATTGCACAATAGACACTTCACTAATCACTAAATACAATACAAATACAAAATACTAACTATTTCCAAAAATAGTATGTTCCTAAGTTACAATGAGCACCGCAGGTCTAGCCTGTATTTCGGAAATCCAGATGAATCACTCCGATTAATAATAATAATATAATCTTTTATTTCAGATAAATTACATACCTACTAAATACAATATTTAATATTTTACATTACATCGACACTAATATCTGTTTGCCCTTTTTTGACAAAGGCCTCCAACCTCTTCCATTCCTCTCTATCTCTCGCTTTCCTTGTCCATGATTTTCCTGCAATATTCTTTAGCTCGTGCAGTTAAACTAAGACTCTCTTGTAGGTGGAGTGTTTGTGACGCTGCTATGCGGGCTCGCATTGGCTATTGTAGTGGCCATTTTAGAGTTCTGCTGGAATACGAAGAAAAACGCGTCTCAAGGGAGGCAGTCGCTTTGCAGCGAGATGGGACAGGTAAGCACTCTTTTCAGGTACCAACTTGATACTTTATTTTTTATACAAATAAAGTCACAAATAAGCATACGGCTTTTGTTGGTAACCAGTTACCGTAGATCTTGCGATACTAGAGGTATCACTCGTGCATTGCCGATCCTGAGACATAACGGGTGAAAAGTTGTATGTGCCTGTAATTCCACCTGTACCCAATGTAATTTCATTATCAGTATGGTACTATCAGGATAGGCTTGATATTCTGTTCACCCTGTACCCTCGATCTTCGCACTGATCATGTTTCTAAGGATGTCCATTATTTATTGTTTTTTATTTGTGTGTTCATTATTTTTTATAGTATCTATATATATAAATTAGTTTAATTATTTCTTGTAGTTTTAAGTAACTAAAGTATGATTTCATTATTTTCTTTCTGTAAACGATCCTACCTCTACAATTACCTCTCTCTAGCTTAAGGTTTTCTGAAAGAAAACTCTTTTTAGGGTTAAGCTCGCCTTTGTTACCTATATGTCATTTAATTCTACTTTTTTGTAAGTGTCTATTTGTGTGTACAATAAAGAATAAAGTATTTTTTACAACTTTTGTTGCATAATGGAGACGAATAAATTAATTTTCTTTCTTGCTTTCTTCTTTCTTCAATTATCAGGAGCTACGTACAGCAATGCGCGGTGGCTCGTCCAACAGAACTGTTCTAAGAGCGGGATGCTCTAGATGTTCCTCAGCTACCCACGTGCCGCCTGCACCTTCAAGATATGAGGTAGGTACCTACCTGCACCTGGAATGTTTCGGCTCGAAACATCGCCAAGTCCCCCTCCCCCCAACCCCTTAAATGATGTAGTAAAAATACCTGATCTTCTAAGAACAAATCAGAGAAGAGAGTAAGAGAGGCGTGGCGGGACTGTATGGGTGCAGCATAAGCTCAGACACAATTATTATAATACAAGTACAGATACCTCATCCCATACAAAAAAATGGATCGCTCTAACTCGGGCTATTTTTCGGGCTATTTTGTTTTCCATAAATATGTACTAGATGCCGCTAGCGAGCGGTGGGTAGCGAGCGCCATCTAGCTTGTACTGTAGGTGGATTTAACTTCCCAATAAAATATAAACAAATAGATGGCGATAAAACCTAATGAGGGTTTTGATTCAAAATAGGTAGGTACCTATGATGCTTGTGAACTGTGTTATACGTACTTATCTACGTAGGCGCGGCCACATGTTAGATGATAGTACAGTTTTATAATACTACCAGACTCGACTGATGCTGCATTACTTTATTCCTTGATCGTCATCACTATTATCAACGTGAAGAAGTCCACTGCTGGACATAGGCCTCCCTAGACCTAAATAGTGGATTTGTAAGAAATACAAGATAAGGTACCTACTTATTTTTCCCCTACAAGAGAATGTTACAACTCGGAATCTACCTAGGTAGATTCAGAGTTGTAACATTCTCTACTTACCAACTTTAAAACGAAAAAAAAAACAATTAATCTATCTAGGTAGGTACCTACCTACATAATATTCAACTAGGAAAAGAAGACGGTTTTCTACTTGCAGTAATAGAATATACCTAATTATACAAGTAGAAAATGAATTGAAATAAAACAGTAGGTATTTAAGCCAAATAATAAATATATTTTTCAATACAATTGTTTGAAAAGTGAAGTTTGTAAATACTTAGGTAGGTAGCTTGAAATGTAAGGAAACCTACCTAACGAAAGTACCTATTAAGTAGATAGGTATACCTATTGATGTTGGGGTAGGTACCAAAACATACGTACCTACCTATGTTTGGTGTGGTTGGCTGTGTACGTTGGTAATATGTTTTGATATTGGCACAGATTTTATAATAGCTACTGTATTGGTGTGTTTATTATTAACTAGCTTCTGCACACGGTTTCGCCCGCGTGGTATTCGGATAAAAAGTAGCCTGTGTTATTCTGATGTATGAACAATATTACTGTAAAGTTTCATCAAAACCCGTTCAGTAGTTTTTGCGTGAAAGAGGAACAAACATCCATCCTCACAAACTTTCGCGTTTATAATATTAGAACCTAGAATTGTATTGAATCAGGTAGGTATGTTTGACTCATTGAAAAAAAACAGTAATAACTGAATGTTCAGAATCTGTTTGCCAATTTTCATACAATTTAATACCTTGGTACCTTACAATAACAAGCAAAATCGTGCCGCCGATGGTAAACCCGCCGCGACGTTTCCTGCTTTATAGAGCGGGCGTTGCCGAGGCGCGGGAGGGGTTACGACTATGAGTAAGGTACCCGCGCGGCTCAGACGCACAGTAAGTAGGTATGTAGGTACATTATATGTTTGTTGACAACCTCTGTGGCGCAGTGGGCGAAGGTCCGCCTGAGACGCAAAAGGTTGCGGGTTCGATTCCCGCTGCGGGAAAAATGTTTGTATGATCTGCATTAATTTGTCTCGGGTCTGGGTGTTTTCTATGTATAATAATGTATTTACAAAAAATATATATATAATTAGTATATCAGTCATGTAGTTCACATAACACAAGGTCTGCTTACTTTGGGGCTAGATGATGCTGTGTGAAAATGTCCAGCATTATTTATTTATTTACTTATTCACGCAAAAAATAATGAACCGATTGCGATGAAACTTGATAGGTAGGTACATAGCTGTTACGTTTTATCCCGATATTCCCACGGAATCGAAACTTACGCGGTTTCAACCGCGGAGTGCAGCTAGTTTATTAATAAAAAGCAGATAACATTCAAATTTTAGGGTTCCTACTTTTAAAAAACCAAAACTACTAGGTATAAAAGTTTACACCCCCACTCCCTCATTCCGCCCCGTAAAGTGGAAATATCAATAAATCCTTTCTTAGCACATACCTACGTCATTATAATAAACTTATATTCTAAATTTCAGCTTTATAGACTTTGGCTGAGCCTTGTGTTATATCTGTGGCTGAGCATTGATAGTCAGTCAGTCAGTCAGGATATATGATTTTATAAGTAAAGATAGATTTCCTACGTTAGATTGTGTGAAATATAGGTAGTTACCTACCTATATTTCGTTACCTATATTCCATACAAAACAACACGCAAACTTTTGCAAATAGTGTCATCTACCACTATGCAGCACAAACTAAACAAAACAAATCTTGTCAGACTCAAAGTAGTATAAATGATTTCCGCTTGAAGAATGACGACAACATCGAATTTTGAGAAAATAAAAAAATGTGATTTATGAGCTCATTATTTCATTTTCTAATACAAAAGAGATTTTTTTAAATATGAACATACCATTTATTTTATGTTTTAGGACCTAATTTCGATTATTCTCAAACTTCAATAACAAAGCGATACCTATAACACCATCTATTGATATTTTTTCGAACTAATCTTTTTTACTTAGAGTTGAGACCCCGTGGCTCAGATAAGGACCTTCTGACCTCACACAACAAATCGGTTTTATTCTATTTTTTGTAATGTTTACGTGTTTCTTTTTGATTGCTTTGTATTTTGTCACCTGTTGTGTATATTTTTCAATGTATTTTCGCTCTTTCTTCTTCTTTCTATATGAAAAGCATACGCGGACGAATTCTAGTCTTTATACACTTGGATGGTTTCAGATCCAGGAGAGTTGTGGAGGAGGCGTAGAGATGAAGGAGCTTCGCTGGTCGTAGCGCCACGCGCGAGGCCCGGCCTCCGCGCCAGCCTCGCCCGCGCGCCCCTCACACCACGCCCACAGTAAGTTCATGCAGCCATCTCTGGCTACATTTAAGAACTACGTTACATAACATGTCTAGTGAAGAAAGTTCACAAACATTATAATGTATGTATTTTCAACTGTTCCATAGTAAATAAATAAATAATGCTACGTAAAAACCAATTTCATAACACCTCAACGAGCAGATGGCACATGTCTCTAAAAAAAATTATTACCTACATATATTATGTACATTACATTGGATATATACATTACATTATATACATTTGTTTTTTTTCAGATTCAATGGGTACTCTTAGAAGGACTACGTCTTACGTGCTGAAAGAGCCTAAGGAAAAGAAGCACGTTCAAATCATAGCTTAGAAGTATTTCGTAGCGAAATGGACTAGGAAACTATCACCTTTTTTGGATATACCTATTGTTGAAAAAAGGGCCGTAAGTCGACATCGCCTGTATACGTTCTGGTATAAGCCACATTAGCGTCCAAACTATCGAATTATCATACCATCAAAGAAGAAAGCCGTATGCTTGTTTGAAACTTTAGCTATCTAACAGTATACAATCGTGGTGGTCCCGTACGAGGGCTAGCCTGTATCGTGAGAGGCCGTGTTACAAAATCGACGATCACCAATAAACTGGTGACAGCGCAAATCACAATAAAAATAAAATTAACGTAAAAAGATTAAGATTAACGGAAGAAGATTTAAAAAAAATGAGAATTGAATTATTAATATACCTTAAAAACAGAAAAAAAAATTTAAATGTCTACGTAACATTGAAAATATACCTTTATTATATTATTATACCTAATTCTATATTATGAACAAAAGCATGGGTATATCAGTGAGTCAGTTGGTTTATTGGTTTTAAAGTACTTAAGGGAAATAACCAGATTTTTGTAATATACGAAAATTTCAACTCCGGCGGAAATTACTTCTTGGCTTAGTGGTATGGCGACCTTCAGCTTGGTACGCGGGTCGTTATACCTACCTGCGTACCACGCGATAGGTAGTTGGTTCGCATCCTACCGAGGTTAAATCCTTAGGGGGAAAAAACCAACTACAAAAAATAATTTATTTGAGACATGTACATAAAACATATATGTACATATAAGTATGATGAAGCTTTGTCTATCAGTTTTAGTTAAAATCATCTTGTAATTTCCCGTAAGTGCCAGTAACACAAAACACTTTAAAATTAAATAACCAACATCATTATAGAATAAAAATCTTGTTATTGTTTGATTCAAAATGTTAAGTACATTTTGCATTCCATAGATTTATTATCTGAATATTTTATTTAATACGCTGTGATTTGATCATCTGATCAATTTGATGTACCTACTCGTAAGTGTGGCGTGGGTCTATTACATAAAAGTTATTTTGTTTTATTCAATTGCATGATTTAACTGGCTGCGGTGAGAGAGCAGCATTTTCTTTTAAAATATGTACAGCGGATTTCGGCTATGCAAATGAAAAAAAGCGATCGTTCGAAGTAGTTTTACGTTCCATCTTGGAACCGCAGAAAATTTTCATTTACGTTTATTACGTCGTTGGCAAACTGCGTATGTATTTAATTTATTTGATGTAAGGTAAAGTGGCCAAAATAAAGAATTTCGAATAAGTATGATTATTGTTGAACTGTATTTTAAAGAGTTAAAATCGCTAGAAAAAAACTGTACAATAGTAATTTGTAATTTTTTATACGTAAAATAATATTGCATACCTACCTAGTTTAAAAAATAATTAAAGATCACCAGTTTTATACAGAGAAAGGTCCCCCATATTCACTTAGAGGTATTTTTCAATATATGTATTTGTTAAAATATATAAGTAGGTAGGTAAGTAATTTATATTATTAGATAAGAACCTATATATTATGATTGTTACATACCTAATATCTATATAATTATAGGATGTTGTTGATATCAACAACGTAATATTATGTTGTTTATTTTACAAGCGTGGGATACTGTTTTTTTTTTATTTGTCGTTGCACACTTTTCAAATGTTTTCCTTTATTATTTGTATACCAAACAATATCGTTTACTGTATTATATGTATGTGCTTATACGTGTATTGCACGGTACATTATGTACCTACGTTATATGTCCAATACTCTACAGGGTGTAATAAGACTACTCCCAAAAACTTCGGGAGGTGAAAGTACCCATCAATACGAACAACTTTTACTATGGAATCAACACTGTGAACGCGAAAAAAAACAGCTGTTCCATACATTTCAGCCAAGTAGGTATTGAACTTTAGTATGGAACAGCCGAAGTTTTCGGGAGTAGTCTTATTACACCCGGTATATAAATATATCCAGAAGTTACCAGCACACTAGGTATCAGTTCTTAACAGCTCAGCTAAGTTAAGGATTCCACCAGATCACCATTTCTGTGGGTGACGGATAGTGGCAACCATGTAATTTAGAACTGGGCGCTTCCGTGTTTCAGAGGGCACGTTAACCTGTGGGTCCAGCTTTGACCGTCGGTAATCTAAATCTAATTTTAAATCTCGCGACGTATTTTTTCATTATCAATTGCAGGCGCTCCCTAGTGACTTGTGTCGATAAAACCTTTGTAAGAACCACCATATTTTGGGGTAGGTAGATGATGCTGTAAGAAAAAAATCCAGCATTATTTACTTATTTGATGATTCGATTGCAAAAACCGCATAGAAATCCCATAAGCTTCTTCATTGTTCCTTGAGAATACGAAATACTAGAGCAGTGAAAGATATGTCTCTTCATCGTGGGTAGATATCGATTAATTTAAAAAAATACTAATAAGTTTCTATGGCATAGTTTATGATTATTTAACACCTTTCATAATTTACGAAGTTGTATTGAAAACATGTACCTATTGTGATTTTTGTAACTTCAACGAATGTGTGTTGATTTTCCATTCGGAATATGTTTGTTTGTGCCCTTGTGTAAATAAAACCATTTTTTATGACGAACGCTCTATAGATACCTTACATAATTTATGACGTTGTATTGAAAATATGTTTTGTTTTTTTTTTACTACAACGATTGTGTATTGATAAATTCCCTTTCGTCCCAACAGTGGGATGAACAGAAAAACGGTTGTTTGTACACTTATATTGTTATAAAACATTTTGTTCTAAGGTACCATGGTATCGACGTCCATACCCGGGAGCAATACTTTTATAACAAAGGTACAAACATTTAGATTAGGAGCCGAACCAGCACCTCTTGCTTTTTTATTGGATTTACATAAATCAATATAGCTCCTGTGTGTGTTAAGAACCCTAAACAGCCAGACGAAATAGGTAAGTACCTACTTTGGATAACCCTAAAATAGGTGCCTTAATTTTAGATAGATTTTATACCGGTTATTCTATTTTTTTTTGTATGTGGGTTCTTAAATACCTACCTGCACATACATTTTGTACTTTTGCATTATTTTGGTACATTTTTATATATGTTACACACCTAACCCAATATAGCAGTGTGCTAACAATTTATTTAATTTTATTGAGAAAATAACGACAAAAAAAATTGTATATGGTGTAGTTATGATGTAAGTATTATGTAATAAGACACTCTTAATTAAAACACATGACATGACAGCTAGCCATTTAATTAGGTACCTATTTGAGGTCTGGTTATATGAAATCAACTGTATTTTAAGTACCAATATTTTAAATATAACAATCGACAATGTTGAATTTGTGTTATTCTAGCGACTTATTTCTCGTATTTAAAATTCGGTATTTTCCGAGAAGTTTCGTGCCATCTCAATACTTATTTACCTACCTATAGGATAGTACCTACCTATTTTAGTTATTATCTGAGCTATAGATAAGCCATAGTCAATTATTTATTCCAAATAGCACGAGGTCCAACCTACAATGCGCAGTTCCTATAGCTTGGAAAATTTAGGGCTTTTCTGTTTTAATTTAATTCTGCCTAACATGGGAGTTTGGAAAACTTGGAGAGCAAATTATGCCCTCGCTATCAAGAAGGTTGCATTCGGATATTAGTATCGCTATAATCTGGTCTTATGAAATATATAGCCCGACTGATCTCGTACAGACCCATTCTCCAATAGATAGATAGAGCTAGCTCTGTAAGCAGGTCGTATTCGGACGTATTTAATAACATCCGGCCGGAGCAACTACAGACTAGTTAGGGATACTACCACAGAATTACCTACTAGTGAGTGATGCTAACGCATAATACTACGCGTCACAGGATAGTTAGTTATATGCATGTACTACGTATTTTACTATCTATACGAGCTAAATTAAATTCTCTGTTTGACGTTCAAACCCGTTTGGTTTAAGCCAAAGGATGGTAAATCAAAAACTGACTTGACTTGATTTCTTGATTATCGTAGACAGACTCATTCTAAATTGATTAAAATATGGTAGTTTGTAGGCTCTTCGCCATTTAGTATTGTTAGTCTGTGGTCGTCGATGTCAGTTTGACATATTCAAGATAAAAAAGAACTGTGCGTTTTTACCACAGATTATTTTTTTTATCTTGTTTTCGATTTTGGTGGATTTGTTTGTGAATTCTAAGAACGAAAATAACATTTTCTTACTAAAAAATAATGAGACAACATATAGGAATAGTGAAATCTGTGTTATAATTAATCAAAGATGGACTCGGAAATAATGGTGGAGGCCCTACCCCTCCTTGGCATCTGTAATTTGTGCCTGAATGAAGGAGCTGTACAAAGTATGTTGATTGCTCACAAAAGCAATGGTTCTCCTGAGGTTTACTCCGATATGCTGATGAAATGCTTTGCCATAGACGTAAGTATTGTTCTAAGTAATCATTATGTCAATCCAGCTCCGTTTGACCGATTGAATAACATGAATATACGATTTTCACAACAAAAAATATCAACCGACCTACATAACTGCTGTAAAAATTCTACAGCTCAAGCATGCTCGGTTTTCTACTAATTTAGATTAACATAAAGGTGCATTATACAGGTATCTATTACTTACCTGCATCCTTGCCTAAACAAGTTTTATACATGTTGAAGAAATACAACCTAGTTATTATTACTGTCAACCCATATTGTCCCATTGTTGAGCAAAGGCCTTCCCCATTTTCGCCAGCCACTTCGATCTTGAGCCACCTTGGGCCAGTCCTCATAGGCGTCCAGTTGACCAGTTCATCCTGCCACCTTCGTCATGGTCGGCCAAGACACTGCCTTGCTATGCCAGGGCTTTATTTGGTAGCAATTATGACAACTTGTCGAACATTCAGCAGATGTGACCGGCCCAGTCCCAGTCCCAACTGACTAGTTGGTGGACTAAGTAGATTGCAGGTTAATTTATATATAAACCTACTGTTATTAATTTACTTGGCTATTCAATACTGCATATAGTGTTTCAAACTGATCCTTGTGATTTTAATGAATAAATTTTGACTTTGACTTTGAGATGATAAAACCAGCATCTTCTGCTAATACCTTCAGTCTTGTGAGATCATTGTTAAACAAATGTCACTATTTACTTAGACAACCTCTGTGGCGCAGTGGGCGAAGGTCCGCCTGAGACGCGGAAGGTTGCGGGTTCGATTCCTGTCACATTTTCCAATATTCGCCTCGGGTTGGGTGTTTTTCTATGTATAATATGTATGTATTTACAAAAAAAAAGTATTATAAGTAGTATATCAGTCATGTAGTTCCCATAATACAAGCTCTGCTTAGTTAGTTTGGGGCTAGATGATGTTGTCTGAAAAATGTCCAGCATTATTTATTTATACATTAAATTGTACTTACAGATCACAGTGTTAGACTATGGCGATACAAAGAGGTTGATCTGCAGTGGATGCGCCGGCAAGCTGCGAGACTCCATGCAGTTCAGGCAGCAAGTTGAATGCTCCCTCGCTGCTTTAGAAACCTCCTACAAGTTACAGAGTAAGTTTTTTCATGATCATTAAAGAACCTTGTCACTTTTTAGACTTTATTTAATTCTTTGACTTTTACTTTTCTATAAGTGAGTTCACCTCGTTCGATTGGCAACACACTAAAGCTGAATGTAGGATCATCAAAAAAATAACCAAGCAGAGGTTACGCGAGGAATCGCCGTAAATTCACTTTAAAATCTTAAATTTACGTAGCTTTTAAGTTGACGTTTCTATATGATCCTTGTGATTTCAATGAATAAAAACCTATTGACTTTGACTTTGACATCCCAAGTGACTACAATATGAGAAAAGAAAGAATAATTTAAGAGACATTAAATTTCAAAATAACCAACTTCCTCACTCTTTCGATTAAAAAAAAAAGTAAAATTGCCAACTAAAAATGTTTCGGCTAGTCGTGATTCCATAAGATTTTTTTTTTTCAGTTTTTGAGAAAAACAGCGATCTCTCAGGAATAAAATCATACCAACTCGGGATCATTCTCTATACAACAAAAAAAGTATCAGAATCGGTTGCGATTCAATTCAGGCTAAAATGTCAAATCTCGCTTAGCGGTTGAGGACGCTGTGACGTTGTCATACAATCGTCAATTGCAAAGCGAAAATTGACATCCGAAATTGAGTCAATAAGACTTGGTTAGCCCTCAGGTAACAAACAACTACCCTCAAACATATTATTGTAAAGTTTCATCAAAATCAGTTCAGTAGTTTTTGCATGAAAGAGTAACAAACATCCATCCTCACAAACTTTCACGTTTATAATATTAGTAGGATACATCAGGATAACACATAGGCCGGCATTTTATACAGGTACAACGCGGGCGAACCGCGGGCAGAAGCTAGTATAATCTATTATTGAAATGCTAATATACTAATAGATCTTGTTTCAGGTCTGTGCATTGTGGTAGCATGGTTCCTGATGCCCATGATACTGTGAATCCTAATGTGGGGTCAGAACTTTGTATGTGACTGTTAAGTGTCAGTTTGTCTTGCAGTGGGACTCGTACCTGCACCTCTCACAGCTGGCTGTCTATAGAAAATATTTCTTGCCGTAACAATGTATGCTTAATTTTTGTTACAGAGGAATCCAGATCAATAGTGAAAGAGGAGCTGGACTTTGATGATCCTATCTTCGACCTGGACTTGCCAGATGATGATGATGACGAAGGTATTATTTTATAGTTCTGTTGGCTAAGGAGTCTGTAATTGTAAGTTTTATATGGGTTTTATAAAATTTATAATAATGCTGGACATAAATCACACAGCAACATCTAGCCCCAAAGTAAGCAGAGCTTGTATTATGGGAACTACATGAATGATATATTAAATCAGACAATTATGTACATTTGTGTTAGTATAACTTAAAAAAACTATGTTAGTTTTATAGCTATTTAACGTTTAATTTTTCAGACTACAAAATCCCAGTAAAAGTCGAGATGGAGAATGGGATCAAGAAATCAAAGTCGAAATCAAAGAAACTCCGCAAAAAGACTTCGCACGATACGCGTGAGACGGAAACTATGCTCGAACTAGGCTTGTTCCCCTTCAAGATCAGGAGGAACCAAGTCTACTCCTGCTCCATCTGCCCCGAGAAGACCACCATCTTAGAAGAACTAAAGTGCCATATGAACCAACACACCAAAAATAATATACATCTAGCGTTTAAGAAGATGTTGTTCTCAGACTCTCATCGCTTCCACAAAATATCAACCAAGCTACGATGCAAAATCTGCACATCAGATGTAACAAACTTCGAAGAACTAAGCGCTCATATAGAAAACTGCACACGTCTAAAACACGGTAACGCTAATAAATGGAATAATCTACCGTTTAAACTAGAAAAGGATCAAACTGATTGCCCGGTTTGCAAGAAAAGATTCCTAAATTATGTCAATCTTAACACACATATGAATGTACATTATCCGAACTATATTTGCGAGAGTTGCGGCAAAGCTTTTGCATCAAAAGCCCGGTTGAGAGGCCACATGAGGACCCACGAAGAGGGTTCCTTCGCATGTCGGTATTGCCCTGCAGTTTTCGATCGAGTCACCAAGAGAGAGAATCATGTTTCGAAGGAACACAAAGCGGGCGTGAGATACGCTTGCAGACGGTGCAACATATCTCTGACATCTTTCTACGCACGCCAGAAGCATTTAGCTGAGATACATAATGAAGAATTGAAGCGGTATAAATGCAAAGCATGTCCTCAAAGCTATATAACTCCGGGCCATTTGTCCAGTCATGTAAGGAGGGATCATCTGAATGAGCGAAATCATAAGTGCGATAAATGTGATCTGGCTTTCTACACGAAAAATGCACTGAAAATGCATCAAATCAAACATGACGGCGAGCGTATACATGTGTGTAGTATCTGTCAGAAGTCTTATCAGAGGAAGAAAACTCTGAGGGAGCATATGCGGATACATAATAATGATAAGAGATTCATTTGTCCGGTGTGCGGGAGGGCTTTTACTCAGAAGTGCACTCTTAAGGGGCACTTAAGGGTGCACGAGAGGAAGATAGATGTGGATGATAGGATCGGGCAGCCGTTGCATTCTATCTGATAGCCTTAAACCTAAACCGTGGTAAATATACAGTGTGCATCGATAGCTCGCTTTCATCGTGGTTATTGCAAATGTGCATGGAATTGACAACCGGAAACGACCCCGATGGCAGGGTGGTCAAGTAGCCGGCTGGGATGCCAGAATGCGGTTTCGATTCCGCTGCGGGACTCATTTTGTATTCTGCAGATGTTTGTTCCGGGTGTTGTGGTACCGCAATACTCGTAGTTCCTGATACCCGCGACACAGGTATCCTAGTGTGGGGTTAAGATGTATGTATCTATTGGGTGTTAATTACTAGCCGATGCCCGCGGCTTTACTCGCGTAGAGTAGGTAATTGTTAGGTGTATCAAAAATTAAGGGCTTAAGGGCTTTTTTAAATATCCTGATACAATGTATTTTATGTATCCAAACAAAGTTTACAGCAAATCGCACCAAGCGTTAAACATTTCTTATACAAACTTAACACACCATCCTACCCCTCTCGTGGGGTAGTTTGGAAAAATACATGTATATGTCTTTTATCATTTGGATTGAATAATATATTTTCAAGCAAATAGGACCGGTAAAAAGTTCACATACAAACTTGAACAACCTTTCACATCGAGGGGTAGTATGAGGAAATAAGAATATTTATGCGAAGTTGCAAGTTTGTAAGGTCAAGGAATACGATTTTTCACACAAAGGTTTTCAGCCATTTTCACCCCCTAAGTGGTAGAATTTTCGTAAAAGGAATACTTTATTTTATTTATAAGTGAATATTTTCGTTTTAGAGCCTTCAGTTATTTTTTTTATATTGATAACTAGCTTTCGTCCGTGGCTTCGTCCGTGCTGATATAAGTAGATAATATGAGTGCCTTTTGCCCATTGCCCCCCTGTTCCCCGTCCTACCTCATCCACGTACTCGCATCGCACTGCCAGTGTTATCTATAGCGCCGCAATACCTACTTATCTTCATCACGTTATCTCTTAAACTATTTCATCAAATGAAATACTGTAAAAGGCAAACTTTATGAACATAACATTTTCCTAACTATTAATTTTTATGAAAATTCATAGAAAACCATAGTGAAACTTACCTTGCAATATTTTTTTCTATTTAACATAAAAACCGTTGCCGTGGCTGAAATATTAAACTTACAATATGGTGTCGCAGACTTTTTTGTTAAAACTATTAAAGGCTAATAATACTTTTGCACTATATTTTATTCATTTACTACCTTAATCTGCCCACGGCTTCACCCGCGTGGTACCAAATTAAAAAGTAGCCTTTGTGTTATTCTGATGTATAAGCTATATTACTGTAAAGTTTCATCAAAATCCGTTTAGTAGTTTTTGCGTGAAAGAGTAACAAAAATCCATCCTCACAAACTTTCGCGTTTATGATATCAGTAGGTTTTCAATCTGTTTAGACAGCGAACGTCGATAATGCAGCAAAACTGTGTTTTTTCTGACTTTAATTACAGATATTGTGATTTCTTCCTGAAAGTTCATCTTTATATCAAAATAAAATTATAAGATCACTCAGGGATAATGTAGCTTGCTATCGGATGAGTAGTTTCGGGGTTTACCCCCTACATACAAACATTCAAACTTTACCTCTTTACAATATTTCTCTCGTCATAAGATTAGTATAATTAGATAGTAGATAATAATTAAAAATAAGCGCCAGGTCTTTGTTTTGGTTTAAGATACACGATAATTTACAAAACATATTTTTCTTTGTTTTCACGGTAATTTTGGCACAAACAGGGTATCTTTAAGCTTCGAACATGTTTTTTTTTAATATGGAAACATTGCTCACGACGAAGGGAATCCTAATATAGGCTCAGAACTATGTGCCTATTATGTGACATTGTAAAAAAATAATGATTGTTTATTTATTTGTTCGTGCCTTCTTATACTCGTACTGGTTCATCGAATTAGGTAGGTATGTACTATGAACAAACTTTGGAATCCTATTACATCCGCATTCAAGGGTAGTTTAAAAAAAAAACATATGTACATCAAAACATTTTTTTTAGCCGATGCTCGTGGCTTTACTCGCGTAGGGTAGGTAATCGATAGGTGCATCAAAAATCATTGCATGCCTTGCACCCTAAGGGATTTTTTTGGATATCCTGATACGTATTCAGTTCCTTTGATTTTAAGCGTACAAACTAAGTTAACAAATCGTCACGCATTAAACATTTCTAATACAAACTTAACACGCCTACCCCATTTGAGGGGTAGTTTGGAAAAATACATATGTCTTTCATTTATTTATTCAAATATGAATGCAATGTTTCAAGTTTGTAAATTCGAGGAATATGGGTTTTCATCAATTTTTTTCAGTCCTTTTAACCCCATAAGGCGTAATTTTCCAAATTATTTTCTTTGTACACCTCAACACCATAAGAGGAATATACCCTCCAAGTTTCATGCTTCTAGAACTTACCTATGATTTAGGCTGTGCGTTGATCGATCAGTCAGTAACGGAACAGTTTTATATATTTAGATAAACTTAATTTCGCCGTGGCACTCTGAGGTCTTTGTCCTGCAGTGAATTCATAATGGCGATGATAAGAGATTAGTGGCGAACAAAGCAAGCCACACAAAATTTAAGGCGCAACCGTAAATCAGCTCATTGATAGGCAGTAAGGACTGCCTTGTCAGAAAAGAGCCCCTAAAAAGCGGCTCTCTTCGTTTTCTCAATAGAAAACTAATTTTATAATCCTGAACTAATTATTTACAAAACAGAAAATATAATTATGTTTTAATTTTAACTGAATGCAATTATTTATTGTGCAATATGGAAAAAAACGTCCCTTAGATTGTTTTCTCATTTAGACCAATACATAAGAGTTGGTGCAAATTGGATTTAATATATTTTAAATACATCTAAAATGAACTAAGTATTTAAAGTATGCACAAGTTTTTTTTACAGTTATCTAGTCTTAAGATTTTTGTAATAAAATGTTTTATGTTAATATCTATGAGTGGTACTTAACTAGATATATTATTCTTTATTTATTTCATGTTTAAATTGAGTCTTATAATTCTACACCATGACATCGAAAAAAACGGCATATATGTACCTACATCTTTAGGTACTTAGGTAGATATAACATACTAATTTTTGTAAATAATTGTTATAGTTGAATATTTACTTGTTTTACATATTTTTTTATTGTAAATATAAAATGGTAATACTTTTCAGTTTTTACTTTTTCCACAGTCATCAAAAAACTAATGTTTGTAGGTATGTTCTGCAGATACTTATTTGTTCCGGTTTTTTTATACAACTAAAATGGCATGAATATTTCGACGAGAGATCTCTTAGTAAAGGAATTTGGTATAGGACAATACAACTAGCTAGGTCACCGTGGTTTGATGGTTCGGGTATGGCCAGGGGTCTAGACAAATGCCACTGTTGTCGTTAACGCCTGCGGAAAGATTACATTAGCTGTGGAAATGTCACGTGACAGCTGCCAAGTTTTACCTTGACAAATTTGCTTTAGCGTGAAAGGAAAAGTAAGCGTTAGGTATTTGTCTAGCCCCCATATTTGCCATCGTCACGTTGAAGCTCCGATCGGGGCACATTCCACTGAATACCTTTGGTTATCTCATGGGTAAAAGCAGTTCACCAAACTGCACGGAGTGTGACGTGCTAGAAAATGCGTATCATGTTCTAGTTGAGTGTGTCAGGAACAAAGTTGAAAGATGTACATTTTGTAATGAAATTTTGGGTTTCCCAGTTTCAGAACCGGCAAAAATGTTATTAAAAATAGTTAAACTAGGTATTAAACGTAGATTGTAAGATGAATTTGTATTGTAAGCGCTATTTCGAAGGTGACATAATCAGATATAAATAAAGATTTTAAAAAATAAACTAAAGTGGCAAACAAGCATAATACATGTTGGTAAAACGGTTACCTTAACAAATGGACGTTTGCAACACCAGAATTGAATACTGGGTGTTATGATAACATGGTACTCGTATAATAGTTCTGATACCCACGATACAGCGAATCCTAGTGTGGGGTCAGTTTTTGTCTGTTAAGTGTTTATTTTATTGTTTTTAAATGTTTTAGGACAAAGAGACCATTTACAGCGATTTTCTCGTTTTTGTTTGTGAACGATTTCTATGTGATACTTCAGCTGGATCGCCTTGATAAACTCTGTAGCAAGACTACATGGGAATCGTTTGGTAAGTTGCGTATCTGTATGCTTTCTAAGTACGTAAGTGTTGGGTGGGAAAACTAGCGCCACACGTATCGCAGACGCCTGAGGGACGTGAATTTATCATAAAAATGGCAGTTAAATTTGTTATTCACCATTTCCATGTTATATTCCATCATCCCGTTGCTTGCTGGATGAAAACGTGTGCCGTGGTTTTTTCTAAGATGTTCTTTAATCAAATCTAGATTTGAAAACTGACCGTTACAAATCCGACATTTTAGGTTTGAGATGTCGACTTGCACCGACCTTTTGCCTTTTGGCAAAAGGAGGTGTGTTCAAGCTATGTAGGTAGCTCGGAGAAGTACTGATGGCAGAAAAAGAATTTATAGCTGGACCCCGTGAATATGAAAGGTCTGATTGGTGGTGTGTTGAATGAAGGAAGCCGTGTTGCATCTTTCTGCTAACGTTAACTGCTATATGTTGCTCGGTGCTGCGTCTGCGAAAGAACAGAATATAAAGAATGAAAAAAAAAATAGGTAGGTTACCTACCGTTAGATATGGTATTGAGTAGGTATCTAAAACTTTTTACATAAGAAGGTAACTGATAGGTATCTTCTCAGTCATCTTCTCAAACGGTGAAGGATCGTGAGGAAACCGGCATATCTTAGAACCAAAATTTGGCATTATAATTATTATCAAAATTTAATAATAAAAAAACGTGGCCGGGAATTCTAGACTTATTTTTTTCAGATACCACTTTTTCTCCCTAAGGTGGATTTTCAAGGGAGAAAAGTGGAATAAGTTTTTTTTTAGATTCCAGTTTCCCCCCCTAAGGGGGATTTTTCAGGGGGGATTGAGGAATAACCCAAAATTTCGAAGACACGTGATAGGTACGTCTATGAAAGGAGCCTTGACAAGGCGCACTTAATCGGTAGGCCCTTTCAAAACCACCAGATCACCATCTGACCAGCGGGGTGATCACACTAATTTCCATGGCTATCGAGACGGAGGCGTAATTCGATTACTTGTCAAAATCACAAGTTTTGTTCGTTTATGGACGGTTCATGGCCTTCAGTTTAGTCTGGGTATGGGAATCAAGCGATGGGGAATCAGTGTAATCGCAATTTGATGGATGGGGAACTGGAAGTGTCAAAATTGATTGCCATCTCGATAGCCATAGGTTAGCGTGATCGACCCACAGGTTGAGGTACCTTAATCTGAGTTACACTAACGCAAATCATTTTTAACCGACTTCAAAAAAGGAGGAGGTTCTATGTTCGTCTGTATGTATAACTTTTTATAGTTACGTCCACTGATGTTTTCGTAAATTGTGGTACAATAAAAAAAAATACTACTTACTGCGCAGTCGTTGAGTTTTACCGTAACCCAGATTAAAACTAACCTAGTGTTTCGCAAGTGGGCCTAATACGTTAGACTTAAAAATTTAAAGATCATCAGCTTTCCACAATACAGGATGTCTCAAAATATGTACCAGGTATTTCTAACCCGGAAGGTGATCATTCTACACTTAGGTGGATAAGATATAACCTATCAACTTTTGTTCTAAGACTTTTCCAAACTTTGCTATTTTATTTGAAGAAAATTGTCATAGAAATCAGCTGTTTTTGGCAAATAATATATTAAACTAGCTTCTGCCCACGGTTTCGCCTGTGTTACTACACGGGCGAAAATTAAAAAGTAGTTGAAGTAGTAAAAAGTAGCCTATGTATTATTCTGATGTATAAGCTATATTACTATAACGTTTCATCAAAATCCGTTCAGCAGTTTTTGCGTGAAAGAGTAACAAACATCCACCCTCACAAACTTTCACGTTTATATATATTAGTAAGTTATGAAGTAAGATAAGATGTTTTTAAAAAACTTTTCCCGTTCATTCGTTTATTACAGAACCAAAATTCTTAACAACAGTCTTAAACTGCCACTGAGGATGCCACTGTTTCATGTGTTTATTGTAATCGTTTCTATTCTGAAAGCCGTTTCCACACTCCGAGCAGGTGTATTTCAAAACCGAGCCATGCACACTCATATGCTGTCTTAATGTCTTAGCATGCATGTAAGCTTTCTGACAAATCGCACAAAAGTAGTTCCTTTCACCAGTGTGCCCCCGCATGTGCATCTTCAGCAAGGATCGAGTCCCGAAACACTTCCCACAAATCTTACACTGGATTCTCTTCGTGTGAAGCTTCGTCGTGTGCTCGGTTAGGGCACGCCTCGTCGGAAGAACTGCTTTGCACACCTGACAGTCAAAGGTAAACGATATCCCGTGCACCTCTTTGAGATGCGTCATTTTCCGGTAATGTTCCGAGAACCTCTCCAAACAGTGAGGGCATTTTAAAGGTTTTATCTTTTTCACGTTTGTAACTTCGTGCTTCTTGAAAGTATGGTAACGCAGCTTCAGCTTCGTCGGGAACACTTCTTGGCATTTATCGCATTTGTGCACACCGTTCTGGTGGACGATTCTATGGTTCACGAGGCGCTGGTGAGACATGAAACCCAGTCCGCAGGTTTCGCAGACAACGCTGAAATGCGCGTTCATATGCTGGTTCAGTAAAAAGAACGAGTTGAAGCTCTTCGCGCATTTATGGCAAGACAACATGCCGTTTTTCGCGCTTAGATCGTACGCCATCAAGCCATTACCGGCTGAGTTGAACTCCTTTTTGTGGACTACCGTCAAATGCTTTCTAATATCATCTAGGTCGGAGTATTTCTGCTGGCACAGCCTGCATGCTAGGCACGATATGTCAACTTTGATGACTCTTTTGCCTTTTCTCAGGAATTCTTTGAGTAATGATGTTCGTTCTGGCGTGGTGTGGGTAGCGGTGTGTTGAAGCACTGATTGTATCTCGGGGAACAGTTCGTTGCAATAGAAACATTTGTAATTTGCTTGCTGGTAAAAGAAAGGCTTGACGGTTGTGGATTCGATTAGAGTAGCGGCGTTCTGCCGCTCGCATATAGTCATTTGCCATATGCTTGTGCGTCCGCGTAAACGTTGCATGCCCGATGTTCCTGTGAAAACAAAATTGTGTTATATCATGTTTTGTTAGTAAAATAAATAAATAATGCTGGACATTTTTCACACAGCATCATATAGCCACAAACTAAGCAGAGCTTGTATTATGGGAATGACTGATATACTACTTAAATACTTTTTGTAAATACATACTTACATATTACATAGAAAATACCCAGACCCCAGACAAATATTAGCAGATCATACAAACATTAGTCTCGCGGCGGGAATTGAATCCGCAACCTTCTGCGTCTCAGGTGGGCCTTCGCCCACTGCGCCACAGAGGTAGTCAAGTTAGTAAGAAAATACATCACAAAAAGCAGAGAAAACCCAATTTTCAAATTATAGATAGATTATATTCAAACCGCCACAAAATTATAAGTACCTACCTACCTATAAAGTACAAGGTTAACTAAGGTACCTACGGTATACGTGAGTAGAAATAGGTGTTCTCAGGTTAGTTAGGCATAAATGTACTTCGAGGTTTTTGTATTTGTATTTTGTATCTAGGTATCATTAAATTTTATCATTAGGTTAAGATTTTATAGTATACCAAAAATATCAACTCGAACCCGTTTGGTAGGAACGCTGACCTTGGGGTCTAGACAAATATCACTTTCGGTTGTCGTTAACGCCTGCGGAAAGATTGAATTGTATGGGAATGACATTAGCTGCGGAAATGTCACGTGACAGCTGCCAAGTTTTACCTTGAAAATTTTGCGATAGCGTGAAAGGAAAAGTAAGCGTGAGGTATTTGTCTAGCCCCCTGGTGTGGGTTAACACTTAAAAACCAAAATGATTATCCTACTTTACCCCACTAATACCTATTATAAATGCGAAAGTTTGGATATTTTTTCTAAATAACCCCAAATTTGGAACAGTTAATTTAATAACACATGCTACTTTTCATAAACGCTTTTCATGCGGTTACCACGCGAGCAAAGCCGTGTGTAGAGACTAGTTAGATTAAACAATACATATGCTAGGACAGTCGGTTGTATTAACCATCTACTAAAGTATATTTATTTAGGTTTAAATAAATATACTTATTTTTTGTTTTAAATATACTTATATCGGTTTTATGTATTTTTGTTTTAATTTACATAAAACCGATCATACCTTCATTATCTAGGTACGAGTACGTTTAATATTTAGGTAACATAGAATACCCGAATTATTTCCAACCTGATCCAATATTCAAAAGTAGCCTCTGCCCACGGCTTCGCCCGCTTGGAAAGATAAAAAGCAGCCTAAGTAAGTGTGTTATTCTAGGACACGAACTATACCAGGGTGTCTAGAGATATACCCCACGCTTACTTTTCCTTTCACGCTAACGCAAATTTGTCAAGGAAAAACTTGACAATAGTCACGTGACATTTCAACAGCTAATATCATTCCCTTATACAAATCAATCTTTCTGCAGGCGTTAACGCCAACAGAAAGTGGTATTTGTCTAGACCCTGTTCCAAATTTCATGCAAACCGGTTCAGCCGTTACGGAGAGTATTAGCAACAAACATCCACATTTTTTCATATATAATATTAGTATGATAGCATGTATTTTTAGGTTTTCAGAAATGAATAGTAAATATATAATGAATGAATGAAAATAATTTATTGTACTTAAAAACACCTTTTAATTTAAACAAAATAAACAATAACATATTAAAATTCAAGATACAATGGGCGGTCTTATCGCTTAAAAGCGCTCTCTTCCAGACTACCTTTGGATGGAGAGGATTTTATGTGATTTCAAAAGTGACCCAGGGAGTGCACTTTATAATGTGTTTTAGTAGAAACCTACTTAGGGACTATTATTAGACGTGGCCTGTATAAATTACCTACATACCAGTTACTAACTAACCTCAAATTATTCAATAACATGACTCTTTGAATGCCGATTCAGATGCGTTTTTCTAACGTACGCCTTCCCGCACACCTCACACTTATAATTCCTAACTCCCGTATGAGAAGCCATGTGCCTGCTCAGTAAATACTTCGAGAAGAATCGCGAATGGCAAACGGGGCACTCCTCGTTCTTTTCCTGAAAGTGTACAGATCGAATATGCAGTTGAAGTTGATACTTAATATCGTATTCTTTCCCGCAGTCAACGCATCTGTTTAGTCCAGACGTTTTGTTGTGGACAATACGCAAATGTTTCGTTCTCATGTAGTCAGAGTTGAATCGCTCGGGGCAAATAGGGCACCTTCTCGGGAAATGCTTCAAATGAACGCCACGCATATGGAGAGCTTTTTTCGCAGAGTTACTGAACACTTTTTCACATTTCTCGCAAGGAAATGTCCCAGACTCATGTATTTGTAAATGACGGCTCAGTGATTTCTTAGATATGAAAACACTACCGCAAACTTCACAACTGAAGTTGTTAAAGTGTTTGCTCATGTGTATTATAAGGAGTCTTAGTTTCAGATACTCTTCTCCGCATATTTGACACTGGAACGGTTCGTATCCAAGTCCGAAGGGTACGAGATTGTCTTGTGTGTCTGTGTCGATGTCTTTTCCATGATCTTTCAAATGTCTTTTCAACTCATGAAGACTTCGGGATGCTGAATCACAGATTCGACATTGCAGGTGCGTAACATCTACTTTTATAATAGTATCGTTTGCAGTGTTATTTAATTTTTGTGTTATTTCCTGATGGTTATGATTCATTGAGTGTTGTTTCAAAATATTAGCATCGAGAAAATGCTTATTACAAACAAAACATGTATATTTGTTGCTTGTATAGATGAAAGGATACACGTATGAGAGTTCGAAGATTGTAGCAGCATTCCTAATCCAAGTTTGATGCTTTTCCATTTTAATCTTCCTCGAACGTTTGAGTGCTGACCCTTGGATAGTTTTTACATTGAGAATACCATCAAAATCTACTTTATCGAGTGTTATTGGTTCTTTCTGGTATGTAATAGTATTCATTTCTTCATCTTTCGTTTTTAATTTTTGCAAATTATCAACTTCTTTCCTTATATATTCTTTTTTCTTAAATTTCCTTGAATCTTCATCCTCGTTTAGGAAGCTACTTAGTGGAATAGGATTTTTTAAGACCGTTAGATGGATATCACAGCCGTCGTCTTTGAGAAACGTCGTTGAATCAAAATCTTGAATGGTTCCTAGAAGAACAGAAATAGTAGTTTAATCCTCTGTTTACTAAGGCTTGGGATAAGATAATTAAAAGGTTAATATACCATAGTAAATTATACTTACATTTGTGGAAATCAAGTGGAGATTATGGGGTCCTTAAGAAAAGAGTTTTAAATAAGGTTTTCTTCATTTATTTAAAAAATATAAAACAATAAGTAGATACTTACAAAGACAGATCTTTTAGCTTACACTTTAATGACGGTTAATAAAGGTTACACCAACAAACATGTTTGCTAAAAAAGTAGGTATATTGTGTTGTTGCAAGCTTTACTAACCGACCGACTTAAGAACTTATATCTGATAAGACCTACCGTATATAAAATAGCAAATAGGTAGGTAAGTAGGAATATTTTCGACAACAAAACTAACATAAAATCAAAGCTAGAAACAAACATTCAGGTACAGATATGGGAAGAGCGATTCTTCTGAGATTCTCTGAAATGTTCTTCTTAATATTCGATGATGTTCTTCTGAACAGATTCAACATCAGAGTGTGTTTCTGAAATGTTCAACTTTTCACTTCATCCTAAGCATTCACTTATTATAGATATTATGTATAATAAGTACATGCTTACGAATTCAAGTAATACATTTACAAACTTACTAATTTACAATCATGTCTATTTAAGATATTGCTTATATATAATATCTTATCATCTAAAATATATTATTGACGGATCCAGAATAATTGAGGCACAATAATTAAGTATGACATCCTTCATACAAATCGAACTGATTTAGATATAACGGATAGGTGATTCAATGAGATAGGAACGCGACGCAGTTTTAACAGCGCATTTATTGTAGGATTTAAAGGGCTTTTTCAATTTCACACCTATACGAGCGAGGAGTGACGTAAAAGTGTGCACAGCCCTATAATTCACTATACTATCGATTTTTTCTTAGATTTCAGGACTGGTGCGACCATAGGGTAATATGTCAAACTAGCGGGAAGTGTCGTAGGAGTGTCGCTTCTATATGCAGTATCTACCTACCTAATATTTAGTATAATTTGATTGTCAATGTCATTAGCCCATAAAACTTCATTTTCATATCTACTCTTCCTATCATAGTGCGGTCTTCTATCAATCTCCTCAATAATTTCCTACATCAAGCTCATAAGAATTTATTTAGTTTCATCGTAAAGTTATCTTTCTAGCACTCAACCTGGAATAACCTTACCAGTGGGAAGGATAACATTATCAATGAATATCATGCAAACGTAAATGGTCCTTCAAGTTTTTTCTTCTCAGAAATGCCATCCCGCACACCTCGCACTTATAGTTTTTCTCACCCGTGTGTATCACCATGTGCCTTTTTAACGATTCTTTGTTACAGAACCTTTGAAGGCACACATCACACTGCTGATTCCTCTCCTGAAGATGAACGGAACGCACGTGGCTTATCAAGTGGTATTTAAGATGGAATCCTCGACCGCAGGTTTTGCATTTGTGCACTCTTGTAGATTGGTTATGTATGTCCTGAAGGTGAATGGTCCGTTTATAGTTTGAGTTGAAGCGCTCCGGGCACATGGGGCACCGGCGAGGGTATTGTTTCAAGTGTACTCCCCGAACATGCAAAGCTCGTTTGTGCGTCGTACTAAATACCTTCTCGCAGCGATCGCAAGGGAAATTACCAGTCTCGTGTACCTCCAAGTGTTTCTTCAGCAAACGCAAAGTCATGAACCCTGAGCCGCATACCTCGCAGCTATAGTTGCTAAAATGGTCGCTCATATGGATAACCAATATACGTACTTTAATAAAAGTTTGTTCGCAAACAACGCACTGGTATCCCTCGTTTCCGTGAACAGTCAAGTCGTAAGGTATGAGGTTATCTTGCAATTCTGTATCTATCACTTTACCGTGAACTTCTTTGAGGTGCCGTTTCAAAGTGACCAAGTCTTTGATCGGTAGCGAGCAGAGATTGCAAGATAAGTCGCTGACGTCAACTTTGAGGACATTCTCCTTTCTGTTGTTAACTAATCTCTTGATATGCGTGAACGGGTGTTCAGACATATGCAGCTTTAAATTGGGAACGTCTAAATATGATTCAGAGCATACGAAGCATCTGAAACTGTTGTTTGAGAATATGAACGGATATGCGGTTGAGTTCTCGAAGATGATCAAAGCATTCTGTCTACAATCCGAGATCTTCTTTACAGACTGTTCTTTCAATAAGTATTTTGCTGGAGGGTTCGTGTTCGTGTCTTCGGGTGTGTACGGCGACGGTGTTTTTTCGTACGGGACAGGCGATGGGCTGCGAGAACTTTCGTAAACTAGAGTCTCGGAAATATGAGCTCTTCGTTTTAGTTTACTGAAGTCTGTGATCGTTCCCAAGGGTTTGCACAGGCTGCGATCGTAAGCCACTTGGAAGAGTGGCACTATTCTCGTTTGCTTCGACGCGACAGGTATTTGGTCGTTTCCTAGAAAACAAAAATTAAATTGTACATGTAGGAACTTATCAGTGCAAGTGATGTAGCATTGTTAACGTGCTTTCATCTACGTGCATCTGCTTACAATTTACCACTGACGTAGTGCGTTACATATATTTTCTCTATTTATCTACCTTCTGCTGACATATTTTTTGTGGCAAGGCAGCAACAATCAGAAATAGCAGTTTGTACCTACCATTTTCATCGCTGAACCAAAACATTATGGTTTAGCTGCTGGTCACATAAATATAAAAAATATACAATGGTACAGTATAATTATTTGAGTATAGTGTTTTTCGTGACCATAGATTTTCTACAAGCCTAAAATATTTTGAGTAGATCCAGGAAATGCATTTGTTCTAGGAGCTGGACATGGATGATGGATCTTAGAGTGGTGTTTTAAACTGCAGCTTTGCACAAAAGATTTCCCACAAATAGTGCACACGAACCGCCTATCATTCTCGTGTATCCTCATATGTTCGCGCAAGGTGTACTTCCTAGCGTACGCTTTCTTACAAATATCACACTGGTGCTTCCTCTCACCACCGTGCTTAACCATGTGCTGTTTCAACTCTGACATGGAATAGAATCTCCACTGGCAGACATCGCAGGCATGGCGCTTCTCTTTTAGATGAGCGTAGCGAACGTGCTCCCCCAGTTTTCCGCTAATAGTAAACACTTTCGGGCACAAATCACACTTGAACTCTTTCAACTTCATCCCGTGGATTGAAGATACATGCTTCGATCTTTGAAAGTAGTTTCGAAATGTCTCAGGGCATTGGGGGCATCGGTGTCTCTTCACCTTCATATGAACATTTGCGTAATGCTCGTTTTTACCATGGATAGAGCGAAACACTTTATTGCAAGTGGCGCATACAATAGATCTAGTTTCGTGGGTAAAACAGTGAATCCTCAACCTTTCTGAAGTAATAAATCCAGATCCGCATTGCTCACAAATAAAATTTTGATAATGAACGTTCATATGATGGTTAAGAGACTTATACTCTTCATATTTTTCATCACAAAAAACGCATTTATAATCATCCAGGTTAATTTTGAATGGGAGTATTCCGATGTCAGATTTAGGATCGATTTTCTTCTGGTGCTTTTTAAATAAGTGTGTAATAAGATCGTCTAGCCTATCTATCGGTGTGTCGCAAAGTTTACAACTGATGTCTGTAATATCTGCCTTGATGAACTCGTGTTTTTTGTGTCTACTTAGGGCGTGTTTTATTTCTGTGTATTTCATATCTTCGTGTTCAGTATTGTGTTCTCTTAATTTCGCAGGGTTTGCGAATCGTTGATCACAATATAAGCAGAGATATAAATTCTTTGTCCATTTGAAGGGGCATATTCTGGAGCACTCTAGAAGTATCAACAGGCGTTGCCGCCTCGCCTGAGTTTCTAATTCAGATTTTTTTGTTTCTGTCTGCGGTGTCTTTATTTTTGCAGCATTTCGTGTGATCATGACTTCGTGATTTTCGTCCGGAGGCTCACGGACACCTAAAAATAAGAAAATAAGTATGTTGAGAAAGTTTCTGATTTTATATACGTGAAATTATGCACACATTTCATGCAAATACGAGTATGTATTTATTTATTTTACTTTAATTAAAACGTTTAATGCCAATTACAGTTACAAAAAACGTTTTTATATAAACCAGGTAAAATATAGGCAGACTTTTCTTTCAAGCTTACCTAAGCTTGAAAGAATATTTTTGATTGATTATTTAAATAAAGAAATCTATGATAGTTTAAGCATCTTAATGCCTCCCATTCTAACAGGCTCACATAATTATATTTTACTAGCTACTGCCCACGGCTTTGCCCGCATGGTACCCGGATAAAAAGTAGCCAGTGAAAAGCGTCCGACCTTTTTTTCGTCGACTTATGGCAACGTGTCTCCACGAAAAGCACTTTTATTTTAACGGGATAATAATCGGACGGGATATAAACCGGAATCTCGAATAGATTTTTCCGATATTTCAATTCCGGAATTGAAAGGACTAATATCGGTATTCCGATATTAATAACTTTTACTCAGTGAGTGGCATTTTGCACAACAAAACGCAACATTTCTACTTTCCGAAGTCGTATAAAAGAAAGAAGACCATTATTAGTAGAATTGCTGCACTATTTGCTCGATTGGGAAGACTTATTCGTACAAACCGACGACAATATTTTCCCTTAAACAAATAACGAGAAAATTTCTGAGATTATCGTCAATTTACTACGCCAGTACAAAACTCACAGTGAGCCTAATCCTACACATGCAGTACCCTCCAAGCCAAAATGAACGTGTCATTGTGTCATTCTGACGGAGACGTTTCAGTTAAAGAATCAACTCTACAAGAACCGCTAGACAAGGAACTGGATAAATGCAAGATAATCCGCAAATATCCATCTGTATCTACCAATTTTGACTATGCAGGGTTTGTCAAAGTAGAAAAACGATATGATAACGGAGGACAACGAGGTGTGCATTTGACAGAAGCATACAAATATATATTGTGTGTCCTGCCCGAGAGTATTGAGAGTAAATAAATAGTATAAATAATGCTGGACATTTTTCACAAAGCATCATCTAGCCCCAAACAGCATCTAGCAGAGCTTGTATTATGGGAACTACATGACTGATATACTACTTAGGTATATACATTTTTTTTGGTGGAAATACATAATAATACATTGAAAAAACACAGACCCGAGACAAATATTTGCAGATTCATAAAATGAATATGTAATATTGTTGTTTTAATTATTTTGTTCATCTAACTGTTTATGTAAAAATAATTACTGCGTGCATGTGTAAGTGTGTTATATCGTACTTTTTTATTTATATTCTATATTACTTAATGTTGATTAAAATACTGATACTATAACACAAGTTATTTGATCGTTCCTTTCCTCAAAACAGAAAAATTAAAAAAAAATGACAATTCCGACACCAGTTCCGGAATTCCGAAACTAGGTCCCCAGCATCGAAATTCAGATCCGGAATTGAATATCTTCCGATATTGCATGCCCTAGTCCACCCTAAAGGTCCATTCTAAATATTTATGAAAAAATCTTTGAAATTGGATATTGGTAGTGTCCGAGATTACCTCCTACACCCAAAACTACAAAGAATAATAATATATTACTATTACACTATTTATAATAATAGTGTAGAAATGTCCTACTCATCGGCAGAGTAGCTATGCATCAACTGACGCGATCACCCTAACCGTGCTCAAATCCAGCAAACTACAAAGTAAAATGTCATTAAAAATCTTCTAGAATCTACCACAAAAATTACCCAAGGCTACAATAAAAAATATTGAATTTATGAGTGTTGTATTATGAGATTTCTGTAATTAAAAAGCAAAATGTAAGTTTTCATTTTTTATTAATTACCTACCTAACTACAATTTAGAATGACTTAATGAAATAAAATACTAAAATATATATAATAAATATTGTATAAATATTGGGTAGGACTTTTTCACAAAATGTATATTAACCAACCAAATTGAAGTAAACTTAAAAAAAGAATTATTAAAATCAGTTTACAATAATAATTGGCGAAGATCGCATAACATACACAAAAAACATCCTTTTTACAATGGGAGGTCTTATCGCTTAGTAGTGATTTCTTCCAGATAGCCTCTACAATAATTTATAAATAGCTAATTACAGCACAATCACCATTTTGTTTCTTAGTTTACTAGTAGGCACTGAAGAGTTCCAATAATCACCTCCTGGTTCCATCATCAGACCCGTGACACCAAGTGAAATCTATTGTACTCGTCAAAACGAATCAAATGAGCCCAAACTTGAGATGTTTACTAGTAGCCACTGAAGAGTTCCACTATCCACCTCCTGGCTCCATCATCAGATCAGCTCCAAGATATCAAATTATATTATTGTCATCCGAACTTCATCTTCACTTCAAGTTTCATTTCGATACGAGAATTAGAAGTGGGTTAAAATTTACAGCCAAGATTTGATTACATTGCTTGTTCGTTAGTAAGTTAGTTACAAGTGAAGCTAATCAAATCGTGTTAAAAAACGAAAGCCACATCACTAATATTTTAAGACTACTCAAAACAAAGCTCTATCTCCTGAAATACCCGTGGTTTTTGTAATATTTAAAAATGGCATTAGCACTTAAAAGGTTACTGAAATTGTTTCACTGTACTCGTTGTATTCGGTTTTAACACAATAGGCATCTTGGTGTCAATATGAACAATGTAGGCTCGCAGAAAACAAATAACAAAAGTTAATTGTTCCCATCCATTGCAAGGATTATTTAAGTTGAGAAAGCACCAGATCCATGCTAGTTACGTGCATGCAATACAACTAGGCTAGTTGGTAGCTTTTAGGGTTAAAAGGTGGTCGATAACTTCCTACTTAAAATGTGGAAGTCACAAGTACGGTAAGTATTAGATACAAGAATTCAAAAATTTTTATTACATTCTTTAGCGTGCATTTCTGCATAAATCAGTTCTCACGAGCATCGTACGCATCATTTTAATGAGTCCTCTTAATATGTGTCCTTAATGCGGACTTTGTCTTAAACGTTTTCTGACAAACATCGCATTGGTATTTTCTTTCATCGCTATGCGAGATCATGTGGTTTTTTAACATGTTTGTATGGTAAAACTTTGAATCACATATATTACAAGCATAGCGCTTCTCTTTCAAGTGCGTGGTGCGGACGTGCGAATTTAATTTTCCGCTATTAATGAACATTATCGGACACAAATTGCACTTGAATTGCTTCACTTTCATCCCGTGGACCGCGGATATATGCTGCAACCTTTGATAATAATATAAGAAGGTCTCGGGGCAATGCGGGCAACTGTGTCTTTTGATCTTCATATGTACACTTTCATAGTGGCTTCTCTTTGAATTGCGCGAACGGAACACTTTATCGCACGCGTCGCAAGGAAAAGAGCCGGTTTCGTGTGAGATAGCATGGTTTTTCAATCTAGTTGCAGTTAAAAAGCTAGATCCACATTGTTCACAGATAAAATTTGGATAATGCATGTTCATATGATGTTTTAAAGTCATGTATTCCGCATATTTTTTATCGCAAAGAGCGCATTTATAATTGTCTAAGGTAACTTTAAATGGGATGATCCCCAGGTCTGATTGAGGATCTATTTTTCTACCGTGCTTTTCATGTAGGTGTTTTACAAGACTATCTAATCTATGTATTGATGTTTGACAAAGTTTACAGCTAACGTCTGTGACATCTGCTTTTATAGGTTCCGTTGTATTCATTCGAGCGATACTTTTCTTTATCTCCGTATGTTTAACATCGTCGTGTACAGTATAGTGTTCTCTTAATTTAGCAGGATCTACATATCCTCTATTGCAGTATATGCAGATAAATAAATGCTTTTTCCATTTGAAGGGGCGTATCCTGGAACATTCTAGAAGTATCAAAACGCGTTGGCGCCTGGCTTGCAAGGCAACATTCATATTGTGTCTCCTTTTCAGTGCACTGAAGTCTGTGCTCGTTCCCAAGTGTTTGCACAGTGGCTCTGTTTTGGTTTGCTTGGTCGCGACAGCTTTTTGGTCGTTTCCTAGAAACAAAAATTGTATTGTACAAGTGTTGTTCTCCAAAATAAAATAAAAAACTGTGTAAGCCCCCTTTGAAATATTAACCTATATCCAGAACATTTTTTTATGGGAAAGTTTGGTAACTGAACTACTTACGATGACAATCTATGTGCCTAACTTTAATTTAGATGGGTTGAAAAATCTCAAACCTCCAAAAGAGATCGACCCCAGAGCGACCCAGAATCTGAACCCCAGTTCAGACTCCAGCTTTGTGTATAAATCTGTTTATGTTTTTCTTTTTAACACCCGAATTGCATAATAAGCTTGTCTAATGGTTGAATTTGCTTTAAATTTAATTGGTTAGAACTCTAATATGAATAATTTCAGATCAATTCAAAATTTAAAAAGTGTCCGTTCCTTTTCGTTGATCGCTCTGGAGTGACATAAAATCACACTCCCATCCCAAGCAAAACGTTCAAGCAGCTACATTCTCTCCGCGCTGTGATCAGTTGTGCTCCGTCTGTAGACGACCTGTTTGCTTCATTGCCACATTCACGAGTGACAAAGGTAAACATTTGATTGATCTGTCGTTGGTTTTCAAAAACACTGTGGTCGATTGGTCTCCTTTGGTGTTCAGTTTGCAGTTTAATGTATACATTTAGTAATTAAGATGATAAAAAATATTTTTTCTAACGGTAGAAATGGTTCCTTTCTGGTTGCTGGAAAGCTCTCTTCTGTTTGTTACTTTGGTGAACACTTCAAAGTTAAGTTATTGATCGATAATAATTATGATATTGATCGGTCTGTCTAAAGAAAGATCTATCAATAATTCCAGTACTGTAATACCGCTCCAAAAATATTTTCACCCAACTATATTAAGACTATAATTTTAGCAGGCTATAATAGGTAGGATGTTTGTTTGTTAATATAGGTTATTTATTACATCAGTTAGTTAGTAGCCTATAGCTCCGGTGGTGGTAAACAATAAAACAATTGAACCTAGCTATTAAAATTGCGATTTTTTTGCACTTTCCCAAAACCTGTGTGGTTGTGCATTTCATTATCCACTAAATGAGAAAAAAATAATTCTGTATATTTATGACACCAAATAAAAGAGTAAATCACAAAGATCAATTTCTTTAATTCCATGTTTAGCCCACGTTTCAATAGTTGTCTTGACGGAGGACTATTTCCTGTTCTTATTCAAAAACAGTAAATTAATTCCTTCGTTAACTTGGTAATGATGGAGATCCAGCATATTATAGAACAATTTCTGTATTGCCTGCGCTTATTAAAATCGTTGAAAAGCTTATTCTTTCTTAGCTATGATCACACTCTGACCTTAATGGGCTAACTTATAGTAATCAGTTTGGATTTACCAAAGGTCGTTTTACAACCGATACTGGCACCTTGCAGATATTGCACATATTGGGCACTAAATTTCAGAAGCTTTGAAGCTTCAAAACTTCTGAAATTCAATCACGCACTTTACAAAAATAGTTCAAAATTTTGAACTATTTTTGAAGTCAAAGTCAAAAGTTAAATCAGGTTTTTATTTATTGAAATCACAAAGGTCATAGAAACGTCAGCTTTAAAACTAACGTGAAAACAGATTTCAGATAAAAATAGACTAAAAACATATTTCAATACTGAAATTTGTTAATAATAACAGATTTCAAAATAAACTCAGTTTACTCTTTCCTCTTCTTTACTCTTTATTAATAAGACGAGTAACGTATATATTCTTTAGTCCGCACAGGGTTCCGAAAACTCTCTTAACGATAATGATGAAACTTCTAGGGAGGTGTTATAGCTGGACCAAATACCCATAGCTACGAGTATGTTAGTTCTTCAAGTGGAAGTAAGAAGGACGAGTGCCAGTGGTTCGCTCGGCCGAGAAAAAAGTTCCCGAGCAAACATACCTAGCTCCTAATTATGTGTTTTCATATGTACCATTAAGTGTTCTTTTCTGCCGAACGATTTTAGACAAACAATACACTGATGCTTCCTCTCCCCAGTATGCGTAACCATGTGTTTCGTTAAACCGCTTTTACCATAGAACTTTGCATCACAAGCTTGGCAGGCATGTCGCCTCTCTTTTAAGTGCGTTTCACGCACGTGCCTGCCGAGTTGTCCTCTTGCAGAAAAAACTTTTGGACAAAGATTACAATTGAACTTTTCCATATTTGTACCGTGGACAGAGGCTATATGCTTCAATTTTTGATAGTAGAGCAAGAATGTCTCTGGACAATGAGGGCAACTGTGCTTTTTAACTTTCATGTGTACGTATTCGTAGTGGCCTTTCATTGCGTCTTTCGAGCAATACACTTTATCACATGCGTTGCAAGGAAATGACCCAGTTTCGTGCGTGACAACGTGTGATTTCAATCTCATTGCAGTGACAAATCCCGCCCCACACTGTTCACAAACAAATTTTGGGAAATGTACGTTCATGTGATAATTAAGAGTTTTGTAATCCATAAATTTTTTATCACATAGAGCGCATTTATAATCGTCTAAATTCATCTTGAAGGGAAGGATTCCGATATCGGTATCAGGACAGATTCCCTTATGATGCTTTTCAAGTAAATGTGCTATAAGATCCTCTAGTCTTTCTATTGGAGTGTTACAAAGTTTACAGCTCATGTCTGTGATATCTGCTTTAAATAATTCCGTTGTATGCATTCCAGCGATAGCTCTTTCTATATCCACAGCTTTAGCATCTTCGTGTTCTATATTGTGATGTCTGAATTTTGCAGGGTCTGCGTAACCCTTATTGCAGTATATGCAAATATATAAAGACCCTTTCCGTTTAAAGAGGCATATCCTAGAACATTCTAAGAGTACCAAGACTCGTTGCCTTCTGGCTTGTAATGAACGTTTTGCTAATAGCTGTTGCGACTTCGTATAGTTTTTTGTGATTATTTCTTCTCGAGACTTGTCTGATGAATCAGTGAGACCTAGAAATAGAAGACACAGAATCAGAAACTTTCTGTATTAATTATTAGTTATTATATCATCTAAATATAATATTTTTCACAATAACGTGATGAAAAACATTAGCTAAGGAACTTACTCGTAGCTTAGCTAAGGTCTAGCCTTCGTTGTTTTTGAGTAATAAATATAATTAAGGAAAATTGCTGTTAAAAAAAATATTTCGATATCTGTAGTAAAAAATGAGATATCTTTCAATTTTTGTATGAAAACTGTAGATACTAAAGTACCTCAGATCTCCCAGCAGTCTTATATTTCAGTGCCTGATGCATTATCTACTTATTCACGAGTTGTTACGTTAAGGAATTTCCTTTCACATATCTGAAGGAGGAGGACCTTGAAGGAGGATACTTGATTTAAACGAAAATTTCTTTTTTTTTCTAATGTTACGAGTATGTTGATAAAAATAGCATATGACCTTCTCCTGGCTACAAAATATGTCCATATCAAATTTCATCACCAACTGCTCAGATATATTTCCGCTATAATTTTACCGACATAATTGATTATATGGGCAAAATTTTCCATACAAAATTTAACTTGCATCCCCCTATGAGGGCAGTTTAAAAAAAATAAAAATACATATTTATTATTTAATTATACATTCACAAACTTTCGCATTTATGATATTAGTAGGAAATAGGATAGGGATTGAAAGTCATTTAATAAATGATAGCATACACCTACTTATTTTGATCTGGGTTATCCCTAACCAGACGAATTTGGTATCTCTGGATCACGCAAGTGGCGCTTAGCATGTGTTTTCATATGAACCGCTAAGTGATATTTTCTGCCGTAAGCTTTCTGACATATATCACACTGATGCTTCTTCTCTCCAGTATGCATAAGCATATGTTTTGTTAAACCGCTTTTACCGTAAAACTTAGCATCACATAATTCACAGGCATGGTATTTTTCTTTTAAATGAATTGCCCGTACGTGGCTTTGTAGTCGACCTCTGAGGTGATACACTTTTGAACAAAAATCGCATGTATACTCTTTCATTTTCGTACCGTGAATCAAGGCTAAATGCTTCAATCTATCATAATGGTTTAAGAATTTTTCGGGGCACTGAGGGCAAGTGTGTTTTTTAATTTTCATGTGTTTGTATTCATAGTGTTTTTTTCGTGCGTCTTTAGTTTTAAACACTTTATCACAAGCGTTACATTCAAAAGTCGCAGTGTCGTGGGTGGCAACGTGTGCTCTCCATTTCAATACAGTGACAAATCCAGACCCACATTTATCACAAACAAATTTCGGATAATGCACGTTCATGTGACTGTAAAGAGCTCTATAATCTGTGTATTTTACATCACAAATAGCGCATTTATAATCTTTTAAGTTCAATTTGAAGGGAATCATTTCAATATCGGGCATAAGACCGATTTTCTTACTGTGCTTTTCATTCAAATGTGTAATTAGATCGTCTAATTTGTCTATTGGAGTTTCACAAAACTTACAGCTGACATCAGTTATATCTGCTTTAACAAGGTCTGTCTTGGCGAGTTTTTTCTCTAACTCCAAAGGTTTTACATCTTTGTGCGCAGTATAATGTGCTCTTAATTTTGCAGGGTCTTCGTAACCCTTACTGCAGTATATGCACATGAATAAAGACCCTTTATATTTAAAAAGATATATGCTGGAACATTCTAGTAGTAACAAGATGCGTCGCCTTCTAATGTGATTAGCTAGAATCACTTGTTGCTTCGCATAGTTTCTTGTGGATTTATCTTCTTGAGTCTCATCCGGACGCTCACCTAGAAATGAGAATAAACGTGCGATCAAAAATATGAAGTCTTTTTGAACTGTACAACATTAGCCGGGCTGTGTGTGAGCTGAGGCTTTTAAAATACTGTTTGTATTTTAAAACTGTTCTTACATCATTCAGAGAATCAGTGAGAAGATCTTTGAGAATACCAAGTAGGCGATAGTCAGAGGCCTGTCCAAACATTACACATGGCACATTCCCCCATTTTGCTGAAACTTGTCTATTACAAAAACATTTTAAGCGCTATTTGTAATAGTTAGACATGTCTGAATTACGGCTCAAAGAATTGGCTAGCAGTTATAAATAAATAATATCCTTATTATAAAATCTCTATAGTCAATTATTTAATGTTTAATATTCACAGAGTTATAAATAAATAATATCCTTGTTATAAAATCTCTATAGTCTGTTATTTAATTTTCAATATTCACAGAGTTATTTAATAATAATTAATATTCCACTAATCTCATCTTATAGGCCTCTCTCAACCCACATCACAATGCAGATATATTATGCACCAGCTTGGCACTTAATAAATATAAACTTATTCGATTAGTCGTATCGATCATGTTGCTTCAAACTACATTTCTGAAATAACGAGGCTCTACAAATATCACACAAATCGCTGATCATTCAAATATATCCTCATATAATTGCACTAAGGTTTTTTATTCTATTTAAAAAAAAAAGAACCAGGTCAACTAGAAAAATTCGGCGTTAGTATGTATGTTTGTTGTATGAATGCTTTAACGAATGTGAGTGACTGGCATGATACGAGGGTCATTCAATAAATACTTAGCCTAGAAAAAGTACACGAAAATTTTGGAAAAGTGGCAATTTATTTTTCAACATAGTCTCCTTTTAGTTCGATACACTTAGCCCAGCGATGCTCCAACTTTTTTAACCCGTCCGAAAAATAGTTTTTGTCAAACTCTGCAAAATAGGCCTCCGTGGCGGCGATGACCTCCTCATTTGATCCATATCTATTCCCGGCGAGTGATTTTTTCAGATTAGGAAACAGAAAGAAGTCACAAGGGGCCAAATCTGGAGAATACGGTGGATGGGGCAGCAATTCGTAGCGTAATTCGACCAATTTGGCCATGGCAACGGCAGACGTGTGAACCGGTGCGTTGTCGTGGTGAAACAGCACTTTTTTCTTCGCCAGATGGGGTCGTTTTTTCTTTAATTCGGCGTCGAATCGGCCCAATAAATCGGCATAGTAAAGCCCTGTAATTGTTTTACCCTTCTCGAGGTAATCGATGTAGATCACACCTTGTGAATCCCAGAAAACGGTGGCCATAACTTTTCCGGCCGATTTTACAGTTTTCGCCTTCTTTGGAGCACGTTCCCCGGTCTGGATCCATTGTTTTGATTGCTCCTTGGTCTCTGGTGTGTACCAGTGGATCCAGGTTTCATCGACGGTCACAAAACGACGCAAAAGCTCAGCTGGATTCCGCTTAAACAGCGCCAAACACGTCTCCGATGTGGTCTCACGGTTGCACTTGTTTTCCGGTGTGAGTAAACGCGGCACCCATCGCGCCGACAGCTTTCTCATGCCGAGTTCCTCGTGAAGAATATGATGCACTGTTTTTTCTGAAATGCCTACAGTCTCAGCTAGCTCCCGAACCTTCAATCGGCGATCTGCCAATACGAGATCATGGATTTTTTTAATGTTTTCCTCCGTAGCAGCTGTTTTCGGTGCACCTGGACGTGGTTCATCAAAAACCGACGTACGGCCACGTGCAAACTCGTTGAACCAATTCTTGACGGTGGCCATCGATGGAGAAGAGTCACCGTACACAGCATCCAAGCGCTCTTTGATTTCGATGCGCGTTTTCCCTTCCAAAAATAGGAATCGAATCACCGAACGATATTGCTCTTTTTCCATTTTTGTAAAACCGATCGACACGTTCGCTTCCATAAGTTGTCAAATTAAAACAAATGAAGGGATTGGAATGAAAATTTGAAAAAAGAATTAAAAAGAATGTGCTACACTGTGGTAAAACTCTTTTGAAACTACAGCGCCCTCTGGCGATGAGGCTAGGTACTTATTGAATGCACCTCGTAAGTATCCAAAATATCAACTACGGTGAGGATCGAACTTGCGACCCCGATAAAACTTTTATGGGACCATACAACAACAACAAAAGAATCATCAAAATAGGTTAACAACTGGCGAAGATATCAAGTAACCACAACGACATCAAAATAATCATCAAAATCGGTTAACAATTGGCGAAGATATCAAGTAACAACAACGACAACAAAATAATCATCAAAATCGGTTAACAATTGGCGAAGATATCAATTAAGAACAACGACAACAAAATAATCATCAACATCGGTTAACAATTGGCGAAGATATCAAGTAACAACAACGACAACAAAATAATCATCAAAATTGGTTAACAATTGGCGAAGGAATCAAGTAACAACAACGACAACAAAATAATCATCAAAATCGGGTAACAATTGGCGAAGATATCAAGTAACAACAACGACAACAAAATAATCATCAAAATCGGGTAACAATTGGCGAAGATATCAAGTAACAACAACGACAACAAAATAATCATCAACATCGGCTAACAATTGGCGAAGATATCAAGTAACAACAACGACAACAAAATAATCATCAAAATCGGGTAACAATTGGCGAAGATATCAAGTAACAACAACGACAACAAAATAATCATCAAAATCGGTTAACAATTGGCGAAGATATCAAGTAACAACGACAACAAAAATACAGCGGAATTGAGAACCTTCTCCTTTTTTAGAAGTCTGTTTAAAATATTTTAAACTAATTTCCGATCAAAAACAGCTTACAAAGAACATAGGTTTTTGCAGAACTTACAGACCTTCAATGGTGTGTATTGCTCTCAATTACTAATTAATTATATCTAATTAAATCATATAGACTATTAGTGAGTTGTGGCCTGTTTATTTTGAATAAATAAACCAGGGACAATCGTACTGACGGTGTTTCCTTTATTTCAAAGTTCACATCCCTTCAACAGACTCAGGCAAGATAAACCTTCTGTTGTGACAAATCGTATTCGCAACCGCACATTCAATTGATGCGATTCCGCATCAGAATTTCCAAATTCCAACAAAACAAACTAGGTGTCGGAGTCGGATCTTTCACTCATTTAGAACATGACCAATTAAGTTGGTTTGCCCTGTGTCTGACTCCCAAGTGGGCTCCCGTCAGAAGCTCTTGCGGTCGCCCCTGAATTTCGCTTCTGTCTAAGGACCTCCCTGTAGCTTTTTATATACACATAAGACTAGGTGGAGTCGGGGTGCTCTATGTCAGATATGTCACAAATCATATCTACGAAAGGAAGGAACTCCTCACCTTCTCCTTCAGAGGGAAGGTCAAACACCTTCCACACCTTCCAACAGATCACCTTACGACCCTTAATTCTGTGGCCCGACCACAATCATCAATGTGGTTCAATCAATGTGGTTGTGTGTTGTTCTAACGCCAACCCGTGCTGCGGTGATTTCGGGCTGATAATAATATTATGGTAGACCATTTCTGCCCGCGGCTTCGTCCGCGTGATACCCGGATAAAAAGTAGTAGGTATGTGTTATTCTCATAAACTATACTACTGTAAAGTTTCATAAAAATCCGTTCAGTAGTTTTTGCGTGAAAGAGTAACAAACATCCATCCTCACAAACTTTCGTATTTACTCGCATAATAGTAGTAGGATACGGGATCCCACGGGACATAAAACAAACACGGAAAAAACATAAAACAAGAAGACCGCTCCAAACGTTGGAGCGACAATATCAAAATGTGACCGGATAATTCTGGCCAGGATAAGCAACACACAGGGACACATGGTAAACCTTGGAGGAGGCTTTTACCGCTCTAGGCGTTCCATATACTACCTAATCACTAATATATAATTTTAGTAAATTTAGCTAGCATAGGTTATAACCTAAAAAAAAAAAAAAAATATTGTAGAGAAAATTAGGCTCTTTTTATTTATTATTAATTTTATTAATGACACAATAATAAATTAAATTAACAGGTTTTTTTGAGAGTGACAATTAGTTATTATCGAGAGTGTCTGCGATAGCCGTTACATATCACAGGAAGAATCATCTTTAAAAACACTTAAACATATTTTGTTTTCCAACTGTTCTTTTTGGTACAGACTGTACTCAATTTGTGTTCAAAGACCCGCTCGACGTCCTATGGGCGTGCAGGCCATCGGATTTAACAACAGCGCGGCGACAGTCGGCCTTTTTTGAAATTTGCATTTCTCCACAGAAACTGTAGTGCGCCCGCAATCTCCCTTGAGAAACGAACCCCGACCCACATTGCTCACAAATATAATTTTGGAAATGTTTGTTTAAATGTCGGCTTAGATTCATGTACTTGTTAAAGTCGTCGTCACAGACACTACATTTGAAGGAGCCTAGACTCAATCTGAACGGAAGAATTCCATCATCTGTCATAATACTAGAGCTTTGGCTGTGTTTTTTAACTAAATGAGTTTTTAAATTATCAAATGTATTTATAGTAGCGTCACAAAGTTTGCAGCTAACATTAGTTATGTCTGCTTTTACTAACTCATGATTGCCTGCTTCATTAAGTGCGCAATTTATATCAAGCAGCATAAGGTCTTCATGACGTGTTTGATTGTGTTCTCTTAATTTTTCAGGGTTTTCATACGTTTCGTCACAGTAAAAGCAGATGTAACGATTCTTCTTCCATTTAAATGGGCATATTCTCGAATTCCGTAGAAGTATCATGGCGATATCCTTTCTGCACATGAGTTTGTGAACAGATTTTTCCAGAGGATGCTGGTGCTTGATTTGGGCCTCCTCACCTAGAAAAAAAGTAGTATAAGTAGTAAAGACTTGCTAGGGGTGAAGGAGACGCAGATGACGGAGATATAACTGCCTAACTGAAATGTACTGGGCGGGACACGACGGCCGCATGAACGAGGACGATGAGCCAAAATCTTTCCGCACCGCACTGTGTGGAAAGATTTGGGAAGACTTTTTCCCAGCTTTTCATAAACTTCATAGCCATTTTCGCGGGTTCATTGCTCGCCTAGGTTAAGGAAAAGCTTGAAATCTCTGGATCCGTGAAGTCACGCAACGTGGGAAGAGCCTCGGAGCTAACCGTGGGCATAAGCTGTAGTCCGTGAAATTAATTAGAACGAATGAACTGTCGAACTAGGCTGCCACAGGTCAAAAACATATTAATTAATTCTCTCATTGCGAATTGTTTTTGTGAGCTGTGTAAGGGTATGCTTAGAACACGACTGTAGACTGCAAACCGCAGCGAAAATGCAGCTACAAACTGCAAATTCCGTAGGAAATCGATGTCACTTAGCCACTGATTAATTATTTAATAGTTACTACGACTACTGGCCGCCTTCGGATTCATACCTTTAAGGTACTGAGTAAACCCATCTGATGAAGGACAGGATTCTAGTTTATATGAAAAGGTTTACTTGGAAGTCGTGAGCTAGTTTATTTATCACAAAATGATATTACTTGATTTTTGAACAAATTATTTATTGTAGTAAACTTTATACACATTTGGCCTTATTAATAAAGGTTAGATAATAGCTTAACATTAACCCTGTTACTATTGTTACTGCTTAATTTTTAAGTTTTTTAGACATAATTTGCTCTATATACCTAATACAAACAAGCATTTAAATAACCATTATAACTAATAATATAAGATAAGTGATCCAATGTACCCCAAGTCAATATCCACTGATGTGGGGCAGAGTGGATATTTTTTGCTTTTTATAAAAAAAACTGAAATAAGTAACTCCTATGTCATAGTCTTTATGGATATTTTTGTCACGAAATGTTGTTGCTAAATTATTAAACTACGTGCATAACTAATTAGTCCAGTAAAAGCTAGCTTAAATATTTACAGAGTGTGAAGTTATTCAATACGCCCCGCTTCCCCTACCCTACCGCATAAGAGATGTTCTAAATATGCCTCGTGGAACAGTAATCGTAATAATTACAGTATTTTCAGCCGTATTCTAAAGCTGGATTTGGATGATTCGGGTGGTGTGTTCTACCATGCTGTTTCAGGCTACATTTCTGAACAAAGGAGTTTCCACAAATGTTACACACAAATCTCCTGTCATTTAAATGGATTCTCATATGCTCTCCCAATGTAAACTTTCGGCCAAACGACTTCTGACAATAATCACACTGAAAATTTTTCTCCCCAGTATGCTTGAGCATGTGTTTCTTTAGACTCCAATTCGAACCGAACTTCGCATCGCAAGCATCGCAGGGGTAACGTTTCTCTTTTAAATGTATTACACGAATGTGAGTGCTCAGCTTACCGCTAGTTATGAATTCCTTCTGACAGATATGACATCTAAATTCTTTGATTTTGATACCGTGCACAGAGAACACATGATTCAACTTTTGAGCGTAGTGCATAAAAGTCTCCCTACAGTAATAACATCTGTTCATTTTAACTTTCAGATGAACTACTTTCTTGTGTGCCTGCTTAGATTGTCGTGAGCAAAATACTTTGCCGCATTCTTCGCAGGTGTTGGATTTCGTTTCGTGAGTTTCATAGTGCTTACTCAATTCGGTTTGGGAAACGAACCCTGTTCCACACTGCTCGCAAATATAATTAACGTAGTGTTTTTTCAAATGACTCAACAGCGTCACGTACTTTGGGAAGACTTCATTACAGTTGCCACATTTAAGCGCTCCTAGATCCAGTTTGAACGGGAGAATTCCACCATCTGTTAAAATATTCGAATCCTGTTTGTGATAATTAACTAAATGAATTTTCAATTCATCAAATGTATCTAAATGAGCGCCGCAAAGTTTACAGTTTACATCAGTTATATCTGCTTTTACCAAATCATTTGCATTTCCTATACTTCTTAGCGCGTAACTTATATGCGTCAGTTTAATATCTGCATGTTTTTGATTATGTTCCCTTAATTTTGCCGGATCTGTGTATTTTTCATCACAGTATATGCAACAAAAATGATCACTCCTCCATTTGAAGGGGCATATACTCGAACTTTGTAGAAGTTCCATAACGAGAGCCTTTCGGAAATTGCCTTTGTATTCTGCTTGCTTATTAGTATGGATCTTATGTGTTTGTTCTTTCTTACTGATCATAATATCTTGTTGAGACTTCTGTTGTGGAGGGCCACCTAAAAAAAGGAAAACAGAATAAAAATCTTAACACATAAACTTTTCTTTTATTTCTTTTCAGGGGTTCCATTTCCATTTCCAAGATCAAATAAAAATAACAAAATTTTCTTACGGACAGTCTAATCTTCAGAGAACCAATCTTGGTACAGCTAGTTTGTAAACAGGATCAGGCCCTTTTCAATAATGTTTAATTTTATTTATCTCATGTATAGGTACACCATTTTAAACACCGTTTCTTGTGAGTTTGTTTATTTTTGTTGCGGATTGTGAGATAAGTGGTGAGTACCGCACTCACATCACTGGCGGCTTCGCGCTGATGAAGGTAGATAATATGAGTGCCTTTCGCCCCTTGACCCCCCCACTCACCGCCCTATATCCACGCACTCGCACTGCCTGTGTTATCTCATACCTACTTTACTTGTACAAAATATGAAGCAAGCTTTCACTCTGGCAAAATCAGTAGCAGTTAATATAGATAAGACTATAGATACATAGGCATTCAAAGGTAGGTAAGTACTTTAAAAAAACCATCCCCTATTTTATCTTGATGGGTCAAAAAGGCAGAAACATTGTTTATTTCTTACCAAAATTATAGATATATTTTTTTATATCTATAACATGAGAAATAATTGGTTCTCCATACAAACTTTCATTCCCTATTTTACTCCCTTCATATTTTATTTTCACGACAAAAAGTAGCCTATATCCTTCTCCAAGGTCCCATCTATCTCTATGCCAAAATTCATCAGAATTGGTTCCGAGGTTTAGGCGTGAAAACGTAACAGACAGCCAGAGCGAGTTACTTTCCATTTATATTATTAGCATAGATTTCCGTAAATAAATACCCAAATTAAAAACTATAGTGGCTGGATATCATATAAAAAAACCGCTGATTACCACTAAACGAAACGTCAGAAAAATTGTCGAAAAACTGTATTTTCAATTTTTAAATAAATATTCGCTAGGACATTTACCTCGTTACATAACTAGATAAATAAGGATGTGTAGGTATTACATGTTTTGCAAATTTAGCCATGTACAACTTTTTTAAAGAACAAATAAATTGAATAGCAAAATCGCATGCATGTCACAATAATAAAGACCGGGCGGCATTACATTTAAGATGTGTACAAGAATCAGATAATAACATTTAAATAAAGAAAAAAATATAATAACAATAAGCAAACTATTTAACTTACGTAATTTATCACTATTGAGATCAAAATTAACTAAAACAAATTTTTCAAATTGGTCGGGTGATGTACCCGCATATGTTGCTTCAAACTGCAGTTCTGTATAAAAGACTGGCCACACACCGGACAGACGAACCTTCGATCGTTATTATGTATTCTCATATGCTCTCTCAAAGTCTTTAACCTAGCGTAAGATTTTTTACAAACATCGCACTTGTATATCCTCTCTCCGCCATGCTTGATAGAATGTTCTTGAAGCTCGTAGTTAGTAAAGAATTTCATTCCACAAACTGAACAGATATGGTTTCGTTCTTGCAGATGACGAAATCGTATATGTGCTGTTCGTTGGCTGCAGAGATCGAATACCTTCGGACACACCGGACAAGGAAAGATAGCGGTTTTCTCGCCGTGCACCATATTCAAATGTTTTAATCTGTGCTTATACGATACGAATTTTTCATCACAAATAGGACATTTGTAGCGCTTGTTAAGCCTATGCACTTTGGCGATGTGAGCGTAAACTGCCGCGTAAGAAGTGAACGTTTCATCACATCTTTTGCAGGGAAATACTCCTCTTTCGTGAGTTCGTGCGTGGTTCACCATTCTTTGTGACGTCGCGAATCGCTTGCCACATGTCTCGCAAATATAATGCTCGTAATGTTCATTCATGTGCTTGTGGAGGCTTAAGAACATTTCGTATCGCTTCCCACAAACTTGACACGAGTGTTCTTCTTTACTCAGTTTGTAGGGCAAGATGCTATCGCCCCATGTGCAATCAATGATCTTCCCGTGTTCCGCGTTCAAATGATCTTTTAAAGAGGCATAGTCAGTAATTCCTACATTACATTCTTTGCAAATGGTATCAGCGAAATCAATCTTCAACGGTTCGTATTTCCGTGGTTTCAACAGATGTTTTGTATCTGCGTGTTGCATTCTGTTATGCTCCCGTAGTTTCTCGGGTTCGATGAAAGTAGATTTACAGAAGAAACAGAGATATGCTCCCTTCCTGTATTTGAAAGGGTAAGCGGTGCTGATTTCCAGGATAGTGGTAATGTTATACCGGAACGCAGCACGCCGCTCGGCGCCTTCTTTGATTTTGGAGTT